>OY987278.1:18481159-20881159 GCA_963920785.1 Sphagnum contortum
GGGGGGGGGTGGAAAAAAAGAAAAAAAAAGAAAAAAACATGAACTAGCTCCAAATGATAGAAAATTTCTACTCCCTAAAAAAGTTTCAATTTTTTTTGTTAGGTATATAGTGCTAAATTTGTTACAAATTAAAAACCTAAATCCCCAATTCAATTAAAAGCATAAAGCAAGTACCCATGTAGCTAGAGTTACAAAAATACCTGTAAAATAAATAAATAAATAAATACATGTAAAATGTTATGATTATTACAAACATTATTACTCCAGAATGTTTTTTTACTATGTATTTATTATTTCTTTTTTCCTATATATATATAATATATATAATATATAATATTTAATTTTAATTTTTTGTTGCTGCCAGCACTGGAAAAGTTTCTACTAGTGAGTACTCTCAAGCACTGACTGTAACCAGAGGTTAACACTTAGAGAGGGAGTTTGACTGTACTCTGGTTTTGGATTAGTGTCAATTAATTAGTGCCCTGCCACTTTGACTGTTCTTTTTAAGCCTGTCCAAATTGACAGTTTTTGCAGTAAATATTAATTAGGGCACCAAAAGTATCAGATTATGTAATGGCACTACATACTAAGTAAATGAAATGAAGCATGACAGTGGGTGGGGGAGTGCTCTGCTCTCTCTTGGGTTTTGCTAACCAAAAGGGGGGGGTAATTATTATTATTATTAAAAAAAAAAGAGTTTAAGTCTAATGTTACTCTTTCCAATTAGAAAAAAAAAACAAAAATCTTCAGATCCACCTTAAAAGAAGAAGATGAAGACAAAAAAAAGTTAGGGCAAAAAAGCTTTAGTAAAATAAAATAAAATGACACAATAGAAACTCGGTTGTACCCCAAAAGGCAAGAACACGAAACAAGAGGCAAAAGAAAGACCACAAAGTACATATTAGGAACTCAAACCCTCAAGTGTAGTAGGACATAAAGTGTTAATAGGGTTTTAAAACTACGGTGAAGAGGTCATTCCCAAAACAAAAGGCACTTAGGACACTAGGCAGTATAGCCAAATCTGCCTGGCATTTTGGGAATGTCCCCCGCTTGTCGGTTTTACCCATTGTTATGAAGTAAAGAATGGTGAAAAGGTTTAGGGTTTACTAAACAAACGTATGTATATCAACCTTGGATTGCAAGTTGCGTGTGTGTGTGTGTGTGTTTTTTTTTCTCAAGTGAGGAAAGGGATGTCTTGAAGCACACAACATGCAAATTGACTCTTGAACAACCAACCAAGAACTGAATGTAGGCAATGAAATTCTCATACAACTACGTATCTCGACCAATCCCCACTTATATAGTACTCATAATCACTCAGAGATAGACTTAAATATTTCTCCCAAGTGCACCTTGTCTTTCTCACAATGGTTGTTCATTTACGTACCTCACAGAGTGCCTTTTGTTGTCAATGGTCATCATATGTAAAGTATGTACAGTAAGTTGCTTTGCATGTGCGCCTTTCACCATGCCATGGATTTTTTTCAGCAACAGAGAAGAAAGCACTTTTCTGAACACTTTGTCCACAGCAGTAGCTGCCCACAATCACCACACACACACCATGAAAACAATTTGTCAGGAAATAATAGGATACTTGTTGTAAAAAGGAAAATTGCACCCACTGTGCCATTTATCACTTTCAAACAAAATGTGATGATGGAGTAGCCTTTGAAGCTGTGCCATCAATCCAAATTGCACCACACCCTGGCCCTCCCTTTCTCAAAATACAAATTGTTTGCTTTTTTTCTTTTGAGCAGCATGACAAAAGCTTCACATCATCATGTTAAGGGAATTTCATTCTGAAATAGTAGTAAAGGGCCCATTCATACGATATTGAATACCATTTTCTCACAGTTACCTTTTCGGCCACTCCTGCTGGTTAAAATGGGCTCCATTTGGTGTCTGATCTATTCGCCTCTGCACAAATGAAACGTTCCGAGGTAGTCAAAAATGCATTAGTATGTACGTCATAAAAGCCTGGCAGTAGAGCATGTCCTGATGAGGGGAGAAAGGGGGTGGTGTCTGTTACAAACCCATGAAGAAAAACAAAAGACCATAGAGATATGCTTAGTGTTTGGAAGTATCGATAACGATAATTTGTACATGCTGCCCAACAAGCTAAGTACCTCACACTTGTCACTCTCTCACAGAGAATGACAGTAAAGATGCACAGACCTATTAAGTGTTTGGAGTTAGTGAGGATATATAAGTGAAAATAAAATTGTACTCCTTCAAAATCTCCAAGTTCATATAAATTCGCCAGATATCTATCTGTTTACACCCATGAAGAAGAATGAACAACCGATGGCCCAGAGCCTGCACTGACCATATCTATTTGGTGTTGGATTGCCTTCCTGCAAAAGGTTAATACTTCCCACACCCTTTTGCAACCTAAACCATCTGTAACCAAGCAA
This sequence comes from Sphagnum contortum, assembly GCA_963920785.1. Lineage (NCBI taxonomy): Eukaryota > Viridiplantae > Streptophyta > Sphagnopsida > Sphagnales > Sphagnaceae > Sphagnum > Sphagnum contortum. The sequence continues at coordinate 18,483,574 of OY987278.1, forward strand.
TCAAATTTTCCTTTTCTCTTTTTCACCTTAAAGATAATGCCAATCCTTAAGACATTGCCAATATTTGTAACACAATCATCAGGATTTGAAACCAAGTACTAAGTTTTTCCTTTGACTTTCCCCAGCGGACTGTAACATGGTTGCAAGTCTACTCTCACTTGCATTGCAGGGTGGAGTTCAGAAACAATAAGTTGGATTAATACTTTTTTTTATCACACATTGGCATTAAAAGGGGTACAACATATACATGGTTGCAAGTCTACTCTCACTTGCATTGCAGGGTGGAGTTCAGAAACAATAAGTTGGATTAATACTTTTTTTTATCACACATTGGCATTAAAAGGGGTACAACACATATAAGCACGTACCTTGTGTTGAAGGAGCCTTGAGACCCCTAACCATGGCCATGAGTTTTGACTCCAACAGCATTATCTTTGATGTACTCATTTCACACAAAAATCAGAAGTAAAAGAAGTGGCTACAAACTTAAATAGGAACTTAATATTCTAAGCAACAAAAGGGCTGTACTTTTCATTACTAGATACAATGCTGCCACTCCCTCCCCCCCTCCCCCCCCCCCCCATTTCTGAGTAGAGAATTGAATTAGCTTTTACCATTTTCATATGTTCATACATAAAGAAAGAGTCATCAGACCTTGAAAATAATATCAAGCAAAGAGAGTTCACACTTGCACTGTTTGTTAGCTTTTAAGAAAATCTCACATGGAGAAACAAAGCAACAGTGAACACACTGTACTACAATATCAAACTAGAACACCACCACAACATTGCTGCAAAATTCACAGGGTTGTCTAAGGAAATACAAAGCCTTACTTGTCTCAGCCTGTTGTCAGACATGTATTGCTTTGATATGTACAGTGCACACATCTTGCAAAAGCTCTGCAAAGTCCCACAGCTTCAGGTGCAGAAAATGATGGATTCAACTTAGTAGAAGATGTAATGACAGTGTAGCAGCATCAGTAGAAGTCAGGCAGGTATTTTCCATAACAGGTTATATACAGAGTTGTTGGAGAGCCTAATGGTTTTGTGGTACCTTCCTTCAGTCAGTCAGTCACCTTGTTGGTATGTACAACGGAAGTAGGAGCAGAGGATGTGGAGTACTTTCAGGAAGATGAAAACCACAACAAAGTCTCTTTCAGTGTCAGGATATAGAATACAATATTTTTATCCATTGGATACGATACATTTGGATCACTATTTCAACCAATGCAAACTGGTTGGCTGTAGCCCAAGCCCATGTACTTTGATGGGTAGTTTTGATTGTGTACTAGAGGGAAGAGCAGCACTGCACAAAGGCAGGTAGTGTGGTAAGGAACAGATTATACAAAAGGTTTTTTAAATATCTAACACCCTTGTGGGTGGTCAACTCATTAAACCCAACCAACAAATCAAAGCCACAATCTGTTGGTCTGATGTGGAGACCCACAAAGAAAAGCTTTCAGTTCCTCATATCAACCTCAATTAATCCATGGCACTGCACCAGTTAAAGATCATCAAGGAAGATGAGGTCCTTGCGGCATCAATAATGTCCCTACTTAAACCTTGAACTCCTGTCACCTTTGTTTATGCTATGCATTACAAAAATTAAGTCTCAAGTGAAACTCCAGACTGAAGACTTGTGACAATGTGTGCCTGCCTACCATGGCAAAGCACCCTGAACTTTCAATCTATGAAAATACAATTCCCGGATCTTGAAGCAAGGGACACAAACTGGTATAATCTATAATGCCTAATCCCCAGCGCAAAATCAGTAACCATATCCTGCACAGTAGAAAAGGGCACAAGAGTTTCAGTTTTTTATCATCATGAGCACATTAAGCCCTCATTAGTTCTGCAAGTTGATTAGGAGTTCCACATTGCAAGGCACAGTCTACTACTGGAACAATCTACTCACCATGGGCACAAGAATTTCTTGATTCACAAATTGACTGTACTTTGCCAATACCTATTAGTTAACAGGTGCACCAAAAGGTACCATAAACAAATTGAACACATTACCACCTATGCTCCTGGAACAAATTGGGCTCCGAAGGTACCTGAATTATCCATTGGGGACCCTGCAGGAGCACCCTCCTCCTCCTTGATATCCACTACCACCACATCAGACGTGAGAAATGTCTTGGCCACTGAGCTGGCATGCTCCAAACAACACCTTACCACCTGCAGAATCAGACAATGTAATAATCAAAGAATGTTGTAGGTTTATCTTACAACCTAACAGACAGTTTTTCAATGAGAAAATGAACAAGCTGTGAGATCCACATTGAGTTTGCTAACAGTTCTGGATGTGATTAGCAACCACAGAAAGCAAATGAAACATCAATGATACAAACCTTGGTTGGGTCAATGATGCCAGCAGCCATTAAATCTTCATATACTCCTGTAGCGGCATTGTATCCAAAGCTGGGATTGTCATTTGAAAGCACCTGCATCACACCATTGGAACTGTCATGTCTCAGCAATATGAAGTGCTGATGATGTTGACCACTGCATCAAATATGAGACAGGATTTTTAAGAACATCACTGAAACCTGCAGCAGAAAATTGTTTCTTCAAACTGGTACTCTGAGACATGCTGAGCATAAACCCTAAAAATTGTGTTGCAACTCATACACAGAGACCAGGATAGCACCAAGATCATGCTCCACATGCACAACTGTTGATAAAATTAGAACGGATTTGCAATGCAAATAAGATTGTGAAAATAAAATTGCCCACCTTCTCCACAACCACACTGCCATTCACACCTGCATTCTTGGCTATCAACTTCATGGGGTAACTCAATGCACGCTTCACAATGTCAGCTCCAACCTGGCACACAACGTAAAATAATCAGTTGCAGATTGATTAGGAAGTCTCCTTGAGGAAGATTGTGGGAAAGAGCTCAAAATCAATGCTTTATCTATTGCCTATAGCCTCACTGGTTGCAGGGTGGGGAAACATTTTCTCTAACAAATATAACAAACCTTTTGCTCATAGTTCTCAAGTGTGTCCTTGATAGCATCAACCTTGCTGGAAAGTCTCAAGAGTGCACATCCTCCTCCCACAACAATGCCTTCCTCCACAGCAGCCTGCTCCATGCCAAACAATAGCAGCAGATATGAGAAAAAAGGTATACAGTCACAAATGGGCAATGGACAAGAGAAAATGTACAGCAAGTCAACCTTTGTAGCGTTCAGCGCATCTTCCACCCGCAACTTCTTCTCCTTCAGCTCTGTTTCAGTTTGTGCTCCAATCTGTTACAGAGTTAATGCCAAAGCTTGTGAGAATTCAATAAGCATTGACCACTGGAATAAGCCATGCATCTGAGATAACAAGGAGCAATTAGAAAAAATGGGCACTGAAGGACTAATCTACCATGCTTTGGGCAGTTCCCTGGCCTTGACATAAAAAACTATCAACAACTATTTTCTTTTGGGTTGTTTAAAGGTGGATGCCCAAAAATTACACAACACTTCCACACTGACATATCTAGAGATAGCAGAGAAAATTCCATAACAACAATTCCAGACCAACAAAGCAATTGCTAACATCAGAGACCTGGATGATGGCAACACCACCAGACAGTTTTGCAATTCTCTCGTTCAGCTTTTCCTTCTCATAATCTTGCTCGGCCACCTGCATGTGCATAGCATCCACACTTATTGTGCATTGGACTTCACATTAACATCACTACAGAAGGTCAAAGACTTAGATAACTTGAGACACGACTAAAGAATCAAAACTGAAGCATCAGAGACCCACCACCAAATAAATTTCACAGTCACTTGAGAACATAAGATGAAATAGGAATGGGCACAACACCAAGGTCTACATCTAAAGGTCAAATGTAGAGCATGGTACTGCTAGGAATTGTACATCTGCAAACATAAAAATAAAAAAGGAATATTGTTTCTACCTCTATCAAGTTACGAATTTGGGAAACACGCTTGGCCACAGCATCCTGAGTGGATCCATCTCCCACAATTGTTGTGGAATCCTTAGTAAGTTCCACTTTGGCAGCAGTTCCAAGCACTTCTCGGCCTACCTTGTCGAGTGATAAACCAATCTCATCTCTAACAACAGTGCCTACAAAATGCAAACAACACTGATGTTACTTTCCCAAAAAAAAAAAAAAGTCATGTGATTCTTTCTTGATACTATGAATGGAATATCGGTCTGTCTCCGTGAGATCTCTGATGCAAAGAAATTTACAGAGCTTGAATCTCGGCATGTAGCACAGTCTAAGCAAGACACAGTCTGGAAAGCTGCTGACCTCCAGTTAGAATAGCAATATCATCCAAGTACTGGCTTTTCCGTTCTCCAAACCCTGGAGCCTTGATTGCTGCCACCTTCAGAGCACCCCGCAGCTTGTTCACAACCAAAGTAGCCAGGGCTTCTTGCTCAATGTCCTCGGCAATAATTAGAATTGGGTACCCACCACGGATTGCATCCTCAAGAATTCCAATCATGTCACGGGCTGTCGAGATCTTCTTATCAACAAGCAGCAGCTGGAACATGCAAAAAGATGATCAGCCTTAGCACCATATACCCTTCCCCCTCATTGTGCACTGCTTGCTAGTAAGTAGCCATTCATAACATTGAAATTGAATGATGATGGATTGAGAAGTACATGACAAATACACACCACACAGCATACCACACAAAACTACAAAAGCAAACCACCTTATCCTTGTTTGCTGTAAGACCAGGAAGTTTTTGTACAAATAAAAGAAGCTACATTACATTCTAAAGCAAATAAATCTTTCCCCCCCCCCCCTCCCGCCCAATTTCAAGCAGTAAAAATAACAGTATACCTTGCAATTGTCATATTGGGCTGACATCTTCTCTGGGTCAGTCACAAAATATGGTGAGATGTAACCACGATCAAACTGCATTCCCTCCACTACATACAAGCTATTCTCAGCACTCTTTCCTTCTTCCAATGTGACAACACCCTTGCGGCCCACTTTGCGCATAGCCTCAGCAATCATCTGCCCTACTTCCTCATTGTTGCCAGCACTTACAGCTGCAACATCTGCCAGTTCACTCTCCTCAACCTGATAAACCCACCTTCCCCCTGTAAGCGAAAAAAACCATGACTTTCTCCCTCTTTATCTCTTTAGAACTTGGCAATCAACAAAACGGCTCATCTTTCTCTACAATACTAAAAGCACCACACCATGCAACTAAGAGAGACATTATCCACAAGAGCCACCTCACCTCCTTTGATAGCAATTTCAACTCTTTGACCAGAGCTGCCACTGTCTTGTCAATGCCCCTTGTGATCTGAATGGGATTAGCACCTGCAGCTACCACCTGCATGCACAAATGAATTTAGCCTCATTGCAAGTCCATCCAGATGATAGAAATTAGCATTCCATAGGCCAGGAAAACATGCATCTTCAGCAAGAAATTATTGCCTGGATTGAAAGAAAGTGACACAAAACAATTAAAAGCACATATACCTTCACACCCTCAGCAATCAGCCCTTGTGCTAGTACAACAGATGTTGTGGTGCCATCACCAGCCAAATCGTTGGTCTTTGCTGCTGCTTGCCTCACAAGCTTAGCACCAATATTTTCCACAGGATCTTCCAACTCAACCTGCAATAGCAACATCTCTACATCAGCATGCTGACTAGAGGAATTGAAGGTGAAGAAAAAAACTCTAAAGTGCATGAGTCCAGTAGTGGAACAGAACTCGTTTCTTGCACACAGGCACATATGCAGAGGTTGTGGTAAGAAGAAGAAGAAGCATTACCTCCTTTGCAACTGTGACTCCATCATTTACAATTTTAGGTGAGCCATACTTGCTCTCCAGGACCACATTTCTTCCCTTTGGTCCAAGAGTCACACCCACGAGATCAGCCAATTTGTTGACTCCAATCTGCAATGCAACAACACACATAAGGTATTTAACAATCGGGATAGATGGAGAGGAGGACTAAACCCTACATGAAATTGTGGGAAAAACAAAAATCTAATCACAGAAGAAAATTGGAGAAAATGTGAACATCAAATGGAAAAAAAGAAAAGAAAAAAAAGGCAACTGGCAGATGCAGCTAAACCCTCCATGAAATTGTGTCTGAAATTTGTGAAAAAATATTATCTAACCTTCAAAGAAAATTGCAGAAATGCAGACACCAAGTGGAAAAAAAAAAAGGCAACAACTGGCGGAAGCAGAAACTTTGCGTTTGAAGTTGAACAATTGCTAGTAGGTCTACTAATTGCATTAAAACAAGGAAACTCTTATTCAAGGAAATCAGGCCTGCAACACATACTCTTGAGAATATCACTCCATTCAAATGTGCCACAATAATTCAATGACTGAAAAAAAAAAAAAGGCGCAGACAGAGACAAAATTCGGGAAAAACAAAATATACCTGCATCTTTTTGGTAGCAGAGCCATCCTTGTTGAAGTAAAGCTCCTTAGCCGTGGCACGAGTATGCACCACGGCAGCACCTCCTCGCCTTCCTCTCCGACTACTAGTACTCATACTAACAGTCCTCCTCGCTTGCGGAGACGCCAACGGACAACCGAAAGCGAAGGAAGACGACAAGCCATGTGCAGCCAAGGCAAGTTTGTTGTTCCTCTTGTTGGAATTGCCATCCTCCTTTCCCCCAATAAGCTTCACGGCAGATGCTGCTGCAACAGCAGCGGACGCAGAAAGACTCGTGGCTGCCATTTCTCTTCACTCTCTTGCTCTCTCCGCGCTACGTGAGATGATTATGCGTCTGATTGCGCGCGCGCTAGTGCGTCTGGCGAAGCTCCTCTCTCGCTTGTGTCCAACGACGAGGGTTTGCTGGAGAAACTTTAGGGTTTGCTTCAAAACCCTAAAGCCTTGCGTCGCTTGTAAGGACCTCGTTTTCTCTACCATGCAATAAAACGAAATCCATATCAAACGACCCTTAGCGTAAGCGTCCCTAAACGTGAGCGACGAATAGGCCCTTACCTCTTATTGGCTAACCTTGACCTAGACCTATACATAGAACAAGTGCTAGTGTTGGGTCAGACGGGCCTTTTACCTCTTCCACATACCCTAAGCCTAGACCTAGTGTATGAGTACTATAGTGTTGAGTGCGAATGAGCCTTTTACATCTTACTAGGTAACCTAAACCTAGACCTAATACAAGTGCTATATAGTGTTGGGTGCAAATGGGCCTTTTTACCTCTTACTAGGTAACCTAAACGTAAACCTAAACCTAGTACGAGTGCTATATTGTTGGGCCGTAGAACCACTTGTAGGGTACTTAGTCCTAGCCTACTAGTAGGGTACTTTCAATATTGGTGATAGTGAAATGGGTATCCCACACAAAAGGTATTAAATTAAGAATTAAGAAATTTTAGATATTTTCTTAGAATATTTTATATATTTAATATTTTTCTTAGAATTTTATTTTTATTTTAATTTTTTCTTTCTAGGTTCCTTCTTTTTCTTCTCCCATTTTTCAGGAATGTCGACCAGGTGGTGCTCGTTTTTGTTAATTTTTTTGGGGGAACTTCATCCGAACGGTTTCCTATTTTAACTAGTCGTGGTTTGAACAAGTGTTTTTGGGGTGGGTGGTTGGGTACGTCTTTTAGCCACATATGCGTACCCCCCGTGAGTAGTAGTAGTAGTAGTATATAACAACATAATTTACACACCTAACATTCATTCATTCGATTCAATTCGATTCGATTTAAGTACTAAATGGGCCTGTTCCGTCAAATTGTGGATGAGCTAAAGAGCCTCAATGGTGTGAAGATGACAGGTTTTGTTTTTTTTTTTTGCTCTTGAAGGATTTTGGTTTCTTTTAGATGATTTTTTGAACATTATATTTTTGCATGGGTGAAATATTTGAGTTTCCATAATAAAAAAATAAATGTCTTAAGATATATTTTAATGTAAATGGCAACGGCAAAGAGTGACACACCCCTTTGTTTAGATGTTATTTTTTTATCTTTCGAGTTTTATATATTTTTAAAAAACTCTTTCTTCTCACATTTTGAGGAATGTTATGTTTCTTCACACACAAGTTTATTGTTTTTGAACCGTGAGTTCATTCTTTGAGAATTTCATGGAACATTTCGTATTTTAACTCATGCTAGTTTTGAGCTTTTTTTTTTTTTGATTACGAGGTCGATTACAAGGGGAGCAGCTAGCTACTGTAAGGACAAGATTTCTACTTGTGAGTTATATTCCCCCATCACTCTCCTCGTCCTGTCTTGGTGATGATTTTATTTATTTATTTATTTTTGGCTTTTCCATCCAACACCATTCAATACTTCCAAACTCAAAGATTCAATTTGACATATCCACTTTGGTACTTCTTTTTTTTCCAAACAAAATTTAAAAGGCTTTTGCCAGAATTTGGCTGGCAGAAAGTACAAAAATCCTGATTTCTGGAAAAACTGCCATCCTTTCCCCCATTTCTAAAAACCTAACATAACAACCCACCCAGAACTTAAAAACAATTTCATGAAGCACTCCGAGAATGTCCGAGTGTGTATTTTAGACCCACGGTAAATCTGGGAATACCCCTCTTCGGAATGCCGACTGCTTAAAAGATGGGAGAGATTCTTTTGATTTTGATTTTTCTTTTGAAAAGAAGACCCGGAACCCATGGTTATTTTGAAAAATCAAAGAACCCACCCAACACTAGTTAAAGCCCATCCATGGGTGGTGAGGGACATTCCCAAAATGTGCGGCCGTGGCCCGATTTGTGCAAGTTGGGAGAGACGAATCAGCCTTTTCATTTTGGGAATGTCCGTCACCCCCATCAATGTGTTTTTTACCCTTACACAAACAAAACACCGTCGACAATGGGGGAAGTCGAAGCTTTCAAATTTCATATTCAATAATTGCACCCCACTAAACCAGCAAAATCATATGAGTGGTACCAAAAGCCAGGCTTTCGAGCCGGGGAAAAAAAAAAATCCCCCCAACATTTTGGCTTTCATTTCTAGTAGATGGCTTACCTAGGCTTTCGGTTTACTAGGTAGCTACAAATAGGGGAACTTATTAGTAGGATCCTCTAGGAGAGGGAACTAGGGTTAGAGACCCCCACTATGAACTCTACACCTTACTCTATTAAGTCTTTACTACCTAGGAGCCCTTAACCTATACCTTTTGCCAAAGGATTGATCTGATTGGTCGTCCCTCATTGTTTACTAGAGTATTCTAAATAGTAAGCCCCTAGAGTCTAGCCCATTAATACCTACTAATCCATCTACACCTAGATAGGAAGGTAGGTAACTAAACCCCCCCCCCCCCCAAACCTATCGCCCTTCCCATCATGGCCTCCACACGTATGAGACGCTTAACCACAGCTGTTAACCATTCCCCCCCTCGCTCTCCCCAATTACCTCCATGCATGGATGAATGTGATCATTCCTTCATGCACTCATTCCCTTGTACAATTGGTGCGTACATCCATTATTATGCTGTATGATACCCCCCCCCCCCAACCTCCCCCTTCCTCCCCTCCTTTCCCCAATCCCTTCCCCCCTCAATTTGCATGAGACTTTGAGTAGGTACTTTTATTTATGTTTGTGTGTGTGAAGAAAAGCAAAAGCTCTTTGCACGTATTTATGTCCAAGAAAAAAAAACCAAAAAAAATATTATTATTATTATTATTATTATAAATAAATAAAGAGTAAGCGAGATTGGCGGAAGCCAAGTACTACTTTCTTCTCGAGCAAAAACAAAGAGAGAGAAAGGCGAAAAAACCCCATTGAGCCAATAAAAGGAAGCCGATCGAGCGAGCGATAGGGGGAAAGCCAAATTAACAAGTGGATGATGCTTTTGGGGGGGGGGGGGGGGGGGTGTGGTTTTGTCTTTTCTTTTGTTGTGTGAGCAAACATCATCATGATGGGTTTTGATTTTCACAGAAAACTCTGCAAAGAGAATTGATAACATACTTAAGTAACAACCATCATGAACCGTGCAAACAAAACATAACAATATCATCACCCTTTTCATGCCACGACTCCCCCATTCAAAAAAAAAAAACAAAAAAAACGAGAGAAACGCAAGTAGAACATGAATCATAAAAACAAGCAAGCGATTCATTCATTCATTCATTCATCATGTAATCACTCTGCACCTTATGACACAAACTTTAAATCAATAACAATTGAAATACCAAATGTTCTGCAAAATGAACTCACAATTCACAATTCAATTTTTTTAAAACCCTAATTTACTCTCTCTCTCTCTCTCTCTCTCTCTCTCTCTCTCTCTCTGGCCTTATTCCTAGTCCTCATTTCTTGTGAGACCTTGAGTGCTTCTATTGATTTGTGTGAGCTCTTTGCTGGCTTTCCATCATGTTTTGTGACAATGTCTGAAGTTTTCCAGATATGAATCAAGTGGACACAGATTGAGTGAGTGCTTTGGGGGGGGGGGGGGGGGCGAGGGAGAGAGGGGGGCAATGTTTTTTGTCTTTCTCTTCTGTTGTTTGTTGTGTGACAACATCATCACCATCATCCCTTTGATTCAGAATTCTGCTCAGAGAATTGAGAATGTCGCACATGATAATAAAAAAAAAATCAATTTCTGGATCTCCTCCTCTTTCTCCTGGACAATGAATGGCCCACCCCCATTGGGTCCCCCCACCCAAATGTCCCATATATTCTAATTCTAACCATAGTTATTATTCATTCATTCATTCATTCATACCTTTCCTCATATATATTATGGAACTTCCAACCAAATTGGCCTCCTAAATCTTAGACCCTAATTCTAACCATAGTTGTTCATTCACACCTTTCCTCTTAATCTTATAGAACTTCCAACCAAGCTGGCCTCCTAAATCCTAGACCCTACTAACCCTAATCCTAACCATAGTTGTTTGTTCACGCCTTTTCTTACAAGATTCTGGAACTTCCAACCAAATTGGGCCTCCTAAATCTCTATACTCTAATCCTAACCATAGTTGTTCATTCACACCTTTCCTCAGAATATGAAGGAAACCTCTTCCTATTCAAAGATGGAGGACATTTGGCAACTCTAGTTCCCCCAAGGATTTGAGAGATTTGGATTTCTCATCTTTGGATGACCATTGTAGACACTTGTTATAATGGGTTCATCGTTGGGTACCTATTGGCAACTTGATGTTAAAATTGTTTGAAGTTGGTGAGAACACATTGGGAACAACAAAAAATCCAACATCTTAAACCCTAAAACCCCAAAAGATTAAAAAAAAACCTAGAGTCTATTGGGTGTATGATACAATTCTTCATTGGATGAGCATAATTGCCATTTTCAACTTTTTTTCATCACCTATTTTGTCTTAAGCTACTGCGAGAGGTTCATGAGTTTAAGAATATGAGTCTAATGCCATCGATAACAAGCCACCAGGTTTGTAGATCTTGCAAATCTTGATCATATGGTAGACATGTGGATGTATGTATGTATGTGCAACACCTTCCACCATTTGTATCATGATGAATGATTGCATTTCTTTTCACATTTAATGCAAGGTTTTTATTTGGTTAATGTCATCATGAAAAACATTGAAAACTCCAATGTAGTGCATTTAAGAATAACCAAAGAAATTGATGTCAATTGTGTCAAATTCATTTGGTTACTTAGTGATGAAAAATAACAATTACTTCCAATTCCCTATTGAAACCATGGGTTGGAAACCCCAATCAATTTTTTTAAATGCAAGGGAGAATCTAACCAAGACTTATCTAAAACATGAAATGAATTGATGTTGAGCATATAAAGGTATACCAAGGCACCCAAACAACAACAATAGATGGAAGATAAGTATATAGACATCAAGATTTTTTAATTGGAATTTTTTTGCAAACTAATGAACTTGTAAATGGCCATGCAAATTGTGCAAAAGTAATGGGATGGCCGAAAATGGATCTTGTTATCATTAAATCAATGATACAAAAAGGCTTTGGAGCCATCGACATGATGAATGGTTGAAGATTGGCATCACCAAGGACGATGAATGCTTGTTGTTTGCTACCACCATCCTTGTGAAAGCTAGGCCTTAGTCACATTTGTGCCTATTGCAACGTTCCTATTATCGCAACACATTATGAGAGGTGACAAGTTCTATTGTCATCTTTGAATGCATTATGAGAATGAATCTTCATTCACCTTTCATTATGTATCCTTATAAACAAGGTTGCCACTTGCTTAGAATTAACACAAATGCTTTGAAGATCTATTTGTATGATGAATTTTGGACATTAAGTGGCAACACGAATTAAATCTAAGGATGTCATGAAAGTATTTTAGACGTATTATAACAGATCTTGCATTTGTAACATTGAATTTGAATCTTGTTACAAATTTTATTTTGTAAGTTTCTACATTTTTCATGTTTATCTTTCAACATCATATTAATGTTTTGTTAGGCACTACATGTGGAGGACTAATATAAAGTTTTGGGAGGATAAAGAAGATTTATTTTTCCCCAAATTTGATTTTAATTTACTGCATTTGTTGCCAATGCATTCTTGTGTTTATGGGCTGATTAATGCATAATGGGGTGCAATGGCGAACAAGAGGAGAAATAATCAATTTAAGGATGGTGTGGCTTTCACCTTTGGCATGTTAATTGTTTTTTTTTTTAATTTTAAGTTTTAACAATTCAATGTAGTTTGAATTTGTTGGTAATTTGTGTGTTGTTTTGGTCTTTTGTTGATTTTGTGTGTTTCAAAAATCATGTCTATTTTGAAAATTGATCGTAGAATGAATGGTTGTTAATGATCATGTATACAAAGAGTTTGATTTTTTCTTTGGTTGTTTTTTATTATGGTGTTTCCTCCAATTATTATTTTCGGTTTTTTTATTGAGATTTTTTCAAGTGACAACATTTGGTTTTTTCCTTTATTGATGTTGATTTTTCTGAGTTTGAACTTCCACCATCGTTTGCCACAAACAATCCTTCACATCAATTTTCAAAACCCCACACAAACTTGATGTTTATGTAAATCTTATAAAGAATGTTCAACCAAACAAAACTACAAAACATGAATGAAAGTTCAACAAAGTTTATGAAGATCCTTGGGTAACTAGTATATTTAGTTGGTTTGAACCAATATGTGAAGCAAATAAGAAAATGAAAATGGTCAACTATAAGATTTGTTATAAAATTAAGAGGAAAAACAAGTTATTGGTGCAATAGTTTAATTCTTTGATCAAGCATTTTGGGCTTTTAAAGTGTTTAGTGCCTAAACTAAGATTTGTTGTTAGGGAATATTTTGTTAGTTTTATTTACACTTAGGTGAAAAAAGGTGTATGGATCTATAACACATGATTCAATTGTTGTGTTGTTTATGAAAGGAAGGAAGGCAAAGAAAAATATGAAGTATATATATAATTTATTAAATTCAAAGACCTAAGCACCATTAACCTTGCCCATAAGCATGTTTGCCTTGGAATAAGTATAATCATTGTTTTCCAAGGTTTGAAATACACATGTATTATCACCCATTTCATGCAAAAGCATTCACCATACTTTACTATTATGCACTACATCACACATCACATGAATTTAGTCATGCAGACCTTGAATTGTTGTCATTACTACAATTCATTTTTTTATTGGATTTTTTTGCCAAAAATACCCAAAATGGCAAGTGTATAGAAGACAACCTTATCAATATGAATAGTTGATTTGGACATGCCAAGGTGATTGGGTAGTCAATTTGGACCTTATAGTTTTGGCTAACATAATGACTAATTATTTAATTGGTAAACCGTGGATTATTTGATTGGTAAACAATGGACCATTTGACTAGGTCAAATTTATACCTAAATTTAAATCATTTGTTGGACTTTTACAAATTAATATGTAAAAAGGTAGAAAAAAGACACTTAGGTAGGTAAATATTAGTTTAATATAACTTAACCTACCTAACCCAACCTAATATAATTGAATTACTTTAATTTAAATTATCTACCCTAACCTTTTAAGCATGCACATAGGTTGCAAATATAAAAACTTGAACCCCAAACCTTCATAATGATGAACCAAGTCCTTACTAATGGACTACACATCAAAAATGTTTAACTTTTGTCAAATTTTTTCTTTTATATATGTTTATTTCACATCATTAAACATGGTGACTAAACCTATGTAACAACTAATGATTAAAATTAAGCTAAACCTAATGGCTAAATCAAGTAGCTAAACCTAGTAATTAAACTTAATAGCTTAATTTATTAGAGTTAAACATTGACTAAACTTAATGATTAAATCTAATAATTAAACATCATGACTAAACTTTGGTTAAACTTAGTGACTAAATGTAGTGGTTATACATATTAGTTAAACATGGTGGCTAAACATAGTTGATAAACCTAATGGCTAAACTTCATGGTTAAGTTTTAGCCATTATATTAATCAAGGTTTAATCATTATGTTTAGCATAGGTTAAATCTAATGGTTTAACATAATGACAAAAATTTGGTTAAACCTAAGTTAAACCTTGTGACTAAATATAATGGTTCAATCTAAGTTATACCTATTGGTTAAACTTAGGCTAAACATAATGAATAAGCCTAATGGTTAATTCGACAGGGATAAATACCTTCTTATAATGTCTAAACCTAATGAGTAAACTTAGTGGTTTAACTTAGTTTATATTAGATGGTTAAATTTAAACTAAGCTTCAAGGTGAAACTTAATGGTTAAACCAAATGGATAAATCTAATGGTTCAATTTAAGTTATATATAATGAGTAAACTTAAATCAAACCTAATAACCAAATTTAATGATTCAACTTAGGTTAAACATAGTGCCAAATATAATGACAAAACATAGTGGTTACATTTAATGTTTAAATCAAATGGATAAACTTAAGTTAAACTTAATGGTTAAAATTTGGCTAAACTTTGAATGAACCTAATGATTAAACTTAAATTAAACTTAATGGTTAAAATAAAACAAATGATTTCACAAAATAAGAGAATATCATTTTTAGAATCGATTGATGATCATTAAAAAAAAAACCTTAAACAACAATACATTTTTTTCATTTTGGACATACAATACCATGGGAATAGTTCGAAATGAAATCATTACAAAAAATAGTGTTACGACTCAATGCATCAAACAAAAAAAAAAAATTGGTGGTAAATCATTGATCTAACCCTCACAATCCTCCCCAAGTTCTCTTCTAACAAGATTATCATATTTGCACACAACACCCAAGCAATTGAAAATTTAAATTATAGTTAGGCTAACAAACCAACAAACATGCCATTTCTAGAATCCATACTTCATTTTTGACAAGCCATTCCTAAAATTAAATAATATATATGTGACTAATTGGATTCACTAGCCAAAATTTTATTTTGAATTTGCCACCTTGGCATCCCACCATAATCACACGGTAAATGTACCTTACTTGGAGAAATTATTTAAAAAAAAATGCCCATAAAGAATACCTTACCCTAAAGTTAATTTCATCATTAAATAATCCTCAAAATAGTGAAATGGATTTTTGTGAAAATATGAAGTTGATATGTTGAGAATCATCATAATTATCATAGGTTACACTTTGATTAATTTCAATACTCATATGACAATATCGTAATAGATCATGAAAAAATCAAAAAATTGAAATTTAAAAATGAATTAAGTTTTTGAAAAATTTGAAATTCATTTTTATCAATGTGAAAATTGACCATAAGCTATGATACACAAAATCTTGCAATGAAACCCTAAACTTTAAACCTTATCAATGAACAACCAAAGAAATAAAATTGCATCATGATTCAATCTCCATTACCAAACCAAATCAACTATCTATTAAAAATAACAAATTAGAGTTTTGAAACCAAAGGCATTTCATCTCCAAGCTTAAAACAATCTCCCCCCCCCCCCCCCACCCAAAAAAAGAAGAAAAAAAAGTAAATATTATCCAAAAAACCTTAGGAGCAACAAATAGAAAGAAGATTAAAAAATAACATTTTAAGGCAACTTAAAAAAAAACCTATGGAGGAAAGAGAGAGAAGAACTACTAATAAAAACTCCCAAGTGAGGGAGAACTCTATAGAAAACAAGAAAAACCAAAATTTTTTTTTTTTTGAAAAATTGAGAAATCAAAATAAAAAATCAAAATTGAGTTCAGTAGGTACCTACCTAAATACCTACCTACCTACCTACCTAGCCTTAAGTAGGTCCACTAGGTACTACTAGGTACCCACCTATAGTGATGAAAAATTAAATTTTCTTGAAAATTATTTTTGGTTTCAATTGGGTATAATAACGGATGTTGGTGTGGGGGCCCAGTAAGTAGGTACTGAAAAAAATAATTCAAAGCGCTCAATGATGATTTGTATTTGTTATCCGCCACATGGGGTGAAAATGAACTCCCATTATTTACCCCCCCCCCCCCCCCCCCCTCTCCCCTTTTGTCCGCCGGTCGTACTCTACCCCCCATTACTACTGCCATTACTACCTACTTCAATTATACGATATACGCCATACTATACAAAAAAGTATTTTACGATTTTTATACTGTACATCTACAAGGTATTAGTATACGGTATACTCCCCTACTGTACTTTAACTCGCTTCACTTACTTTTTTAACTTTACCCGCGTAAAAACTTGTGTGTGTGTGTGTGTTTTCTCTGTCTCGGTTTCTGAGTCTTTCTTTTACTTAGGCAGTGTTTTCGCTGCTGCGACGCCAAGGAAGGGAGAGGCGAGCGGCGTTGCTGTGGCGCACGGGCGAGTGAGTGCGCGAGACGGAGGAGGAGGAGAGGAGGAAGACGACGCAGAAAAACGAGAACGACAACAAGAGCGACAAGGCGACGAGGAGGAGCATTTTGGAAGGGGAAACTTGTTGGGGAGTTGAAAAGCAGGAACTAACTAACTGGCTGCAAAGGGAAAAAAATACAAGTTAGTTTATATTTGCTTATCAGTGTTGCTGGGCATGCAAGGGACGTCGCACCAGGCTTGGAACATGACTTTGGTGATGCGGGGAGGAAGTGCATTGTTTCATCATCGACGGCGACAGCAGCAGCAGCAGCAGCAGCAGCAGGAGGTCCTCATGCTGGTGGCGCTCTTGTTCCGTTTAATTCTGGTGTGGAGTTGCTCTGTGACATTGTTATTGTCATGTGTTGCTGCTGCTGCAGCCATGTCTCTTCCGGATGAAGGTGAGAAGAAGAAGAATAAGTTCTGTTCTCTCTGTTTCTCTATCTTCTGTTCTGTTCTGCTCTGTTTAGCTCTGCTTTTGTTTCCGTTTCTGTTTTTATATTTGTGTATTGTTTTGTAGTTTGTTTGTTTGGTTTCTTTTGGCGTCTTTGGATAGATAATGCGGTTTTGTGAGTGGATTTTTTTTGCTGTTTGGAAACTGCATTGCAGCGTTTCAATGCAGGGTTGTTGTTGTTGTTGTTATAATCGAACTTCCGTTTGGCATCGTTGAGTCATTTTGGATTGTTGTACACGGGGTTTTTTGGTTCTGTTTGTTTCGAGTGTATTTTTCTTTTTCCTGTTCTGTTCTCGGGAGTCTGTCTGTTTGCTTAGTTCCTTAAGGCTTTGCTTTAGTCACGTGCAGTGTGTGTGTTGGGTTCGATTTTACACATCACCTTAGGGAGACGCTGAGAGAGCGAGAGATAGACACAGAAGCTCTACGTTTTCTTTCTTTTTGAAATGCTGCAGTTTAAAAACAATGAGGCAGCGGAAGAAAATAGAAATGCGCGTTTCTTCTTTTGTTTTCTCGCACTGGTTTTCAAAACGTCTCTCAACGTTTCCACTTACACACTTTCTCTTCACGTCTTATTGTGTTACGTCAACAATTCTCAGTATCGAACGAAAGGAATGTGGCAGACTGCAGCTTTGAGCTCCAGTTCTTCTCCTTGCGTTCTCGCGTGCTTGGCTTGTCCGCTGCAAAGCTCGCACGTGTGCAGTCGTGTGAAGTGTTTTCCTTCCTCATCGGAAGCTCCTCATTGCAGAGAGAGATTGCTGGTACCGTCGTTCTTTAGCTGTGCGACAGGTTGCAATTGCGCGAGCACAAACGCAAGCATAAGTTGGCTGTCTCAGCAAAGCGTTTTTACACTAGTATTACTGCAGTTCGAGAATGTGCGTCGTCAAACTGACGCAGCCATGGTCTCTACTTGACTGCATTGCAATAGCTCTTTACCCGGTTTTCCTCTGTAGAACTCTCGTCAGAGGCAGACGAGGAGACACGAATGATGCCTTTTGAAAACCGCTGTATCTTTTTGTATTAGCCTTTTAAAGAGAGTGGAGACTTGGTACCGGTGTCTTGAGAACGCCTCCAAGCCAAGGCTACATTTCCCCCTTGGTGCTCGCTCTTCTTACATCAAGGCTAAGAGAAAGAACCGAGCTTGAGATTCTTGTATACAGATCAACAATGTGTTCTAGCCAAACAAGGTCTTTAGTGTCACTGCAGCTTCTACGTCAAACAGTAGGAACAACAATGCAGAATAGAAGACTAGATGATGTTTAAAACTGCTTGGGCACAAATCATATATAGTTTCATTCCTTTTCTGCACTGATATGGAAGTGTGTCTGGAACATGCCCACGAAGAGACATGAAGAGACTTGAGAGAGAGACATTGACTTGATTCTGAAAATTGATTGCATCTTTGTGCAGTGACCACATTGTTGGAGATCAAAAACACACTTGATAATGCAGACCATGAGCTTTATGACTGGCAGGAGGGAAGTCAGACTCCATGCTCCTGGACGGGCGTGACTTGTGACAATGTCACCTTCCAAGTCATCAATCTGTAATGCACTTTCTTCACTCTGCTCCCGTTTCGTGCATCATCTTTGGCCTTGCTGAAGGGAGGAGAGGATCTGACTGATTTGCAAAAGTTTTGAAGAAAGAATGTGTATTGGGTTCAGGAATTATACTGGTAGCTAGCTTATCAGGGTGCTTTTCTGCTTTGGGTTGCAGGAATCTGTCGCAGTTGAGTCTTGCAGGGGAGATCTCACCAGCGATAGGCAATTTGATAAACCTACAAATCCTGTATGCATTCTGTTGTTCCATCCATTTGTAATAAAACTCCTGATGGAAGGCTGACATCTAGATATATGAAGTGAAGCTACCTCTCAAGATATTCTGGATAAGGCTAGAGACGCAAAGAAATTCCTGAGAAATCCAACAATTACTTGATGGAAGAAACGATCTGTTGGAGCTTGTGGAGAGATAGACATATGCCAATCCCAAAATTTCTGCATGCTGCAAGTCATATCTGTGAAAGCAAAGCTCAGTGGTTTTAGTGCCTTTTGTTTTGCAGGGACTTGAGTGAAAACAGCATTGGTGGACAAATACCCCCTGAGATCAGCAAGTGCACAAGCTTGGTAGAACTGTAAGCCAAGAGCTATTTCCTAATCTGATGCGACAGGCTTAAATTGGAGCTTGTACTTTGTTCTGTGGAGGTCTCATGTAGCAAGGAGACCCACATATTGCACGGCTACACCCTAATGTCTTAGAACTGCTTTTGGGCTTTTCACAGCTTCATGAGACCTGCTTTTTGATGTTCATGATGATCAAATGAAGGGGAATCTGGGTTTTACCTTTTGGTTCTGATGATTTTGATCTTGGTGGTCTCAGAGATCTTTCAGGGAACAATTTAACTGGAGAGATTCCATACATGATGTCAGAGCTTCAACAGCTGGAGGTCTTGTAAGTCACATTGGGCTTTGATTTTTCTGTCTGTTGTTATGTTTAATGTGGCCCAAGAGAACTATGGTTTGATGGACTCTTTGTGACTTTCTTTTCAAAATCTTGTGCTGTGTCTGTTTGCGATGCCCTATCCTCATTCCAGTTTCTCCTTGTCATGAGGAGAGATACCTCTCTTGTGCTCTCCACCTGTCTTGTGGTCTCATTTATTTCTGGTATTTTATGCAGGAACTTGAGGTTCAATCACCTTTCAGGTCCTATACCTTCTTCATTTGCTGGTCTCACAAATCTGAAGCATCTGTAAGCATTTTCTTCTGGCACTCCCATGTCCTAAGAAGAGAGTAGATGAGAACACTTCATCAACACATGGCCTAAAATACAGAATCACTGGCAACTTGGGGAGACATGAATCACATCATAAACCTACAGTGCCTTCAGTAGTCATCCACTCACATATAAATAAACCAGTGTTTAAGTTAAATGGCGTGGGTTTTCTGCTTCTGCTCTGCTGAATGATAATGAAAATTGTGCTTGCACAGGATGTTTTCTGTGGTTCTGCATTCTTAATTCCAAGGCCTCTATCTTATATAAACTTACAGCAGACTCCCTTGCAACATACACAAATGAAACCTCAGTAACCACATCACAAAATATGCATGTCTGTGGATTCTAATGTCGGACCCATGTTGCATGTCAATAGGCCTAATCACACAACAATCAACATGTGAAGTCCTTGAGTTCCTACTTACAGGGTATATTTTTGTGCAGTGATATGCAATATAATGAGCTTGGTGGGTCCATCCCTCCCTTGATATACTGGAGTGAATCTCTTCAGTATCTGTAAGTCACTCAAAACCATTGGTGATGTTATTGCTTTGGTCTGTCAACTGTTCATTGTCCTAATTTAGCATTGCAGGATTGATCTGTATCAAAGGCTTGCCCTGAATGCTCTTTTGGAGGTCGAGAATGAGAGGTAGATTTCCATTTGGCATCCTTCTGTTGAACTAATAGAGAAGGTGGCAATTTCATGGGCATCTGAAGTTGATGTTGATTATAAAATGGAATCATCCTGACAATAATTACTAATCTGTTTGCAGCATGTTGAAGGGAAACTATCTGACAGGATCTTTGTCTGCTGACATGTGTCAACTGACCCAGCTTGCCTACTTGTAAGTGCAGCTCAAATTCAGACTATGAACCCAAAGTTTTCTTTCAGGAATGATATTCAAGGCTTGCATGGTCAAGATCTTCCTAATACCTTGGATGGAAAATTTTTGGGCTTCTGCAGCAATGTGCGTAACAACAACCTAACTGGCCCCATTCCAGATGGAATTGGAAACTGCTCATCATTTCAAATCCTGTATGGCCTCTTTCCACATCTCTACTCCATTCTGGTTGTTGCTCTCAGTCCTATGCTGCATATTTCCCATTTAGGCTGATTAGTCTTATGAGGGATAGACTACACATTTTGGAATGGTGGGGGAATTTCACTTGCTAAACACAAGTGAGCTTGGAAATTGTTTGTTTTTGGTTGCAGGGACTTGAGCTACAATGATCTGACAGAAGACATCCCTTACAACATTGGTTATCTTCAAGTGAGCACTTTGTAAGTAGTCTCCTGGATGAGAATGCTTTGCCTGTGAACCATTTGAGTATGTGTTTCTCCAGTACATTCATAAGTGGTCATCAGAAGTTATATTACTTCTCTGGTAACGGATGCCTGGACAGATCTCTGAAGGCAAGCATCTGTAGTAGTATGCAGACAGCATGCTGGTTGATGGTATTCTGCAAAACAAACAATTTCTGGAGCTTGAAGAAGCACTCTCAAAGTGGTTCATATGGAGTACACTAAAGGAAGGAAAGTGTATTCTTCTGCTCTGTAGGTCACTGGAGGGCAACAGATTCAGTGGCAGAATTCCAGATGTGATTGGGCTTATGCAAGCATTGGTGATTCTGTAAGTTGGATAACCTTGTTCCAAACTTCTGAGAGAAAAAAAAATGTCTTATCTGTTTGGTGATGCTGCTTCCTGGTATTAGCTGTGCAGCTCCTCATATGATTACGTTTTGTAAATTAGGGAGTACTTGCTATGTAGAGGCACTGTATTCTTATGACCTTGTTCATCTGTCTCAAAACTCCTCCAGGGATCTCAGTGGCAATCAGCTTGAAGGTCCTATTCCTCCTATACTTGGCAATCTTACATCTTTGACCAAATTGTAAGTGCCTGTCACCTGCCAATTTCATTGAGACATTCAATAGACAAACCATTCCAGTTGTTAGCTGTAATCAGTTAAAGAAAATGAGGCTTGTCATATGAAACAGATGACTTGATAACTAACTCTTGCTTGGCAAAACTTTCCAGATATTTGTATGACAACCTTTTGACAGGTCCAATTCCTCCTGAGCTTGGGAACATGACAAAGTTGAACTACTTGTAAGATTCAGAAACCTGTTGGCTTTTGCAGGTAGCATTATGCTATAGCAAAATGCTGCTTGTTCTGCAAGATACAATGGTGATGGTACGGTGATATTCTGCTGTGCTTTGCCTTCTTCAGATCACAGATCTGATGAATTGTTATGTGTGGTTGGTGTACAGAGAACTGGACAATAATCATCTGACAGGCGAAATACCCTCTGAGCTTGGCTGTCTGACTGACCTGTTTGAATTGTAAGTTCAATGTCAACTTTTCTTCTCATCCTTTGTTAGCCCCACCAAATTCAATGTTTCATTTTTAGTTTCCAGCTGGAGGAGATTGTTCTGGAGGCAGAGACTGTTGTCATTGTTTGAAGTTAGTCTGGGTTGTCTTCAGAGCATATCATGTCTGGATTTTTGCATTCAGTGCATTGAGTTTGACAACATTGTCGTTTATATTTTCCAGGAATTTATCTGAAAATCAGTTGACAGGCCCTATTCCAGAAAACATCAGTTCTCTGGCTGCACTTAACCTTTTGTAAGATCATGTCATCCTTTCACAAAGTTGCAGGATGTTATCTACATGCTCGGGATTGCAAAATATTGACAGCTGCATGCAAGTGGTTTTAACACACCTGTGAATACCTTCAGTCCCAGGATTTTCATGTCTGATCAGTCTTCTTGTGATAAATGATATACAGGGATTTGCATGGAAATAACCTTGGAGGTATCATCCTTCCAGACCTTGAGAGGCTTACCAATCTCACCAGCCTGTAAGTGCTAGCTGGACACCATTCATTTCCTCTTGGAGAATCCTATTATCTACCTTCACAATTGAAATATCCTGAGGATTTTCTAGAAAAAAGTCGTTAGTATCAATCCTGCAAGAAAGGTCTGGACATAATAGGGTAGAGTGTGTTCACTGAGCTGTGATGTTTCTTTGATATCAGGAATCTATCATCCAACAACTTCGTTGGAGTTATCCCAGATGAGATAGGCCAGATCTTCAATCTTGATACATTGTGGGCTATTTCTCCTTGAACTTACTTTTCACTTTCCTAGTTTTTGATTGCATGACTTGTATCTTCATGTTTACTGGCAAGTGTGACATCTGCACCTCCTTTGAGTAGTTTTCCCTTTCAAAGGTGTCAAGTATCATTTTCACAGTATGTATATCCCCTTTGGAGATTACGATCCAGGTTAATCATGATTGGTGATGCTTTTTCTACTTCTATCCACGAATCTTCTTGACTCCAAGGTTATTTGCAGAGATCTATCAAACAACAGCCTTAGTGGACCTATACCATCCACCATTGGCAGCCTTGAACATCTGCTCACCTTGTATGGTTTGCTTCCCTTCCCTTCTTTTTTAAGGCGTGTTTTCTGAGTGAAAATTTTTTAGGCATCATTCATTCGTAGAATTAGTCTCTGTAATAATGCACATGATGTTAATACGATGGTGGCTGTCTGAAATATATTTCAACTGCTTACACAGAGATCTCCACAATAACAAGCTCAATGGGTCCATTCCAACACACATGGGGAACTTGTCGAGCCTAAACACACTGTAAGTTTCAGCCATGCCTTCATCACCTCGATTCTTCATTCCCAAGCTTTGTATTGGATTGATAGAGAATTTTCCTTTGTGTGGATTGCATTGGCAGTTGTACAAGCTGTGTATTGTACCACACGGCTTGCCTCTGATCTTACTGTATTGGAACACTGCCCACCTCCAGTCCATGCTTTAGTTTCTCAGACATAATGGGAGGAATGGTTATGGGGAGCAGGGACCTTTCACACAATGATTTAGAAGGATCAATACCTCCAGAGCTTGGCCAGCTTGTTGAACTAAACTTTCTGTGAGGCTCCCCACCTTTCATCCCCTCTTAATTAGAGCTGTTTGCCTTCAAAAGGTACAGTTTGAGTTTGTACAGAAAAGTAAAGTTTATCTTGATAGTTTGAAGCTTTTATTCAACAGTTATACCCTTGTTGCCTATGCATACTAGTCTGGGTATATTAAATATGCTCATACCATGCATTGAGAGTATGCATCTTGTATTGGTTGTAGGAACTTGGGCTTCAATGATCTCTCAGGATCAATCCCTGAACAGCTTGTGGACTGTTATGTTCTTAAGTCCTTGTAAGTCATCCATCATTCTGTAACTTGAATATGAGGTTTTGACATATGTGCATTTCCAATCTTTGGCAAATATCCCCTGTTGACAATAACAGCTGCTCTTTACCTTTTGCCAGGAACCTATCCTATAACAATCTTTCTGGAACAATCCCTGCAGTTCAGAATTTCTCAAGGTTCCCACCCAGCAGGTGAGTCTGTGTTTACTTTACTGCTAAACCTTTCTCCTTACCACACTGTATGATGCTGTGCCACCTAAGAATTCTTAGACACTCCTTATGTCTATTTGTGGGGTACTGTGTAACTTTGTTTTATGTGATTTGCCCACAGCTCAGGGTGGCACTCACAGTAGTAGTTCAATGCATGTAACTGTACATGATTCATGGAGCAGTTAGATGTCTGTCAAAGCTGTGCACTTATGTCTGCATTCAGGAAGAATCATTCTTTGACTCGTTAATTGTTGACATTGCAGCTATTATGGAAATCCAGAGCTTTGTGGATCACCCAATTCTATATGTGGGGGGCAGTTGAATTCTAGGGCAACCTCTGGATCAAATGGTACGTGTCTTAGTATTGGAAGAGGATGAGTTCCCTCCCATCAGAACCTTCAGCTCTTGCTTTCATACGTGTCTGCTCTTTGTTCTGATTGTGAGAAAGTTGACATATGTGAGATATGGAGATTTGATTGATGTATCTGTACTTTTCTTTGTTTCTGGAAGACTGATTAAAATGCACTGCAGGTACTTTGGGCGCTACAGCTACATGGGGTATTGCCATCTCAGCAATTTTTCTCCTTGGTCTTTTAGTCTTTGGGACAGTGCGGGTGATGCATCCACAATGGCTGCTGAAAAACTCAAAAACATCTCAAGGTATTGGAGAGGAATATGTTCAAATAATGATAGTGTTGTCACAGCAACAAAGTCTGTCCAAATGAAGCTTGTATTTTGGTTTCTCATGCAATAATGAAGTCAGGAAATTTTTGGAAGCATGGTTTGGGACTAATGGAAGGTGGTTGTGTGGTGTTGTGGAATGTTAATGAATAGGTCCACCAAGCCTTGTAACATTTCATTTGGGGATGGCTCCACAGTCATTTGAGGAGATGCTAAGACTCACTGAGAATCTGAGTGAGAAGTATGTTGTTGGACGGGGTGGCTCAAGCACTGTTTACAAGTGCACTCTGAAGAATGGCCATTCAATTGCTATTAAGAAGCTTTTGAGCTGCCCTCAGAATATCCATGAATTTGAGAATGAGTTGAATACTCTAGGTAACATCAAGCATCGGAATATCGTTTGTCTACGTGGTTATTCCATGTCAGCTGCTGGAAATTTCTTGTTCTATGATTTCATGGAGAATGGGAGCTTGTATGATCTCCTACATGGTATGTACTCCTTTACAAACCTTTTGAGGAGAATGAGTTTTACAAAGTTCTTGAATGCATACAAAAAGACAGGCCATAGCAAGCCTGTAACTAGCAGTCTCTTTCATAGGTTTCTTGAACTTGGTAATGGGTACAAGCAGATGAAGTTGCCTCTGATGATGGCAGGACAAGTTAAGAAGACCAAACTGGACTGGAATATGCGGTTGAAGATTGCTTTGGCAGCAGCTCAGGGATTAGCTTATCTGCACCAAGACTGCAAGCCACAAGTGGTGCACCGTGATGTCAAATCATGCAATATTCTACTAGACTCAAACATGGAGGCACACTTGGCTGATTTTGGTATTGCCAAGCACATACAGCCTGCAAGAACTCATACCTCAACCTATGTACTGGGCACCATCGGCTACATTGATCCAGAATATGCACAGACCTCTCGACTTAATGAAAAGTCTGATGTTTACAGCTATGGAATTGTTCTTTTGGAGCTTCTTATGGGCAAGAAAGCTGTGGAGGAAGAAGTGAATTTGCTCGATTGGGTCTGTCCTTTCTCCACCACAGCAAATCATGCTTGGTCATTCACAAATTCAGGTTGAAATAGTAGTGATGAGTACACTGCATGCCGTTTGATTGGTTCTAAACAGTTTACGCGATTGGGTGATGGTCTTGCAGGTCAGATCAAAGATCGACAGCAAAAATTTGATGGATGCAGTTGACCCTCAAGTACAAGCAACCTGCCTGGATGTTGACCATCTTGAAAAAGCACTGAAACTAGCATTGTTGTGTACGAAGCAGAATCCTGTGCAAAGGCCTTCCATGTATGATGTCTCCCAGGTGCTTGACTCGCTTCTCCCTGTTGTGTCTCCAAAATACAAGGCCACATCACAGCAGTCACCTGGATCTAAGCATCGCCGGTACGTAGACACGTACAGTGGGAAGCAGGCAGAGGACATCAGAGCCAGTAGCAGCACATCTGGAGGAGACTTACTGGACCAATTTGAAGACGTCATTTCCCGAAATGTATGATTTTTGAAACCCAACAACCCTAGAGCAATGGATTTTAAAGCTGCTCGGTTTTGTAACAACACATACACCATTTTGTTTTCGTTTCTTCAACAGCGTAGGAAATTGCCTGTCAAATATGCCTTCTTTAAAAGTGCTCCCGGTACGTGCCCCTGCTGATCTCCCAGGGCACATTAAATCCATACAAGCAGAGAAAATTGAGATGGAAAGTTTGAAATTTCTTGTCCAGATGAGGTCCACCAGTTATAGAAGAGTTTCTCAATCGGGACGGACACCCATGGTTTTCATAAAGCTGGACAGAATTGCAGCTGAAGAGAACCTGTGTCATGCTTCCCTTCACCCACTAAGCTCTCAAGGTCTTTGTTAAGGTCAAGAATTTCTCATATGATGACGCTCCACAGTATATAAGTTTGCAAAATGCACAACCAAAAAAAGATTACCAAGAGTTGCCAGGCCTTGTGTTTCTCTTTCTCCATTCCCCTTCAATGATGTACTTATAGTTTGCTGAACTCTGCTTTTTTTTTAGGTTCATTTTTCCCTCATGATGCAATTTTTGGGGGTTGAAGGCAAAACCTTCACGTAGGCAAAAATCAAGTTCTCAAGTTTTTTCAAAAATTGAGAACTGGCCAATTTGATGCCAATATGAAAATGTTTACCTTGAAATGAGAACTTTGGTTTGAACATCTGAATTGATTACGTATTTGGACCAACAATCACATTCGTTTGTCACATGAAAGATCTTAATATGCAAATTTGAAGGTAAACCTTTTCATATTGCCATCAAATTGGCCAAATGAACAAGTTGAATGCCATGAATGAAGATAGATACTACATCAAAATTTCAATGAAAGAAGAATATTTCAACGCACACATTTCAATCAATGAAAGAGAATGTTTATTTTGCATTATGATAATAATAGTATGCATCTCTATCAATTGTCACTATTTATAAATGACTTCTGTATTATAAATTTTATGTATCACTTTCAAGTTATGAAAACACCAACATATCTCACAAACAAAAAGCCATCTTAGACTACATTTGAGAATTGTCATGTTTACATGAGGACAATTTTATGCAACAAAAAATGTTGTGTAAGAAATGACATGCTCATTGTATTTTGTAATGACTCGTAGAAGATTCAAAATGGAAGACTATTTGAATGATGGATAATAGATGATGCCCAAGCACACTTTAGGCCGATGGTATGCACATTTTGGACGTGTCCTGGACCCAAAAAGTGCATAGCATGGATCTGTCACAAAGCCCAAAACCTGCATAACAGGACCCAAAGTATGCGTGGGCAGGGAGGTAGTAGTAAGATGTGTCTGGGCACCACCAGGCACATCTCTGACAAACAAAAAAGGGCAGTCAGAGAAAAAGAAAGAAGCAAGCAATACTTTTGTACTACCTACAATAACAACTCTGTGCACATATATAATATTGGGGGGGGGGGGGGGTAAAAAAACCACTCATTATGCTAGTAGGGCTAGGCCTTTAAAAATAATGAAGCAATGATGAAAATCCATTTAAGAAGGTGCAAAAGAAAAAAAAATTGGATTTCCTTCCTGACAAAGATCTTTAAAAGAGAAAAAAATGGTCTTTAAAAACATTATTATTAAAATTTAAATTTATTAAAATAAAATAATAATAATAATTTTTTCTAAATTTAAATTATTAAAAAAAAACCCCCCTCTTAGATGGCCTTCTGAACACCACCACTCTGTCAGAAGATACATGATTAGAAAAAAAAGTCTCTCCAAATATAGAGAGACCTATTGTTGTCCCTGACAAAGAAAAACCAAAGTGCTGAAAAGCTTCCCCTCCCCAATCATCCCAAGCTTGCAAAAGGCTAAAGATTTTTTTTTGAATTTTGCAGTCAACAATTATTAAGCTACTTTAAGAAAAAATTTGAGTAGTTATTACCTTATTACTCCAGTAGTACCTTGACCATTTCAACACATGTCTGTCAAATGAAATCATTAATTAATTAAATAATTTTGAAAACATTCATTCCAACAACAAATGGAAATATTCACTAATATTCACTAATATTTTCTTTCACAATATTTTTTTGATTTGGAGGAAAATAATAATTTTTTTTTGAAAATTTCAACATTTCTGAAAATAATAAATAATTAGTGTGGAACTGGCCTAGGTACTAAGAAGGGTATTCATTTGGGGAGCAAAGTTCAAGTTGTGAGGCAAAAATTAATCATTGATAACAACCAAAAAAAAAACAAAAATCATTGCAGATTGTTCTTCATGTTTTGGAAAGAGTGATAGAAACAAACAGCAAAAGGACAAAATCATTGATGATTGATAGAACTACTACTACTACTACTACTACAACAACAATTTTGTCATCAATGTTCTTTTTAAGGACATTTTTAATGCAGCTAAAAGTGGTGGGAATCATCCTTAGGAACATTTATTTAGCCAAATATGGCTATAAACACCAAGATATGAAGCATAAATCTTTGATCATTATCCCTCTATATATATATTCTCAGCTATATATTGAAATCCAAATATAAGAATGTCATTTTTTAAAACCTTTTTTTTTTTTTTTTTTGGGGTCTCATTTTTGGTGATTGAAACCCTCACAACTCACTTCATTTTGAAAATTTCTAATTGCAATTGCAATTTTTGGGGAAATTTCCCCAATAAAAAAAAAAGAAAACATTGGTGATGATCATCCATAAGAAGGGGTTTTTTTTTTTTTTTTTTTTTTTTCCCCAATTTTGTCAGTTAGGTGCCCCATCAGTGGACTGTGTCAAATTTGGCTAGAAGTTAGAGAGGAAAGTTTTTTTTGGCTACATGATACAACACATAGTGTAAATATGGCGATTTCAAAACTGTTATCCTGGAGAAAAAAAAAACCCCACATTTTTATGATTTTCTTTTTTTTTGGGCTGCCAGGTGGCAAAATTTTGCCCAAAACAAAAAAACCACTATCCATAAGACAATTTAGCCAAATTTGGTTAATGAAAATATGAAAAATAAAGAATGCAATCATCCTTTTATTTTGCTGGCTAGTTGCTGGAACCTGATTTTGAATATGGTTACTTTATATATATATATATATACTAGTGGGTGCCCGCGGCCGAAGGCCACTGTGAAGCCCCTGTGTGAAATCCAGGTCCCAAAATCGAGATCCCACATCCAGGTCCCAAAGTTGAGATCCCAAGTCCTGAAAACCATGTCCTGAAAACCATATCCTAAAATTTCCCAGGCCCCAAAGTTGAGATCCCAAGTCCCAAAAACCATGTCCTGAAAACCATATCCTAAAATGACAGTCCACTCTCTCCACACCAAATACAGCTTGAAAAAAAAAAAACCTCCCGTCCAACCTCTCAGCCCTAAACCCAAAACTTAAAAGGAAAAAAACCAAGGCACCCTGAGAACATGATTGCACTTCCCAATTGGCTGGATGATTATTTATTTATTTATTTATTTTTCCAATGAGTTGCTGATGTGTTCCTACCATTTCTCCAATTTGTTCCCCACGTTCCCAATGCGTTCCCCATGGGTATTCCCTATCGCACCTTGCTTTAATCCCATAGGTTTTGCTCAAAGTCCTCCCCTTCTCACATATATCGATGGGCCAAAGGGGGAGGCACTCCATCTATCCATAGAATCTTCAATTTTTGCGAGCCTTCATAGTTTCAATTATTTTATGCCGGGGCCAATCAAATTCAATAAAAAAAAGTTGGACTTGTGAGGGATAAAGGTCAGGCCAAAAATGGTGATGAACGTTTTTGGGAGGAGAAATTTCATGCAGCCCATGGGAAGGCCCAAGCACACACTGAATGTGCCTTGCATTTTTTCCTTTTAAATTTGGGGGGCGGGGGATGTGGAGGAGGATATTTTTCAGTTTTCCCTGGTTCCCACTATGTTGACCATTCCACCATCCGCTCACCTTGGCTGGGGCCCTCAACGGATGTGGGGAGGGGGGGCTCCAGCCAATCAGGAATAACTGCATCAAGACACGGACACCAATTTTTTTATAGTAGTCGACTCTTCCATCATCTTCTTCTTCCGGGATGAAGAACTTGGATGGATGGACGGATGACGGGACGGATGGATGGAAAGGAGGACCAACAACCACCAACACCGCCGGACAGACGGACACCACGAATATTATTATGGTGGAGATATATTCTCTCTCAAATCTGGCAAAATCCAAAAAAAACATTGATTTTTCACATTTCTGAAAAAATAATTCACCGAATGACAAAAAAATTGCAAAAAGAAAATAAAACAAAACAAAACAAAACATTAATTTGGAGGGGCACCTTGAACATCCCTCTTGGAAAGAAGGACAAATTTTCTAAGATTGGGAACAGCAAATTGAGAACACCCTTGGGGAACACATTGGGAACCTAGGGAACATATTGGGAACTTGGTGAAGGGGGGGAACCCATTGTGAACTTCAAGGGAACATGTTTCGAACAAAGGAAAAAAGAAAAAAAATCCTCGCCCCCATCATCTCCCCACGCCCCCAAAACTTAAAAGCCAAAAAAAAAAAAAGGGCACTTTGAGTGCTTGCTGAGCCTTCACTTTTGCTGCATGAAATTTCTATTTCCAAAAACGGAGGAGGAGGAGGAAGAGGAAGAGGAGACCAGGAATCAGAAATTGCTGGTGTCTGTCAGAGGCATGACATGTGCAGCATGCTCTACCTCGGTGGAGATGGCACTCAAGCGGCTGCCTGCTGCAGTCATGACTGCAGCTGTCACATTGATTCAGGAGAACGCCGAGATTTTTGTAATACCCAGCACTTCTTAACGTGGGTGGATTTCCCTTTGTCGGTTTCTCGAACCCTGAGTTCTATGCTCCCTTTTTTTGCATGCTAATAATATTGCTCTGTGTGGTAGCCAGTAGCCAGTGCCATTCAATTTTGTATTCTGTTGTTACCTTGTGTGGGACCTGCATTCAATGGTGAATGCATGCGTTCAGTATCCTGTCACACAATTTTGTTTCGAGTTGTCGCCATTGTCGACAATGCTATCATGTTGCATCTGTTGCATTTATCTCTTCTGAAGCTGGTCATTGAGAGAAGAGGTTCAAAAAAGTGTTCACAAGAGATTGGGTTTAGGGTTCCCATTCGGGACCTTTCACACTATGATGTGTCCCACAGCTCACCAACAGCGAGCAAGCATCAGACCAATTTACTCTTGTATCCTACAATCACAGTAACAGATACTGCATCCATTGCTTATCAGTTTCAATAAACTATACTGGAAGTTGTATGCATGCATGTGTGCAAACAAGAAGAGGACATTGTGGATGCTATAGAAGATACAGGATTTGATCTGGAGATTACCTTGAATGCAGCTTCACCTAGCTTGGTATAGCTGCTGCTCCTTCAAGAAATAAAATGGTTGGGCAGTTTTGAATCGGAGGGATAACTTGTGCTGCTTGTGTGAGTTCTATAGAGACTGTGTTGAGGAGACTATCAGGGATAGCTCATGCATCTGTCACATTGACCACTGAGATGGGTGAAGTGGAATTTGATCCCAGGTTGATAGACCAACAAGCAATTATCAGCACCACTGATGACACAGGGTTTGATGGTGCCTTAGTGTACAGCCCTCAGAGGGCCAAGATCTCCGTTCTGGTGAAGGTATGAACAATTATGAGGACAGGAAGAGTGTTGAAGAGGTACTTTGTGACCTGAAGGGTGTATGAGAATTTACAGTTAGTGCCATGGCCGGAAAGGTGGAGACATCCAAAGATTCAGAAGTGACTGGTCTGAGGGCTGTTGCTGATGCAGTGGAGAACAGTGGAGCTGGCTGCTACAAAGTGGTCTTGCCCAACCCCTACACATGAGTTTCATCTGATTATGGTGCAGAGGTTGGGCACATGTATCAGCTGTTCCTGTGGAGTTGTGCTTTCAGTGCGAGTTCCATTATCATTTGATGTATTTTCCTTGATGAGGACATTATACAACATTGTGCATTTTCATTATGGCTGGGTTGAAGGATCCAGAGACATTCACATGATTGGTGCTCAAGGGTGTATAAATTATTGAGGTTGCATCCTTATGTCAACTGATCAGTTGTGGTATGAACTGCAATTGTAAACAGATACCTCTGTTGTTTATTGGAGTTGTCTGTCCACATATTGTGGTTTTCCAGTATCTTCTAGTCCTACAATGTGGGCCCTTCCTGCTGTCGGACTGGCTCAAGTGGACACTGGTGACACCTATCCAGTTCATTATTGGTTGGCAGTTTTATTTTGGGGCTTACCACTCATTGTCGCAGGGTTCTGCCAACATGGATGTGCTTGTGACGTTAGGCACCACAGCAGCATATGTATACTCTGTTTGTGGACTCCTGTATGGTGCAGTTACAGGTTCTCCTGCAAAGACATTCTTTGAGACAAGTGCCATGCTTTTCTCATTTGTACTCCTTGGAAAGTACCTGGAGTTTCTTGCCAAAGGCAAGACCTCAGAGGCCATTGGGAAGCTTCTGGAGCTTGCTCCTACCACAGCAATTCTGCTCACAGTAGACTCCAGTATTGTCCTGATTACCTACATGCTGTTCCTGATAATGAAAGCTACACATTTACTCTACAGTAAATAGAACAGTCAATTCTTGTTGCATTGTCTGTAATTCAATACAAAATCCATTTTCCCTAAACCCTAAACCCTACATCCATCTGCACCAGTGCTATTACTTCCATTGCATGTGATCAACTCCACCAGAGTGCAGGACTTTTGTGAGAGCTCTAGTCAAATCTGACTTTACCAGCAAAGGGAGGGATTGTGAAGAAGATGTTCACCTTTTATCATCTAACAAAGGGAAGAACTCAGAGTATCGGTTTTTTTGCTACTTAAGATTCTTTTCCATCCTGGCACATGGTGGAGATCTTGACTATAATGCAATTGCTGTGCAATGTGCAGTTAATTCCGAGGGGTGATTTGCTGAAAGTCCCACCTGTGGCAAAGGTGCCAGCTGATGGGATAGCTGTGTGTGGGGCCAGTCCTGTTAACAAGAGCATGATCACTGGGGAGTCTTCACCAGCTGCAAACAAGATGGGTGATTCTGTTATAGATGGCACTCTCAATATGAATGGAGTCATTCACATGCAGGCCATGTGGGTTGGACGTGACACTGCACTTGCACAGATTATCAACCTGGTGGAAGCTGCCCAGATGACAAAGGCACCTATACAGAAGTTTGCTGATTGTGTATGTTCTTACAACAACTTTCTTGCTTGAAATAGATTGTTGATGAGTTGGCTGTTGTCGATAAATATCCACGTCTGATTGTATGTGATTTTAGTTGTTGCATTAGGTTCTCTTCTTAGTCCTGTATGTGAGCACTCACCTTGTCTCTGTTCCAGTCCAACCCCTGAGTTTGAGTGTAACCTGCATTTCATTGATAGGATTCTTTTTACAAGCTGCTGAACTGGATTGCTTGCTGCATGAGACTATGTAGCAGACAAAATACTGTGAGTGTATGCAGATAATACTCTTGAGTTCTGTTTGTGCAGAATAGATGCTGGATTTCATGCTTTGGGTTGTTGTGTCTTCTGGACAGGTTGCCAGCATTTTTGTTCCAGTTGTTGTTTCAATGGCTGTCACCACTCTCTTGGCTGGTGAGTGTTTTCTGCTACCTAGACCTTAATTCAAGTTTGGGCATAAGCTGATATGGCCTAGGAATGCCTGAGTTTGAAGCGTTGGTGTAATGACTTTTGGGCAGGCAGTAGTTCCAAGAAGTAGCTGTCTGGTTTTCTATTGAAGATTTGCATAAGCAGTAACATGTGTTTATTTTGAAATAAGACTAATCTCTGTTGCAACATTGGACAGATACATCACTGGGAAACTAGGGTCATACCCTGACTCATGGCTCCCCACCAGCACCAGTCACTTTGTGTTTGCAATTCGGTGACTGTTATTGCCTGTCCATGTGCCCTGGGACTGGCAACACCAACAGCTGTTATAGTTGCAACTGGTATTGGTGCCAGCAATGGGATCTTAATCAAGGGTGGGGATGCACTGGAACATGCCCACAAAGTGTAGTGTGTGGTGTTTGACAAGACAAGCACTTTGACAAAAGGAAAACCTGCAGTTATGAACCACAGACTGTACAACAAGACTCCATTGGCTGACTTTCTTACACTGGTTGCATCAGCAGAGGTTAGCTCCTGGTTTTCACTTGTTGTGTTTTGTTTGAATGTGTTCTTTGTTTGGGGACCATAACCTTTTCTCCACTGTTGGGAGCTTTCAGTCCAGGCTCTCTCCTCCCCTGTTCTTCTTGGCTCATTGTGTTTTCTGCTAGCTAGACCTTTAAAATGTTCAGTTTGAAACAGGCTGGCAGCGAGCACCCGTTGGCAAAAGCAATTGTGGACTACACACATTACTTTCTGGAATTTGGAGGACCTCCGACCCTGAAAGCTGCACACACACTGAGAAGTAGAGATACAAGTTGGATGAAATCAGATTCCTCATTTGAGAATATTCCTGGCAAGGGAGTGCATTGTCAAGTGGATAACAAGGGCATATTGGTGAGTTACCATTATTCTTACAGTTAAGGATTTCTGCATTTGCCCATTGATCTTTCAGCTTGCTTTGTATCTGGGGCTTAAAAGCCACAGAAGATTATTTGCAAGAGAACAAACAATGGGCTCAGACAGTTGTTATAGTAGCCTTTGATGAGGCTGTAGCAGGTGTTATTAGCATTTAGATCCCTTGAAACAGGAGGCAGGAGTTGTGGTGGATGGCCTGAAAAGTATGGGTATCAAGTGCATTCTGGTCACTGGCAACAATTGGCAAACTGCTA
Source organism: Sphagnum contortum (assembly GCA_963920785.1). Lineage (NCBI taxonomy): Eukaryota > Viridiplantae > Streptophyta > Sphagnopsida > Sphagnales > Sphagnaceae > Sphagnum > Sphagnum contortum. Next base: position 18,518,917 of record OY987278.1, read on the forward strand.
GATCTGTGGCAGATGAGGTTTGACATTTTCTTCTTATAGTACTCTGATGGCATGTGTTCCTTGGAGTATGCTTTCTTCCCTTACCTGTGAATCAGATCTTGCCCAATCACTGAAAGAACAAGAATACCCAATGATGTCAATTAATGTCCATAGTCCTGGCCCTTAAAGTAGGATTTATTTCTGAAACTTCCAGCATCATATCTCAGAAAGAGCTACTTGCAGTAGTAGCTTCCTTTTGATTGAGTGTCATGGCTCTACTCTTCTCACAGACAAATAACTTGCCCTACTTTTCTTTGATTTGTCAGGTGGGCATCATGGATGTAATGGCAGAAGTATTACCTGCTGGAAAGACAAAAGTAATATAGTCACTTCAGGCAGATGGAACAGTAGTTGCAATGGTTGGGTTTGGCATTAATGACTTGCCAGCATTCACTGCTGCTGATGTAGGCATGGCTATTGGTGCAGGCACTGGTATTGCGATTGAAGATGTTGACTATGTTCTGATGCACAACAAGCTTGGAAGATGTGATTAGAGCAACTGATCTCTCACGGAAATCAAATTAGCTTGAATCAAATTGAATTTGTGTTTGCAATGGGATGTAACATCCTTGATATCCCTCTTGCTGCTGGCATTTTGTTCCCATATTTTGCACTCCGACTACCCTCTTGGGTATCAGGTGGGGCAATGACTTTTTCTTCCATTTCTGTTGTATGTTCCTCATTTTCGTTGAGAAGACGCATGTGGTCACAACTTACTGAGTTGCTTTAGGGTAGGGTTCAAAAGGATGAGATTTACTCAATTTTCTTCCTCACCCTTCCTGTTATAGTATAAATCAGTGTGATGTACAATTTCCAATTCTTATGTTATGAGATGACCTCTTAAGTCACCACTTAATAATAACCCAGCAAGTAATTTCATCCTAGGGAAAATTTTGTTCTTGTCTTGAGAAGAGTCAATCTTCAACCTCTAAAAAGTGTTCATGTGATAAATTGTTTTGGATAGTATATTGGTAAGAACTCTCCCATTGTGAGTGGCAGCAGATTGATGAGATCCTGACATCATGGAGTATTGTTGTTGATGGGAGAAGCACAAAAATTTGGACTCCAGAAGACTCAAGAGTAGTCAAGCATTGATCAAAAGTAGGGTTGTGGGTCAAATTGTGAATCACCATGACAAGAGATCACCATGTCGTGCATTTAAAAAAAATTCTCAAGATAACTTCCCTCCAAATGAAGTGTTCTAAAAGTTCCTATCATTTGATTATCTACAGATTTTCAAGCCAATTGCAACTTTCCTATGGTGAATGCAAGTTTCTGTAGCAAGAAACAAGGCTGCAATTCAGCAGCTTCTAATTAGGTTACAGTGACTGTAGAATACTCTGCAAAACTTTGTGATCACAGTAGAATCTTGGAAAAAGACTCTTAGTACCCTCTTGCTAACTACCACATCATGTACTGTGATGTAACAAGCAAAAGACTCGATCTAATTATCTGAAAAGCAGACATTCATAACAAAATTGAAAACAAAAGTTCAGAAACTAATCTGAAGCAAACCAAAATAAATCATTGAAATTATAAACTTGGCCTCCAGATTCTTCACATTCCTCTCAAAATGTGAACTCCCAAACGCTATTCACCACCAGGCAGCAGTGTAGTGCTCCTCAGGATGCACAACTTCCAGTTACAATATCATATCTTCTTGCAAGTGCAATTCAGAGTGCGTCCCTCACATTGCACAGAAGCAATTTGTCTAATCGTCACATACTGTAATGGAACTAACCTGGGTAGATGCAACCCACTACTACCATACAGCACCTTTGGCTGGAAGAATTTCATCAACTCTTCAACCTAAATGCCACACAAAATCATATACCACTAGTGCAAATTCCCAAGTACAGGGTTTTCATTGGACCACCTCAGTCCAGAGAAGACCCACCCTAGAAAAAGAAATAAAATTCAGAAAGAATGTCTACTATGCAATGAGCATAGGCACCACGGCTCATGCAAATGCCTCTACAACACTAGATAAAATAAAAATTTGCCAGTATAATCCAGGCAGAGCAGATACTGTCTCCAGTCTTCCCTACTATCAGGACAAGTTTCATCACCAGGTGCACCTTGTCCCAGAGTGGTATTCACTATTCTGTGCTCACAATCTCTCCCAGGAATGGTGTGCAAGTGATGTCTGTCAAGAAAACTACATCTGGGTACAACTGTCCATTTGAGCAATCAGAGCTGCTTAAAATATGCAGTGAGATAGCAAATACATGCAGAGCCCTTTTTTAGGTACTTACTTGAATGCCTTCATTTTTAGTGGCAAGTTGGTCTGCCCTTTGCTGGTCTTGAGCATTTTGAGCAGACTGTAAAGATGGTAATATACATTCAAGCACATTGACAAAGTCACCAGTCTCTGTTGGCTCATCTTGCTCATCCAGAGATGGGACTTGGATGTGCATCGATCCTTCGGAGTTGAGCCTGTTTGCCCTACTTAAGGAACAGGAATTTTCTTTGATGTGGCGGTAAACCTCAACATGGAACTGGTGCTCTGGAGAGAACACATTTGAAGTTGGATCCCCATAGTCCATAAGAGAATTTGACGACCCTTCTCTAGCACCAATTTTGGAGAACATGGGAAGCGAGTCGTAATCCATAAACTGCAACAACTCCAAGACAACCAAACCACCTAAAGAGAAGTCCAGCCAAAAACTGAATTCAACAGGTTTTAATTCCATTATTCCCATAAAAACAAGCTTAATCATTGGTGAAGAAAGACATGCCCTTTGGGACCTACAAGAGATTACCTGCAAAAGTTCATCCCTCCCATTACCCTTGAGAACTTGCACCTTCCGCTTGGTCCTTTCTTGCAACATTGGCTTTACTGCCTGCAGGTCCAAAACCAAACTTGTATATGAGATTTTCTAACAACTACCACAAAGTTAATGATATTTATCTCAAAAATGGTTTTTTTTTCAAGCTCATACATCTGATGATCAATTCTTCTTTTCAAGTTAAAACTGCACATACCTTCCAGCAGGTAGAGAAGACAAGTGGAGCATTGACAATGAAGTAAATATCGGTCTTCTCAGGATAGTTCAAATCATCCACAGTGGCAATCACAGTTGAGGCCTTCAGCCGGCTAAATGCAGAGAGCTTAAGGCCGGTCATGTCAAGGATCTTCAGGCAAGTGCCCACATAACGCCCTCTCTTTTTGCTGATCTCAGGCTGCAGAGACCAACCCATTGGCATTGAGAGTCACAAACATGCTGTGTCATTTATGACTTCAAAATATCAATCCAAAGATTAAAAGTAACTTGGTCTACACAAGATGTCTCATTTCTACTTGGACAAAAGTGGTATGTTCATAATAGCTTTACAAATGATGAGTTTGAGAGAAAATAGACTTACCACTAAAACTGTGTCTCTGTACTCGTTAATCTGTATGTGTGAATGAACATATTTGTCAACCTGGACAGGAATTACAGCAAGCCAGGGCAGGGTAGAATTGGTTAATATGACTAAATCCAATAGATCATCCATCTCAATTACATGGATGAGATGCTTCGTGCATGACTATCTACTGACATTATGAGTGGTTACTTTCAGAGGAACAAAGAAGTTAGAAGAGCAAGACAGTTGGAAACAAGGAAAAAGTCACACTAAAGAAGCAAGCTGCAGATCCTATATTGGAGCATTTTTTCTCAAAATTTTCTGCACATGCCACACTAACTCCACACACACTCGGTACTTACTGCAGCCTTGTCGAAACTACTTTGTCCCACTCCAATTGCGAACACAGGTCGGCCCTAAGAGCATCACACAATAGTGACCCTGTTCAGCTTCATGAAGCATATTAAGCACAGCCACTGTAGACTAAAAAACTTGTCCAAAGAATCATTAGTGCCAGATTGTGATACTTTAGATTTTGAAAACCTCACAGCAGAGTAGTTAAAAGACACAACACTGTGACAAATCCTTCACATCTGCTGGATGCAGAACCAGACTCAGCATACCTTTTTACAATAACCACAAAAACCAACGAGTTGTGACTCTCGAATTGCATCCCATGTCTCCTTTGGTTTAATGGGTCTCTGCCCAGAGGAAATACATACATGTCAAATGCAAGCTAAGGCTGCCTTAGTGACAATGAATTCCCAATTAACTCAATTTAATTTTTGCAGTGATCCATACCTACATATTCGTTGATTTGCCTACTCCACAACCTCTTTGGATGCAGGTTTCATCAGCAAATTAGTGCAATGGGTGATGACTTGTAAAATGTCCAACAAAAGATACACTAATCTGACAAAGGGCATGTAGTTGTACCGCAAGGACATTGTCAATATCATTCTTCACTCTCCAATTGAGACAGTCGATTAACTGCACACCAAATATGAAAGGGAAGTTATGCTCTAGAGCCCTCAATAGCAACAGATACTTAGGTCTTTGAAACTTCATGAGACATTGATTAGCTGCTGAGAAAAGGGAATGAATAAAGAGACTTCACCATCTTGCTAGCCTTGAGAACATTGTCATCTCGTGCTTTGAGGAACCGCACTAAGGTGGCCTCTGGGTATCCACCATGCATATTCTGGAGCAGAAGCTCAAAGTCAGAATGTATGTCCACACATGTACATGTCCTGCAATTTGAACATTGGAAAACTCTGTCTTGCTCTCATGGACCATGTATAGAAATGCTAATTCAAAGGACAGTATTTATTTACCTGGAAACTGCGCTTCAGAGGGTCATCAACTGGAATGTTCAGTCACAACCAAAAGCCATGGGAACAACAGACACTTCAAGCAGTTAGCTCCACATCTCACGGTTTCAAAGACACAATATTTTCACTGTTTTCCTCTGCAGGCAAATTCATGAATGCATTGCTAGCAGATAAGTTTTGAAATATGAAGACTTATATAAGAAGGGATCTAAAACAAATGGGGCCACCAAAGCTGGCAAGAGCAAAAAGCAGCAACCACATAACGAGATGCTTGCAGTGCCATCCCCATGGCTTGTAATATGAAGTGTGTAACCCTTTGCACCCACCCATTGGGAACTGTGAAACCTAACTCTGAGAGGCAAGGCAGAGGAATTGTACAAGGATTATATGGGAGGAGGGTTCTGCATGATCTCTGTCTAACAAGCTTCCTAACTTTCTCAGGCATTTGTTCTTGAAGGAATTGCATTTGAGACAATAGGTTGCGGATCACCATCACATAATCATTGTTCATAGCAGTAGATGGACAAGACGAAGAGGAACAAACATCTTACGATTATCAATGACTTGCTCCATCTCCTTCACAAGTGGATTTTTCTTCAGATTGCCTGCCATTGTATTGTTTTCTTTTGTCCAAATAAACACTTTTTTTGGGTATGTTATCTTTGTGCTATGTACTCCAAAGATACAATCACTGAGAACTTGTCGTGGCCATCCCACTGCTGCCGCTGCTTGCAGAACGAACTTACAGGCTCAATTTGCAGAGGATCTCATCTGAAAGTAGATTCAGCTTTGCAGCTTCAGGTGTGCCTAACATCAGACTGGAACTCGAACAACACCTTCCGATGTGAAAAACCCTGCGTACCGCACATCAAGATCGCATTTCCGGTGCAAAACTCTAGTCCTATGAGCATTGCGCGAAAGCAAACCCTGACACAGACAATGCAAGGAGGCACAAATCAGCAAAACATCCACAAGAGAAAATAACGGTACCACTCCTTCTCTCGTTGATATTCCTTAATTCAAAACCAAGTGTGTTAACCTCTCACGGAAAAAAAAGAAAAAGAAAAAAAAGGACCGATGTGAGGGCCATCATTCACTTCCCCCCTAGAGCAGCAATTACCACAAGGCACCAAGAATCTGTCAAACCTCGGAAAATCACACAAAACTCTCGAAAACGGGAAGAGTCTTCCACCATTCATAAATCGAAAAAATCAAAACACGAAACCACAACAACAGAAAAATAGGAACAAGAAGAAGAAGAAGAGAAAACAACAGAAGCAACGTACCTATTCCCCAAGCAGAAGAAACCAAGAAAGAATGGTTGCGCTCCTCCTCCGATCAATAGGATGAAAACAAAATTTTTAAAAAATAAAAATAAAAATCAGGTAGACGGAGAAGCAAACGGACGACCGTTTGGTAACGGATCACGAGCACATCCTTCAAAGAAAAGTCAGAACCGAGATTATGCTCAGAACCAGTTCGAGATTTGACTTGAAAAAAAATCCAGAGAAAAAAAGGCCACAAGATCGATCGACAGCGGATATCAACAAAAACCACGGTTTCCCGAAAAGGAGAGACACGAGAAGCGCAGAGAAGAGCAGGGAGGGTGCGAGTACGAGGAACACAAAGCACGAGTGCAGCGAGCGAACGAGAACTAGAGAGAAGGGAGTGGGAAGAGAAGAAGGCAAAGGAGAAGAGCGAAGAAGGCAAAGGGCGGCAGACGAGGCGGGGGAAGGGGAGAAGGGGAGTCAATAATTTTTCAATAATAAAAATAATAGGAATAATCGGTAGGTACGTGTTGAAAATGAAACGACGACAGAAGGGAGGGAACGCGGTAATTTCGTGGTGTTCCAAAATATCAAAAAGAGAATCACCTAACACTAGGTAGCTAGCTAGCTAGATAGGTAGCTAGATAGGTAGGTAGGTAGGTAACTATATAGCTAGCTAGGTAAGTTAAGTACCAATTATTACCTACCTATTACTTACCTTTTACTTTACCACTTGGTTCAATGTGGTTGGAAGTTGGGTTAGTGGGGGTTTTTTTTTTTTTTACTGTGGTGGGCCTCCACAAACCGCGTGAATTTTCTTTAAGTTTACTTCTCAGGTAAAGAGTTTTTTTTTTTTTTTTTTTTTTTTTTTTTTTTTTGGGCGGGGGGGGGGGTCTTTCATGGAAAACCGGGGCAGTTCTTTGAATTTTTAAAAGACCCATTGGTTCTGGTTCTTTAGGTATTTTCTGAAGCAAAAGAATCATTGGTTTTGGTTCAATGCGATTCTTTCGGAAAAAACACAAAAAAAAAAAAAAAAAAAAGGTTCGAAGTCAAAGAATTGTCGGTTTCCGAGTATTTCAAAAAATCCTCAAAGAATTGGCAAAAGAGAGGGTATGATTTTCTGGTCCCAAGTTTGACTTTTTTTTAAATAATAATAATAATAAAATTTTAAATTTATAGATTTTTTTAAATATAAAAAAATTATAGAGAATCCCCAATAATTATATACCAAAAAACCTGATTTTTTCTTTTTTTTTGGGGAAAATTTTGAAAACCCTTGGGCAAGTGAGTATATTCATAGTACCTTTTACCAATTTGGCATAAAATTTTAATTATTTTTTCATTTTGTCGAAACTTTTTGAAAAATTATTTATTATTTGTGTCAAAATGATAAGATCCTATTCAATATTTACTATAACCATTACCTTCAGAATTAAAAATCAAGTGCCAAAATTAAATTTTCAAATTTAATTAAATATGGTTTTTCTTTTCCTATTGAAATTGGAGAGTGCCTTACTTAGTGTAAAAAATCAATCACCTTTTAAAATTTTTTTAAAAAAAACAAAGCACAAAGCCCAACTCCACCCATGAGTTTGTTTTTTTTTTTCCTCTTTATACAATAAACTCCCTTTATAATCATGCCTTGGATGAACATTTTTTTTTTCTTTTTTTGACATTAATGAATTGTGATTTAAACGTGTATAGTCACATTCCATATAAACCCTTATAAGATTATTATGACGATAGATAAAAATAAATATAAAATAACCCTTCTTTGCTAGTATAAAAGTGCTAATTGTTTAAATTTTTAAAATTGGCTTATAACAATTTAAGTTGACATTTAGTTGTTTTATATTTTTATATCAAATTTAATCAATAGAATATGATTCATGTAAATTTGTTATACTATTCCTAATTTTTATTCAAAATATTATTAGAATAAAATTATTTTTAAAAATAATCTAAAAATTCAAAATTTTGGTTTTAGAATTTAAATTCTAATGGGATTTCATTTAGTTTATTTTTTATTTTTATTTTCAATACAAGCAAAAACTATTACTATTTTACATTTAGTGTTACCACTTGTTGAAATTATGAACATTATGAAAATTAATCAATATCAAAACCATTAGAGAATGTATGAATTTAAATTTTAATGGTTTAAAATACACCAAGACGAATTTTCTTTTGTGCAAAAAATTTCATTGTTGTAAATTGTTTTTGAGGAAAGGAATATTTTGTCACGAGATTTTTTTTTAAATCACCAAAAATAGCTATTTTGGGTTTATATATTTAAAATTATATTTTTTATTACTATAAGTAGCCCAACTATAAAAATGAAATTTTTTATAGGTTCTAGGAAGAAGTTACCATTCATTATTAAATTGATTGTGTGATGCTCACTAATGATACTATAGTAGAAAATTGAAAATAAAAGACAATAACAAAAAACACATCGGTGTTCTTTGATATGAAACAAAATTTTGAAATTTAAAACATTTAGAACAATTTACAATCATGATGTGTAGTTCAAGAACTTTAATTATAATTTAATATTCATGTTTCAAAAAATAAAATAAAATATTATATAATATGCCATTAAACTTACAAGTGTAATTGTTGAATTTAAAAAAAAAAACCCAAATGCATTTGAATGTGAATCGCATTCTTATATAACAACATGCACAAAGGCATTTTGAAGGTTTCATCAATTTGGTGTGATACATAGTGATGATAGGTTGAAACACATGTGATTTATGTTTAACATGTAATTGATTTAATCAAAATATTAAATCTTTGAATAATGTAAAATTTGAAATCAAAGGCCAAGATTTGAACATGTTTCAACTACATAAAAATGAAGAAAAACTATATAAAAAATAATTGTTGTAATTAATTTACTTGATTTTTAAAATCTTGCCTATTTCAGTTAACAGTGCCAATTTGTAAGCATTGGTGTATTGCTCACAAGCTAAATCACTTCTTTTTCCTTTTTTTTTTAACATTTTAACATTTTCTTTTTCCTTCTTGTAAAGTTTTTATGGCAACAAGTCATTCATCCTTTCATGCATTTAATTCAAATAACAATACACATAAAAAAAAAGTTTGTAAAGATGTCAACCACATATTTTAAATGAAAATTTTGCAAATTGTAAATTTTTTGGCTATACATGCCCATGACAAGCTAAAAATGGGGATTTAAAGCATTTTAGAGCTTGCCCTTCAAAAATGACAAAGATGAAAAACACCATTCATTTTCCATTGAGCCAAAGACATGGACTACAATAATTGGAAAACTTAATGATAAACATTGAACAAAGTTACTTCACTTCTACCTCCCATGTAAACAAATTTCATGTTCCAATGTTAATAACTTTTGCCATTGATTTGCTAAAACTCTTTAAGTAGTGTAGAGTATGCTTCCATTACTATGTGCACTCAATTTTTCGATTCATGAAAAGGTCCTCTTACACTTGAAAATCTCTCCATTACTTGACATTAAAGCTTAAAATCAAGTGGCTAATCGTTCAGATATTGAAGAAACCTTAGCTTCCACTACTTCACATCAATAGCTACTTGGAATGAAAAGGTTAACTATTGAAGTAATGAAGAAACCCTCCACTACCTCACATGAGCACTTGGAGTGCAAAGGTCTTACCAAACATAGAAATATTGCGATGGCAAATAGTCACATGAACAACATCCAAGTGTTTTGTGGTGGAACCCAAATTTTAAACAATGTTATTTGGCGACCTTAACCCTCACATGACAAAAAAACATTAGCGACCACATTTCAAAGGTTGGGCATGATTTAACTTTAACTATAAATTACGTAGTTGAAATTTTATTTACACAAAATTAACACAAGGCCTGACGCCCATGGAAAAGAACAAATGCAATTTAACTTTTGATACCCAAAAAAAGAAACATTGACCCACACGAAGTTTAATTTAAACATCACATGTTCATAAATCAATGACATGTCATGTTGAAATAAATAAAAAAATTCTCAAAAGATAATAATGATATGATGCAATGTAAAACATGTAAATCAATTCTCTTAATTTGCACCAAGACAAGGAAAAAACAAATTCTTCAAATGTTCCATAAGTGCAAGATGCTAGTTCATTCCTATATGAACTTGAAACATGAAAGGATACATAGATTACAAAAAACATTGTTCCATTACTTTCCATTCCATTTAACATGAATGTCAAGTGGTGAATGTCCAAAATTGTTGTAGTGATGACCATTCATGAACTCTACTTGGTTCATATGAACCATTTTTTATTACCATTGTCATTAAATTGTTTTACAATTCAATATTATTTTAAATCATGATGCTAGTGGGTTTAAAAGCTTATTTCAAATTTTCAATGTGGCAAGAAGGTATTGGTTAACATGTGTGGTAATTTTGAAAAAAAAATTTAATTAATGTCTAGTTAGGATAGGTATTATGGTATAAACGAAGTTTATAATAATATAATGATACATTGGCAACTTTGACACATGTCCATTGAATGATAAATTAAAATTTGGAATATTTCATTTCAACAAATGAAATATTCCCCAAAATTGAATATTTTCCTTGACCATTTTTTTCTTTGGAAAAAAATTAAATTTCAACAATTCTAAAAATAATATAATTAGTGTTGAAAAAGCCACCAATGTATTATGGTATAGTGTTTTTTTCTTCAAATTTGTGACATAGGTGGGTTGGGGATCATCTACAAAACAAAATTTAACCAAATTTGGCTACATGTCAAAGAGGTAAATAGAAAGCTTTAGAAATTGTGTTAGAATTTTGGTGACAAGTTAAAACATGTTGTGTACATATGATGATTTCCAATCTTTTTTTTTTGTCATAGTGTGACAACTTTGGGTCAATTTTTTTTCGCAACAAAACATTTGTAACTATCTCATTGGCTTTTCTTTTGACACATTTTAATTCTACAAAATCACCAAGATGCATAAATAGAAACAATATATGGTATAAAGTATGAAGAAAGGCCATATTATTATTAATAAACTTGGGGGCTCCATGTTGCTACTCACGACTAGTGATAGTCAATTAATGGAAAAAGAAGAAGAATTGGTTTCAATCATTGTTCCATTTTGAATGAAATATTGAATGACATTGCATGCAAATGGAAATGAACTTGAATTCAACTAGGTTCAAATTGAATTGAATTGAATTGAATTTTAAAAAAATAATTGAATTTCAATTCAACTAAATTCAATTCAATTCAATAATTGGATTAAGATTCAATTGAATTGAATAAAAATGAGATGCAAAATTTATGAAAAAGGTATTGAAAACTTGCTTGTGAAAATGGTGTTTTTTTTATAAAAAAAACCTTTAAAAAGACACAATTTCATATCTTTTCACATGAGAATGGGCTCAAACAATTTCTAATCTAAGATTGTTCAAATGGTGACTATGACTTATGGAATCCAAAATATGCACAAGTAACGGAGGGCCCTTGGAATAAGGCCCAGGGTGAACCCTCACCAACATTGGTAACCATGGTAAAATTCCAATGTAGGTGCTAGTTAAGCCAAGGCTTTGGTATAATAGGTAGGCCCAATGGGAATAAGGGCCCCCTTGAGGCTCGAACCGAGGGGATCTTGAAACTCCGTTAAAGGCCCACCCACCTCGAGGGCTTTACCCGACATAAAAACCAGATCAAATTTTTTTTCATAAAAATTCCATCCACTTGGGCTTCACCATGCTAACTAACCACCATGAGTTCTCAATTTTTTTTATATAAAAAGATTTGGCAATTTTTTTTTCCAAATTTTCAAAAAAATAATAATGCAACTATTCTTTTGTTAAAGAAGCCAATTTTTTTTTTTTGGTGGAAATAATATTATTGTAGAGTTGGCAAGTTAATTATTTGGAAAAAGAAAAGAAAAGAAAAATGTATTAATTGATGACTTGTGTTACTTTGTGAGGTGAGGTTTAGTTCTCAAGCTGGACATCTTTTTAAAAATACTTTAATTGTGTGAAAATGTCACTTGGTCATCTAGTGTAAGTAGTTTGCCAAAGCTATTGGGTTTTGATGGGTTAACAAACAACCCACTAGGTCACGGTTAGTTAGATAACCAAGTCTATTGAAAATGTTTGATGGGTTGGTGATGGGTTGGTGAGCTACTCGGTTCACGAGAACTCACTCAAGTTGTCAAGCTTTAGCTAAGTAAGTAAGTGTTGGCAAATGAGACCTTTGTTGTTGGTTGGCAAAGTGAGTGTTGAGAAAAGTGCTTGTTGGGTTTGAGACTCATGTTAGTTGGCAAACTTATATGTAAGTGATTTTTTCAATTATAAGGTGAAGAAGGTCATATTATTATTATTATTTTATTATTATTATTAAATGTTATTAGTGTCGTATTAGGGTTTCAAAGGTTCAAGGTGATGGATGACCTTTTCAAACATGATCACTTTCTTAAGACAATGAATTTCAATTTACTTATCAAAAAAGGTTGTGCAATCATCTTCTATCATAAGTTTAGCTTTAGCAATTGGGATTGACTACTTCTCTACTACCTCCACCCAATGTTTTCTTTTGTGGCAAAATTTTTGCACCATGTCAACCAAAAATAAATAAATGAGAAATCCACCTCCCATTTTTGAATTAAGAAATCTACCTACTCAAAGATGATTGATACTATAATACCTTGGCAACTACTTACAACTAATTTTAAATTGTTTATAGAAAATTTGAGATTTTTCAAAAGAAAAAAAAATAGTGAAGGAAAATAGAGAATATTTTGAAATAATTAGGAAATAACCTAACTTTTAACGCGGAATCTTCAAAATTAATTAATTATTCAACAAAAATGTGTTGAAGTTGGCCCTCCACTAGGGTATTAGAACTGTGGCCCTTAACAGCTTGATTGAGCCACCAAGTGTTGTACAAAGCCAATAAGTTCACACTTATTATATAGTTGGAAAACTAAAAGCATTTTAAAATTGTTGTTGGGTAACGAGCCTCCTTTGAGTGAACTTTGAAGAATCCAATCAAACCGGAACCGATCCTTTCAAAAATGAAATCATATGAGTCCCTTACTAGAGATACTTGCCTCCTAATCATGTCATTTTTGACACCCAATAATAATGCCTCATAGAGTGAGAGGGAGTTCTAAAAGCAAGTGTCCCTTGGCTCTACTACCTCAATTGATACCCTAAAACCCTAAACCCTAAACCACTAATTACTTACTTCCAAAACTCCTCACTCCAGGGGCCTTACCCAAACACACAAAACATGTTCTTAAATGTACAATAACACGGTCATCTTCTCTTTATCATGATTTTTTTGGGTTCTCGGTACTCAACTCAAGACTATTGTTGCCATGCAATCTTGACTTGGCCTTTTTGGTCATGGTTTTTCTCAAGGGAGAATGTTGTTGTTGTTGTTGTTGCATTCTTGACTTGGCCTTCCTTTCAGTCATGTTTTGTTTGTTTTGTTTGTGGGGGCCCTCGTGTCCATTTGTGCGACTATCGCATTGGACCCAACTTTTGGAAGTTTTTGACCTTTTATTAAAATAACAACCTCTTTCACATTACGTGAACCGCTTTCTTTGGTGAAAGTGTTTAGACTGTTTAGATTGGGAGTGGAGGTAGGCTTGAGGGCTCAAAACGCAATCTGAAATTTCAGAGTGTCATGTGGAATCATTTCAAACACTTTCAAAGTAAAGATTTTTTTAAAATTATTATTATTATGGTTGCCTTTCTTTCTTTCTTTCACAACACTTGAATTATTCTGTCATAAGTATATGAAAAATCCTTAGTTACATCGGGCAGTAAAAATATTAATACCTTTCATAAATATTGGGTGCTAGGCCTACCTCCACTCCAGGTCCCAAAAGGGATCAACTAGTTGGGTGTTGAGAGTGTGGACACAGGACGTAGATGTACAACATCTTCTTATCTATTGGCAAGGCCCGGGTGTTTGTGATGATGCCTTCTTGGATGCTCTGGCGAGCAACCCTAAAAATTCCAAGGCTTTTTTTCAGATGATAATAATAAGCACATCACATGAATGATGATGATATTTATGTCCGAAAGAGCTTTTTTTTTGCGCACTAACCGCCTTCCTTTAAATTAGGGAGAAGTAGGTTTGGTGGTGGTAATGCTATTTTACAAAAAGCTTTACCCCCCCATTTCAAGGTCAATTGAGAAGTTGTCAACCTAAAAAAAAGGTGCTTAAACTCTAGAAGTTCACAAAGACATAGGTGTTCACAAGCACAAAATTTCTAGTGTATTTGGATGGCACAATATCCAATAAGAGTTTCTTATTGGCAAAAGCAAGGGATGTTTTTGAAATGAGCAATTGCTTGTTCCAATGGCTCTTTCACGTTTGTTTTGAGGGATTATACCCGGAGGATACCCACCTCATATATATATTCTATTTTTTGTCGATGCTTCTTTTGCATGAAGTAGCCTAACACCTAATTGGAATGGGGCACCAAAAAATATGTGCCCCTCAAACTCTTACCTTGGGCCGGCACTTATTTCAAAAACGCCCCACTCCTTGATGGTTACCTTACACTTTCAACATCATGTTGGCTTGCATATCTTTGGATGGGTTCAACGCATGGATTAGGGTTTTCTTAACTACAAAATTTGGTTTCCTTGTAAAGTGTCCACTTTAGTATAATTTCAAGATTGGTCTTTCTAGCATTCATGTTGAGGCCTTTGAATCCCAACTTTAAAATATATGTGGTGTCTACATAAATTAAAAGGTTTGATTCAACACAAAAAAAAATTGCCATCATAAAACTTAAACTCTTTGATGCGCTTAAGAATTGATGAATTCCTCCCAAACATGGATTTTTCTCTATCATTTGAAATTTGTCACATTTGTGAAAAATGCTCTGATGGGAGAAAAAAAATTAGCATCAACCCAATTTAGCAAATAATTCATGGGCTCGTTTTCAGAGTTATATGAATCACATGATTATGCTACCATACCAACACCCCCAATTGCATGTTTTTAGGCTAGAGACATTTGTGAGGCACCTAGAAAGGGGTTAAAGTTTGGTATCCCTTCATTCATTCTAGGGTCATGATGTGGAGTCCATTATAGAAACAATTTTTAGCATAATTGAAAGATCCACTTGGGCTTCACCATAATAGCCACCATGTGTTTCCAATTTAGTATTTTGAATATTTATCTTGCTCATATGAATGTCATTTAAAGGGTAGAGTCATTATGTAATGAGCCACTTGTATCATATGCTACTATGGATCAAAAATTGATCATTGATCTTGGATTCATAAGCACTTCACAATCAAACGAAAATAATTTGCTTTAAAATGGATCCTAAACACAACAACCAAGTCAAACAAATAATCCTTAGATATGGTAGCCTAATAATCCATATCATCCACGTTGTATATGGTCACATCGTGGCATTTTTCTTTTTCATTAAATTCAAAGAAAACCAATGTGTTTCTTACCTTAAATCTCATTGTCAACCCATGAAAACCTTTGAAACTAATCATGTTGTACACACACACATGAAGGGGTGATTTAATGAGCATTTACCTTATCATTTGGTTGTAGTCTTTACTTTCTTTATATATATAATTTGAAATTAGGAGATGATTTATCAAGTCAATTCGTATATAACACCTAAATAGGTTAATTTTTCACACTTGAGTTAGCACAAGTGTAAAACTAAAATTGTGGTGGTGATAAAATTGGGAGCTTGGTGCATCAATGGTTCATATAAACAATTCGCATTAAAAACCACTTGAATTCATATTTGAGAAATATCGTAAGACATATAATTATATATTCAACAAACTTGATTTGGGAAATGGAAGTTCAATATATGCATTTAGTCCTTAATCAAAAAAACTTTTGGGTCAAATCATATGTATTTTTAATGTTTATGTAACCTTTATGTATAAACCTTCATGGTTTCACACATATCAATTTTGTATAATTCCATTTTACTTGCATAATTGTTTTGGTAATTTAACCCACAAGCTAAACCATCTTACAAAGTTTTAGCCTTTGAGAAATTAACTAATTTGTATTCAAAATTGATGAATTATTTGAAAGTTCCAATGCTTGTTTTCAAATGATAAGGATTAATTTGTCACATAATTACCCAAGCATTCAATTGCCAATAATGTTATTTTTTTAATAAAGAATTTATTGAAAAAATTAACACAATGGGTTTTGATGTAGATGACACACATCAACCATTCATGCCTAGGATTTGTAGTCATTTTGAAATATTTTTTAAAAACCATGCAACCAATCACATACTAAGTTAGTGTGTGAGTTTCAATGTTGCACCTAGTTTAATTCTTAAACAAAATTCACATGACATTATTTTTTTGGTGTGAAAATTGAATCTCATAAACTATAGCTTTAAAATAATACGTACTAGGTTTAATCACTCGGAAGAAAAAAAAAGAACATTGTAAACATATATCACTACTTATATGTGTTACATATGTGAGCATTTTTAATGCAAAATATTGAATCCACCACTCAAGACATATTATGCAAAGGCTAATCATTTTTGGGGGCTTTTCTCTCACATTTTTATCTCATCCAATCCAACTCACCAACATGATGTTGTCAAGTTCCACTCAAAATTCATTTCTATCATGGTATTTTATTTCAATTATATTTGACCCAAAATGTCTAGATTAAAATATCTTCCATCATGTTCATACATGATCTTATACATAAAATTGTGTTTTCATGTTCACAAAAAGTCAATCAAGTGGTCGACATGACTTATAAATAGAAAAAAAATGTCATCTCATCTACTAATGTGCCTTATGCACAAAATAAAAAGTAACATCCTCCTTGCATTGGATGAAATTTATTCCAAATAATAGATGGTCCTTTTCAAGCACATGAAATGATATTTTTTTTCTTTTTTTAACATTTTTTTGGGTAAAAGTAGTTCCTACACTTGTCGTGTACTAAAAAAATATAAAAAATCAAGTCTACAAAACATAGGCAACATGATTGGACATTAGTTTAATAAGTCAAAAATTACATGTAATATTTTGATACCAACAAAATATATAGTCCTTTTCTCATCAATTCAAACAATGGCACCATTATTCTTGCATATTCTTTAAGGTTGTGTTAAATAACCCATTACAATAGTGAAACATTAACTATTGATCATAGAATTGACACAAACTTGATAATTGAAGATTTGAAGTTATTTAGCTAGTCCCTTTGTGCCAACCATTATCCTACAAGGTGTACCCATGGCATTTTTCATGAGATTCTTTCTATGAAATCCATGAAATTTTTTTATTGAAAATTCATAGAAAAAGTGTGTTTCTCACACTTTCTAAGCTATAAAGTCATAATAATATCTTTATTCGAGGAAAATCCCATGACCATATGAAAGAGAAAGAGACTTTAAAATTGCACATGGTGTTTTTTTCATTTCACTTGTGTTCAAAAATATTTCATTAATAAAAAACATGAAGCCTTATGGTTATCAAAATTGTATGTTATATATATTTTGTTTACATTGAATTTATCCAATTCTTTTTATCTAACAAGATTAGTTTTCGTTTGAATTAAAAAAAATTATCTTGCACATTTAAAAGCTATTTGCTTGAATTTAGGATTTTTGTTTGTCAAAAGGTTGTCACCAATATTTAAACTTATTGCATATTGTATTGTATTATTCATAGATTTTTTTTCACCAAACTATTTCACCCTTAGTGCACTTTCATCCCATTATATGGTTTATTTTTAAACATCATTTTGGTGACAATAACATTTTTGTCAAAATTGGATTCATTTGTATTTTCTTTAGTTAAGTTTTAAAACAATTTATTAATTATTTTGAAACATCATCCAAGTGGTATAAGCCAGGAATATTCCTTAATTTACACATTTAATAGCTAGCATTGCATTGAATTGGTGTGTTTTGTCCTTATATGGTCACATGGTCACATGTTAACATATTCAAAAAAAAAAAAATTGATATTCTTGAACACATTTAATATTTCAATTTATTTCTTGACCTCGTATTTGTCCCAAAAAAACATTTATGAGCTTGTTTGACTCCTTTTGTAACAAGAAACTATTTAAATTCAACATATTTTCAATCCTTTGGTTTTTATGATTGGTCCTTTTCAATTGGACTAGTTACTTATGCCATTTGTAATAAAATCAAACTTGTTGCTTATGTCATTTTTAGTTGTTTATGCCATTTGTTGTCATATAGGACTCCAAGACTATAGAATGACATTTTTTGGTTAGTGACTTATAGTTCATAGCAAACATTTGTAGCATACATATTTGATGTCTTAAACCATTAACTCTTTCATTTTTTTCAAAACAAACAAAAGCAAAAGACAAACGATGTTGAATGTATACAGTAGTCATTCGGTTAAGTCCGCACCTTGATCTGGGCGTCCTAATGCGGATTTATCCGAATGTTGCGGACTTAGCCCTATACTGTTCATCTCTTCCTGGATCGCAGTTTCTAGCTCAAGAATCGATTGATGAAATGCTTAACAGCATGTTTTCAGTGAAAAATACCATTCAGCAAGCAGTTTCAAAGATTTCGCGAGAAAAAATTGATGGAAGTAGGCAGATGACGATTTTTGATTTTGGATTTACACGATCACAATAAACACTTCCGTATATGTTGATCCGCATTTTTAGCCCTACAGAATGCGGACTTATCCGCGATGCGGACTTAATCGAATGACTACTGTAATGATTTACTTTCTAAAAAGTAGGTGATGCTTGTAGTTGTTTGCAATAAAACATTATGTGTAAATGGAACTAGTTCATTTACTAACCCATTAATTGAACACTATATATATATATTTATATATATAATATCATTTTATGTTGCAATTATTAATCCTATGACACATTCCACATTCAAATATTAAACACACTTGGGTTTTTTCATTGTTTCATAATTGATTCACCTTGGTTTGCATTGATATGGCAAAAAACTATTAGAGTAATTAAAGTTTGACCCCTAATCAATAATACTATCTCTTTCATTTAAAAAGTAATCATTTTCCACTTGAACATTCTTTTTTGTGTATTTCTCTATTTCAACATCATCACATCTTTGTATTCCCAAATTGAGGATTCATAAAGGATTTTATCAATTAGATTGAATTGTTGTCTAACTAATTTGCCATAAATCAGCAGTTCATTTGGTTTATGATTTTTCCCTTTGAAGAAACATCAACCCAAATGATCAAAACACATTGCAAAATCTAATTTGGCTCTTGTTTTCTTAAATCCATCTTCACATTCATATTTTTTTTCCCAATTTCATTATATTAACTTTCACCATCTCATATTCATTGAATGCTAAGTTCCTAAGGCTAGATTGAACTTCTTGAACTAGTCATGTGTTTTGGTCTTTAAACTAAGTTTGGTTAAATGACAATTTTTTCATATATTTTTTGAACATCAATGGCCATCTCCAACCATCCAATGGCATAATAACATATATTTTAATTTTAAATAATTCAATCCACTTAGAAGATTTGTCAATGATTACATTTCCTTTTATTGGATTTGACATAATTATTTGTGATTTACTAGTGTTCTTTTATGCAATAGCTTCATAGACGTCACAATTAACATATTTTGCACATTACCCATCATCAAATTTTGCGACATCATTGACATACTAACCTTATTACAATTGTATTGATTCATCACCTCTTGCTTGCTTAGATCTTGACACCTTTGGTTTTGTAACTTCTTTGATTTTGTAAGAGCACATGAACACATTAAGCACACAAATTCAGAACATGGAAAATGTTTGAATTCATTCTTACCTTCAACAAAAATACAATTCTAGTGATGTTATGCACAAATTGACCACATTAACACAAGCACACACAAATCATTTTTTAAAATATTAATCTTATTTCATTCTTGAAAATGTCACCTTACAACTTAGGTATCATTTTTGCCAAGTTTTGGTTCTCAAAGTCCTACATTTTCCTAAATTTAAGTTAGATAATCTTGAATGAAAAACTTGTGACTCAAAATGCATTTATGGAGGTCATACAAAAAATGTGGGGTATCCATAAAATCATCAATGTAAAACACAAGACATCATCATCCTGTCATGTCGATTTTGTTGATAAAGATGATATTTAACTAGGTGTTATTCATAATGAAGGTGATGGTTTGACATTTATGAATGAAGACTTTCATAAAGTTATGATTACATTCATTATCATGTTACCTTCAAATTGTTTTTTGTGAAAATTTATTTGCAATTTCACTACTATCTATGATCAACAAGGTAATGCAATTATTTGTTGGAGTTGCAAAAAAATAATTTTTTTGGAAATAATACTTGGTTGGTCTCTTAACTTGTAATGGACATAAAAATCACCTGATGTAGATTTATCAAAATGAATTGTTGAAAACAAATGACATATTTGGGTTCAAAAGTTCATAATTTGGTTTGAATAATTAGTGAATACAAGTCAAACATTGATGATGAATTAGAGTAGCAAGATGAGGATTTTGATAATCACAAAAATGGTTCATGTGTAAAAACTAGTTGATATGTTATTAAAGATGTTTGTTGATCATTTTGAACCTTAAAATCAAAACACATTTTGAAAAACATATTGTATAGATCTTGGGTCACCAATTGTGATCTCGTGTATGGATGTTAGGTTTGATTTTTAAAAATAATTTTGACAATGACCTTTTGGAGAATCACTAAGAATTTGGTAAGGGTACCAACTAGCTTTAAATTCAATAATGTCCTTGCCAAAAGGCCAATGACCATTTCAATAGCTCTTTAAAATTCGACAACATAAATTTTAAAACAATAACTAAACCTCAATTTGATGGCATATTCTTTTTCTAATTTTCTTAGGAATTCTTGAAAAGATCACCATTTGGAATATTCAAGTAGGTTTTTAAAAAGTACATAGTTTTGTTTCATTACTACCAAAGTGTTTTTGTTCAATTGTTTTCATTTCAACAATTGTTGTCTTGTCTTTATCATTGAATTCAATTGTAAATTTGCTTTAATATATATTTGATCATCTCCCACAATTAATGGTACTGGTACAAAATAGTCAAATTGATACTTTGTGTAAACTTTAAATTTGAAAATTTTCACTACTTTCCAAAATTTGTTTCTTGCAAGTTCACTTGATAGATTTATTAAATGGTCTTATAAAAAAGTTATTGATTTCAATGTCAATAATTCAAGTTAATTTTATGCATACACATGAACTAATACAATGGTCATGAGAGTACCATATGTTTAACATATTATTATTCACATATTTTCCAAGGAACCAAGTGTTAAGTGTTGTGGGCATTGAAAAGTAAAGGAGACATACAAATTTAAATTTGAATTAAAAATCAGCTCAAATGTTTTTTGACTTGGATGTATTACAAAATTTTGTTTTGTTTGAGGTTGCAGCTTTCTCCAAGTTCTCCTCCTTTTTATGTTGCTAGTGAAGTAGGTTTAGGAAAGGTTCAAGCATTCATAAAGGAAAACGTTTACATATTTTATAGGTCATGGAATTCCATAGGTGTTGAAAGTGAATCTACGAGGTCTAACTAAAATAAACATTATTGCAATGAATTGTTGCATCATCATTTCAATATCATGTAGGTTTTGGTGATTTATCATTGTAAGCACGACAAAGATATAACTTGAAAATCATCAAAAAAAATCGCATGTGTCATTGAATTATGTAATTTTTGCCTCCTTGGTAGTCACACCTTTGCATAAAAAAATACATTTAGGTAGACCCTTGAACAACATGTGCTAAAATGAAACTAAGACCTTTGGGTAGATGCAAGTTAAAGTGATTCACTTTTGGTAACATAATGATAGTTTTATGCTTTGTGTTTAGATGCTTATGATTAATAACATAAACTTAAATTTTGCTAATTACCAACGGGTCTAGCTTTGGAAATAACACATTCATAACAATAGATCTTTGGAGTTTGAAAATATGGATTGGTTAATCCATATTAATTATAAATTTAGATTTGAATTTTTAAAAAAATTGTTTGTTATAAACTTTTGAAAGGTCAAAATTGAATCCTATTTTCAAAAGTCCTTTTGAAATGGCTTTTTTAAAAATAAATTTCTTAAATTTTTTTTAAACTTAAAATGTAGGTTTTAAAAATCTTTTAGTTAGGCTTATGTTGATATGGTTTGTATGGGATTTCATTTTAGAACTTCCAAATTCTATCAACCACAACATATGATATCAATGTCTTTTGATATAAGTTTTGACCTAGGTTTAGGAGGGCCCATGTAGGTGGGTCAAAATTTAATAATCAAATATTACATTAATAAATATTAAAAGTAACAACCATGCCCATTTGAACACTTTTTATGGACTTGTATGGGTGAAAACATGCTAATATGTACCAAAACAATTATAACCACTAATTAATGTTTCAAATGTTAAAGTGGTTATTTAAATTGGAGTTGAATTTTTTGGATTTTCTATATAACAACATGCATATAATATCTTGGGAACATTTGAATAGATTTAAAATCAATCTAATGAATAAATATTATTTAATTTTTTTTGTAAAACAATTGAAAGTAATGCTTTTAAATAATGAAAAACTTATAAAAATGACTTGAAAAGTTGTGAAAAATGAAGGATGGATGGTATGGTGTGAGGAAGGTAGATGATTGATAGACCACCCACAATGATACCATAATGCTTCAGCCTTAGTGAATATGATAGATGGTTCAGATAGGTCCAAAAATATGAAAGTTAAGGTTCAAATTTGAGACCCTCAAATGGGAGCCTTTTAAATACAATTGGTAGTTTAAATAGCTTTTGAAGAAATATGAAGAAAAGAGCAAGGAACCCTATTTATTTGGGTTGGTAGATGATGGCCTATTACTAGTGTTTTTCTTTGCCACAAATCTTTTCATTTTTGACAAAAATAAATAAATTGGGAATTATTTTTTTTCCTAGTGTAATTTTGATTGAATTTTCTAATTTGTTGGCGAAATTTGTGAAACTTTTGATATCCCAAAGTTGAAAAGAAGAAAACTATTCTTAAACCCTAAACTTAAACCCTAAACCTAATCACACGACATTATCTAGGGGAAGATCTTAGAGCTATGATCCAAGAGTGAAAGATCTTACACCTATAAATTAAACATACGACCTCTCCCTCTCTTAAATAGTAGAAGATCCCCACCTCTTTCATAAGAGGGATTTTCATGGATATAAAGTGCCCCCAAATTAATACACTAGGATTACCCTTCCAAAAGTTTTTAACTTATAATCTTCAACAATTTTTCGGATGGCCTTTTCTCCCAACATCTTTTCAAAGAGTTACATAAAAAATCGTGGATTTCATAACTTTTAGCACCAAAGAAGTTGTTGACATATTACTAACATGCAAAAGAAATTCTTATTATTTAATTTGTTCTATGGTTTAAATTTTTTTAACAAAAAAATTATATCGATACAAGAAAATTTAATATCTCTCACGCTAAAGGTTGTTGCTCATGACACATGTGTTAATGTAAACTTTATAGTTTAATCTATTTACAATGTACAATATGTGATGTTTATTGTCACATACGTTTTATTAAAATTTCAACTCGACATTAAAATTATTATGGCACATATGATATGCACATGTGCTTTGAGTTGTTATTGGGAAGACATGTCTTGGGGGAAACACTTGAAGAACCCTTTGGGAATTGTTTGTCACCGATTTTCAACATAAGAGTTTGGGTACTAGTTCATATTTTGTGTGAGGATTGAATTCCCATCAAATCTTTTTTTGGTTTCATTCAATTTTTTTTGTGCATGGCGCATGCATGGATGAAACTAGGAAAGATAATTTGTTGATGTTACAAAAATCTCCCAACCAACTTTGGATTTTTCAGCTATGTATGTCTTCAAGAATTTTTTTTTCCAAAAGTATGTAGAAAGATCCATACATCCCTTTTTCATTTTCCAAAAATAAACCACTAAGACTAAATTGGCTTATTTATGACCTTTTGATATTTACATAAAAATAGATATATCCCAATTCCATTTTAGGAAAATTTAAAGGAAATAATAATACTAGAAAAAACCAAAGCATAAAAAAAAAAGGGGAAAAAAAATGGTGGTAAGAAACTATGAGCTTTCCTCATGAAGAGAAGTAAAGTAACCATTTTTTCCCAAAGTACATGCAACCCACAGTCTTCCCAACAAATCCATTTCCCACGCATTTTCTGAGGCCCCTGGCTACGAGCTCCCGGTTGAAGGATTCTCTCTAGCAAAGTCTCAGTGTAGACCGCGACGAGAAGAGACGAGACGAGACGACGTTATGATGGCAGACACAACAATGTGCATTCCACAAAGACTGGCACAGAAGTTTTGGTTGCGGATTTTGCCATACCTGATAATACTACAAGTCTTCGGAGCTCTTGTTGTAACTGCACCTGTGATTGCAGCAACAGCAACAGTGTCTGTAGGAAGTCCGACGTCTGCAACAGCCGATGTCCCTACTCTGCATCAACAGGTCGTCAGCGCCTTGCGAGCGGCAGGGAGATTTGGAGCAGTGTCAGGAATACTAGATAGTTTGATAAATGTGGACGAGATCATTAAGCCGGACATTACCCTGTTTGCTCCTGACGATACTGCCTTCGAAAACGTGCTTATGAATTCCTCGTCGGTGCTAACGACCTTGCTCAACTACCAAACTGCAAGTCGATTCTACGCTTTTCAAGATCTCATGAGCTTGAGAGCTGGAGACAGAATACCAACAGTGACGCCCGGAATCTCCATCCTCGTCGTCAGTGTCAATGGCCTCAATTACCGACTCGACGATGCTTTTATTGTAGCCCCGGATCTGTACACAAACGACACTGTAGTAGTCGCTGTTCACGGCGTCAGTGCCATCTTCTCTACTCGACAATACAACACAGCGACACTGGGACCGGTACCAGCGCCAGCGCCTATCGCCGACGCCGCTCCAGCAGCAGCTCCCGCACCTGTTTCGACTTCCCCGACGACAGTCGGCCCCGACACAGCAGCTTCTTCTCCATCAACTCTCGCCACTGGTTCCAACGTTGATTCTTATACCGATACTGCACGCACAACAAGAGCTCATTCCTTGGTCACTTTCGTGCTAGCGATGGGAGTCATTGCTGCAATCACGCTTCTCTGATCTCCATGGTAAGCTTGCTCTCAGCAGTCCGCAGATTCAGCCGGCTATTATGTGTATGCGTTAGTACGCTCACTTTACTGGAATCCAGCGGATTTGCACGCTCAAATCAAGCAAATGAAGCTTCTCTCTTGCTCACAGCAACCCCATCACCAACACATTTTGATCAACAATATCAGCAGCGCAGGACAATGACAACAGCAACAGCAAAAGCAGGTCCATCTCTCTCTTCCCTGCTATCGCATCTCTGAGAATTGTGACAGAAAATTCTTCAGGAAATATGTGACAGAAAAAACTTCCTCAGCGAGTTTTCAGGAAACATGTGACAGCAAAACTTCGTCAGCAAATTCTTCAGAAACCATGTGACAGCAAAAACTTCTTTAGCAAATTCCTCAGGAAACATGTGACAGCAAATTCTTCTTCAGCAAAATTCTTCAGGGAAAATTTGACAGCAGATTCTTCAGCAAATTTTTGAGGAAACGTTTGGGTAGTGGTGATTAATTCTAGCGGGGACTTCTCTTGGGACAAGTGTTTTTTTTTTGGTACTTGAAATTGCTGCAGCTATGATCTCCATTTTGTAAAGAATGCAAACCCTGATGCAACCCTAATTTCTGTGGCCTGCTTAGTTGATGACGACTGGGGTTTTTTTTTTTTTTGAATTTGCAAGGTTTTGGGTAAAGTTTTACCACAAAAATCCACTTTTCACAACTGCAAAATTAAAAAACCTGTATTTCCAAGTTTTGTTTTCCGAAAGAAGATTTTTAATAGTGCAAACTAGAGAAATTCACCACCAAAATTCATCACTAGAACTTGTGCAACACATCAAATTCTTTGGCCCAAAGTGCATTTTTCACCCTTCAACATGCAATGCCATTCACAATGCGGAATGGCTGGGCTAGCTCAGAGGTCTTCTGACTCAAGTAAAGCAACCAAGAATACAAAGTTATGACTCATGACTATTGTTTGTTAAACAATCCAAAAGCCCAATTGAAGTTCTTTCTTCTTTCTAACTGAAGTAGCTGATACGGGGCAAATTCAATGGCGAATATGAAATTGCCCCATTTTAGTGGTTGCCATTGAAGTAGCCTATATGGGGCGACTTGAAGTAACTATGAAACTCTAACTTTTCAAGCTGGGAATTGAATGTCAAAATTAATGAAAAGAAGTAGAGTTTGTATTAGTCACAATACTTACTGTGATTGCATAAGAGCATCTCCACCGGTGTTCAATATGTCACTCTGGATAATAAAATTTGATGTCTAAGTTTAGCTGTTTTTTTTTTTTTTTGTGGCAACCCCACCAATAAAAACTGTAACTGGAACTGCATATACGTGGTAACTACTAGTAGCAAACCACCTGGACCAATCATTATGATCGACCAATCAGAGATACTCAGCCGCAGTTAGGTCCAATTTACTACACTCTTTTTTGGAGGTGCACCACCCACACAATTTGGTGCAGAAAAACTAATGTCCTGAGCTAGACAGACACATTTTCACTTTTTTGCAATAAATTTTACTGTCTGGAATCACATTCTGAGCACCGTTGGAAATGCTCTAACACACTAATTTGTATCAGTCACAGCGCTTACTCAGATAGTCCCTGTGCCTGCCTGTGGGGGGGGGGGGCAGGGCCCAATAAAAAGGGAGTTGTTTACATTGGAATTAAAAAACTTTTAGAGTTTTGAAAATAAGCACACTACCCATATCGCATTTCTGAATCTTATGTGGTGGTGGATTTGTGAAGAGGACGAAGCCACGAAGTCAGTAGTGCTGCCGCTTCAACTAGCTTGCAAAACAATAGATGAAAGAAATAAATCTCTAAATCTCTAATCTCTAATGAAATATACTTATTTATTTATTTATTGTAAGCTTACATTTCAAAGATCTTCTTAACGTTGTTGATGAACCCAAAAAAATTGCAAAGTTTGATTGCTTCTTAAATTTTGGATCCATGACAGCTCTGGCCTGCTCACAGAGTATAGGCACTAATAATTCTCTTCAGATTAAGCGCTTAATTCCCACTTTCGCAATGCGCTAGAGTTCAGATTTGGGTGTGTGTGTGTGTGTTTTCCTTGCAAGAACTTGAAGAAATAAGCTCCAATTGTTGTTGTTTTTGTTGGTGCACGAAAATCTCAATTTCTCCAAGTTCTCTTATTGACGAAAAGTTTCCATTTCTGGTTTCTCGAATGTCTCAGAGTTGAGATTAGTGTGCAGATTTTTCTTCAGCAGTTTGCGAACATTACTACGTACATGATCATTTCGTCTTTCAGATTCGGCAGCAAGCTGCCAAGAGATTATCGATTAGTGTTGATGTGTTCTTGAGGGTTTGCTTTCTTTTGCAACATTTCCTATTCATTGGATACGTTATGGTCAGGAATCTCTGAAACATTCCTTCTTCAGCTGTTGTTTCGCAAGCTAGAACCAGTACTGGGATTATTCCATGGAGGCGTTGGCGGCAGCAAAGCATTTGACAGCTCTGCATGCCGTGCTCCCACAGCAAGCTTCGAGAAAGAACGAGGGAGGAAATTGGAGACGAGCAAGAACTTGTTGTTTCAGAAGAGCCCCATCATGGTGCAGACGACCAGCATCCCTAATACCAAGAGCCACAGTAACAGTTCCCGGAACTACTTCAGGGAAGTCTTCTGGAGCAGCAGAGATCGAAGATTATGAGACAGCATCGAAGGCTGAAGAAACAAGGGATTTGGCTTCCAGAAATGGAGGGGGATTTCAGGCAGGTGAAGTGGTGGACGTGGTGGTGATCGGGGCCGGCATCGGAGGTCTTTGCTGTGCTGCGTTGCTTGCAAAATATGGCTACAAAGTGGTGGTGTGTGAGAGCCATGATATCGCTGGTGGTGCGGGCCATGCGTTTGTGAGGCAAGGCTTCCATTTCGATTCCGGTCCCAGTTTTCACGCCGGTCTCTCCATCAAGCCCTCTATAAACCCACTGAAACAAGTCAGTATTGCCTCTCTATGTCTCTTCCTTTCTTCCTTTCTTGTGCTGTGAAAGGATTGCTGGGTTTAGGCTCAAAGAGGTAGGTACACATGGAATACTTTTGTAGAAGGAACCAAAAATTCGGATTGCTGCTATGCAGTCATCAATTCCTTGTGATCTTCTTCAAAAAATTTCAATGCCTGAGATATGCAGCAATTGGTGGAACTCAGTACCACTTTCTCCTTCACAGGATTTGCTCAAAGACAGAATCCAAAAGCAAAGAAACTGAATGTATTGTAGGGGTCATAGATGGACCACCTCCCACGATATGATGTGGGACATTCCCAGTGAATGGTCTTTATCAGTACATGATCAGGTAGGAACAACATCCTGTGGAAATCTAAGGGTTTTGGGTTTTGGCTACGGTAGGGAGAAGAACAGTTCCTTGCAAGGAGAGTTGCAAATGGACTCATAAGCCTGGGAACAGTGCATTTGTAGGTTTGAATGGATAAAAAATTGATTAACCTAGATAGAGATTCATGTGCAACTCCTGATTTTGCATCTTTGAATCTTTCAATGTCTCTTGAAGCTTCATCAGATTTGTTCTTGTTAAGGTGGTTTGCTTGGATGTCAATTGGTGAAGTAGGAATATTATATCAAGGGATATGGCAGAGATGCACTTGGGTCCCCTGATTTGCATCCATGCACTTGAGTTTGGGCACACTGGATTGACAGCATGCGATTTGAGAATAATTTCAGGTGTTAGATGCACTGGGTGAGGAAGTCAAATGTGTGCAGTACAAAAGCTGGATTGGTTATTTGCCTGAAGGCATTTTCAAGTTCACAGCAGATGAGAAGGCATATGAAGCAGAGATTCACAGGGTAGGTGGGGCCAGAGCAGCAGCAGAATGGAAAGAATTAGAGAACAAGATGGAGCCCCTGGCTAGGGCAGCCATGGCTCTTCCTGCTGCAGCCTTGAGACCAGACCCTGCAGTAATATTCACAGCAGGAAGATTTTTGCCTCAGCTGCTTCCATACCTACCAGCCACAGCAAACTTGCTTGCTCCTTTCTCAAAAATTGTTGACCAGGTGAGCAGAAACAGATTTGGTTGCTATTTGTGACAGCTAATGAAGTAAATGCTGATGGACATAAAGTCCAGCCCCAAGAGGGTCTGGCTATGCTTCATGCATTTGTGTTTATGAATTTTTGACCTCTACCCCAGGAAACAACATGCAGTCACACTAGGGTTGGCTGGCACCAAACTCATACATGTATGTTGCTGCAGGAATACTGTTTCATAGAAGCCTTTTAGGTGTATGTGCATATGAACTGTTGTTGAAATTCCTCCAGTGTCTCAGGACATCGCTACTTGTGTCTCAAATTGAGGAGCTGCAGATTTATAAGTACACCTTTTGCTTCAAATGTTGAAGGACTCAAGTTGAATGTGTTATTCCAGGTTGTCAAAGATCCCTTTTTGAGACGACTGATTGACCTCGAGTGTTTTGTGCTGAGTGGGCTTTTGGCAGACAGGTGTGCTCTCTGTTGATGCATTCTTCCCTTTCTGGGATCCTTTACAGAGTTTGATAATATGCAAGAGAGCACCAGTTGTAGACATAGAACATTCAGGTTGTCTGAGTGCACTTAGAAGGTACCTTGATGCTGTTGGCTTTGTTTGGTACAGCACAATCACTGCAGAAATGGTGACAATGTTCAAAGAGCGCCACCGCAAAGGAGGTTCCATCGACTATCCTTTGGGAGGTGGGGGAAGTATCATTGAGGCACTGACCAGAGGCTTGGAGAAACATGGGGGTCGTCTGTTGCTCCGCTCACATGTGGACGAGATTTTGTTAGAAGGGGGTTGTGCTGTAGGTTAGTCTTTCCTCATGAGTGACCACTCAATAATCACCCTTTGCCATTTGCTCCAGAGTTGATTATGTTGGAGCACATGGATGACATGGAGCAGCAATTACACCAGCAACAAAATATTCAGGTTTCCCTTGTATCTGACACATCCTGTGAGAAGAATGCCTGCTTCACAATGAACCAATGGATTTGAACAAGCAGTTGGTGCATCCCTGTCCACACAACATGATGGCCTTATAAATAACCATTTTGTGCTTATCATTGTTGGCCATGACTATTGATTACTCTCATGCAGCTCAGGTGGAAGGTCTGAACCACTGTCCCACTGACTATCACTGCTGCAGGTGTCGGAGTGCATCCCACCTATGGCTCAAAGAAAGGCACACCATACACAATACGAGCAAGCAAGGCAGTGGTGTCAAATGCCTCAATATGGGACACGGCAAAACTGTTGCCCAAAGGATCTACCCCATGTCAATCTTACAGAGACCAAGCAAACTCTACAAGAAAAACAGAAAGTTTCATGCATTTGCATCTGGGTATAGATGCCTCTGGCCTGCAGACAGACCTGGAGTGCCATCATCTTGTGCTGAATGATTGGGGGGTTGGTATAGGTGCCCCTCAAAATGTCTGCTTAGTGTCAATTCCTACCGTATTTGACCCCACACTTGCTCCCCCTGGATGCCATGTCATACATGCCTATACAGCTGGTAATGAGCCATACAGTATATGGGAAGGCATGGACCGGGCCAGTCCTGCATATGAAGCACTCAAGGAGGAGCGATCTCAGGTATGCACTGTCATCCCCTCTGTCCTCCCCTGGATCCACAATGCTAGTGATAATCAACAAGACAAGTTGTTATCTGCCTAATTTGTGCAGTGAACTGTTGACGGTTGGGAGGAAAAATTGAGCAGTTGCTTATATAGACACCTTCTAAGACATTGAGCAGGCTGATTTGTTCTGTATTAGGTGGCATCCCTTTCAATACTGATGAAATGATCAAAGCAGGTACTGTGGGAGACCTTAGAGAAAATTATACCTGACATAAGGGATCGTGTGAAGCTCAAACTAGTGGGAACTCCACTTACTCACGAACGCTATTTGCGGCGAAGTGAGGGTACATATGGACCTGCAGTTAGAGCAGGAAAAGAGTCATTTCCAGGCCCAGCTACAAACATTCCTGGCCTCCTGTGCTGTGGTGATAGCACTATGCCAGGTATTGGAGTCCCTGCCGTGGCAGCATCAGGAATGATCACAGCCAATTCTCTTGTGCCTGTGTGGCAACAATGGGGCCTTCTCAACTCACTTGAAGTGGTTGCCTGAGGTTGGTGTACTATTTTCTTCACAACACAACTAAGCAGATGACTTATAGCTCAGTAAATTAGTTCGAGCAAATGGACTTCAGTGAGTCCAAGATTCTTCTTCCTATTCCTTTTGTTATCCTACTGAATACCACGGGGAGAATTCTCCCTGCTCAAATCTAATGTCCTGCATGATGAATAAAACAGCATTTCTAATTCCAATGTATGCCATTGTCTGATGGGAGAATGAATCAGATAGCACAGAGGACCTGTACATGTGAGGACCACACAAACAACCAAACTCTCTTCTGGCAGGTAATCTTGGCCTGCTTCTATTTGAACTCAGAATCCCATCTTTAGATGTAACCCTTCTCCCCTTTGTTTACTCTTGTTCCATTTCTTTAGTTGAGTTGGAAGGTTTGAAGTCTGGGTCCAAGGAATGCATACCTAGAATGATTGAAGGCATGAAATTTACCAAGAAGATGCAACATGATGATGAGGGTTCTTTGCATAAAGTAGTGAAGATTGCACAAAGGATGCTTCTATTAAGAAATTGTTTATGGGTGCTTGACACACACATACAATTACATTGTGCCAACATTGAAAGTAATCTGCAACACAAACAATCAAAATAAGAAGGAACTCTGACATAGAGATCCTTCAGTTAGTCTGAAGATAAAATAACCGAATATTGTTTGGAATTAGATTGAAATTCTCATTTCTATGAATAGTTTGCCGTTTTGAGTCATTGTGACCCACCACTCAAATTGCGGGGTACGTGTGTGACAGGTTTGGAATTCATTCAGCCTTCGGTATGTTTAATATCTGCTACCCTCCCAACATATATCCAGTACCTATAAACACAAAGAACATCGCAAACTTTTCCTTTGTGTTTTGAGTGTCCTTAAAGCAACCAATATAATGGCTTGTACACAACTCTTTGGATGAAGTACAATCTTTAAATAGTGCAAAACTGGGTTTGGACCAATGTTGCTTGTGTAAGTGTCAATAGTCGTATATATGGTGTGTAAATCCAGTGTAAGTGTAAATCATTAACACTTACACATCCAAATTTTTTACATTAACACTTACACAAGGCCAGTGTAAATATTTGTCCATACACTTACATGCCCCATCTAAATGTTTTGGGGGTGTGTAAGTGTAAATACTAAAATAATTTAGTAAAGTCACCCTGTCTTTGAGCCTCCTTTCACCCAAACCCTTTTTTTCAGGGGTATCTATAAAGTAAGGAAATTTTATTAAATCTGGGAATGAAATGCTGAAAATCAGCAATTAATGCACAAGGCTCAAGACTAATTATTGAATTGTTTTATTGAATTGCATAAAATTATATAAATATATATTTTTTTACATTTACACTGTTTCACACAGCATAAAATAATTTACACAATTTTACACTTACATGAATGTAAATGAATATTATACACTTACACTTGCACGGAGTGTAAATAAATTTCATTATGGGATTTACACATAAATGTGCACAGGATTGGATATAGTACCGTAAAACCTTGGCCATTTCAACACATGTCTGTCGAATAATTAATTAATTCATTTTGAAAAAATCATTTTCAACAAATGAAATATTCCTAAATATTCACCATTATCCTTCACGATATTATTTGATTTAGAAGAAATAATTTTTGAAATTTTTCAACACTTTTGAAAATAATATAATTCGTGTCGAATTCGCCAAGGTACGAGGGAATTCCTCCAAAGGCTCAGTGAAAGAAAATGACTGCTTTTTGTGATGATTGGTCTAAGTGGTGACATTATATAGTAATGTAAAGGTTTTGTGCTCTGAAGGATTTTGGATGAGTATGTTAAGTATATCCCCCCCCTATCAAGACATCTTAGGTGCGTAGTCATTCATTTATCCATTCATTCATTCCGTTCCTTCAAAGATGCTTTTGTTACGCACCTCCTTTGGTCCCTATTGGAGGTAACCCTTGGTTTTTACATACCAAACGAATGATGCAATTGAAAGTGGGTTGGCATGAATATAGTGAGCACATGGCGCTTCGAATGGTTTACCAATTGAAAGACTTTAGCACCCTCTTTGATTCATTCCTCACACCGAAATATGCTCATGAACTACGACAAACACATGAATGAGTACAATCACATGGATGCAAAAGTCGTTCATTTGGATGAAGGTGTACACATACTTCAATTTATATCTTTTTTGTGAGAGTGTATCAAAATCAAAAATACTTGGCCACCAAAGGTTATGTTGTAGGTTAACTCAAATGCATTTACAACCCTACCCATTGTTTAGGCTTACATTTTTTTTTTAAGTGACAAATCAACCCTAATTTTTGTATAGGTAAAAGGTTTAAGACCTAGGTTTTTTGTTTGGGTAATCTTTTGTTTTCCCAAGATCTGAAGATTTCAAATTGATCATGAGGCCCATTGGATAAAAGAAAATTATTTCAAGGCATTATTAGTGTCCTTTTTGTTGAAGCTCCATCAATCGTCTCCAAACAAAACTATGAAACAAATGTCAATGTATGATCAGCTCATTGCAAAACAACAAAAAAAAAACACAAATTCAAACTTTGTGATTTGTGAATTCAAGTCACTCAACATTCCAATTGTGTTTTACCTCCCTCAAACCATCAATATTGATTTCATGAAGTTTTGAGCCATTTAAAAATTTGTATTAATGATTCAGATTTTTTTAATTCTTTTATTTGTAGTTGAAATACTTTTTTAGTTGCTTTTTTGGAAGCTTTTAAAAAAATTCGTTTGAAATTTTTATAAAAATACATAAATTTTGAAAAAAAATGAAGAAAATATTTTTAAATCACTACATTTCTATACATTATTCAAATAGATAGCCAAAAAAATGTAAGGATGTTTAAACTTTTTTCCATTCATATTTTTAATAGCCAAACTTGGGTACATTGGCTTATGGATGATTGCCATCTCAGCTATATATAAAATTTTAAAAATGAATAAATATGTTTGTACCTTTAAAAATCAATTTATGGCAATTTCGGCCTTTTGTGGCCATATATGTCCAATATATACACAATGCACATGATGCAAGCTCAAAGCAAGTTTGGGTACATAATTTTAATGGTAATACATTTTGAGGCTATTTTTGCAACAATTTACTTCATACCATTTTAGCTATTATAAAGGACTAACCTAAACTTGTAAGTTTTCCACAAGTTTTGAATTTTGGGAATGCTCATAGTAAGTAGATCACATGTCAACATTTAGAATTTAAAAATAATAGTAATTTTATTATTTAAATTATATTTATATATATATAATTTTTTTTTTAATAGCAATAATGGGTTCTGTCCATCATTGCTGAAGTGGGTAGCATAGGGATGAAGTTGAGGGCCAGAGTTGGTTTGTTGCCACATTGATGGTAGCAAGCTATAATGGCTCAAGGTCCTCAAGATATCCCAGCTGGTGTAAGGGGGTTGGTTGTAATGACTGAAAATTATATGGCAATGGGTCAAAGACAAGGGGACAAAGGGTTAAAGCCTCATAATGAATTTACAAATGATTTGCCCAAAGGCCTTTTTTTGATGGTGCTTTCCAAAAACAAAAGTTGTTAGAGCATTAGTTTGTGATTCTTCAAATGTTAATGGACTTAGCAATGCTTCATATGGGAGAGGGAAAAAAAAAGGTGTGATTTGTGATGGATTGGGATATAAACTTTACTCCAATTTGGCAAAATGATGTTGTTGATTGTAATCCAAATGTTTACATGGTGATTTCAACACCTTAGGATTTAGGGTTTGTACAAGCATCGTGTCAGAAATGTCATTCTATAACTAGTCATTATTGATTATATTAATCACTTATAACATGATATTTATAATTGGGTTCAAATTTAAAATTTATATTATTTTTAGTTGTTTATTCACTTGTAATTGTAATAAAATTAGTCGTAAAATGACATTTCTAAAATAATGTTAAGTAATATAAAAATGTGCATATACTTGGATGCAAGTAATTTTTATCCTTTTTAAAATGGTATATGAACAAGGATCCTCAAGCAAGTTCATAATGTTAAAATTCAAGTACTAAAAAAATTGCAACAATTACCTACTCTCACAACCCCTATTCTTTTGGAGGCATATCTTTTTAGCTTTGTATTATGGTGCAGGATGGGTGAACTTAAGGTGCATTCACACGTAATGTTAAGTTTAAGTGTCGAGTGAAAATCTAGGTGGCATCTTAGGTGGCACCCAATGTTAAATGGGTGATTATTTAATATTAAGTGAATGTTAACTTTTAACATAATTTTTTTGTGGTAAATAGGTTTTAGGTTCTAAATGCCTAGCTTGGTGTTAAGTGACTTAATACTAGAGTTCTTAACACCAAGTGTGAATGCACCACCATTAGTCCTTGTGTTTATAATACTGAAGTTTTGGAATTTTGGGTTCTTTTTGTGTTGAGGGATGTTCAAATAATGTTTTTTTTTTAAACGCGCAAATTCACTGGATTCTTTATTTTTTAAAAGACAGATTTTTATAATATGTTGTATTAAGTAGCCAACAATATAAAGGGTGCTTCAATATTTTTACTTTTGATGTCTTCTTTATAGCCAAATTTGGGTAAATATTTTTGTAGATGATGTCATGTAGAAATAAAAATAAAAATAAAAATATTATTATTATTATTATTATCACCTCCTATCCCCTCTTTCAGTGATATTCGCAAAGTAAGGAAATTTTATTAAATCTCAGTATGAAATGCTAAAACTCAGCATGTAATGCACAAGGATCGAGAGTAATCACAGTAGTTGTACAGGTAGGAGCTAGTGAAAGTATATGTAGCAGCATTGGAGGCACTCGGGAAAAAAGGAAAGAGGGGATGAAACTCAATTTACTACCAAAATTGGTGGAAAAACTAGTTTGGGTCGTAGTTCTTACGTTTTGTAAAATTTCATTCACTATTATGCTGAAACTGGCTGCTCTCCTTCAAATGCCCACTTCAATGAGCATTTTGAAACACCTTGTTGCTCTTTGTTCATTCTTTTGTTCTTATATTTTATCATGGGGGGAAAAAGGAAGAATAAAATTAAATTAAATTCTGCTAGTGCTTTACGCAAGGGTTAATAATGCCCTCAAAGTGGAGTGATGCTGGAATAAGTGCACGCCCCCTTGCTCATGAGGCATTACCCTACATGAAAATAGTGAAACTATGAAAATATTTGCAATGTGTGTGGGATGGAATGCAACATGGTATGGTTAAATTCATATCCACTTTGTTTCCACAAAATCATGTGATCCAACAAAAAATGGCCCAATTTTCAACCCTATAGAATAGGCATCTACATCATCATGGTGGTTTCAAATGTACATAGATATGCTTACAAACCATGTATACATAGATATGTGTACATGAGTCATGTATGCATAGATAGGTGTATACATATATACACACATTAAAGCATATGTGACTAAGAGCCTCCCTACAAGGTTTTTTTTTTTTTTTTTTTTTTTTTAATTTTATTATTATTATTATTATTAATTTTTTTTAAAAAAATTTGTGGTTTTGAAAGTTTGGCAAAAATTCCAAAAAAAATTGCATCATTTTCGAATTTATGCCAATAATTTGCACAAAATTCAAAAAATTGTCACCGCAATATGAAAATTCACCCCCAAAAATTAAACGCTACTCTTGAGTCTCACTACTACCAGTGTCGGCCAGGTATTTGATTTTCTTAATAACCATTGGATCCGGTTTTTTTTTAATAATATTTCAGAATTAAAGTTTTGATCCATTTGCCCCTCAAACCTTTTTTTTTTCCTCCTAAATATGCATTTTTCAATTATGAGACCTAAATTAGTCATATAATGCCCATGGCATACCTATTTTCAGTCATGGATCTTTAGGGATAAAAATAATAATCCATAACTTCTTCCTACAACACTTGCATGCACAAGACGATTGTTTAAAAATTGCTAACCTCCAAAAGGTGTAAAATACAAATTTTCTTTCACAAAATAGCCAAAGCTCCCCCACAAAAAAATTATTAAAAAAATAGAATTAATCAGAGTGACTTTTCTGAACACATTTCCTAATTCAATGAAGTTGCTCCCATTTTTTAACCAATAATTTTTTTTAAAAAGTATGAATAGCCAAAATAATAATAAAATTGGCAAAATTTTCCCAAAAAATTAGGCCAAATTAGTCTTATTTACACTAGGCAAAAAAAACAAACAAACAAATCACCCTTGTATTTACCCGGATTGATAACTTTGCAAAGCTATTAGTATATATACCCATGTAATGAACATTTTATTTTGTGAAAACTTGACATTATCCAAACTGACATTATTTTAGGTACCCACCTGATATAGGTACCCACCAAACACTAGGAGGCCAAAACTAAGAGACTACAAAAATTCCAATAGCCATAGGTGGGGTTGAGAGGGGAAAAGCCTTCATGATTAAATGGGTTCCATCATTTATTTGCCTTGTGTGGCCCCTCAACTCCCATCATTATTATTTTTTTTTTAGATCTATATCAAACAAATCACAATTGGAGAACCCCCCCCCCCCCCAAAAATAATAATAATAATTTTATTAAATATTTTACCCCCTTGGTTATGAATAGGTACTAATATGGATTCCATGTTTTTAAAATAAAATTATTTAAAATAATTTTAGGTTAAAAATAATTTTCTTCTCATAATCGCAATTCCATTTTTGGCTCCTCCCCCCCCCCTTCTACTCTATAATGATTTTATTGTGCAAAATTGTCTATCAACTTATCAAAGGTAGAAAAATACTTAATCCCAAATTAACTCTATTTAATAGGGCACCTAATTATCTGATTACACATCATATTTATATGCATCTTATAAATTTTTAATTTTTTTAAATGGTTTTTAGTCACCCCAATTTTAATAAAAAACTATAGACTCTCAAAACCCAAAAAAAAAAAAAAAAAAAAAACCCATCCCCTCTTTTTTTTAATTTTTAATTTTAAAAATGCCACAATCCAAGCAATGAATTGTTTTAGATAACATTTTATCACTTTTTTGACCCAGAAATTAGGTTTTTTTTAATTATTTTTTAATGTATATTCGACTAGTTTTGCCAACTATTTGGAAAAAAATTGTCAAAAATTTTATATCAAAAAATTGAAACCCAAAAATATATTATAATAATAATAATAATAATAAAGCCCCTGGATTCATCATCACTAGGAGAAGATGCTCCCATTCAAACTTGCGCCCAAAACAAATTATTTTGGGCCCCCAAAACTTTAATGGCTAAAAGAAAGGTTTTGATTTGGCTTTTGTTTTGTTTTGTACTTTACAGTTGAGAGAAATAAATAAATAAATAAAGTAAATGAATAAATAAATGAATGGCTTCCCTGGAAAACCGGAGTCTGGTGAAGTCCACAGTACTGAATGGATATTTTTTTTAATTAAGGGAATTTAATAACGAATTAATAATTAGCTTAAAGGGCGGTGAGAACTAGGGTAGGAGGTAGGTAGTCGCTTGGTAGGTAGGTACTTGCTTCGCCTATTGCTGCTGCTCCTGCCTGCGGGACAGTACCTACTACCTTCTAGTGTTGTTGTGCACATTGCGCAGAAACGAAGCTTTTGGTTTTGCCCTGTTCCTGCTGCTGTTCTCGAAGGCGTGAGGAGCGCATCCATGATCTCTTCTGCAGTCGTTTGTGTCGCCTCCAGCTTCCTTCCGCTCGCATTCGCCTTCGACTTCTTACTGCCGCTGCATTGATCTTTTATGTAAGTCGCAAATGGTGTTCCTCTTGCTCCTGCATTGTCGACCAAAAACAAAAAAAAATTAAAATCTCCTTTGTCGTAGTTTTGGATCCTGATTAGCTTCTCTTACATCTGTTGCATAGATAGATATTCATACACAGACACACTTCTCTCCCTCTTGCATTATATCATTCTTTTTCTGTTTTTGCCTCATTGTTCTAGTTTTGATCCTGTTGAGCTTCCTTCATTGCATCTGTTGCACTGATATACACGTCAGACGCACTTCTCTCCCTCCTGAAATATTAGACCAATTTTTTCTCTTCTCTGTTTTTCCTCGATGTTCTCGTTTTGATCCGGATGAGCTCCTACATCTGTTGCACAGACAGATACACAGAGATACTGACACAGAGACAGCGAGACAGAGAAAGAGAGATGTTGGAAAGTGTTGCACGAAGTTACCTCTGCGTGTATTTTGAGCTCTCTCTTGTGTTTTGTTGTAACATCATCGATGCATTGTGATGACCGGTTTGGGCTTTTGTTGTGTTTTTTTCTTTGTGTGGCCCCTGGGAATGGTGTCGTCCGTTTCCTGTATTGAACTTGTGAAACTTCGGTCTTTCAGCCAGATGAGTAATAAGTATATTGAGATCGATCCCGGGGAGCAGCGGACGGTAGTTGATCTGTAGCTTTTAGCTCGTCGTTGAGAGTTTTGACTGCAGTCCTCCCCCGGGGGATGTGTTGCAGCGCCTTTATTAAGGCATACGGATACGTTGTTGACGTGCTGCCTAGTTTCCTTGACAGGAAACGGTTTCCGTAAACTTTGACTCTGGATATGGAAGTTTCCAAAATGTCGTCGTTTTCTGTTGCGCAGCTGTATTTCTGTTTTCTTTCTTTTTTTGGTTTGTACGACGAGATGTCGCTAGTAATGGTTCTGCTATTGAGGTCACTGTTGTAGAAAATGAGGGGCCGGAAGCCCTGCATTGCGCTGCTGATATCTCATGTATAGGCGTAATAGCCTCGTTCGCTGCGGCAGCGTCCTCGTAAGGAAGTAGTTCTCGCCATGGCTATTGTTCCAGCTCTCGCAAGCTGGGACTTGTGTTGTAGATCACGCTTTTCCCTCCTATCCTGTCGTTTTCACAGGAATCGGCAGAGGTCCTTTACTAATGTCTGCAAACCTCAGTGAGTGAGTCGCTGGGGACTTCTATGGCAATCCTAGATTGAAGTGCTGACCTCTGGAATAGGGGCCGTGTCTGCATCAGGGCTGGCCATCAACAAAATGTTCTTACCTGCATTATGAAGATCTCAATACCTTCTACAATCTCCTGAGAGCGTATGCCTGTGCAGTGTATCTGTTGTCACTGCAATGTCACCACACTTTTCCTGTGATCTCCACCCTAACCTTTGCAGAAGCTGAGGTTGTATCAGCTGACATCCACCAGCAGATTTCTTAATGAACTCCTTATCACTTCTGCATGTCGAGAATTGAGATCAATACTAAGCAAGTGTCCCCAGCCTGGAGTGAGGTAGCTCCTTGAGATTTTGGAGCCAAAAGAGACAAAATGTTAAGCTTGTTAGCTTGATAAGTTTGCTTTTTTGTTCTATTTTTCATTTAAAGATTGGCTGCACTTCCACCATTCTTTTTTATGAACTTGATAATGAGCTCCTGCTGATATTGTGAAGTTGAGATATTAACATGTTGCCATCTTGGCTCCTGCATTTTGATCTACTTAAGGATTGCTTGCACTGCAAATTTGCAATGAAATGGACACTACTCCAGACTCTTGGATTGTGAGGGTATTTTTCTTTAATTTGTCTTTTGAAATGTGGTTCTATTTTGTGTGTTTTTCTTCTCCCTATATTGCTCCCTTAAGTTTGCACATTTTCTTTTACAGCTGCTGGTCTGGTCTTCCGGGCATGAAGCCAAAGACTAGAAACAAAGTTGTTTCCTTGATTCTTGATGTTTTTCTTGAGTGTTGTTCAACTTCTTCATCTTTGTATGCTGCATTTGACTCTGCACTCAAACCTACATGTGTGATCTTGATATGCTTGCAGCAAAGTCTCTTTCATGAATGTCTAAGCTAGCGGTCTGAAAGGAAGGTCTTTAATTATTGTGCTATGGCACATTCTGCTCATTTTTTCTGATTGCAGAACTAAAAGAGACTTATGTACTTGTCTTCCCAGCATGTTGATCTGAGAAGCATGAGGACTGCATTTGTTCAAATGCTGAATCCTATCTTGTCCCATGTGCAGCACTCATTCACAGGTGTTCTCAACCACAGCTTGTTCTTGAAGAGTCGAATTGCTAGTTGAAACTCTGCCACTCCTTGGTTAGGCATCATGGCATACACATACTGTACTCAAAGGGGACCAACACAGTTGTTGACCATGTTGATATGCATGACAGTGCTGCACATGGCTGGAGTCTCTCCAGTGCTGGCCCTGGAACAACCACGCACTTTATTTGTTGTTAATGCACCAGGTTCCAAAGCAGGAGCACCAATAGCAGCACCTGTAGCAGCACCTGTAGCAGCACCTGGACCAGCCCCTGTCCTCAGTCTACATGATATGGTACTCAGTGCCTTGCGATCAGCAGGTACCTTTGGAGAGGTTGTGGGAGTTATAGAGAATCTGGAAGATACTTATCCAATCATTAGACCAAACATTACCTTCTTTGCTCCTGAGGATAATGCTGAACCAAATGGCTTTCCCTTCAACTCCACACCTACCCTGATGGCCTTGCTAAACTATCACACTGCCAGTGGAAACTATCCTATGCAAAGCCTTCTGAACTTGAAGGTTGGAGACAGAATACCAACAGTGGTTTCAGATATCTCCATCGTTGTTAGTAATGTTGCCAATCCTGGCTACCAGCTTGACAATGCTATGGTGACAAAACCGAACTTGTTCAGCAACACGAATTTGTCAATGTCTGTCCATGGTGTAAATGCCATCTTCAACACACGCTTGTACAACACAGCAGTACTGGGACCTGTACCAGCACCAGCTCCAGGTGCTGCTGCACCAGGTGCAGCCAGTTCAACCAGTCCAGGTACAAAGACAGACTCCAACGATGCTGCTCACCTTAGCAGTCGAGCTTCATTTAGTTTGGTTCTGGTGGGAGCCCTTGCACTCTTGTTCCTGTGTCCTTTGTAGCAGCTGTCACCTCCAGACGTCAGGTTTGTGTGTATAGTTTGTTCAAATCAAGCATCTTTTGTTCAAATTCATTGTCATCACATTTTGATCAACCAATACAACAATAGCTGACATTGCATCATCTTCCCTACTACTACCACCATTGATAGTGAGACAGCAAATCTTAGTATTTACTTCAGTGGGTCATCTGTGAGGTTTTCTATCTTGTAGCACACTCCAGATCATTTGCAAATCTCAATTTTTCAATTTTTTTCCTTTTGTTGGTGTGGTTGGAATGTGGACCTTTGTGATGCACCAAGTTTGAAGCTATAGATTGGCAGTGTTCCAACACCAGAGGGTATCAAATGTTCCAGTGTCATGATGTTACCCGTGGGTGGATTAGGATAAGCAACTTTTGGGTTGCACATAAATGTCATGGCAGCATTCTGAATTCAACCATGCAGTTTTGAATGTGGAATTTGTTAAGGTGAAAACATTGACATTGATGAGACTGCTATGGAAACTCTGCAATAGCACTTTGGAGGTAACTGTGGCATAGTGAGTAGTGACCACCATTGCTACCAATTACCAATCATCTCTCTCTCTCTCTTACATGGTTCGTTGCATGTCAAGTAGCCATGATGGTAATTGTTGTTGATTCTAGTCTCTATTGCAAGTTAGACAAAGGTTTTTGGAATCTTCAAAGGAGGGGGCATCCTCGACTTCTTAGCCTTTTTTGTCATGTCATCTTTTGCTTATATGATATTTACTATATGGTGCATTTTAGGGTTTTTACATTTGTTTCCTAGGGTCTACCATTTTGGCCATTCATGAATTTAACTGCCATTTCTAC
Source organism: Sphagnum contortum (assembly GCA_963920785.1). Taxonomy (NCBI): domain Eukaryota; kingdom Viridiplantae; phylum Streptophyta; class Sphagnopsida; order Sphagnales; family Sphagnaceae; genus Sphagnum; species Sphagnum contortum. The sequence goes on from OY987278.1 coordinate 18,561,878, forward strand.
AACCATTTTGCCCATTCATGAATTTAACCACCATTTTCTACACCTATTATTTACATCACATGCCTTAGTCCAAGACACCCTCCACATCTAAAGTCCATTTACATGTTGGTTAGTGGCCTATGGTTGCCTTTAACCATGGTGTTATCCAACAAACAACTCATTATGGAATGGCTATGCTCTTTATGGCACTTGTTCAAACTACAAAGTTCTTCTTATTAGATGAAAAACTTCTCATATAAATGCATGAATCTCTATAGAACATGCCCATCCATCAAAAGCACACAAATATTCCAAATCTCATTCACACAAATTGAACCAAAATTTTATGGCCAAATCCCATGCCAATCTGTAGTTTTTTTCTCTACAAGTAAACCCAACAAAATTCCAAATTACTAGCAAACGAAAAGCTTAACCTAATCATGTGAAAAAATTGTGATACTTTGTGGTACAACTCAAACAAATAACTCACCCATTGTCATTGACAACCTTACAAAACCAAGCATCAAAATGATATCAAACCTACAAAAGTTTTGCATAAATGATTTATGAATGGGTAATTGAACCATTGGCCAAATTCATGTCATTGAACACAAGCCATAAATAAACCAAAAATATTAGATGATAGTGAAAAGACTAGATTAATGAAAATGAAAATAAGTACATCATAATAAAAGCAAAAAAACTAAAAAGATTAAATCCAAGATTCAATGGTACATTTACAATCATGTGGGTCAATGGTGTAACTACAACTTAATAAGTATGTACAATATAATTAGAAGGTGTGTGAAATGTCTTTAAATTTCTTGATGCACAATCATTGCTTTCTCCAAGGACATTATATAAAAACTTATAAATTTTTCATTTGTAATTGAAACAATGATCCCAATCACCTTGGAATATCAAGGAGATTAACAAGTTCATGATTTTCCTCTAAACATAGATAAATGAGTCTAAAGTTTATGGTGAAAAGAAACATAACATTTTGGATAGCATCTTGGTCCTTCATGAGTTTTTAGATTGGGCTAAGGAGTCCAAACATGAACTAGTTTTTTTCAAATTTGATTTTTTAAAAGCTTATGACAAAAGTTTTGTGCTCATTTGTCTTTCAATGTATGTTTAAAATTGGCATCCTTCAATCTTTCATTGATATGGTCACATTATTGTTTCAAATGTTGAGGTGATTGTGAATCTTAACCCATTTTTAGAATTGTCAAAAGCCCACTGGGGCTTTTACTTGTTTTTGATTGGTGGGGAAATCCTTAGTCAAGTAACTAAACATGAAATGAAAGTAGGTCGCCTTAAAGCTGTCACTTTCCCAAATAATAAAATACAACAATGTGCTCATGAAATTGCATTCATTATTAAATGTGAACTTGATACAATAATGTCAAGAATGTTAGTTTAATTGTTTAGTTAAATCTTGATTAACTTAGTAATAAATTGGATTATTACATTTAAGTGTGTTTTAACTCCAAATCAATTCAAGTATGAATTTGGTTTAGAATATTTTGTGTTTGGGATATAATCCCAAGTTATGTTTTTTCAAATCACTTTTGTTGATTTAAAATTTTACAACACAAAAATTTGTTATTGTAAGTTTTTTTCTGTTTTCATGCAAGTTCCATTATGGCACATTATGGTTGGTGTGTACTTTCTCTTTTCATGTTTTGGGTTTTTATTTTTGTTCATTTAAAGGTGAATCATGTTTTTTGATCATCAAAAATTTAATCTAATTGCATTGTCCTATGTTTAAATTCAAGTTTTTAAACAATGGTTTTTATTTTGGTTGTGTTTTGCATGGGAATGTGTTAAAAATAAGTATTGTGTAGTTTTATTTTATGAAGTGTGTATTTTGATTTGAATTTGACTTTGCAACATGTTCCAATTGAATTTTTGGTCTGCTTTGCAAATTATTTTGCCTTTTATTGGGTTGTTTTCAATTCAAAACTTCCTTTGGGAATTGAACTCAAATAAGACTTAAGTACCTTAGAATTGGAATGAGAAAAAAAATCAAGAAAAAAAGAAGGTCCTACCATTAAAAGCTCTAATCCCTCCTCTCTTTCTTTTTTTCTCCTCCTTTCTCTTTCTATGATGTTAGCCCTTAAGAGCACAAGTGCAAGGAACAAAGGTGGCAACAACAAAAGTTGTCACCATGACCACTACCAATCGCTAGTTGATCGATTAATTAATCTTCAACACCAAAAATGCAAGTAGGGGTGTTTCACCTTCTCATTTGGTGGTTGTAGTAGTTGGTGTTGTCAAAATGCAATAGTGACAATAAAAGGCCACCACCAAAAGTTGCATCGCTTGTTTCAAAGCTTGGTTAAGCTTATATTGTTCAATAGAAGCAACTATAAGATCAATGTTGCAACATCAATCATAACTCCAAGAAGAAAAAAAACGAGGGGGGTGGGTATTGTTTGTTGTTGCTAATTGTGTTGACACACCAATAATGAGGTAATGCAAAAGGGTTGGAGTGAATTAGCAGCCACCAATGCACCACTAATGCACCAGTTGAGGATGAGCCCGTTCAACCCGTTTTGGGGATGAACCAAAACCACATCCGGACTGCCCAAATATATATTTTTTCTCCTGCCTCTACTCTGCCCCAAAACATTTCTCCCCTACCTACCTTCCTCCCCCCTCCTACCTCCTACCTACCCACTCCTACCTCCCCCCTCCTACCTACCTACCCCCTCCTACCTACCACCTACCAACCCCTCCCCCCTCACTCCATCGCCAGAGCTCCTAGCTCCAGAGACGTTGAGCGGGAACGAGCTTGGAGCTTGGAACGAGCTTGGAGCTTGGAGCGGCTGGAGTCGGACCCACGCAGGACCCAGGTAAACATTTTTTAAAAATCACAATGTTCATTTTTTTTACCCACGCAAGCTGCAGAGCTTGTTGCAGCGTTGCAGCAAGCTCCAAGCTCCGGAGCTTGCTACAACGTTGCAGCAAGCTCCAAGCTCCGAAGCTTGCTGCAACGCAGGCTCCGGAGCTTGCTGCAGCTGCAGCTCCGACTGCAGCTCCCAGCTCGTGGAGTTCGGAGCTCGGAGCAACGCAGCTCCAAGCTCGTGGAGGTCGGAGCCATGAGCTGGGAGCTGCGCTGGAACTCCAAGCTCGTGGAGCTCAGAACCACGAGCTTGGAGCTGGGAGCTGCTGCGCTGCTCCCAGCTCGTGGAGCTCAGAGCTACAGCGCTGCAGGTTTAGGGTTTAGGTTTAGGGTTTAGGGTTTAAACCCTAAACCCTCAAAGCTCAAAGTTGCAACGCTCAAAGCTCCGAGCTCAAAGTTGCAATTTTCTAAAGCTCAAAGTTACAACGTTTTTTTTTTCTTTTTTCTTGCTGTTGGTGGCAATTTATTTTTTTTGCTTTGTTGTTGCTTGTGCTTTAGTTCATTAGAGTTAACAAGGTAATAACTACTGGTTTAGGGTTGGAGGTTGTAATGGGTAGGAGGAGAGTAAAGAAGAGCGATGCAACAGATTGCGGGAGGTGCTGAGGAAATTGTCACCACATCAGATGCGGGAGGTGCCCAGTAAATTGTTGCTAAGGATAATATTGCTGCATTAGATCGGGAAACTGGTGAGCATAATTGTGTTTTATCACAATTGAAACAGAAGGGTAGCATTGGTATAGATTACTTTAGAATTCATGGATATTAGATTAATTACAAATTAATAAAATTGTACAAATTTCTCAAAATTGAATTGCACCTGCACCTTCCATTTGTTGGAAGGTGCAGGAATTCTTTTGTCAAAATTTTTTTACTGCAATACCTTAGAACAATTCATGTTTATAGAAGTAATATGTAATTTTGTGATTTGATGTTTTGCAATACCTGCATTTTGTTTATTGAACTTTCTGTTTTTAGGTTTAGGTCCGGAACTAGAAACTGAGCAAGCTTTTCAACCACAGTGAATTTCAAGCACAATTAACATCAAATCACAAAATTACATATTACTTCTATAAACATGAATTGTTCTAAGGTATTGCAGTAAAAAAACCCTAAACCCTAAACCTAAACCTGCAGCGCTGCAACTTTGAGCTGGGAGCAGCGCAGTAGCTCCGAGCTCCACGAGCTTGGAGCTTTAACGCAGCTCCAAGCTCGTGGCTCCGACCTCCACGAGCTGGGAGCTGCAGCTGCAAGCTTTGAGCTCGGAGATGCTCCGAAGCTCGGAGCTGCAGCTCGAAGCTTGGAGCGGCTTGGAGCGGGCTAGAGACGTTGAGCAGGAGCGAGCTTGGAGCGGGAACGAACTTGGAGCTTGGAACGAGCTTGGAGCTTGGAGCGGCTGGAGCCGGACCCACGCAGGACCCAGGTAAACATTTTTTTAAAATCACAATGTTCATTTTTTTTACCCACGCAAGCTGCGAAGCTTGTTGCAGCGTTGCAGCAAGCTCCAAGCTCCGAGCTCCACGAGCTAGGAGCTACAGTCGGAGCTGCAGCTCCCGCGCTCCCAACTCGACGAGCTGGGAGTTGTAGCTGCAGCTCCTAGCTCCGAGCTCGGGAGTTGCAGCTGCGAGCTCGGAGTGGAGCTGCGCTTGCAGCATAGTTCCGAGCTGTGAGCTCGGAGTGGAGCTACGCTTGCAGCATAGCTCCGAGCTGCGAGCTCGGAGTGGAACTGCGTTACAAGCGCAGCTGCGAGCTCCGAGTGGAGCTTGGAGCTTGCTGCAACGCTGCAGCAAGCTCCACAGCTCCAGAGCTTACGTTGCACCAAGCTCCATAACTCCGCAGCTTGTGTTGCAGCAAGCTCCGGAGCTGCTTGTTGCTGCGTTGCAGCAAGCTCCAAGCTGCTTCTCTGGAGCTGCAGAGCTTGCTGCAACGCTGCAACAAGCTCCGCAGCTTGCGTGGGTAAAAAAAATGAACATTGTGATTTTAAAAAAATGTTTACTTGGGTCTTGCGTGGGTCCGGCTCCAGCCGCTCCAAGCTCCAAGCTCGTTCCAAGCTCCAAGCTCGTTCCCGCTCCAAGCCGCTCCAAGCTCGCACCCGCTCAACGTCTCCAAGCCGCCCCAAGCTCGTTCCCACTCAACGTCTCTAAAGCCAGGAGCTCTGGCGATGGAGTGAGGGGGGAGGGGTTGGTAGGTGGTAGGTAGGAGGGGGTAGGTAGGTAGGAGGGGGGAGGTAGGAGGGGGGAGGTAGGAGTGGGTAGGTAGGAGGTAGGAGGGGGGAGGAAGGTAGGTAGGGGAGAAATGTTTTGGGGCAGAGTAGAGGCAGGAGAAAAAATATATATTTGGGCAGTCCGGATGTGGTTTTGGTTCATCCCCAAAACGGGTTGAACGAGCTCATCCTCAACTGGTGCATTGGTGGCTGCTAATTCACTCCAGCCAAGCCAAAGTAGCTTAAGTAGCCAAGGTTGCATTGTTGCAAATGTAAAGACTTTAAATCCTCCCTCCATTTTGAGAAGTCAAGTCCTTACCATTGTACTACCATTTCAAAAGATTAAATATTTTGTCAAGACATTGGAATGAACTTCATTGGTTTTTTTTGTTTTGATGTACATGTTGTAATTTTAATCAATGAACTCCAATTTTTTTACATTACTTCCTTAGGTAGTATGTTATGTTATGTACCTAGGTACCTACTAATAGGTACCATGTATGTACCTAGATAGCATGTAGGTACCTACATGTTATTAACTTAATTTTTAATTTTTAATTATTTTTAATAATTATACATTATTGATTATATAATAGTAATTAACTATATAATATTTAATATAAATTATTATTTATTTATTATTGGTTATAAAATATTAATTAACATTTGTATCATGAATATCTATAATTATTAAATATTATTGAATAATGTACTAAACCTAAGTACTTACATGTGGCTAAAGGTGACATGCAAATAGCCTATTAAGCCTTATAGGAACCTATTCGGTGTAATATGCCTAACTTAACCTAATTATGAATTTAGGTTAAATATATACCCTAGGCCAAACAAACTTATAAATTAAGTAACCAAATTAGTATGGTTGATTTGACTAGGCTTTGGTCAACTTGACAAACCTATGTTCTTTTTAATTAGATGTTTAGTTTGTCATGTGGTGAAAAATGTCATTCTAGTCAATTGTTTTAGTCAAAAGTAACTTGTGTTTTTCATGCTCCAATAGTGTAGTCAAAACAACCATCCCCCTTTGTCCATGTGGACATTTTATTCAAGTTGAACCTTTTAAAAGATGACGATTTCTTATAATGTAGGTTTGATGGGTTTTTGGGTTTTTCAAAGCTTGGGAAAACCTTTAAATAAAAAGGTCTAAGAGGTTCAATTTTGACCTTTTTTACTTTTTAATTTTTAAAAAAAAATTGAACTTAAGGTTCAGGAAGGACCAATGATGTGAAGACAAAAAAAAAAAACATTTTTGGGGATTTCTTTGGAAATTCACACTATCACATGTAATCATGTTGGTTTGGTGTGATTTATGCTTTTGGGTTTTTAAAGATAAAACCTACATGTGTGGGGAGCTTTAATCTAATTCAAAATAAGAAAAATATAAAGTTTTTCATAGATATGGAAAAGGGGTGTGTGAAACCCAATTTTCATCAAAATTTTGGCATCTCAATGATTGTGTTGATAAACACCTATTTTTATAAGCACAAGTGGTGGATTGTCACACCATCAACACATATTGACCGTGCTTTTGATTTTTTATTGTAATTTATGAATGAAAATGATAAAAATGGGAATTCATGTTGAATGAGACATTCATTCTAACTTTTTGTGGTTTAGGGTTATACCTATGATTCATTCTTGGTATTGGAATATTATTTATAAGCCATTGTAGGAATCGATTGTGAGAAAATGTGTGATTTGATTGATAATCCAATGGGCCATACTACTTGTGGATTGATCATTGCCCACAATTGTGCATATTGTAATGTAGGATCCTTAGGTGAAAATTTAGATGCCTTCTTTCGCTTAAGTAGTTAATCCCAAAGGTTATAACTGGTTTAGTTAATTATTAGGAAAACTAACATTCAGTTTGTTCTTGCACTATAGTTCTATTTAATCTCATAAACATAAATTCCAATAATAAGTTGGAATATGTACTTTAGTGGTATGTTGTAACTTTTTATTGGCATTGTTTGTGGGTTGTATCAAAAGGTGATGATTCGACTAATATTATTGTTTGGTTGTGCTAATGAAATTAGGTTGATGACTAATAAATATAATTATTATGTTCAAAATGAGCCCCATGTTTGTTTGGCCCTATGGAATTTTTTTGGTGGGTGCATGTGCTTTAAATTAACATTAGGTTTAGCTCGTACATTCAACATCTTTTTAAAATTAGGGTTTGGAACCTAGGTTTAAATATTAAAATTATTATGGAAATGTTAAAGGATTCATAAATATGGAACATTTTAGGCACATGTGGTAATGGTGGGTTTACAAGGTGAGGGTTTTGATTTTAACCATTAAATCACCATTGTCATCATCGTCATCATCATCATCGTCATTAAAAGGAGAATCCTTCGATTTATATTTGGATTCAATTATTAGGTAATTACATATTGTTCCACCATTGTTGTTGGACATGGACAAAATGGAGCCTCCAAGGGGCCTTGTTGGTATTCAAAGCAATTGGCACTACTAAGTTGAGTGATTTCATCCAATAAGTTCATATCTAATGTAATATATAACATATGCTTAATCCATCGATGTTCACACCTTCATAATGTTGAATGTATTAAATTTCAACATTTGAAATGGCCATCAATGGATGATTATCATGAGTTCAACTATGCCCATATAATTCAAATTATTAAGTGGTTAGTGTATTAATCAATTATGTTTCCATCATTGTAGATGTCGTAGCCTCAAGTGTTGTTATGACTATTAATGTAATTGTAACAATTCCCAATAGTAATTGGGCTAATGAAAGTGAAAATGGTAGTGATACAACCACCAAAAGTGGTGGTGTCAACCTTTTCATTAATGGACAAAGCCTTTTGCTAGCATTCAACCCTATTGTTGAATTTTTAAAAAACTTACAAAGAAATTACCAAGGGGTTCAAACAAAAAACTATGGTGCTTGTAAGGATTTTTAACATAAGCGACATGAAAGCTTACAAAAGGCATACACATGAATGAAAAGGCTAATCATTGTGACAAAATGAATCATAAAAACATGGGTTGTCCAATTTTGGTATGAGATTTTGAACAAAGAGCTTAGGTGGCAAGTGTGGGATGTTATATTATTTCAATTCACATAATTTGCATTAACAAATGTGCTTCAAAACACATCAAACTAAACGTGGAGGAAGATATGGTGACTTTTGGATTTAATAAAAATAACTTGAAGAAGTTTTAACGTCATTGGTGCAAAAATCACATAGTCAACCAAATATATTCATGCCATAAAAGTCTAAGGGGGATAAACCAAACAAAGCAGTGCATCCCCATCATATTTTATTAAGTAAGGAGGAAAGGGAAAATGTTGGAGATGTGGTGGGCTTCGTTGAAAAAAAGATTACCCTAATCCACCTCAAATCACCATCTCCAACTCTAACCTTAGTCAACTATGTTCCCATTCTAAAGTTTATGGGCATGATCTGAATCATTGTTCACCTTGCTTTCAAAACTACAACAAAGTAAATAGCATATCACCAATGTTGGGAAAAAACAAGGTTTTAGAAAAGACAAATTATAATACAATGGTAACTTATACTATCCATGATAAATAATCATGCCTTGCAAAAACAATTCAAATTTAAATTATGCAACCAATAACTAATCAATAATTATCTAATTAATAAATGATTAGTATGTTATAATAAATAATAAATAATTATGTGATTAATCATTTATTTTAATTAATATTAATCCACATTTGAAATAAAAATACAAATTAATAGTTATGTGGACGTTATGGCATAAAAAGGTTGTAGTTAACTTTTGGAAGGCAAAAGTTAACATACAAATGGACCAAAGTTGTTCAGTTTATGGTTCAAGTTCAAATGGAATTAAGATACATGTGTGTTAAAATGTGATAAATTGCAAAGAATTTAGATCTATACAATCAACATTTAATATAAGTTTGTTTGATGTAAGAATAATAATAAAAACCACAGTTACCATTTTGGGTAAGTGTTCTTTGAAATATTTTTGGAATATTCTGAAAAAGAATTAAATTTTTTGTGACTTGAAAACATTTACATTATATTTGATTATAAATATATGTCTCAGGAATCTCCCCCAAAATATGCCATGTTCAAATAATATTCCTAAAAATAAAATCCTTATAGTGTTGAATAACATGCATTACAATATTTAACAAATGTTTTTTGAGTATTTTATCAACATTAAATTTAATTCAAATCATACCACATGTTTCCATAATATATCAATAACATATTTGTTTAAAGAACTTACCGTTTTCTAGGTTCAAATTAATTTTTGACTCAAAAATGTGAAACACAAACCACTTATTACACTTATAGTGATTGTTATTAACTTGTTTGCACCTTATTATCTAACCTTCTATGAATGGCCCATGGCAAAAGATCACAATGCTTATTTGGCAAGAACAATCACAAGCCTATTAAGAGGTATTTATTTAAAAATTTAGCATTGTTTATGAAGTCTAACATTTTGAATTATCTAGATTGAACTTAATGACAAGGTTTTCAAACAATTCATATGGTTAAAGGATAAACTCAAAGAGGTAGTTGGGTTTCATTTTATCAAAATTATTTATATTAATTTGGAATAAAATAATTAGATTAAATTCAACAAAATAGTGATAAAACCAAACTTATAAAATCTATTTTTATTGGAATGATTACTAAAATGATAAACCTTCATGCTTTTTACCTTTATTTTTACCTACATTTTAGATACACTTATAAAAGCTCCAATTTAAAGTGAAGTTAAATATAATGTTTCACATAAAATGATTAAAAATAATAAAATCGACCATATATATTTTTATAAGGATATAATGATCATAAAAGCATAATTAAAAAATTATTTAAACTTTATTTATACCTTTAAATGCCTTTTAATTTAAAAAATAAATAAATATTAACTCAAATTTAACAATGGGGTTGGATGTTTTCCTTAAATGGTCAAAGTTAAAGACTTTAATAGAATTTTTTTTAGAATGTTATTGTTAGTGTGAAATTATAACACATTAAAACTCAAAAACAAAAACACTTTGATCTATTTTTATTGAATGAATAAAATATATACAAGGAAAATTTATATTATGTTCAAATTTTACCAAGAACTTATACTAGTAATTGATAAACCTTCACCTTCTTTACCTTTATTTTTACCTCTATTTCACATACAATCCGAAAAGTTCCTTTTTTTTGGGAAGTGAATCTAAATATAATATTTTACACAAAATTGATTTAAAATATAAATAGAAATTATATATATACAAATAATTGATCACACAACCAGAATTAAAAACTTAATTTTATACTTATCTTCAAATGATTTTTATCATATTTTTCAAGAATTCATTAAAATTTTATTTATTTTACATTATAAACTCACCTTTATATAAGGTTTTTTTTTCATTTAAGATGATTTAAAATATTACAGTACATTTTTTGACCATTTTAAATGTTTGAAAATAATGATTTATTTAATTTATTTCAAAATATTTTTATAAGGTGTAATTCATAGGTATAAATAATGAAAATAAAAGCTAATGCAAATAGAATAATAATAATTCGATATTCTAAAGAAAACATGAATTATATTTAATTATATCTTTTTTAAATTGACATTATATAACCTTGTATTAATCCAAAGGTTTTTCCTTGGCCATGAAATTTTAGTTAAAAAAAAAATCATGGGTTTAATTTGTTTGTGGGAGTGATATTAACATAAACTTCATTACGCCTTATGAAAGCCACTAACTAAATGATAACTTGTAATGTATATTTGTAAAAAAATTATGAATTTTGGCTTAAATCCAAAGAGGTTAACCTTGAACACACATATTCAGCCTTTATTCAAAGCCTTAAATGGAAGTCTAGTCCAATTACTTGTCCATGAATGGGATTAGAAAATCGATCATTGGATTGAAACTTTAAAAGTGTTAAAAAAATCTTTAATAATTTTTTTAATTAACATCAATTAAAGGACATGGTGAGATAACAAAGGTAGATTGAATTGATCTTGGATTTAACAAGTGCTATTACATGTTGGATGTAGAAAAAAATTCACCAACAAAAAAAGGATTTTTAATTTGACACAAAACATGTAATTTCATGTGGCACTTTTAGTGACAAAATTAAGTATTCATAAATGAAATTCAAATGAAAATTTTGGGTTTTCAAGTTAGAATGGAACCTTGCAATTTTCAAAATGTGAATTTGATAAATTAATAAAATGGGCAACAACTATATAGGAGCTAATGTTATAATTTTTGGGGGATGTTTTTGGTATTTCAGTGAAATTTTTCCAAATTGGCAAAAATCTAATGATTTTTTGATTTTTTGTCACCAAATTTCAAGAAAATACAAATAAAAAATCATTAGATTCTATATTACGTTATATTAAGTAGCCAAAAATATAAAAGGATGTTACATTTTTTTTTTAAATGATATTTTTTATTGCCAAATTGAACTAAATCACTCTTACATATGATTGCCATTCGTCCATATCACAATATTGAAAGAAAAAAAACTTGTTTTTGAGTGAACTCATAAATGGGTTTCCAAATATGGTTCTCCTTGTTACCTTTTTGCAATCTTCACCATCCTCATTGAATCATTTGAATGTGGGTATACCTTTATACTTGTTGTTCATAAAAGGATATTTTATTGATTTTTAGGAACTAAGAAGAACTCATTAAAAACTTTCATGGAATGAAAGCTAATGATGGATTTTAGTAGGGCTAAAATAAAGAATAGTTAGAGTTTGAGAGCTTGTTCATGGAATGCTCAAATCAAATTTGCTTCTTCTTTTAGTATTTGCAAATCCTTTTCATAAGATTTGAATGGTTTTGTTCATATAATACATTTTGAAACCATAGGCATGTACATGTGGGAATTCATTGTCGAGTAATTTTTTCATTTCAAAATATATTGTTTAGTGTTTCTTAGGCCCTTTAACCAAGGCAACTTCAAATCCATCATTGCTTTTGGAATTGAATCATCTAAAATTGTGGATGACTTTGTGTTTCAACAAAAAAATTATGATTTTAGGAAGTTATATCTTTGAATTTGAAGTATATGATGAATTTTAGTTCAACTTGTTGAAGGTTCTTACGGTTTCTTAAGATGCAAGAATTAAACAAGTTGATGATAAACACTTCATGTATTAGAAAGGTTAATTTTTCAAACCTCATAATAGGCCACAGTTATTTCGTTTTGTAAAATTTCATTCCCAGTTACGCATTTGATGGCCTATTATGCCGAAAACTGGCCATTCTTGCCCCCTAATCGCTTGACTTTTGGATAACCCTATTGTAGGCACAATTAGGTGACAACAGTGCTTTGGTCCATAAGTACTTCTATTTAAAATTTAATTAAAAAAAATACAAATTAAAAAAAAAAACACAGAATTTAAAGCAAATTGGTAGGTAGGTATTTAGATACCTACCTAAGTAGCTTGTTCAATTAATTGGAAATTATAATTGATTTTATTTATTATTTATTTCTCTCTTTTCTTCTCTCTTTGTCGCGTTCTTATCAGAAAATAAAATCGCCACCTGATAACCACCGCAATCAGGTGGCAACTGCTACCTCTTTTGCAAACAAAGAGCCACCTAATAGTCGCGCCTAAAGAGTGTCTGAAATTAGGGTTAGACTCCCCAAGAGGCAGCTCCCGCGCACGCGTTGAAGCCTTCGCAAAGCGGAGATGCAAACAGCTGCTGCTGCGGACGCTCATTTGCCAACTTCGCAAATACCCGTTCGTGTTCATCATCTGCGTCGCAATTAAGGTTCCCTTGCTTCGGCTGTTTGCAAATTCGTTTTCACCACATGCTTAGCTCGCAACAGATGGTTTTTTTTTTTGGTTACTCGCCGTGATTCTTTTGTTGTTGAGTTTTGTGGTTTTGTGAGCAAGGAAGTTCCTTGTTGCGTGTTGTTGCAATTTCTTGATCAGTTTTGGAGAAAATTCATGTGCTGCTTCTCTGTTCATTTTCTGTTTCTGGGTATAGGATGTGATATTGTTTGCCGTGTAATTGCTGTGTGTATTGTTGTCCAGCTTTTCGAGATCGGTTTGAGGAGTTGGTGCTGTTGAGGAGTTTTGTGGTCATGATCACGGCAGCGCCTTTGGTGCCGGACCCTGAAAGGATCCGCGCCGATTTGCTGGTTGTGTTGCGGGATTTCGAGTCCGAGCTTCAACAGGTACAGTCCTCGACTGCGGGAGTGGTGAGCAATGGGGTGGAGGGAGTCGGAGTTGGCGCCGCGGGAGTCCCCCCTTACAGTGAGGCCGAGTGGCTGGCGCACCTAGAGCTTAAGTTCGTGCTGCGCGCCCATCGGATGGAGGTTTTGAGGTCGTTGGGAAGAGCGCTGTGTGGGACAGTGTCTGAATCGGGCGCCGCGGCTACGCATTCCTATGCTTCGTAAGTCTGTGTATGGTTGGAGGTTTCTTTCGATTTCCGTGTTCGGAAATTGGCCTGCCTTGCGGAGAAGAGATTTCGTGTGTTTTTAGCTTTGCTGTCATACAAGAGGATCCTTAAACCCTAGTTAGTAGAGAGAGTGGTTAGAGCAGGGCTGGACTTTCTTGGCATTTGTGTAGGGCAGCAATCCTGTTGCAAAGTGCTCTGCCAAAGCTGCAGGAGCTTCATGCCCTATTCACGCACAGCTCATTTTTCTCTAATCATGTAATGGTGGCACTTCTTTTCCATGATGGTTCTGCTCTTGTACTAGGGCTATGAAGACTTAGTGAAGCATCATGGTGCTCGTCTTTTCGGCACTGGGATGTGTGCTAGTGCTCGTCTTTTGGCACTGGGATATGTGCCAGTGCTGGTCTTTTGTGCAGTGAGAAAGGCAAGGGATGACCATCATTGTCCCTTGCTGAATGACACTTGCAGATGTTCCTGAATTTAGCAGCATAGCTGACATGGTTAGCTTGCCTCCTCGAATGGGAGCCCAGGGAACAACACCTGTACTATGTCAATGAGCAGGAGCTGTAGAAGTTTCTACTTTGGTAGTAGGATTCAAAGGTCCTGTTGTTTGGTTGGTGTTTTGCGTACCTTTCAGTAGGGTGGTGTAACTTTGTGCAGCAAGGAAGCTTTGATGCTCATTGAGGACATCCTTGGGAAGATTGAGGCCCAAGCAGAGGCGCTCCTGTCAGCTGCAGATGTAAGTATGCACCCTTTGGTGCTGCAGCTTGCAGGAAGGTACCAGCTAACAGCCAGTGAATCTGACCTTTTTCAACTGCTCTTTGTGCGAGGCGCATCAAAGTCACCTTCAGTAAGGGCATTCTTATGTAGGTTTCATTCCCCCTCCTTTCAGCAACATTGTAGCTCTTGTGCAGTTCCATAAGAATTTGTGAAGGGCAATGAATCAATGGTGGGGCTGCTAGTTAACCAATTTGCTGTTCTTGTTTAAGTTGGTCACTATAACACAATAAGCAGACTGAAGCATTGTTTCTGATGAATCGTAGATTCCTGACTAGTTTCAGGGATTTTTAAGGTCAGGGAGGCATGTGCCACTGCATGGATACCTCTTGAATGCATGAATTTAAATGCTGGAAAGTACAGTGATTTTTGAACTGTGGAGATTCTAGGGTTCTGAAGGTTCAGCAATGCAGGGCCTAGACAAGATGACAAGGAAATGGCTATGGAGCTCTGTGGAATGAGTGTGTTGGAGGTGGAGGAATTTCTGGATGACAAACGCACTCACATGGTTGAGGGCATCATTGTGGGTCAGGTATCCATCTCCTTCTTGTTTCTGAACTTGTCTTTATTGTCTGTAGACTTGTTGATTCACTAGATACAGTATGTGCCTGATGTTTATGTTAGAAAACTAGAGAGCTGTGGCTCTTGGCATTGCAACTCATTGTGCATCTTGGCAGGACAGATTATGCCATCTGTGCAACAATGGACAATAATTTGGTGATGATTTGTGGATCGCTCATTTGCAATTGGGCCTTTGGTGTATGTAGAAGAAGAGGGAATGATATGAGGATATTACATTTCTGTGTTGTGTCTAACCCTCCTGTTATTCTCAGGATGATTATGAAGGCAAGACCATCCGCATGACAAATGAAGCAGTCTCTGTGTTATTATTGAGACCATTGAAGACAGAGCAGCGACTAAAGTTGAGCAAGACAGAGCTCCTTAGTGTGATGGAGTCATTGCAGGTATTTTATCCCATCACATTAATGTGAATTTTGGGCCCAGCTTTTCCAGCATTGTTCAATCTCCACATTTCTAATGTGCCAAAGACAGTGCAAGGAATTTTGTTGAACTTCTATCCTTGTACGATGCATTGATTAACAGTCCAGATGGGGCTGGCAGGCTGAAACTGCTACAGATGGCATGGCAGTGGATGCTGTTGGTATCTTAAGCAGTACTGGAACTGAAGATAAGGTTTCCTTATCAGATATTGGAGAGCCAACCCTTGCTAATATGGCAAATGCGGAGCCAGGTTTGGCGGAGAGCAGGAAACGAAAGTTTGGGGAGGTGAATGACTTGGATGATATAGCAGAAAAAGTTGATCAGCTAGATGAGCTGGTGAGAGAAGAAATGGGTTCTCAGAGGAAACGTGCTGCTATTCTGGTGAATGGTGGAAACTCAGAGGTGGACACAAACATTGGGCTAGAAACCTTACTTCCTGGAGTAACAGGTATATTGCTGTGGAATTTTGAACAATGACGATTGTCATGTTGATCTGCAATATGCAAAATGCGCCAGAGGATTATTTCCATTTTCTGCTCTCAAGTTTTCTTGGATTTGCCTGATTTTTTGTAACTGTTGAGAGTCTGTTGAGGTGAATCTAAGAGTATTTGATGAAAAGTCTGACTTTCAAACCGTCTTCGTCAGTTGGCATATGACATGTGGTGCCTCATTGTTCTTCCAGGCACGACAACATCTGTACAAGCAGATGAGGATCCTAAGAGTTTCAAGGGGGAGCTGCGGCCTTACAGCTCAAGTCTTGAGTATTTAGATGATGCATTCCAAGTGCTTGCACTGATGCTTCGAATTGCTAAAGCTCGCCATAAAGAGGAAATGAAGGAGGCTTTCAATGATGAGCGTCCTTGGTATGATGCATATCGCACATCCAAGGTTGGCTGGATTCCTCTTGCAAGAATACTTGTGAAAAAGTTGTTTCCTTTGGAAGTTCTTTCAAGGAGTGCCATGTACTTGTGGTCTTGAACTTGTGGATTGGTTTGTTTTGGAGAAAGTTTAGGAATGTGTATGTGCCAGAAATTTCAAGATGGCCCAAGACCATACAGACACCTTGATTTTGGTTTGCATGCTTTGGCTTTGTGCTCAAACCTTGCACCTGCATAAATGCCTCAGCTGGATTGTCATCTGTAGTGTCCTGAGAGTGTTGTCTCTCCTCCCATGATCTAGGTTTCTAGCATACGGGAACTCCGAGCAAAACTGCGATTTGTTCAAAACAGGCTGCAAGAAAGGATGAAGCTCACTGAGGATGGTCTTAAGGATGGTGTAACTCAGCTTCCTCGCCTTGAGGTGAGGATCTTTCACTTGTTGGTATGCTAGAATGCCCTAACCCTGATGCACAATCTTGCCACTAAATTCTAGAAACCCACAGCACAAGGGCTGTTTTAAAGGTGACCTTCTTTTGGTACATGTCAGGCACTTGCACGGAAGCTGGGACTGGATGAGTTTGAGAAGGGAGTTGTTGTGATGCTTACAGGTACTTTGATTGACCTTCAGTCTTATGGATCAATATTACGAGTTCCACTTGAAGCAATCCTTGTTTGTTAAAATCTGAAGACATTGGTTAGGAAGGATTGTGGTCCAGGAGGTTGCAACACTGTTTAGGGCTATTCTTGAGTATTTCTGACTTCATGTGTGAAGCTTTATTCACTAATATGCTGATGGTGGCAGCTGTTTCTATTTCACCTGTTGTGAAAAGTATATTTGAAGCTGAAAATGGTGATGGTAGCTACCGGCGCAGTAGTGAAGCAGTCCAGGTATTTGTGCGTCTTTGCCTTTTCTTAACATTGCAAGGCATGGCAACGTCTATTACTTCACACAGGAGAAGTGGAGCTAGTGTTGAGTTTGTGAATAATACAGTCACATAGCATTTTTAATCTAGGTTTAGGAATGTCTGAATATGCTTGAGTAAACGTCTGATAAGTATCATTTGGCATTGTGGCAGGTTAAAGACATTCTCATTGTATATTTCGACTCGTTCAAAGAACAGGTCCTTAATTTGGTTATATCTCCAGTTAGTATGATCGTGAAATTTGATGTAGACAGTGATGTTTGCCTGAAAGGACTAGTTGATTTTAAGGTTTTTCTGATGGTCCTGACCAATCCTGATGAAGATTAATTACCTTTGTAGGTTTTAGCGCGGACATACTTCTACAAATCAAGCAGGCTGGTGGCAAGAGGTTTGATAAAAATGCGCACAGCCTCTTACACACGTGGTGGGGGAGATTTAATGGACCAGCAAGTTGAGCTTGATAGACGCATGCTGGATTGGATTGTGGGCCTTGACACTGAGATGAATGAGCTTGTGGAGGGCAGCCATCTGTATAAGCCCAAGGTTGGTTACTGCTTTGATTTCTTTGTTGCTCCTGTTTTGGTTACAGTGCTGCTGTTGACACTCTAATGTTCCCTGTTTCTTTGTGGGTAGTTTCATTTATAGGGTTTGCTTGCTTTTCTCAGTCATTGTGCTGAGAGAAAATAAAACCTTGTGCATATGGATCTAGGGAAGTTATTCTTATGATGCCTTTGACAAGAGAATCCATGTAACTGTTTGCAGGTTGCAATGGAGCAGGTGGTGCTACCAGAGGAGCAGAAAGAGATGCTTCTGAAAACAGTTGACAACTTTGCAAAGTTTAGGCAGTACAGGAAGAGGGCAGGTCTAGAGGACATAATGAGCTATGGTGCAGGTTTGGTTATCATGCTGTGTGGGGCCTCAGGCACAGGGAAGACCATGACAGTAAATGCTGTGGCACACCATCTTGGTGAATCTGACTGCCCTTCATATGGAAGAAAATTCTAATGCATGTCTGCTTCTATGAACATGTACCTTCCATATCCATGTTCAAGTAAACTCAGTTCTGCACTGGTGGATCTTGTTGATAAACCCTGGCTTTGTTTGTGTCTGTGTGTATCAGGCAAGCGGGTGCTCCTTGTGGACTTCCATTCTCTGCACACAGCAGCAGGGGGTAATAGCCGTGATGATCATTCCTCTGATCTGCGTGGTCTCTTCAGGGATGCTGATATGAATGATGCCATCATTTTTTTTGACGAATGTGAAGCTATCTTTGCTCAGGTCTAAAACGTGGACCACTCAATAGTCAACAAATATAGGGCGTTCATTCCTATATGTTGACTTTTCAATCTTTTGCTTGTTCTTGATGCTCACAAGCTGTCATCATAAGTTGAATTCAAATGCTGCTTCTTATCACAAGGGAATAGATAGATTCTCTGTTGGCTGTGGTTAGTCCATTTTAAAAAATACCACAAAAATTCTTGTAGAAATTTGCACACACTGATGATTCACTGGATGCCACAGAGAGAACGTGGGGGTGATAGGATGCTCAACTCACTGCTAACTGAGATGGAGCGGCATGAGGGTATCATTATGCTGGCTACAAACCGCCCACTGGATTTGGATGAGGCTATGCATCGACGAATCACGTATGCAGTGCTTGGTTTAATCTTTAGTATGTGGTTGTATCAGGGTGTTTCCTACGGTTTGAGTCTGCAATAGGTCACCAAGCTTAGAGGAGAAGCTAGAGAAGGAAATGGAGAGGTCCCAGTTTAGCATTAGCAAAAATTGGAACTGTGGAGATATAGCTTTTTTCTCATACTTTTACTTTGGTTGGACAGGTGTGTCAGTGAATTTCATGCACCAGATCACACTCAGCGGCGTGCAATATGGAAGCTGGCCTCAGAACGGCTTCCAGTTACTGATAACATTGATTGGGATAGAATTGCTCTGAGGTAAATTTTCTGGTGCCCCAGCTGTGCAGTCCCTTCAACTGAATGCATCCATATAAGATGGGACAAGTTGATCTGAGCTGAAACACAAGGCAGGGTGTCTTTTGATTTGTACCATTATGCTTCCAGAGTTCACTGAATACTGTTTTGCTCACATTAGCTCTTGTTGGTACCTAGGTATGAATTGACGGGTGGTTATATCAAGAATGCACTAGTCAGTGCCCTGCTGTCAGCAATATCACGGGACAGTGTTAATCCTGTGGTGACAGAAGAGGATGTTGTCTCAGGGTGCCAGCTGCAAATGCGTGGGAGCTTGCAGGCATGTTCAGATTTTGTCTCTTCTCCTAGCAGTGACATGGAAGATTTCTGGCTTATTTGTGTGAAATTGACTACCCTCATATATATTTGACTCTGAAATGTGACTTTTTGATGCAGATGAAATCGTTCACACACAGAGTTGTGCCTAAAATAAGTATGGAGGAGCTGATCTTGTCTTCTGCCCTGCGTGAGCGCCTGGATGCTGTCATCAACTTTGAAAAAGCTAGGGCAGTTCTGCTTGGTCAATGGGGCTTTGAGCAGGAGCGCCTTGGTACAGCATGCCTTTTCTGGGGTCCTCATGGCACTGGAAAATCTGCTGCTGCTGAGGTCCCTGTTCCTCCTTTGTATTCATCCTACAAATCCTGCTTTTCCTGTGCTTTTGTGACCTCAGAATTTGGTGATTGCAGTTATGGTGGGCTAATGCTACACTGTTGTTGACTTGGACTGCAGGCGGTTGGTTTTGAGCTTGGTCGTCCTCTCAAGGTGAGATTGCAATGCACACTTCCACTTCTCAATGTGGAGCTTATCTCCTGAAATTGATACATGAGAGCAGCAGAGGGTGCAATGTTGTGCTTGGCTCTATAGTTATGCTAGTTGTGTAGGTCAACACTGCCATTCATGATTAAGGTGACAATCTGATACTTTGCAGGTGACACACATAAGGTTATGACCGCACACATTCTTGTCATGCTAGTTTTGGTTTTGCTAGAATGGACAGAATGGTTTGCTTCAAAGTGTTGTTCTGGAGATTTTTCAGCAGTCTCATAGATATTTTTCCCAGTGGCATTAGCAGATCCACTGGTGTGCCTAAAGCATAGGGTCAAGGTGCAGGACATCCTGACCACTAACCTCTATGTAGGCCTCTCTCTGGCTTCAATGCTTTGTTTGTACAGGGACAAGCTGAAAGCAAACCAAGCTTAACCTCACAAGCTTTATTAGCTATGTCTCTGCAAGGAAAGAACATGACTCAGTCTTCTCATCACTTCCTGAAATGTGACAGGAGGAACTGAGCATGCAGATGTTTGTATAATGGTCTGCTATAAATTTTGGACAGATCATTATATTCTTATCTACACCTACCATTGGGAGCCAATGAAGTTGGTGAGGACATTGTAGCTCATTATTGCTATTCAGGATGAAGGTGATGGTTTGACAATTTGTGGGTGACACTCATAAAGTTATGACCGCACTCACTCTTGTTGTGTTAGTTTTGGTTTTACCAGAACTGACAGAATGGTTACCTTCAATATGGTGCTGTGGAGATTCTCTGCAATATCATAGATATGTCAAAATATGGTCTACTTTGTCATTTTCTGTCTTTTGGAGTGAAGATGCATTTGGTTTTTTAAGCATTGAAATGGTGAAAGTGAAATTATGATAGGTCTGTGCAAAGCCTGTTCTCCAACTTCAGTGGATCTAAGAGGGCTTGAAATCAAAACCTGTCCAATTTTTCGAGCAGTGGAACTTACTGAGCTGCAGGTAGTAAATTGTGCACAGCTCATATCAAGGGAGAGCAGCACTAAGACAGGTTCCAACATCACATCTACATTCAAAGATTCTCGGCTCATGGATGCAGTGCTTGTGCTTGAAGATTTCCAGGTTTTTTTCAACCATTGCCATTTACCTTCTCAAATGCTGCTTCTAGCAGCCTAGATCCAAGTGTGGTCTGTGTGATCCATTTATTGCTGCTCTGAAATTTGACACCACAATACTGCGATGTGTAGATATTCAAGGCAGAAGATGATGGTGGTGGATCTGGGATTGGAAGTGTTTCAGCATGGTCGCATGTTGCCATTGGAATGCTGCTGCATGAACTTCAGCGTTTTCCTGGGATCTGTATTCTGATTGCCAACAATGTCCAGGTTCAGAGTGAACTGAAACCTTGCTATCTTACTGTTGTCTGTATAGATGGAGCAACTACCCAGAGGTCCCAGCAGATTGCTGTTCTGTCCATGCTCCATCATTGTATGTGTTATGTGCACAGAAGACAACAATTGTAGAGACTGTTGGAGGTTGGATGTAAAGTGCTCATGTAATTGAAAGTTTGCTGGGGTTTTGATCAGGGAAGCATAATCCACAGACTGGATCCTGAGCTAACTCGGAGACTTAAATTTCTCATTGAGTTCAAGATGCCTGACCCCACTGTTCGAGCATGCATGTGGAGAAAAATGCTTCCAGATAAGGTCTTTCCCATTGGATTCAGCTTTTCTATCACAAAGGATTCACATATATGCAGATGCTGTTGTGTCTTTCATCACTTCATGTCAGTTTTCAACCCAAAAATTGAATGCCCTCTGTGTAACAGTTCTCTGATACAATAAAGGGCCACATGAACATGTAAGACCTAATAGAATGGATACGATTGGGCATTTTGTCAGGTTATGATTGTTAACCTCCATCTGACAACAGTTTGCTAGATACCATGTGAAGTCTGACAGCAGAATGATTCTGGACAGGCTCCACTGTCTCCCAATATTGATTTTGAGGAGCTTGGTCAACGATTTGACTTCACCAGTGGAACCATCTGCAGTGCCATTGTCAGAGCTGCAGCAAAGGTATTCCTTCTTGAGCAAAGTGGCAGTAATTTGGCTTCCCCTTAAGTTGTAGGCAAAGAATGAGCAGAGTGTGTCCTGCTTATCATCTGTGAATTGCCTAACAATAACTAGGAAACTCTGCTGGTTGTCACTTAATTTGCTGTGAAAGGTAGGTTTCTACTCCTTGATGGTCCTGTTCTTATATGATGTGCCATGAATTTGCTCATGCTTGTGATGCTGTATAGAATCTTCTTTTCAATTTTTTTCTGGGCACACTCATCCCACCATATTCTCTGGGAGAATTTGACAAATCCTTGCCAAAGTTGGTCAAAGTGTTGATCTACACTAATTGGCATAGTAGTCCTAGTTGTTTCAATTTAGATCTGAAATTGTAACTCTATTATTGGATCATCTTTGGATTTTTTCCAGATTTTTTCCAATTTTAAGTATGGAGAAGTTTACAGTACTCATGAAGATATAGTTTTGTGTGTGCCTCTTTTGCTTAGATTCTGTTTTGTGCCTTGAAAACAGGCTGCTTTGCGTCAAGGCGAAAAGCGCATTATCAGACAAAAGGACTTGGTGGAGGCTGCTGAGGCTGAGAAAGCACACAGTCGGGATGAAGTGAATGAAATCATGTTACGGGCGTTCCTGTGATCTTTAATGGGCCATGAAAAGTGGCCACAATTTTCCATAACCGGCTCCATTGAATATAGAAATCACAAAGTCTAATGGTGGCATTTTTAGATGAGCATTTTACACTAGAGAATTGGGTAAGACCTCCTACAACAGGATAGAAAATACAAAACATTGCTGAGTAAGGAAATATTGTTGTTGTTCACCAAACAATGTATGACTTAGAGCCCTGAGTTTTGATAGTTTCGTGGAAGTCTTGGTGAAGCTCTCGCACATGGTTGCACTTGTGTTGCAGCTAACATGCTGTGGTGGTTTCTTCTGACAGGTCCTGGACTCAAGTCCTGTCCCTTACAGAGTTCTGCTTAGGTAAATCACAGTCAACCAAGCAGAGAGTAAACAATTTTCTTTTACTTACAGTAGTGTAAGTTAACAATGTGGTGAGTCGTTTGACTGAATGAGCTTGGAAAGTATGCAATCACTGCAAAGGTTGGAGCAAGAGTGGGTTCAGGGGCAGTGATTGTATAGTTTAAAGTCTTAGTACCAAACCTCACAAAACACAAATCTGACTTGATTTCATTAGTATCAATGGAAAACACATCTGACTTGATTTCAATAGTATCAATAGAAAGTTTTCTAAAACTAGTTGGGTGGCTTTTCTCTTTTCAGATCAAGGTGACCTTATTTTGTGCAGTCATAGTAGTGTCCTGCTTTTCCACCCATAAAAGATACATGCAATAAATGGGTTCACAGACTTTTTGCAAGCAGTCTCAGCTAAGCAGGAAAGTGCAGGTTGCAACTTTCTTGCTGTCTTGTTGTAAGAATTGGATCTCTTGGGGTCTTGTGAGAATCTGCCAATCAAAACTGAAGTGAAAGGCAGGACCCTCAACATGCAAGATGCAAAGAGGAGCAATTGTGATGTGAATTGTCCTAGTATTTGTATTTGGCTGTATTGTGACTGGCCAATCAAAGTCAGTCATATTGTTTAATTGGCATTTTTCAAGAGTGGTGTATTGCATACGTAGTTTGCAAGTCCAAATTCTGTAATGCCACTGCATGGGCCAATCAAAGTCAGTCATTTTTCTATCGGCTTTTTTTCAAGAGCAATGCAATGTATTGCACATAAGTTTACAAGTCCAAATTGAGTTTTACAAAACCTTCAATCCTAAACTTCATCCAAATTTTAGTTTACTGAAATTGGGTACAGTCTAGACTTTGAGCAGGGCCAACCAAATGTGAGAAGAGTCTTTAAAACAGTTGTGAAATGACAAAATTGATATATGTTCCAATGGCTTTACAACCCAACAAGAATTTTAACAAAAATATTAAGATGAAAAAAATTAAGTATACAACATATATGTCTCCTCACTTTGTTTTGAAGGGAATTTTTTATCCTAAATTCTGATGATATTCTGGAAGTTATATTGGTAGAATTCTCTATATTTTGTCTCAAATTTGAAGGTTACCTACCACATTTGTCTTAACCTACCACAATGTGAAAGTCACCCAAGAGTTGGGTTTCCCTAGATTTTGAGTTTAAAGGTTTAGGGTCTAAAGGTGGATTGTGAGGGGTATTGGAAATTCCTTCAAAGAGATTCCAAAAAAAAGTTTTGGTCCATTTTCAGATAAGTTACATCATCATTAAAGGGTCTTTTTTGTGATAAAGGAAAAGCCGTTGGAATGTGTCATCACATGCATGCATTCTCTCTTGAAAGACTTTTGCAAAATTACAAAAAGGCAAAAAGGTCTAGCATGATTACATGTGTGTCTTTTGAAGTACATTATTATCACACAAGGTATTTCAACAAAATTGAAATATCAATTGGGAATCCAAGGCAACCTTGCAATTGGTTGTGGTTTTCCACATCCCGCCGCAAGGCTATGCTATGCTAGATGTTGTTACTTTCCATAGCCAACCCATCTCCTTCAATGCCCTATTGTAGCCAATCCATCTCCTTCAATGCCTTATTGTCAATCTTGTTGAAGTTTTCAACAAGTTTGGAAGGGATTTTGGCAAAAAAGACTTTTGAGAAAGTGAGAAAGAAAGTATGTAATTGCACCAAATTTAATACTCCATTCACAATTTGTGCATTGGTTTTGCTAATATGAAAAGTTGGAGGTCTGATCAAGTTCTTTCTTGGAGGTCAGAGAATTTGTATCCACCTTTTGAAACTTAGGAAACTTGAGACTTGTTTCAAGCATTTTTGCACCTTCAAAAAGCAACTGGTCAGAGATTTTGTTTGGAGCTTTTGAAACTTTGTACAACTTATGAAACTTGTTTGAAGCATGTTGTTGCACCTTCAAAAAAAACACTGGTCGAAGATTAAATTGTCTCAGAACTTTCAAAAATTTGGACAAATTATGAAACTTCAAACTTGTTTCAAGAATTTCGCACCCTCAAAAAAAAACTGGTCAGTGATTTTGTTTGGAACTTTGTAAACTAATGAAATTTGAAGCATTTTGCACCTCAACAAAACAACTGGTCAGAATTTGGTTTGGAACTTTTGAAACGTTGCGAAACGTTGCAAAACTTTGGAACTTTGAAACTTGTTGTTTCAAGCATTTTGCACCTTGAAAAAAAACTTGTCAAAGATGTTGTCTGGAACTTTTGAACTTTGTGCAACTCATGAAGCTGCAATCTTGTTTCAAGCATTTGCATCTTTTTTTCAAAAAACCACTGGTAAGAGAGGTTTTGTCTCTTACTTCTGAAACTTTGGACAACTTAATGCAACTTTCTTTGAAGCATTTTGCACCTAAAGAAAAACCGGTCAGAGATTTTATTAGGAACGTATGAACATAATATGCCCATGAGAATTGAGAAATCTCCATACTCAACGATTAAACAAAGCTAGAACAAGATTAAAACTTCCCTGGTTAAGTCAAAGAAAGACTTCAAAATAAGGACTACAAAATTGCGAAGAAGGAACAAACAAAAACCTGGACTAAACTAGAAAGAAAAAACAAAAAAGCACAAGATATACACACACTTGCAATACAAACAACACCGACAGTCTCTCACATTGTTCATAGACGATGAAAATTGAAACTTGTTTCAGGCATTTTTTTGCACCTTAAAAAAAAGAGACTCCAGTCCCAAGTGGAGAGTACCTACTTGTTAAACACAGAAACAAACAAAACACATCAATCTGCAAAAGATGGCAAAATCGCACAACTCCTCAAGGAAATTCGATTGTAGTAGCAAATTCAGTAAAATATTTATTTTACATACAAACAAAAGAGTGAACAACAAAACTGGTTCCAGAAGTTGTTGCACTTCTCACATTCTCTCTCTCAAACTGCTTGCTCTTTCTTCCTTTCTGTGTTTCTTTCTGTTTGTTTCTGTGTCTGTTGCCTGTCTATATTCTCTCTCTCTCTCTCTCTCCATTGTCTGTCTGTCTTCCCTGTCTATTGTCTGTCTGTCTATGTCCCTTTTGGAGTAAGTAGAATACATGCAGAGATGGCAGGGTTCATGTGATGTTTTTTCCCTCTTTGATCTTTGCAGGAGAAAAAACTGTTTTGCCACTATCTCATGCACTGCCTCCAGATTGTTGCACCAGACTTACTTACAGATCCCTCAAGAAGATTGACTCCGAACATTGCAATCTTCTCCAGCTGAACATTGCTCTTAAGATATCAGAGTATCAGCAGCAGCAGGAGGTGGTGGAGGAGGAGGAGGAGGAGGAGGAGGAGGAGGAGGAGGAGAACACGTTGGATCTACTGTTGCACTGAAAGAGCATTTGAAGAAGAAAGCAACAACAGTAGTTGTGTGACTGACTCTCTGTCTGAAACAAGCCCTACGTCTGTAAGAAGAGTCTGGTTGTATACCTCGAGAGCTAGCTCAAGCAAATATGTTGTGATGGTGAACTTGGTTTTGTTCTGAAGCGGAGGAATTCGTCATACTGTGCTGCTCCCTCTTCTCCTCCTCGAGAGAATTTCTATGCACCTTGTTGAAGTTGTTGTTGCCTGCTGCATCCTCGAACGAAATCCTGCGAGTCTTCTCCTCAATGGACTTTCTAGGCACTCTCCTGTCGATGTCCTGCAACGTGAGCTCATTATCTTCCGCCTGTTGCTGTTGCTGCTTCTGCTGCTGTTCAATGACGATGTGATGATGGTGGTGGTGGTGGTGGTTATAGACGTGGTGATGTTGTTGCTGCAGCTCCTGTTGTCGCTGCAGTTGCTGATGGATGTCAGATGTGCTTTGTGATCGTTGTCGATGAGACTCGGAAATACCCAAGTGCGGAAGAGAATTCTGCAACGCCTTGGTGACAGATCGCAGACTGAAAGATCCACTCTTTCTGTGCTTTGCTGCAACAACAACAACAACAGGAGGAGGCTTGAGCAGCAGCTCGTCACTCCAGGCGTGTGTCTGATCATCGACATAGCTCCAGCCGTCATGATTCGAGAGCAGTGAATCTTCTTGTGGTTCTGCAGCTGTTGTTGCAGTATAAGACAGCTTGCGTCCTCCTCGCGGCGGCCGATTCAAGGAATGATCTCTGCTGCGGCCGCTTATGCTGTGGTGCGACGACGAGGCCGCGCCGGGCGAGGAGGACTCAGATTGGGGCGAGATCCTGGCCTTGTGAAAGAAGCTTCGCAATTTCTCCTGGAAGCTCTGTCGTCGCGCTCCATGATCCGTGTCATGGGAAGACTTGTCCATGGAGCTTCGCGCGTTGCGTTGCGAGAGGTTGAGAGGATTGGGAGTGTGGGTTGCAAACTGAAAGGGCCCGTGCAGCTTCTGCCCGAGCTTGAGACTCGTCTCTAGTTCTACTGGTTCCTCAAACGTCGTCGACTCCTCCTCAGCTGTGTTGTTCTCGCCATCACTAGTAGTGTAATCTTCTGCTGCTGCTGCTGCCGGCGGCTGTATGATCGCTGCTGTTGCACCACAAGGTTGGAAGAAGAAGCGATGTTGTTGTTGTTGCTGTAGGGTCTCGCGGCGGGTGTAAAACTCTTCTTCAACGCAGTCGAGTTGCATATTGTTCCAGCTACTCTCTGAAGCTGCTGGAAGAAGAACTCGCTCATCCTGATGCCATTGTTGAGGAGAAAATGGAGAAGTCATCCGCGTCGTATCTAGAGCTAGATGGCTCTCGTCAATATAAGCCTGCAGACTCCCAGCGGCACCGGGAGGATGATGATGATGATGTTGTTGTTGTTGTTCCGGACTGTAGGAAGAAGAAGAAGAAGAAGAAGAAGAAGAAGAAGAAGAGCTTGGGAGGAGCTGGAAGGCTCGGTCGAATTGTTTGGACAGTGCGTCGAGCTCATAGGAATCGAAGAGAGTGCTCCCCGCATCCCACTGGTGCAGCTTGTTCATAGAAACGCCACCGCTGTTGCAGACAGTAGTAGAAGAAGCTGGCATAGCTGCATGATGATGATGATGATGATGATGATGACCACCGCCGCCACCACCGTTCTTCATCTGCGCTTCGATCTACAGAAACCAAAACCACAAACAAAGAGAATCAATCACAAACGCTGCTGCAAGCTCTTTCCCAAATTCTCCTCAGATTCACAACTCTCTTCCACCACTGCAACTCCCCACTAAAGATTTCTCTCACAGAAACTTGAGAAAGAAGAAGAAGAAGAAGAAGAAGAAGAAAAGTATTGATCTGTGAAATTCAATTTGGTTGCGCATGCAAATTCTTTCCTTTTGAGATTCAACTGAGGAGGAATTGAGGAGACGGGTAGTGACCTTGAAGCGAGTGGCTCTTCGTACAGCGATTCCATAGCATTGACGGTAACTGTAGTTGGTAGCAGTATCAGCAGCTGCTGCAGCTCCTCCTCCTCCTCCGTGATGCTGGAACACTGCCCATGCAGCTGCCTTGGTGCAGGTTTCTGACATGTTAAGATTCTCCTCAAGCTGCTGCTGCTGCTGCTGCTGCGGCCTCCTACTACTAGTAGCTGAACTGCTGCTGCTGCTACTCTCATTTGCAGCTCTTCTACTTCCGTCTAAGACTTTTGTCATCCTTAGCATCCCAACTCCAGGCTCCACAAAGCACGTACTCAGAGCTCCTGCAGTCGACATCATTTCAACAAACAAACAACAACAACAACAACAACAAAACAGAATTCATAAAGAAACAACAACAACAAAACAGAAAACAAAACTCCAGAAAAAAAAAACCAAACAAGAAGAAGAAGAAGAAGAAGAAAGAGATTGAAGAAGAAAGTGTTTGGGACTCTATTCTAGCTCAAACAAGTTTCTTCAATTCCTCTTGTAACAACCCCCCACAACCCACACCACTAATGCAAACTTCCAGAGCTTCCTTCCTTCCCTCCATGAGCGTCTCCCATGGGAAGAAGGGGAAAAAAAAAAGAAGCAAAAGGTTTGACACTCTATTCTAGTTCAAAACAGTTTGCTTCAATTCCTCAACACACACACACCCCTCTATTGCAAACTTCCATAGCTTCCTTCCTTCCATGAGCTGACCACCCATGGAAGGGGACCCATGTAAGGAAAGAAGAAAAAATTATTGCTACAAGAAGGAGAAGAAGAAGAAGAAGAAAAGCTTTGGGTGAAAAGTAAGTTAGCAGCACTCTCATGAGACCTATCAAGCTCTGCTTTTGCAATGAATGTCCAAATAATAATAATAATAATAACTTTTATAAATAAAAATGCAGCTTTGCAAAATTCCAAGCCCAAATGTAGACCATTTTATTTATTTATTTATTTATTTTTATCATCATTTTAAGAGAGATGATGAGAGATGATGAGAGATGATCTACACCATTTCTCATCATCTCTACATCACCACTCCTTTGCAATTTCAATGCCAACTTTTTCTTAAGATAAGATGTGCAACCCTTCCCCCACCCTCTCCCCCCACCCAAATATAAATAAAATAAAATAAAATAAAATAAATGAAAAAAAAATTAATTAAAAAAAAAACCCTCAAAACTATATTCCATTCTTTTGTTTTTTCTTCCTTTCTAACTACCATAAGGACCTTTGTACTAAAGAGCCTGGGTCTCTCAATTAATTAATCAATTAATTGGAGGGCACATGTATATATATATATATATAAGGTACCTACTATCATTGCAATTCCCCTACTAGTTATTATCTAGTGCCCTTGTTGTCATGTACCTATTGTTGTTTCTTGCACACTATTGTTCCCTACTTTTCTTGGTCCATAAATAAGAGCAATTTGGGTTTTTTTGTAAGTGAAATTGGAATCTTGAGTGTATAAAGTTGTGCAATAGTTAGAGTCTTGGTGTGCAAGAATGGAGTGCAATAATAGGGAGATTTTTTTTAAAAAATTTTTTATTTTTTATTTTTTATTTTTTTGGTGGTGCAATGAGGTGTGCAATATTCAAGGGTAATGTTATATATCCTCTCGTCAACAAGCTTTGTTCATAGCATTTTTGAGCTTGTCTTTTTGTGCCTTGTGGTGATTTCAACATATAGAACTTTGCAAAACATGGTATTGTAAAAAGATTTTATTTTTTATTTAAATTTTTTTTTTTCATGTTTTGTTATCCCACATCAATTTTGAACCCATGGTTCATTCATATATTCAATGAGCCTTACCCATCATAAAGCATGAGGTGAACTTAAACATAAGTCGATCATAAGGCTCAAAACATAAAGCATGAGGTGAACCTAAACATACGTAGATCATAAGGAAAATCGAGTGGGAGTGATCTTATGCCTACTATTTAGTGTTTAGGCGGACTAAGAAGGACTTTCCACTTAACCTTTAAGTATAAAGTTGTAAGGGTCCCCTCTTCTTGCTCATAAACCCTAAACCCTAAATAGTAGGTATATAAGATATTTCCACTTTTCTTATAAGAAGGTTTTTCATGAATATTAAGATGCCCTCCAATACTTAAGAAATTTCTTTTTTGAGTACATTATGTAAACTTGTTGACCATCACCACAAGAAAACACAACTTATGAAAATTAAATTAAATTAATAATAATAATAATAATAATAAGAAAAGGGGAAGGGACATGGAAGATAAAAATGTGTTTAATAAAGTCTTATTTAAAAGTGTTTAAAATTCCTTAAATTTAGGGACCTAGGTGATTTTGTCCCTAGGTAGCTACAAAAAAAGTTTACCTAGGTCCGTCAATTTAAGGAAGCTTAAATGAACCTTTTTTTTTTCCTTGCAATTTATGAGTTTTTGGACTTTTGCTGCTTCATTGTGTGTGTGTGTGTGTGGGGTCTATGAAATTATTATTTATGTTCAAATCTCACAGATTTTCATCCCTATTGACCAATGGGGGTGTGTCGATAAGCAAAGTGTAATGCATCGTCGGCCACCAACTTGTCGAATCCGTCCAATAACGTTCACAAAATATAACCATACCCATCCATCCACAAGAGGTAACGTATTGGGTGTTAAACATGGCCCGCCCGCCCTTAACCCGTTGATCCTTTTTTCACCTTTCTCAACATGCCTCCACACATTTGAAGGAATTTTTGTACCACTACAAATTTGTGTGGCCTTGAAAAGCACAAATTGTGAGAGAAAAGTGTGTCCATCCGTGGTTAGAAGAAAAATCTCGGCCATGTGCTTTTGTGTGGCCTTTGGAGCATGATAAGCGCCATTAGGTCTTATTGTCCCTTTTGTCCACCTTGACCACGGGCTCACACTAGGGGGCCAAAATTCGCCAAACCCTTCCCACTCTCTAGTACATTGTTTGAGAATAAATTGTTAACCCTAACCGCTCTCTAGTACATTGTTTGAGAATAAATTGTTAACCCTAACCACTCTCTAGTACATTGTTTGAGAATAAATTGTTAACCCTAACTGCTCTCTAGTACATTGTTTGAGAATAAATTGTTAACCCTAACCGCTCTCTAGTACATTGTTTGATAAATTGTTTACGCTAACCGCTCTCTAGTACATTGTTTGAGAACAAATTGTTTACCCTAACCGCTCTCTAAACCCTAACCCGTGGGTGGGTATTGGTTTGTTGGTGTTTTCATGTTGAGATAAATCCGGTTCGTGATTAGATAAGTTAGAGAAATCCACTTCACTAAGACCCTCCCCAACTTGATTTCCGAAGAAAAAGAGTAAAAAAATGGTCCACTATTGGTTTGCTAGTTGCTACCTTTTGGCCCCCCCGCCCCCCCACAATATTGTGGGAAAACGAGGGCTTTTGGCCCCTTGGAACCCTAAGAATGGGCATAATATAGGGTATAGTTAGTAGCTTCTTTAAAGATGTCCAACTTTGAAAATAGGAGTCCTAAGGGGAGAAGAGTGGACCTTTAAGACTTGGTAAAAATCAACCTTAAATCTTCAAGTCATTTGTGCCTTATGCTAAGTCAAGTCAAGTCTTATTGTCACAATGCACACTTTTGTATATTTTTGTCATTACCCTTTTTTTTTTAATATCAAAAATATTATTAAAAAATTAAATGTTTAAAAAAATTAATTTTTCATGAGTTCTTGGGAGCAATCACCCACTCAATGGATGATGATGGTTGAAATGCAAACAAGAATGAATGTGCATTGTTTTAATGCTTTCCAATTGTTGTTATAGATTCAATTAATAACCCGACTTTTAAAAATATTTCAAATCTAAATTTTTGTTAAAAAATTAATTATAAAAAAACCTAAGAGATTTTTTGTGAAAAGTTGCAAAAGGATGACATATATTAAAGAGAAGATAGACAAGACCGAAAATGGCAATGAAATTTTTTGGTATTGATGTGAAAAAAGAAACCAATGAAACTAAGAAGGAATGTGAAATTAGTTCCCATGCATTTGTTCCAAATGTGATGATAATAACTTCAAAGGTGTCGAGGTATTAAATAACAACCACATCATATGTCTTGTCCAATTCAATTTTGGGGTGGTGAAATAATAGTCTACCCCTTTGTGTCTATAGTGTTTGGTCCCCTTATCCTCTTTGCATGTAAAATGATTAATTGTGATCAAGGGACTTCTTAACAAACTCTCAACTCAAGAGGTTTTTCCAATGTCAAGGTTAGTTATTCAAGTTTTGCAATATACTTCTAGGTTACTAGCACATCCCCATGATAAGTTTTCGATTTGGTATTTTGGTGCAATTTGTACCTAAGCCAAAGCTCCATTTTATGTAATTGACAATGGATAGTAATTTTAATCAACTTCTCACAAGTTAGTTTTTTAAATCCTATGATGAAAGTCCATGGCACATTATCTAAGAATGAAACCTTGTAGTTTTAAGATCTTGTAATAGAATGATCTCTTTAGGATATCTTGTGAGTTTTTGGTTTTTTATGGCAAGGATGAGACTCAATTGGAATACCCATTTGTTCCACTAAAAGTCCAATGTAATGAACAACATGTGGGTCTCAGCCATCACATGTTACAAGCTTTGTTTTGTATCTTTACATAAAACCAATTGTTGGTGATGTGGTGGAATTCGATTAGAATCTCAAAGCCTTTGATATTTAAAGGAAAATTCATTAAGTGGATACCTTGCCTAAGGTGAGGAAAGAAGAGTACACACAAAATCAATTTTCTTTGGTGATTCAAAACCAATTCTTTGGGATTCAAATCTTAGTTTTGTTTATCTTATAAGCCAGGCAAGCTTCATCTCTTTCAAAAGGTGGATCTAAAATGCAATGGAGATCACAAGCAAAAATGTGTTTGATTTC
Organism: Sphagnum contortum; assembly: GCA_963920785.1. Classification (NCBI taxonomy): domain Eukaryota; kingdom Viridiplantae; phylum Streptophyta; class Sphagnopsida; order Sphagnales; family Sphagnaceae; genus Sphagnum; species Sphagnum contortum. The sequence continues at coordinate 18,595,002 of OY987278.1, forward strand.
AAGAAAAATTTACAATGACTCAACATGAAAATTAGGGGTTTTTTTTTTCTTTTCATTTTTGTGGTTTAAACAATTTTGGCAAAAATTTCCAAAATTTTCGCAATTTTTTCAAATTTTACAATTTAAAATAAATTTCCCAAAATTTCTCAAAATGTTTTGTCACCATAGCGCAAAAATTCAATAAAAAAAACCCGTTGACAACAAGATAACATCTCATGAATTCGTCAAAAACATACCCAATAAGATAACGTGAGTAAGATATTTCGGAAGAAAAGATGCGATGACGAAGGTGGGGGCATGGTTCCAAAGGGGGGCTACTAGATGAGAGACCCAAAGCTTTTAAAACTAATGAAGTCACACCCCAAAAAAATAAAAATAAAAAATGCACACGCATTCAAGTTGTGCTTTGGAATCTAATAGCACCCAAATGTGAGACTTCAAATACACTCCTTGGGGGAGGGATAAACCCCACCTCCAAATTTTAAAAAAATTTAAAATTGAAACCTCATTCATTCACACAAGATTGGGTTACAATAACAAATAACTAAATAAAACTAATATTTTGCAATAAATACTTTACACATCTCACTTAAGCTAATTTCATTCATTTTTAAAAAATTTACTCCTTTTACATAAAAATTTCATAGATCCAAAACACTAAATCTCACATGTATATAGAAGTTTGACTAAGTTAGGCTTTTGTTTTTTTAACTAAGAAAACTTAAATTTTGCAATATTCGTATGGCATTAACCTAATGTTGTGCTCATATCACAATGAGCTTACACAATGAATACTCCATACACCACTTTTGAGTGGGCCTTTGAGGATAACACTTTTTGGTCCCTCTTGAGCATTGCCCACAATCTAGGGGTGGTAGCAATCCCCCTCCTTTGATGCCTAGGGTTTTGGGCCCTTACTTCAACACTACAATTTTTGTGCCTTGAAAAATATAAAATCTCACAACCCTAATTCAATCAGGTCCTAATAGAAACTTGGGGTTTCAAATGACAAAAAATCCCATGTTCAACTAAGTAGAACAATTAATTACTCAATGAGTGAGGTTCCTGCTCATAAACACTTTGGGAAAATTTCTTAGTGCATTTGGAGGGCACCTTTCTATGTGTAGATTTGAATCCCTTCCAAAATGAAGGGATCTTACACCTATTCCTTAGAGTGAGACGGATCTCACACCTACTTATAAGCATAAGCTTCCTCTCACTCCTAAGGAGTATAAAAACCCTCCCCTTAAAAACCCTCCCTTCCTACGCCTCACAATATATCGTTCAATTGGTGTTTGGCGATGGGTGACGCCCATGGATAAGGGGCATTACCGAAATGTGGGACTATCGTAGTAGATTTGTCCCTTATTTTAGGAATGCCCCTACCGTGGGACTTTACCCTACACTTAAGGGTTCAAAAGTAAACCGATGGTTACATAACATGAACCTTCTTAAGGGTGTCTCCCCCCTCCCCAAATTGCAACTAAAATTTGCCTTTGTATGGTTCTAAGTAGTTCCTTTGCAAAGGTACATAACAAGCTCAAAGAAGAGAGGTGCATTTCACAATGCCTAATGCTCCTATGGTTGGTCAAAGTGGACAAGGAGAAGGAAAAAGGCGGTGCCGGTGGCCTACCCAAAATGTTGTTTGTAGTTGGGTCGGGGTTGCCCATGACAATAAACCCTTTTTTTTCACTTCTTGGTATGGCTGCTTGACCTTGTATGAGATATGGGAATCCATAATGTGTGTCTCTTTGAAAGAAAAGGCTTGTACTAGAAGATGATCACTCGACCTTTCTTTTTCGAGAGATTGTTCTCTTAATGTCTTTTGCACGATTTTTCTTTGTCGATGAATGATTCAATTCATTTGGATTTTCTTAGTGTTGTTATTATGCTTGGAGAGCACACCAAGCTCCATGATAGAATTGGAACTCAAGGTGCAACATTGTTGTAGTTTTGTATAAGGGAAATCCCCTTACCTTGGGTTGAGGTAACCGACCCAAAGGTGTTTGCCCAAGGGTATGTTACCTCGGGTTAAGGTGACCAACCCAAGGGCATTAGCCCAAGGGTATGTCACCTCAACCCAAGGTAAGGGGACTTCCCTTGCATCAAGAAATGAGAATTTCTTTTAGATCTTCTTTATGTTTCTCTTGCAAATCAACAAGTTTAAGCATGCTTGTTGTTGCAAAATTTTCTTTGTTTAGCATTTGTTGAACCTCTATTTACAATTTTTTTCTATTTTTTGAATTCGTTTAATTTCACCTTTGAGAGAATAAATTTGATAAATAGTTGCACATATTTGTTTTGGGCTTTGAATTCAAAAATCCTATTTAAAAAAATGTTTTCACATATGTTCCCACAAAAACCAAAAAAAATACTCGCCACATTGAAATGCTAAAAGAAAAAAAAAGTTGCATTATGAAAGAAAAGGAGTTGTAAAGAGAAGAAAGAGGCCATGGAGTTGTCTTATAGGAAAACATCCAAATGGGAAGTTTAAGAATTTGAAGAATCATGCTAACTAAAAGCACATAAGTTTTGGTCTAATTTTTAAATTAATTAAATCTAGATCTAGAAGCTCCATTAAATTCAAAAGGTGAAATTTTAATTGAAGGTTCTCTTTCCAACTAGGAACAACCCCACAACACTAGTTTGAAGATTTCATAGAAATGGTTCCAACATTGCCCTTGCAAGTTGCTTCAAGCTGGCCAAGGGTTCTCTTCTATCTGGAGACTATTTAAGTTGGACATAGTTGCAAAAAGATGGTTTTGATTGTTCAATGTCTTCTTGCCAACTTCTCAAGTGACCATAGTATCCAAATAGATAGTTGCAAAATAGTCAAAAAAATGAGTTGTGAACAATTTTCTTTCCCAACAATCAGCATATACTTCATACAATAAATTACTTTGGTGTAACAAAAACAATTGAGGAAATACAATGTTTGTCATTCAAACTACGCATATACAATAGTGAGTTTGTGGGTCCCAAGAACATGAGGGCTATGAATGTTTCAATATTCATCACTTTGTGGAACAAATGTTTGATTTGCACTCACTAGGCTAATTCGCCTATCATCAAACACCCACCCATAAGAGTGAATGCCCAATTAAGTTCATAAAAGACCTCATGACCAATTGGACAAACACTTCCATTGGGCGAATCATGATCATTCACCAAATGGCCTAGTGAGAAAAAAAAATGGTCATTAGCATTTCAAGAGATTGTAACCATGAATGATGTAAATGTGTTCAATCATAGGCATAGGATGTAATATTCATTCAAATAAGGCATTTGGTTATATAAAGAAGGATTTTGGTGGTAAGGTTAAAGTTGTCATCTACCAATGCACACAAATGCTCCCAAATCTGAAAATATCCCAATGCATGCCCGATTTCAAGTGTTTGGTGAAGGATGTTGTCGAAGACAAATTTGCAGATTTTGCCATTCATTATGTAATTTTGTTGTTTGGTATTGGGCTTTTAGTTGTTTTAGTGCATGTGCAAAAATATGTATTCATGGAGATTTGAGTGTTTGATCAAGGGCGTGATATAAGACATGTTTATAAATCTTGTAATTCATATTGTCTTTTTAAATGTTTGGTGATGGGAGGTGATTTATTACATTTAGAAGGGTATAACATTAGCGTAAATGGCTTAAACTCTAACTATCTTACAAAATTAATCTATGGGGTGCAAGGGTCATGTATGTTCTTTACAGGAAACTGAACAAAAATGCATTGTAAGCTTTATAAGAGCGTCACAATCTTAACAAGACATCAAGCTATAGACAAATGCATATTGAATCATTCATTCCTCTCAAATAGGAAAAAATGAAGATGTAGACAAATGCAAATTGAATCATTCATTCATTTCAATTAGGAAGAAGCATGTCCACCTTACCACCATCTATGCTATAAGAACTCCATGAATTCTTAGAGCTTCTAGTACCTAGTGCCAAAAGGTTGAGAGCAACAACAAAAGAGACTAGCATATGTGAAATTAGAGACAAAGTTGATGAATGCAAAGTTCAAGAAATAAAGCAAATGACAACAAGAGAGTCCAACAAAAGAGTTAAAATAAAGGAGACGTCTAATAAATGTAAAATTGAAGAAATAAACAATCTTTACAAGGAGAAGTATGCTAAATTCTTATAGTATCAATGGGTGGCCAAGCACGTAGTCATACAAGTGGGAAACGATGCAAGGAAAGTTGGTCATGGTAAATTTCAACATGCTCTAGCCTCTTGTAGCTTGAAATATGGGATCAGATTTGCATCATATTGTCAACTCTGGGCATAGCTAATAGACATTTGATGTCCTCAATTAACTGCCCTGAACACTCACTGGATACACGATTTCACATCCCCACCTATTGTGAAAGGTGATGTGATACATTGCAAAAATTAAACAGTCGAGGTGAAGTCATGAAAAGCTTCAGAACAACAAGCCACAAAAGAGTTTGCTAAATAAGAAAAACCAACCAACTCAATGTCACACACATGCATCAAAATGAGATAAACTGCTTGTTTCATTGCTTGTCAACAAAAATCCTCCCAACCTACTGGCCCTGTGCTTTATAGAAGAACATCTTGAACTCAATAGGATTACTGCCTTTCCTGTGATTATCCCAGAAACCTAATAGAATAAAGATAAACTGTAGACCTGAGTGGAACCACAAGACTAGTTAACAATCCAAATTGCATATTCATGAGGTACAACCTTAGTAGCCAAATTAGGGTTTGAAATCCTTTTGCAGATTTTCAAATGCTTCTCTTCTAGGAGCCAAGGATTCATCAATGGCTCTTAACATACTCCTGAATAACATTCAATCCTTCAGTCTCCTCACCATAGTCCTGGAAAACCCAGCAACAAGTGAATTCCTCCATGCAGTGATCAACAACAGCTTAGAAAAAAAGTCTTATTATAACCATCACCTCTCCAACTTGGCGCCCATTGATCTGTAAACAGAATCAAACACCAAAATGGAAAAAGCTAGAATGCAATTGAACTTTCAAATAATTTCATACCTTGACAACTACACAAGAGCAGCCCACCACCTTGCGAGCCTTGCCCTCTGAATCAATCTTGCAAAGCTGCAGATCACGCATAGAAAGATTAAGGTTGCTTTCTAAACCCTGAGCAATGTTTCAATCAGCATTTATTTTTCTGGCAAACTGGTGCAAAATTTCATCCTGTACTGAGGAGCCACAACCACCACAACAGGAGTCTACAGCTCCAATGCACCACTTATGCTCTTGGATGAGGTTTAGGGTGCCAGGTTGCGTCCAATCACAAAGGAAGTTTTGCATGATTTCTTCTGCTAGGTTTCTGCTGTTTTGACAGTTTTCTCAAATTTTTCTTGCCATTAAAGCTAAATCTTTTGTGGGATCTTCTCTTGTGGATGATCACTACCCATGCTACATCACAAAAATGAGAAAAAAAAACCCTGGTATCAGTGTAACAGCATCTTTGCTGAGCTCCTGATTGCTTATTGCCATCTTCATTTGAAAAGCAATGCTCCTCAAATGCAATTCAGTAAAAGAAAAGTGTTTCTACACACCATGTATGTGTCTTGTTGGAACTTTCTCATTCTGAGATACCTACCTCAATGACCCCAGACTAGCTAGCTCACTTCTGTTTTTCAAAGGCGAGGACATGGATGGAAAGGTGCAAAACATAGTCACAAACTGCTATCATCAAAAGATGGAAAAAATACTTACCCCAACCCACTCTCCCAGCTTCTTGGCACTGGGCACAGAGATAAGGTTGACATTGTGCTCAGAGCAGAGAGCTTGGACCAGCTTAGAATAATCTGGCTGGTTGCAATCCTCAGCCAAAACACAGAGCTGAGCAGCATGCTTCTCAATTGCCTTTGCAGCTTCATGCAGGCCCCGGGCAAGGCCATCATGTGCCAGAGACTTTTTCAACACAAGCTGCAGACCAGTCAGGATATCCATGGGCTCCCCTAATACAGGCTCGGCTGCAGCAGCAGCTGGCTTCTCAGCCAGCACATCTGCAACTGCCTCCTCCCTGCAATCACAAACCATACATCAATGCAACTCCTGAAACCCTAAAAAGGGTTCCACCGCACAGTTCTCCAAACAAACAAATCCATAGCCAAAAACATCTGCCCCCCTGAAACTACCAAAGAGAAAAAGGTGAGGAAGAAGAAGTCAAATACCCGTCCGACATGGTAATCGAAATGTGTAGAAAACACTAGCTGCCTGCAGACACAAGAAAGCGATAAAAAATCTCAGTAAACAGAAAAAATAGAAACTGCAAAAGGAAAAAGAAGAGAGGAAAAAGATCTCTCAATGCAAACCGCCATAAGAAAGCAGATGAGCAACAAGAGATGTCCACTTGAAGAACAAGGCAGAATTTTTCTATTTTAAAAAGCAACTAGAAGAGAGAAAAAGGGAATAGAGATGATCATTGGAGTTGCAACAGAAGAAGAAGTGCGAGATAGAGAGAGAGAGAGAGAGTCGCGGAGACGAACCTGTTGGAGCTGAGTAGTCGGAGGAGGAGGAGAACAACGCGAGCGCAACAGCAGCGGCGAGAGAAAGAGAACATTCTGGGGAGAGAACAGGCGTCCTTATTAGGGTTCCAAACCCTAATTACTGACCTAAACAAAAGGATTACCACTAAATCTGAATTGCACATAGCAGAAATCGTTTGCCATCACTTGGGGACCAATTCCTTCTTGCTGATTGATTGGTGGAGTTTTGCAAAATTCTTGAATTGTGGGGAAAAACTTCTTGTTGCAATTCAAACAAAAAATCAATGACATGCATTTCTTCATATGGTGATTAGTTACAAAATGTGTGTGTGTGTGTGTGTGTGTGTGTGCAAACTCCATAGATGCAAGAAGAGCTTGAATGTGTAAATTTGAAATTGCAATTGAAGCAATTGTTGAAATCACACCATAATGAATTTCTTCTTGTAGATTAATAGAATCTTGTACAATGAATTATGCGAAAAACTTCTTTGTTGTAATCAATCAAAGAATCAATGACATGCATTTCTAGATCTAGTCATTACAATCTATGTGCAAAGTAAATAGATGCAAGAGGAGCTTGAATTTGTAAGTCTATATTGTATAAAGTAATTGTTGCCATCGTAATAAGCAATTCCTTTCCTTCTTGCAAATTTGGTAGAATCTTATAGAATTCTCTAAGAATGAATTGTGTAAACAATGTTTCATTGTAATCAAATCATAGAATCAATGACCTACGTTTTTGGATATAGTGATTACAATTTTGAGTTTAGAGTGGATAGATACAAGAGGAGTTATAAAATCGAATTGCACAAAACAATCATCCTAAACATAGGAAACAATTCATTCTTGCAAATTTGGTCTTCAAAATTTTAGTCATTTCACTCTAACTTTGTCACCAATCACAAAGTATATTATACAAAAGAGTGTTTCGTCCCAATGTTGTAAATTGTATAACTCAAATGTGTTTGGGTTACCCATTATTAACTTCTAACACCACTTGTATTCAATTTTCGTTCACCAATTTGTTGTTTGGTTTGTGCAGGTTAACTTGTCCATGAGCTCCTACATGCCCTTCTAACCCTCAAATATGTACAATTATCATTCCAAGAATTAACAAGTGCTTACTACTATTGTTTAATTATCCACCTTTCATGCAAGAATTAGCAATTTTGATTTTAATTCTTAAATATCTAGATTATTAGTTCAAAATATTGAATTAAAATTTTAAAAAAAAACCAACCCCAAAATTGATTTCAAAATTGAACCTAAAATTAAAATCTACATTAATAATAGACTTTTGCCTAAAATTATACTTCAATTTAGGAACTGGCCTTTAGTTAAAATCTACCTTAAACTAAATTAATGTAAGGTTTATATATATATATATATATATATATATATATTCCAACCAGGGTTATAAATGTTGTTAATGTGAAAAACATTAGTGTATAATTTTTTTTTGATAATAATTTGTGGTGGGGAGGGGGGGCATTAAAAATGTAGTTGTTACTTTTGGAACATTGCTCAAGTGTGAAAGTTTTGTGTTTTTTTTGGGTTTAAACACATTGCTTATAAAGGTTATCACTTTTTATTGGTTATGGAATACTAGTAATTAAAAAAATTAATTTGGGGCTATGGGTAGGTACGTAAAATTGGACTTGCATAGGATTTTGTTTTTGAAAAATTGGGTTTATAATTGGGTTGGAGATTCTTTCAAATTTAAAATTAAAATTAAAAAATAAAAAAAATTTAAAAATTAAAAAAAAAAACTTTTAAACCAAAACTAAGGGCTCAAGTTTAAATTGAAAAAAAAGGTTTGAAGTGCGATTGAAGGTTTTTCTTGAAAATAAAACTTGAACAAATATTCATATTTACCCTCAATATCATTTGATAAAGTTAATTGTGTGTCACAAATCAATCATTGTGAATATAGAAATGATTCTTTTTAACATATTCAAGGTAGAATCTTGTAGAATTTTTATGGAATGAATTTGCAAAAAACAAATTGTTGTAATCAATTTTTTTTTAAAATCAAGGACATGCATTTCTAATTTTAATGATTTCAATATATGTGAAAAGTAGATAAATGCAATAAAAAATTAATTTATTAATTTGAATGGCACAAAGTTGTTTTTGAAATCACATGAATTTATGTTTCTTCCAAATTGGTAGAATCTTCTAAAATTCTTGTAAAATGAATGTGTGAAAAGCTTCTTGTTGCAATTAATAATTAATGACACGAATTTGTGGATCTAGTGATTACAATATGTGTGTAGGGTAAATAGATGTAAAATTAGTTTGAATGAAATCAAAATTGCACCAAACAATTGTTGCAAATACAAAACAAATTCCTTAAATTGCAAATTAGAATGAGCTTGTAGAATTTTTGTAGATTGTGCAAAGAACTCCTTATTACAATTAGAAAAGTAATTATACCAATTTATGGATCTCGTTGTTACAATCTATGTGTAAAATAAATAGATGTAAAAATAACATGAATTTTGTAAGTCCAAATTTTGCACAAAATAATTGTTGCACTCATAAGAAGTAATCCCTTTTTGCAAATTGGTATAATCTTGTAGAATGAAATGTGCAAAAAAACTTTCTATTACAATCAAGGAATTAACATCATGAATTTTTTTGTATGGTGATTATAATATGTGTTTAATGCTGATAGATGTAAAAAAAACTATAAATTATAAATTTGAATTGCACAAAATAATTTTTTTATAATTACAATAAACATTTCCTTTTTGTTGATTTAGTATAATTTTCTAGAATGAATTTAGAACATGGTGTCTATATGTTTGTTGAAGTTACTTGAACATAAAAATGTCTTCTCACCTATCCATATTTTTTGATATGAAAAAGTTTTAGGCATTAATTCAACTTCTTTCAAGCAATATGCATCTCAATGGAACATGAATGTTGCTTAAAGGTTTATCACAAACATAAATTGCATTAGGAAACATTACTTTTTTTCTAAAAAATAACAAATTTCGACAAAATATCTTTTAATGAATCTTTTGTACAAATTTTGACGTTCCTTAGCAATTGCAAATGAACAAATTATATTATAAAAAACATTTCACCCAATAATATTTGACATTAATCCTTCCCTAAAAAATTATATTGACAACAATTTATGTAATCAATCTTTTAAGCAATTCTTAACTTTCCAAATGAAAGAGTTATAGTGCAAACAATTTTCACCCAATACTATTTGATAATGATCCTTCAACTTTTCACCAAACAAGGTTTGAAAACAAATCTTTCAAACAATTTTTTATTATCTTCAACAATCACAAATGGGTTAGGAATGAATTAGTGAACATGTTCCATAAATGTCTAACCACCATGTTTGGGCATGTCCTTAAAAAACCTAGTTGTGTTTTACTAGACATGTATCAATGTTGTTATGTTAATTATTCAAATTTGAAATTAATTGTTTAATAACATAATCAATGCAATCAAAAGAAGAATACGGTTAATTTAATGTTTCAATCTTGAACTAAAATGTTGTGATTTTATTAAAGCTTACAACTACTTAAATTTGTGATGGTTTTTCAAGATCTTTGCTAATGAAGTCACTAGCTTCCATGATTTTTTTCAAATCCATGTTTTATAATGTTGAAATCATTTACAAGCATAAAATATCCTTTGTGACAAAAAAATTGTGGCCCATATAACATAAAGGGAACTTTTACATTCACACACATTTGGCACCACCTCCCAAGTTTATATTTGTAAAACATGTGGTAACTATGTTCATCTTCAAGGTAACCATGTATTATAAGGTATGAACATAAGGTAACATATAACCATGTGTACCTTTTAAACCCGAGTTTATACTTGTTTTCCTTAAGATATAACAAAATTTCACAAGTAGGCTAAAAATCCAAATTGTCAAAATTGATTTCAAAACGTATGGTATCATAAACATTTTGACAACAATTGTGGAAATCACAAGCACCTCGACTATTGATTTACCGATTACAATATGCGTGTAAAGTTGATAGATGTAAAAGGAGCTTGAATTTGTAAAATTGAATTACACAAAACAATTGTTGTAGTCACAAAAAATAAAATCTTCATGCATATTGATAGAATCTTGTAGAATAAATGTATATATAATAAAAATGATGGTGTTTGTTTGTCCATCCAAGTCAATATTACTTGCAAACAAACCTTCCAAATACCTTTATTGACATACACAATTTCCCTTTGAACATAAATGAAGTTTGTGTTCATAATTTTAAGGAGATTGATGAAATTCCACTTGAAAAGGATTTAGTTGCTTTGAATTGAATAATTAAGATCCTTCAATTATAATGAACCCACATAACTCAATGTTGTTTTGTGGGACAAAAGAACATCATGTCTAAAAATTGCATATTTCTTTTCACAATCGTTGTTAGTCAATTAGCCTTTAATTAGTTTATTATAGAAATGAAAGTCACATTTTGGAATGGAATTATATGTTGTACTAATCAGTTGTAAAAGTTGATGTCATGATTTTCTCTTCAATCACATGTTTTAATTCTAGTAATGATAGTTACATTAGAATTGTTTAGGGGTTATGTAACCAAACAGAAAAAAGTAGAAAAAAAATGTCTTGATCACAAATTATTCATAGTAGACATACAAATTATGTGAAACAATTCCTGTAGCTTACATCCTTGGGGTTTCCAAACCAACACTGCTATAACCCCTTGGTGCTATTGTCCTATTAAAACATAATGTTCCATTCCTATGTGAATCTCCAGTGGCACATACATGTCAATTTCTTCTAGTTTATTATAGTGGTAGCATTTAATTTGCTACCAATAACAAATCCGCGCATTGTGAATGCATAAGCTAATGGGGTCTAGCTTGAAATCAAAGCTTTTAGTGTTTAGTTGGTCCATATGAGCTGCTAACCATCCCTCTACTATATGCGATAATGCAAAAAAACACTTGGCCTAATCTTAAAAACATGTTGACTTTTAGGTATGGACCAAGGATGAGTAATGTATACCAAGTTGGCTTGCAACCACTTAGGAAAGACATAATTATGTGTAGAAAAAGGTCCATGGATAAATTTTTAGTAATTTTCCCATTTTGTTCCTCTTTTACCTGCATTCTGCCCAACCCAACCATACCCCACTAAAGTTTTTGCTCTCATTTAGACATTTGCACTACAAATTGGATTTAAGAAAAGGTTCAACCAAGATACTATGTAGATGTATCCCTTTACATGCTCCCATTTCTATAGCTTGGACCTCGCTTTATGCATCATCAACTTTTAACATCGACCCTTTATAGAATCTACACTAACAAGAACATAAAACATGCCATGGTGTTGTCACTAGCACATCGGAAATCAAAACAACAACTATTAATCTCAACAAATTCCCACTTTTACTCTTTTGCAACAAAATCAACAAAACCAATAGACTTGCCTACATTTGCCTTTGAACTCCTCTTTATACGATGTCATGCATTGTCCTACTCTCCCTCTCCATTGAATGTTTGCAGCGTCCTTGGCCACCCATTGCTTGTTGTCAACATGTTTCACATAATACACAAATAAACAAAGTTTCCTACTCAAACTCACAAGTCTCCTTAAAACAATCATTGCAACCACTAACAAATAGTGATAACATAAAATCCGCCGTCTGCACGAAGAAAGTTGATGGCCACCCAAAACAAAAACCAAAACCCTAAAACAAAGTTGTGTTCACATGAGAGAAATATCCAACTTACTTCATGTCTGGTCATAGTTAAGGTTAAGGTTTATATAATTTCATTTTAACAAAATAAAAATTGGTCTAGAATTTGCTCTAACTGGAATGAAAAGATGTATTTTCAAATTTATCTTTTCATAACTACTTTTTTTTCAACACCATAGTCATAAATGATGGAAACGAAGAAGAAAATTTTGATACTTTTTACATCAATTTGCATCTCATTTTACTTCAATTCAATGGTTTTGAATTCAATTTAAGAATATGAATTCAATTCAATTCAATTTGGATTGAAACAAATAATTTTGAATTGAATTCAAGTTGGATGCAATGTCATTCAATATTTTCATTTGAATGGAATTTAATTTCCAAAAACGTTTCCATTATTTCATTGTCATTGGTAGTGCATAGTAACACGGAACCCAAATTAGTTATAAATTAATGTCAAATTTTGCATTTCAAACATATACTTTTGCATGGTAAGGTTGGATGCAAAGTGGAACTTTCCAAGTGGAGATGGATGACCATGTAATACATGAAAGAGTTGCTAATGTTGCCATGGTGAAAAATAGTGTGTTACATCTTGTAGCATTGTAAAGGTAAACTATTGACAAGCTTGATATTGATTTCTATTCATATGTTGTTGAAGGACATGTAATTTCAATAGGCATTTGTCACATTTTCCTTATTTTCTCCACTCTTCATGCTTCTAATTTCTACTTCTTTGCAAGTTCACATTTTATTTCTATGCCAAAAACCTTTTCTTTTGCATCATCTAGGCCTAGCTAAGGAGCGAGCTAACAACCCAATTTCTTGTTCTTCAATTAGACTAGAACCCAATTCTTTTGCAAACAATGAAAGCATCCCTTCCAAGCACATGGAAGTGTATAGTTGAATGTTTATGTACAAAGAGACTTTGTATATTGATTTCAATTTTACTACATGTTTTTTTCCATGAAACAAGTGTTTGATATTAGTATTGTTTGTGAAGTTGTTGATTCACCATCATATGGAGGTTCAATGTTACACAAATGATTCACAATTGTGGACTCATGGTTGATAGTTACAATGTTGCCACCCACCTCATTACTTAGTATGCCCATGACTTCAAACTAGCCTCCAAATTTTATGCCCAAGAAAGTGTTATGTGATTTTAATGCTCATGAACAATTCTATTTGTATAAAAAATTCAATACCAAAAAAGGTTCATACGTTTCTTGTTGTATGGAAAACGGGGTCATTTCATATCCCTTGATCTCAACACTTTGTATCGCAACATTCTCTATATTGCCTCTTTGCCATTGTTGCAGCACAAATCCCCATGAAAATCATGGACGTGCAACTAGTTGTGCAAAAAACCTCTTCTTATAATCAATCAAAGAATCAATGATGTGCACTTCTTGATCTAGTGATTACAATATGTGTGTAGAGTAGATAGATGCGAGAGGAGCTTGAATTTGTAAAACCGAATTGACAAAGCATTATTTCAATCATCATAAACAAATCCTTCTTGCAAATCAGTAGAATCTTGTAGGATTCTTTTGGAGTGATTTGTGCAAAAGACTACTTGTAGCAATCAATCAAAGAATCAGTGACATGTGTTTCTAAACTTTTTGAATCAGGTGACTATGATCTGTCTCCAAAGTAGTTAGATGCAAGAGGAGCTTGAATTTGTAAATCCAAAATTGCAGAAGCAATTGTTATAATCTCAAGACATAATTTCTTCTTGCATATTTGTATAATCTTGTAAAATTCTTGTGGAATGAATTGTGCCAAAATCTTCTTGTTGCAGTCAATTAGAGAAGCATTCACATGAATTTCTTAATCTTGTAATTAAAATCTATGTGCAAAGCAGGTAGATGCAAGAGGAGCTTGATTTTTAGATTTGCAATTGCACAAAGCAATTGTTGCAATTACAACAAGCAATTCCTTCTTGCAGATTGCTAGAATTGTGCAGAATTCTTGTGAAATTAATTGTGCAAAACACTTGGTTTTCACTTGGAGAAGCAGTAATATGCATTTCTGGATCTGATGAATATCTGTGCAGAGCAGATAGATACAAGAGGAGCTTGAATTTTGTTGCTAGCAAACTAGAAATCTTCACAACATCATGTGTGCATGCTAATGACAGATTTGTGCTGCACGATTGTTGCTGTTGTGTCTCAAGAATTGGCTATAAGAGGAGCATATCCACTCAGTGACAGTACACCACTGTTGGCAGTCCCTGCCTCCCCCCTCCTTTCTTATCTTTCTTTAAATCTGCTATGCAATCCTAGGGTCTTCTACTTCCCTGAAACAAATAGAAGCCCCTTGAAGCATCACTTCGAGTACCTGATCCTTGGCGATGATGGTTTCAGATTATTAACAATACGAGTGCAATTGAGAACAAATTTTTTGGGTCTCTTCCATAGCTTAATATTTACACAGCTGCAGACAAATCTTTTGCCCCCCTGTAGTACCTCCAGTTTTAGCAGACAGGAAAGAAACAGAAACTGTTTTGTGGAGGTTTTGATGGTGAGCGTCATCTCTCTTTAAGCAGCAAGCAATGGCACCTTTAGTTTGACTGTGTCTTTTTTACACCTCCTCCTGACGTCTGTTGTTGATGTTGTTGTTGCCATGGATTATGTTGTGTTTGCACAGCGGACATGTGGCATTGATGCGCAACCACTTGTCGACACAGGTTGCATGGAAGTGATGACTGCAAGGAATTTCCCTCACCTCCACTCCATCTTCATACTGGGATAGGCAAATACAACACTCCTGCATGTGGAAACAAATGCAAATCAGAGAAGTGCTAACCTATTCCGTCACAGCAGGCTTTTACATCTGGTGTAAGCAGCCCAAAGCATCAGTACGCCCTATGTTCCTGATGATGCTCAAGTATGAGGAAAATGCAAAGACGGTGATCAACATATTATCATTCTCTTCAACACTTGAGAGTTCTGATAAAGCATATTCTGAATGTGAGCTATATATATCCACCAAATAGCAGCTATGTATACTCTGCACCTAATTACATACCGCATCCTCTCCAGCTATGCTGCGCTCAGTCACCCTGTCTGACGTTCCCATCAAACTCATTACCCCTGAAAAAGGTGCTGACTTCGCCAGACTAGAGTTGTTGCTGCCAGTGCGCCGGAACTTGTACTTTGCCAGTGCATTGATCTCTTCCTCTGAAGCACCCTTCTAATTCACAGGAGGGAAGATAGTGATCAGGTCAAGTTTCCATACTATATAGTCATTTAGACACAAGTTCCCCCTGTGCTTCTACTCTGCATGAAAGACATCTGAGATATGATTCAAGATCTCTGTCACCAGAGATGGGAACTGTTCTGTAAAATGCTCACAAGGGATGTTCCAGCACATGCAGATATCATCAACCCCATGCTTTTGGATTTGAACCATCAACATAGGCTCTTGCTGATGACTCTTCCCCCAGAGTCAGTCACCATCCAAGCAGATAAACTCTTGGATTTCCATTTACAAGAGCATTTGAACCAGCTCTCTGACATCCAGCAGAACAGGGGTCTACAAAGGCTTGCTGGTGGTGAAATTTGAGAACATTGGGGAAGGAAGCAACTGACATGGCATCATCACACAGAAGACACAAAAGTCTTATCACTGGCTATGATACAAGGGGGGAAATGAGAAAAAAGACATGAAGTTATTTGCACCTCTTCAGCAACAGCATAAAGGATGGCGATGATGCAGGGCAGGCAACAGCAGACTGCAATGCCGATTACAAATGCCAGGGCAATGCAGAAGACCACAAAGAGGACATCAAATGCCAAAAACACGATGCAAAGCCTGCAGATCCAGTGTGCAACAGTTGATGAACCATGATAGAAGAGTATCTATCTGCAATCTAGTAGAGAAATTGCATGTCTGAAGGAAATTTTTCAAACAAGTGAGAGCATTAGAAACTCCAGCAGTTCATAGTCTCTTGCTTCAAGAATGCTTCCAGTACCACAAACAGAGGCCAAACACATCCTAGAGTTGGGTTTTTATCAATGGAAGTGAACTCTGACAAAGATTTATTGGGAGTGCTTAGTTGCTTACCAGTAAAGGTGTGGAGCTTCGTGGATAAGCACTTCACCTCCAGAAATGATCAAGCCAAACCCAAACATCCACCAAACAAACGAGAACATGGTGTTGCCAGACTCCAATTGCTTTGCTAAGCTGTATACCAAGAAGTTTCAGAAATCAGGTAAACACATCCCCCTCCCCCACCCACCAAGCTCAAGACTGTTGTACTAGCTCTTTGAAAATTGCAGCTGTAACAGCAGCAATAAAATGGCTTCAGAGCACAGAGTGTCTCCAGCAAGCATTGAGAGAAAAATCAAGAAAGAGTATCACGTTGCAAAGAGAGCAGAAGTCAGTTCAAGCACAGATGCATGCCAAATTGCTGGAGAGTGAAAAGAAGACCTGGGTACAACATTGTCATCAAGTGCTGCATCCTGCACTGCTTGTGCAGCATCTTGTGATGCAGATGTCTCCACCAAGGTAGAAGAAGAAGATGAAGCACCAACAAGCTGCTGGGGCTGACGCCGTCGCCTATACTCCAAGGAAACACAAACCATGTGCACAATGCACTGCAAAGCATAGCCTGTAATCCACAAGCGCAATGGCACTCGAGGTCTCTCGTCTTTGCTCAGGATCATCACGGCCACAGCCACCAGAAGAAAAGCTAGATTCCAAATCAGATCCAACACTACCACTGGTCGTGAGTAAGCCCAGTCATTCTGCCGCTCCTCAAGGTGTTCTGCAGCTGATTCTCGCACCAGCACTGATGGCTCCCTCATGACTCCTCTGCTCCCTGCCCTCCTCAGGTACCTTGCAGCTCCTTGCACTCCACTGCTTCTGCTCCCACTGCCACCACTGCTGCTGCCAGTGCCTCGGGTTCTCCCTCCATTGTTGCTAGAGCTTCCAACATTGGAGATTCCATTGCCATTGTTACCACTCACAAGGGGTGTGGTGATGAGATCATCTGAGGAAGAACCAAAGCTTACTCTTCCTCTGTCCATAATCTTCCTTCTTCTTCTTCTTCCTCACCTGGTCAAAACTTCAAAGCTTCCCATTACCATCAAACCCTAATCATCACAGTTTGTGGAAGGCATGCAATTTCTTCTGTTCTTTCTTCTGGAAGAAAAGACGATGTGATCCTTTTTTGCATCAGGATCGGATTGCTGCGATCTCTCAAACCCTTTCAAAGGAAAACTTCAATCTTTGAAGAAAGACAGCATCTGATTGTGGATTTCACGTGGTCGGTGGGTGTTCACAGACACAAGTAACATTCTTTCCACCATTTCCTCGCTACACTTACAAACTGTAGTAGGATTGAGAGAGAGAGAGAGAGAGAGAGAGAGAGGAAAAAAAAAAAAAACGCAGATTCTGGAAGAGGCAAAACCCCAGCGAAGAAACTCGACACCAGCACACACAAAGGAGGAAGCAGGCATGCATACAACACTTGTACTTGAAGGGTTTTTTCCTGTAATACTTACTTTGCTTTTGTGAAGCAGGAGCTCGACGAGAGATAGGCTCAAGTACGCTCGCTCCAAGGATCCAAGAAGAATAAGAAGAAGCCGAGACAGGAAGCAACTCCGCGTGAACACAACAACCCCGGAAGAAAGAGAAGTGGCGGAACCCCAATGCGCTCTTTCGATGATTCTTTTTCTAGAGAAACCACAAAGCCGCAAAACCCTGCCCAAAAGAAGCGAACAATGATTAGGGTTTTTCAACAGCGAGCTATCCCAAGAAGAAGAAGAAGCAAGCTCCATCCATCATCTGCAACTCTCTTTTGTGTGTGTTTCTCTTCTCTTCTTGTTCTATTACAGATGTATTATTGCCGCAACCCTTATTGAACACAATGATCTGGAAGGAATAGTATTGAGGTTCATTTTCTGGGACAATTTTTGAGGGGTGCGTCTGGGAACTTGTTCCTTGCAGAGAGATACCTACATCATCATCTTCTTCTATAGATGTATTATTATTGCAACCCTAAAAATATATATATACAATCTGGAAGAATCTATGGGGTTCATTTCCTCACACAGATGCTATGTCTATTGACAACAAACAGACCAACAGTTGAAGGAAAACAAAAAATAAATAGTTGCAGAGTACAGATTGTAGGATCTGAGGGTGTGTGAATATGAAAACAACAGGGGGAGTAAACAAGATGGAGCTCCACATTTGATGAGGAACTGCAGACTTGCCCAATTCTACCAGTACAGCATGGATGCTGGCTGCCATTTGGTTGCTTTGCTTTCAATTCACAGACACCCATCATCCAGCAAGATCAGAGAGTAGCATTGGTTGAGGTAACTGTGAGCCTCTTGCAGCTCTTTATCAGTTCTGTTTCCCCCTGAATAAGGTCTTCAGCTGCGAAAAAAAACATCTGCCATTCCAGTGATGTTACATAGTCTGTGTAAGTAGGCTTAGAAGAGTGTCTCAGGAACAAAAGCAAGGATTTGGATGAGAGTTGCACATGGTGATTTGTGTGAAGAACGTTATTGTGGAAGAAGAGAAAGAACATCCTGGCAGTAAACCTATCCCATGTATGTTTGGTGTGTTACATCATCTAATGAAGAAATCAGAAGAGACAGTTGAAGAAGTGCTAGGGAAACATTTGGATCTCAGGGAGGGAGTGGGTTAGAAGAAGAAGAAGCATCAGTTCTT
The DNA here is from genome assembly GCA_963920785.1 of Sphagnum contortum. NCBI lineage: Eukaryota > Viridiplantae > Streptophyta > Sphagnopsida > Sphagnales > Sphagnaceae > Sphagnum > Sphagnum contortum. Next base: position 18,613,894 of record OY987278.1, read on the forward strand.
TGTTCTACATAACTCAGTTTTTGCACAGAGATAACATTGAGGACCAGGCTACTTACCTCTGGTGAGAGGGATGATTCAAGAGATGATTGGGTTATAAACAATTGGCAAGATATCCTACAAGACAAATTGAAAGAAGAGGAAGGAGGACATTGCACAAGATTCAACAGAAAGAAGAGGCCTTGTGGATATGCAACCACAAGCACTTAGTTTTCTCTTGACTTGCTCTCAATTGATCTGCAAACCTGGATTCTGGCAAATCATGATGAGAAATGAAGACGACATGCACTCTGATGATATATGTCAAAAATTAAATGCAAGAGTTGCAAAATCATGTGTAACAAGAAAAGCTGACCTTTTGTTTTTGAAGGCAATAGCAATTTGTGATGAAGAATCAATAGAGATTCAGATCTATCAAAGGAGAAGTACATTAGCTGCAATGAGGACAATTTCATTTTGACCCAAGTGACCAAAGTGGAGAGCTTTTGAAGGTCTCAACAGGAATAGTACTACAGGCATGCCAATTTACGAACGTTTGATGCTTCTTCAGTTGCTACTCCCCACTCAGAAGCTGCTAAAGTAATGAAAAATTGAAGCTTCAGTTGCTAGAAAGATTCATGTTTCTTCAGTCACTATGCCACATTTTCACATTTGGTGAAAACCCCCATCCATCTTGGATTTGGACATGATTGGAGAAGAAGTCTTTCTTGTCACACATGACCTTCTTCTTTGATTTGAGATAATGAGGAACATGAGTGGAGGTGAAGTTCCAAGGTGTTCAAACAAAACACATGCAAGTGTGCCAGGTAAAACATTTTTGTCATTAAATCATCAAAGTATCAGACCGACGGAAGAGAGGAGGCCACAATTGGGTGACATTTGTGTGTGGTGAGAAATTGAGGGGGGTTGCATTGCCATGGCTTGAAGGTGTTGGGTAGAGTAAGTAAAGGAACAAGAAACACTCATGACAATAGAAAAATGACAAGAGTAGATATCTCAATTGCATGAGTCACAAGCAAGCAAAGCAATGAGTTTAGAAGAGAATGCAATGAAAATGTGATGATGAAGGTGCTCAGGCTTTGAAGGTGAACAACAACACTTGTATAATAGTGCAAATGTTGGGGGATTTAAGAACTTTTTCGCAATAAATTTTTCTGTCTGGAGTCACATACTGAGCACCGTTGGAGATGCTCTTAAAGAACACATACATTTGCATCACATCCCTATGATGCAGAGCTAACACTGACCAAGGGAGTCACATTGATGATGAATCTGTCCCGATAGAACAAACGTCAACAACCATATTTTCACAAAATTTTATTTCACTATTTTGAGGATCATTTAATGGCGAAACTGACCTTAGGGTAAGGTACTCCTACTTATTTTATTTTTGGGTCAATTTTGTGATGTAGCCAAAGTGGCGATCATCCATACTTTTTGCTGCTCCAGGGTGCCAGGGTTTTGGAGGGTTTAGGGCACTGTTTTTTTTCGTCCATTTTTATGAATTTTTGTTTGTAGCCAAAGTGGCCATCATCCATAATAGGGAGATGTAGAAAATATGGTAATACTCCACGGGAAGATTTAGCCAAATCTGGCTATGACCCCAAATATGAAATACAGACCTTTATTCATCCTTCTATATTTTGGCTACACACTGGAAACCACGTATAGAAATCTGAAATTAATTTTTTTCGCTCCCCTCCTCACTTTTGGCTATTGAAAAACTCCAAAATCACTTAATTTTCGAATTTTCAATTTCATAATATCGCTTTTTTGGAAGAATTTCGCCAGTTAAAAAAAGGCTTTCAACTTCAATTTTAGGGTAACTGCAAGCGAACGAATCCTCAGGATGACATTCCGTCCGGAATTGTCCCTCCAAGAAATGCACAGGTGATGGTTGGAGAGAGATTGCATTTGAGTCGACTTCGGACGCTCGAGAGGGAATTTGCATTTGGGTCTGGTTGGGATCGATGCTCTTGGCCTGTGTGAGGAGAGAGAGAGAGAGAGAGAGAGAGCAATTGTCGAGCTTTCTGCGAAACAATGTCTTCATCACCATCAGTGCTGCAGCAGCAAGTGCAGCTGCCATGTGCAAGATCTAACCCTAATTTTCTACACCACAAAAGCAGAAGAAGCAGCTCCAGCACTGGATGGGGTACAAGAGGTAGGTCGACCAAGAGGAGGAGCTTGCTACTACGTGTCTGTGCGCGGCGGATAGAAGCAGTGCCGGTTCTCAGAGATCACAGCCATTGTAAGCTTTTCTTTAAATTGTTGTTCCTCTCTCTGTCTACTGTGTTTTGTTTGCCTAAAAATGTTGTCGTGATTAGGGTTTAGGGTTCAGGGGTTTAGGGTTGTAGTGATATCTTCCCAGTAAATTGAAGAATTGGACAGACACAATCTATGCAAGATGCAATACCTCATCATCATCGTGGCTTCTTGTATTTTATCAATGTACATGATTTGATAGGGAAGTTTTTCTGCAGTCCCTGGAGGTCAAAGAGAGAAGCTGTGGCTGGAGTTCTTTTTGGATCCTTCGCAATGGTGGGATCGTAGATCAGAAAAGGTAATTGAACATCAATTCTTTTGGAGTTAACATGTCAATGGAGCTATAGCTGTTGTTGGTGTCAATCTTGTTGCTCTCTCTTGGTTTAGGGTCCTGCCATCATCTAAACTTTGGAAGAATTTTTTTTCAGGTCCTTTGCACTTAGTGGGATAATATTTTTAGTAGTCTGGAGAAGGTAAGAGAAGGTAAGCAAATGCAATATATGCTTATGGATGAGGTCAGTGCAGCTTTCTCTGTTCTTATGATAGATCATTTATGCCTGGGACGTGGAAAATGCATGCAGGCTGATCGCCTTGATTGGGATTTCTGGTTGTAGACAAATGGAAGGTACCCTGATTTCCAACATAAAAAGACACGGGAAGGACTCTGGCTTGAGGACCAACGAAACCCATCATGGGTGGCAGCAGAGATGACTGCAATGCCTCTGGGGACTGTGCAACGGGACATCTTCTCTTGGAATGCAAAGCTTGCACAATTTGTTAAGGGTGGGCAACATCAGAAGGCAATGAAGCTTTTTCAACAAATGCAACGAGAAGGCTTAAGCCCTGACAAGTTAACTTTTCTTCGAGTGCTCAATGCGTGTACTGGTTTACGAGCTCTTGATGAGGGTAGACGCATCCACTCACAGATTATTGAAAGTGGGTATGGGTCTGATGTCTTTGTGGGTAGCTGTCTTGTGAACATGTATGCCAAATGTGGCACCATAGAGGAGGCACAGAGAGTGTTCAACAAAATGTCTACACATGACGTTGTATCTTGGACTGCCATGATTCTGGGATATGCAAAATGTGGGGAAGGACACAAGGCATTAGCACTGTATCAACAAATGCAACAAGCAGGTGTTAAGCCAAACTGTGTCACATTTGTGGGGGTCCTGAATGCATGTGCCAGTGTAGTGGCACTTAAAGAGGGCCAGCAAGTTCATGAACAAATCATTGAAAGTGGTTTTGAGTCTGATGTCTTTGTGGGTAACAGCCTTGTGAACATGTACACCAAATGTGGAAGCATAGAGGAGGCATGGAGAGTGTTTAATAGTATGCCCACTCGCAATGTGGTAGCATGGACTGCCATGATTTCAGGACTTGTGAAATGTGGAGAAGGACAGAAGGCATTAGCATTGTATCAACAAATGCAACGGGAAGGGGTCAGACCAGACCCTATCACTTATGTAGGGGTCCTGAATGCATGTGCCAGTGCTGTAGCACTTGAAGAGGGTAGGTGTGTTCATAAACAGATCACTGAAAGCAGGTGTGAGTCTGATGTCTTTGTGGCTGCTAGCCTTGTGGACATGTATGTCAAATGCGGGTGCCTTGAGGAGGCTTGGAGGGTGTTCAACAGGATGCCAGTACGCAATTCAGTTGCTTGGACTGCCATAATTCTAGGCCATGTGAAATGTGGGGAAGGGCAAAAAGCATTAGGATTTTATCATCAAATGCAATGTGAAGGAGTTGAGCCAGATGCAGTAACTTACATAGGGGTGCTTAATGCATGTGCCAGTGTATTGGCACTTGAAGAGGGCAGGCATGTTCATGAACAGATTGTTCAATGTGGTTGTGACTCTGATGTCTTTGTTGGTAATAGCCTCATTGACATGTATGCCAAATGTGGGAGCATAGAGGAGGCACAAAGAGTATTCAACAAGATGCCCAAACGTGATGTGATATCTTGGACTGCCATGCTTGGTGGATATTCCTTGCATGGCCACAGCAAGGAAGCTCTGGATCAGTTTGAGTGGATGTGTAAAGAAGGTGTAGAGATAAATGATGTCACTTTTGTTGTTCTTCTGTCAGCTTGTAGTCGTGCAGGTCTAGTAGATGAAGGCCTGCACTTTTTTGATTCCATGGGTGCAGTTTTTTGTGTTTCTGCATCTTTACAACACTACATGTGCATTGTTGATCTTCTTGGCCGCGCTGGTCATCTACAGAAGGCAGAAGATTTTATCAAGATGATGTCCTGTGAATCAAATGTCGTTCTGTGGATGTCCTTGCTTGGTGCATGCAGAAGTCATGGCAATGTGGAGATGGGAGAAGTCATTGCAAAACGAGTTCTTGCATTGGATCCTGGAAACAGTGCAGAATATGTGCGCTCAAACATATATACAGCTGCAGCCAAGTGGAACCCTCCTGCAAATGTTCAACACCAAAAGTTGGAAAGGGGTATGCACCTAGAATATAGAGGTCAATAATGATGTACAAACAATATAGTAAATGAATAAGAATATTCTCAAATGCCTTACATCCATGCACATCTAAAGAGATATCTTGGCAGATGATTGATGCCAGGTTATGTGCCAGATGCAAAACTTGTATTGCATGATGTAGATGAAGAAGGAAAGATGTTCCAGTTCCATCACCATGATCAGAAACTGGCCATTGCATTTGGGCTGATCAGTATGAAGACTAAACATTATTGATCCCCAAATCTTAAGTGTTGGAATGGTGATTGATTTGGCAGTATGTTGACCATTTTTAAAAAAGGGACCAGCAATATGTTGTGGTTTTCCACAACAAAACTTATTTCTGCATTGGTTTTTATTATATTTTTGTTGAGCTTTGTCTAGAGTTCCAAGGTGCATAAGAATTGTAAGACATGTCTGCAGGTAGGTCCCAACAAAGCTAAATCTTCCTACTAGTACACACAGACATTCACAAACTGCCATACACACACCCGCCATCTTCATAAACATAAGTAAATATTTTCCACATGAAGCTTTACAATAATGTCTCATGTTCAAGAACTTGCCCATAGTTCTTTCCTCTGAAGTCCCTCTTTTTTGCTTCCTATCCCGTTATGCCTAATGAAGCCCCTATGTTTCAAAGACATAATTCATAAAATTCAGAGGATGGTTATAATAATTTTCAATGAATAGTTTGACTCGGCGGTTCCATATTAATAAGGTATAACATATGATTATAACATATACCCATGACATGTAACATGTAACATATAACATGGCAACATTGAACCCACAAGCACCTGCAAGGTGGCCATTAGTCCAAACCAGTTAATCTAATGGTTTCATGATTAGTGTACATGAGTGCAAGTACCTAAACATTTCAATCTATAGTGAACCACAGAATTCATCACCTACATGAAGCTCTACAAAACAATTCCTTCTTGTCCAATTTGATTGTTTTGATTTGTAGTTGTTTCAATATTTTGTGGTTGACCCATTTTCAAACGAACTGAATTTCAATGGACCAAGCAAGAATGATGCTTGCAATGGGAGGATTCACGGAAGAAGGTGAAGAGACTACCAACATGATGGACACAAATCATTGTTGTGAAATGTCAAGGAGGAATGTATGTTCTTCATAGCAAAAACAAAATTGTACTAATAACATATAAATAACTAATGAACCCAAATATGATGTTTAAGAAACACAAATTTTCAATTCCTTTTTGTTGGCGATGGATATAATCCAAGAGAAGATAGCAAAACCATAGAATTGATGAACATTGACTTCCAAATCTTTGACACCAAGTATGAGAATCATGCAAAGTACATTATCATCAAGAAAAACCAATGTCAGTTTATGTGGCATTTTGCTAAATGGTCAATGTGCTTTGATTGTTGTTGTGACGAGAAGAAATCATATCCACTTGTAGCAAGCAACATATTTGCCTTCTTTTCAAATCTTGGAGATTTCCTCAAGAATGAATTAGTGCAGTATCATCAACTAGTGAAATAGAAATTTTACTTTTGTTGTTGTATTTGTTGTTGTTGCGTAGATTGAACCAATCGCATTGTACTTGCTAACCTAAAGAGTAAGCACAATTGTTAACTTTGGTATTGTCATGTGGTTGCAGAGATTGATTGCATTTGCAGTGTTCCTTGGACTGGGGATAACCTTGACAGTCTTGGTAAGAAGTTGTCGCAAGCTCTATTTCTGTGTTGAACTTCAGTAGAGGCAGAAATCATCAAATTTCACAGACCTAAATTATTGGGATCATTCAAAAATGTTGTGAATCTATGCAGGAAGAGAGACACATACAATATTTCTTCTTTAAAGAGAAACACCCATTTTTTAACACAAATTTAGGGTATACAATCTTTCATGTTGTATTTGTCCAGGATACATCTTCAGAAAGTTGCCCTATATCAGTTGTGGAGAAATTGTTTATCCATGCCTATGTGCTTGATTGAAAATTAAAATTTCTTCATAAATGGGGATTGGGGTGGGAGATGATGGGTGTTGTTTTTATCTCCATGAATTCACTTGTCTTGTATTTGAGGAGAAGCAATCAAAATCTGACTAGGTTTTTCTTTTCTCTCTTCTTTTGTTCTGAATTTTAATTTTTTGGGGTGTGGGATGGTGGGCTTGTGGATGGTGGATAGTCCATGACAATGCTCATCTTCCCCACTAAGTTTGCAGTTACATACAGCTTTGGAAATTTGTTTGCCGTTTCAAGGTGGGGATGATCAATCATCCAGTTCACAACTTTTTTCTCTCTTGTCACAAATAAGAAGATTGCTGTAAGAAGGTTTTGTAGGTTTTGTAGAACTGTTTTTGAGTTGCTTTCCTTCTGAAATTCATTCCAACTCTTCAAGAAGTTCAAGAAGCTTTCAAGTTTCTGATATCACATGAATAAACAAAATAATTTTAGTTCATCGGTGTGAATTATTGTGTATAGTTTGACTCTTACATCACAAGAACTCAGACATTGAAATGTTCAGTTGGCTGAACTAACTTTGGCTTGGAAGTAAAACACATGAAGTCTTTGTTTTGCAAGGATAGAGAATTTGCTACTTCAATAGAGTTTCCCAACATATCAAACAATTTTATGAAATGTTTTTTCAAACTTGTAAAAATTCTTCTGACTTGACGTGGGTGAGACAGCACAATGTTTCTATTAGGCCCTACAAAACAGCTGAGAACCATGTGTGATCCAGAACGCTGGTTCGCATGCACCATCTACTTTTGCAGCCTTTTCTTCACACTTTTCTCTGCCCTCAAGGTAAAACCCAAACTGCCTAGCTACTACATAAAACTCATTCTTTCAACTAACGGAATAGTTCAAAAGCTCCTCCTTTGCGAATTGCTGCAGATGTGCTTAGACTAATAAACCTTCAAGATGAGATACAAAATGGTGAAGAAAATGCTTCAAGGTCTGTGAGCAAGTTTCCACAAGCTCCTTTTGTTTCTGAAGAATCAATGGAGCAAAGGATGTCTATAGATTCATGCTCTTCTATTTTCTTTGGATGGGTATGAATTTGCAGCTGATTGATGTTGGTGGGTGATGGTTGCAGCTCAAAATTTTCATCCTCACAGTAATGGCCATTTTGATTGAGCTTTGTGCAGTTGCATGGTACATTCACCAAACTTCAATAGGAGAGAAGTGGATCTATAGGACACCAAAACCTCAGGATATTGCACTTATTCTTACTCAAATAAGACTTGCATTCCCATGCAAATAAATAAGAAACATTTTTTGCCATCTTCCGCTGCATGAATGCATCTTCTGATCTAGTACCTTCTGCTGTACCTTCTGATACAATTTTGTGATTTGTCAATATGGCAGGTATGCATTGAGTTACATACCATTTGCTCGAGCTATGGCAAAATCATGCTTCATGTCATGCTGGCATGGCCCAGGCTAGTAATCAGTTGGTTGTAGTTGTCTCTCTGTAAATAAACCATGCAGACCTTCTGGTTTGGTGAGCCTGCAACTTTGCTCATGAGCTTCTTCAAAGTGAACACTGCATGGGGGGAATATAATCTACTGTCACTTTGTCATGAAATCTCTGTATACAAGGCCTGAGTCCCTACCTCTCCTCTGTTAATAGAATCTCACATCTTCCACCATAGCACTACATTCTACTTAAATTCCCACACTGATCCTCACTGTACATGGTCCAAGATTTCATGTTGATGGATTGGAATGGGAAAACATCATGCATGCTATTTTGAATGTGGTAGACACTGGTAGATGCCTGCGTATTGGGTGCAGGTGGACCTGCTATAGAAGTAACCCAGCATTCCAGCAAAACCAAAACAACTGAAAATTTGAATGTCTAAGTTGAAATCAGAGAGAACGTTACAAACATTGTCACAAGTTCATTGAGCTTGGAGTGTGTCTCTGACACATGTTATGACAGAGACAAATTTGTAAGACACTGCTTGCCGTAGTGTGGAGTCTGTAGGAGAAAACTACAAGATTAACTCAGGTACAACCGTGCAGAAATGACTCTTTTGGTGCACAAAATGAACCCTCAGCAATAGAATCACCAAAGCCAAATACTGTGAGATTCTATAGTATGCCAAAGAAGGGATTGACAATTGCTGAATTAAGTTCTTTGCTCGCTGTTTGTAGCAAAATGTTATCCACTTTCTCTCGTGGGATAATGAGAAACTCACCCCCTGCATCCTTCTCAAATCCACAGAGCTCCAGGAGATGTTCTCCACCTTTGAACCTCCCAACTCGCTCCTGTTACCAGCGATTTGATCAAAGAAATGTAAGACAAAACGGTTTCCAGATACTCCAGGTCAACCTGTAAAGGAAGAAAAGATGAATGAAAGACAGAGAAATCAAAGATGAGGTAGATGAGAAGATGACTGTTGAAGAGATGCTATGAGTTCAGGACTGCACCTGAAAGGATGGATTTGTCAACCGTATTTTCCGGAATTTCTCCTCATCAGGAGCACGTACTACATTTCCAATATATGTAAGCAGTGTCTGAAAGGCTCGTTTGACATTGGCATCCTCCTCCTAAGGCATCATAGCCACACACAAATCATTTGTTCTCTGCACTCATTCTTGAACTTGTTAAGGTCACAGTGATCAATCCCATCCTAGATCAGCAAATTGCCAGCATTCACAGGGGTGAGGAGCACAGCAAAACAACTCTAAGTTGTATCCTCTGAGAGCAATGATTTAGTCCCCAAATGAGGAAGAACAAGAAAGACAGAAAGGGCTTTTTCTTGTTGTACACTTGAAATTTTGAATTCAAAATGTGGAAAAAACACAACAAACATGTTAAAAGTAGCGACTACAGCAAAGAGAAGAGAAGAAGGATTCACAGGAACCTTATGAGCCTGCTTCAAGGATCGTAAGCACTCCCGCATTTGCTCTGCCTTTGATGCTGGCCTTATTGGCAAAAAGGGCTGTTGCTCATACAACCAATTTGATTTGATTACTGACTCTGGTTAATCTTCCCTGCTGGACTTGGGCATACTTACTCTAAAGCCCAACAGACAAGTGGTTAAGGACAGCTCCAAGAACTGATGCCAGGTTTAAACATATTGGTATCCATATTAATAGAAAGAACAGAATGCACTGAACCTTTTTCTCCTCTTCAGCTGCAGGTGCAGGTGAAGAATCTGCAGGTTTTGGATCTTCTGGAGGCAGGCCAAGCTTACGTCGTCGCTCTGCCTACACAGATGACAACAGCATAAGGATGTGGTGCCTGAAGGAAAGTGCAAGCCAGAAACAAAATTTGCTTGATAACACTACAGTTCTCTGAAGCTAGCAAGTTGGATATCTTGATCAGTGAGAACCTCCCTTCCTTGCACCAAAACATGGATAAACTCACTTGAGACCTAAATTTTCACACACAAGAAAGTATTCTGCAGACATGGCAAAATCTGGAACAGTGTTGGTCCTGTATATCCATATCAACTAGGAGTAAATTCCTTTAAAAACCTGTAGTAGGTAGCCAAGCAAAACACTAAATTGCATTATTTAAGAAGTCAAAAGTCAGCTAAAAGACAAGGTAGGTGTTTTGAAGATAAACAAAGAGACACAAAGCAAGGAACAGAAACCAAGCAACACAGAACGCGAGAAAGGAGAAAAGGGAATGCAGCTTGAATAGTCAATCTACTCTGCAAGGCTTATCAACTGACTCTTATTAGCAGGGAAAACATGCATTCCTAATCATCACACTAGAACAACTCCTAACAGTCAATATATTATTGTGAAATGATCAAAAACCTTATCTTCCTCCAGCTTTTGACGAATTTTCTCCCGTGCACGCCTCTCTTCATCCTTCTCCGCTTTTCTAAAAATCATCAGCCTGTATTTCCAACCACAAGACCTATGTTTTCAACAATAGAAAACCCCCAAATTGAATCAATTTTACGTCAGTGATCTCACAGCCTCCTGGAAAATGTTGCTCATAGAAGGACAGGGATGAATTACCGTTCACGTTCCTGTTGCTCTTCTTTGCGTCGAGCTTCTTGTAGCTCCTTTCCAATCCGTATGCGTTCCTACATAACAAGTCATATATCTCTGGTTCAGCATCCTACAGCCCCTTCAGGGGAAAAAACATGACTTGACTCTCATAGATTGCCCTTTGTGGATCTCTGTATAAGATGCAGCAACTGAAATCACATGTATAGGAAGTAAGAGAGGCTAAAATAACAGATTCAATGCAATCCCCCAATAATGACAGAAAAATTGGCCTTTGAAACATCCTACCATATAAAGTACTGTGGAGAAGCAGCACTCACCTTCTCCCTCTCTCTCTCCATTCTACTCTCCTCTTCCTGCTTCTTTTTCCTCGCTCTTTCTCTGCATATCAACAGTGCAACATTTGAAACGCATCAAAGCTACATCTGACTGTTTGCAGCACAAGCATCCCTGATCAATGAGTTGGAAGCAATAATTTGTGGGAGTAGCCAATCAAGCAACACTACTTACCGAAGCTCATGTGCTTTGATCTTGGCCTCTTCGGGTGTCAGTAATGGTTGCATAGCAGTGTTTGCTGTCTCTGCAGCAACCTTCAATTAAACATGCATAACCTTGTCACAGATTTCCACATTTCAACCCCACCCCCCAAACCCTCAACCAAACACAACTAAAAGCTGGGTTTGCTTAAAGGCAAGACCTTCAGGGAGCTTGAGCAAAAACCTAACATTGTAGCTGTAGACATAGGGTGGGGCAAGATCATAAAACAAATGATTTCAAAACATGAATGCTCACGTTGCTGGTGATAAATATATCAAAGAAAAAAAAAGAAAAAAAGGGATTCATGCTGAGGAAATCTGCTGATCTCAGGGTTATTGCACCAACAAACTCTAGCAAATAGGAGAAACTGATAGGAATGCTTTAACAGGAATCATCAAGTGAACATACCAATGGCATTTCATCAATGTCTGGATCATCCTCATGATCCACAATCCAACTCACTGCAGTTTCTATATCAGAGGCACCTGCAACCCAACCTCTCTGTGACTGACAGTTCTGAGGCACATTTCATGAACTGTTTGGCTAAAAAGATGCACATCATCACAGGACTTCATAAGCATGATGACTTCAAAGAGGTGGGAGAACTCAAACATTAAAAAAAAAACCTGTGAAGTGGAGAGCACGGGTAGCACGTGGAGTTGCAAATCCCATTGACTCTAGCTCTGCCAACAACTCCTTGTTTACCTCTGGTTGAACCATCTCTGCAACAATCCATTCACTACTGTTAGAATGTATGTTGTGTAGCAAGACACAACTATGAAACAACTGCAATTCTTAGTTTGGAGAGGTACTCCCAGGAAGCTTCTTTCCCATTGCAACAAACTCTGTAGGTAGAGCACTTACGAGCAGGATTGGCTTCACTGACATTTCCAGAAGTACTTGCTCCCACATTGGGACTCTCCAACACAATAGGCTTTGCTGCCTCTGCAGTCTTATCTGAAAACTCAGTATGCAAAGTTCTCTTTGTATGTAAGTCCTTTTCCTGCATGGAGCAATACAGATCATTCCAGTAAAGATGAGAAGCTCTTAATCCAAGACTCAATTTCAAGATTTTGCTGAGACATTGAAGCACAGTGAGTACATCAAGGAGGCAATTCAGCATACTGCTCTTCATCTCATGCTGTGTAGAAGAAAAATCACACTTCACTTCTACTGTTTTTCCCTGTGCAACTGCAAGAAAAACACATGGATCTTATGGCACTCTTCATATCTAGAGGATCTGACTGGTGTGTGTCCAATGGATAGAGAGAATAGAAATTAGGAGTGAGTACACACCGTTTGTGTGCGGCATGGCTTGCCACAGGTAACACACACCAGGTTCAGTACCTGCTTCCCATGACCCAAATCCCAATCTTTAATGAGAGCTCCAACTGATCAATGTTTCAAGGATTATGGCAATTGATGAAATCAGAAATCTGCTCAACATGACCCAGCAAACACAAGGTAATCTCTTTGACTAACGAGTCACTTTGATAAGATCCACATGTTGCCAAGACTGTCAATTGTGAGGGTTGCAAACCAGAACGCTCAGAATAGTTTTTTTCCATGATTGCAACTCACAAGGGCAATCAGCCACAAGAAGACAACAACAAGGAGAACCTGACTCTTCAAAAGAGCAGACCTACAGCCCTGATAAGCGGAGGAGGAGAGAAGTGAAAGCACAGACCCGAAAGTGCGGAGGGGGGGATCTCTCCGTGTTCACGACAGCAGATCGGCCACCAAAATGGACATGAGAAAGCAGGAGGGAAAAAAAACAAAACAACAACAATAACACACACGTACTGGCTCGGTGGATTCTTGAAAATCGGCATGCTTGGTAAGCTCCGCGTGCTCCTGAGCTTCTTCCACAGATCGAAACTGCGCTTTGCAAGCAGCACACTGGAGAGAAAGGCCCGCCATCGCTCTCTCTCTCTCTCTCTCGTCGTTGCTCCTCTCCCCTGACCTAAACCACAACAAAGCAACGTCTAGAGAAATGCCGAAAGGCCTGGAAAAACCCCTCCAGGCTCTCTTCGATGACTCGAGGATGGAAAATCATGGATGACTAGATGGATGGATGAAGAATGGAAAATCGTACTCATACGTAATAGACATCCCATTGTTCATCTACCCATCCATCCATGGATGAAAAGTGAGAGCTCATACTCACAGGTAGTAGGCATCCCATTATCCATCCATCCATCCATCCATTTTATAAAGTTTCATTGGTCAAAAAGGTCAAGTTTCGTCAACTATAATTTTTTTTACTCTTAAATAATAAACACTCCATCATCCATCCATCCATCCATCCATTTTATAAAGTTTCATTGGTCAAAAAGGTCAAGATTCGTCAACTATAATTTTTTTTACTCTTAAATAATAAACACCCCATCATCCATCCATCCATCCATCCATTTTCTAAAGTTTCATTGGTCCAAAAGGTCAAGATTTGTTCTCTATGAAAAAACGTACTCCTAAATAATAGACATCCCATCATCCATCCATCCATTTGATAAAGTTTCATTGGTAAAAAAAGGGTTGAGATTTGGTTCACTATGAAAAAATCATACTCCTAAATAGACACCCCATAACTCATCCAATTCATCCATCCATCCAATAAAGTTTCATTTGGTCAAAAAGGTCAAGATTTGTCCACTATAAAATTTTAAAAACTAGACTCCAAAATAAATAATAGACATTTTTTCATATCATCCAATCCATCCATCCAAGAAAGTTTCATTAGTTCAAAAAATCAAAGATTTGTTCATTATCAAAAAATCATTACTCCTAAATATTAATAACCCATCATTCATTCAATTCATCCATCCATCAATGCCAAACATCTCCACGAATGTTTCTTCTTTCCTTTTTCTTTTTTTCCATCAATTTTGTGATGTAATCAACGTAGTTACCATCCATAACGCAATGTAACAAAAAATTTCTATTAAATTTCATAAAAAGAAAATATCCTTATTTATGATTAACTAAATTACCTACATGAATTATGTGAATTTAAAAGATTTTTGGCAATTTTTTTTCAAGAAATCATTGAATTTGTAACAAAACATTTCTAAAATTTTGCAACTAATCATAATTTTGCACTAAAAAAAAGGCTAGCAATGATAGTTATTTTCCCCTTTTATATGCAATGTTAATATTTATTGTTACTCTTCACCAAAAAAAAAATTATTTTGAAAGTTAATCAAAATTTCTCCTACCAATTTTTTGGTTTAAGACCAATGTACAAAGAATTTTGTTTGAGTTGTTGTTCTTTGATTTCATAAGAAATCCCTTAGAGTTGCTCCATGCAAAAACCTTCTTTACTAAAATCTCCATTGCAATGAGAAGTTGTTTTAACTTACAATTATCACAAAGTTTATTTACTTAATTCTTTTTACATGTAATTTCATTTCATTTTGATTTTTTCATTTTAATTTTCTACATGTTCTTATTTCTTTTTGTATTTTATTAAGGAAGGTGACCTCAATGAGATTAAAGGATTTTCCTTGTTCAAATGTATGCATTTTTAATGTATTTGGATCCAACTAAACAAAGGGTTCATTGCCAACTCTAAATCTTGAAAAGACAAATTTTCTTGTTCAAAAGTTTTTACAAAATTTTGCACAAATTTACACAATGGGTAAATATAAATCATTTTACACTTTTACTTAACACAATTATATAAAGGTTTTAAATGATTTTATACAATTTTACACTTATATGTCCAAAGTTAGACTTTTAACATTTAAAAAAATATATATAAATAAGTTTGTTACTCACTCCTTACACAATAGATATGTCTACAAGCACAACACCATAATACCCACATTCTTCAAAGGAACATTAGATTAGTCCCAAAACAATGACAAACAATTTTATACCAAAAAAAAAAATTCATGCAACCGATGAGACAATTCAAAACTCACCCAAGAGGCTACAATTTTTCTTTCCAAACAAAAGGTAGTAACCCAATAAAACCACATCAATACTCTCAACATTGTCATGATACACCGAGTGAAACTCATCAAAAGAACATACAATATCTCCGCATTTCTCACACAATTTTCTCACATAAATAATTGTTAAAGAGGTAAATCTACAACATTGGTTGTTCTTTGTATAAACCTAAGTTTTAAAAACTTATTTGGGTTTTGGGCACAAGTATATTGTAATGAACTCTAGAGTCTATAGTACTGATTCGGGGAGGAAACAGAGATGGTCTATCTCTCCCTAGACTTTCTTATTCCACATGTGTACTAAGTAAGATCACATTTTTAGCCATGAAAGAAACCAGTACTTGGTGTAGTAGAAACAAGGCATTACCCAAATTGCTAGTATAAGCAAAGAGACGAGATGGCAGGTTGAGCTGAAACTTTTTGTTTCTGGATCAACTCATGTGCACCCATCAGACTGGAAAGTTCAAGCTTTTCTCAATGTAGGCTGACATCTTCAGATGACATATGTAGTTGTCAATTGTGCCAAATTCTGGCATTTGAGAGTTTTCAGCTCTTTTCCAGATTTGAGCAGCTCCCCAACAATTTGGTCATGGCTTTGGGGTGGGGTTAGGGTGTTGTCCTTCTTTGTTGCGGTTTTGAAATCAGTCAGAAGGTGTGTATGCTGATGGTGTTTGCATGACAGATGACAGTGTGTCACTCAGAGAATCTCTTACAGATTGTGGGCTTTTGTTGGATCTGTCTTCAGATTCGGAGTGTCTTGAGGGTTCGTCTTTTGTGTCCAAAACTTGATGGATATCTTCGAGCATGTGTACCACTTCCACCATTTTGGGTCGCCTTTCTGGCACACTATCAACACATGCCATTGCCACCTGCAGCATTTGCACCATTTCTTCCTCAATGTTCTGGTACTTCCTCAGCTCTTCATCAAACACTTCTGCGGTCCATTCCTCCCTTACAACCGACTGTACCCAATGAGGTAGATTGATGCCTTCTTCATCCCTGCTTGCGGAAGATTGTGTTGGAGCCTTTCCTGTCAGAAGCTCCAACAATACCTGTACCATCCCCCCAAAAAACATCAATGTGAGATTCAACCACCTGCTAAGAAGTCTCCCATTTTCCATGTGTATGTTCCATGCGAAAAAAGATTTCCATGTGAGAAATTCAGATTGCACTGACAAAGGAAAAATGAAATCTGAGTTTTTCAGATATGGAAGTATAATTACAGCCCTCAAATGTTGCATAGATCTGATACTTACCACACCGAAACTGTATACATCGGACTTCGGTGTGATCTTCCCAGTTACACTGACTTCAGGAGCTCGATACCCAACAATCTTTGAAGCCACAGGTGGAGGAGTGGCCAAGAGCTGCACAAGCCCAAAGTCCGAGATTCCCACCTCCATATCACTATTGAGTAACACATTGGAGGACTTAATGTTCCCATGGACACACTTGCAGTGCTGGTGATAGTGCTGCTGCTGCTGACCTCCTCCTCCTCCTCCTCCTCCTCCTCCTCCTCCTCCATGATCATGAATGTAGGCAATCCCTTGTGCAGCTCCAAGTGCAATATTGCATCGAGTTCCCCAATCAAGAGCTATGCCAGCACCACTCATGTGGCCTGTTTCAAGCAAATGAAGAAAACCATTATAACAATCACCAACCACCATAACCACCCACAACATCATCATCTCTAGAGCTTGGAGCTCCATCACAGAGAAAATTATTATCCATTGAGGAAATTGGAACTTGGATGTGTGTCAGAACAGTGCAGAATGGTCTTGAGAGGAAGGTGAAGATGAGTACATACCATGGAGGCAAGCAGACAAGCTACCCATGGAGTAGTACTCCTGAACCAGAAGTTTTTCGTCATTGGAGAAATAGTAAGCACACAAGGGTACCAAGTTTGGGTGTTTGAGCTTCCCTACAGTCTCAATCTTCGTCTCGAATTCCTTCCTCCCCATTGTCACATCCTTGAGCCGCCTCACAACCACAATGGAACCATCTCCCAGAATGGCTTTGTAGGCAGTGCCAGCACTTCCTTTCCCCAAAACCTCTGCCGATGCTCGCAACAGGTCCTCAAGGTCGAAGCTCAGGCCTTTGCCTTCAAAGAAGATCAGTCTGTTCCGGTCTTGTAATCCTCCTGGATGACCAGAGATGGCATAGGCCGCTTCTTTTTGCAGCTGTTGTTGTTGCTGCTGCTGCTCCTCAGGGACAACTGCAGCTTTCTCTGCAACAGACCTAGTACTACTACCCCCAACAATTTGCTGCTTCTTCTTGTTCTTCTTCTTCTTTGCTGCTGCTGCTTGCCGGCTTGTTCTCTTGCAATGACACAAGAGGAATGCAATGAAGATGACGACAAGAAGAAGAGCAAGAGTGCCACCCAACACAATGGCTACCAACACTCCGGATCTAAGCTTCTTCTTCGCCTTGTGATTCAGTACTGAAGCTGGAAGGAGATCAGGAGTCGGAGCTCCAACCGACTGCAGCGGAGAGAGTGCTGCAGGAACGAGACTGGAATTCGGACATGGGATGCTTGTGGGTGGTCCACAGAGGCCTAGATTCCCAGGACTCCATGAAGACAAAGGGAACTTGCGCAAGGAACTAGGCACAGGCCCAGACAAGCGGTTATTCGCAACGGAGAAAAGCGTAAGATTAGTGAGCTGCAGCAGAGGCACATCACCGGAGAAAGAGTTGTTCTGAAGATCCAGGAGATAGAGATGCGAGAAAGTATTGATGGAGTCAGGAATGGGTCCACTCAGATTGTTGAAACTCAAGCTGAGATGCGTGAGACGGTGCCACAGACCCCAAAAGGAAGAAGGTAAAGGACCAGAGAACGCATTATTCCCCAAGAACAGAGCTTGCAAACTGCTGCAGTTGCTCAAATCTTCAGGAAACGAACCCGTGAGAAAATTGTTGTGCAAGCTCACCACACGCAACTGCTCTAGCAACGACAGGCTTCCAATGGGTATACTGCCTGCAAGACCCATTCCCGGTAGTCGCAGCTTGTACACTCGTCCTCTTTCGCAGCTTACTCCAGTCCAGGAGACACAAACCTCCGTCGCATTCACCCATGAACTCAGCAACTTTCCCGTCGAGTCTACCGCATTCCTGAATAGGCGCAATCCCGCTACATCCGTCTCCAAACTCCCTTGCGCTGCAACTGAAGCAGGCGCAGCAACTCCCATACTCAAAAGAAACAAAATCCCCCACAACAAAAAACAGGAAAAAGTCCTCCTCGACCTCAAATCCCTCCTATTGTTGTTGCTGTTGTCGTTGTCGTCTTCCCTTTCCCTCTCGGACTCCTCATTCTGCCCTAGAGCAGCCATGGAACCAGCACTAGCTTCTCCTCCTCCTCCTCCTCCTGCTGCTGCTGCTGCTGTTGCTCCACCAGCTAGTCTACTTCCAGTTGCTTGAGCTCCGGCTTCGATCATCATCTGTTTAGCAAATGAAAGCCGGTGTGATTCCTTCACAAGACCGGAATTTGGTGCTCTTTCCATCTGGGCAACATTTGCATCAGCATTCTGGCGAGCATCCAGATGAGAAACGAGAAGAGATTATTGTAGAGAATCGCTACAATAATCTAGAGAATCTGCAGAGAGACGACGTCGGGCGCGACGAGAGAGAAACAAGAGAATAGAAGAGAAGAGGGAAGCAAAGACGCTGGCGTTAGCGCGCAGTCGAGAGTTCGGCGGGAGTAGGCAGCGGAGTTGCGGTGCTCCATTTCCATTTTTCGCTATTTATTTGAAACCAAGACAAAAAAACAAAACAAAAAAAAGAAAGGGGGGGGGGAGGGGTTGGTTCAAAAGTTTATTTTTCTTAGGAAATTATCTTAATCATCATGTTAGGTTTTAGATTATTTTGATGTTCTTATAAAACTAAATCTTGACTAAATTTTGCGGTTTAGGAAAATAGGTTCAACAAGCTTAAAAAGTTAATTTTTGCTTAGGAAATGATCTTAACCATGTTGAACTTTGAACTATTGGGGTAAAAAAAAAAAAAAAACCCCCCAATTTTTTTCTTTTTTTTTGGCATAAAAAATATTTTGAAAACTTGTGCATTATTATTATAAAAAATTAAATTCCACCTTAATATAAACATTATGCTTTTAATTAATGCTCACAAGTAAACAGGGTTAACAGTACTTACTAGTAGTTAACTTATTAGTAACTACTGGTGCTTACTTTTTAAAAGGTGCATTCACACCTGATGTTAGTTAGTGACTCTAGTGTTGAGTCCCCCTAACACCCATACTAGCCATTAAGCACTTAAAACCTAGTTAGTTAGTTACCAATGAAATTTTTTTATGTTAAGCTAACATTCACTTAAAACATTAGTAAGCCATAACATAACTCAATTAACAATGGGTTGCCACCTAGGATGCCACCTAGATTTTCATTTAACACCAACTTAACATCAAGTGTGAAAATGGCATCATTAGTAGTTAATTAAAGGAGCATTTTGACAAATCATTAAATATGATCCTCTCATCAAATTGTCAGAGGTTACAATTAATTTCAGTGTGTACTTAGTACTTTTTGCAAAGTGGACTTTCTTTCATAAATCCTAAAAGTTTCTCAAATGAATGAGGTAAGTTTGGTATGTATGTATGTATTCATGAGTTGCAGAAATCCAGACTCCAGAACTAACAATCAATTGTGGGAAAACTCACACTCTTTCTTATCCATTTCAGCAGAAGATATATTATTCCCTTATCTAATTTTAGTTTTTTTTATTTTAAAAAAAATTATCTGATTTTTATTTTTATTTTTATAAAAAATTTAAAAATCTGATTTTCTGTTAAAATTTCCAAAATTATTTTAATTATGTCAGCCTTGGAACAATTTGTAGTCTACTAAACCCTCCCTTTTGGAGGTGCACTATTTATTACAAAATGGGTGGAGGGTTTTTTTGAACTTGAAGGCTTGAAAACTGAAACACACAAACTTTAACTACTTTTAACAGTCATGTATATGTTTCATGTTCAAATTATGTACAAACCCCCAAACCCTAAACCCTAAACCCTAAAAGCAAAAATGGCTTTAAGGCCAAAAGTGAACTTATAATACCAGCACTTCACCATCCACTGGCAATTTATTATCATTCATCTGTGGATGAAATCCAACTGAGTTACCCTCTGATTTCACCTCGATTACGGAAGTCGGTGAAATAGTAAATAGATAAATGTAATAAGTGGTTTTACAAGTTACAACCTCTGGTTCCAGTTCTGGTTCTGGACTGAGTTCCAGGTAACCTAGACTGGGACAACTGGTTAACAGTTGGTTACTCTCCAGTTAGCTCCTTTTTTTTTCTTTTTTTTACATTATTTTATTTTATTTTATTTTAGAATTATTTATTTATTTATCTATATAATTAAAAAAATAAAATTTGATTCCAGTTTCGGTCATAAATGGAACCAGGGTTTCAATCAGTTCCGGTTCTTATCTGGTTCCACTTCCAGAACCGGTCCCAAAGTTCAGAACCAGTTCAGATTTAGTTTCTGTCAACCAAAACCAGAACTGACGATTCTAACCAACTGGCCAAACCAGGTATCTCACTCAACACTGGTTAGAACTAAACCCTATGTTACTCCATGTATGAAACCCTGGTTCCCACCTTGGTAACTTGGGAAATAGGACCTGTAGGAAGGTAAGATAAAAGGGTAGCTACAAGTTATGTAGATGCACATAGACGGTTAGTACCCAATGTTGGCCGGGTATCAACTGCTTTTGATACCAGCTGGTACTTTAATATGGGCTACTTTCAAATTTTTATATAGTAGTAGTCGGGCTACTTGTAGTTAGGCTCAATGCTGGTTTTGGGCTGGTATATGGCGGGTATATTCCTGGTATATAGATGGGTATAAGATTGATATGAGACTGATATTACCTCAAGTCACTACCAACTGGTGGTACGGGTATTAGGTCGGGTATCATACTGGTCTGGACTCTCAATTGAGCTCACATCTTTTTTTGGTTGGAACTGGCACAAGAATTGAATATTAGAACTAGTCTTTTGCTAGATTTGAACCCTAGATTCGAAATCATGAAAAAAACACAATTGAAAATAAGGGCAGGTTCTATAAGTAGGCAAGTTGATTTTTATTTTTATTTTTTGAAAAGTTGACAACTAGGCTATAGTTCAGAATTAAATATTATTATTATTATTATCAATTATTGAGCTCCATGCCCATATAGACCCTGATTTTAATTTGATATTCAAAAAAATTATCTATACAATAATTTTACAGGGAACTGGACCAAGTTCATACCAGTATTGATACCCGTCTCTAACCCTATATATCAGACCAACACTGGTTAGTACCGTTAGTTAAGAGCTAGTGGGTTGTTAGTTAGGTAGGTAGTGAAAACCAGAAACTGGGGAAACCACTGCAACAGTTAGCTTAGCAGCATGGCCATGGGAATGAATTGGGACCCAATGGAAGTTCTGCCACACCCATCATCATCA
Source organism: Sphagnum contortum (assembly GCA_963920785.1). NCBI lineage: Eukaryota > Viridiplantae > Streptophyta > Sphagnopsida > Sphagnales > Sphagnaceae > Sphagnum > Sphagnum contortum. The sequence continues at coordinate 18,635,536 of OY987278.1, forward strand.
TCATCATCATCATTATCCATCCCTCATGGTCAGCTAGTGGCTGTTGATTCACTCTGGCTATGGAAGCAGAGCTTCAAAAAAGAAGAGGAGAGAGATTTTAGATGGTAGAGAGATTTTACTAAAGTTTTTTTTTGTTTTTGAAATTGCAGTCTGACATTTTGTGTCTTCCCTTCTACCCAAAGATGAGATTTTACATAAAGTTTTTGAATGAATGTTTTTCATATTTTTGTTGTGTACTTTGAAGAGGTTGTTTCTGGCATCACTTACTTTTGTTTGAAAACTTTGTGTGTAAGAAAGAAGAAGAAAGTTAAGGCTAGTAGTAGACTTTTAGAAGAGAGAAGCTTGTAAACTTTTTTCCTCGGTTGTTTATTGTTAATGACTGTTGAGTTTTTTGAATTGCATTGCATTGCATTGGTTGGTAGTTGTTGGTACTTAAACTATTGTTGGAAAAGTTTTGATTTGTGAATTTAGAAAAGGTTTTGGGCCCACATTTGAGGTTCTGAACACTCTGCCCACCCCCTCTCTCCCCCATCCTCTTGTTTCTCTGTGGCAACTGTTTTGAGCTCTTGAAGTTTGAGGTTTGCAGTTGCAATTCAAATTTTGAATACACTTGAGGAAGGAACTAGCTATTATGCATGTTTGTAGCAAAAGAGACAAAATTGCAACAAATCTAAACCCAGACGACTTTCAGCTAACAAAATCTTCAGCAAGATTCAGGTAGATGGGATACCATTTTCCCTGACCTGATGAACTCAAGGGTGACCCCCAAGCTCATGACAAGAATCTAACCTTCATACTCCTTTGTCTTGCTTCTATCCCTCTTCCAGCTCCTTGTAACTCCTCCAACCATGGCAATTCATGGCATTTTCCCTTGTTGTCTACCATATGGAAATAGACCTTTCTCTTCACCTAACTAATCCACAATCAAAAAAGAAGGGTAGTGAAGCTTCTAGGTTCTTGGCATAACCCTTCAAGTCACCCTTCATATCAAAGTATGGTTCCAAGTGTACACCGTTGTTGGTCGGTTCTTGACTTTTTTCAATATCCACCGGATCAATTATTATAAAAAATCCATTTTTCACTTACACACATGGTATCAAGTATTACAAATTTTCAATTTTTTTAGGATGCGCATGGTATCAACTTGTTGGAATAATCAACCAATAAGGGCATCAATCCATTTTTTTTAACATATAAAAATTGGCTAGCACACATAAGGGTTGATTTTTGCAAAACCATACTAAGAATCGGCCAATATAGTGCCTAGGTCAATTATCAAACAAATTTTTCTAGAGCAATTTTTTTCCATTATTCCTATTTTCATTCTTTTCACATTTTTGAATCTCACATTTCACATTTCAAGATTTTGGTTTTCTATCATGGTTTTTTGATCTAAGAAGAAAAATGGTACAATTGTGTGAAATCCTAGAACATTGTGCCTATTCTATATCACAAACTAGTGTCAAAAAGCTCAAGCAAAAGAAGAATATGAACGTAGCACCAAATAGTTTGAGCAATGAGTTTCAAATCCAAGTGTGTTGAATGCGAAAGGATTCTAATTTTCTATCATGATCTTTTGATTTGAGAAGAAAAATAGTATTAAGTGTTTGAGATACTTGAAAAGCAAATCATGAAGATCTAGCATTTTTCCATAATTGATTTGGACATTCTTCAATCCCATAATGGCTTGTAGTGTGAGATCTTTGACAGTGGAGGCAAGGGAGGATTGAAAATTCATCCCAAACATATCAAAAACCATGATAGATTCCTGGAATCACCACCTTGTAGACTTGCCAAAACAACATAATCACCTCAACTGTTGTAATTATGGTTAAACCATAGATTAAGGGAAATGGAAGTCCATTGATACAATGGTATGCCACCATTTAAATGTAAGGACAAAGGCAAAGTTGGCTAAAGAGCTCCATTTACTATTCATTATAAAATCCACACTTGCACACAACCAGTCAAAATTTAAAAATGGAACAAATATGGCTTGACATATGTAATTAGCTTCAAAACAAATGTGCTTGGGACATTTGACATTTAACCAACTCTTAGAAAATTGAAAAGAAGAAGTTGATCCCATGCATAATTAAAAATAGCCAACTTAGCTAACTAATGTAGTCGGCCACTTGTGCTAACATTTCAAAATCCCACCTAATGGCAAAGGCATTTTGCAAAAAATAGAACAAAATGTTCATCAACATTCACATCCATCACACCAACTCATGATCAACATTGAAATAACTTCTAGAATTTAACAATGTATCATTTTCATCAATGATATCCACCTATTCCATAAGGAATTCATCAATGGATTGCCAATCTTATGGGCAATCTAATCTTGCATCAATAAACCAATTTTTCATTGTCATCATTGGTTTGTTGAAATTGTCAACTCGCAACCTATAGCATCATAGGTTTGTCAACACTCTAATTATCTTGAATTTTTTCTTAATTTCAATATGGGACCCAAGAATCCCAATAATTTATCAAACCCTAAAAGAAACATTTAGCAATTGTGCTTCATTGGACTTCCACCAAATTAAGGGCAATACAAAATCTTTTGGCTTCACATGCAAATGGTGGAATAAACCCAATTCATTCTTCAATAACTTGTGCAAATTGATTTCATTTGAGGTCATTGCCCCAAAGATGGAATCATCATCAACTAGTGCTACTTTAATTACGCCATTAGTGGTGGGGTTTAAGAAATGAAAAATAGCCACTAGCAATCAAAACAAAGTCTTGTTGTGGTAATCAACCATAATTTGTATCACTTTTGCTTGTCCAACAAATGCCTTCACCACATTAAGGGATTTAAAATGTGAGTCCAACATTAATGTTAGCATGTTGTAAACCTTGCTAACATTGTAAAAGAATTATAAATGGCAAAAATGGAACCAATACAACTTGAATTTATGCCATCATATTCACCCATAATGCCCCCAATTTAGATTCAAAATCCCCCCTCACAAAATTGAAGGGGGTTAATATCATATTGTTGAATCTAATTTGCATACACACATTAATTGAAAAGGTGACATTTAAAGCATTAAAAAGTAACCATTTGATTGAAATTACATTATTTCACAATAGGAAACATAATTTCAACAACCACTTTACAAATTGCCGATGTGTGTGCATCTAGCATACGACCTTGTAATTTTGAATTTCTTGCCTACCATCACATAAATTGATAACATCATGATACTTTAAGGTTTTTTTAAATAAAATCAACATGCTAACAAACCTAATATTCACCAATGTTTTTAGTTTTTGATGGGAGTGCCCAACATCAAGGCATGCCTTATGCCATTTTCGACGCCCTTTGTTGAACTTTTTAATCCATGTAATTGTTTTCTATAATGTAGATTGAGTGGCCTTCAAACTAACCTCCTTGAAACCAACATAAACTTTAGTTACAATCATATTAACATGCTTTGCTGAAAACATGGCCAAAACATGACCCATGCCAAAGAACTACAAGTCCCAAAAAACCATAGTTGACAATTGAAGTAAAAACTTGTCCAAGGGTGGATAGATTGTCACCCCCGTCCTTTGCATATGCAACTAGTTTATCTAGTAAATTGTACAATGATAAGAAATTTTTGACATGTGTTATAATTGCAACTTTAGATGCATCAATGGCTTCAAAAAGTCCCATTGTCACATGGCAAGACACCCATAATGAGTTTATGAAATCAATCATAGGAATAAACATGTCCTGTCCAAATCTAGACATCCATAAATAAAAAAAAGTTATTGTTGTAACACATATCCAAAACGGGAATTACATATTGTTCCATGGTCTTAACTACCAATGAAAGGATGGCATGTTGAACCATTTGCTTGGGTTTTGGAAACATAACTTGGGGGTTTTAATGCATGATCAAATGTCTTAAGCACTAACGTTTTAGAATAGAATTAGGCGTGTAAGTTTCGACAACAAACAATAGTAGGTCCTCCATAAATTTTTGTTGTTATGCATCATATTTTTTATAAGGATTCCCATTCCCAAAATGATTTATGATGGCCCCATAACCAATGACAAATTTCTTTTTCAACTTGTCCAATGTAGTTTTTCTGAATCAAAAGCCACATTTTCAACTTGCACCAAGTAGCTAAATGCTCACCCAAGATATATTTCTTCATAGAAGTAATCCCATGTTGTTGGCTTTAAAAAATCATACCTTTCCACCTTTTGGGCGTAATATTACCAACACTATAACTTTGGCAAACATAATGGCAAATCACACAATGCATAGTTTGAGGTAGAATAGGATTTAACTTACTACCATCATTCACCACAAAAAAATGCCAACAGAAAAACAACCTATGATGAGGGTCCCATGTTTATTTATTCAAGATGAATTAAACCTTCAAAACCCTCCCATGCAATTTTTGTTTCCTCATGCAAGTTATTAGGCATTGCAATGCTTTCAAATGCAAATTGGTCCACTTGGTGTCAAAATTGAACCAACTACTGGCCCAAAATCCTCAACCAAGTTCCTTGATTCCAAGTGAGCATCATCACAATTAAAACCTTCATGCGTACGCCCATCCAAACCAAGTGTTTTGGTTTGATTTACCATTTAAATTTTCATTTACAATGGAAACTATAAAGAAATTCCAAAATTTGGTTTACAAACTGACATTGATGAATTATAAAAGTTTTTTTTTGATGAACTTTAAAATTCACAATTCCAAATCAAAACTTTGAAACAATTCATGCAAGTTTATTTTTACAACACAACTTCAACATTACACATCTAGTCTCATATGGCTAAAAGATGACGCCAAACCATAAATAAATAAATAAATAAAAACAATGAACACAAGTGAAACATAACAAAAAGGGGAGAAATATTTTTTATGAATGAGTCATTTCAATTGTTGTAAGTTGAAAGGAAAATTTACCATCACAAACCCCCAATGACGCTTTGATATTCATCTTCAACATTCACAATAACATTCAAAGATCTCATAAATAACCATTATAGTTGTTGGGACCAATTGTTGTGTTTCGTGACTATTGTAACCAAACAAGATAATTTGTCTCAACAAGAAGTAGAAATGCATTGTTGAATGCAAGACTAAGGGTGACGTATGAGAGATGGACTTATGTTTTAAGGTTTTAAAGATACGACAAAAAATGAAACCCTAAATGGATGAAAGCGCTTGGATGAAAAAATAACGAACCTAAGTAAAAGTTTCATAAGGGTTTCAATAGGGCATTGATTTTTTAAAAATTAATAGCCTACTAATAGAATATTTATAAAATATTTATTTTCTTAATACCAAGCCAGGTAGGTTCTTGGTTAAATGGAAATGATAGGTAAGTTATATAATACCCAAACCCAGGTTGATACCTAGGTCATTTTCAATAATCGGCCAACCTTGGTGCACACCACCTACCAGATTTTATCGAAAGTTCAAAGGGGTGAAATGTCATGTATATAGTTGACAATCATAAGTTCTAGAAAATTGGGTATGGTTACATCAAATTTTGTCTAGTGATGAATGGAAGAATGAGCCATTGTAAAACTCCTTATATGTTATTAAATGGTCACTTACCTTTTCAAGGAATAACTAATGATAAGTTTTAGGTGATTGATAAATTCACCACCATTTCTAATTATTTTTCAAAGGAAACTTCAATAAATACACCATTATTTCTTGTGGTAAAGACATGTGCATACGAACAAGAATTGAAGATGGAATGGTGAAAAACCCATTTAAAAATAATCTCACATATGGAATGAGAAAGTGACTTGAACAATGTTTATGGCATTATCATTTAGATTCCATCAATGACAAAAACTATGAAATAGATGAAGCAAAACCCAAGAGGACCACAAAAGATCTGATGATTATTCCAAACAACATGAGCATTTCAAGATGTGAAAGTTGTGATTAGCAAACCCAAAGCGACAATTCAAAAGGGTGTAATATATGACAAGCAAAGAAGCTTCTTCTACGCCGAAAACAATATTTATCAAAAGAACAATAGACCAATCATTCAAAGCTATGAAAGTGTAATACAACTTGACTACTGCGAAATGAGATATGGACTTCAACAAACTTGTCATTTAATTATTAAACGGGTTATGTAACAAAAGACTAATAGATTTCAAAAAGAGATTCAAAGATAGGGCAAAGGCCATTCAGGAGGTTGTAGTAGAGTAGTGATGGTAAAAAGACTTTTGCACTAGTTCCAACATATGGTTTCATTATTATCATGATCCTATGAATTAACAAATGTACACATTGCAATTTGATGTAGACTACATTACCAGATGGTGATTTTATAGTTGATGTAAGAAAAACACTTCCACAAACACTTCCACATGAGGAGTTGATGATACAAAACCTTATTTGTTGCATAAGCTAATTCCAGTAACATAGTTATTTTTGCACTGTAGAGGATGGCACAAAAAGTCATATAAGTGGATTGAAACTCAGCTTCATTATTTGCATATATGGCACAGATTAGTAGCCATATTTCTATTTATGGTACACTTTCTATTTACATTGATACTTTTCATCCGATCATTGAGAGTTGACAGTAGAAAGATGTATATTTTAGTTGCCAGCTTGTATGATTTTACAAAAACAGCTATGGTATTACAAAAGGAGCATTATCATAGAGAAACTTTTGGAAATCTATGAGTGAATACTTTTTGTCTAGTTGATCATCTCTTTTCTTCCCAGTCTCAGCTTCTTGAAGGGGGTTTGATTTCACTTCTCAGTTTTCACTCCTAGCTTTTTCCCTGGAATCCTTGGATTTCCCCAAAAAAAGCACTACAGGAGTGTCTAAACACTTCCCCCAACAGTGTGCAATTAAGTCCTTTTTATCAAGCATTCACCTGATATGACCACATATTATAAAACACCTGGTAAACTTGTTGTCTGCCTAGTCTAGGGTGTGTGGAAACATTTTCAATATACAATACTGTCTTCTGTATCAAGCAATCCCCTGATATAGAGACAATCACATTTATCATAAACCACCTGGTAAAATATCTCACAATATGTTCAATTTACAAAATCCTTTCCATACAAAATCCATACATCAGTCAGTTTACAGAATGCTACTAAGTATAAACTGCTGCTTCAGTTCTCAGCATAGCTTCTTGCAATGACACATGCATGCTTATGCCAAAGTTCCATAGGGAGACACCACAAGAAAAAGCTCTACAGCTCAAACTCTCAATTACACTCAAACCTCCGTACACAATCTGTCTCCTTGGAAGGAGCTTACCACCAACATCCAGATGGCACAACTGCACACACTCTTCTGAACTGGTTCTGCTCACAACCTTGCATGTTTGGGCAGGTACAATTTCAACACAAGAATTGCTATGCAACAAACCTTCAACATCACAACAAGTTGATACAAACTAGTTGTCAAACTCCTCAAAATCCTTCTAGTAGGGGACTGTGATCGTGTCTCCAGCCGCTATAAAGTCTCCAGCAAGGATACCATTAGATGCTTTCAATGATTCAACTGATACCTGCAGGAGCCAAGTAAAGCAGGGATCACCAGATAATTCCATGAATTCTCCATCCATCCTGCATCATCTCATATGAGATGAAGAATTCCATGCACAGCAAGAAACTACAAATCCAGCACATAATAAGATATTAAAGGGATTAGCTTAAACATTATTTGTCAGCTTTAATCTGGAATTATTGTCCCTGATTGATTATTAAAATTCAGCAGCTTATTTGCATTTGATGGCATTCAGCTCACAAAGGGAGAAAGTCTGAGAATCATCATACCCCATATCTCCGGGAAAGCCCCCAAAGAGTGTCACCCTTATGCACCCGAATTTCCCTTCCATCAATCCGTTTCTTAGCCTCCTTGCCTTGCTCATAGACATGAGAGCTAGCATCTTGCACCTTCTCTTTCTCCCTGTTTGCCAAGCTCTTAACATCTCTACCTGCTTCCTTCAATCCACTTCTGATATCTCTCCCTTTCTCTTCTACTTCACCTTTAGCATCCTTTGCTTTGTTCTCCACACTCCCAAAGAATCCCCTGGACTTCTTCTCTACATCTTTACCTGTATTCTCAAGCCCATACTTTGCATCACGGCTCTTGTTTTCCAACTCATTCTTTGCTCCCCAACCTCTGTTCTCAACCTCCCTCTTCGCCCCCCACCCCTTGCTTTCAACCTCCCGACCTTTGTTGTCAAGCTCTTTCTTTGCTTCCCAGCTTTTCTGTTCAACCTCTTGTTCCCCCCTGTCAAAAGCTCCTTTCACTCTGTCTCCTGCTCCCTCGAAGGTATCCTTCACTCTCTCACCTGCTCCCTCAATGCCATGCTTCACAGAACTGCCAGCATCTGCCAATGTCCCCTTGATCCCCCTGCCTGCTCCCTCCAGATTGCCTTGTGCATCCCTTGCCTTCCTTTCTGCACTGCTCTTGAACTCCCAACTCTTTTCCTGCACCAAAATCTCAGGTTCAGGCTTCTCAAAGAGACACCACCAAAAGCAAGCAAGTATAGCACAGTTTCTGAAAATCTGCTTCCCATCAGTTTTTGAAATGGGCTCAGATGATATGCATACATGATCTGATTTCAGATTGACCTGAGGCATTGTGCACAATTAATCAACAGAAAATACAATCATCTCTCTCTCAAATGATCTATATCGCACATAGATTGTCAAGTGTTCACAACACAAAAGCTCCACAATGCAGGGTGCCTGCCTTGAGTTTCAGATAGGAAAGAAAATTTCCTGGTGAAGAAATACCCTTTTGCATGAGATACTTTTTCATATTCACACTACAAGAAGCAGAATAGTTCTCAGAAGCCACACCTGAAAACCATACTAACAAGCTCATTCTGTCTTCCAAACATTTTCTAAGACAAAGTACCACAGTTTGCAAACCACAAAGTGAGGATCCAGATTCTTACCCTTGTACCATCAAGAGCATTAGAGGCATCTTGCTTGATCCCCCTCTCAGTATTCACCAAAGGATGATCCTCTTTGTGGAAAGTCTTGTATAAACTGAAGGCAATGCCAGATGCTACAACAACACCTGCCACCGTCACAATGATATTCTTGTTACCGTCATCCTTTCCCTTCCCAGTGTCCTCTACTTTCTTATGCACTTTGTGCGTTCCATTGGGAGTTGCATTAGGACCTGTTGACATTTTGCTGCAACCAAAAACCAACAATTCTCAAATTCTTGACAAAACAAGGGCTTTCTGGAAAAGTCAAGAGATGCAACAGCTGAATCCACACAAACATATAGCCCAATTATTGAACACTCAGCTCATCAAAATCATAGAGACTTCCAAAAAATACACTATGAAACAAACAGGACCTTGAACAATCAGTTTTCAGAAAAATCACATCAAACCAGAATTTTGCAAAACAAAATACACTAATCATCCCAGCGTCCTGTGCTGCAAACCGAAGGCAAACAGACTTTTCCAATTCTGTAAGGACCAAGAAGCAAGACGGCATCAGAAACCAGAACCTTGATCATACCACAAAACCCTAAAAATAAACCCCGACATAACGGCACAGCCACAAAATGCACACATAAAGAACCAAAAAGAACTCAAAAACTACGACAAACAAAACCCTGCATACAGACGAAAAACCACGAGAAAAGACTAAACAAAGAAAGAAACCAATAACAAAACCCTTGTAAAAGGAACTGCCAAGCTGACCTCTACTGCTTCATATTTTTAACAAACAACAAAATCAACACCACAACACGAAAACAAGAAACCGGCGGACCTCAAAAATGCTGCCGAAATCCGCAAAGAGCTGTAAACCCTGGCTCAAAACCCTCTGCTATAAACCCTATCCCTCCTCTGCTCCGAAAAATGAAGCTCGCAGAAACTGATGATGCAATGCTCACAAAAAAATATTCATTCGGTGCAGGAAATTTCCGTGCACAAGATCGACAACGATTGCACACGAAAATAGAAATCAAAACGCGAGAGGAAAGCTCGCAAACAACAGCGACAACAACAAACAACCTCACAGCGCGTCTGCAACGGAGACAGAGAGAAGAACAAACTACGAGACTGTAGCGGATGGAATTCGATCCCGCGACCTCTTCTCTAAAAAGGCACCAGTGCTTTGCCACGCGGGCTTTCTCCATTGGTTTGTTGCCAGGAGTGTTGCAACGTGGCAGTGTCCATCGATCCTTGCTGGCTGTTGTCTTGACAAGTGGCAAGGTCGTAGAGGGAGGGGTGGGGCTTTGTTCTTCTTTTATTCATTTATCTTTTGTTTTTCTGATCTTTTACTTATCTTTTTTTTGGGGCTGGTTTTGTGTCTTTTTTTTTATTTCCTTCTAAGTCCTTCCTTCTTGTCCATTTTTTCTTTAACTTTCTTATCTTTTACTTATGTTTATGCTGCTTTTGGGTCCTTTTGTTTTTTTTTTCCCTTGTGCCTTCTTGTTCATTTGTCTATTACTTTCTTATCTTTTACTTATCTTTTTGTTAGCTTTTTGGCCCTTTTTCCTTCTGCCTCTTGGGGATTGGAGTTTTAAAATTGTGACAGCATGTGTGTACAAGTGGCAGTTCCTTGGTTCAAGCTTTTTCACACTGGATGATGTTCTGCACACGTGGCATGTACCGTGGCATGATCCCATGGTCGAATCCCTAACTCGAATTGACACGTTACTAAAGTCAAAAAAGGGTCAAGATTGGGAGAAAAACCAGAATTATTATTATTATTATTATTATAGTTAAAAGAAAATAATTGAGATTTATTTTTTCTCGTGACCGTTGGATGTGGGTACCTTTGCAGCTGACCTTTGGATTGGAGGATAAGCTCAAAAGAGAAATTTGGAAACAAAATATCAAATGGGCATTTTTCTTTTCCTTTTTCTTTTTCTTCTTTTTTGTGAAGGTAGGATTTTTTTTTGTAGTCCACTTAAATTCAGAAATTTTGCTTTAAATTAATTATATATTTCTTAAACAGAAAAACTCTTTATTTTATGTCATTTTTATTTCATTTTAGATAATTGAATATGTATTTTAATTACCCAAAATTCTTCATTCTGATGTTCAAATTGCCCATCATGACAAAATGTTTGGAGTTTGCCATAGCCTTCTGAAAGATGGGTATGTAGGGAATTCAAATCTTTTTTGGTGTGGGTTGTTTCAAAGTGGGTTGAGAAATAGTGAGGTGAACATAAACCCTAAACCCTAAACCCTAAAATCCGTTCACTGATAATTTGACCAAATTAATTGGCATGGAAATTAAACCTTAGTTTGTGCATTCCCAAAAATAAAATTAAAAAATCCCACTACATAATAATAATAATAATAATAATAAGAGGAAGAAATAATGTCACATTTCTAGCATATTATTTCCATAATATGACATCAACAAAACATGGATCATGCTAGACTCTAGTTGGCAATTTACTCTTACAATTGCCCCTTAAGTAACAACATTACATGGTTACTTTCAATTTCTTATTGTCAATTTTTTTTAAATAAACAAAAATGTTTTCACAACTCTATTTGCAAACAAAACAATCGAAACAAAATCTTTGATAATAGGTTTCAATGCATGCCAAACAAGGTTCCAAATTTGCAAACCTTTGGAAGAATTTTTGAGCTATTTCTTTGGGTTGAAAGCGCATAAAAAAAAATCTTCGAGGGTTCAAAGCTTCTAATTTATTTGCAATTTTTTTCAAAAGCCATCATCAACAAGTTTATTACTAAAAAAAACTTTGACACATATTCAACTTATAAAACTTTTGTAATTTACTAGAGATCGTAGAATTATTATCTTGTAAAATACATTCAAGAAAAATTACATTACTTTTGACCAACAATGCACAACATGGAGTTGCCATCAAAAAAGAGGTTGTCCAAACCACTTGAGTTTAGACATGGCACCACTTTAATAATGATTTTTTAAAATAATCATAATTACTTTACCAAACATCAAACAATCATTGTTGTTTAGACTATTAAATTTTATAGGGATCAAAAATACTTGAATGACTACCAAAAGGATATGTCTCCCAAAGATGTCAAGAACAAACATTATATGAGTAGTATTTGCTTTTGCAATTTCTACTTCAAAATATGTTGATTTATTAAATCATCAAATTGCAAAATCACAAATGAATTTACACCCAATATGATGACAAATATACAATAAATTTTTATTTACACAAGCACATCATGTTGTTAAAAGCATAATGGCGCACAACATACAACAATAAATATAAAAAGAAACAAAGTGCAAGAGAATTCGGATTTATTAGAAAGAAAACACTTAGTTAAGTAATATTAAAGTAGAATTCTTACAAGATACAACATCTCCTTTAGGATTTGAAAGTTCTTCACTACTAACATTTGTGGAAAAAAAGCAATTTGCTTCTAGCAAGATTTTGTATAAGGTTCTATTGATTTCACATGACATGCTTGCCATTCATATTAAATTGAAAAGTTGAAAATGATGGTCAAAACAACATCTTTACAATATATCATACATTAATTAACATATAAAAGTCTCATTATTGTAATATTTGGGCTGCTTCAACAATTCTCTACTAAATAACTAATTTAATTTAGAATTTTTGTTTGACGATTACATTTTTAATTATGAAAATTTTGGCATGTGTATAATATATCTAATAAAATTTAATAGCATTTTAAAAATATTTCGTTGTGTTAGTGGTCAGATGCATGTAAGGTAACTCATTTGGTTAGGTAAGTCACTAGTTCAAAACTAGCTCATAATTTGAATATGTTTTTGAAAATTTCAACAAAGTTGAAAATACTTTAATTTATGCCAAAATCACCCAAGTACTACAATATATGCTTTTAAAAAAATTTGGGGAATGTTTATGATAGTTACAACCAACATTTTCATCCATAAAGTGCATTTTCATGTCACTTAAGTAAACCATGCATTACTTTTCATCCTAAAGCAACAAACTATTCCAAATAAAAGAATTTCCAACATGCACAAGTGTTTTGACAAAAATAACAAGACAATTTACCTCTACATATAAGTCAAATCATATACAAAAAATGATCATAACCAATAACAGAAATTGTAATAATAAAAAATGATTAATTTTATTTGTGTCACGAAAACCTTTAAAACTTGAAATGAAATGGATATGATTATGATGCAATGTTGTACCTCGCACATTGGAGTGGATAAATTAAAGATAATAGAAAAGGATTTCATTTATATTTTTTAGGAATTAGTTCAAAAGAACCCTTTATACAAAACTTCCATATAAGGATCACATTTTTTTTTGAAATTTGTCCAAAAGCTCTATTTGATGGAAATGAACAATGATGCATGAAATTCATCCATCTTGAATAAAAATGAATGTTGTGGATGAATTTCATCCATTAACCATGAATTGGATTAGGTTTGGGTTGAATCCAAAACAAAGTTTTTATTTTATCACAATTTCATTATTTACAATAATCATGTGTAACATGTGGAATAATGTGTAACAATGGAATTTTAATGCAAAGTACACGTATAAATATTTAAACAATGTAATGTGATTCCAAGTTCTTAACTCCAAAAAACCCATATGGCAATGGGCACCAAACACAATGCATATCTAATTAAACTACAATCACACATAATGTTAGGTCAATGTTAAATGGAAGTTAAAAAAGGCGAAAAAAAATGTTGTATATAGATTAAAATTTTAATTAACATCAAAACCTAGTTAGCATCTTAGGTGCACACAATATTAAATGGGTGGCAAGATAATGTTAAATAAGTGTTAACATTAAATTTTCAATAAACACATATTTTGAAACTAGTGGGTACCCGCGACCTTCGGTCACTATGAGGTGCCCCTACATTGTTTTACTAAATTCGCCATATTTTTTATTTTTAAAAATCCTATAGCCTGAGTAGGACCGTCATCATTTAATGTTAATTAATGTTTGAGATCCTCGCCAATGGACCTACTTGAGAAATTTGCCCCAAAAAAAAAAAAAAAAAACCCTAGTATTAACCAATGTGGGGAAAAGGGCGGTTGGGGGGGGGGGGGGGTACATACCCGTCGGTTCTGTGTATTTGAAAAATTTAGAACCATCAATTATGGGTATAATTAGCAGAATCAAATATGGGTATGGAAAAAAATACCTGCCTACACAACGAACCCGCCGGAAAAGGGCGGAAAAAAAAACCCCCTGGTACTAACCCTAGGCAGCGCCATTTGAAATATACAGAGGCCGGTTCTACCATAGAAAATGCAGAGGCCGGTTCTACCATAGAATGCAAAGCCAGAACTATCACATCACTGACAAACTAACACAATTAATATAGTAGATGAAACTTCAATGTTGAGTAGTTTTCATGGACATGAAAAATCACAAGAACAAAGGATATAAGAAAGGTTTGAGTTTAAAGGTCACAAGAACAAAACAAGATTATATAATTCAAAAACAAAAACACAAAATCTAAGAATAAAAACACAAGATGTGTAAAACAACCGTAAAAACAAATTTTTATTATGTCAAAATAAACATAAATATGAAAAGAACATGACAAGGTTATGTTATAAGATCATGCTTAAGACTAGTGTTGAGGACATTGAAAGAAATGAAAGGTTCTACTTCTATTTATACCCCTTTAAGGACCTAGCCTATAAAAGCTTCCAAGGAGGCTTCTATGTGTGCATCGAATAAAGAAACTTTTTGAGAACCTTCTTAATTGAGAGTAAACTAAAAGTTAACTAAATTAACTACAATTTAATTCAAAATTAACTAAAGTTAATTATAACTTAATTAGGACTTAATTAGGACTTAATTGTCATAGATGTCAATGCCATGGGGTTTACTTTTTTGAATGTTCATCCATGACTTGTATTGAACTTGTACGTAACTTTTAATTACTTTCAATTCATTTTTAATTAACTTTCAATTAAGTTTTAATTCATTTTTAGTTAATTTTTAATTAACTTCTAATTAACTTCTAGTTAATTCCAAATTAACTCTTAGTCAATTTCAAGTTAAATCCCAATTAATCTCAATTAAACTTCAAGTTAATTTCTAATTAACTCTTAATCAAATTTTAATTAACTTTTCGTTAATTTTTAGTTAAATCTTAATTAACCCTAGTTAACTCCTAATTAAATCCCAATAATTATGTGCATGAATTGAAAGCAAAACCATGATGTGTAATCATGCCAAATTAGGTTGAGTATTTTCTTATGTAATTATGAATGTGGAGGTAGCTTGCCATATGCCAACTTAGCAACTAACTTTATATGATAATTAATGTGTGTGTGTGTGTGTAAGTATGGAGAAAGTTGAAAAAATAATGAAATCTAAATACACATGAATAAATAAATTAATACAAATCTTGTTGGAAGCCATATTGCCTTCAATAGTATTATAAGTCCAATATCCGTATGTGTGAATGTTCCACTAGTAGGTTGATATTTATAGATGCATTTATATATAGGTATGGGTGAATTTGGGTTATTAATAAGTAGATTATATTCTAACAAACATTGACCATTATGGTTTATTGTGGAATTTCATCCAATTTTTTTATAAAAAGGTTTCATGTCCATCCACTATCCATCTTTCATGGTTTTTTCGGTGACTTGGAATTCCTTTTGGCCCAAAAGTTAAAACATATATTGCAAAACATATGTGGCATATGTTTTGAAAAGGATTTTGCACAATTTTTGCAAAGTTAGAGGTAAACAATATGAATTTGTGAATTCGGCAGTGCATAAAAATGTAGATTATTGTAGTTTAGCATAGGTTCGAACTTATTAGGACTATTTTTTAAGTAAATATTTTCAATCATATAAAAGTGGGTGTAATTCATTAGTATAATTCATTAAGGGATTTTTTAAATGAAATACATTCACCACACCTTGATCATTTCACTTTGCTTAAAGTTATGTTATTATAAGGTCACTATGTAATCATCATGTTTCATGTTTCATAATTCAATATTAATTGAAATAATTGATTATATTTTAGGCTATTGTATCTTAAGTTGTTTTAGGCTATTACACCTAGGCTATTTTAGGTTATTTTCAAAAAATTAAAACTCGTCCATTTTATAATATCTTACATTATTCCACCTTTGAATGTTTAAGATCATTCCACCCTAAGCTATTTTAGGTTATTGTACCTTAAGTTATTTTAAGCATTATACCTTAGGTTATTTTCAGCCATAATAAGATATTTAAAACTAGTTTTTGAATTATTCCTATCATGGATGTTTGTAGGAAAAATTATTCCTTGTTATTATACCTTAGTTTATTTTTGACTATTTAAATTATTCCACCTCGAGTTATTTTAATCTATTTCACTTTACATTATTTTAGGCTATTGTATCTTATGTTATTTTTGGTTATTTTACCTTCGGTTATTTTAAAATATTCTAAGTACCCTAAAATATTTTACATTACACCATATGTTATTTTAGGTTATATCAGGCTATTTTAAATGATTTTACCCATGGATATACCCTATGTTACATAGCTTTAAAAAAATTAAGGTAAAAAAACTTAAAATACTTTACCCAAAAACCCATAATAGTTGTAAATAACCTTTAATAACTTAAGGTGGAATAACTTAAAATAACCAAATAAAGTTTAGGGTGAAATAATTTGAAAAAATAAAAAATAAAACTTAATAACATAGGATGGGATAACTTAGAATAGCTCAAAATAGCCCAATGTAAAATAACCTTAAATAACATATGATGTAATAGTCTATAATAATTTTTAATACCTTAAGATAAAATTGCTTAGAATATTTTAAGGTGGAATAATTTAAAGTATAATATCTTATAATAGCTTATGGTGGAATAATTTTAAATAACCTAAAGTATAATAGTTGAAAATAACCTAATATAAAATAGCCTATAGTAACCTATGTACCATAGCCTATAAATAACTTAAGATTAATTTAAATCCTAGCCTATGGTACTTTAAAAATAGTCTAGGGTAATTTACATTCATTTTAGCCTAAAGTAATCAAAACTAACCTAGGAATAACTTAAGACTAGCCCAAACACTTAGCTTACACCACAAATTTATTAGCTTCATTGGTTCCTTTGAAATTCACAAGAAATTTATTATGTCATGGGTTTATATTTTTTGCACATAGATGTGCGTTTAAAACATGTATGATGCATGTACAAATTTGATGAAATATTTTCAATCAGTTGAAAATATTTCATTTATTTATATATGTATCAAATATGTTTTAGACACACGAAATCCATGTGTAAAAAACATAAATTTATGAAAGAACGATTTTTGCATGATTTTCATTATCAAATCATGTGATGGGAAGTTTGTGATGTATGTAACCTACACATAGACTTTATAGCCCACGTTAGTCAAAATAATTTAAGGTAACCTATGAGTATCTTAAGTTATGTAGGAATGTAAAGTAGGGTAAACAAGGTAACATAAGTTGAAAAGATACCTAGGGTAAATATGTAAATAAGTTAGGAAAATAAATTGCATAATAATTTGTGATGACAAATCATTGCATTTATTCGAATAATGGTCTAATGGTTAAGTATTTGTTCTATAAAACATGAAGGTGAGAGGAGGCAAATGGTTCAAAACTTCACATATGCACCCCAAGTTGGTGGGTTAGGCGGCTTGGCTTCCTAATTTAGGTTAGGTGGCCTAAGTAACATAATCTAGGTTCATAGGTGTTTAATTTAGTTTTGGGTTTCTAAAAAACCAACCTAATGAATTAATTATTAATGAATTCACTTGTCCATAATCATTAGTCTTCATTCGTTAGGGGGTTTGCCACTTTCACCATGGTAATTTGGTCCAAGGTCATAAAAAATTTAATAAAATATAAAATGAATTCAATTGCATCTCCTTGTAATGTTTCTAACACAAAATAAATAACATTAAAAAAATGTCACATAATCAACAGAACACACACATAATAAAAAAGGTGAAATTTAAATATGTTGTGTTAAGATCAAACCATAGTGAACCAGCACCCACTAGTGCACCAACGTGGATGGATGGTGCATTAATAGGATTCTTTTTTTTATCCCTATGCCATCCCAAGTTGATTTTTTTTGTTTGCCCTTTTTTAGCCCTTTCTTAGCCTTGATTTCAAAAAAAATTGCAATTTTATTTTTCCCCACCCCCTTCCCAAACTTTTTTTCCCCTTGATCTCAAATTTTTTTTTAGGAACTTTATTTTCTCCCTACCCCCACCCAATTTTATTTTTCTTTTGAAACTTTTCCCGCCCAACCACCTACTACCCCCCATTGCCCTCCTCCGACTTATTTACCTATATATTTAAATTAAAAGTAGATTCTCCCCCATCTACCAACTCACCTATAAATTTAAAATGTGATATTCTCATCCCCACCCACCTACCCACCCTTCCACCATCCTACCTATCAACATTTTAAGTAGGTACCTACCAAACCCCACCTACATGGCTACACCTACCTACATGGTTACCACTCCAATAAACCTCCAACGATCAACAATGATGAAGAAAGAATAAAATGAAGGTATTGCACGAAACTTGCTCTTGTTCATTCAAACAAAATAAATAAAGGGACAATCAAAGTATTTAGCACCTTCTATATAAGGGTATTGCAAGTTCTACTTAAAAAGTGTTTTCCATGGGGGTATTGCAAACCAAGTGGATAATTAAAGCAATGTGGAGCTCCAATTCAATTTAGACACATTTAATGCATGTTGTATTCAAGTTCATAAAGCAAAATATTCAATGAATGTGTAATACCCCATTATACATATCCTTGAAATAGTTTGGGCTCCATATCATATATTTTGACAATTCGAGGGCTATTGTGTAGCCCTACCAAAACCTATAAGGAATGCAATACCCTCATTGGGCTAAATTGTAATACCATCATTGGGTTACACTGCAATACCCTTATTGGGCCACAAGACAATACCCCTTTCAAGGTATCCCAAAAATACATTAGATTCCATAACATATCTTTTGACATGTGAAGGGGTAATGCATAACCTTACCAAAACCTAGAAGGAAACCAATACCCTCATTATGGTATTATTTCGTTAAACACTAGAGGTCTATCGCTTTTAGAGGGGTATTGTTCGTCCCCAAAATTATTCAATACGCTTGCAATACCCTACACAGGGTATCCCAAAAATACATTAGGCTCCATAACATATCTTTTGAAACTTGGAAAGTATTGCATAGCCCTACCAAAACCTAAAAAGGATGCAATACCCTCAATGGGCTACACTATAAACACCATGGGCTGAATTATTTTGGTCTAGGCTATTAAAAGGGTGTTGTTCATGCCCAAAAATACTCAATGAACATGCAATACCCCTCTCAAGGTATCCCAAAAATACATTGGCTCCATAAGATATATTTAGACACGTGGAGGGGTATTGCATAACCCTACCAAAACTTACAAGGAAATTAATACCCTGAGTAGGGTATTCAATATTAAACATCATGGGTCTACATTATTGAAGGGGTATTGCTCATGTTCAAAACTACACAATACACTTGTAATATCGCTTATAAGTTATCCCAAAAGTACATTGGGTTCCATAACATATATTTTCTAACTTGGAAGGGTAATGCATAACCATACCGAAACCTAAAAGGAAAGCAATATTTCCATCATATTTTTTGACATTAAAACATAATTTCTAATCTAGAATAAATATATAGTAGGTTGGTAATATTTTATATTTTATAAAGATATAACACAAGTCCTCATGTAATTTTTTTCTTATGTATAATATTAGCTTAAATATTGGTCTAAATATATTGTTATTTATTACATATCAAATAATACATTATATATAATTAATGGTATTATGGAATTATTTTCTTGATTCATTTTAATAAATATAAATGTCTTCATTTATTTAAAATATGATTGAAATTGATTATATATATAATTTAAATTGTATATATAAACCCATGGCTATGTATAGTCCAATTTGTTTTTGCAAAATTTATTTTTAATGAGAATTTAAAAATTCCAAACTATAAGTTATTGACATTGTATATTTTATTAATGCATGTAATTGAATATTATTTCTATGTAAATTGAAACATTGTAATTGAAGTTTGTTATATAAGTTACTACTATTATGTAATTTTGATCTTGTAAATTAATTCTGTTTAAATTTTAATTTACAATGTACTAAATGATGATATACTTAGTTTATTAATGTGTGGAATTATATTTTTTGCATTTATAGAGATATATTTGCATAATTATTTTAATTTGGTAGAAATTTTCAATAAAAAAATTTATGGAGGAGGAAGTTGGGGCAAAGGTGGGGTATTATTTAAAGATGCATTCTTCAAATGAGGTTTCTAGAACCTTGAAATTTCTTCCAATTGTGGTTGTTTAAAATTTGTGCTCCAAATGTTTTGAGTGTAGTAATCAAGGGGGAGTTTGCATTCCCTCTATTTTATTTTTTATTTTTGTTGTGTTGCTTTTGCAGCCCAACGGTGTGTAGGCCAAACTGGAACGCAATGAAGATCTTGCACTTGTGATTCAAATGATTCAAATCGGGTATGCAAAGGCACTCAAAGGTGCTTGGATGGAGCACGACTGGACATCTACATCAAACGAGACAATGTGACGTAAGGAGATTCACCTCCTTATGGAATACCATGATTTAAAATTGATTCATGGTCAGTAAATTTCCAACAATGTTTTGAATTTTAGGTTTTAGAATTCATATGCAATATTTATTGTATTGTGTTGTTTATTTTAGGGTTCAAGGCACCACCAAGGAGGTGTTTGTGGCTGATGCTTTGGACGCAACATTAACCAATCACGGGGGTTTTACGTAATGGTACACCCATAATGCTAAGGTTGCATCAATGCAGTACAAGAGAGCCAATGGGATCCCATAACCCTTCGGTAGTGATTCAAATAGCCCATAACATATCCTAGTTTCGATTAGGGTGTTGTTTTGGTTTTCAGGATTTAAGGTAACAATTTATTTTTGAAGCAACCACATATTTACTGGTATGCCATGTTATTTTAGTTAAGGCATTTACTTTCATTTTGCACCATCTCGTGTTAATAGTTAAAAATAAATTTTCACATATTCTTATATGTATGCTTGATAAATTTATCAAAACAATGATTCTAGTTTTGCACTCAAACTATTTTTTTTTTTTTTACTTCAAAAAATTAGAAGTTTAAACCTAGAAAGGAAAAAAATACCTTCATGAGGGTAATATGTAAACACCATTGATTGAATTATTTTGGTCTAGGCTATTGGAAGGGTATTGCTTAAGCCTAAAATTACTCAATGCACATGTAATACCCCGAATAGAATATATTAAAAATCCTTTGGGTTCCATAACATATTTCAAGAATCCTAAAGGGGTATTGCATTGCTTTAACAAAACCTAAAACGAACGTAATACCCTCATGAAGGTATTATGTAAACATAATGGATTGAATTATTTTGGTCCATGCCATTGGAAGGGTGTTATTTATGCCTATAATTACTCAATGCACATGCAATACCCCTATTAAGGTATCTTATAAAACCTTTGGGTTCCATAACATATTTATATAGTCTTAGAGGAATATTGCGTAGCCCTACCAAACCCTAAAAAGAACGCAATACCTTCATAAAGATATTTTGTAAACAATATGAATTAAATTATTTTTGTCCATGCTACTAAAGAAATATTGCTTGTGCCCATAATTACTCAATGGGTATTCAATATCTCTTCCAAGGTATATAAAAGTTATTTTGGGCTCCATCACATATCTATTACAACATGGAGGGGTATTGCCTAAAAGTAAACTTACAAGGAAAGCAATACCTTGTTTAATGTAATTTGTAAACAACACGGGCTTAATTATTTTGGTTTAGGTTGTTAAGGGGTATTGTTCATGCCTAAAAGTATTCAATTCACATGCACTACCCCTCTTTAGGTGTCCCATAAAACCTTTGGGCTCCATAACATATCTTTTGGAATTTGGAAGGGTATTGCATTGCCTGAACAAAACCTAAAAGGAAAGTAATACCCACATCATTTTGTGATGATATCATAAACCATGAAACAAAAGAATTTTTTTTAAGATACTTATTCCATGCTCATTATATCATACCAAACATATTGATTCAAGTAAATGAGGGTATCGCAAATTTCTTCACATTAATGGTAGAATGTCACTTGAATAAAGTCATGTAGTTTAAATGCAACACCTACATCACCTTAGGATATTTACATTCACCATGAAAATTGGCACAATATTGCGTAGCCTTAATAAAACCTGAAAGGAATGCAATACCTGCATTATATTGTGACAATATCCTAAACCGTGATATAAATGAGGGTATTGTCAAGTTAGTCACATTGATGGTAAAAAACAATGAAACTATCACTAAAATGAGGGTATTGTAGTTACACTTCAAAATTTTGTTGAAGTAAACCTTATACCATCAATGTGGCAACTATTGTTATGCCTTCATTTACATGTACCAACAATTTTGCATTGGTCCATTAAATGATTCTTACCATTAATGAGTTTGAAAATGTCTTTCAACTATATTTAATGTATTTTTTAAAAAATTAACATAAAATAATTATTAAGATATTATATGTATAAAAATGAAAAATAATAATAAATCCACACATTAATTAATAAGTATATCATTTTTTGATACATTGTAAAATAAAGTTTACATAGAGGTAAGAAAATACATTGACTAAACGTACATGATATTAGGTACTTATATTTCAAAATTCAATAAAACCTTAATTCTTAAACCTTAACCTTAAACCTTGATTGAAGGAAGTCAAGTTTTATTGAAGAATTTTTTTTAATGTTTATAAAAAAGAAACAATAATAAGGAGGAAGATTTTGCTGATGTTAGGGTTGATGAAAGATGCTTATGGCTTGCTTTGCAATATTGATAATTGATACAATGCATTACTATGTTGCAAAAAATTCCAACTACTTTTTGGAGGCAACATAGCTCAATAATGCAAGAGGTCCTAACTTTGCAAGGAGGAAACAACGGGGGAGCATCTTGTGTTTATTCTTATTAAAATGATTGCTTTGATGTTCGTATCTTTGATGAATTTAATTTTGAAAAGGCAATCATTAGAGGTTTATCAAACCAGATATTAAGGCAATAGTTTGATTATATTCAATTAAGGCAAGATGATGATATCACTGATTAAAGGGCATCTAATAAACAAAAACCACCTGGAACTAGGATGCATGAAAATGGAGCTTGGGCACATTCACCCAATGTCCAAAATGATTTTAGTACTAGTTTGTTATCATCACAGACAAGTCTAATCACATGAAGTAACATATAGATTAGCTGCATGAAAGACATATTTTTATTAGCCATTTAAGCAACTACTTGATGTCTAGGTCTTCTCCTGGAGAATTTGATTATCTTCTTGTTGAAACATCGATTTGATGATCTAGGTGGTGAACATCTTAAGATAATTCCATTCATAGAAAAAACATTGTTGTGCTCAACAAGAGTTGGGGGATTCAACAAAATCATGCTTGAGGTAGTAGTAACTTAATCACAATAATTGTAATGTTGTCTAACTCTTAGGTGGATTCAATTTGCACAAGGAATTGCATAGTTGAATCATGTTCAACTTCTCAAGGTGTTTAAAACATTGCATAACAACTTGGCCCTCACAAAGTTTTCGAATCCACACAAACTGTAGCATGACTTCCAAGAGCAATCCCTCCTTTATGAATAAACAACAATTCAAGCACTAACTCCTTATAATCAACTATCATCTTTAAAACATTATGGAAGTTAATTATATTGTTGTTGTTTTCCTCTACTATTACAATGATAGTGGTGTGGTGGGAAATGGAGAACGTACCTCCTCCACCCTATGATTTACTAAAACGTTCCCACTTTCTTTTAGAGCACACTCTAATTTTCCACCACAAAGAGAATTTGGGCTTGTTCAATGTGGAAACACCTATCCAAGTGTTTGCAATATATGTTTGCCTAGAAGGATTATTTGAAGTTGTTTATATTATTATCACTAAATCAAGCACCTGTTTACAACATTGTTATTACATTTCATCATCATCTAGTTAAAGAAAACTCCACCTCGAATATCTTGTTAGTTTGATGGGTATAAAATCTTTAGTGGATTGGAGAATAGGTAATTTTTTTTTTCCAGTTTGCTTGCCAATTAGAAAAAACATGATTGTTGTGTGTTTGTTGTGCAATTAATGTGGGACATTACTTAATGTGGAAAAGTGGAAGGTCACATTTAGTACAAATTATAAATCTTCATTGAACTAGTTGAGAATTCAAGCTCAACTAGTTAGGTTTCATTAGTTACTGGAGTAGGAAAGTAACTAAGTTACTTTCACAAGGTTGAATTACTTTCGTTACTTTTTTAGTTTAAATACCTTAGTGTTGATGGTTTGGCTCTCTTTTCTTCATTACACAAGTTTGTGTATTTCGTGTGACAAGAACCTTGGAGAGTTCTTGATGTTGTGTTTGTGTTGTGAGCTCATCATGTTGTAGTTTCCTTTCAATAAAGATTTATGTTTGCACTTGAGTAGATCTCCTATTTGTTAACATGGTATCAGAGCTTAGGTTGTTTGGTGAGAAAGTTGAAAGAGATCTAGAGCTAGAAAGTCTCTAGAACTAGAGCTTGAGAGTCTCTAGTAATATCATAGGAGTTTGTCAAGTGCAAAAGAGAAATGGGGAAAGGAAAGAATGTGAAGAGAAAGAAAAGAAAAGAAAAGAGGTGAGAGGAGATCAACATATCAAAGTTGTGGAAGTCAGATCTTTAAAGCTAGATCTAGAGCTACTATGAAAAGATCTTGGAGTGAAACTTGGAGAGGTTGTAGAAGACTATAGGACGCTTCTATTCTCAAAGTTTCAAAAGAAAAGGATATGTTTTGTGAGAGTTATGAGCTTTTGAAAACTATGTGCCAGATCTGGTTTTTTGGTCATATCTCCTTTGTTTAAGCTCTTTTGGGTTTGCAACTTTGGGATCTTATAGATCATATAGGAATATATGTGTGAGAGAAATTTCATGTCGTTTGGATATGTATTGAGAGAGATCCAAGCATATGAAGTTTCAGTCTTAGTTTTGAAGTCAATTTCTTTTGAAAGTGATATCTCCTTGTGGTCATCATCAATAGAGCTAAAATTTTGAGAAGATATAAAAGACATATATCTTATGTGTCTCCCAAAATCTCAAGGTTTTTGGAGTTGCTGAGAGCGAGTTGTAAGTCATTTTGTGTTCAGGTCCCAGTTTGAGGTGACTTCAAAGAAGTAGCAAGATCTCTCAATTCATGAAGTTAAATGAGCTGAAATTTTGAGAGAAGGTAGTAGACATAGGTTTCGATGTTTCACCAAAATTTTAGAGTGATCCAAGGTCGTATGTGTGTGGAGTAGCTTTGCAAAGTTGTTGTGACAGAAGTTGTTTTGAGAAGACACCAAAGCAAAGTTTTGAAGTGGAGCAAATTCAACTTGGGAGAGCTTGAAGGAAGGAGTTTGAAGATTGGGAAGCGCAAATACCTTATCAAGACCTTCGTACAAAAGTGTGGTATGTAATCATGTACTTAATACCATACGAAATATTATACGAGATACGTACCTATACGTAAAACCTATGTATAGTATAAACTTTCGTATAATACTCAAGACATACATACATACGCAAGGTTCATCTTGTTCAGCCCTAACCCTAACCCTAATCGTAGAAACCCCAAGAAGACATTGAGTGGTGCCTTGAGAGATGGCAGACGGTCTTTCTCAAATTGCAATTGAGAAACTAGACAAGAACAATTTCCAAGTGTGGAAATTTAGGATTATGAATTTCTTGATGAGGAAAGGCTTCTAAGAATTCATAACTGGTGATGAGAAAGAACCTCCTTTCCCAGAAAACCCCACACAACAACAAATTCAAGCCAATAAAACTTGGCATCAAAAAGCAAGGAAAGTCTTGTATTGGCTTTCTGTGAGTGTGTTCGATTCCATGATTGTGCATATTCAAGATGCAAAATCACCCAAGCAAACTTGGGATACATTGGTGAAGATGTACAACACCAATACACAAGCTCGCAAAATGCAGCTCAAAGAAGAGTTGCATAATCTACAGAAAAACAAGATGAACATCAATGACTATTCTACAAAGGTGAAAAACCTTGCATATGCTCTTGCATCTATAGGAGCCCCTGTAGATGATGAAGATTTAGTGGCCGTGACCTTAAATGGACTTGGAAAAGACTATAGTCAGTTCCGTACCTCAATTGCAGTTCAAGAAACATTTCCCAACTTCCAAGACTTAATAACACTACTTATAAGTGAAGAGATGAGAATTGTTGGTACTTCATCCAATGGAGGATCACAAGAAAGTGCCTTCTATTCAAATACCAATAGAGGTAAAGGTAGAGGTGGTAAAACCTCATTTTGAGGTCGACCCGGAAGCTTGCATGGTGGACATCATCAACATGAAGGTCAAGCTCATGGAGGTGGACGAGGAAACTTTGGAGGAAGAGGAAGTCGAGGAAGTCGTGGAGGTCGTGGTGGAAGTCATCGAGGACAACAATCAAATAGCGATTCAAATTGCTACTACTGCGGGAAACCTGGGCACATGGCAAAGAACTGTTATCAAAGGGAGCATGATGCACGAAATGGAAAGCTGCAACAAGGGAATTATGCATCAACTAGCAATCAAGGTGATGAGCAACTGTTTGTGATGCAGCACATGGCAAATTCAATGATAGGAGGTGTATCAGACAACAATGTCT
Source organism: Sphagnum contortum (assembly GCA_963920785.1). Classification (NCBI taxonomy): domain Eukaryota; kingdom Viridiplantae; phylum Streptophyta; class Sphagnopsida; order Sphagnales; family Sphagnaceae; genus Sphagnum; species Sphagnum contortum. The sequence goes on from OY987278.1 coordinate 18,662,284, forward strand.
GGTATGTGGATTCTGGAGCTTCAAACCACATGACTAGCCATGGAGAATGGTTTAGAAACGCAAAGGATTTAAAAACACTAGGATTTGTGGAAACTGGTGATGACACTACACATCCCATCACACAAGTTGGCAAGGTGCCATTGTCCATGCAAGATGGGCAAACAAAGTACCTGAAAGATGTACTTCATGTTCCAACCATAACAAAAAATTTGGTCTCTGTAGGCCAGATGGTGGAACAAGGTTTACAAGTGACATTCAACCCAAATGGATGTTTTGTGGAAGACATGAAGAACCAAGGCAAATTGATTGCAAAAAGGGAAAGGAATGGACGAATGTTCACCTTGGATGTGAACATGCCTGAGGTGAATTCCATGTTATTCACACATGGAAAAGGAACTGGAGACATTGGAATTTGGCACAAGCGAGTTGGCCATGTTAATCTCCAACGTCTTAAGTTCATGGAGAAACAAAAACTTGTTGGAGGTCTTCCCAAATTTGGAGCAGAAGAGGTGATGTCAGAGGTTTGTGAAGCATGCCAATTGGGGAAGCAAGCTAGGCATCCTTTCCCAGCTCAAACAACTCATGTAAGTTCCAAACCTTTGGAAATGATCCACTCAGATGTGTGGACCACGAAGACAGAATCCATTGGAGGATGCAAGTACTACGTGAGTTTCATTGATGACCACACAAGGAAGGTGTGGGTCTATTTCATGAAACACAAAGGTGAAGTGTTTCAACATTTTTTGAATTTCAAAGCAATGGTGGAGAAGGAGAAGGGTGTGAGCATCAAATGCCTACGGTCCGATGGAGGGGGAGAGTATTTTTCAAATGAATTCAGTGATTACTTGAAGGAGCATGGGATTCAAAGGAAATACTCATGTAGTTATTTCCCACAGCAGAATGGAGTTGCTGAAAGGAAAAACAGGCACATTGCAGAAATAGCACGTGCCATGTTGAATGAGAAGAATTTGCCAAATTACTTTTGGGCTGAAGCGGTAGCAACTACAGTCTACATCATGAATCGAACACCCACAACGGCAGTTCATGGCATGACACCTGAAGAAAAAATCACAGGCAAAAAACCCGATGTTTCACAGCTCAAAGTGTTTGGTTGCATTGCATACGTGCATGTTCCTGATGAGAAGAGATCAAAACTAGACCCAAAAGCTGAGAAATGTATCTTCATTGGATACTCCTCAGAACAAAAGGGATATAGATGTTTCAGCCCTTCCACTTGGAAGTTGCAAGTGAGTAGAGATGTTATGTTTGATGAGATGGCTAGTTGGTACTCACCATTGAAGGTAGCAGAAGATGGAGAAGCTAGAAATGGTGATGTTTCATCAAATGTGGAACAAGAATCACAATTAATTAGTGGACCACAAGAGTCTTCAATTAGTGGGTCCAGTATCACTCCATGGAAAAGAAGATTAAGATCTTCAAACATTGTACATGGTAGTTCACAAACACCATCTGGAAATTCTCATGTAGATGGTGAATCAAGTGAGTCAGAGAAGAGTGAGGGTGAAGACTCAAGAATCACCTCAGTTACTATTCCTAGAGCTCGAATGGTCAAGAAAGCTTTGAAAACACCTGACAACAACATTGGAGTACGAAGATCCACAGGAGTCAAGTACCCTGTACAAAGACTCACATATGATGGCTTTGTAGCTCATCATTACGCATACATGGTGAGAGTTATACAAGAGGTTGAACCCACTTGTTTTGAACAAGCGGCTGGACATCCTAAGTGGGACAATGCCATGGATGAAGAGATGGCGGCTTTGGATGCGAATGCTACTTGGGAATTGGTAGTTTTACCAAAAGACAAGAAATCAATTGGGTGCAAATGGGTGTATAAAGTCAAACACAATGTAGATGGATCTGTGAACATATACAAAGCAAGATTGGTTGCCAAAGGTTATGCCCAAACGTATGGCATAGACTATGAGGAGACCTATAGTCCAGTTGCCAAAATGACAACTGTAAGAGCAATCATTGCTATGGCAGCAGCAAAAGGATGGTCTTTACATCAAATGGATGTAAAGAATGCTTTTCTTCATGGAGATTTACAGGAAGAAGTGTACATGGAACAACCACCAAGTTATGTGGACCAAACACATCCTAATTTGGTTTGTAGGTTGAAGAAAGCTTTGTATGGCTTGAAGCAAGCACTTAGAGCTTGGTCAGACAAAATAGGTCAGTATCTTATCACAAGTGGATTTCAAACATCTAATGCAAAATTTTCACTATATGTGAAAAAGACAAATCATGGGATTATAGTCATAGTCATCTATGTTGATGACTTGATTATCACGGGAGATAGTGATGCAGACATCTCTGATTTGAAGAAGCTTTTGAAGCAAAAGTTTGAGATGAAGGATTTGGGAGAGTTGCGTTATTTCCTCGGCATTGAGGTAATCCATTTCCCGAAAGGGATATGGTTACTACAAAGGCAATATGCCTTGAACAAATTGTCTAAATATGGGATGACGGGTTGTAAACCCATTTCAATTCCATTGGAGCAAAATGTGAAGTTGAGTGCAGATGAAGGAGACCTTGTGGAGGATACCACTATGTACAGATGCATAGTGGGGAGTTTGATTTACATGACCATCACAAGGCCAGATTTGAGTTATGCAGTTGGAGTGGTGAGTCAATTCATGCAAACACCACGAAAGCCACATTTGGATGCAATGAGGCGCATATTAAGGTACATAAAACAAACCTTGCAGTGTGGAATTTTTTATGAAGCCAAAAGCCAGTTACAAGTACATGGATACACAGATGCTGATTGGGCTAGCAATGTTTCTGATAGAAGATCAACCAGCGGTTTCATGTTTTCTTTTGGAAGTGGTGCTGTTAGTTGGAGCAGTAAGAAACAACCAACAGTTGCATTATCAAGCACGGAAGCAGAATACAGAGGTGTAGCAATTGTTGCATGTGAAGTAATTTGGTTACAAAAACTACTATCAGATTTGGGACAATCAGTGGATGCTCCTGTTGTCATCTATTGTGATAACATTAGTAGCATACTACTTGCTAACAACCCGGTCTATCATGCTAGGACAAAGCACATTGAGGTGCACTACCACTTTATTAGAGAAAAAGTTCTAGCAAAAGAAATTGACCTTATTCATGTTAGTACCGAAGATCAAGTTGCTGACATTTTCACAAAGGCTTTAGGTACAGACAAGCTAAGGAAGTTTAGAAAAATGCTTGGTGTACTAGAAGTGGATTTGAGCTTGAGGGGGAGTGGTGAGAATTCAAGCTCAACTAGTTAGGTTTCATTAGTTACTGGAGTAGGAAAGTAACTAAGTTACTTTCACAAGGTTGAATTACTTTCGTTACTTTTTTAGTTTAAATACCTTGGTGTTGATGGTTTGGCTCTCTTTTCTTCATTACACAAGTTTGTGTATTTTGTGTGACAAGAACCTTGGAGAGTTCTTGATGTTGTGTTTGTGTTGTGAGCTCATCATGTTGTAGTTTCCTTTCAATAAAGATTTATGTTTACACTTGAGTAGATCTCCTATTTGTTAACATTTAGTACAAATTATAAATCTTCATTTCTAGTAGTTTTGTTACAAAATTCCAAAGCTTCAAATTAGAAGTAACAACTTACATAATTTATATATTGGTTTCATGGTGCATTATTTGCACTTTTCATTTGGAAATTTGCAATTGTATTGGTAAAATTTAATTCACAACTCACAACCACCTTTGATGGAGGGGATGCATGAAAATGGAGACAAAACTATGAATGGGAAATTATTTCAGGTTTAACTTTTTGTAAAATGATAACATCTTAGTTTATAATCATCATAAATGCAAGGATTTAAATAGTGGATCCTAGGTAAAATCATGTTGCATCCATTACGAAATGATTACATACCATAGTCCAGTTGATGAACTAATCAAAAGAGGGGGAGCCGAAGCTCCCCGTTTGTCAATACTTGGTGATGGTGCTCAGCTATACTTAGGATCAACCAAAAAAAAGGGGGAATCAAATTGTGCTAAGACTTGGCGATGGTGCGCACCTGCACTTAGAAACAACAAAACAAAACAAAACAAAACAAAAAAAGGGGGAGTTGAAGTTCCCTTCTTGTCGAGACTTGGTGATGGCACCCATTTGTGTTCAAAAGAAAAAAAACCAAAAAAAGGAAAAAGAGGGGGAGTTTAAATTTCCTTTTTGTCGAGACTTGGCCATGGTGCCTCAGAAGCAAAAAAGAAAAAGAAAAAAGGGAAAGCAAGCTCCTTCTATGCTAAATCTTAGCAATGGCATTTTAGAAACAAAAAAAAAACCCTTTACCCTTGAAGTGTTGTGAGCCAGGGAACGCGCCCCAACTCCTTCTCCTTCCGATGTCTTCACCTTTGGACTCGTAATTGAGTCCATCAAGGAGCTTGGGGGTGCGTCATGTCTTGTACATCTACACTTATGTGATTTATATGAATAGATCCCAGACTGGACATGTTTTTAGGGCAATGAAGGAGTTCCATGTGTTCATTCTACAAGCTCTTATTGATGCTTGTTCGCCACCAAAATGTGTAGTTGTGGACCTTAATTGCAAAATGAGTCTTTTTTTTCATCCCTCTCTTGTATTTTTAGATTTTAAGTTATTTTTGTGACCTTTTGTGTCTTTTATTTTTGCATTTGATTGTTTTTAGAAGGAATAATATTCATGCTTGTCAAGCACTAGGGAGGCCAATCCTTCCTTTGGAGGTTGATTTAAAGATCTTCAAGAGGGAGCAAGTTGTTTTTATATTGAAAGTTGGTGATGGTGTTGTAAAACAACAAAAAAAAACGAAAAACCAAGACCTGGCAATGGCACCCAAGAACTAGCAAAAAAAAAATGAAGAAAGGGAGCAAGCTCCTTCTTTGCTAAAACTTGGCGATGGCACCCACTTGCACCCATAAACAACGAAACAAAAACAAAAAACAGATTTCGTAGCTGCCACCGTTAAAACAAGCTTTTGGTCTAAAGTTGAGCCCTCAAGGCACTTACAAGTATTTATGCCAAGAAAAAAAGGAGGAGCTTGGGCTCCTTCTCTACCAAAAGTTGGCGATGGAACCCATGTGCACCTAGAAGCAACAAAACAAAAGAAAAAAGAAAAAAGAAAAAAGGAGCTTAGGCCCCTCCTCCACAAAGAGTTAATGATGGAGCCCCTTTGCACCCACAAGCAACAAAACACAGAGGAAAAAGAAAGAAAAGAGGGAGCTTGAGTTGACAATGGCACCCACTTGCTCCCAAAAGTAACAAAACAAAAAGAAAAAGGGGGAGCTGACCTTTGTTGAAAGTTGGCAATGGCACCCACCAAAACCAAAACAAAAAAGAAAAACAAGGTATTTACTTTTAAGCTCGTGTTTCCAAACTCTCTACTCTTCGAGCTCCAAGCTTGCTCGTGTTTCCAAACTCTCTACTCTTCGAGCTCCAAGCTTGCTCGTGTTTCCAAACTCTCTACTCCTTGAACTCCAAGGTCTCCACTCTTTAAGCTCTAAGCTTCCTAAACCCAAACGTTCAACCTGCTAGTGATGGAGTGACTACAAGAGGAGTGTGAGGAGGGTGGGTTGGTAGATGGGTTGGTAGGAGGAAGAGTGGTAGGGTTTAAGGTTTAGGTTTGTTGGAGAAAAAATAAGATAAAAGGGAAGGCCCCAAAAAAAAAAAAAAAAAAAAACTAGGGAACAAATTATGGAAAAAAATATTTCAAAGAGGAATTCTTTTAACTAACCAAGCAATTGATGAATCATTCACATGTCTCATGTAGATCAATTGAATCTTATCATTCATTAACTTCAGGCTAATAATTCCTTTATATCACCTATTAGTCTTTGAGCACACATTTCCTTTCCATGGATGAACCTTTATATTATTTGACATTTTTTTCCCTACAACATAATGTTTTGTCACAAGCTAATCAAAGCTTGGAATAGGTAACTAACTTGTATATGAATCCAAATTAGGTGCTTGAGTTAAAAGATGCTTATATGTAAAGCCCATATGACCATTAATCTATTTATGGTATTCACTCATCTTTCTACCTTAAGCCATATTGTTTTTCAATCCCACTTCTAACAACCAATTTTAGTGTAAGGTAAAGCTTGCCCTCAAGGGCTTCACATGGCATGAAGATTGTGTGAGTTTAAGAAATTAAATTTCCCTTGTTATTTGGCAAGTACTTGTCAAATGCCTGCTTGGTATCACGAGAAAAAAATGACAACCAACTTTTCAAAAATGTAAAGCTTGCAAAGGTAACAATTATGTTTTCAGAAAGCCCACCAACTTTCTATGCTTGGTAAGGTGCTCTTCAAGTACAATAAGAATACATATAACACTTGGTTTTACATGTTAGAAAATGAAGTTAGAATTGAAGTTTGCACAACTTGCACACATTATTAGAGTACATAATTTTTGCACCTCTAATTTCAAGCTTTTAACCCTAAAGGAAAATTTTAACTTCAAAATGTGCCTTCCATTGTCTTGTAAGTCATGATTTTGAAAACTAGCTTCAATTCCAACTTTAAACTTGGTTGAAGTTTAGACTAATTACTGAAATACCATCAAACCTTTTGTGTAGTTTTAAACATTATCATGAACCTAGAGACATATGTAGATCATGAGACCCAAATTAGGGAGTGATCTTACACCTACTCAATAAGAGGTAGGTTAAGGCTTGTGGATGGGGGCCATTACTAGAATAAGGCTCTGACATGAGGTGACAACTAAGGGCAATGCCAAATTACGTGCCCATTTGAAGGCCTTACTGTGTGTAATGACCTTGTTAGTTGTAACTTAGCATGTGAAGAAAATTGACAAGCCCTTACCAAAATGTAACATGACTTTTAGTGTCAAGAGGAAAGATTACAAATTTAAGGCGGCCTCCAACTACATTGGGAAATTTTTGAAAGGTCATTACAAGTGGGAGGGATCCTATACCTATAAATAGGCAAAATTTCCCTCCCATTCATTCTTAAGGAGTAGATTTATTTTATTTTAGTATATTATTATTTATTTTTTAAAGGAAGGCTATTCACATAAATAAGCTCCCTTCCAAATATGTTAGGAAATTCCTCTAAGCAACTAAAGAATATAACTTTAACATATACTGTTTAAAAAATGCATTACTAGCAAATTACAACTTTTCCCTTTAAATTTTTGAAAATTTGATCGAACTTCTGACCAATTTTGGACTTGGTTTTTCATATTTTGATACTCTCAATTCTTGATTCTTCAAAAAAATTGAAGGATCTAGTTCTATGTTCCTATGCGTAGCCCAAAATTGAAACTTTTCTAGTTACTAGCATTACACAACTAATAAAAAGTGATCATTTATATCAATTACACGAGTGTGGCATGTGCAATTGACCCAAATATAATTCGACTATATAATGACTCCAAGTGTGAATAGGACCTCAACGATAGAGCCCAATTGTGAAAAGAATAATTAAGAAAACAAAAAGGTTACAATGGCAAAAATGATTCAAAATTTAATATCTCTCACAATTCTTTTGAAAATTATGAAATCATTTCTAAGAAATCCCACTCATCATCAAGGAATTTCCAACAATATGAAGAGTGGATGAATTTTTCCAATTCTAGTTTTTGGCTGGTTCCAATTCCAATTTCAACTTTGGTTTTAAAAAAAAATTAAAATTGATGGTTGGAGGGGAGGACACTAAACACCCCTTAACAAGCATTATTTGACACAAAAAGTTGTTAAGAGTGCTTAGCCTTATGTAAAGCTACTTGGTTCTATTGCAAGGTTTCACTAGTTTGACCCAACACATATATTAAATAAAAAATATGATTACTCTTTTTTAGTGTTGAAATCTATGTTGTTGGTTATTGTTGTTCCTCTCAAGAGAAAGATGTTGAGTTCATTTTTGGCTTCAGACAATAAAACATATAAAACAAATTAAATAATTTTCTTTTTGCAAAACATGAAAAATTGTAGAACATGATTTGGTGCAAAATCAAACATGACACAAAAAGACAAGCCCTAAAATACACCAAATAATGCTTTTTAGGACATTTAGTGTTTTGCAATCCAAGATACCATAGCCTATGGGTTAGTTTCCACATTGACAAAACGAATAAAATTTTAATTTAAAAGTTGATTTAAGTCTTTTTTGAAATTACATATTTTTCCATCGTCTTCTCTAATGTTGTGATATGTGTAGTGGAATTATTCAGAGTGTAGCCTATGATAATTATGGTAAAATTCAACACGATAACTTCATATTTTCACAAAATTTCATTTCACTATTTTGAGGATTATTTAATGACAGAACTGACCTTAGGGTAAGGTACCCAAGAATTGCAACCAGCCAAAAACAAAAACTAGAGAACAATGGTCTGACCCAACATAAAACTCAGTAACCCTGTAAGACAAACCTCAAAAGTAATTGCATTAAAATCCCCAAAGTTGGTGTGACCATGTGCCTACTTGGATGAACCTCTTAAGATCACAAAATGGAGGCTACAAGCATGAAAAATTCTCCTATGAAAACAATTGGGTGGGTGCTACTTTCAGGTGATTGAGAAGCCATCATCTGTCCTCACACAACTACCTTAGGAAAACTCAATGGAGCATCTGATTTAAATCAGAAGGCAATCTGGATTTCATGGTGGTATTGTGAACAATTTCCAGTTCGCAATCCTTCGCTTGCTGTTCACATTTCCATGAGATTCATTACAAAACAAGTGGAATGAGCCCATATTTCCTTGTAGTGTACTAAAACTAGACGAACTAGATAGATAGGTCAGCGAGGGAACACTTACGAACTCAAAGAAAGTCAAATCCTCACATGTTCTAAAGCTCAAAGAACATTTGTAGCCCTTCACCTACGGACTTCCAATGTTGAAAAAATGGCTCAATTTATTAAAGGAATGGGATAGATCTTAAAGGGTGTTTGGCATAAGGGGGGTTCAATGTTTGACGGTGGGTGAATTAAACAAATTAATATTTCGAGCTTCCATTTTTTAATCATTGCATGTTTGCTTTTGGAATACGAGAAAGTTTTGTAATGCCCCTAGTTAGAGCACGCATCAGGTTCTAAATCACTCAAAACAGACTAGAAATGAGAGAAATATGGGGTTAGATCGAGAGAGGGGTTTAGAGGTTTTTTTTGAAAAAAAATATTGAAGCAAACTATCACTCATCCTCTTCCCTATGTTTTCTCTTTTGCTTCTGGCGCTCAATGAACATTTGTAACGCTCTAGTTTGCACATTCAATGATACAAAAGTTGCTCAATTTGATTCAGAAATGAGCAAAATATTGAAAACTAACTAGGCTAAAGTTGTTGGCAAGTGCCAAAAGTAGACCTTCGTAGTACTCCTACTAGCCCACGTTTCCATTGTCATACAATTCCACACACTTTTGTTGCTTGCAAACTACTGGGACACACGTGAATGTCGTTTTGCAGTTGTGAGGTGCAAACCCTTGACACTTTTGTCAAGAAAGTTCAAACTTCATCTTTGGATTATTATTATTTTTGAATCATTGAAGAAAAGCCTGGCAAAATGCATGAAAAAAAAGAGAAAATAATAATTTCCCTTTTAGATAGACTCACTTTGTTGTGAGTACTACTACCAACCATCAAAGCCCAAAGATAAGTAGATTGAAACCAATCACAAGCTAAATTGACACCTTTCGTAAGTACCTACTTCAATTCCAAACCTTAAAAAAAAAAGCACATGATATTTGACTCATTCGTATTTTTAACCCTAAGGCCTAAATGCTTGATAAGCCCAAAAAAAAATTAATAAAATAAATTCTGGAATTTTAAATTAATGTAGCAAGCAAGCACAAAGTTGTTATTATTCTCTTTTAAATGGTGCCTTGTGAAGTGTGGTCATAGGCTCTAAATGGCATGCTAAGCATGTGAATTGTCATCAATTTTGGGTGGGGGGAGGGGGTGTGTGGATTGATCTTCAAGAGGGTGATGGAAAAAAATTGATTGATATTTTAGTAGTGTATTTTGACCACTTGTCTGACCTAATATCTTGCTCACACAAAGGTTGCCTTTCACCCTCCTCTGCCCTAACATCTTGTTCACACAAAACTTACCTAATGTAGGGTACTTTATTCATTTTTATTAATTAGGTGGGGTGTGTCCCAATTATATATATGTTTTTTTTTTTAAATTTAAATTTTTTTTGGGGGCAAGTAGCCATTTTGATTAGTCCATCACAAAATAACTGAAACTTTTGAAGCTACTCAAACAATTAAAAAATTTATTGAAAGATGGAGTGTCTCCTCTTTGACCCACTTATATAGGTGAAAAGAGGACAACTTTGGGCAACACATATGGAATTAAAGCAATATGCTATAAGATCCCTCTCACTCATAAGGCAAAAGAGCCCTTCCTTTCTTAAGGAGTGGGCATAAGACCCCTCCCCTTCCTATGCCTTGTGATTCACTTATATTTAGTTCAATGAAAACCTTTGCCTCATTCTTTACTACAGCTAAAGTCAATGAGTGGGGGACGACATTCCTAAAATGTGGAGCTGGACTTGGCTCTTGGCTTGTCCTTGGCTCCTTATTCCCAGAGTACACCCCAACTTGGGCCTAATGGCCTTAGGTGGCCCTCAAAATAATGGAAGGCCTTCCACTTGGGCCCTTTCCATATAGGTACATAGCATATATCCTTGAAAGTACCATCACTCTTTTAGGGGTGGTGTCCAATAAGTGCTATGTACATGTTACAGCATCTCCAGCGGTGTTCAGTATGTGGTTCTAAAGAGTAAAATATTGGATGAACAAAAGGCAAAACGTGCCTGTTTGGCTCATGAAGCTGGTTTTGGCTCGGCAAAACTGCACAGTTTGCAGTGCACAGTACTACAAGGCGCATCACTGCTGTGCACATGTAGAAAAGAGTGTAATAAATATGATATGACTGCTTCTCAATGTTTCTGATTGGTCCATCATAATGATTGGTCGAGGTGATTTGGCACTAGTAGAGAGTGATGAGAGTGCTAATATGATGAAGATGCATTGATTGGTTGAAATCCTCCGTGCATTTTCACATGTGAAATAAAAGGCAAAATAGTATGGTCAATGAGATCACACTATGACCAATATGATGAAAGGTCATTGATTGATTGATTGATTGATTGATTGAAAAACCTAACATTTTCAATTATAATTTATTTTCACTGATAAAACTAATATTAAATTTTAATCATTTTTGCTCCATTGGTTCGAAATTTTTGCAAAATGACCCACATGCAACACCATGTTGTGTTGTCAAGGACTTTCCAATAATACCAAAAGCATAGTGAGGGGCCTTATGGTTTGAGAGTGTTAAATGTGTGACCACAAAACAAAACAAACACCTACCTTAATACAAATAAATAGATGTGTGGATGATAACAAGCTCTCATACACTTTTTTTTTCCTTTTCCAGTGTAAGGGTAGAAATAATGCAACCTCCTTTTATTATTATTTTAATATGTGGATGATAACAAGCCATAAAAGAGAGAATCATATATTGTGATTTTATTTCACTCCTAGATAATTTCTATTGGAAGCAAAGGGTGCATCACAGCTTGGACAAGATGGTGTATAATTGACAAGTTGTGTATGTGGGGGCAACATATGATTGTTGATAAATAAGTGGAAAGCAAAACCCAATACTATACCTATGCAGGTTTGTCAAAAAAAAAAAAAAAAAAAGACGAAAAAAAAGAGAAAAAGTATGAGGATAAAAAAGAAAAGTGTTAAAAAAAAAAATTAATTTAAAAGAAATAGTTCAAAATTTCAAGAAAAGAAACGTTGTTGTACAATGCATTTTGAAAATGTCCAAGTTTCACATCTCACATTATCAATGCTTTAACAAAAAAGAAAAAGAAAAGGAAATAACTTCAATGGAGAAACCCTGCCTTCAATACAAAAACTGTTTTTTCAATTCCAAAAAAAAAAAAAAAAAAAAAAAACTCAATTTTAATGTATGAATTTGTGATGAACAATTTTGTTAATTCCTAAAAGTAAAATCCAATTTCAATGTATTAGATTTTGGTGGGACAAACCCTAAGTTCCAAAAATAAATAATTATTCATTTCAACATGAAATGCTATGGGTATGGTACATTGCACCCAAAAAGGTTTTAATCCCGTACTTGGGAGTGATTGTTGTGGTCTCATATGATACACAAGTTGCATCAGAATCAAAATTTTAAAAATCAAATCAATCGGCCAAGAGACTTGTAACAAATTGGTTGTTGCTTTGAACTTAGGAGTTCCTTTCTTGTGATGACTTTCATATTAAGAATTTGGATTCTCTTAGGAAACAAGGTTTGGACGTATGACCCTTTTTTATTCATAAAAGAGATCGTGGATTCCTTGACAAGAGCCAACACCTTTGTTGAAGAAAGTCCTATCAAGAAAATTGAAGGAGCATATATGCCAATAAGTTTGTATCAAGGAATGGGCCCTCTGGGATAATGTATATATGGCATACTTGACCCTCTTTGGCCCCGTCTCTAGCATTAAGAGAATTGGTATCCCATTGTCCAGCTTCACAATAGGCTGCTTTGGCTGGGCACACTAATTCTATAAGGGCAAATAGTTCAGCCTATTTAGTTTATATATAAAAGCCCTTGGATGCGCCACACCGGAGACCATTGTTCATCATCATCGCTTGGACAAGGGCATAACTGGAAATGCTTCTTGCATTTTCAGTTATGGAATCATGCTTAACCCTTGGAATTTTTGTATCCAAAATGTCAAAAGGCATTACCATGGGTTTACCATGGAGTTCGGCAATTAGGTGCAATGCCACCAACAATGTATGAAAGATAAAAACTTAGTCAATAAAATATAAAAAATTGTGTTGAAAGGTAGAAGTTTAGGTAAATAAAAGATAATTCTTTTGCTAAGAAATACAAATTTAATTTAAGAAAAAATATAAATTTTGTCGAGCAATTATAGTTTAGATAAGAAGAGATAGAGGTTTTGTCAAGAAATAAAGATTGACAAGGAAAGATACAGGGTAGGTAGATAAGAGGGTTGAATGTTAGTTGATAAGGCAGGATAGGTCATTAGGGGCCGGCTAATGGGAGTGGCAATGCGTGAGATGGATGGAGCCCTCTTCCTAAAAAGCAGAAGCCTAATTAGATCTCCCTACTTACTTACTAGAGGGCACACAGAAGTGTTTTTTTTTTTTTTTTGGGGCAAATTATCGCCAGATTTCTACTTTAAAAACAATTCTGGCTATCCAATAGAAAGGGGAAAAGAGTTGGGTGGAAAGGGGGTGGTTTCAATAAGACACCTCTTGAGATTGCCCAGAGGCAAAAGGTCCGGGCCACCTCACCCACAAAAGCTTGAGTCCAAGAACAAAAGGAAAGAGCTTTGATTCGTGGATTTCCCGAAAGGCCATTGTTGCCTGGACATCCTAGAATCAACTCGGGTATTGTCCACGTTGGCTCCACCTCAGCAAACCCGTCTCATCCGCTCTCTCTGCTATTGTGCGGTGGGCACTGGGGCATAATAAACACAGCTATGTAACTGATGATGATGATGTTCACTTTCACCAATCAGATCACACATTCATGTGGTGCCACTGCTGATGGTGCAACATGACATGGTCCCCATGAGTAACAAGCTTTTGGCAAAGATTTTGAGGTTAATGTCGTGTAGGTAGGTTGGTTACGTAGTAGAAAGGATTTACTACCCCCATATGACCCTCACTCGGATGTGTTTCAAATTGTTTTTTGAAAGCTGCTTCAACACTACTTTGGATGTGGCTTTTATACACCCCCACCCCCCCACCACCAAATTTTTTTTGGATGTCCGTCTGGATGTGGCTTTTCTTGTAGATAGTTGGCCTGACATCTTTACGCTTTTTTTCTACAGCCAATAGGTTCGAGCTATGAGCCTTGAGTATAGTTGCAAAGGAACCAATAATAAGTTTTTATTATATTTTTTTTAATGGGGCCACTTTGCAAGTGGTTGTGGTTTCAAGTTTCAACTCGTGAAATGGTCTTAAATGTATAGCCACTACCAAAAGTATTGGTGAGAATTTTTCTCCTAATCTGCCCCTTTGCCCCTTGTTTTTTTGCCTTGCCATGCCTAGACATGTTTTGGGTCCATGTTATGCTCGTTTTGGACTTGTTACGGACTTGAGGGGGCACGTAACATGCTACTTGGCATGTTACGTGAGGTTATGAGTGCATAACATGGCTAGGTTACGAGAGAAATATGTGCCTGGGTATCATGAAACATGTCTAGGCATCATCACATGATGAAAAAATGACAGGGCAAAGTGCAAAAGGGCAGACTGAGGGGAAAAAAAAAATCATTGCAGTACTTTTGTCACTGGCTACATTTAAGACCATTGGTCCCATTTAACATTTTCTGTCGTCACACCTTCTCCTAAATTCTATTATTTATGGCTAAAGGAGTGTGTTTTTCTGATGTAGCATCATCACAAGTGATCAGCCCTAAAAAATATTTAGCCATAATTGGTGAGACATTTGTAAAAAACTGGCCCCCCCCCAAAAAAAAAAGCTTTGAAAAACTAAAATTATATTGAAATGGGAAAAAAAATTCTCAAATTTTTTTTCCTTTGAAATTCAGTAAATTTTCCAGCAGCTCAGGGAATTTTTGAAAGAACATTCTAAAGCATATTTTGAGATTGATTTTTTTTTTTTTTTTTTTTTGTGAAATTTTGCCAAAGAAAAACAAATTCACTGTCCCCAGATCCTCCTCTTTGCCAAAACTTTGACTAGCTCTGATCAAATACAAACAAAGGGCTACTGAATTCGCATGTGCACTGCCCATCTCCATATCTCTTGAATCTACCGTACCTTAAGTTGCAGCCTTCTGGGCCTTCTTGGGCCACCATGACTGACCCTTGGAACTAATAAACAATTGAGTGGCTTCACAATTCTCAAGTGCCATAATATACAAACTCGAATACTTTAACTTTCCCATGTGCATTCTCATGCCTAACAATGGGAGAGGCATTGAGCTTGAAGGTTGTACGGCGTACCCATTATTTGTAACAACAATTTTTTTTCTTTCTTAATCACAAACATAAGTTCCAAAACTCTCCCAAGAGCATTATCAAGCCAGGCAAATGACAAATGGAGAACAACTAAACCAAAACTGACATGAAATGGGAGGTGCAACTTTGAGTTCCTAAATTGTTGGGTCTATAGTTGTGGTTTTGTTAAGCCTACATGTAAAGGCCTAAGTTGGTTACTACTATGTAGGTTTGTTGGTCTTTTTAAACTTTACTTATAATGTCAATAGTGTCACTTGGATCACTATACTAGTGCCTAAATTTTTTACATATTATTATTTTTTGGACTTTGTTGTTGCATTGTATTATGGAACAAGTTTCCATGGCAAGTTTCCTTGGCAAGTTGCAATAGTTAGGTACTTGTTTCTAGGTTGTTGTTTTTGGAGCAAAGAGAGAACTCTTCTATTGATGATTAGCTTTTGTTGGCCCAAGGCCCCATAGTGAGAGGCACTATTGCATTTGGGGAGTTTTACCTTATTAGAACTGGTTTTTTTGGGTGAAAGTGTTTAGACTTTAGGGATTGAAACGGACTTTTTTTGGCGTTCAGACTGTGAATACAGTACTTATATGTACAACATCTTATCTATTGGTAGGGCTAGTGTGTTTGTGATGCCTTGCTTCAAATGAGTACAAAAGATGAAATGAAATAAATTCAGTAATGTATTTTGCTTGGGAATAAATTGATTAGATTTAATGAATTTGTAAAAAGTGGTTACAAGTGAAATTATTCTTGTCTTCTTCTTCTCCTTTCAAAACCATTGAATCATTTAAAAAAAATTCTTAAATGAACCCCCAAGTTTTGTTCCTTGTTTTATGAATGCCTGGTGGGAAGTGTTTTTTTTTTTTTCCTACCGAAATTTTGCTATTTTTGGACAAAGAAATTGGGAATTTTTTCTTTCTCTATTGCAAATTTGATTAATTTTGCTAATATTTTTTTGTTTAATTTTGCAAAAATCCGATACATTAAAAAAGGAAAAAAAATCCTCTGGAAAACCATACGCTCCCCTCCCAATCATTTGTCCATTGAAACTTTGTACTAAACACTCATTCCATTCATTCATGAATAGGGATATACTAGGGATGTTCGTATTTGAAAATAACATAATTAGTGTTGAACTGGCCAAGGTAGTAAGGTATATGAAAACTGTGATCGCAACATCAGATCCGGTTATCATATTTTGGAGAATGGTGGTCATATATGATTTTTGAGAATCACAGCTGCACATCTTTGTGAACCCACAACCCCTGGTTATGGGTTCCGTTCATGATAACCGGTTCACAACATGGAAGGAAACACACACACACACACAAAGAACCCGCCCAGATTTTCATAATGTATCTGGAGATAACTCTTGCAAAGTGTACTGTGGTTTGCCGGGCTTTACAAAAAGCAGAGGCGCGGGCCTTCCATTTTTGTCAAATACAGCCAGCAGCCCTATTTTTTCTCTTTTGATACCCGGAGGGTATAATGGGGAACTAGAAAAAAAGAGAAAAGAAAAAAAGCGGTGCCTGAATTTTACGCCGTGTAAAATCCCATCGACGGGAGCTTTACGGAAATTCGGAACTTCCTGGGCTCCAACTTGGGGGTCCATTATTTCCGTAAAAGCACCTGTCCTGGGCCTGTATCCTACGTACTGCAGAGCGGGTACAATAATAACAAACACGGTGGCGGGGTTTTTTTTTTTTTTTTTTCCTGCCCCAAAAAGAGAGAGAGAGAGAAAGAAGAAGAAAAAACAGTGTAGAAAGCGACGGTGCTTTTGCATGAAGAGAACAGAACGAAAGGGAAGAACGCGTGCAGACGCAAACAGACGCGCCGCTCGCTCGCACCACAAAACTCTCCGCGACTGATCTATCGATTTCGTGTTTTGTTGTTTGTTTAGAGTGTTTTGAGCGCTTGCCTGTTCATCGTTCGCTTCTCTCGAGTCTCTGATTGTCTGTTTAGTTTTCATAGATTTGCAATCTGTTTGTTTGTTTGTTGTCTTCTTTTGGCTCTTTACTTAGCTCTCTTTCTCTCTCTCTCTCTCTCTGTGTCTCTCGGGGCTCCTCTTCCTCTTCTAGCGTCGCACTCACATAACTTTTGTGCTCAAGATTTTCTTCTGCTGCCTTTGAGTAGATTGCTGGTTTAGTTGAGGTTTTGGTTCTCTTGTTTCAGAAGTGGATTTTATTCATTTTTGGGTATTTTCTTCTTTGTGGTGTCGGGCGTGGGGAAAGAAGAGAGGTTGTTGATCAACTGTGTGGAAGGCAAGAAGAAGGCGGAGTGTTGAAGGTCTGGTGTGGGAGCTAAAAGGGATTTGATCCAGTTCGATTTTCTCGATTTGCTGAGTCTCAAATCTGGGGCCGCGAGCGAGGTAATAATCTTGGCTAACTGTTTCCTTCTTTGGATTGTGCGTGTGCGCGCGCGTCTGTGTTTGTCAGTTGTTCATTTTTGGCGTCTTCTGTGGAGGATTTGTGGATTTGTGTTTGATTGCGGAAGAATCCGAGCCTCGGTGTTAGTGCTTGCATTGAAGTTGAAGTTCTCTGGCAATCTCGCTGGGATTGTTGTGCTTTGGTTTTTTGTATTCTCAACGGTGGGTTTGGAGGTGTGGAGTAAGAGGATTGTTGTGCTATTGCATGGTTGCAACAGCGTTTGTCACCTTTGTCATTACTCGGTGTTCGCAATAGGAAGTGAAAGATTTCGGCTGATTCTTGTTCTTTCACGATCTCTCTGCACTCCCGGTGTACAGTCGGGTTTGGAAATCGCAAGGATTCTTTGGCTACGCATTGGTGATCAGTTTTACAGGAAACTTTTGTTGTCGTTGTTGTTGTTGCACCTATTTCTCTGCCTTCTCTGCTATTCGTGTATGAGTTAGGAAAGGGAGAGTCTCAAGGTGCAGAAAAGAGCTAGCTTTGCAGTTGTTTTTTCACTGTTTTGGTGCCTCTTTCTATGTGATTGTTGCTTTGTCTTCTGGATCCGAGAAGAGAGCCTGATGTTGTCTTGAGACCAGATTGTTGCAATCTTCAATCTCTCTATGTTTTATGGTCTTCTTCATGTGCCAATGTTGGTTGGCACGGAATGGTTCACAATCTCATCTTTGGAATGATCAATGGATGTGTGATTTGTAGACACCAACATGGCCATGATCTTAATCTTCTGCATGTCCTTGCTTTCAAATGTTCTGGCTTCTGGAAATGTGGCTACAGCATGCAGCATGCACAGGTTTGTTTGTATCAATCCCCTAGCATGATTTGCAATGTGAGGTCTTATAGATCTGAATGTGAGGTCTGTTGCTGCCTTTTTTGCAGGTCTGCTCCTGTGGAGGAGCAGCAGGTGGAGGGAAGGAAAGTGAGCAATTGTGATTCTGAGGCTTCACTCTGGCCGCCTCGATAGCACGAGGTTCTCGCACCTGTGAGCAGGTGTGGGGGCGAGCTGGCGTCTGCCCAGCCCGCGGTAGGCTTCCAAAGGGGAGGCACACCCAGATCTGGAGGGCTTGCCGCATGCTGCAAGGGTTGTCTGTAGATTATGGCTAATATCCTGAGGATGAGCTTCCCGTGATCTTACCAATGTAGACTATTCCTTGTGAGCCTTTGGAGAGGGGAATCTCATGTCTCTATCTTCACAATTTGCCTCATCCGTTTTATCTCAGTTCTAAGAGGTTCAGAACAAGCACAGCTAGTCATTTTTTTAATCTTTAAGCTGGTGAAGGAAGAGTTGAATCAGGTTCTGCCTTCATAGGGAAACACCCATATACACAAGACATTTGAATTCCTAGCACAGGTTCCAAGCAATCTTGCAGCTGTGGATTGCTCACACGTGTTCCTGAAGTTGGTAAAATCAGTTTGACAAGTGCAAGTATCTGCAATCATCTTAAGATCTGGACAAGGAGATCCAAGAGAGGCTTCAGGCACCTGAGGGTTCAAAACCTGGGCTGATTGTTTCTTCTTTAGAGGAGGGGATTGTGGAGGCATTCTTGGTCAATAAGGTGGTAACTAAGGGGGCTAGCAGATTTCTGGCATAATGGAGAGAATCACATGTCTTCAATCAATTTTCACCTGGAAGAACAAGGTCAAGGTATGTCATGCAGGTTTAGTGCAATACTGGTGGCCAGCCGCACTATTTTCTATGTTGGCACTTGTACATTTACCTACAGCAAGTCTTGTGCTAGTGTTTGCAGTGGCTTCTTTTGTTGAACTTGAACAGTAAGAGCTTGTTTAAGGCTGTCATTCAACCCCATCTTTGCTTGCAAGCACTGTGGAGGATGATCAGGAATTCAAGCTTCTCTCACTTAGCAACCTTGCTTCACCGTTGTGTAATTGTGTTGTAGAAGGGACTAACCCTCAGTTCTCTGTCCAGGTTACAACTGCGGATAGAATAGAAACGATCAAGTTTGGGGTTGACGAGTCTTCAAACAAAGTGCCAAGGTTTGAGGGAGGTGGTTTTCATGAAGAGCCATCAACAACTTATGTGGAGACGAGAACCCATGATTCTAGTGTTCGTGAACTGATTATGGCACCATCAATTTCAAAGTGGGGAAAAGAAGGTAGTGCATGTGCTTGGTCAGATAATGAAGACTTGGAAGCTGCTGAACTTTTGACGAAAATGCCAGATGTCATCTCAAAGTTTGAAGGGTTTCACTTTCCCATTTCTCAGATTGTGAAAGAGGACAGGCTGGAATCCTTTCCACAGTGTACAGCTCATGCTGATGTTGGTGTTGAAGTGGCTTATGAAGGAGGTGATGAGGATGGAGATTCAGCAGGTGAGCCATACACTAGCATGATTTTTTTCTCATAGTTGTTGGCAATTTTATGTGTGTGGTGTGTTTGTCATCTGGGAGATTGAATTCATTTGGTGCATGAGCAGTGTTAGTGAGTGGCAAAGATGTCATGTGGCAAATCTGTGATTGGATGCCACTTGCAACACCATTGAAACTGCTGTGTTGAGACAGGCTTTGGCTGTATGTGTGACAGGTGCATCATACATGAAGGAACGTGAAAGTGACCCAAGTTCCTCAGAAGATATTGTTGAAGTAGTTGGAGAAGATACTGCTCCAGGTGACATTTTTGTTAATGAGAGTACTAGGTACTACGAGACTCAGTCAAATGGTGCAGCAAGATTCACCAGTGGTGATGACAGGCACTTTTCAGGTGGTGAAATCTTTCTGGATGTTGGTAATGACTATGTTAGTGATCCTGGTGTCTACAAGAGCAAGGATTTGGAGATGGCTTCCATTGCATATTTTGATCCAGGAAGTAAATCAGGCCGCCATTCTGAAGATGCTCCTGTCATGGAGATGCCAAACGGATGTCTTCTAGGTGATCCTGAATGTGGGTCTCAACATTTGACCAGTACAACGACTGGGCACCAGGTGATTATGGTGTCTGGTGGCAGTGGTTCATCAGCAGAGTTTCATAAAATGAATTCATCAGGTGCAGCAGTCAAATCTGTTTGGGTGAGGACATCACACTCTGAAATGGCTCTACGTGATGCCAAGGATAAGATACTTAATGTGAATTTCTCTGAGGAAGGAAAGAAACACAGACCGTGGTGGAAGGTGTTTCTTTTCACTCATAGGAACATTCACCGCAGGGTGCCGGGAATGCTATCTGGAGTTGCATTGAATGGCCGCATGGGTTATGGCACAGAAGTGGACTATTGTGATGGTATGCCCTGTCCAATGTTCTTGCCAGACCAGCCTGATCAAGACAAAACATTCGTTGGAGATGAAAATGCTAATGGGAAGGCCAGTGATATCAACCCAGAAGAGTGTGTTGTTGACATGGATATTAGCAATTTTGAAGCTGTTGCACCACCAGTTCCCACATCATCATTAACAATGATGACAGTGATGGGCAGAGCAGACCAGAAGTTGCATGTTCCAGGGAAACCTGACCTTAGTCGTGTTGAAGAGTGGGTAAGCAGCACAGACTTTGCTACTGTAGCTGTTGACGAAGATATAGAGAATGATGGACAGGCATTGAGAGAGCCAGGTTCACCCACAGCATCTGCATCAACCTTTTTCAGCAAGCGAGTGCAGTCTGCCCCTCAACTGCTGACTGATGGGGATGGATCTGTAGTGCACCATAATGATGCATCCTTGGGTGGTGATGCTGAAAGGGCAGCTCAGATTGCACGATCTGTGGATCCTTTGTCAACAGTTGCATACTTTTCTGGAGTTGGGTTACGAATGATTCCTCCTCTTGCATTGTACAACAGTTTGAAGACCCTCAACCTCTCAGTGAACCATATTGGTGAGTTCTTTTGACAGCTGGCTTTCTTTTGAATTTTAGTCTGGAACTGCCTGTGCTCAATATAGTTGAAAGGATAGTAGATCCTCGCCACATCATCCCTCCCATCATTTCTTCAACAAGTGGTCAAGAGTCTGCATGATCTGATTAATCATGTTGCATTTGTTGATATTTTTCCATCTGATTCATATTGTTGGTTCTTTTGCAGTCCATATAATGCCAGGATCACTTCCACGAAGCCTGCACTCACTTGACCTATCACATAACAGAATTGCAGCAATTGAAGGCTTACGGGAGCTTACTCGATTGCGTGTACTTAAGATGTCACACAATCGCATCTCAAGGATTGGGCATGGTCAGTGGTGTTCTTCTTTGACTATCATGTCCTACCATGGTTGCTCAGATTATGTCAGTCAAATATTGTATGCTTGTCTTATCTGGTTTGTAGAAAAGCACATTTTACTTAGGACAGAAGTTCTATTGACATTGTTCCTGTGGGTTTGCTGGTTGTCCTTCACCCTAGGTCCCACAAGGCGTTTTCTTTTTCAGAACTGTGCTACAGTTGGCTGATTGGTGCCCTCTTAATGTTGCTGCTGGTTCAGGTACTGACCAGTACTCATGCATGGTTCCTAAGTTTGGTCATTGGGTGTCTCAGGTCTTGCTGGCTGCTCTTCCCTTCGGGAGCTCCACTTAGCTGGAAACAAGATCAGTGAGATTGAAGGGTTACATCGCCTTTTGAAGCTGAGTTTCCTGGATTTGAGCTTCAATAAGCTCACCACAACCAAGGCCATAAGCCAGCTGGCTGCCAATTACCACTCGCTTCAGGCTCTCAATCTGCTTGGCAATGCACTGCATAGCAATCTTGGTGATGAACCTCTCCGAAAACTTGTGACTGTGCTGGCTCCACACATTTTGTACTTGAACAAACAAGCTGTGAAGGCTGTCTCTGCCCGAGATGCAGCTATTGACAGTGTAGCTCGAGCAGCAATGGGAACTGCCAACCATCATCACACACCAAGAGGAAGCAAAGTTACCAGAGGTGGATTGAATGCGACTCCTGTTGCTCCCACTTTTCAAGGAAAGTTCCGAAATGGCGAGAAGGGAAGCCACCCTTTGCACATTGTGCCAGGTGGCCATTCTCGGACCAGTACAGTGAAGGAGACAACCCGTAAGCAGCAGCAGCAGCAGCATCACCATAGCCAGCAGCCGTACTACCAACAAAACTCTGGAAACAAGGAGCATCCACTACATTCTTTGGGAATTCAGTTGTCAACTCCTGCCATGGAATCGAGACTTGTGGAGGGAGATGTGAACAGGATGGTATTGGCTTCTGGAAAGGGCAAGAAACACATGAAGAGTGGTGGATCTTTGTTTGAGAATAACAGGACTCACCAGGTATACGTGTTGGTCTAGTCAGGCATCATGGCTGAGTCTTCCCTATGATTCAGAGTCACAACAGAAACTCCGCATGATGCTTTATGTCTGATACATGGCCTCTAATCACAGCTGGGAACTGATAGAGTTAGTGGGACTATTTTGGTAGCTAGTCACTACCATGCAATGTCACTGTTTATGGTCACTGAACGTGTGAGACTGTCACAATTGTTCATACCGCTCCTCAACCTTATATTATGTGTTTTTTTGATCTGTTGGGTTTTCCTGTCACTGTCTGTTTCTTTTGGTAATTAGTTGAACTTCCCTCTAACCTACGATTGGGCCATCTCTTTAATTTCTATTTAGGTTGACTTGCTTTATAAGTGTGGTGGAACTGCACTCTAAGTTTATGAAGCTATTTATGTCCTTTGCTCACATTTCTGTTCATTTGCCTTACACTCTGTATTTGCCATGTTGATTTTCTCTCACAGTAATTGTAGAGCGGGTTGTTCAGCTCTGAATGTTCTAGCATAATACAGTAGAAACTTTCTAGTTGTCTTGAATGGCAGAATTGGGTATCACTGCTGATTCTGATATCTCCTACCTACTTGTGCTACATAACAACTGACCTAACAACCAACCTGTGCTAGTTTACGACTTATGGGTCTTCATGCTAGGGAATGTGCCCTAAGGGAGCATTCTGCCTTAGATTGTCCTTAAGAGTTTGGCATACAGACCTTGCCTTAGTGACTCACTATTAGGCAGAATGTGCCCCCTAGGGCATGTTTTCTAGTACATAGAGAGCTACCAGGAAGTCCTAAGGGAGGGGAGCAAACCATATCCCATTTCCTTACAGTTTGAAAACAAGTTGCATCAAGCCTTTAGAAGTTCCAACCCGTTTTGCTTGCTCCAATAGAACTGAAACCTCTACATCTAACCTCTTCAACTTTGCAGTCAAACCTCATGATTGTTTCCCATGTCCGCCCCCCATGCCCCTTAGATTCATCCCTTGTTATGCTTACCACTAAGTGATTTTCTTCCATAATCAAGCCCCGAAGGCCTTCCCAATGGCACCACCACTTTATGGTTGCATCCTAGTTTATATATCCTAGCTTATTTATAGTTACAAGCATAGGTGAGTAGAAAACTGTCAACCTATTCTGATCTTCATTGGGCAATCCCCCTCCAATGTGTGTTCTTTGTCCAATATGTGATACAACATCTTGCTCAAAGATGTTTGGTTTAACATCAATGGTCATGCAAATTTCATCACAAATTCAATTCAATTTTAGTGAATAACTTGAATCGTATCCTAGCCTGTCATTCATTTGCCTCTTAACACAACAAAATGTCTCAATGGCTTTTTTGTTTAGCTGAAGGCTGCAATTTTACGTTCACATCCCTATTTCATCTAAGAATTTGGACACCGCTTATTACATGTGAACCTTCCAAGGCCATTATTATATCTCTGCATCTTTAAACACTGCATTTGGCCTTGAAGCCCAAGATTTTCATCTTGACTCATCTACAAGATTTTGAACCTGATGAAGTTTTGGAGCTTCCATTTGAATTTGACATTTAATCACATGCGCCCATCTTTTGAACACTGATCTTTTGTTTGGAACATTTGCTTGCTTTTTTCAAATCTGGGTGGCCATGAATTCTTCAATTATGTTTTGAGATTACACAACATTACGATCACCATCAAATTGTGCATGTCTTCTTTGTTGAATATTTTATTTGTTTCAAAAGACAAGATTCAATAGTTTGAAATTGAATTTTCCAAAATTTCAATAGTTGAAAATAACGATGCAAGGTGCACCTTGTGTTGTAATAGTAACCTAATATTTTTTGGGACAATAGATAGTTCTTCACAAGTTGGGAGTTTGATTCTCAACAATTTTAGCAAATATCAATAATTGTTTTCTTTTTCTCAGTTAGATTTTTTGTGAATTATTTTGTGCCAAACTTCAGTTGTAGGTATGGTATATTTTCTTGCAAAATGATTATCAAGTTTTCACACCTTTTGAGGGAGGGAGGGAGGGAAGGAGGGAGGGAGGGGGACATACAATTGAATGTGTTTACACAAGGGGTTTTTTACCCCCAAAAATTGCTTTTTATTAATTTCTCTTGAAATTTAAAACACATAAAAGATGTGAGAAAGAAAGTTTACATTGAATTTAGCTATGAAGGGGATTGGCAAGGGTTAGAAGTAATTTCCCAGGACGCAAAATTAAATTATTTTAGGTAACCTCCAAAAACATTACACAGATTCCATCATTCCAACAAATATTTACATGTATGGTAAATAATCCTAATAGGGAGTTTCATATAAGTCTAAGCCAATGTCATGAGGGTGGTAATCCATGTAGTAGAAATAGAACCAATTGAATAACGCCAAGTGTTATGGGCTTCAACCTAGTGTTAAAGAAAAGTTCCAGAAATATTTCCCTTGAACATGCTACATATGATTAAAATGAATAGCTAAAAGAAAAGAAAAATTAACATTAAATGGCATGAATATTGCTTTCCAAATTCCATTGCTAGAGTGCATTACAAGTTGAAACCTTTGTCCAAGTCATATCTCCATTGTTTGCAGATAATAAGGCCACTGGAAATACAAAGGAAAATTTCCTCGAATTTCTTTTATTTTGTCAATTTGGCTACAAATCCATTTTTGGGGGAGACTAGTATTTCAACCATGAATTCTCCAAATAATATGAGCATAGAATTTGAAGCTCAAAGAGAGCAAAGCTCCTTTGATGATCAAATTTCACCTTCATCATCTTGCTTTCTTCATCACCAATGCAGCTCATTGGGAAAATACTGCACACCCAATTCAAAATGCCGCACACTTTCCATGAGAAAATTTCTTATGCAATATGCTCAGAACTGAACTCTCTGTTGAAACTCAAGGATTGTTCATTGATTCAAAATCAGTTCCCACACACTCAATGAAGTCCCACATCACACAAAACATTTAAATGGCAGCAAAAGAGTGGAGATTGTCACAGCAGTGAGAGAGTGTGGTTGTGGGCACCTTGTGAATGAGAGAAAGGTAATATGGCTTCAGTTTCTCCACATCTGCATGCACCTTGCTCTTGCTGTATAGATCATACTTGCTGCCCCCCATCCCCCCCCCCATTTCCGAGCCCTTATCATAAATCAGTTGAGCTCTTCAGTACACAATGCGCATGATCACATAGGAGCAGACACAGTAGCAATAGGACTCCGGCCTTGTCTTTGAGCATGGAATTCAAAAGGGAAATTTGCTGTTTGAGCACTAACCCTATTGGGGAAACTTACTGACTTACTTAAATTCCTTGAGCCAAGGCAGCATTTGATGATCAGAGTCATTTAACAGATGTGTGTATGCTCCTGAACGATGCAGTGCTGCTCCATGTCCACATCATATAAGATGGATCAATCTAATACTTTACCAGAGCCAGCTGAAGCACACATGATTAGTCAATGCAGAATTATAGCTGAAGCACAATCAACACTTGAAAAGAAGCAAAAATTTTAACAGATTGGTAAAATTGCATTTCAAAGGACTCACAGTAGAAAGAGTGGTAACGAACTATGAAGAGTGCTTGAGGTGGCAGTGTGGTGTTGTTGCTCTTCATCACCTGCCATCATCATGCTATCATTGTTCAGTTAAAATTTCTGATGCCAAAACCTCCCTTTGTATTCTATTAAATGTTTCTCTGGCAAACACTAGACTCTCTGATTCTAGGTCAATCCCAGAGCTAAGTGACAACCTTTCAGCCCAGCTAAGGGCAGTCAGAAGGCAGTTGAAGAAAGCCTTTGTAATAGTGGAAATCAGCAAACTAGTGCCATTTCCATATTAGTAAGAGCAACCCTTAACTACCAGCATTATTGTTCTTTCCAATTGATAGATCTAAGTTTCGCCATGCAACAATCAGTTGTAACACATTTGCAATTGTAATGTTTCAGCTCTGAAGGAACGCATGGTGAACATTGAGCTCATCATTTGAGCAAGAACTCCAGGATGAACTTGCCTCAAGCACAGTGTACACTCAAATTATTACCTGGTACATGTACTCATCATGACCCCATGACATCATCACATTGTCCAGTCCACAACCTTCTTTGTAAATTCCCAGCTTGCTATTGTAGAGGACATTTTGAGAATCTGGGTTGTCCCTGAAATACTGCACAATCCACCAATTTTCACAACTCTTGGTAATCTCTTGCAAAGTTTACATTGAGAGCATCATGAATTTGGCTTCGAAGAGAGTACCTGAAACCTTAGCTATCAAACCCATTGTTGTACCAGAAACCACATTGTTCAACAGTGGGTAGAATGCACGTCCACCTCCCAAAAAAAGGCAGAGCAGTAGCGAGACACTTAATTGAATTCTTTCACCAGAAATTCTAGTATTTCTTCTTTGTCTTCTACCACGAGTCATGAAGTAAGAAGAGAAGACCAACCTCAGCATGGACGATGGCAGGATCAAATGCACATCCCACTGGAAATGTGTCACCTGCATGTCATACACTCCAATTCACTTTATGATTCACAACAACAAACCGATTGCCACAAAAGTTTTTAGGTATCTCAAGACAAAAAAATTTGTTTCAAAAGGAAAGTTCAGACAGAGATTATAAGAAGGGGTTTTCTAGGGGACAGAGGATGGATGGCATATTACCTACAACTGAGTATTGAGGTTCAGCTCCAAATGTTGGATGCAGTAAGACCTTGCCAAGATCTGCAACAATGCACTAAGTTATCAAATGCATACGTATTGTTTTCATGATCTGTTATCCAGGCATCAAAAGAAATCCAATTCTTGTGATCTTTGAAAGGGGGGGAGGGGTGTTTTAGATCACTGGTGGATGCAGTATTTGAGGAACTTCTTACCATGAATAAGACCTGTGAGATGGAACCAGTCCTCATCAGGGTGGTCTTTCCGAATGGCTTCAGCTGTCTGCAGAAGGTGCTCTATCTGTGGTTCGTCAAGGTCGGGGTCACTCTCGTCAACAAACTGATTCAAGAGTTCGCAACAATCCCAAATGCTCATCACTGTTTTATTCAGTTGTAGATGCTTGCTCCGCATCTGTTGCACCTGCATACACAGTTTACAAGTGGAGGAGAAATGAATTGCTTAATCTTTGTGCTACCCATTGATCCTGAGTGGCTGCAAAGACAGCTACAGGGTTTCTAGGCAATGCAAAAGCATTCAATAAGCTCTCTCCTAGTAGCCAGGCATCTCATGGCCACCTTCAGACCTTCAATGTGCTATCAGTGGCTAGATGGGTGATCCAAAGTGTGACAACCTAGAGGGTGTCTGTCTCAATCCTTAGAGAAAAATAGCATTTGAAAGATGAAAATCTATCTCTGAGACAAACCCAAATGACAAGATGAGGAATTGGGTAGAGAGAACAGACAAATGAGAAGGTTTGGTGAATGTGATTCTGGCGGTAGAACGCTTCCACCCCTGCTTGACGCTCACTCTCAGCATCATAATTCCTGATCACAGTGTACACCAGTGCCACGTAATTCCAAGCATTTCAGCAGTCAAAACGATCTGCTGTACTTCTTCAAACAGAGAAGACTAGGGGGATGAATATAGAGACGAAGCTCATTGAGCTACGAACCTGAACGCTTGACCAAATGTGTTGAGCTTGGGCATATCGAAGGCAGTCATGAATCCCCTGGCGGCTTGAAGACTACCTTCATCGTGATCGGAAGCAGCAATGGCAAGAGACTGATTCATACCATGCCACATTTCATCATCCCCACTGCTCCTGCATGTGTGCTTCACGACATCAACCGCTAGACCCATTGTAGCAGAAGCTTGAAGGAAGCGCACGCTGGATTCTACTTGTTGAACACCCCGCCCAAAAAGACCCAAAAGGACAAAAAAAGGTTCACAAATTCTCAGCAGAACTAGAAAGGACGAACAACAGTAGGAAGGGAGTAGTTGTAATTTCTTCTTCACTCCCTTAGTGCAACTGCTGCTGCTGCTGCTGCCTTGGAGCAAAGTTCAGAAAACTGACAAAAACTAGATCTCTTCAAAGAGCAAATTCATGATCCTTATAATTCCGAGCTGAGAATCACGATCAGCAGCTCTCTGGCTGGATCTGCAACTTGTCGCCATCATCATGATCACCAGCTTTTCAGAAGCAAATAATTCGTGAATCATCGTGTCCCCTCTCTTCTCCTCCAGCTTTCTGTATTCCATTCCTTTTGATTGCCTAATCTTCTTCCTTGACCCATTCTCTGACACAGCAACAAGAAGTACCCTCTTGGGGGATTCGACTCAATCCTGTGACAATCTTCTGGGCACATGATGAGTCTTGTTCTCCGCCCAAATTCATTTCCTCACCAGCTACTTTTGCAAGTGCCAGACAAAAGCAAATTCTCGCTGCACATGGGGCAATTTTCTGATTGTGGATCTTGATCATAACTCCATCCACAGCTGCGAATTTTTAAAAAATAATTTTAATATAAAAAAATTAAAATTCCTTCCTCCTTCTGACACAATTCAGTTGAACTGAAATCGATGGGTGGTTTCTCGTACTTCCTTTCTTGTTCTTGTTTCAATCTTTCCCTTGTTGAAACATACATACCTACCTACCAGCGTTGTGCGGTTATTTGAATTTTCAAAGAACCGCAGGGCTCCGGTTTTGGAAATGTTTTAGAGAACCTTCGGTTATTTGAATTGTCGAAGAACCACAAGACTCCGGTTTTTAAAAGGTTTTCAAAGAACCACAGGGATCCGGTTATTGAAATACTTTTCGGTTATTTGAATTTTCAAAGAACCACAGAACTCTGGTTTTGATTCTTTTTATTGTTTAGAGTGGTGATATTAAGGAATCGTGATGAGCCTCCCTGATAACCGCCGGGGGTCTTCCCCCAAAAGGCGCTGGAGGAATTTTTTTACTGCTTTTGAACTTTTTGGTGGAAGATTTTTGGATTTCCATCAAATGAAGAGTTTTCAACTGTTTCACTTTTGGAGTTGGAGTGTGGTGGAAATACAATCAAAGTTTTCATGCAAACTTTTGAAACCAAGTCTCCCTCTTGTCATTGTGATTTCAAGTATCGTTTTGGGGGTGAGGACGGGGAGGGGGGGGGGACCCCTTACAAAAGTACCATCGGGATGACTCCTACCTTCATTTTCGAATCAGATTTTCTCACCAGTTTGTCAAGGAATCAGATGAGAACCACCACCCACTTTAAAAATATTCTAAACAACTTATTGTCCTTGTGTGAATCACAACAATGGGTGTCGCATACCATACCGTATAATCACACCTCCATTCAAAGAGCATGACATATGATCGGCTATCACAAAGTTGAAAATTTTCAATGTTGATAAGATTGTATCTCATATACCTACTGTACAATATGATTCGCCATACCTCATCGTCCTTCTCCTGTTTGTTGTGTTGTGTGCTGCAAACTTCCACCTCCCTTTCCAAATTTACAAAATTATTTTGGAGTTGAAAAGTGGAGGATTTCAAGAGGAGGGAAAGATTGTGTCCCATATACACACTAGGAATCCGTGTGTGTGTGTGTGTGTGTGTTTTTTTCCTATTTTGTAGTTTAGTAACCGTGGTGAGCCTCCCAAGGCAGATTTCGACTTAATTGACGACAATTTTTGTACAACACCATAGAATGTGTAGCCAGTACCCAGACCTATTTGGACATTCTCCCCAAAAGAAATAAAATGAAGAAAATTTAGCAACTTCTTTACGAAAAAGGGTTTTGATTTTTCACCCCAAAAATGGCTGCTAAAGAACTATAATGAGGATGGGGTTTCAAGGTTGTGAACTAAATCTATTGCCATTCCCCCCCCCCACCTTTTTTTTCCTTAAACTCCAAAAATTCCAGACATTCCAGACTTGAGACTAGAGGTAGGAGGTAGACTGGAATGGTGTGCATCATATAATCCAAATGGGGAGGAACATAAATTTAAAGAAAATCATCAAACATACATTTGGTCCTTGATCATCACAAAAAAAACATTTGGTCCTTTGATCACCAGTTTTGTGATGCAACAAATTATTGTGGTCTCATTAGAGTACAGCTTTTTAGTGCAGGAAAAAGGGGCAATCTGTTCTGATCTGTAGTGAAGTCTTTGTATTATCTCGATTCTCAAACAGACACACACAGCTGGTGCATGGTTGGTGCTTCAGTGGCCGATAGGTTCTCCACCTCACTTCCTGTTGTGATCCTCTTGGTTGACTTCTTCAGTTTGTATCCACCCCAAAAGAGGCTTGAAAAGAGCTGATTTCAGAAGCCAAATCAAAACAATTGTGATGTCAGTCAGAGATGTTTGAGGCTATGTTTGAAGGCATAGTAGTAGATAGAGGTGGGTGGGTGAGTGCCTGCCTCATACATAACAGGACATTGCACTTTCCCATCAGCTTTTTCAGTTTTTTCAATGACCATATTGAGTTATACTTTTTTTCCTACATAACTCATATATCATAAGTGAGAGCCCATCTAAATGAGATGGTCAATCAAAGAAACTAGCACAAACTCAGTGTAAAGGGGAAAAAATTGGGTGAAATTTGGAAATGCATCGATTTTGGGGCTTTTTTTTTTTGTTTCACCTTGAGTTTGTGTGTGATGGGGCTTTGTGTGTGAGAGAAAGCTTGATATTGAAAGGCTTTACATGCAAGAGGAAAGCTTGATGTTGAAGAGCTTTGTACATGAGAGAAAACATTTACATCCCTATTTTCAAATCCATGTACTAACCTTTTGACACAATAGATTTTTGAACTTCAAGAAGTTAATAGAGTATGCCACAAAAGAAATGTGAGATCAAAAGGTTCAAACCTACATTCCCACAATGTTTGTGATCTCCTAGTAGCATATCATGAAAGAAGTGCCCGTGTGTCAAAAGCTTGGAAAGTATATTCATACAATGTTTGTGCCTCCTAAGTAATGTCTTTCTAAGGATTTTTTCTAACATAACCGAAGTAGTGACCATCCTAGGAAGATTTAGCCAAATTTAGCTGTAAACCAAAAAATGATTTAAAATAAATAAATAATCCTTTTATGTTTCTAGCTACTTGCTAAAAACCAAATGATTACTCTTTTTTGAGGTTTTGCCGGTGATTGAAACTTGAAACCCTTAAAATGCACTTTAGTTTTGAAATTTTTAATTTTTAATTTTTAATTTCTTCAATTAAAAAAGGGTTTTCTTAAATGCTCCCAATAACAACATGAATTTTTCTTTAAAAATATTTTTCAAAGTGTTTGTTTCAGGGTGTTTTTTTTCAATTTTGTGATGTAGCTGAAATGGTGATCATCCATAAGAGGCTTTAGCCAAATTTAGCTTCATACTAGATGTGAAAGTAGACAAAACCCAGAATCTTTCTATAATTTTTTTAACCTACTGGACCGATGAAAGCATATATATTTTCTACCCTCTTGTTTGCATTTGTTCACAAGTTGCTTGTGTGAATTCATTGGGTTTTGTAGTGCTTGATATTGAATAATTGGTGACAAGGGGTGGTTGTATGGATTGCACAACCATTGTGCTGTGAGAGATTGAATGTTAGTAAGCGGTTGAAATGTTTGATGCAGGAATGTAGGGTTCTGGTTTGGCAATCATGGAAACAAGGATTGTTGCACTTATGCAATTAATGGTTTTTTTAAAGGGACATAATATATGTCAAGTATCATTGTGTGTTCTGAGAAGCATTAAAATAACTTTAAGTAAGGAATTGACTTCCAATGTGATTCTTTACTTTCATGGTTGAGAATATGAGACGTTCAATCAAATACTATACTTCCTCCTTCCATCCTTCACCAACAAGTTTAATAGCCATTCCAAAATTGAATGCCATATCAGGAACCATCAACTATGCTTGTCTATTTGTTTGGAATAATAAATTTGGTATGTTAGACCAAAGATCAAGCTTATTGGCACCACTAGTGTTGTGTGTATATATGATTTTTGATATACATATAATGCAAATTGTATATTAAAAATTATAGATTTCATTTGTAAGTGCATAGTTTTGATTCTTATTTGTGTATGAGTATAATTTTGAACATGCAATTTTAGATGAAAAACTACGTAAAATTATTTTATCCCATGTAAAATAGGATAAATGTAAAAGTAAAATCATGAAAGAGAACACATGTCCATTTATATGGTTATACACACCATGTAAAACCATATAATATACTATAAAAATAAACTGAACAAAACGTATAATAACATATGCAATTACTCTTTTTTTTCTTTTGTTTCTTCAAGGTTTGAAACAACAACTATTGAAAAGAAGTTGGTTCAATAAAGAAAGAAGGGAAAAAAAAGGAAAGGGGCAAAAGGTTTGAATGGTAAGCATGAGGAAAGAGGAGAAAATAAATAAGAAAGAACAAAAAGTTAGATAAGAAGGAATGATATTGTGCAAAGTTTCTTTCATTATGGTCTTGTGATTTTTCTCGTGTTACTTCCATTTGTCAAGAGGTTGTTTGCAAATGTAATTGGTTGTGTTGTGTTTTCATATTATAACTTTTTGGTTTATTAAAAGCTCCAACAAAAAATTTTGATTTCTTACCTCTTTGTGATGTTGCAAGCCCCTTTCTTGTGGTTGTGTTTGCATTCATGATTTTTGGTTTAGAATGAGTTCCCAATGTTGCTCGTCTTTATTTACAAATTTTGCAAGTTTAAATAGTGAGATTGTGATCAACTTGTTTCAAATGAGTTTCACCTTGACATCTTGCTTGTGTTGTGGTCTTGCTATGTTCTCTTTAGAAAACCACATACACTAATGAAAAATGTGAGGTGTAATATCCTATTTTTTGCAACCAATAATTTCCAAAGTAATACCTTCATGAAAATATTGCATTGCGATTTAATCTTACCACAACTTTTTTTACACAACATTGTGCAACTATAAAAACTTTGGCATGTAAATGTAAATGGTGTGTAAAACAACTATTTACAGTTACACAAAGGACACTAGTCCCAACAATATTGAATGCACAATTCCTATGTCACAAATCAAAGCTTTTAACATGCCAACTTCTTTTTCCCCTTTCCAATTTTATTCACTTGGGGCATTTTATAGTTATATGTAAATTTGTTATATGATTGTTGGTTTTACTTGCTCCTATAAAGAGGCCATCCAAAGCTCATCCCACTAAAAGGTTGGATTGGTTGATAAAAGAACACTCATTGGCTTATTGCCATCTTGGGAAGAGAAAGCGTTGAAAGCAAACATGATCTTGGTTAATATTCCGTTTCCTAACGTTGGAGGTGGTGGGTGTTACATGGATTTAAAAGTTTAAAAAGAAAAAAAACCATCTATGAACCTTTTTTTTTTTTGCGATTTTTTAAAATGTTGCATCAATTGTAATCATCCCAAGAAGTATTATTTAGCATAAAATGGGGACAGATTTTTAGAACCTATTCAAAATGTGAGAAAACTACTTTTAAAATGCCTGAAAACTAAAATTGACCTCAAAATGTAACGATTTGTTTTATGAAAATTTTATGTCATTTATGAAAATTGCTGATTTTCCCCTCAAAAAACCAGGGAATAAGCAACCTTTCTAATGCCCCACATTTGTGTACCAGCTTGAAACACATTCTGGATGTGCATTGCAAAAAGGCATGCAGTCATGTATTTTGGCATAAGGCTTGGCATTTGTTCTAGCAGTTAATTGGTGCTTTTAAGGTGCTGTGTTAGGTTTTTAGCAAGCTTTGTCATGGCCAAACATGCTTAAGCATGCTTTTCTTTCCATTGCAAACCACTTGGAGAAATTTCCTTAAGTGCATTTGGAAGGCAACTTACATCCATGAGTATCCTTCTTACAAAAGAGTAAAGATATACTTCCTACCCATTAAGAGAAGGAGGTGTCTTATCTTTTACTAATAGGTGTGAGATAAGCTTAAGATCCCTCACACTCGGAAACGTAAGTGTAAGAACCATCCCCTTCCTATGCCTTGTGATATATGTGTTTGTAGGTTTGTGATCATGATAACCTTTGCCTCATGCTTTACAGTTAATGAAGCCCATGGGTGTGGGACATTCTCAA
Source organism: Sphagnum contortum (assembly GCA_963920785.1). Lineage (NCBI taxonomy): Eukaryota > Viridiplantae > Streptophyta > Sphagnopsida > Sphagnales > Sphagnaceae > Sphagnum > Sphagnum contortum. The sequence continues at coordinate 18,696,930 of OY987278.1, forward strand.
AATGTGGGCTGGCCTCATCCTTGACCCCTTATTTTGAGAATGCCTACACCCAAGGGCTTTACCCTCCCTAACAACCTCACTTTTATAACACAAAGTGTCTAAATTATTTAATTTTGATCCTAATGTACCACAATTATAACACACGGATGTATATTTTTCTTTTATTTCTTATTATTTTTGTGAAAATTGGAAGAAATTTTATGGACATTTATTTCCACAAAAAATATTTTAAATATGCAAAGTGATTACTCCATACTTCCAAAACTTCATGTTCTAATTATTGGGATGGTTCAACTTTTGGACACAAGTAGAATAGAGTAATAATTTTAATCTTACATGACCCCTAAAAGAGTAGAACTTTTGCCAAGAAAATAGGATATCTAGTGGTGCTATTGTCATGAGTGTGTATATATATGCTATCAATGTAGACATAGCTGATTTTGGCAAGCAAGCAATTGCCTGGCAACCCTGGTAGGGCAACCCTAGTAGAATTGGCCACCAGGAGCCCATTCCCACACTTGCCTTAATGTACTATGGAATGGGCCGGTTCCACCCAAGAAAGTGGTAAGCCAGGCAATCAGCTGTCCGGGTGGGTGGTAATGTGCTCTGCCAGGGCCTATTCCAAAGTGTAATCAGCTCTTTCATTGCAATTGTGTTGAAGGACCCTTCAGCTGATCGCATCATGCAGACCTTCAAAACCTTTAGGCCAGGGAAGGCCTGCTCCCACAAGCCTCCCCTAATTTTTGGACTACCCTTGAGTTTATGCCCCTCCAAATTAGGGGATGCCCTGGGGAGCAGGCCTTCCCCTATACTTGACTTGGTTCCAATAGACATCCCCAGCTTCAATTGTTCCTATGGCATGTGGGAACCTCAATATAAGCATGGGAAGCAAACTGACAAACCAACATGGAAATTTTAGTCAGGCTCTTTTAATATGCCAGTTTCATGCTTCAACAATTTACATACCAAAAAAGCAATTTGACTATGTTGCAAATAGATTCATGACAATTAGGCTACAAATCTGTTGATTGCAACCCACATCAGCAGTCCCAAACAAGTGCTATGGAAACACCTGCTAAGTGGATTCCAGTCAATATGCTACCTAATTTACATGTCTCAATAGTGCCATAGTGCTAACTTTACATATGTTTCAATCGTTTACTATCAACCAGAGCATGCTCAATTCAGGCCAACATGTAGCAGTCTAGTGTAAATTTGAAGTTTGATACTATCACACAGGTTCAAAATATATATATCCGAAATTGCATACAACAGATGGAATCTGTGATATTGAAATGTCTATAACAAAATTAAACAAGATACAAAGATCTTGTTTGTATCTACCCAAAGTTTCTACCCGAAGAAGTCCTTTCATGAACTTTCATGAACCAGTCTCTTCTCTATCTCTTTTACTCTCCTCTCCACTTCAGAGATGCTCAAGATTCAAATTGATTTTTTATTTACCTTTGAGGGAGCTCAAAGTTGATGCATAGCCCACATTGAGAAATTTTTGACAAAGTGTCACATTCATATACCCAACAATGAGATTCATGTCTCCATATTTCCATACAGCACAATGTTCCATTGCAGAGCCATTCGAATATTCTGCTTATGATGATCATTTCTGATTTGCAATTAGACTTGTGATATCAAGAAGGCAATGAAGCATCTAGCTAGCTAGCCCTCAGAAATAGATTTTGAAGTAATTCTACATTTAATATAATTCAGATCAATGATCTCTCCTTATCATAATACAGCAAAATGATCAAAACATCAGAGAATAAAAAGTTGCTCTCGAGTTCTTGTCTCAGCAGGCTTGATTTCAATTGCAGATATTGATACACTGAAGATGCAAAGTGCTGCCACGACGTTAGTACTGGAATTAGCAAGTTTCATTCATAGAGATAGAAAAGAACTCACTTCAAAGTGTACTGCGGAATGTGTTGTCGACTGGTAGAATGCACTATCATCGCCTAGAATGTGGGGTCATAGCCATTGGTGCCAGTGGCTAAGATGAAGAATGCGATGGCATGGCCTAGAGCTCCCCAGGCAAGAACATCAACGATGGTGAAACCGGCGGGATCGTTGGTACTTAACAGACTCACGACCTCTTGTGCACGGTCATCGCCGGCCTCGTCATGCGTTTGTCCATTCTGCTCTGGCAGTCCTTGCCTTGCTACCTGGAAAAATACCGTGATCGATGTTTTGTTAGTTCAAACCACAAAGAATTCTTCTGCTTCCACCTCGTGTAACTGGCGTGAACCGGGAAGAATGGAATTATTGTGAAGGAAAGAGAAATCAAACTCGTGCGTAGCAAAGTATTTCTTGGAGAAGGTCAAATCGCATGTCACATCGTCGACACAGCAACAAACTTGTTACATTGCATGCAAGGTTCATCAACATTTCGAGATTGCAAGCTTCAAGACAATTGCTAAATGAATATATAAAGGCGGAAGGCGGAAAAGACCAGCCAGTTACATTGTCCCTCTGGAAAGGCAGGAATACGAATCGTCCCAGGAACAGAAGAGCTCCGGTGCTGAGAGAGATGAGGAGTGGAGTGTACAGGCCGCAAGTTGTCTTGGCCACGGACTTGGCAACCGCTGTTCGGCTTGAAAACGACTGTAATCTGCTCGATTTCAGTCCATCGACTCTACTAGAAGATCTGAGACCAGCGAACCAGCTAGCCTGCACAACAGCCCTTGAGACGACCTTCTTGCTCCCGGCCGACAGAGAGGGGACCCTTGTCGCTACCCTGGAAGTTTGCACAGGCAACAATTTCTTCTCACGGAAGGCAAAAAAAATTACCCAAAAAAATATTTTCGAAAACTCAAAATATTCTCAAAAACTGCTGGCTACACACATAGAAAGCCGATAGAAGAATTGTGTGGAGATCGAGGAAACAAGAGCAAGGACGAGGGGAGACTGGGAAAACGCGACGGGAGCTAAGGACCGAAGGCGACGAGAGAAGAGATGGACGAGAGAGACGCGACGGGTGGATAAACCCGGGAACCCGTCGTTTCATCGGTTTAGATATAGAGTACAACCTGTTTAAGTTAATACTGCCGGGACCGGGGGTTATGTATTAATTTAGACAAGATATTAATAAAAAGAGGGTCATTAAATAATTCTCCGCTTGCGTCGTTTGTAACATTTGTACAGTAGAACCTGTCCCAATTAATACTGCCTAAATTAATAACCTGATAATTAATATGTGCATGTGGAGTTCACTATAAAAAATTTCGGGACCACCTGTGGAATATCAATTATTAATTTTTAGAGGTTTATTGATAAATGTATGGGGCCCGACTTGGGACTAGATCACACATATTAATTATCACAGGTTATTAATTTAGGCAATATTAATTTAGACAGATTTTACTGTATCCTTTTATCGCTGCACAATGAGACATACGAGAAACGATCAGAAGCACAAATAGCCACCTTATTAGAAAAAGTGGAGACACAACGGATAAGAAAAGACTCACTCGATTGAAGGGAGGGATAAGGCCGATGGGAGCGTACGAAATCCTTATCTGGTCCGATTGGCGGCCCCGTCCATGGGCAAAATCTACTTACCCCACCCTAGCTGGTTAAATCTCTACCTCTTAGCAAAATCTTTATATATTTTTGGTTAAACTTGAATCTTTTGATAATTTTTTAAAAAATTGGTTAAACTTTTATCTCTTGACAAAACTTTTATTTTTTCTTGGCAAATTGTTATATGATTTTTAACAAATCTCTATTTTTCTGACAAAACTTCTATCTTATCTCTTTTTGGCTAAATTTTCATTTTTGGACAAACTTTTATATTTTTTGAATTAATCTTTTTCCTTTTCACAAAACCTTTATTTCTTTTTGACTTATCGTCTATCTCTTGGTGAAACCTTTATATCTTCCTAACCTAAACTTTTTAGTTTTCAACCAAACCTCCATCTTTTCTTGGCTAAACTTTTATATCTTTTTTATTGAACCTTTACCTTTTACCAAGGCCTCTATTTCATATTGGCTAAACCTCAACATCCTAGCAAAACCTTTATATCTTTTTAATTAAACCTTTACCTTTTGCCAAAATTTTCATCTATTTTTTATCCTTTACCTCTTGACAAAATCTTTATATCTTTTTCATTAAACCTCTACATTTTGGCAAAACCTTTATCTTTTCATGGTTAAACTTTTATTTCTTAGCAAAGTTTTTATATATTTTTGGCAAAACCTCCATCTCTTGTTGGTTAAAACTCTATCTATTGGCAAAACCTTCATCTTTTATTGGTTAAACTTCTACTTATTAACAAAACCTTTATATCTTCTTGATTAAACCTAAACCTTTTAGCAAAACCTTTACTTCCTCCTAATTAAATCCTTATATGTTGGTAAAACATCTTTGTTTATTGGTTCAAGCTTTACTTGTTGGCAAAACCTTTACATCTTTTTGGTTAAACATTTACCTATAAACAAAACCTCTATCTTTTCATGGCTAAATTTTGACCTTTTGGCACAACCTCTACCAACCTAAAGGGGGCATTACCAATGGGTCAAATTTGTAATGAACTAGAAAATCTATTTATGAAAATATTAAATTAACTTAAAGTTTTTAACATTATAAATAAAGGTTTGTATTGCAAATGAAGGTATTGTAATTTGTTTTCCATATTCATTGGTTATAATTAAATATACATCAAAATTTAAGGTATCGCATTTTGTTACATATGTTTGGTCAAAGCCTATCAATGCAATGGCTATTCATTTTGGGATGTACCCCTAATGTAGGTATTGCATCCACAAATCTCGTTGTTTTATGTAGTACCTGCATTTTCAATTGAAGTGTAAAGATAATTGGTGTGAATGAGACAACATTGTTGTAATATTAGCTTATTAAATATTGAAAACATTAAATATTGTGTCACTTTATTGCAACTATTAATGCATTATTAAAAGTTCCCTTCATAATGAATTTTTACAATTTATTTGAATATATTGTAATTACAATAAATTGAAATTCCTTGAATATAAATAATGGTTAGCAAAAGTAAACACCATATTGTTATAACACAAATTTTTATTGTGATTGTGATATTGTAATACCTTAATAGCTTTGACATGAGTTGTATTATTTTTAGATATCTCAAATTTTAAAAATATATGTTTATTTAGAAACCTAATTTTGTGAAGGAAAATAACAAATCTTTCATAATAAAAAGAAAATAATGCATCTTTAAACAATTAGTTATTTGTTATTGAAGCTACCCTTATATTATAGTATGTGAATTTTTATTGAAATAAAAGTGCAAACATATGTATGGACTATGCAATAAACCTAAACCATTTTATCTTGCTCCATTGTCCATGGAATGTGATAATAAAAATTATATCAACAAATGTTCAAAAATTTCTCAATTTAAATGTTTCAAATAGTCTTTTAATTCTTCCATATTATTGGAGTGATTGATATTAGTTATTAAATGATGAAGGCTAAAACATATTACTAAATATCCATTTTTTAATAATTGATGAATATTTACATGATTAATTCAATTATCAATATATACATAAAAATGAATTTTACAATATATTATTCAATACTTGATATGCAATTCAAATTGTTACTCAATAATTCTTAAACATATGTGAAAACATTATCAAACCACTTTGGTGCACTACCCACTTCCCTATTCATTGTTCCATTAAAGCTTATAATCATCAAAGAATATACAAATAACCATATGTAAGTATTGTATGGCACATTGTTTCATAATCAATTCATGCAAAGGCTTGATGAAAATATACGCTAACATCTAGATGTGTATTGCATTTGGGTTCAGTATTCTAAACAACTCTATTTCAACTTTGGGCCTTGCCCATTTAATGCATGATGTATAGTTAAGGATATTTAATTTTTTAGGCAAAAAAGAATATAGGTGTTTTTGGAAGGCTAAGGAAATGTGCCATACTTCTATGACACTAAATGTTTTTTGCAACCCACTTTTAGATACTAAATAAAGCTAATCATAAAATATTTAAGTAGGATTAAAAGTTATGTTCAATTCTTATATATAAAGCAAGCTCAAATCATTTATTCTCTTTTGAAAGGAAGTGGAAACAAATTTCAATATGAAAGGTGAAATCATTACTTCTTTTGCCTCCTTTAAGGTTTATTATTTCAATAAGTTTCAATTTTTTTATGATTAGTTCTTCATAAAAATTAATTATTCTAACATATTTATATAATTTTTAATTTATTAAAATTAATTATCACCAATACAATGCATTTACCACTTTTAGGGTTTGATTAATTTAATGTTTTGCTAGATTAAAGTTTGTAGACATGTGAAGGTATTGCATGTAACTATGTTTTCATTTTAACAAAAAAATAACTTGGTTTTCCAATTTGTAATTATTTTGCCTAAATAGGAATTGTGAGGTATTATATGTTTGCAAATTTTGAAAATGCAAATTGAAAGTTGGATCTTTCTTGAAGGAAAGCAAAAACAACTTTTGAAATAAAACTTAAAAGTAATTCCTACTATCTATTTGATTAAGGACTTTTTATTTCATGATTATTTGTAATTGCCACCAATGCACATATGACTTGTAGGGTTTAGGTTGTGTGTTGGTATGGAAGATTAGGGTTTTAAACATCTGAAAATAATGCATGTTTAACCTTGATTGAGCTTGAATATTTATGCAAATAGAATGGTTAATCAAATTCACTTATAATTAAATCATTAATAAATTGATGGCATTTGACCTTCCCTTCTTCATTAACAATGTCCAAAGAAAGGTATTTGTTGTGTCAAATAGTTACCTTCAAAGCCTTGTAGATGTAACATTTTGATGATGAACTTCAAGAGCTTTACCGATTGTTCTTGCTAAAATTTACCCTATTCCACCACTAGCAACACTAGTCAACATCATTTGTTTCACCACAAATTTCACATTGGAATTGCAACTCTTATTTTCTACCAAAGTTTTATTCAACCCTTCAAGGATTTAATTTTATGCCATTGCATCCTTTTGTGGTCATACATAATCAGGGAGGTCATTTTAAAGTGGAAAATGAGAAAGAATTTTTTCCATCACCAACTTCCTAGCCATGGGTCCTATACATGACTTTAAGCATTCTAGCAATGTTAACATTGAAGCAAAAGCCACTCTTCTTAATTCTCTTTCTTTTATAACATTTGTACTAGCTTCCAATATGAAAATTTCGTGTTGTTTTTTTGTTAGAGGTCCTTCATCTTTTATTTGTGTTTTTGTTGATGTGTAGATGTTGTTATTCTCCTACATGTAGTAAATGTTCATATGTCTACACGGTCCAACATGCTTGCAATTCTTTGCACTGAACCCATGCTCACATGATTATGCATTGTGCCCATGTGTGTAGCTTTTTGCACTGAATTCATCACTTGTTGATTTCTTTGTTAGGGACCTAGTCTTTTGATACCTTGTTTGCATTCCTTGCTTGTTTTCTTACCCATCGTAATCTACAAGGTATATACACAAACAAAAAATCAATTCAAAAATCGTAATGTGTAAAGAAGAGCAAACACCACAAGCATAACTAACCACATGAAACAAAACAAAGTTGCATGAAACAAAACTTGAAACAATGAAACAAAAAAAAAAATTTGTTGCCACAAGCAACTTGGAGATGTACATTGATGATGTCTTAGATTTGAAATGAGTTGTCAAAATGTGCATTTGGCATCAAGGTGAGAATGCATCATGTTGGCGTAATGAGCACAAAATAAAATTTGTTGAATGTTTCAAAGGTAACCTAAACCCTAAAGTTCAAAAGCGTTGGTTACTACAATCAACACATAACACCCATATACCCATATTTGTGATGCCATAACTTTTGTAATAGTGAGTCGATCAACTTGATTTTTAACTCATTTTCTTCCGATATAAGTGTATTTGAATGATTAACATCACTATGGACTATTTTTGGGGATTTTTTTTTAATTTTTTAATATTCATAATTTGGTATGAGTATGAAAATTGTAAAATGTTCATTATGACTTAGACCTTACTAAACAAGATCATCGATTCTACACCATTCTTCAGATTGATAATACAAACATATTTTTTTAGGATTTTTTTTTTCTAATTCTTGGTTTTTAATTGCATTATGAACTTTCTAAGATATTTAACATCAGAGCACATCTTTTTCTTTTTTTTCAAATCTAAAATTTATTGATTCCAAAATCTTGTGACATACAATATTTTTCCATCAAATCAAGTCATTGAAAATTAAAATTATTATTTTTTCATTGAAAACAAAGTCCACACTCATAGTTGTAATCCATTAATGAACATATATACTAGTTGAAAAGTTCAAATTTACTATGTAAATCATTTTAATTGCATAAATATTTTATGAATTACATTATGTGTACAATCTATCACACATATTTGAGTCCAAACCATAAAAATTTATTATAATTATCATGTAGTTTTCAATTACATTTCATCATTTGCAAAAATTATGTTTGTGACGTCCAATTTGGTATAGTGCACTATGCTTTTACCTCTCATTTATTTTCATTGTAGTTATGTATAAAACAATATAATTTCTTGATTTGGGCTCATATGTAGGGGGAAAAAATGAAGCTACAAATGCATGCAAAGTCAATAGTAGAGACCCTTGCAAGTCTAAGTTTTGCTCCACCATATAATGAATTTTCAATATATAACTAGACGTGTGAAGATTGAATAATCCAATTCACTAAGATTGATTGAAACATTGTTGGAATGGCATCAACTTTTTGAACTTGAATAGTCATTGGATGTGTTCCATGCACACTAAAAACCTTGTCATTATTTTCATGTAATAAACTTGGAGACAAATCAAATGACTTTGGGTTATTTTTGTAACAAAAGGGTGTTTATTCAATTAACTATATTGAGGAATGTTTGGGGGGTGTCTTATTGTCCTTGGTAGTCTTGCAAAAAGCTTGCACAATGTAGATTTAGACAAGGCAATTGAATGCTTACAAAAGGTAGTAGCTTTTGATGGCAAATATGAATATTGAATCCAAAATCTCCATGTTTCAATGTTATTTCTATTTGGTTTCTAGAATACACATGTCAACGTAAATGTCACTTTGTTAGTGTGGAATATCATCATGATGGAAAGATCTTTCAAGTTGATTAGGTGTAATCTTGGACCACATGCACAAATTGCATTGTGGGATATTTTGGCACTTGTGTATAAGCATGTCGCTCATGGGGCATCAACATATTACTTCAAGCCTTGGTGATCATAAGTGAGGTTTTCTATTCATAATTTATTCCCTTTGATTTTGTTTTGATACAAAAGTTCACCTTTTGACTAGAGTTTTCAACTAACACTTTTAATGCAATACTTTTTAGTAATCCTAGATTTTTCAAAAACATGTATGCTAGGTACAAATAACCTTGAACTACTAGATGGCAAGTTCAACCTAATTACTAATTGAATCTAACAAAATCAATTTTTGTAGCACCATGTTTTATTCATGTCCCAAACAAAAAGAAAATGCATAAACTTTGTAGCTTTGCTAGCATTACAGTTGTAATAATTGAACTTGGATTTTGTTTTCCTACAAACTTTCAACTTAAAGAAATTTCGAAATATTGATAGGGTTGGGTCTAAATTGGGATGGTGAGCAGGAATTTTACAATTGAAGGTTAATTGCTTTTCATGGTTGGCCTTAGTGCTATTTATGTTTGGTTTACAAAATATGGCTATCAACACATTTCATTTTGTTGATGAACACCATCATCACAATGGAAGGATCTTGTTGATTATTCTTGGTACAATTGTGGACCCCATGCACAAATTACATTGTGCAATATTTTGGTAGATGGGTATAGCAATATCACTTATAGGGCATCTTGCTTCATGGCCTTGTTGATCAAAAGTGAATATTTTTCATCACAATATTCCCTTTGATTTGAGATTTGTTCTAGTTGATTTTATGTGCTAGATTTTATATTTTCGTTTGTATCTATTTTATCTTTCATGTTGTGTGGTAGGAAGTTGTGCAATTTGTGTATAGTCATGATGCCCAAATCAATTATTGAAAATATCACTAACTTCAATTAAATTCATGGGTCTAGATTGAGTTTATATGGAGCATGGATGTACATCCTTTACTAAGGCCATGTATCCACTTTGGATAAAGTAAGTGCATACTACGATGTCCTTTTTTTGTGTTATAGTGTAAAAAATTTCGACCTTCCAACTAGATGATGTTTATTAAGTTAAAATTTTTAATTAAAAAAAAAGGAGGACTCACATATATGATCAAAAAGGGGGACTTTACAACTTGTGTCTTAAATTAAATCACAATCCTTATTTAATCCCCAAATGATTGTAATGGACAAATAGATCTTGGGTTATTAAATTATTTATTTAATAGTGCTTTGCCACAAGCTATACGATAAAAATGGAGACTAAAATTCTTATTAAGGATGTCATTAATAACAAAAATGGCCATTTAACTACTTTTTTGGAAGGTTATAATTCACACGTGTCTATACTTTTCAATATGTATTTTTTGAATTTGATTCAAGTGTTTTCATTGAATGTGTTTTATAATGTATTAGCAAAATGTACAAGACAAATTCTTGCAAAAAATTAATTTGTAATTGAAAAAATCATTTTAAAGGTGATGACAACACCAAAAAAATGTAGAAATGAACTTTTTCGGTGAATTTTTTGGTCCATTGTAGTATGCATTTACTCAATAGAAGGCTAAAACCTGTATTAAATTCATACTCTTCAATAGGTATGGAGTCCTTGCATTAGGTGTGTTGGCCCAATACATAGGAAAATGTAGCTTGTGAGTAGGGGATTTCTATTATACAGTTAAATTTAATCCTTCAAGTTGTAATTACTGCTTTTAGGAATCCATGATTTTCCAAGTGGATGTGAATATATCAAATTCTAAACTAATTTGGAATTTTAATACTTCTAGGTGACATTGTTTAGGCGATGTTTTACTATTTGAGCAATGGGTGACAATGTGTGATTCATAAGTTCAACCATTCCTTGTAATTGATGACATTCCATAACACTTCTACAAAATTTGCTCTTATTTTACTTATCAAGTACTGCATAATGAACACATCTTGAGTTCTAAATTTGTAGGAAAATATTGAATTCCTATTTTGCAAGCTTTTCTTTCAAAATTCACTATGTCAAGTACTACACTGGTCCAACATTGGGAAAATGTATGGTGGCTGGCAGTGTTATGTGATAGTTTCAGTGCTACAATACAACAACAAACTTTCATTATATAGTTTTGGTAGATATTTGAACTTTATGAACTATTCGTGTAACTATCTTGTAACCTAACTACATTGATGTGGGTTTCTGTGGGTTTAAGTGTATACATGTATGGTAGTAGCTCCATTTTCATACAAGAACCTACCTTTTGACCAGATATTCTAGTTGACATTTTTCTTTATCCAAACTTTGGGTCCACCCACTTTTGTAGGAATTCGAACAAAACAAGATTCCAAAAGTTCCTTGTGTTATTAAGGATCACGACAATGAGGAATCATTAAAGCTAGTTACATAATCTGTCACAGACCTATTAAGGAATGAAAACTTCCAAAAGGTTGGAAGATTTTATGACTTTAGCACAATTTGCAAACATTGTAAACTCATTGGAGGATCTAGTGATTTTCACTAAAGCTTTAACTAGAGACAATGCATAAAAATGGAAGGCAATTATGGAAGAAAAAATGAGTTTTTTGGAAAAGAACAACACATAGATCCATATTGTCAAAGCTTCTAGCAAACCATAAAGCTATTAACTGCAAGTGGGTGTTTCGAACTGAAAGGAATGCTCACGATAAAATTGTATGCCACAAGGCAAAACTCATAGCTAAAGATTATGCAAGAAATACGAAGTAGATTTTAGTGATACATTTGCTCTAGTGGTGAAATTCACTTCCATCAAATTGTTATTAGTTATAATTAAATAAGAGATTTAGAAGTACTCTAAATTTAATTCAAAAGTGCATTCTTGAGTGGTGACTTGGAAGAAATCATTTTCATGGAACAACCTAATGGATGGGTTTTAGAAGGGCAAGAAAACTTGTCTGCAAGTTACAAAAATCTCTATATGGTTAAAGTAAAGTTTAAAAGCTTGGTATTAGAAGTTAGATAATTATCTTGTAAATTTTTTTAAACAAGATATAGTTAGACCATGGTGTTTACATCAACACATAAGAGGGTCTGATTATCATTATGTATGTTGATGATTTGGGTAGATGCAAGTTACAGTGGTTCACTTTTGTGACAAAACAATGTTTTTATCCTAGGTATCCTTTATTCAAATGCATGTGGTGATTAGTAAATCTTTAGATTTAGTATTGGGACTTGGATTTAAATTAACAACTTCATTATGAAAAAAAACTATGTGGTTATTTATTGATTAAAAAATTCATTTGTTAGTAGTAATGGACTTTTGAAATTAAAAAAATATGGATTCATCGTTTGACTATAAGATCACAAAATGGAAAAAAAAATATTGATTCACATTCCAAATTTGTTATTGAGACTCAATATATAATGTAATACAAGATGACAAACTCATATGAGGATTTTTTTTTGAAAACCTTGATTGTCTAATAGTTAGGGATTTTTGAATGGTTAAAATTTGACCATATTTTCAAAATCTTTGGTTCCAAAAGCATATGTTTTGAAAGTTTTAGATGGGGCATTATTGCTTTGGACTTTGTGGGTTTTCCATTTAGGACTTCCAAATTAAAAATTAACATTAGCTACATTAAATACAAGTTTTCACATAGATTTGGGAAGGTTTGTAAGTGATTGAACATGTATTATTCAAAGATTAGAATAATAATATTTTTTTATAGTAATGACCATGTCCATTTGAATCATTGTAAAAAATCTTGTATGGACTTATAAGGAGTTAATTTTTGTTGTTATTGAACCATTATATCGTGCATTCACCCATATTTTCATTTTTGCAAAAGATCTGAAGTTTTTTCATTGGGTGAAAGATATCCTTTGTAATAGATTTTTCATGATTGACTTATGGGAGGTGGAGTTCATTTTAGGACTTCAAATGACCAGGGACAAGAATCGGAGAAACATCATGATGGGCTAGGATGGATATGTTATAAAACTACTAAGTATGTTTGGTATGGTTAAATGTAACCTATTATTACACCTCATGATGTAAGTGCTAAACTTTCAAAAGGCCAACATCTTGGTTCAATGGAAGAAGAATGTGAAATGGTAAATGTTCCATACAAGGTGGCCATAGGTAGCCTCATGTTATATATGGTTGGCACAAGATTGGCCTTGGTTGTAATAGTAGGAGTTGTTGCTCAATTCTTCAACAACCTTAGACTACCACATTGGTAAGCTGTGAAGAAAATATTTAGATACTTGCAAGGTATTCAAAATCTTGCATATTGATATTCTATAGATTCCCTCAAGAAAGACATTGTTGTACAATTGAATGGTTTTTGTGACTCAAAGTGGGGAGGTAACATTGATATTAGGAGATCAACAACAAGTTATGTCTTCTTTTTTGGAAGAGCAAATGTTTTTTAGGCAAACAAGAAGTAAGTTACAATAGCCCTTTCTTCTATGGAAGCACAATACATGGCTTCTACTCAAGCAATGAAAGACGTTATTTGGCTCATAAGGTTTTTGGGAAAAGAAGGATACAAACATGAAAAACCAACTTTAATCTTTACTGAGTTTCAAGGAAATTTAGTGTTGCTAAAAACTTTTGTGCACCATTCATGCATAAAACACATAGATATTTAGTTCCATTTTGTGAGGGATCATATCTATGTTGTAGGTGTGTTTAATTTGATTGTTTTAATGTTAAATTAAAGAAAAAATAGAGGAAATTGTGTGGAATTATTTAGTGTGGTATTCAATATCATATTGCAACCACAAGACAGGGTGTCACTAATTTAGAAGGATGCAACATTGATTATTTCATGCTTAGAGGTGGTATGTTAACTTTCCAAGTAATAGAAGGTTATAGTTGCTTTGAACATGTGGTTTTTATTGGTGATACAAAAAAATCCAAAAGATGCAAATGACCTCACTTAACTTCAGTTGTTTTGATGTTTTATTCTTTTTCTACCATTGAGTTAAGTAAAATGTGAAAGGTTTTGAAAGTTTTGCACTAAATGGTGTGAGATGGTGGATCTTGGTAATCCACCAACCAAAATGGATTACTATTTTTCCAGTTTTTTGTGGTTTATTTTTGTTTATTTTATTATATCAATTACCTAGCAATTCTTCAAAGGTTTGTGTGATAATTGATAGGTCCCTTATGGAGTTGTTTTACAAAAAACTTTAAATGCATTTGTAATTTAAAAAATCTTTTTAGATCATTTGCAAGGTATGTACATGGTCAAATAATGAAAGATCAATATGGATGAATGTAATGAATGATGACAAATGAAATAATGTTAATCCGTGAGTCTATTTTTATCCCTTAGTTCATGATTCATAGCTCATGATTCATGACCTAGTTGTATTTGAAAAGACACTATGTGTTGCTAGAGAATGTGAGCATAAAATTTTGGTTCAAACTTAACCCAATGTGTGAATAAGATGTATGCATGTAATGGATGAACATGTTCCATAAAAATGCATGCATCTAGATGAGAAGTTGTAGATCCAACAAAGGAAGTTTTTAATTTGAAGTTTGCACCTATTGTAAGGGGCGAGAATCATTATTATGAGACAAGTTGTTCCTTTCACCAGGAAGACAATGAATACCCCCTAAATGAGCTCTGTTTTTGGGCATCCTTGCGACTGGCTTGTGTGGTTCTACACGGTGTTAGACTAATGTTCTACCAAAAGTCAAATAAATACAATGAAAATATTACTATTGTAAGTGCTCTAGGAAGTAGGCTAGTGATGGGTGTTAATTCTTACTTCCTTAGTGACGTGGGTTGAAACTCAGCATGGAACAATACAACATTTTAAAAAAATTGTCCTTGAAAGTAGACAGCCATTGATGGTTGAGGAGAAGAACTACACGAAAACTTGCACAGTGTTCCGAGCAACAAACAATAAATAAATGGGCTCCAAACAGCTCTAGTGTTTAGGGGCTCCCTTTCACGAGGAGGAGTGCGGGTGGGGGCGATTTTCATCCAAATACCTGCCCCCAATTGCCTGTACACGAAAGGTAGATTCGCATTGTATTGTACATGTATATTCTCTTTGTCTTTTATACGTGTATTTTACATGTAGATTCGATTTGTATTATGTATGTAGGTAAATAGTAAATACCCCAAACTGCCAGTTCTCTTTACCCATCGAGATGTGATCGGCAGACAACCGAACAACCGACGGACGGACGGACGTACCGACGGACGGACCGCTAGCTAGCTAGCCATACTCCCAGCTTCTGCAAGGCAGAGGGATCATCACTCTGCAGCCCGCGCCTCATCTGTGCGCCGCACTGCAGCAATGGCGCGCGCCGCGCAGGGACGAAGCTACGACGAGACGCTGGCGGTCATGAGCTCGCTCATCACTCGCCCCGAGGGTCCTCGTGCCGCAGATCCTCTGACCGTCGACAGAACGCTCTGGGAGGTCCACTTCCAAGATGTGCTGCACTATCTCAAGGTATTTGAGTAGCACTGCTCTCATTCATTGTGTGCTTGAACAACAACAGCAAGATTTTAGATTTCCTTTCTTTGGGCGAGTTTTTTTTTTTTTTTTCCCTTTTTCTTTTGGGGGTTCTTCCCCTTCATTTTCTTGCTTGACGGCGGCATAGAGCAGCGGAATGCAGTTGAGATTTTTGAGAAGTGGGAATTCCCTAAGTCAGAGGGAGGCTGTACCATAACAATGTCGTAATTTTGGGTCGATGTATTTTGGCATTTTCGCTTTCTCTGTTGGGAATTGAGGTTCCAGCCAGGAGAGTTTACTGCCTGGACACATTGTACGTGATGAGTAGTTTGAATCCCACTTGGTGCTTGCTAGGCATGATGGGACTCAAGTGGTCATCCCAAGGTGAGGAAACCTAGGGACCGCTTCTGAGTCAGTGGGGATGCTTAACCTCAATACAGTTATTGGAAATTGAACTGGCACAAGAAAGAGTCTACTATGGAGAGAAGGAATCACTGCCTGTGCATGTGATGACATATTTGGTCACACTTGCTGGCCAATTCAGTGCCACATTTTGATAGAGAGCTTGCAGGCCTGAGAAACCTGTGAGTGCATTTTCATGAGTCAATAATATAAATGTGCACATCTGCATCCAGACATTTACTGTGCTGAATTCAACATGAAATCATTTTGCTGAGAGACTTCTATCTAGAGGTTGTTGATTGCTGGCTGGCCACATGGCCATTTCATGGTTATCCTCATCAGGCAGGTAGCTCTTGTTCAATGCATCTATACAAGTAGTTAAGGGGTTGGTGTAGAAACATTGAAGCAGTTGACTGCACTTCCTTCATGCAAGACCTTGGGCAGTCAGTTCAGGTAGCCTCAATTGACCGGCAATTTTGCCTATCCCATAAAGGAGGCACCATCCTGACAGGTGAAGAGACAATACTCACACTTTCCATCTTCGTTTTCTTTAGTCCTGGATGATTGCTCTGTGTCAGTGTTGCACCCATGCTTCATAATTGGAGTCCACTGCAAGTAGGGTGGCAATGGCAATTCTGATTTCACACATGTTCTTATGTGGTTCATGAACACTTACAAAGTAAGCACTATTCTGTGTAGCAGAACTGTGGACTCATGGCACCAACTCCATGTGAGGGTCCAGGTTGGGTTGGTTGGTGATGGACCTCTCACCATTCAGCCATAGGATGTCAAGTTGTGTAGTCAAGAGCATGTGGCCATGCTTGTAAGGGTTTATGGGTTTAGAGTCTCTCAGATGCCTGCTGGTATTGGTGTAGTAGGCAGCCTGGGTAAAATGTGGTCATGGGTTCAACTGGTTCTTCAGAGTTTGAGAACCTGGGAGCTCTTGACTCACAGTGGGAAGACATGTTTGGGCCTTTACTACACAGCCCTGTTACAGTTATCTGAAGGATGCAGGGAAGAAACTAGTAACCATATGGGTCCAGAGGTAGTCATGCTTATCACAAATGTAGCAATGATGCTTCGTCTTCTACATTTTTTGTGTGGGGCAGGACTCCAGAATTATATCGAAGTGACAATGTAAGAGTATTGATGCTTGGGATTGGTTGTGATGAATCCCAAGTAACCACTGTTGTGAAGTTTGTGTGCAATGGAGAACTTACATGCCAGTGTGGTGGCAGGTCCTGGAGCTAGAGGAGCCGTTGTCACGCCTGAGTGTCATCCATGTAGCTGGAACAAAAGGAAAGGTGATGCAATTGGGACTACTGGCAGTTGTATTTCATGTCCTCCTGCACTAGTTTTTTGGGAGCATCCAAGCATCAGTCCCTAGTGGTGAGGGCTGATGGTCAGGTTGTGAGTCATTTTGGGTTCAGATCCTGCTAGATACATAGTTGACTTCACCTATCCCATCTCTTTCAGAGTATCACTAGGTGAACTGGTCATTTAAAGTGTGGGGACCTTGTCCTCTTTGCAGAAACCCTTGGAACATTGCACATCTTTGGCAGTTTGATTGTCGAATATAACATTGATGCTTCATTGATAGCCAGAATGTCCAAAGCTTGAAGGAATGTGCAACTATGGCCATTGGGAGGAATTGTCACTTTCATCTTGTGACGTGCATGAAGAGTACACCTGATGTTTTGTGTGTTGCAGGGTTCGACATGTGCCTTTGTGGAGAGCATGTTGCGGGCATCGGGTTTTCGTACTGGCCTCTTCACATCTCCACACCTTTTTGATATTCGGGAGCGCTTCCGTTTCAACGGGTCTGTGTCTCAACTGGACATGCAGTTGTTTTGAAACCTTTCCGCTGGCTGTACATAAATTATATTAGTTGGAATGTACTGAGAAGAAGAGTTTATCTGAACTTGGTGACATCTCAGAGATTTGAGAATGAGCTGTTAGGCAGTCACAAGTTGCACTTCAATTGCTTTTGTGGCCAAGTTCTAAATACAATGCTCAAAGAATATTTATCTTATGTCTTCTGAGCCAGCCAGGCTTTGTAGAACAGGTTTACAACTTGTAGCCATAATATCTGAAGTAGACAATTGCCATGACAGTGTGGAGGTCCCAAAGGATATCTTTTTGCATCACTTTTGGTGGTGCTGGGATCGGCTTCAGGTTTGTGGACACACAACTGCTGTATCATGGTGAAGTTTGAGTGTTCTGACAGTTTATTTGCCTTCGATTCCCTTCCTTTAGAGTCCAGGTGCATTTTTCTTTACTCGAATATTTCAGTGACTAGGGTTTGCATTTTGCACTTGGGAGTCAGCTGCTTAGACAAGCTGGCTACTGCTTTCACTATCTAAGGAATGTGTGCATGGACATACTGAATGAGTGGTGGAAACTTGTGCTGCCTAGGCTGATGCAGGACCAGAAGGGAAGATGCCAGGGTTCTTTCGTTTCCTCACTATTTTGGCAATCCGTATGTTTACTGCTGAAAAGGTGATCATTACGAGACTGCCACTTGCAATGGAGAATAGTTAATGGATCTCTCACACACTGGTTGCACTGCCCTGTTTCAAGTTGTAGCCCACATGAGCATGGTGTATTCATATATTGCACTGTTATCTGCAAGGCATGTGACTTTGCTGTGGTAATTGTTGTAGGTTGATGTTGCCATTCTGGAGGTTGGCTTGGGTGGCCGCCTTGATGCCACCAATGTTGTAAGGCCTTGCAACTCACAGTAACTTCCAATTCTGGGCTGGATTGATCTTGCTACACTGCTTATACTGTCTGCTTTTCTATTTCCCTGACAATTGTGGAGTTCACTTTATCTTGCTGCCACATCTTGCAGCATTGGGAAGAATTGTTGATCTGTTAACACTTGAGCTGTTGAACTTCTACAGTTGGTGTAACTCTGCTTGTTGGGTGCAGGTCAGGTCTCCAGTGGTTTGTGGTGTTGCCTCACTAGGATATGATCACATGGAACTGCTTGGTATGTTTTCTACTTTGATGTATCTTGAGTTTATTAGAACACCCAAAGTGCCTGAGGAATTGCAGCATTGCAGGGGAATGTTTCTGGCTGTCTCTTTGTATTTGTCCAGAACCACTAGCACAGACTGTCTGCATGGTCAGATATGTCAGAATTTCAGTTTGTTCTTGGGAGAATGAGGACTGCAGAAACAGTTAGGATTGCAGTATGTCCACATCTTCCAGCAACTGCAAACAGAGTTCAGGTTATTCTGAGGCTTCTTGTGGAGACAGAAGCTCTGAATGATTGTGTGTGACACTAGGGAATACACTTGCGATGATTGCTGGTGAAAAGGCAGGCATCTTCAAGGTAAGAGCAACCATCTGTCATGGATGCTTTCTGCAGAGTTGATGCATTTGGACATTGTGGAGACACATTATGCTTGGATGCTTGAATGAGGGTAGCATCACTACTGTACATCTGAGGACATTTTTGTGCTATGTTGGTTCTGATTGAAAGCCCACTTAGTCTATTGGGAGCTTTGTGTGTGAAGGCAGGTGTTCCAGCAATTACAGTTCCCCAGCCAAAAGAAGCCATGGATGCTCTACTGAAGAGGGCCAAAGAGCTGTCGGTATGCCTCTTCAGCATCTCTGCCTAGAAGTTGATT
Organism: Sphagnum contortum; assembly: GCA_963920785.1. Taxonomy (NCBI): domain Eukaryota; kingdom Viridiplantae; phylum Streptophyta; class Sphagnopsida; order Sphagnales; family Sphagnaceae; genus Sphagnum; species Sphagnum contortum. Next base: position 18,716,592 of record OY987278.1, read on the forward strand.
TAGCCATAAGAGCTTTCCTGCATTGCACCCATCAGCGTTGATTAGCAATAGATTATCTAAGCATTAATCTGGCATGCCTTGAGATGGGTGAATATGTGTGCTAAGATATCACTGGAGATTGCACCAACACTAGAGAGTTATGGTGTGGAGAATGTGCAACTTGGTCTGGAAGGTGAGCATCAGCAGATCAATGCAGCCCTGGCTGTTGCACTCTGCATCAGTTGGGCTTGTCGCAGCCCTCCCTCTGATCGTATACACCAACTGCAGCAGGTGACTTTTCCAAGCCCCATTGGACATGTATTGCAGAGGTCTTGTGTGCTGGTAAATGGCAGATTGCTTGAACATTCTTTCAGCATTTGCAGGCTTGAATCATGTATGTGCTTCTGTAACACTGATTCTTATAGAAATTTGTCTTGTCCAGACCTTGAATTTACTGGGTTCTGTAAGGATCTCAAAGAGATGAATGCCTGGCAGGAAGTAGCACGTGGAGGTCTGCCAGATTCATTTTTGAAGGGCCTTGCATCAACCAAATGGCCAGGGCGGGCAGAAGTGGTCCATGACCCATCTGGTCGTCTTTCATTCTACCTGGATGGAGCTCATAGCCCAGAGAGCATGGAAGCCTGCGCCAATTGGTTCTGTTCTGTGGTGAAGGCTGAGAAGGGTGGCTCTTTGAAAGGGGAGTCAGATGGCACCCATTGCATTGAGGCAAGCTCTGATGCGGATGACAAGGAGTGGAATTCCAGGGATTTATTGATCAGAAGGGTCAGTAGTCCCATTGCAACAAACAAGGATTACCCTTCTCTACTTGTATGGGGATTTTCTTCAGAATTTTTTACTGATTCTAGCACATCTAAGACTTGTCAAACTCCTGGGCATTTGTAGTGTACCCATCACACACCAGGCAGTGGGTGGAGGTCTTCAACAAAGCCAAACATTTGATCCAGGTCCTTTGAGTTTGAAAGCAATCCTGACCAGGCTGGAGCGGGGCTTTGCAGGTGCTTTTGTTCAATTGCATGCCAAAGCGGGACCCACAATCTCTGCTGCCTCCTGTCATCAACACGTGTATGCGTACTGGTGAGTGGATCAGCCATCTGTTGGTGATGCTGGCAAGTAAGGGGGTGCTGAAACAAGGAAAGGATGTCTGAGGCTAGGTGTTGAAAGCCATGGGAGTTCAAAGATGACTGAGGTCCAAAGTAGAGTCTTCTACTTGTTATGTGACCGATGTACCATGTAGTAGTTCCATCATTTAGAACAGCAAGCCTTGGTGTTCCAGGCCTTGTCAAGACAGCATCCTATGATATGCTGGATGCAGAAAATGATTTCCATGACTATGACCTTAGCATATTGGAGGATTGGATGTGGACTAATCTTGGGTGAAATGGATTTGTAATGTTATGCTTCAAGAGGGAAATTCTTGTGTTTATCAGAATACCCAAACTCAATGTCAAGATATAAAACTTGGTTGTTGAGAAAAGGATGATTGCATGTTGGCAGGGGTGCCACTTCACATGGCATTGTTTGTCCCACCCTATTCCAGTTTGATCTCACTGGATAAGCGAGTACCTTTCAATGGAGCAACTTCTGATCTTAGTTGGCAGCAAACAGTGCAGCGGCACTGGGAGTCATTGCTTGAAGGCAAGCTCTCAGGTATGATGTTGCATTTTAGGATGTGCCTTTTGTATGTTATTCAGTTCATATTGTTGAAGTTCTTGAGAGGATGCTGGTTTTTTGAATGCAACTGTTCCCATACTTTGCTTTGGATGTACCCCTTGGACAGGTAGGTCAAGCATTGCAGCTGTTTCCCACAAGGAAAGACATGCACCTCCCATTGAGCTGCTCTCAGAACTGAAGAATTCCACAGATTGTGGTGGTCAGCAGGAGGGTTGCATTGTGGGCTCTTCAAGTGCAGTTGTACATTCACTGCCTGCTGCTTTAGAGTGGTTCCGGAACTGCACGTCTCGTCACCCCCACCTCCGCCTTCAGGTAGTGATTGTCATTGAGGTCACATGTCTGCACTGGTGCCCCTTGATGCCTCACTGTGCCATGTTAGGTCAGAGGTCTGACAAAATTGGGTCCTTGCATTCATCTGATGTGAATGTTGTTTGACCATATGATGTCCTAACCAACTGGGAAGAGAAAAACAGCGCTTCTGAATTGCAGTTTTCAGGTGTGTCTAGATGATATGGTGTGTGCAATGATTGACATGGAAGGATGTTAAGGAGTCAAAGTCTAGGCTGACTGTGCCTCCAAGGATGAAGAGTAAATGATGTCCCATGTGGTGCTTGGTGGTCTTGACCAGGTGCTTGTAACTGGCTCACTGTATTTGGTAGGTGACGTCTTGAGACTACTGAAGCATTAACGCATTGTCGCATCATTAAAGTGCTGAAGAGGCTAATGCTTCTTGCACAGGATGATTCAGCAACTGAGAACAGAAGGGTGAATGATAGTGCTTCCATATTACTAGTGCAAGCTCACTACATCACTGCATGCCCATGCAGAGTACTTGCAGAAATGCACAACATGCACAGGTCTGTGCACATTTTCCTCACAATTAATTTCTTGAAAATTCTGTACACTGTTGAGAAGTTCTGTGGTATGTGTGCCAAATTTTTCTTAAAATCTGCTCTTCAACTGAATTCTAGAATATTTTTTCTTGAGGTCATCAAGTGAAAGCATGTGACTATGCTGAGGTGTAAGGCACCTTATTTTGCTCTTCTTGTGAGTCTTGTGGCCAATGGCCTCCTAATGTGAGACACTGGAATCTTATGCTAAGTCCACTGGGTTATGAGGCACTGACAAGTATTGGCATGCAGAGAGAGTGAACCCTGCAATTTCCAATATCAACTGATAGCCATTCCTGTTGGTCCTGTACCTGCTAACCTTTCTCATAACACACTTGATGGTATATGGATTTACTACAATCACAGATGTTAGGTTGCATGCACTTTTGTGCAGTGTCTCCAATGGTGTTATTAGCACTTATGTTGAAGCATGTGGCAGCATAGGACATAAGAGGAAAGATTTGTACTTGATGGAAAATGAGCAAGTGATCATGAAGAGACATGCCCAAGCTGCAATAAGAGATTTCCTGTCTTGGGACTTCTGTCATTCAGTTGCTGCATCAGTCACAGCTGCTTTAAACCACTTTGTAGGTAGGGTTGTTATATGTATTGGAATATGGAAGCAAATGATCCAATTAGATGACAGTAGTCATCTGCGGTAAGTGCTGGAATGGAAATGTTAGTATAGACTGCAATCCTGGTAAATGAAATTAGATGTCTTCTGGCTGTCATTGTCTTCAGTGCTCAAACTGTTGATTCCCTTTGATGGCAGTAAAGGAAGATAACTGTGGTTGGCCATCTCTTTATGTAACTTCACTACCATTTATGGGGGTCTATGACACATGAGTTAGAAAGATCAAAGGTTTGTTGCACGATTTCCTTTGGTTGGGAAGTAGCAAGAGGTCCAAATGCGGAGTTAATTGGGCTAACTCTTGTGCCAAGAAGCGAATAGGTCAGTTGTAGCTTGTTGAACCTATTGATACTCATGGCCAAATGGGTAGTTTGTGCTCTAAGAACAAATGGTTCCAATTTGAAATTCCTTTTAAGATATTGATTAACAACTACTAGGCCAACTCTTCAGATTGGGAAGAGACATTAAATGGGCTTTTGTTGACAAGTTTGTTATAGGCATGATGGAGGCATGCCATGAAAGCTTGGAAGAAATCATTCCCCCATGTTCATTGGACTTTGGCCACTAACAAGTCTCAACTCCTTCACCAATCTCTATGGTTGGAGAAAGACTTCAAAGGTAATCTATGAGTCTTCTCACTAGCAAGAAAGGTGTGAAAACTTTTTGTGACCTTTGGGACAACATTCTCAACCACTTTATCCTAGTAGATAAGGTCAAAAAAAGATTTGACCTCACTTAAGAGGAAGGTGAAATATGACTTACAATCACCCAATCACTAACTCATAAAAAAACTGACCTCCTTCAAACTCAAGTAGTGATGTTTCAAAGTGATTGGATAGTTGGGGCGTATTAAGTTCAAGATGACCACTTACCTACTAGAGTCCTCTATGTTTAGGATGGAATCTTTATTCATAGCACACAAGGCCAAAACTAACTTTGAATTGCTAATTAAACAAAATGTTATACTGTGGGGCACCAATCCAAAGTTCTTAGCCCAATTGTGTGGTCTAGTAATGATCATAGTTTGCTTCATAATTCCATCTACTAGGATGCCCTTGTGAATGAGATTATGAAGAGTCCCATTAAAAGTCTTTCCTCTTGTTTACAAGAACCTAAAGGAAATGTTCTTTGACCCATGACAGTGGAAGTGGATGGATGGGGCTAGCTTTTAAAACTACTCAGCTATGCAAGGATGTTCATAACATTTTAAACTATTAAGCAACAAATATGTTATGAAGAAGAAGCCAACTAAGGATAAGCGGAAAGGTGAATTCCAAGGAATGTATAAATCCAATGGATTAAAGTATGGAACTTTAGTTGACATCCAAATTGAAGAAGGCCATAGGAGAAACTACAATATAACCACCTTGGAAGAACATTTGAAGATGGAGAGGGTAGACAAGGATAAGCTATTGGATAGGTTAAGCAAGTTGAGTGATGAGATATTCACCTTCATGCACCACTAGGGTATCCTAGGGGTAGAGTAGGATCACAAGGGAGGATGTCTTCCAACAACAATTGCAATTGTCACAAGAGATAGTAGTTAACTTGTAGGCCCAAACAAACCTGCTCATAGGGACAATAATGCCCAAACTGCAAGAACAATTATTACAATGGAAAAGATTATCAAGTAAATTAAAAAAGAAACAACATGAAAACACATTAGGGTAAAACATGTTTTATGTTTGCTTATTGTTTTACAACTTTACTGTCTTATAGCAACTAGTGTCATGTTGTAACTACCATTTTTTATAAACTTGAAAGAAAAATCATAATGCTTCACGTAACTATTGCCTACTGTTTACATACCTTTTATAGATGTTGCTTATTGTTTGTGGCACATACCTTTTGTAACTATTGCTTACTATTTGCAATAACTCCAGATACCTTTTACAAACCTTAAATCTAGTGGCTACCTCCTTGTTGTTCCATTTTAGCAACTATCGTCATGTAGCATAATGCATTTTCTACTCTAGAACCAGAACAAAAATAAAAATCATATTATAACTTTATAAATGAAAAGAACTAATACATACTAGTAACAAAGCTCTATATAAACTTAGTAAGATCTACTTTCCTTTTTTTATCACATTCTAAGTAGAATACACATTAAGAAGAAACATTATAATAAACTTCAACCATTTTTCATTAGATTAAGACAAATATAAAATTTTCCCATGTTTTTATTCTTCTCTTTTACACAAGGGTGTCACACACAAGCATATTCCCAATGGTATAATGTTTAATGATTCATGAATAATGAAAATTAATGATTTAGAATTTTAATGAAATCCTTCACTCCTCCCAAAAAATAAATAAGGAACTGAGGAAATATGCTCACCACACAAAGGTTAATCTTTATCCTCCTAGATTTCCTTATCCTTCTACAACTCATTATCTTAATTCCTTCCACACATCCTAGTTAAGGGAAATCAATCCATCCCTTATCCATTTAAATTAATTAACTTAAATGGCTTCACCCCCTAATAAATAGAAGATGGTAAGTAGAATGTTTACCATTCATTATTAAATAGTTATTAAGATGCCCTTTAAGTACACTAGACTAGGATATTATTTCTAATAACTAATAAATTTTTGATTAAAATTCCTCCTAGAATTAATTTTTGATTATTTTTCCCCATGAAGGTAGTTCATTGTATGACAATACTAAAAACCATTTTCATTCTATAATTCTCATGTGATTGTTTTGCCATCTAATGGTAACTACCATCCAATGGCGATACTATTGTCTCCTAACATCCATGGTGTTTAACCAACATAGGACAATTTTGAACCCCTAACATTACCTTCCCCTCCATTTTGGATTTCGTCTTCGAAATCCTTGGCTTATAAATCCCAAGCATGAAAATAGGATTATTGTCCTTTGGAATCCAAGCTTTCGATTACCTTGTGTTGTTTCCTATTAAGTTGGTATTGGCGAATTACCATCCACCCATTCTTCATCCTTGAAGGTCATTGGAGGAAATAAATGTGTTAAAACCCTCTCCACAACCAAAACAAAGGTGACGTAGAAGTAAATATCATTAACTTTTTATGGGTGAAGGTATTTTCATACACTTCTTTCCACAAATCATTCACATTCATTGTTTTGTTTTGGCCAAGTTTTTGCATTTAACTATCCAACCACAATAATTACCAATGCCTTGTGATGGTAATTATTGTTGTCTAGTCTGCTTGTTTAACCAAGGACTACCAAGTTGTGATTATTTGCTCTTGAACCTTGGTAATCATGAAACATGATTTTGTAAAAGTTGGTATTGTTCCTTCTTTTATGAAATGGACTTCCACCTCCATGGTCCTTTCCACCTCCTTCTCCTCCTTGGACAATATATGATAATATGTTGAATCTTGATGTATTGTTGTCTCCCTAGACACAAAATGGTAGCCTATTGAATCTTGATGTGTTATCGCCTCCTTCAACAATATATGATAGTGTGATGCTTATTGTGGTGCTACTACCTCCTTGGATAGTAAATGATTGAGTCTTGATGTGTGGTTGCATGCTAGGACAATAGACAATAATGTGTTGAATCTTCATGTGTTGTTACCTCTTTGAACAATAGACAATAGTTTGTTGAGTCTTGATGTATTGTTGCCTCCTTGAACAAGAGGTGATAGTCTATTGAATTTTGATGTGTTATTGCCTCCTTGGACAACAAATGGTAATTTGTTGAATCTTGATGTGTTGTTGTTTTTTTGGATAGGAGACGATAGTTTATTGAATCTTGATGTGTTGTTTCCTCCTTGGACAATAAATGATAATTTATTGAATCTCGATATGTTACTATTTCTTGGACAATAGATGATAGTTTGATCCATCTTGAGGTGCTATTGCCTCCTTGGACAATAGATGGTAATTTGTTGATTGTTGTGTTACTTTTTTGGAGAGCAGATGGTAGTTTGATCTACTTTATGGTGTTGCTACCTCCTTGGATATTAAATGATAGTCTATTGATTTTTATGGTGTTGCTATTTCTTTGGACATTAAACAATAGTCCATTGATTCCTGTGGTGCTGCTACTTTGTTGGATAGTTTGTTGGTTCTTGTGGTGTTGTGGCCTCTTTGGACGATAGACAGTAGTTTGTTATTTCTTGTGGTGTTGTTGTTTCTTTTGACAGTAAATGGTAATTTGTTGATTTTTGTGATGTTGCTATCTCCTTGGACAACAAACAACAGTTTGTTGATTCTTGTGTCTAGTAACCTCTTTGGACCGCAGATGATAGTTAGTCGATTTTTGTGTTGTTGCTACCTCCTTGGACAATAGATAGTAGTTTTTTGAGTCTTGATGTGTTATTTGCCTGCTCAAATAGTAGATAACAACCTTGGCTATTCACTTTATAAAAAAATACATCTTGGGGGGGGGGGGGGGATATAGTGTGCCATTGTGTTATGCATCAACACAATGTGAGAAAAAATAAATTCATCTCATTTTGATTAAAAAAAGTCTAAGCGAGAAATATTTTTGAAACTACATTTAATTATAACATGTAAAATACACTCCAAAACATGCACATTAAGCACAAAGTTTTGACTTGTATAACATACATCACATATTAGCAAATGTTCATAATCCCACTTTTACAATTTTATAACATATAAGTCAAACTTTTTAATTTTTGACATTTGGATATGTTTGCACATAATGGTCCATCAATTTCGTTTTCTTGACATTCAACATTGCATATCAAAAGAAATATAAGGACCCTACACATAAATATGGGTGCCTCTTGAAATTACTTTTTTTAAAATGTACTTTTGCTTGTGTTTTTTCAAGAAAACCATTTTTACGATTCATTAACTACTTTTTATCTAATTGATAGTGTTGTCACCTCCTAAAGTTTATCAATAGTTTCATCAAAGGCATGGTGGTCTCCTTCACAAATTGCAAAGCTCTCAAATTGTAAAATATGTTTGACAAAATGAAAATTGATCACCAACATTTTTTGCAAGAATCAAAATTCAAAGTCCAATGAGAAAGGATCCAATGTGAAAATTGATAGAGTTGAAAACTTTAAAGACCCATTGAATCAATGCACATCACAAACAATTCTTTAAACAAGACAAGAGCACATAAGCAATAGGAAACTTTTGAAATTGCTCAAACAAATACAAAAGTTGAGAACTTACCCAAACCTTAGGAGTAAGTCATCGTTGTAGTATTGTTGCATACAGGTTTGGATTCAAGTTTCAATGATCAGAGTCTCCCATTGATTGAAGATTTGACAAATTCAATTTAAGATCACTAAGGCTAACAACTTACAAGAATGTTACACATTGGATGTTAGTCCTTAAGATTTGGCAAACTTCACACAAATTGCTTAGGAGAACTAAAATTGAAATAAATCCTTGGACATAATGTTTTTACTGCAAATCTACCATGAACACAAGTGAAAATGATGGCTATGTTACCATCAAGCAGAGTGAAGGGAGTGGTGACAGATAGAGGTCATGCTGAGAGAATTATCATTATGAATGGTGCATTCTTGAGAGTGAAAGGAAACAAGCCATTGGCGATGCTCCTCAAAAAGTGGCATCCAATGGATTTATGTGATTGCTATTCCTTGTGACATATCTCATAGTCATTGATCAAACAAGTGGCTGTCAAATATAATTCACTATTAGACTTAGGCAATTTCAGCAGAAAAAAACTGCTCTATACTTTAGGGTAGGGTGGTAGCATCAAACTTTTCAACATCAAAATTATACCCAAACAAAATAAAAAGAAAAAAGAAGGTTGGTGAAGGACAGGGGAAAAAGTGTTCCCCAACACAATGTACATGCAAACTTCAATATGGAAAGTTCTTGACTCTTTTGCAAATGGAAGGAACAATAACTCTAAACCCTAGACCACTGAATTCTTCCACTGATTAAGGTCCCAGGCAAATACACTGCCTAGCAAGAGAACTGCAAATACAAAGAGAAACAAAGTAATGTGCATGAAGACATTGACTATTAGTTAACTCAAGGTAACTAAAAAGACAAATCCAAATTACCATATCTAGCAATCCCATTAGCCAGGGAAAAACAATTCAGGCCAAAACACAACCAAATTCTGCTGAACATTGAAAATAATGATCCCTTTTTAACATTTTCATTCATCCTTGAAAATTCTCACAAGTGTAACAAACCTTATTACGCATTCAAATATTTAGTTCAGTCAACATAGCTAAGAAAAAAATTGGGACCAAAAAATGCATTAATTTCATTGTCCCCTAACATTTTCTCTTCACACCTACACATGCCTATTCAGCACCCTCTGTATATTAGTACACTAATAAGTACCCCTAGTTTATAATGGGGGTATTAAGCCCAGACCAAAAATGGTGACAAACAATTTTGGCTCATTGAAGAAAAGAAAGTTGGGCTTGTGAGGCACCCCCAACTAATTAATATGAAACAGTAGAAGTACCCCCAATTTGTAATACCTACCCCATATTATAACTATACAGCCAAGGTTAAAAATTGTATGTTCTTTAAGCAAATGGATGGTACTAAGACACTTAACAAATACCCGTTATGTGGCCAGGATGATGAACCAGGGCCAGAGTGAATTAACAGCCACCAATGCACCAGTTGGCCGTTCTGTCCACTGGATGGGTTGCGTTTTTTCATTCGGCGCCGGATGGGGTTCATGACAATCCATTTCTTTTTGATGCTGACCATTGTACTTTTTTTTTTTTGGTTCTTGCTCGTTTTTCCCTGGACCTGACCTCACACATAGCTACCCTCCTCACTTTTCTACCCTGTTCACTTTTCTACCTAGCTACTGTACTCACCACCTACCCTACTAACCTGGTTACTGTACTCACCACTTACCCTACTAACCTGGCTACTGTACTCATCACCTACCCTACTAACCTAGCTACTGTACTTACCACCTACCCTACTAACCTAGCTACCCTATTAATTACATGCCCTACCCTAAAAACCCTACCTTAAATGCAATACTTGCATTTTGGGCCATTTCGAAAGTACGCATGTGGGGTTTAAGCATCTTTATATGAAGATCATACCCTAAATGCAATACTTGCATTTTGGGTCACACCACTAACCAAGCTACTGTACTAACCACCAACCCTACTAACCTAGCTACTCTATTAATTACATACCCTACTAACTTAATCATTAGGTTTAGGGTTGAGACACATAAATTAATTGATAAGTTTTTCATAAATGTATAGTAATTAATTTAAAGTAAGTTAAATTTGGGGGGAAATTTTTAGGGTTTACACACATGTGAAGTAATACAATTGCATTTTATACCTTCTTAAAAAAGAATGGAAAAATTACGTTGGAAAAATCACACAAAGGTAAAAGACATATCTTCTTTTTTGGTTTGTACGAAATTTATTTGATTATTTTTAAAGATTAACGTATTTTCTTTCAATTAATAAATATTTATAATTTAAAACCTTTGAATTTTGGTTTCTAAATTTTTTCCTATGTTCTTTTAAATTTTTTTATTTTGCATTATATGATTTGTATAGTTTGTATAGTTTTTTGGGTTTAGGGCATATATCACTAAATCTTCTTTTTGTTAGGGTTTGTATAGTTAGGGTTTATATGAAGATCCCACCCTAAATGCAATACCTACATTTTGGGGCACACAAAAAATACACATGTGGGGTTTAAGCATCTTTATACGAAGATCCTACCCTAAATGCAATATCTGCAATTTGGGCCACTCCGAAAGGACGCATATAAGGTTTAAATTTCTTTATATGAATATCCTACCCTAAATGCAATACCTACATTTTGGGGCACACAAAACTAATTAATTAATTTCAAATTAATATGTTAACAAAGGTGTGTATAGAGGTTAGGGTTGTTGATTAGGAATTCCATGATTCTTATTTCGTTTCATGAATTTGAAAAGAGGTTGTATTGTTTGTGCATCAAATAATACAATGACAATTGTGATCAAACTTATCTTGGTGTAGGAATTTTTCATGAAAAAACTGAACTTACAATCTATAACATGGAATAATTATCTTAAATAGTGATTTCAATAACTTATTAAAACAAAAATATACTTAAGTTAATTAATCAAATATCAAATTAATCAATCTAATTTTTGATAATTATTCATCTAAATTATTTGATCAGAAATATGTTATATTAAATTGGGGGGAAATTTTTGGGTTTAGACATATGTGAAACAATATAATCTCATTCTATATTTTCTTCAAAGAGATTGAAAAAATTAGGTTGGAGTTATCACACAAAGATAAGAAACAAACTTTATGTGAAAACCTAACCTTGAATGCAATACAAAGTTTGTTGAGATAAAAAATAAACCAGCAACTATTATGAGACTTATATGTGAGTATTGCAAGAGATGCCAAAAAAACCAGTGTCTATTATGGGAACTATATGTGGGTATTGCAACGAATGTTATAAAAACCCAACAAATACCATGGATCGATATGCGGGTATTGCAACGAATGAAGAATGTCAACAATTATTCAGTTGGTAGAAGTAGGTACGGGTGTAGATATTGCAACGAAACCCCAAAATTCTAGTTGGTAAAGGTAAGTATAAGTTTGGGTATTTCAAGTTGAAATGAAAAAACAAACTTAAATGTAATACCCACAAAAAACCCCATCTAAATGGTTTGGATACCCTTAAGTGAAGACCTAGCCCTAAACACAATATGCATATGCAAAGTCACTTTGAAATAACCCAACCCTAAATGCAATACCTGTAATTTGGGTCACTCCGAAAGGACGCATGTAAGGTTTAAGCTTTCTTTATACGAAGATCTTACCCTAAATGCAATACCTGCAATTTGGGTCACTTCGAAAGGACGCATGTAAGGTTTAAGCTTTCTTTATACGAAGATCTTACCCTAAATGCAATACCTGCAATTTGGGTCACTTCGAAAGGACGCATGTAAGGTTTAAGTTTTCTTTATACGAAGATCTTACCCTAAATGCAATACTTGCATTTTGGGTCACGTCGAAAGTACGCATGTGGGATTTAGGGTTCTTTATATGAAAATCCTACCCTAAATGCAATACCTGCATTTTGGGTCACTCTGAATAGCTACCTTGCTCACTTTCCTACCCTCATAAGTATTGCACCAACCTTGGTACCTTATTTATTATCCCTTACTCACATAACTACCGTAATAACTAGTTATCCTACTGACCTAGCTATTGTACTAACCACCTACCCTACTAACCTAGCTACTCTATTAATTACATACCCTACTAACTTAACCATTAGGTTTAGGGTTGAGACACATAAATTAGTTAATAAATTCCTCACAAATGTATAGTAATTAATCTAAAGTAGGCTAAATTTGGGGGGAAAATTTTAGGGTTTACACATATGCGAAGTAATACAATTGCATTCTATATCTTCTTCCAAAAGAGTGGAAAAAATTAAGTTGGAGAGATCACACAAAGGTAAAAGACATATCTTCTATTTTGGTTTTGTATGAAAATTATTTGATTGTTTTTGTAAATTAACGTATTTTGCATTATATAATTTGTATAGTTTTTTGGGTTTAGGACATATATTACTAAGACTTTTTTTTGTTAGGGTTTGTATAAATAGGGTTGTAATAAGGCTTATGGCAAAATATCATTTGAATTTTTAAGGTTATGTTTTATTATTTAGTGTATAAGAATTTGGTTCATATATTTCAAAACCTAAGGTTTATACTCTAAATTTTGCTCATTGTATTGGTTTTTGATCTTTTCACTTGTTTAGATCTATACCATAATTTGAATTTCCTATGTTTCCATATGTTCCATAGTTGTTAGAGTTTAATATTTTCTAACCCATTTTTGTACGAGTTATGATTTTTTAGGGTTGCGTTTTCAATTGGGACTATAAACTTTGGTGGAACGTTGTCATCTTTTATTCTTAAAGGTATGCATTTGTCTCTTGTTACTTCTTTTGTTTTTTTGTTTATATTTTTCACAATTCAACCTCTTTTCATTTCCTACTTGTTGGATATAGAAAGGGCATCAAGTTTCATTAAGTATACAAGCATAGATAAAGGTTTTATACTTTTACATGGATATTTCATATTCAATATTTCTTTGTAGTTTATTTTTTCATACCCATATGCAAATTATGCATTGACTACTCACGACCAGTGTGGGTTTTATGGCTTAAGGCAGGTATCGAGAAATTTGTACAATTTTATTAATTTGTAATTAATCTAATGTCCTATCTTCTAATGTCCACAAATTTTAAAATAATCTATACCAATGCTATCCTTTTGTTTCAATTGTGATAGAGCACAATTATGCTCACCAATTTCCTGATCTAATGCAGCAACACTTCGGTCATTAGCTGCTTCATTTGATGTACCAATATTATGCTTAGCAACATTTTGCTCGGCACCTCTCGCATATGATGTACTAACAATTTGCTGGGCACCTCCCGCATCTGATGTATTAACAATTTGCTGGGCACCTCTCGCATCTGATGTACTAACAATTTGCTACGCACCTCCCGCATTTGATGTAATAACATTTTGTTGGGCACCTCCCGCATCTGATGCAGCAACACTTGGCAAAAGAATTGCCTCATCCGACGCAGCTAAATCTTGTCTATTGATTTCCAACTCCCCACCATCGCTTTTCTTTAGTCTTTTTCTCCTACCCATTACAACCTCCAACCCTAAACCACTAGTTATTACCAATTGTTAATTCTAATGAACTAAAGCATAAGCAACAACAAAGCAAAAAAAAATAATCGCCACCATATAGGAAGGTGACGGCAGCTCTGTAGTGCAGCAGTAAGAAAAAAGAAAAAAAAGTGCTGCAATGCTGCAGCGCAACGCAGCAAGAAAAAAGAAAAAAAAGCGCTGCAATGCTGCAGCGCAGCGCAGCAAGAAAAAAAAAACAAGGTGCTGCTACGCTGTTCGTGCAGCTCCGAGCTCAGCGTAGCTCTGAGCGTTGCAGCGCAGCTCCGAGTGCTGCAGCGTTGAGCTGTTCGAGGAAGGTTTAGGGTTTCGTGGAGCTGCGCTATAGCGCAACTCCGAGTTCGGAGTTCGGAATGGAGCTATGCTTGCAGCACAGCTCCGAGCTGAGAGCTCGGAGTGGAGCTGCGAGCTCGGAGTGGAACTGCGCTGCCAGCGCAGCTCTGAGCTCCGAGTGAAGCTCCAGAGCTTGGAGCTTGCTGCAACGCAGCAAGTAAGCTTCGGAGAAGCTCCGGAGCTTGGAGCTTGCAACGCAGCAAGCAAGCTCTTCGTTGCAGCAAAGAAAGCTCCGGAGAAGCTCCGGAGCTTGCTGCGTTGCAACAAGCAAGCTCTTCGTTGCAGCAAGAAAGCTTCGGAGAAGCTCCAGAGCTTGCTGCGTTGCAGCAAGAAAGCTCCGGAGCTTGGAGCTTGCGTTGCAGCAAAACGCTTACCTAGGTAAAAAAAATGAACATTGTAATTTAAAAAAAATGTTTACTTGGGTCCTGCGTGGGTCCGGCTCCAGCCGCTCCAAGCTCCAAGCTCGTTCCAAGCTCCAAGCTCCAAGCTCGTTCCAAGCTCCAAGCTCGTTCCCGCTCCAAGCCGCTCCAAGCTCGCTCCCGCTCAACGTCTCTGGAGCCAGGAGCTCTGGCGATGGAGTGAGGGGGGAGGGGTTGGTAGGTGGTAGGTAGGAGGGGGGAGGTAGGTGGTAGGTAGGACGGGGGAAAATTTTGGGGTAGAGAAGAGGTGGAAAAAAAAAAAAAAATCCAGGCAGGGAGGATGGGATTTTTGTTCATCCGGAAAACGGCCTCAACGGGCTCATCCGCAACTGGTGCATTGGTGGCTGCTAATTCACTCCAGCCGATGAACCAGCACCCAAGTTGGTACCTTTACCTTTTTGAGTGAGGCTTCTTTGTGACCAGATGAAGCTCAAAAAATGTTAGATTTGAACTCAAAGACCCTGATTTAGTCTAAGCACAGTGTATTATTATTTTAAAAAAATGATTGTAGTAAATAATAAAAACAGCTAAGCCAATCTTCCAGGCACATGCCCTCCAAAATCCACACTCCAGAGCATCTTAACTATAACCAGTGACTACTCTTAAAACCCCTCTGAGCCAATAAGCATTTTTATATTCAATCTCATCTCAAGAAAATATAGTAAACTTTAACTATTGTGACTCATTTGAGGCTGGCCAATGCATGAAATGTGAGGTTTCTTCTTCATGGACTGCATGTGACATAAGTAGTTAACTACAGGATTATTGTCACCTACTAGTATATGCTGGTCTCATGCATTTGAAAGAGCAGGTAACCTCAAGAAGTGTACAGTGAATGGTGGAATCTCTCCTGAGTGACAATTACATTCTCATCACCATAATCTTTGGTTCCCACTCATGGAATTTAATGAAATCCAATGCTTTTGGATGCCTATTTTGATTAGGGTAATGCCAGAGGAGCAAGGCGTTCCCAAAATAAGTCCTTGCTTAAGGGTTTTAAGCAATCTGAAGCTCTGGCAGAAAAAATATAGATATACCATTTTTTCCCATGATACCATAGTACCTTGGCCATTTCAACACATGTCTGTTAAATAATTAATTAATTTTGAAAAATTCATTTCAACAAATCAAATATTCCTAAGTATTCACTATTATCCTTCAGAATATTTTTTGATTTGGAAGAAATAAAATTTGAAAATTTCAACATTTCTGAATATAATTAGTGGCGAATTGGCCAAGGTACTAGGATATGTGGCAGGTATTGTAGGAAAATGCTGGGTGGGTTTCATGGAAACAAAGAAAATAATAGGTGGGCCTTTCAAAAAATGAAACGCACGCCCTTTCTGAGAACTGTTTATTTATTTATTCAGGACATGTAATTCCCAGCGAAATTCCCAACACAGGAGAAATGGAGAGGGTTGGCACAAAATTCCCAAGTTCGAAGAAATTGAGTGTTTGAAATCCCATCAAAATTCCCAATGGCGGAGAATAGGTAGGGGGAAATTAGGTGTGGCTATTAGTCCAGGCCAAAAATAGCGATAGCCAATTTTATGAATAAAAATTTCCATGCAACTACCGTAGTACCTTTTCAAGTTTGGCAAAAATCATATAAGTTTTTAAAATGTCAATATTTTAGAAAATTAAGGTTCCTTCTTGCTGAAAATTTCGAAAATTATTGTTTAAAGTTGAAATTTGTTTACTGACGCCTTTTGTGGCCTGACAGTGCAGCCCCTGCCAAGAACTGCGCTGTTCTGTCGTTGGGGTTTTAAAATGTTTTCTCTTTTTGACTTTGTTGTGTAGGCAATAAATTTAAAAACCCTTCTTTTCAAAGCCTGATGGTATGCCAGTGGTTAATGTAATACCCCGTGCAGGGGAGATTCTAAGATCAAAACCTGTGTTGGATTTTTTTAATTTAATAAAATTTTGTCAAAAATTCAAAAAATATTTTTTTGGTGTCGAAATCAATTTTAAAAAATAAAATAATTTATTTGACAGCGAGATGTTGAACTTGAAAAGGTACACAGATAATGAGAAGTCGTGTGATGGAGTGAGGTGGGTGGAGGGGAAGGGGGGTTTTTTTCCTCAAGTTGAGTTTGGTGTGGACAGTGGACTTTCCATGCTAAGCGTTTTTTTGGGTTATTTGTTTTGCCAAGGCCGGGAGGGGGTCAAAGCAAAGAGTACCCAGTGGCACCTCACTTTTATCCCATATGCTTTGGCAAATGTTGTCCTCCTTTCACCTATAAATCAAAATAGAACGTTCCATTTTGGTGAGTCCACCCATGTTGATTTTCGATCAGACATGGAGAGGGTTGCTCCAGTGTGGGTCTGCTATGAACTTTTTAACATAGCAGCTGGTCCTAGCAGCCTATCAAGGATTCTATTAATTTTTATATATCAGCTGGTATTGGGTACTTTTTAAAGACTTTCATACCAGTCTGGTCCTGGTATTAGGGCCAAGATTGATTTTGGACTTGTATCAAGCAGGTATGTACACATGGTATTAAGAATGATATAAAAACTCATGTCCCTAATCACTTCTAGTGGTACTAAGGTTGGTATTGTGTCAGATCATACCAGACTAGTAGAGTCCTTGCTACCAGTGTTGATGCCAGGCCTGTCCCTTTCCTTACCTGATATGCTTCTTACGACCGGTGGGATCTCTGGAGCATAATTTGTTCCCTTGTCCCTTTGTGATCCAATTTGGGTTTTTGGGCTTCGGACTTGGATCCTTTCTCTCTTCCTAATTTCCCCCTTTGTTTGATGCCCTGCAAAATAATGGTTGCCGGGGTTTCATCAATTCTCAGGGAGGAAAAAACCAGACAGTGTAGGTGTTGGTTCGCCTAAGGCTGAAAAATAAGTTAGAGAGTGTTTGAAATCCCAGGCAAATTCTCAACAGAGGAGAAAGTTGGGGTTTGGGGTGTTTAGGGTTCCTGAATTTAGCGTTGTGCAATTTACGCCATTTGCACACTGAGCACGGGCAATTTATTTACACTCTGTGTAAGAGCAGCTCCACCCACGCTCACTGTGTGGCCCTGCACAAAACTTCCTGTACAGACGCGTCCCCGCGACTGTAGGAAACCTATTGCAGAGTCCAGACCGAGAGTAGGGGAAAAGGTTGGGTGGGACTTTTGACAGTTCCTGGAAGTTGGGGTTCTGAGTGTGGTGGGCAGGGGTGGGATTGCGAAAACCACGCTTGCCACGGAGGTATTCAACCACTTCGCAAAGAATGATACTAGCAAGTTTGAGAAACAGAGCTTTCTGAACATTGTAAGAGAGAGTCCAGTTCTGGATTTGCAAAAGCAGTTGGTTCGTGATTTGCTTCAAGCGGATGTCAAAAGCAGGGAGGATTTCAACCACTGGTTTGATCTCTTCAGGGGCCGAAAAGTGTTGATTGTTATCGACGACATAGATAAGGAGCTTCAATTTGAACAACTCATTCCTGAAATCATCAAACCTGCTCGGGCTAGCCGAGTCCTCATCACGACGCGTGATCGGAACCTTGTGGCCAACATCATGGAGAAAGCAGAGTGCAAATATGCGAGGCATGAAGTGGCACCGTTAAACAACCCCGACGCCAGACAACTCTTCAACAGCCATGCATTCGGCAGCAGCAACGTTACTGACGGCTTTCATGATGTTGCACAGCGCGTCGCGGACGCTTGTGCTGGCCTTCCACTGGCGTTGGAAGTGATTGGAAGGTTTTTGTTCGACAAAAGAAACGAGCACGACTTAGATTGTTGGGAGCAAACAATCAAAGACATTGCATGAAGAGAAGGACATTCTGGACAAGCTCAAGATCAGTTATGACGGTCTTTCTACGAGAGCGAGCCAGCTCATGTTCTTGGACATTGCCTGCTTCTTCATCGGCAAGCAGAAGACTATGGCGATGCAAATCTTCGAATCATGCAGTTACGACTACAACGGACAAGCAGCGTCCTTCAGGTCACTCATGGACAAGTCTTTAGTGAAGTTGGATGGGGATGGACGTATCGTGATGCATGATCTTCTTCGCGACATGGGACGCGAAGTGGTGAAGAACCAGTCACTCATGGATAAAGCTCCCCCAACCCACTTGTGGGATCCTGAGATGGCCGAACGAGTGCTGGCAAATAGAGAGGTAGGTACCAGTGTTGTGCCCCTTCCAGTTCTTGTGCCCCTTCTTAAGCTAATAAGCACTTCACTGTTGTGGTTTTGGCGTGAGAATGAATTCTCATCGATTTACCGCTTTGTGGTATTGTGGCTTCTGCAGGGGACAAATAGAGTTCGAGGGCTTTCAGTAGCTGGGAAAGGGAATGGTGCAGCTTGTGTGGCTGAAAACTACACAAGTATGAATGAATTGCAATTTCTTCTACTAGATGGTTGTGATGTAAAGGGCGACTTTTCTACTTGGTCACTGGAATTGAGCTGGCTGCAATGGAGATCCTCGCCTCTTTCAGCACTACCTTTGAAATTGGACCTTCTCAAATTGGCAGTTCTGGATTTGACTGACAGCAAAAGCTTAACTCGGATTTGGCCTAGCAACTTGGAACTTGAGGTAGAATTCTTCTGACTGACTATGCATGCTAATACACGATATAGAGATTTTACTGCATATACATTTCAGATGTGAATTTATGGAGTTCATCACTTAATATCATGCCAGTAGGACGAGTGGTGGGACTTTGTGTCTGCTTTGTAAAGTTGTGGCACTACACATGTTTTTAACTTTTGTTGCAACATTTGTTGGATCACAGTTTCCCTGTAAGGAGTTGCAAACATTGATCCTTGAAAATTGCAGCGCTCTTGAAGAACTTCCCCAGAATTTTGGGAAATTATCAAGACTAAAGGATCTGAATATGCGGGGGTGCTCCACATTAGAGGCTTTACCTGACTCTATGGGTCAGCTGAGGGAACTCGAACACCTGAACTTGTCCGGTTGTGGCAAGTTGGGGAGTTTACCAGATTCAATCGTGCAGTTGTCAAAACTCAAAACAATTCAATTGAATGAATGCACTCAATTGAAAAGTTTGCCAATGGCATTTGGGGAACTTCAAAGCTTGGTTGAATTTCGGGCTGAGGGAAGTTCCTTATCACATTTACCGCATACATTTTCCCTGTTGTCCAATTTGGAACACTTGCATCTGTACAAGTGCTCGCATATTCAAGATCTGCCCCCATCGATGAGTGGACTTGGGAAGTTGAAGGTGTTGCACATGGGGCAGACTAGAGTGCAAACACTTCCAGAGGATTTTGGGAAGTTGGGAAGCCTTATTGAATTGAATCTTCAAGAATGCGAACCCTTAAAATCACTCCCCGACAATTTTGGACTCCTTTCTGAACTTCGAAAACTTGTCATGCATCACAACAGAAGCTTTGTCAAACTACCCGAAGGATTCGGAAGACTTCAAGCCCTTGTTGAGCTTGATCTTGGCACTTGCTCAATTGAAGAGAAGGGATTGTCTTCAGATTTTGGGAACTTAAGTGCACTCAGGACACTTCGCTTGCAATACAACAAGCTTGCTACACTTCCTGAAACCTTCAGAGACCTAGGAGCGTTGGTCTTCTTGGAAATGCATCATTGTCCAAACCTCATTGATGTTCAAGCATTGCTGTGGAATTTGGAGCACATGGATATTGGCGACTGTCCCAACCTAACAGACATTCCATTCCTGGGAAAGATGAGCTTGCTGAAGTGTTTAATACTATGCAACTGCACAAGATTGACACAATTACAAGGCTTGGAATCCTTGCCTTCTCTGGTGGAAATAAATGTAGCAGGTTGCACCATGTTGGAGAATGTGTCAGGTCTTAACCATAACAGGGCATTGGAACAATGCTACTTGAGTGGAAGTAAGATCTCCATGAAATATGACGACTGGTTGAAGGTAAGTGAGGTTGACTTCCACTATCTTTGGATCAATGTTTTGTTAGTTGAACACAATGGAGGCATGTTGATTCACAATCTGCCTCAAGTGCCTCGGTATTTAATCAATAGGAGCAATTATATATGTGTGTATTGTAGATAACATAACAAACCCAACTTAATTAGGAAAAACCAAATCTCATATGAAGATGCGGTGGTGATCAAGGTTCTTAACCCATGGACTACTCTTGTTTGAATAAATTTGAGTTGCAGCCTTTGTTGAAGGATTGGATTAATTTTCCTTCACACAATTTCTTCAAATTCAATAAGTGGGAGATATTGAATGATTGAGTTCTACATTGCATTTCTTAACTTGCTTGAGATTTCAAATGCTATTTTGTAGAAAGAACCAGCAACACAAGTGGTTAGCTACTATGAAGATACCCTAGCATTTGCGCACAATGGCATGGCCCAAAAAGTGACATCCAAAGAATGGGCCAAGGAGCTTTGCATGGAAACCATCCTCACAAATCCAGAAGAATGCATTGCAGTCATCTTGTCATTTGTTGCACATGACCAAGGTTGGTCTGACTATCCTCATGACCATGGTCGCTATGATAGTTGGTGCTCCATGGAAGCTCGCATTGTTAGAAACAATGAGGATGTTTACATCAGCAGTTTGTTCCGATTGCAGCATGCTGACAGGAGAGACCAAATGTATTTGTGCACATTGCGAAGGCTACACCCATTTGTGCATGCTTTGCAACATGGAGACAAGATCCGTGTGTACGCACGGTCAAGCTACCCAGGATGGGCCATCACAGTGGAACAAGGGGCAGTGTGTGCGGTGCATGCAACAAAAGGAGAATTGGATTATGAGAAGGTGCATGTGGTAATGAATGGTGGCAGTGAAACTCACCCAAGCGATAAAAGTGTCAATGTGTCATTAGATGATAAGGTGAAGGTGCAGCTGGTGACACTACAACTTGCTGATAATCCAATTAGTTGTGGGTTCACCCAAAGTTCATAAAGTACTGCCTGGATTTTCCTTTGTATTTTCAGCTCCTGCCTGAAGAAACCTGTTTTGCGCAAAGGGGATCTTCTGCTCTGGAAGGTACCAGCCAGGCTATATTGGGATTTTCTGACCAGCGGAAGGTACCAGCCAGCTTTTCACTATTTCTAAAAAGTGAAAAAATCCCAGCTCTGCTTTATGTAGGAAAAGGACCTGAGTACAGGCCTTTCCATGATTTTAGACCTCTTCTCTTGGCCTACTCAGGCCCTTCTCCTAGGCAAATTCTATTTTGGTGATGGGTTTACCGTCAAAAGCAATGTGATCAAACTTAGGACAATGATAAAGTAGCAATTTTGTGATCTTTCGTATCAGACTAGACATATAAGATACAAGAGTAGAGCTTTTGGGCAAAGAATATGCATACTTATTATTATTGTTATTTTTTTCTTCACTTTGCTTCTTAGAATTGACGATACCTATTCATTATTACCATAGTCAACTTTTTTGCTTTACTTTGCTTCTTAGAATTGGTTTCTTTTGCACATGGTCTCACTTTGCTTGACCCAGTTAATGTGCCTTTGGATGCTTGCATTGCTTTTGATGGCCTTTGGAAGGGTGCCTTGGAAGCATCACTTTTGTGGCTAGCACATGTGGTGTTGCTTTCCCACTTTAGAAGGTCTTTTCACAATGTCAACTACTTAAACAGGTTTTGGGGGTCTTTTTCTAGTACATACTAAGTCTTCCCTAGGTAGGTTCAATACTAAATGGACCCAATTAGGTATGTGAGCGGAAAATTCTAAAATTCTCCATAGTAAAAGCCATGCAACATAGAGTCAATACACTAGTTAGGACAATAAGGCCCACTTTACATAAGGAATCGAGACCAAGGTTCAACGCAAATCAAGTATTCCTATCGGAGCAAGAGATGAAATCAGCTCCCAAGGGCTTTACACTAGGAGTCAAGGCTGAAATAGAAAAAATCTTTTCAATCTGCCCCAAGTTACTAATAAATGCTAAACTTTATGGCCTTGTATTGGCACCAACTCTAAAAAGAAGGATACCAATGAATTTGGGCAGCCAATTTGCAACCCTCGGGGCCAATGTTCCAGCAATTTTTAATATCCTGAGGTCAACGTTCTAACATATATTGGTAACTTGGGGCCAAACAACAAGCCAAAAATGCTTAAAATTGGCCCCAAGTTTTTTCAGCCCTGACTCCTAGTCTAAAGTGGGCCTAAATATTGTGGATATGTGAGTAGATGGACAGTGGATAATAGATTTCATATGTTATGAGATTTTAGGTTCTCTTTGTGGTGGAAATTAGTCAACCTAGTTACATTAGCATGTCCAAAAATGATAAAACTTTTAAAAATTTCTCACAAATAGAAAACATACCCAAAAATCATTCAATCACTGGAATTTAGATGAAAATTTTGCTCTCTATTTACACTCAAAATTGAGTCTACATTCACTTTATTCTTCCTTGTATAACCTTGGTGACTATAACCATGGTAGTTATTAAGCATGTGGATGGTTATTAGGTCATTACATAGGTTAGTTACTAGGGACAAGAATATCCCCCACTCACAATGGGACCTTTGTAGCCCCTATATTAAAGAAAGTGACTGACAAAGCACAACATGAATCACCAAACATTTGATTTCCAAATATTGGGACAACATCCACAAAAGATTGCACTTTATTAACATGCACCCTTGATCAATCTGGATGAAGAATTCAACACAAATCTTCTGAATAGCCATCAGGCTAGTTGTCTCTCAAAGTATGGGTGTTGTAACTAGGGTTCAGCTCTCACAATATTCAAGTGGTCATTAGAGTTCCCAGCCCAAAGTCTAAATGAAATGCTCTTTTTTTTCGCATTTAGTCCTCTAGGTCATGGATCTTTGATTTTTTAAGATATTTTTACTCAAACAAAATGCACTGCTTGACCACCACCCAAATATTTCAACTCCCAATTCCCACTAATGCACCCCAAATTCTTTATCTCAAGGTTTTTCATAATTACAATGATGCATAATCATTCAAGGATACCACAAAAGAGGTTTCTTACATGATAACTAAATAAATATTCAAATTCCCAAATTTAGCCCAACAAAGAATGTCGCTACAAACTTTTCATTCTGACCAACATGCCCTTTTGTTTAAGCTCTAAACTCCTCATGTTTGCATTAAGCTCTCAACCTCCATTTCTTTATTTATGTGAAAGTACAACTCAACATGACCTAATTACCACCCTTTTGTGTTGTGGAAGAAAGAATAGAAGCAATCATAGATGCCCTAGCCACTCACATCAACAAGATTACACAACATTTTTCTACACCCTACTTAGCAACCAAAAATCAACTCGCTTTTAAACAACCCAATGCCCTTGCCAATGTTTCCTCCTCCCTTATATCCTCATTGCCAAGTTCCATCATTCACCATCCAAAAGCCATCCTCTCCTACACAAGTTATATAATAGCTTCATTTTCATATTTTTATCCTTGGCAACATCTCAAGAATAACAAAACCACCTAAAAAAACAACATACAAATAGAAAACAACAACAAACACACATCACCTCATCTTCAAGTTGGCCTCATAATGAAACATGCAAAACGTTTTCATTTCTAGAAAGAGGACAAGCATTCCTTTGTTTCTCCTTCCTTCATTTCTCCTGCAAACAAATGTGATACAAGAACCTTAAACTACATCTTGTTCAAATTAAGTAAAAAAAAACTCATGTCTAAATATTCCATTCTTACACTACTTTGGACTACTACACCTTAACCACCTTCTTGAGTGAAACCTCATCATAGTCAAATTAAACCCAAGAATGTTAGATTTGGACTCAATGACTTTTACTCATAAAGCTTCATCTAGTTTAAACATTAGATATTTATAATATTTAAAACCATTTAGATGAATTTTGGGGTTTTTACCATACTATCAATGTGTGTATATTGATTCATTCAAGGCCCCCAAACACACTATCCATTGTGCATGGCACGTTTGTGGATATTGGTTGATAATTAAAAGGTCCTAATCAATGTTGTGAATGTAAATGTAAATAATTGTTTTACATTGTGTAAAATTGCATAAGAGTAAATAATTTATATGCCATAATTTTTACACTTATGAATCATGTTGTGTGTCACTATGCTAAAAATGGCATCCTATGACTTATTTTATACAATTACAACTGGCATAAGCAACTAAAAATGGCATAAACAAAAGGTTCAATTTTACTACAAATGATATAAACGACTAGTCTAGTAGAAAAGGACCAATTGTAGAATGCCCCTTTGGCATATTGTATATCTTGCGAACTACACTTACACTTGTTCAGTGTGAGTGTATATGTTTCTAAAATACATAGGTTTCTAAACCTTTTTACATGAACTTGATATAAAAAGTTCATTAATGGAATGCAATTAATTTGTTAAAATCACTATATGACCTTAAAAATGAAATAAATTCACTACACTTTGATGATTTCACCTTGCTTAAAGTTATTTCACTAAAAGGTCATTATGTAAACATCATGTTTCACTACTAATTGACATAATTCACTATTAATTAAAATAATTCACTATAATAAATAGATTTTTTAATGTTTTTATTTTAATTAAATACACTAGACTACTATAGGTTATACCTTATATTATTTTAAGCTACCCTAGGTTATTATAATTATATTTTAAATTATTATAGGTTATTATAGGTTATTATAACCTAGGTTATCTCCTCAATTATTATTAATTATTTTACTTTAAAATATCATAGGTTATATCCTAACTTATTATAGGTTCTGATTTTAAGTTAAATTATTTAACCAATGTTAGGCTATACTTTAGATTATTTTATTTTAAACTATTATATGTCATTTCCAAAAAAAAATCTATGGTAAAATGGCTTAGAATGGCCAATAGTAACCTATGATAAAATAACCAAAAATAATTTAAAATACAACGGCTTAGCATAGCCAATAATAGTTTACAATATAATAACCAATGATAGCTTTTGATAGAATAGCCAAGAATAATTAATGGTGAAATGGCTTAAAATAATGAACAATAGCCTACCCTAAAATAGCCTAGAATAAGCAAGAATAACATATGGTAGAATAGCCAAACATAGCTTATGGTATATGGACTAAAAACTTAGAATAACCTAGGGTAAAAAGGATGTGCATAAGAATATGTGATAACAAAAAAATATCATTTGTTCAAATAATGGTTTAACAATTAAAGATTTATTCCTTAAATGTAGAGGTGAGAAGAAGTCAAGGGTTCAAACCTTCACATTTGCACTAGTTAGGTTGGTGGGCTAGGCATCTAGGTGGGTTAGGTTTCTAGTTTAGGCTAGGTAGCCTAACAAAGGTTCCTAACTACTTAACTTATGTTAGGTAGCCTAGTGAAAGTTCTTGAATGCCTAACCTAGGTTCCTAATTATCTATTAATGAATATACTATTTATGATTTAATTATTAATGAATTTACTATTAATGATTTAACTATTAGTGAATTTGATCAACTATTAATGAATTCACCTATCCATAGCAATTGGTCCCTATTCACTGGGGTTGAATAGTTTTATCATGGTAAGTTTGTCAAATTTCATTTAAAAGTTAATGAAACATAAAATGAACTTGGATGCATATTGGTGTAGTAATAAATTATGTAAATCATAATGTAATACATTCATGAAAATATTCCACTATCCATTATCCTTGGATATAATGATTTGCAAAAAGTGAAGGTGTGGCAGTTCACATTTTTCATTGGTGGCTATGATTTTCTAAAACAACACAAGATTATAATGAAAGCAAGATAACAAGGGGGAGTTCAATTGAAACAAGTCATTGATGAAGCTTGCAACAATGCCAAGAAGTACATGTTGACAACAATGCCACCATTTAAACTTACAAATTTTGTAGAGGAAGAAGAACATGGGAGAGTTCACATTAAATTTTAAACCCTAAACAACATTGTCTTGCAAGACCAAATGAAAGGACTAGCAAGAAAGTCACAAAAAATGGTATGTAACATGATGAAGAGGGAAAGGAGTAAGAAATAATAATTAGTTCACTTGAAGGAAGTTGTCATCAAAACTTTCAACAAGACAAAGAGTTGTAAGATGATAACAACATCAATTACACTTGCAACAATAGTGCCTCTTGAAAGCTCTGGCCTAGAGTCAGCATCACATCTTCTTCCATCAGGTCCTAAATTGCACTGATAAGCTTGTGGTGTTTCACTAGTATGGCCTGGTGTGCAAGGGCGAAGTCAACAACAGAACAGAAGAAATGTCATCAGCAAGCATTATATTTTAAGGAAACCATGAAACAAATCAGGCGGCATATGGAGAACCGCAAAAGCAAAGAGAAATGAGGCAGGAGGCTCACAGAAAAGGAAAAAAATGGTTTGCAAAGCACAAGGGAAGATAAGCAAGAGTTTCATCCCAAGTTCACAAGTACTGAATATTTCCAGGCACTGTTACCACATGGCCAGGATGAAGAGAAGACTGGAAAAACACCTGTCTATTAGGTGTCACATGTGATAGAAGAGCTCTTACCACACAAGTTGCAGACAAATCGGCTACCCTGCTCAATAAATCTCATGAATGGGTTTATGTAGGCTTTGCAGTGAGGTGCTGCACATCGAACAGGACCACTCTCACCAAAATCTACTACCTAATTCCACCACCACATCCAATGTCAGCAACCACAGTAAATGACCAACATCTCTAAACCTTCAACTACATTCCCCAGATCTCTTTGCACAGTACAAATCACTTCTTTACACCTTGGGTCATCATCCTTTCACTGTTTGAATACATTTCTCACTTGGGATACTCATCCTCCCACCAACAATCAACATAGACTTGAAAGGCATGTCAGTGGTTGGTCGTAGTGATCCTTCAGGAGTGTCTCCAATGTAAGTACAAGTAAGTTCCCAGATTGGATCTTCAGATCAGGCTTCAGACACAGTTTGATTCTTTCTTTTCTTTAGATGAAGTTCATGGAAACAACAACCAAAAGTGCTTTGCTGACTTCCCATAACAGTCCATCCATTTTCTGAGTAACACAGCTGATTCTCTTTTGTCTTCAATTGGTGCAATTTCATTTACATCTTAACCCACCCAACACTCAAGTTCATTTTATATATTGGCTCTACAACATTGACTCCTGCCCCTTAACAGCGAGACATAATGGAGAAAATGAACTCCATACTACATTACTCACATTTCACATTTTCAATTTGAAGGCCTGTCCACTCCAGTGTAAGAGCCCACAATACATAATACATTACATTGGCCATATGGACTGATTGGCTAATTCGATGTAGTAGGATGGATTATTTAGAATACAACTTGAGCAAGATGGACTACATGGCTATTTCAATGTGCAAATATGGACTACTCATAGTACATAAAGTAACAAGATGGACTCATTGACTATTCTAATAAGTGAAGATGGGCTACTTAGATTACATTATGGGTTGGATGGACTAATTAATGGAATTATGAACTATTAGGCAGTTTTCAACTAATGGGGTATGGACATTTAATACTACAAGGACTAAAATGTACTCTATTTGGAAAGTGTGAATTTCAAACAAGAAGTTTATGGATAACAAACATCAAAATAGTCAAACAATGGATACAAAAAGTCAATTATGATTGAGTTATAATGATACTTGCGTTTCCATTAGAAAATGTTTTGGTTTTTCATCATAGACCATAGCTTTTAATCTTTTGCATGTCACCTTTGATTTGTTTGGGCTGATGCGAGTTCTGCAACCCACCAATCAATTACAGCTTCTTTCACCGACCCAAGTAACCCGTTAGTCTTTTTTTTCCTCATAGAAAATGACCACAATGAAAAACCATTAGCGTCCATAAGCATCCTCCATGAGATAGTTCCCATAACATTTTTGTGACGAACACCAAGTGCTCTTGCAACACCCTTAACTAAAGATGTAATATGAGCACTAATTGCAGTAGTCAAAGTTGCATACTTAATTACAAGTTGAACATCACATTGCACATGTTTGTTATCATCTAATCCTTTTGCCATCCCAACAATCACTTCTTGCTGAGCAATGGAAAACTTAGCAAGAAGGATATGGTTAGGTGAATGCACAAAAACAATAACATAAGATAGTGTTTTCCTATAACATGTTTCCAACTTTTAGGTCCATGGCATATTCGCAATTTTGTTTTGATCTTATCAAAAATATCTTTTGCTACATGTCATTGTTTTCGTTCATCCATCAATTGTTCATTAGTTACAAATGTTTCTTCCACCACTTATCATTGTTGCTAAACAACTTTGGATAAAGCCGGAGATCAATGCTTCCCTGCATTTTGACTTGCAAGGTTAGTGGCAATGGTTTGTAGATGTTTTGATTCGGCAGCTTGTATGCTTGTGTCTTTTTTTCAACATTCCTTTGAAAACCCATCCTTCAAACCCTAAACCACCAAATGTTTGCCAACCTGCATATACAAACAAACATCCATTGAAAGAACATGTTTGAAGAACAAAACATCACATGATTTTAAGGAGTAAAACAAATGATGCTTAAGTCTAGAGAAAACATAAGTTCATGTCCAATGCTAAAACAATTCAAAGAAAACTGGTCACTTTGTGTTTATATAAATTTATACATTACAACTTGCCAAGCTTGCGAATGCCTATTGCACTTCTACAGGATGATTGTCACAATAAATCCACCAACCACTTATCAAAATATATGTTTTCATTTGTCCAATCCTTACAAACCTCACACAAATAGTTTAGTTGTTAAAAACATAAAATCTCATTTGAGTAGAGAATACTATCATCTTCATTCCTTGTGGATGCTTTAAAAAAGGATCTCTAAATAAAAGCATGTTGCCCCACTTTGGATAGTCGATACAATACCATGGCAGACGGTCAATTTCAAAATGAAAATAAGATTCATTTTGGAAATGAAAAGTTAGATCAGAAGTTGTGCTACTACTTATACTCAATCTAATAAATCTAAGAGGTAGAGGTAGGTCATACTAACCTTTGTAACCCTCTTCAAACAAATTGTTTTCAATTTTGACCACCATGTTCACACATGAAACTTCAAGACACAAAAATACTTTTGTGTGATTACCAAGTTGACAAACCCCAACCACAATTTTGTGTAGATATGTTATTTAAATGCACAAGGAAAACGACAAATTTGAAATCCTCACAACTTGATGTAGAAACTTCAAAATATGGCCATATACAATTCCACACAAACAATATTACACATAAATTTCTACAAGTGTTTCGAAAACCTTACTGAAAACAAAAAGCATTGTGCGATCAACACACAAGGGTCAAACATAGAAGGTTGTTCAAAATTTGGCGGTTGAAAAAGGGTGAAAACACATTATACTTGTCACAAGGTAGTTTTTGCAAGATTTGGGATTTGTAATTAGTCATGTGATTAAATATATCATTTAAAATGAAGAAAAAATCAACATTATAATGTTGTTATATATAATATAATCACATTGTATGAATTTCATGGATAGTTTTTTAATAGTCGCAACATAATAAACTTTTAAAGGAATACCAACTTGTAACAATCCATAATTAATGAGTATAGACTCCGTGCACTTTCATATAATGTTTTTTAATGAATAAAGGATTCAATGGTAATATGATGTAATAACATTGATTCCAAGGAGGACTTTTTGGAATGGTTTTGATGACTGAAATTTTCTATGTACATTGAATTACAGTTTTTTCTTATTAGATCCTTTATTGAATGAAAATAATAGTTTAAAAGATCATCTTTTAAATTTAAGTTCTCCATAAGGTGGACTAGGGTTGTAATTATTATTATAATAAATTTCAAGTGGTAACTTGTAAAATGACTTTTGTGATTCAAGGTATCTTGCCTTCACACTACTTTTGTAGTGTTAATTTATGCAATTATGAACTTCTGTATGTGCCTAAAAGTGTTACACCTTAGTGTGCTTTCATCTAGAAACAACTTTAAAATGTGTTATAACCATATTATGACACATGTATCCATGATATCACCTTGAGATAATGCCCATGTGGGTGAAATATATTTTTTCACACATTTGATGATTGGAAGCTTTAATGTACTACTTATGGATTTTTTTGTGAAACAACATATCTTACATCATTGTTTCTAGTGCATTAAGGACTTATAATTTTCCACATTTTTCCATAATTTTACTAAAATAAAATTAATAATTTTTTAATGACTCTTTTCATTTTAGGATTGAAACAACCCATCTGTAATATTGGGGGGGCGAAAATCACAATTCCCACAAATAGATAACCCAATGTGAGTCCATAAATGGTTTTTATGGATTGTGATTAGGTGTATTAGCCAATTTCAAAAACCCATTATTTACTCAAATGATAACATCTTTTCATAAAAAAAATTTATGTGTTTAAGTAAATAATATATATTAAGTGGTGAATCCCATTTAAACATTTATATCCATTCAATAACACATATTATTTATAGTTTAACAACCATTGTGCAAAAGTGGCTTCGTGACTTCTAAAAGTGGACTCCTTAGTGTGCAAACACCCCCTAACATCCATGGTGTTTAACCAACATGAGGCAATTTTATACCCTTAACATTATCCTCCCCTCCATTTTGGATTTCATCCTTGAAATCCTTGGTTTACAAATCCCAAGCGTGAAAATAGGACTGCTGTCCTTTAGAATCCAAGCTTTTAGTTACCTTGTGTTGTTTCTTACCAAGGTCATATTGGTAGATTACCATCCACCCATTCTTCATCCTTGAAGGTCATTGAGGAAATAGATGTGTTATAACTCTCTTCACAACCAAAGCAAAGGTGACATATAAGTAAAAATCACTACCTATTTTTGGGTGAAGGTAACTTCATGCACCTCTTTCCAAAATTGGTCCCATTCATTGTTTTGTTTTGGCCAAGTTACTACATCTGATTGTCCAACCATAATAATTACCAACTATGGTTACCCTATGATGGCAATTATCATCATTTGGTTTGCTTGTTTAACCCAGGATTACCAAGTTGTGATTCTTTGTTCTTGCTCCTTGGTAATCATGAAACATGATTTTGTAGAAGTTGGTATTTTTCCTTCCTTTATGAAATGAACTTCCACCTTTATGTGATGCGCTCCCAACTCCTTGAAGGACTCAAATGTGAATCCCAAACTGAAAACAACGGAAGAGTAAGGAGTCAAGGCACACTCCCTGGCTTGCAGCACTTTGGAAGGGTAGAAGGGCGTGCTGGAGTTCCGGGATAGGACTAGAAAGAATTGACAAGCTTCACTTACTCACACGGACATGCACAAAACCAACACAAGGTGGTTAGTGCATAGTTGGAGCACTTTTGGTGCTAGACGAGCCACGGGCAACTTGGATTCACAAGATTCACCACGGTCTGAACTTGGGGGAAGCCGCCACCTTCCCCCTTATAGTATACTTTGCACCTCTCCATGGGGGTCACATCCAAATGACTTTTTGTCCCGGGACTCCCAAGTGGGAGTCTCAAAATTCCCAACGTTGGGACTCTCGCAACTTTGGGAGTCCATAAATCTTCATGCAGACCTTCAATTGCAATGAGGTCTGAAGAAACGTTGTAGCCTTTGTCCAAATATTTCCAACAATGTGTCACACGCTGCTTGCACGTGAGGAAATCGGATCGATTCTCGACTTTTAGTGGTTAGGAGTCAAATTGGCAGTTTGACTCTCGGCCTTTCTTTTGGCCATAACTTGTGTTTCAAATGTCCAAATGAGCAATGCGAGCCCATTTTAGACATTTATGTTTCAATATATTTTCAATGCTATAAAAAACTCTTCAATCCAATGGGTTTTGATTATTACAATTGCGCTTTGAAGAGTCGGGAGTACATTTGAGACTCCAACTCCCATAATGGGAGTTCACTTGGGAGTGTGAAGGTTCATTCACTCACACTCTTTGCACTCTCAGGAGCAAGTGATGTGACTCGCAAGTCTTCCTTTTGGCCCACAACCTTGCAAACCCTTGCCTTGGTTGCGAGCCAAGGCTAGGGTTGCGACACTATAGTTTTTTCCACCCCTTTCTCCTCCTTGGATAATAGACGATAGTCTATTGACTCTTGATGTGTTGTTGCTTCCTTGGACAACATATGATAATATGTTGAGTGTGGATGTGTTATTGCCTACTTAGACAACAAACGGTAGTTTATTGAGTTTTGATGTGTTATTGCCTCCTTGGATAGCAAACGATAGTGTGATGTTTATTATGGTGTTGTTATCTCCTAGGAGAGTAAATGGTAGTTTGTTGAGTTTTGATGTGTGGTTGCTTGATAAGATAATAGATGATAATGTGTTGAGTTTTCATATGTTGTTACCTCCTTGGACAATAAACAATAATATGTTGAGTTTTCATGTGTTGTTACCTCCTTGCACAACAAATGATATTATGTTGAGTCTTGATTTATTGTTGTTTCCTTGGACAACAAACAATAGTTTGCTGAATCTTCATGTCTTATTACCTCCTTGGACATTAAACAATAGTTTGTTGAATTTTCATGTGTTGTTGCCTCCTTAAACAATATACAGTAGTCTATTGAATCTTGATGTGTTGCTGCTTCCTTGGAGAACAGACAATAGTTTGTTGAATTTTGATGTGTTGTTGCCTCCTTGGACAACAAATGGTAATTTGCTATGTTTTTGGATAGGAGATGGTAGTCTATTGAATCTTGATGTGTTGTTTCTTCTTCAAACAATAGACAATAATCTATTGAGTCTTGATATGCTACTACTTCTTTGGACTATAGATGATAGTTTGATCCATCTTGTGGTGCTATTGCTTCTTTGGACAATAGATGGTAGAACATTGATTCTTGTGTTGCTGCGACCTTTTTGAAAAGGAGATGGTAGTCTAATCTACATTATGTTGCTACTACCTCCTTGGACAGTAGATGATAGTCTATTGAGTTTTGTGGTGTTGTTACTTCCTTGGACACTAGATAATAGTTTGTTGATTTGTGTGGTGCTGCTACCTTGTTGGATAGTTTGTTGATTCTTGTGGTGTTGTTGTTTCTTTGGACATATAGTTTATTAATTCTTATGGTGTTGTTTTTTCTTTTAACAACAAATGATAATTTGTTGATTCTTATGATGCTACTACTTCCTTGGACAACAAACGGTAGTCTGTTGATTCTTGTGGTGTTATTACCTCTTTGGACAACAAATGATAGTCCATTGATTCTTGTGTTGTTGTTATTTCCTTGGATAGCAAATGGTAGTTTTTTGAGTCTCGATGTGTTACTGGCTTTTCAAATAATAGACAACAACCTTGGCTATTCATTTCATTAAGAAGAATATATCTTTGGGGTGGGGGAAAATAATGTGCCATTGTGCTATGCATCAACACAATGTGAGAGAAATTTTTCATCTCATTTCAATTAGAAAAAGTCTAGGTGAAAAATATTTTTGAAACTACATTTAATTCTAACATTTAAATATTCTTTACTCCAAAACATGCACATTAACCACAAAATTTTGACTTGTATAACATACATCACATACATCACATACTAGCAAATGTTCATAATCCCACTTTTACAATTATATAGCATACTTATTTCAAACTTTTTAATTTTGACATTTGAACATGTTGCACATAGTAGTCCATCAATTTCACTTTTTTGACATTCAACATTGCATATCAAAAGCAATATAAGTACCCTACACATACATATGGGTGCCTCTTGAAAATATTTTTTTTTCAATGTAATTTTGCTTGTGTTTGTAAAGAAAACCAATTTTTACGATTCATTAACTACTTTTTATCTAATTGATTGTGCTTTCACCCCCTACAATTTATCAATAGTTTCATCAAAGGCATGGTGGTCTCCCTCACACATTGCAAAGCTCTCAAATTGCAAAATATGTTTGACAAAATGAAAATGATCACCAACATTTTGCGAGAATCAAAATTCAAAGTCCAATGAGAAAGGATCCAATGTGAAAATTGATAGAGTTGAAAACTTTAAAGACCCACTGAATCAATGCACATCACAAAACAAATCTTGAAACAAGACAATGTTACATAAACAACAAGAAACTTTTGAAATTGTTCAAACAAATACACAAGTTGAGAATTTACCCGAACCTTATTTGGAGTAAGTCATCATTGTAGTATTTTTGCATACAAGTTTGGATTCAAGTTTCAACAATCAGATTCTCCCATTGATTGAAGATTTGACAAATTCAATTTAAGATTACTAAGGCTAACAGCCCACAAGAACTTTGCACATTGGATGTTAGGCCTTAAGATTTGGCAAACTTTCACACAAATTGCTTAGGAGTTCTAAAATTTAAAGGAATCCTTGAACATACTTTTTAAACTGCAAATCTACCATGAACACAAGTGAAAATGGTGGCTGTGTTACCATCAAGCTGAGCGAAGGGAGTGAATGAAGGGAGTGGTAACAGATAGAGGTCATGCTGAGAGAATTGTGATTATGAATGGTGCATTATTGAGAGTGAAAGGAAACAAGCCATTGGCGATGCTCCTCAAAAAGTGGCGTCCAATGGATTTATGTGATTGCTGTTCCTTGTGACATATCTCATGGTCATTGATCAAACAAGTGGCTGCAAAATATAATTCACTATCAGACTTAGGCAATTTCAGCAGAAAAAACTGCTCTAAACTAGGGTAGGGTGGTAGCATCAAACTTTTCAACATCAAAATTATACCAAAAAGAAAAGGGTTGGTGAAGGACAAGGGAAAAAGCGTTCCCCAACACAATGTACATGCAAACTTCAATATGGAAAGGTCTTGACTTTTTTGCAAATGGAAGGAACAATAACCCCAACTTTAAGTGTAAGGTGCTTCTGCTATTGGGGCAGAAATTTTACCGAGAATAAGGCTCCCTCCACAAACACTAAAGAAAATTCTACAAAAGTTCTTTACTCTTTATTGACACAAAGGATATCTATATGGACACAAAACTACAGTGGATGTGTGGAGGGTAAAACCCTAGGGTGGGACATTCATAAAATAAGTGGCCTAGGATGAGGCTGGCCACACATTAAAAAAATATCCCCCTCACCCATGGGCTTTACCCATGAAAGCCTCTCTCTGAGTGCAGCCACACATTAAAAAATTATGCTCCTCACCCCTGGGCTTTACCCATGAAAGCCTCTCTCTGATTGTAGCCACACATTTAAACTAGTTGGTCCCTTCTGGGACCTGGAGTGGAGGTAGGCCTAACGCTGTCTTTTATTGACTACATCCGTCTCTCTCTCAAGTAGACTAGTACTGCTTCTGCAGCACTAACCTAAACGTTGTCAGCTTGGGTCACTAGAGAGAGTCGACACAGACAGAGCGGATGATGATATTACACTCTTCCTCTGCAATATTACCTAGTCATTACCTATTAAGAAGAAGAGGTGAGGACTTCGAAAATTTCACATAGCCTGTTGTTTCCAGCAACTACAAACACACTGAATGATTGCTAGTCACAGTATGAGACTTGGAAAAAAGAACAGTACTAATTTGGAACAGTTGGACTATTTACAGGATCTTAACAGACTGTTGTTCTCTAACGTTGTAGACCAAGCTGCCCAGAAAACTGAATACTACTTAGCCTACTACATTGGGGGGGGGAGGGGGGGATAAACAAGCCAGCAGCAGCTGCAAAATCACTGGCATACATAAGTCTTCTTCAGCACCTGGACGCTTTCTGCAACTGATGTCCACAGACATGTCTCTGATGGATTCAATGTCCCTCCCCTGCTGGGGGTCATTCTGATGGATTCAATGATACAAATGAGATCGGAGGGGATTTTCACAAGAGCCCTGTGAATTATATGGTCTTGCAACTATAGCTCACCTTTTTTTTGTTTCCCAAAATAAATATTGCTGCTAGTGAGAACCGGCATGTAGGTTGCAATAGCCTGTCATTGTGCCCTTTATTAGTACCCAACATATTTATTAAAAAACAATTCCCCAATAACAGGGCAAACACTAGCCTCAATGCCTTGATTGTTTTAATAAAAAAATTGTGGACTCTGAGAAACTTTTTCAAATTCCCATCTAGCTATTAAGTAGTTTCAATGATATTCCATCAGCCAACAAGGGCACAGTGACTTGAGAGCCTTTGGGTGAACCCAAGCTAGTCCATTTAAATTATTTCTAAACATTACAAATATCCCATGCTTAGACTAAATCAGGGTGTCTGAGTTCAGAATTAACATTTTTTGGGCTTCATATGGCCACTAAGAGGCCTCACTCAAAAAGGTCAAGGTACCAACATGGGTGCTGGTTCACCCTGGCCAACTTGCAGCACCTACACTGATCACTGGTTGGTCACCTTCAGCTTTCCTTTGAAAGTGTTTTAAATGATGCCACGTGGCACCCTGAAAATTTAGATTGTGTTTTGAGCCCTCAGGCCTACCTTCACTAAAGATATTCCCCCCACCCCTGGCCTTTACCCATGAAAGCCTCTCTCTGAGTGCAGCCACACATTAAAAAAATATTCCCCTCACCCCTGGGCTTTACCCATGAAAGAGCCTCTCTGAGTGCATTACCCAACACAGATTTACGTGGGCCTTATACACGTCAGCCAGCAATTGTTGAGTGTGTGATCCTGAAAAATTATTTCTCACATCAGAGTTTAATTATTTACTTTTTTCCAACCCCATCCATAAAACTAAAACTTTGAATGCAAATAGATGGGAGACTGAACCAACTCACCTAGACCAATCAAACTATATAGCAAATCAACAGCCGGTGTTAGGCTTTGCCATTCCTTTTACTAACCTCAGCATGCACTGCAAAAAGGCTGGGCCAAAACCAGTTTAGTAAGCCAAACCAGCATGCTTTAACTTGTCTTAATCCAATTTTCTTGTGCAGGGCCACACAGTGAGTGCGGCTGGAGCTGCTCTTAAACAAAGTGCACCAGACTGGTAGGTACCTCAAATTCAGGAACTGTTAAAAGTTACACCTAACATTCTCCTCTACTCGAGGTCTGGACTCTGCAATAAGTTTCCTACCGTCGCCGGTTCGCTTCTGTACGCAGAGTTACTAGGCTTTTTTGTTCGGTCTTCGCTCTGCTCCGACAGTCCGGAACTTCTGTACTAGGCTTCCGAAAGTGGTGGACACTTCATAGTCGTAAAAGGGCATGCTGTGTTTTGCGCTGGGTCAAAGGAAACGCGGCAATTCTTGGCTGCTACATAATCCGCTTCATAGCCATCCGGTATGCAGACAATTTTAGTGCCCTTGAAGTAGCTCAAGGTCAAGCGCACAAAGCGAGAGAGAGAGAGAGAGGAAATTGAGATTGAGATTGAGATTGAGATTTTGCATCATCAGTAGAGTAGCAGCAAGACCCCCGGGGACGAGGCCCCTGTAACAGATAACAAAAAGCCCCTGTTTCCACAAAAAAATGAGAAAAAAGAAAAACCAGCTTACATAGAAAGCATGGGTGCAGGGTTGTTCAACGTGTTCTTGAATCATCGAGGACCTGATGTGAAGAAGGACTTCGTTGCTCATCTTCACGAGGCACTGTTCGATGCTGGGTTGCATCCGTTCACGGATATGGAGTCTCTCGTCAAAGGGCAGCAGGGTCAAACCTCCATTTATGAGGCGCTG
Organism: Sphagnum contortum; assembly: GCA_963920785.1. Lineage (NCBI taxonomy): Eukaryota > Viridiplantae > Streptophyta > Sphagnopsida > Sphagnales > Sphagnaceae > Sphagnum > Sphagnum contortum. Next base: position 18,754,719 of record OY987278.1, read on the forward strand.
CGAGGTGCTAGTGTGCATGTGGCAGTCTTCTCCAAAGGCTACGCCGATTCCACCTACTGTCTCAAAGAGTTGTGCGCCATGCTGGAAAGCAAGAAGCTCGTTATCCCTGTTTTCTACGACGTCTCACCTGACGATCTGCTGTTTACTAATAAGCACGCGAAGGGACCGTATGCTCATGCTTTTCGCACAACTCATAAGAAGCAACCGCAGGCTGAAGTGGAGAAATGGAAAAAGGCACTCCATGATTGTGCTGGGCTCTTTGGATTCAGACTTGCTGATTACTATGGGTGAGGCAGCTGCTACCGTCCAAACTCACAAATACCCATCGTAGTTCCAGCTGACTTACCAGAGCTTTAGGATAAAATCCCTAACCAAGTGCTTGCAGCCATGCCAAAAGTGGGTTGATTTCGATTGTAGTTCATCAGTTTTGGAATGATCCAGTTGTGAGAGCTCTAAACGTCGGTACGCGCTGTGGGTGATTGCAGGAATGCAGCTCAACTGAAGCAAGCTATTGTAATCGCAGTTCACAAAGAGTTGCCTCCCCAGCCGCAGCCAGTTCCGAAATATGCAGTGGGATTAGACCAGTCATCCAGGTCCGTGATTGAAACACTAAACCAGATGGGGGACAACGTTGGGGTTCTGAGTGTGCTGGGCATGGGTGGGATTGGGAAAACCACGCTTGCCACGGAGGTATTCAACCACTTCGCAAAGAATGATACTAGCAAGTTTGAGAAACAGAGCTTTCTGAACAATGTAAGAGAGGGTCCAGTGCTGGATTTGCAAAAGCAGTTGGTTCGGGATTTGCTTCAAAAGGATGTCAAAAGTAGGGAGGATTTCAACCACTGGTTTAATCTCTTCATGGGTCGAAAAGTGTTGATTGTTATCGACGACATCGATGCGAAGCCTCAATTTGATCAACTCATTCCTGATATCAGCAAACTTGCTCGGGGTAGCCGAGTCCTCATCACGTCGCGTGATCGGAACCTTGTGGCCAACATCATGAAGGGAGAAGAGTGCAAATATGCGACCCATGAAGTGGCAGCGTTAAACAACCCCGACGCCAGACAACTCTTCAACAGCCATGCATTCGACAGCAGCAACGTTACTGACGGCTTTCATGATGTTGCACAGCGCGTCGCGGACGCTTGTGCTGGCCTCCCACTGGCGTTGGAAGTGATTGGAAGGTTTTTGTTCGACAAAAGAAACAAGCACGACTTAATTTGTTGGGAAGAAACAATCAAGACATTGCATGAAGAGAAGGACATTCTGGACAAGCTCAAGATCAGTTACGACGGTCTTTCTAAGACAGCGAGCAAGCTCATGTTCTTGGACATTGCCTGCTTCTTCATCGGCAAGCACGAGACAATCGCGATGCAAATCTTCGAATCATGCAGCTACGACTACACAGGACCAGCAGCGTCCTTCAGGTCACTCATGGACAAGTCTTTAGTGAAGTTGGATGGGGATGGACGTATCGTGATGCATGATCTTCTTCGCGACATGGGACGCGAAGTGGTGAAGGACCAGTCACTCACGGATAAAGGTCCCCCAAGCCGCTTGTGGGATCCTGAGATTGCAGAACGAGTGCTGGCACACAGAGAGGTAGGCACCAGTGTTGTGCCCCTTGCAGTTCTTGCGCCCCTTCTTAAGCTAATAAGCACTTCACTGTTGTGGTTTTGGCATGAGAATGAATTCTCATCGATTTACTGCTTTGTGGTATTGTGGCTTCTGCAGGGGACAAATACAGTTCGAGGGCTTTCAGTAGCTGGGAAAGGGAATGGTGCAGCTTGTGTGGCTGAAAACTACACAAGTATGAATGCATTGCATTTTCTCCTACTAGATGGTTGTGATGTGAAGGGCGACTTTTCTACTTGGTCACTGGAATTGAGCTGGCTGCAATGGAGATCCTCGCCTCTTTCAGCACTACCTTTGAAATTGGACCTTCTCAAATTGGCAGTTCTGGATTTGACTGACAGCAAAAGCTTAACTCGGATTTGGCCTAGCGACTTGGAACTTGAGGTAGAATTCTTCTGACTGACTATGCATGCTAATACACAATATAGAGATTTTACTGCATATACATTTCAGATGTGAATTTATGGAGTTCATCACTTAATATCATGCCAGTAGGACAGAGTGGTGGGACTTTGTGTCTGCTTTGTAAGTTGTGGCACTACACATGTTTTCAACTTTTGTTGCAACATTTGTTGGATCACAGTTTCCCTGTAAGGAGTTGCAAACATTGATCCTTGAAAATTGCTGCGCTCTTGAAGAACTTCCCCAGAATTTTGGGAAATTATCAAGACTAAAGGATCTGAATATGTGGGGGTGCTCAACATTAGAGGCTTTACCTGACTCTATGGGTCAGCTGAGGGAACTCGAACACCTGAACTTATCCGGTTGTGGCAAGTTGGGGAGTTTACCAGATTCAATCGTGCAGTTGTCAAAACTCAAAACAATTCAATTGAATGAATGCACTCAATTGAAAAGTTTGCCAATGGCATTTGGGGAACTTCAAAGCTTGGTTGAATTTCGGGCTGAGGGAAGTTCCTTATCACATTTACCGCATACATTTTCCTCGTTGTCCAATTTGGAACAATTGCATCTGTACCAGTGCTCGCGTATTCAAGATCTGCCTCCATCCATGAGTGGACTTGGAAAGTTGAAGGTGTTGCACATGGGGCAGACTAGAGTGCAAACACTTCCAGAGGATTTTGGGAAGTTGGGAAGCCTTATTGAATTGAATCTGAAAGAATGCGAATCTTTAAAATCACTCCCCGACAATTTTGGACTCCTTTCTGAACTTCGAAAACTTGTCATGCATCACAACAAAAGCTTTGTCAAACTACCAGAAGGATTCGGAAGACTTCAAGCCCTTGTTGAGCTTGATCTTGGCACTTGCTCAATTGAAGAGAAGGGATTGTCTTCAGATTTTGGGAACTTAAGTGCACTCAGGACACTTTGCTTGCAATACAGCAAGCTTGCTACACTTCCTCAAACCTTCAGAAACCTAGGAGCGTTGGTCTTCTTGGAAATGCATCATTGTCCAAACCTCATTGATGTTCAAGCATTGCCATGGAATTTGGAGCACATAGATATTGGCGACTGTCCCAACCTAACAGACATTCCATTCCTGGGAAAGATGAGCTTGCTGAAGTGTTTAATACTATGCAACTGCACAAGATTGACACAATTACAAGGCTTGGAATCCTTGCCCTCTCTGGTGGAAATAAATGTAGCAGGTTCCAGCATGTTGGAGAGTGTATCAGGTCTTAACCATAACAGGGCATTGGAAAAATTCTACTTGAGTGGAAGTAAGATCTCCATGAAATATGACAATGACTGGTTGAAGGTAATTGAGCTCGACCTGCACTATCTTTGGATCAATGTTTTGTTAATTGAACACAATGGAGGCATGTTGATTCACAATTTGCCTCAAGTGCATCAGTATTTAATCAATAGGAGCAATTATATATGTGTGTATTGTAGATAACATAACAAACCAACTTAATTAGGAAAAACCAAATCTCATATGAACATGTGGTGGTGATCAAGGTTCTTAACCTGTGGACTACTCTTGTTAAATAAATTTGAGTTGCAGCCTTTGTTAGTTGACCGATTGGATTAATTTTCCTTCACACAATTTCTTAAAATTTCATAAGTGGGAGATATTGAATGATCGAGTTCTACATTGCATTTCTTAACTTGCTTGAGATTTCAAATGCTATTTTGTAGAAAGAACCAGCAACACAAGTGGTTAGCTACTATGAAGATACCCTAGCATTTGCGCGCAATGGCATGGCCCAAAAAGTGACATCCAAAGAATGGGCCAATGAGCTTTGCATGGAAACCATCCTCACAAATCCAGAAGAATGCATTGCAGTCATCTTGTCATTTGTTGCACATGACCAAGGTTGGTCTGACTATCCTCATGGCCACGGTCGCTATGACAGTTGGTGCTCCATGGAAGCTCGCATTGTTCGAAACAATGAGGACGTTTACATCAGCAGTTTGTTCCGATTGCGGCATGCTGACAGGAGAGACCAAATGTATTTGTGCACATTGCGAAGGCTACACCCATTTGTGCATGCTTTGCAACATGGAGACAAGATCCGTGTGTACGCACGGTCAAGCTACCCAGGATGGGCCATCACAGTGGAACAAGGGGCAGTGTGTGCGGTGCATGCAACAAAAGGAGAATTGGATCATGAGAAGGTGCATGTGGTAATGAATGGTGGCAGTGAAACTCACCCAAGCGATAAAAGTGTCAATGAGTCATTAGATGATGAGTTGAAGGTGAAGTTGGTGACACTACAACTTGCTGATAATCCTAAACTCAGACAACATGCGCTTCAAGTAGCACCAACTTTTGAAGACGTTTCCCCTGCTTCAGCAACAGAGATTCACTTGCATGATACACAAATGGTTTATACAATGCCTAGAAGCTTGAGAGACCTACACAACTTGGTCACTTTAGAGATCTAGCATTGTCTAAACCTCAATGATGTTCAAGCATTGCCACAGAGCCTGCAATACCTTGATATCTGCGATTGTCCCAAGCTCATGAGCATTCCATCATTGGACAATTTGAGCTTGTTGAGATCTTTAACATTGTGCAAGTGCACAAAGTTGACCCAAATACAAGGCCTCGACTCCTTAACTTCTTTGGTGGAAGTGAACTTGACAGGTTGCACCATGTTACAAAATGCACCAGGTCTGAATCATAACAACACTTTGGAAAAGTGCTACTTGAGTGGGAGCAAGGTCTGCATGCCCTATGACAGCAATTGGTTAAAGGTAGTAGATCAAATCTTCAAATTGACCTTACCAAATTTCAATGTGTTGTTCTTTGAACTTGTTGGCGATTTACAATGTTGCAATGCTAAATCAACAAAAACATTACAATGTTCTATATAAGGTTGGAATGCGGTAGGTATTTGATGATGGTGTGTTATTGTGAACCCTAGGACTTAAATTTCCTTTGCTACTTGATTGATGCCAACTTCAAGAAGTTCCTATCAGGTCTTTTATTTGGACCTTCGTCATAATAGTTTAGGATATAATTCTTCACACTCGTTCATAATTGGTTTTTCAATAACGTCACCAAATTCATGATATAGTTTTACATTCATCATCTTATGTTGGTAAATAACACCTAACATCGTTACATTGCAGAAACAACCAGCTGAACAAGTGGTCAGCTACTACGACAGCACCCTAGGATTTGCCAACAATGGTATGGCTGTCAAAGTAAAATCCAAAAGTGGTTGTGAGTTGTGCATGGAAACCACTGTTACAGAACACAAAGAATGCATTGCAGTCATCTTCTCCTTTGTGGCACACGATCAAGGTTGGTCTGATTATGCCCATGAACATGGTCGCTACAATAGCGAAGCCTCTATGGAAGCTCACATCATTCGAGACAATGAGGAAATCCAAACTTGTCAATTGTTCAGACTTCGGCATGCTGACAAGAAAGACCAAGTGTATTTGTGCACATTGCGAAAGCTACACCCATTTGTGAATGCTTTGCAACATGGAGACAAGATTCGTGTGTATGCACAGTCACGCTACCAGGGATGGACCATCACTGTCGAAGAAGGGGCAGTGTGTGTGTTCTATGCTACTCCGGGGGACCATGATGAGATATGTGTGGTAGTCAATGGGGGCAATGAGGCCAGCTCAAATTTGTCATCCAAGGAGGTGCAGGCAAAATTGACAAGACTACAATTGGTTGACAATACATCTGACCAAATGAATACTGTCCAACAGAGAATATTTTCTGTCGATTGGGTCCCGGTTTGTTTCATTACTTAAACCCAGATCCTTCCCCCCTATATGAGGTTGCTTTGAAATGTTTAAGGTGTAATTATTTTCACATAATTGTGTGTATGAATTTGTATCAATCACATGTGATATTGTGATCAATTTCATGGAAGTTGGAATTTTGGTATCATCTGAAATTTTCATGAGTCTTCAATGAGTATTTGAAATGGAATTCAAAAGGTTCTGTCAGCTTAGAAACTTTGGGTTCATCGCATCGTATTTGTGCATAGATGATATAACTGATCTATCCTGGGATCTCACATAATGGTATATTATTTCAAGAAGTGTGTTAATTGATAAATCTATATGATGACATTGGCAGGTTGTGAACCCGCAAACTGGCCAACCAATGATATTCCAATGTAAAGGTTGCAGTTGCAGACCGATTATAACACTACGGTGGCATTGCGATATATGTCCACATTTCAACCTATGTAGCAATTGCCACAAAGGAACTAGTCTCCAACAGCTTCACAACCATGAACATCCCATGTCTGTTGCTTCAGAACCAGATGGGAGTTTTATCTTCTCTGGATCGAACGCCAATGTTGGTCCTGCCTTAACAAGTGACCCTCAGTTCAACTCCTGGTACTCACAGCAGCAAAGTGTACCTCAAATTGCAGATGGTAAAATACTACTTCCTTGAACTTTGGCTCACATTGGACTCAGGATCAACTGAGGATTCGGCTAGAAGCTAGAAAAATTATTCCTTTAGTTATATGTTAGTTTGTAATTACAATAGCATATTAAATTACTAGCCTTGACCAAGAACTGGCATTAGGTAGCAGCTATGATCGGCTATGAACACTCCAAATTCAAATTGTTGTGTAAACTGAGAAGGTTAATACAGAATTTCATATGACTTGATGATTCTGTTCTTCATTAGAGCATTTTAAATAATGCTGTTATTTGAACTGTCTTTGTTGAAAGAGATAAAGGATGATCTCTTGAAAAAAAATTAGATTTAATACTATTTCTAGGTTTCAAGTGAATTGCTTTTGAAAAGATTGAACAATCAATTTAAGTTAAATAAATACCTTGAAAGTATATTGGAATGCTTTAGTATGGTTGGAGGTATGTCAATGCAAACGCATCTTTTTTCACCAATTACAAACTTTTTTTAAAAAGTGTTCTAACAATGTTTAGATGCAGAGCCATGACAAGTGTCTTGTATCAAAATATTAATGGGACTCCATATGCAATAATGTCTATAAGACTTGATATTATTGAAGCAATGGGGGTTTTAAGTCAAGTTGTGGTGTAAGTTTTAGCAAGCACATTGGGTTGCAAGGGAACTTATTTGTCACTGTTTCAAAATCATGATTGAATTCAAATTTTTGCACTTTAGAAAAAGTAATGAGGAATCTATGGGTTAGAACTTAGCTGGGAATACCTAGCCATTGTTTTGAGGGAAACATTAGGGGCCATGTGTGAATATCTTAACCATTATTTTGAGGGGAACGCTATGATTCAAGTGAATTTCAAAAAAGGTGTTTACTAAAACCATATTTTCAATAAGAGCCACATTCATTTTGGGCAATAATATTGATGATTGACAATGCACATATGATTATGTTTTCCTATTACGAAATTGAGTTACCGGTTGGAGTAATAAGAAGCCAATTTTGGTTGCTATGTTATCAATATGGATTGACTATATGGTGGTTTCCCAAGCAATCTAAAAAACATTAAATACAAATGAAACCCATTGCCATGTATGATGACAATTAAGGCTTATTGACCAAGGGACATTCTATGAACAATTATTTAACCCTAGGGTTAGTTTCAACATCAAATAAGCTTTAAAATATTGAAACAAATTTCATGAAAATATGAAGTCAAGTGTTGAAATACATCATAATTATTACAAGCGACAATCTAAACAATTTCACTCCTCGTATGACAATATCATAGTAGATTGTGAAATAAAAATAATCACAAACTTATAAAAATGATTTTTCTGAAAAAAAAATTATTTATTTTGCCAACATGGAAACTAACCCAAGGCTATGGTATACCATTTTCTATGTTTGATGGGTGTAATTAACTTGATAATTCTTTAAATGGGGGTGTTGGATATCAACCAATGTTTTATTAACATTTCCCTTTTCACATATCAATCATATATTGGTATTGAGTATTTTACATGAACTTGGTACACTAACATTGAATAAATATTAACACTTTCATATTGGCGTAGTGTTGGTATTGAAACCAAGATTGATTTTTTTTTGGTATGAGGTTGGTAAACTTGGTATTGAGATTGATGTAAAGTTAATATTAGGCTAATATTATTTGAATTTCATATAATATTTGTTCAGTTAATATTTCCTCATGTGATACCAAACTACTATGTTTTTCCACACCAATATACATATCAATATTATATACACAAGTTGTTCCCTATATATCGATACAACATTAATATCAACATCCTAATAAAAAAAATTTAGACTTGTTTATATTGTGCATGTTTTTAAGTTTGAAACTTTTGACATTTAATTTCATATGTGATAGTTATGGCATGGGCTTGGGAAAGTCATTATCTGTATATTAGGAAGCATTTGAAAATAAAAAGGTATTACTTATTTGTTATGAAATAATAACATATTTTGAATATATTTTAGGTATACCTTAGAATACATTAAGTGTGATGGATGCGAACATCAAAAACTATTTTCCAATGAATGAAATTCATCCATAATGTTCATCCATAAATCTTAATTAACATTCAATTAAGCCCTAGTTAACTTTTAATTAAATCTCAATTAAATCCTAGTTAGCTCTTAATTAAATTTAATTATGACTCAATAATTTTGTTCTTCATTTGAGCATTCACAATCATTCATGAAAAGTGACGCATTCCCAAGTTCCTTGTTGGACCCAAGTTGGGTCCAAGTCAGTCAAACAGCGAAATTGTTTAGAACTCGGGGCACATTTCTAACTTTCAGCACTAAAAGGGGTAGGGGAGGCGTGTTGAAGCTCCGGGATGGGTCTAGGAAGAAGGACAAGCTTTAGTTACTTTTTTGAACCAACAAGTTGGTTAGATCACTTTCTGGAGCACCTTTAATGCTAGGACAAGCCAAAGGCGACCCTGGATTCACAAGACTCACCACAACCTGAACTCGGAGGAAGCCCCCACCTTCCCCCATATATTATTTTTTGCGTCTCTCCACGGCACCTACATCCAAATGGATTTTTGTCCCGAGACTCCCAAAGAGGAGTCCCGAAAATGTCCCGGTTTGGATTCTCGGGGTTTTGCGAACTCATAATTCTTTGCTCAGACCTCTAATTAGGATGAGGTCTCAAGCAAACTTGTAGTTTTCCTTAACAACTTTCCAACGGTGTGTCACACTCCACCTGCACACATCGGGGTCGAATCGATTCTCGACTTTTCGTGGTCAAGAGTCAAACTAACAGTTTGATTCCCGACCTTTCTTTTTGCCATAACTTGTGCTACATATGTCCAAATGGCCCATGAGAGCCCATTTTCGACATATACACTTTGATAGTTTTCCAATGATATAAAGATCACCTCAATGCAAGGTGTTTTAGCCCCTACAATCGAACTCTGAAGTTTTGGGAGTCCCAAAGGACTCCCAAGTCCCCATTTCGGGAGTGTGAGTTTCATCCTCACACTCTCTCAAGATAGGGTTGCAACACATGAAATGTGACCTTCCATTCTTGCCTATGCTTTTACTTTTGTGCAAAAAGCTTGAAATTAAAATCACCCATTTCTAGGTGACCAAATTAACAACCATTTCAATAGCCAATGGTTGATATGGCTTCAATTATTGTCAATTGTCTAGTGAATAGGTGGCAATTAAATTTCCTTATGTGATAAGTAGAATATCCATAATTATTAAATATTATGGATGTGGATTTTGGTTTTTATTTTCAATTCACCTCTTTGGTGGATTGTCAAATGTTGCTACATAACCATAGGCATGATATGTATTTAATTAAGATTATTACCAAATTTTAGAACATCCATTGTTGAAACCAATCCAACTACATTCACATTCTTGTTAGTTCAAATTGGCTTGCTTGGAATTCGCTTAATATGACGATTGCCATGTCTTTTTTCAAATGCAACACAAATTCTTGCCCAATTTTTAGATTGTTTGGTATGGAAATGTCACTAGATTTTCAAATGGCTAACAATGACAAACACGCCATTGTGAATGGATGGTGCATGAACAAGACATTTTTTCTCATTGGGTTCTTATTCCCCAAGTAACCTTTCTTAGCCAAGGGTTCTAAAAATGTGTGAAGGGTTCTAAATTTGGGGTTCATGCAACTAGATGGTCTCAAAATAAAAAATGAAGGTGGTGCATTTGTGCATGTTGGATCACACAACCCCAATTGAATGTAGCTTCAACAAACCAAATATTGTAAAATTGACCAATTTTTCAATGTGAAATTCAAGGCTTGCAAGACATGTCAAAGTTCTTCAATGTATGTTAATGGAGTTTTCCTAAAAATCACAACAAGAAAGCATGGGTTCACTTTCATTTAAATGTTCAACGCAAGTAGGCGTAAGATTTGTCCCCCTCTTAAGGAGTAGGTCTAAGAATGTTGCCACTCCTATGCCTTCTGATTTATATATGTTTTAGGTTCATGATGACCTTTACCTTTGGCTTTACAATGGTAAAATCCATGGGTGGGGACATTCCATAATGAGGAGCTGAAGCAGAAATTGGCTATTGCCTCATATTAGGAACCTTATTTTGGGAATCCCCCCTTCCGCCCCCCCTTCAACCCCCCCCCAATCTTGGCCTCACCTTAATGCTTTACCCTATACATATAAACTTTGTTCCAACTGCCCCAAATGTGAAAGCTTGTAGAACAAACTTGAAGATTTTTCAACAAATGACCATACAAATTGGCTCTATTGGACTACATGATTACAAGATATGCAATAATGTGGCCCAACTTAGAAAGCAATGTGGGGACTATCCGCACAAAATGCCATAGAAATTGTAGACAACAACACATAATTTGCCAAATTTATACTTAGGGGTTTTTTACAATAGTTGGCTTGGGCCATGGCCTATAGAATCTCATGGTACCCCACTTTTTGGTTGAGACCATGGAAAACCCATGGGCAATGGCTCAAGGGTGTTTGTTCATAGTGAAAACCCAATTGGACCAAAAGAATGGACCAAGTGCAATTTTTAATACAAATTTATCTAGTAAAAAATGTTTCGAAAATATGGCTTATTTTATTTATTTATTTACTTATTTCTTCTTTTTCTCTCTCTCATTCAAGGTTCCTTCTTTGGTTTTTTTTTTCATCCTATCTTTTTCATATTTTTTTGGAGCTTGTTTTGCACCTGGTTTCGAAAATAAACAATCACACATCATGAATGAAAGAAAGCAGTGAATACTTGTTTTGATGGTTATGTATTAATGTTTGTATATGTTGATTTTATAAGTGTTGAGCATTTAAGCCCCGGTTTTAAGGTATGAAATGGAGAAGTATGGATTGTTTATGGTCATGTGTCAATTCATGTGGGGGAAAAAACAAATTGATTAGGCTTTTGAAAGACAACATGGGTTACAAATTGGTTTTTGCTTGGTTCTTACAAAGAAAATATGTTCAAGCAAAGGACTAGGATTTTTGTAGTCAACTTCAATACCTTCGGGCGCACATTTGAGAGAACAACATACACTTATGCAAAATCCACTTTCAATGTAAAGATAGGGGCGCAATGTCTTTGATATGGTTAGTAAGTGGGAATGGTTTACAACTAGTAGATAACCTATTTGGACTAGCCAAAAGTATTATTTCAATGATTGTGAAAGAGTTTTGTCACATGGTAAGTTGAATCTTTGAAAATTATTTGTGCAATTTTCAAATGAATCTCAATTTAGGGTTTTGTCAAAAGGTTTTGAAGCTTTACATGGAATTCCACACATCATTGGTGCAGTAGACAAGTCACACATCCCCATTTTAACACCTTTCATAGGAGGAAAAGATTATTCTTGTAGGAAGTCATTTCATTTTACACTCTTACAAGGAATTGTTGATACAAATTGTGTGTTTTGACATCATGAATTTGGTTGGGCTAGTAGCATGCATGACTGGACAATTTTCCAACTTACAAAAGTTGGGAAGATGTGTATTTAACAAAAGTTTTTGCCATAAAAGATGATTAATGATGAAACATATCCAATGAGGCCATGGATTTATTGTCTATTCAAGGGAGGAGGTAATTCAACTTTGGAAGAAACAAAGCAAATTGGAATTTTATTCAATCATCCACACAAATGTGTGTTGCGCAAGCATTTGGCATTTTAAAGTGTAGGTGGAGGATAATCATGAAATGTATGGATGGTCCATTGTGTTATGTCATGGATGTTGTTTCTACATGCATAATTTTGCATAACAAATGCACTTTGTTAAAGGATGATTTTGATAAGAGTTGGATTGAAGAGGTTTGAAAAAAGTTACAAAACTGATTAACTCAAGGTGAGTTGAGCGAAGGATATAAATTACATGGTGAAAGGGATGTTCTCACAAAAATTAGGGGCAAAATTGAATCATTGTTATATATGGTAATTTTAGGTGTAAAAGGATTTGAAGATATGCATGTTCAAACATTCTTGATTAAAGAAGATGAAGCAAATGAAGAATTACTAGATGAAGCCACAAATCAATATATAGCTTTGGCCAAAGCACTTTGGAGATATAAATTGAGAAACTAATTTGTTTAAGCTTTTGAAAATTATGAAACTAAGGTTAAAATGGAAAGCATGAATGAATAAAAAGTTATAACTTTTGTACCAATGTTGCCAACTTATCATCCATGTTTTTCACTAAGGTTTAAGTTACTTGAAACGTTGTCACTAACTCTTTGTTATTGCATATGACTTGCTCCAAGATCCCTTCCAATTTGTGGGTCTTTGTTAAGGTTGTTTTCATCTTGCTAGTGAGGTTCTAATATCAATGTACTAGGCTCTTTTGGAGACAAATTGACCTCACATTTTTTTATGGCACTTGTGGGAATTTTGATTTTTAACATTTGCCTTCAATCGATACCATGAAACCACTTGCATTTAACCAACTTAACTTGTCTTGAAATTTCATGCATCGTTTTATCATTTCTATATAGCCATCAAAACGGCTTGTATTTCTTCTTGCAAATAAACTAAGAACAATTGAAGCCATGAATTACAAAAACCATGCAAACTTCAAGTTTGATCCATGAATTTTGACCTATGAAAAAAATCAAACATTTAGCATCAAGAATCATTTGCCAAAAACAACAAATTTGATTTTTCAAATTTGTGATTGGTAAGAGAAAAAAACCCTAAAACTTGAAAATAGAAGGTTGGAAAAAACAATTCAACAAGTAATGAGTTGGTGAAAATTTTTAAAAATTGAAAATAAAAATAAATCCAACAAATAGGAAGTTGATAAAAATTGGAATTTTTTTTAATTTTTTCAACTTGTGATGACATAGGTCGTTGGTGTAGGCTTCTTTTCCTTCAGCAAAGGATTGAGGTTCAATTTTACTAATGAATGGGAATGGTGGGGCTAGAAAAGGTGGGGCATCAGCAAAGGTCAAAGCCATTTAAAGGTCTCAATGGCCTCAATTGCAATTGTGCAATTCGACTTTTGCAAAATCACAAAAAAAAGTTAAAAACATCCCTTTTTCTGGCACTTTTGGAAAAATTTGCATTCATTTTTCCTCAAATTGCAATCAACATATCGACCTCAAAATCTTTCCATTTCACACCATTACCTTTTTTTTCATTAGATTTTTTTTTAAATCTTCTTTTTTGGTAGCCACCTTCGTTGGTGTCTTTCTTTTTGCCACTCACATTCATTGGCCAGCCCCTCTTCTTTGGTGTAGGTTGATTAAATTCTTCCTCTTTGATCTTCATCATCTCTCTTATTTTGTCTACAAAATACAAACATTATAAAAACAAAACAGGGGCTTGCTCTCCAAAAAATTTACATCATTTTCTCTACAAAGGATCCTCATATGTGAAGGTTGGGAATTCCTTTTGTACTAGCTAAAATGCACTTCAATTGGTCCATGGTTGGAAAAGATAGTCCACATCTCTTGGAAATTTTGATTCCACCCTTGTGATTGTGAGTAATCTCCTTAATCCATGGTTCAATAAAATTGTGAAAAACACTTAACAACAAATTGCACTATCCACAAACAACTTTAATGTAGCAAGCTTCAGTTTATTTTAAACATCATAGAGATGATTAGGCAAAAAAAACATGATCTCTTTTCATTATGGTGTTTAAGGTTGAAGGGGTAATAATTTTGTAAGGGGAACCACCAAAAACTCCCTCCAATTTTTACTTTTCAAAAAATTTAAAAGAAAAACATAATATTTTTTCTTTAATAATTTAAGCCTTGAAGGCCAGCAATTTTGGAGGCGGGGGGGGGGGGAGGGGAAAAAGCCAAAGAAAATTCCCTCAATTTTCCTTTTCAAAAAAATTAGAAAAAATTCTTATGCTTGAGCATTGACAGGCAGCATTTTTTTGGAGTGAGCTTCCCAACCCCCCCCCCCCCCCCCCCCCCCTTTCACTTTTCAGAAAATAAAATAAAAATGATCCCATTTTATTATTGTTTTCAGCCCCAAGGGGCAGTAATTTTGTGAAGGTGCCATTATAATTCCCTCCAAATTTATTTTTCAAAAAAAATGATTTTCATTGTTATGATGTTTAGGCCTTAAAGGGCAACAATTTTATGAGGAGCCACAAAAAAATCCCTCCAATTTTTTCTTTCAAAAAAAGATGAACATTAATAAAACATCATAAATCAACAAATAAGATAATTTTGGAACCCATAGGCCCTTGCTATTTGCATTAAGCCGACCTCTTTTAAGTAGGCCTGAAAAAAATACCCAAGAGCCCAAACAACATCATCCACAACTATCCATGTAAGATTTCAACAAGTTTCTTCATCCAAAATCATTTGCTTGGGCTTGGGCCTAAATTACCCTAGTGTAAACCCAAACTGACCACCCTTCATAGTTTTGACCAATGAGAGATTTTAGATTTGTGTGATCCCGAGCCCGAGCCCCCTAGTGTGAACTGCCCCTTACATTGCTAATTCGGATTCCAAATTAGTTTTCAAGGCTCAGTTTTCTTAGATAGAAAGGAACTTAGGAGGACGGAGGCATATTCAGATATGAAAATAATTATAATCTAAATCTGAATAATATATCTATGATGTCCCCAATAGGAAAGCCTTCAAATGATATTTTGGCTGATGTGGGATGCCTTATCACATGGTTGATTCTGGGTCTCTCACAAACAAAGCAAAACTCCATTGAAAAGCCATAATTGTGTATTTGAATCCTAATCCTTCAGCATTCCAGGAATGGTCAGTATTTTTTTATTTGGGCGAAATTTCACCAAATTTTGACCTGGAAAAGATGGTTTCAACTTACACAAAGGATTTTTCAAGGAAATAAAAGGCACAAATTTGCTAGATTTCCCAGGAAGAAAATTCCAAATTGCCAGATTTTTATGATAAGTTCTAGTAGGTAGCCAAGAATATGGAAGGATTTTTATTTATTTTTACTTTTATATCTAGTATGTAGCCAAATCTGACTAAATCATCTTATGGATGATCACCTCTTCAGCTACATTACAAAATTGAAAACATAAAACCCTGGGAATGGTACCAACCAACAAGTTAATAATGTGAAGTAGGGCACCCATTTCTTTCCCCTTTGTGTACCTCCCAACTTGTGATTGAAAAGAATCCAAAAATACTTGTAGTGTTCCATACTGCTCTATAATTGCTCATGGTATTAGGCCATCATACCTTATCTTGATGATTTTTATGGAGTTCTTTTTGGATTGGCATATCTCCTGTTGGAGGGATGTCTGACTTCCAAATGTGCCAAATGGTTCACAATATATTCTCAATTGTTCACATGGTCTGCCTTGAATAACACATGTTCCCATTACAGTACGCATGGAAGGCTTTATTTTCAGGATCACATTGTCTAAGGATGGTAGCTAATAGCAGTGCTCATGATTATGTGCCTTCGTAGGGTTTTTTCCTTCAATTTTGTCATGTAGCCAAAATGGCGATCATCAATAACAAGATTGAGCCAGATTTGGTGATAAGAAAATATGAAAGTAAAAGGGAATCTAGCATCTTTCTATACTTTTGGCTACTTGCTGAACTTCAGGTTAGAATCTGGTGATTTTTTTTAAGGTTTTTTTTTTCTAGAAAAAACTAAATTTTTGCCAATCTGAAAAGCAATTTGCATTTGGCAGGATTTTTCCAACAAAAAATTGGTTGATTGCTAAAAACACATACCACATCTTTGTGGGTGGCTGTATGCACCTAACAATGTTAGAATAAACACACCAAATTCATAAGGAGCGTATTAGCCTAGGTTGAAAATGGTGGTTGCCATTGCATTCCAATAACCTTGGTGGCAAGCCCTCCCATTGTATGGTAGGAGGGCCCACCCTTTGTTAAAAATGTTTCATGACCTCAATCATCAAATTGGAAAACACCTTAAGAGCACTTGAGTTTCACCTCAAGTTCATGGCATAAATGCCCTACTCCTAAGGCATTTCCCTATACAAGTTATGTGTGTCTTTGTTTACAACTACTCCACCCATATTGGATATTAGGCTTGCATTAATATTTCTCACATCCATTATTGATATGTATTTACATATCCCAAGTCCACCCATAAACTTGAAAATGAGACTTTGAAAAGTGGGAGACTATTAATAGTAAAGCAAGTAGACCAATCATATAATTTGACCAATCAATGGCAATGGGAGATTATGCCATGGGGACCAATCGAATAAATCTAGCCAATCTACAATGTGATTTAAACTACATGTAATTTTTTTCCTAGCGATCACATCCTTTGTAAATATGTGTACCAAATCATTTTTAAAATCAAATCAGCAAGTTCTTAGTATTTTATATCCAAAACATGGTTGTAAAGTGCATGGTTGAACCTATTCTTACATACCAAAGAAAGGAAAGATGAAATTAGAATGAAAAAAATCAAATGCATTTCTAGTGACTATTCTAAAAAGAGTAAGGGGTATAAATTATAGAACCTTCAAAGATATTATTTAATCATCAATTCTGATGTCATCTGTAATGAGTCAATTTTTTGTTTTGTGCAAACAAAACAATTCCTTGTCATTTACATTTTGGAGCCAAACACAATATGCAAATGATTCTATTGCAAAACATAAGACTTGTTTCGTGGCACTCAAGTTTTCGCAAGTTAAAGATATTGATTTAAATTATGAGATATTTTCCTTGTCATTATAAAGATTTCTGGTTGGAAGATGCATCAAATGCATGTTAAAGTCATAATCTTTCATGAAAATACAACTTCAATTTTTGTGATGGATTTGTGCATGATGAACATCATCATATTGGGCCATTTCCTATGTGATCTAGACCTTTATGTTGTTTGAACTCAAGATAGCTTCTAATGTGTCTTTGTTGAAAGAGATAAAGGATAATCTCTTGGAAACAAATTAGATGTGGGATTTAATATTATTTCTAGGTTCCAAGTGAATTGTTCCAATAATGTCTATAAGACTTGATATTATTGAAGCAATGTGGGTTTTAAGCCAAATTGTGACTCAGTTTAAGCAAGCACATTGGGTTGCAAGGGAACTTATTTTTCATTGTTTCAAAATTATAATTTAATTCAATGTTTTGCATTTTTAAAAAAAGTATTGAAGATTCTATGGTGGTGAAAGCACGCTACACCCCCTAAAACTTGTAATCACAAAATTTTGCATTGGGTTTTTTTGGGGTACATGTGGACATCACATTTTGGATTAGTTTTGTTCATTTCAAGTAGATTGCATTAACTTTAGACTTAAAATAGTTTATTTGAAAAGAAAATCCAACAAACATTTAAAAACTAGAACATATGAAATATATTTGTGTCGAAAAAAATATGCGTCACGAAGTATGAAAAATTATAAATATACTTCAAAACTAAGGTTATGAGTGGAATTTTGTAATGAATTTTTTGGTGATGAATGATATTGATGTACATACACTAAATTTAAGACCATTTAGAAGTTTTCAATTTTTGGTTGAAAATTCATTCAATTTTAATTTTTTTGCACTTCTTGAGCAATAAATGTATATTAAACTCTTTTTTTTGGAGAAAAGCCTTTATCTTAAGAAAAAGGAGAAGATTTTATAGGTGGACATCGTATTTTTTTCATTTTTCTTTGCTTTGGTAATGTGTTATGAACCACAAACATGAGGCCCTATGGCCATTGACACTAGTAGAAAAAACATTGTTCACAACTATATTATATTTTAGTTGCAAGCAACATCAGGACTAAAAATCAACATAGTAGCAAACAATAAGTTGCAAATGACCAATAGTCACAAATTACAAATGAACTATTTTTTTGGAACATAAAAATATGGAAATTTTATACATATCTAGGGATGAGTTCTTTTGACTACCTTTGCAACTACATTTGCAACTATGGTGCACACCAATATGCTTACACGTGGTAGCTTAAAATATGACACATGGCATCATTTGGATTTTTCTGAAATATTTGCCAAATAATTTTTTTTCAACCAACCAATTAAAACAACTATATTATGCCACGTGGTGGCCTAAGATTGTGCCACATGGCAACTTAAGATTGCCCTATAATCATTTAGGGTCAATTTAAGGTTGAACCACTTATGATAAAACATGTGGCACCCATGCTAGGCCTAGGTTAGGGGCTTCGGTTAAGCCACATCTAGCCTATTTAGATGCTTAAGGTACTTAGCCTAATTTTGGGCTAGGCCATTTACAACAGGCCATGTGGCACCTAGGTTACGCCTAGGCCACCTAGCCATGGGTCTAACCTAAGTAGGTAGGTAATTAGGTCTAGGTCTAAAAATTCACAATAAAATCCAATTTTATTTTAAGTTAAACCTTTTGCGTGGAGCTTATGTGATTAACTCCTCCCATATATGGTAATTGAAAAAATTGAATGTGTTTACTCCACCAAACCAACCTACTTATATAGTTTGTAAACTTGAAAGTGAAGACAAACAATATGGGTTAAAATTTTAGTTGTAGCCTAGTTGCAATTATTCCCTAACACATATTATTACATAGCCTACCTACTAAGTAGCATAAGTTCTTACTAGGTACCTATTTAGATAGTATTTATTTTAAATACATATTTAAATAGCCTATAATAATTATTTAGAATTAAATAACCTATTAGGTAGCTATTGGGTAGGTAGGTACGTAATAATCATGTAGGTAGGTATATACATATAGGTATGTATGTATTATTAAATAATTTATACAAGTAACTGCTAAATAACAGACATACCTTATGCAACTATAATGTGACTATTTTGGTTGCATGTGAAACTAAACATATATACAATGTTGTGAAAAATACAAAGAGATCATGAAAAATCAATTTATTGAAATGATGAAATAGGTTATACTTGCAACTAATTGAAAGGAAAACCAAAATCCATCCAAATTTGACAAATAGTCACATAGGCAACCATTCATAGTCATAGGCGACATTTAGTCGCACATAATCGCACATGGAATGATTACAAACAATAAGATTTCTAGTAGTGTGAAAATATGTATGTTATGTACTTTAAGCACATTGATTTTATCCAATTCCCTTCATCTAACCATTGGATGAAGCTTAATTTTGATTCAAAATGAACTTTGAATTCCAAAATCTTGTCATGCACATTCTATGGTTCTTTTTCTTATGTTTAGGGCTTCCAAAAAATGTCAAGATTTTAGTTTACCACACCTATTATACTTGTTATACATCATTTTTTTGGGTGAAAATTGGTTTACCGATAGTGTACTTTCACCCATGGGTTAAACCTTATGTGTGAATACTTAACCATTGTTTTGAGGGAAACATTAGAGACCATGTGGGAATATTTTAACCATTATTTTGAAGGGTACACTATGATTCAAGTGAATTGCAAAAAAGGTGCTCACTAAAACCATATTTTCAATAAGAGCCACTTGTGTATCTGGTAATAATATTGATGATTAAGAATCCACATAGGATTATATTTTCCTATTACGAAACTGAGTCATTAGTTTGAAAAACAAAAATCCAATTTTGATTATTATGTTATTAACATAGATTGAAAATATGATAGTTTCCTAAACAATCTCAAAAGCATTAAATGAAAATGAAACCCATTGCCATATATGATGACAATTAACGCATATTGACTAAGGTAGATTCTATAAACAATTATTTTATCATAATGTTAATTTCAACATAAAACAAACTTTAAAATAATGAAACAATTTTTCATGAAAATGTGAAGCTCAAATGTTGAAGTCCATCATAATTATTACAAACTGCAATCTCATCATTTCTCTCCTTGTCCGATAATATCATAGTAGACCATAAAATAATAATAATTTCAAACTTATAAAAATGATTTTTTTTGAAAATTTTAATTATTTAATTTGCCCATGTGGAAACTAACCCTAGGCTAGTATAAGGTTTTCTATGTTTGATAGGTGTCCATGTAATTAAATGTGTAACTTGATAATTCCTTAAATGGGGGTGTTGGATATCAACCAATGTTGTATTGGTATTCCCCTTTTCACATACCAATAAGGTATTGGTATTGAATATTTTACACAAGCTAGGTACATTAATATTGGATAAATGTGAACATTTTCATATTGGCCTATTGTTAGTATTGAGCCCAAGATCCATTTTTTCTTGGTATGAGGTAGCTATAAACTTGGTATTGATATTGATATTAAGTTAATATTAAGCTAGTATTATTTCAAGTTCATATAATATCTATTTCATTAATATTGCCTCATGTGATACCAAACTAATATGTTCTTTTACACCAATATACATATCAATATTATATACATAAGTTGTTCCTTATATCACAATACAACATTAATATCAACATCCTAAGAAATAATTTATACACTTGTCTATATTGTGCATGTTTTTTAGTTTGAAACTTTTGATATTTAATTTCATATGTGATAGTTATGGCAAGGGTTTGGGGAAGTCATTATTTGTATATTAGAAAACATTTGAAATAAATGGGTATTATTTAATTTGTTATGAAATAATGGCATATTTTGAATATATTTTAGGTATATATTAAAATATACTAGGTATGTTCTAAATATATTTTCATAATGTTCATAGGCATCCTATTTTTATTTAAGTAATTGAAAAAAAATTAGCCAAGACTAACAAATTGTATGTGGGTATAATCATAGTTGGGAATATATACACAAAAGGAAGATCTTTCCCAAACTCACTTTCAAAATATTTTTTAAATGACCATTACATTTACGAAATAATTTATTTTGTAGGTTTTTTTTTTCATTAAATAATCATATACTTCGTGATTAAAATGGTGGTAATTTTTTGGGATTTGGATGATTAAAACATGTTTTTAAGTATTATAAAGGATGGCTAAAAAATTGTGTCCCATTACAAAGACTTATTGAAGAGAATTCAATAGAAGTAACAATATTTGCTCAAATTATTCCATATTTTAGCCACAAATAAAATAAAGTATGTTTTATATGATGACATAAATTTTTAGTATGATAAATCACCAAATTTTGTGGAATTGATGCTAGAATCTTGATTTTTTCATACAAAGGATGTATTAATAATTACAATCCAATAATTTTTTTTAATTAAAAAATTACATTATAAAGGTTGGAAAGACGTATAAAAGATGTGGGTGCAAAAAGCAAGACATTATTTGATGTTTTTAAAAGGGTTTTGGCACTCCCCATGAAAGTATGTCATTTTGGAATGTTTAAGTAGTCTTTCATATCATTTTGGTATATACTTGAACAAAACATTCAAAATTTATTAAATTGATTTGAATCATTCAATCATTATATAACACACAGTGGTTGAAAGCCTAAACATACATATTTCCCTTTCATTGTTTAACATCTCAATACATTCATTTTGTTAAATCATGCTTTAGGATTTGGGACACAAGATAAATGGGTGCCATGGTTCTTATTGTGGTACCCCAATTGTAAATACACCCATGTAGTATGTGGATCCAAATGAGACAAATGGATCATCTATCAATAGCTAGAAGATGCAATGGATGAAGTGAAGAGGGGACATACATTTGGGAAAAAGTCAACATGTATTGGAACATCCTTTTAACTTCACTTTAAGATCACAATAATGGTAAAGTCCAATCAATGAAACTAGGTTTGTAGTTAAGGCATGTTAACAAAAGCAAAAGATGGAGTAATAGTCACCTAGATTTAGAATATCCAAAAGGGAGGTTTCTTCATCACCCTTCAACAACTCAAACTCAAGGTAGCTAAAGTTACACAAACCAAACCCACATCGTTATGAAATAATATTCTACGAGGCAATTGATGGTACTAGTCTAAAAGACATCATCCAAAAATTAATATACATTTTGTAAAATAGCTAGAAATTTCTAGGAACAAAAGGCTAATTGTTGGCCAAACATTCCATATCTTTTACCTCTACTTGGAAAAATTATATACACAAGACAAATGCCCAATACATCACATCTAGAATTTGGATGAAAGTGGAATGCAAGTGGGGCAACAATCTAGTGCTTGAGTTTTGATTAGGCAAAGCTCTTGTGATAATTATAATACCACCATGAAGTTTGAAGAATAGTTGATTATCAATTATGTTTTTAATGCAACAAATTTAGCCTAGCCTACTATTTATATTTTCAAAGGTTCAAGGATGTAAAAAGATTACATAAAGTTATTTGGATCGGTATTTCACATGTGTGGCCATGTAGGAAAAACTTGGATGATTACATATAACCTTTTTAATCATTGGCCATTTTTTAATAGTAAATTTGTAGGTCAACGGGAATTTCTCAAGAGAATCATCATCTCTTTGTTTTAAATGAACATGAGTCACACATAACAATAAAAGAAATTGAACAAACAATCCCATTTGGGTTGGACATGGTGACTTTACCTTCCCATACTTCTATGCATTCCAACCATTAGATGTGACCTATTTTAAACTATTCAAAAATGCTTTTAGAAAGGAGCAAGATTTTATTATGGCAAAAACAATTATCTTGAATTAGACAATGTCACATTGGTAAAATGGGTGGACAAAGTTTTACAATGTCCCAAAAATATATAAAATCAAGGTTTAAGGTCTATGGAATTTGGCCATTGAATCTTGTTGCCATGGTTGGAAAGATTAATGTAACTGAGGTGTTCATTGCAACAAAAGATGAGGATCATGAAAATGCATACCCTTTTTTAAATGTAATAGATCAAGTACACGACATTAGGAATGAAGTTGTAACTATCACAAATTTGTTGAACATTGTACGAACTTTTCATGCAATGTGCATATCAATTCTTTATATGATTGAAAGCCCTTTTTCTTTTGCATCTAAACAACAAAAAATGTTTGACAATGAAAAACGGCAAGAATGAGGGTTCTTAAACATGTCCCAACAAGGTTGCAATCAACTTTTGAACAATATTAAGTGAAGGGGGGAAGGGTTTGTGGTGGGTTCTTATAGCTATGGCAATTCAAAAAGGTGGGTTCAAATGGGTTTGGCAACTCATAGACTTGGGTTTTAGGTGGTTATGGTGATTCATAAAATTAAAACTTAATTATTTGGTTATGGCAATTCATACAGTTAGGACCTCAAGAACTTGTAGGGACCTTGAGAGATTTTGAACTAGGTGGCAACAATGAAAGAGAAAATGAAAGACAGAAGAAAGGAGAGAGAGAGAAAAAAAAACTCGGGAAATTCAAACCTTCCAAAGCTCCTCTTGGACCAAATGCAAATGATGCATTCTTTCTAAGTTACAATGCATATAACACACAAGAGGGAGAAAGATAGAAAGAAGATAAATAAATAGAAGAATGAACTTGAAAAAACTTGGGCCTTCCTAGCTCCCCTTGGATTGAATGCATGTGATGGTCAACATGATCATTGCATTCTTCATGATTTGCAACAAAGAAAGAATAATGAAAATAAAGTTCAAGAGGGAAAAAAAGAAGGAAGAAATAATGAAATAAAAAAAGAGCAAACTTGAGAGAGCTCAAGCTTTTTTAGTTCCTCTTGGACTAGATGTAAGTAGTGATCAATGTGATTGTCATACTCTTTTTGAGTTGCAAACGTGAAAAAAGAAAAAGTTTAAGAGAGCTTAGGCTTTTTTGAACTTTTACATGCAATGTAATAATTAATGCAATCATCATTTCTTTTTTAATTGCAAATGTGAAAAAAGAAAAGTTCAAGGGAGCTTAGGCTTTTTTGAACTTTTACATGCAATGTAATAATTAATGCAATCACCATTTCTTTTTGAGTTGCAACATAGAAAAAAAGGGACGAAAAAAAATGAACTTGGGAAAGCTTAGGCCCTTTTGGCTCTTCTTAGATTTTTAGGTGACAATGTACTAATCATTGTTTCTTCCTAGGTTACATTGCAAATGCCAAAACAAAGGGAGAAAAAGAGAAAAGGAAAAAAAAGATAGAATAATAAGTTTTAGACTTTTCACGAACCTAACAATAATAAGTGAGTTAAGAGATGGAAATAAAAAATAGGACAAAGAAAGAAATGGGAATATAAAGGAAAAAATAATTGAATGCCTTCCTATACATGATAACTTCTTGAATTTATTTTGCACATAAAAATGAACACAAAGCAAAATAGAAAAAAAGAAAAAAGAAATTCTTCCCATAATTAATTTTTGATAATTTTGTCCCATGAAGGTTGTTCATTATATTCATAGTATTATTTACAAACAATTTTCATTCTACAATTTTCATGGGATTGTTTTGCCATTTGATGGTAATTACCATCCAATGACAGTATTATTGTCTCCTAGGATGATTGCATATTAAGCTAGACCAATTTAGGCAAATGTGCTTTGCATAAGAAGTCAAAACTGTGTTGGGTGGGAAAGTTAAATTTGAAATTTCATTTCCCGTTAACCCACATGGCACTTTTACAAGAATTCATTTGTGCAATAGGTCACCATGTTCAATTTGCTTTTGCACACAAGATTAGGTTGTGCGTAATGCATACATTGTTTTGTTGTTTTGTCAAAGATGTTTTTAATATTGTGATCATTGCATTCAGCTCGAGCATTAGGGTTCATGCTTTTCTACGAAATGTTTATTCCAATGTCTAATGGTAAGCCATCTACAAATGTTGAACATATTGACTCACAAAAAAATATTGTTGACAAGTGTTGGACACAATACTGACATTAATAAGAAAGTGAAGAAGGAGGATGGCAATTCTAATCTTGATGTTTGAGGTTTTATAGAAGCATGTTTCAGTGAAATCCCTGAGTTGCCTCCACCCATCGATAATTGTGGTTTCATTAGAAATTTTTTTGAAAACAAGTACGATTTTGGTTTCATTGGATTAAATCCAAGACAAATTAGGTTGCCTAGAAATTGCACAAAGGAGGAGGTAGAAAAGTTGTTTGGGTCATTGTCAACAAAAATGGGCATTGCTACATGGAGTGTGCAAATCCAAAAATCCTTGCACATGCAAAAATGTTTTGGATGATTACCCATCAAAACCTTACATTTTGTTTTCCAAGATCGTAACATTAAGCTAGAAGCATTATATGTGAAATGAAAGGAACAAAGATGAACTAAGTTGCATTTGCTAAATGGACAAGTGGAGAGCAGGCATGGCAAAGGAAGCTCAAGTCTCTAATTGTAGGCAATGTTGTTAATGTAAACCTCAATGATGAAAACAACTTGTATAATGATCTAAACCTATTGGAGGTGAATGACCAATCTATTGTGCTATGTCCACACTTGGATGCATATTTTGAGTTTTCCAAGAAGTTGTTTACAAGTTCAAAAATAACACTACAAATTCACAAAAATGTTCAAGAGGATATGGTGTTGGTTAATGTGAAAACAAGTTTTCAAATGGAAGATAGAAGAAAGCAACTTGTAATGGGACAAGGAAAGTTTGATGAACTTGTTGAGAAATTAAAATAATGTAACAATTTGTTGTTGGCCTCAACAATTTTGGGACTATGAATGTTGAAACCCTCACCAATAAAATGGTCCTTCAAAGAGGTATTATAGATAATCTGAAATTAAAACTTGAGGAGAGTGAGGCAAAATATGAAAAGGTTCATAAATTGTCAATTGATGTTGTTAGCAACATGCGTGACAAGTTGTAATTTGTAAGCAACATGATAGAGTAGTTCGGGGGTAATTGGGAGCTCTGTAAAGGGTCGAGATACTAGAAGGAGCTTGGTGCCACAACCATCCCTTTTGGTTGAGAATCTTGATATAGTACCAAAAATTTGGATCATTATAAAAAAATGTGCATTTTGTGTATTAAGGTTTTCACTTGTTTGGGTTACACAATTTGCTTCATGTAAGCATGTATATGATGAATGGTGTGCATTGTATTACTTTGCAACTTCCATTAAATGTGTCCAACAAGGATGTGGGGAGGAAATGCACGATTCGTGGTGGATTTCAATGGGCTTCAAGAATCTTGCTGCTTTTATTAAAGGCATCAATCAAACAAAGTATCAACAACCTTGAGGACATTAGAGAGGTGCAAGTTCATATTCTTTTGATTCATTGAATTATTTTTTGTTAGTTTTTAGTTTTAGTTGCATTTGAGGTCTATGAAAACCTTAAGATGTCCCACTTGTCCATTGTCAATCAATTTTGCAAACTTTGAAAGTTCATTTATGTGTTACCATAATTTGTGGGTTGATCATGTGTTTCAACAAACCTTGAAGATTTGAAGAGTCTAAAACTTTGGAAATAGTCCAAACTATATTACATGTTTGATTTAGGAGTCCACAACAACTTGGGTTTGCATTAGTTTATCCTAAAATTTTACTTAATCTCTTGATATTGTGCTAGGAGTCCATTAAAATTTTGAAGTGTCTTGACATAATTGCAAAGTGTTCCTTAATAGTAGTGAGAAGTGCATACCTTTACATTCAAAGTCCTTGCAATGTCCTATGTTCCACTACAAAGTCCTTGCAATGTGTAGAGTTCCATTATATAATCCTTACATGTCCTACTTTCCATTATGAAGTCCTTGCAATTTCCATTGCTCCACTATGGATTCCTTACATGTCATACTTTCCAATAGATAGTCCTTGTAATGTCCATTGAATTGCTATAGATTCCTTGCGTTGTTCTACTTTCAAGTACACAATCCTTGTAATGTCCATATATTGTTATTAGAAATTCTTTATATTGTTTTACATTCCACAATTTAGAGCCCTTGCATTGTCTTTTGTTCCATTGCATAGAGTCCTTGAGATGTTTTATTTTCCATTATATGTAGATTATATTTGTATCCTAATTAGTCCGCCTAGCCCTTCATGGGCACCCCCTTCCTATATCAACTACCTGCCCCGGTGTTGGTAGCTTTCATTTGAAAAATCAAGGGAATAAGGTTGATGTGAATCTTCAGGTTATAAGTCGATGTACAACACATAAGGACTACATGGATGTGGATGCTAAAAAAACCAAACATGTCGTGGAGGGGTACAAATTGAGCCAAAAAGAGGTTAGAAAAGAATTAAACATGTTTGACAAGTTTGAGAAAAAAAATGGAGGATGAAAATGAAAATAATGAAGATGATGATGCACTATAACATTCAAATCAAGATGATGAACAAGTGAGCATACATGTGTTGAGATTAATGGACCCTTGTCATTACATATTAACAATTTGGACACAATACATGGAACTCAACATAAATGGAAGTTCAAATCTCCATAAAAAAAGGTGAAGAAAAAGGTAAACCAACAAATGCAAGTGTTTTAGTAAAATGATTGATATAGGTGGTTTAATTTTGTATATATGTTGTCTTATATTTTGTGTACATAATTTTCAAATTATGGTGTCTTATAACTCAATATTTTGGAACCCATTCTAGAATAGACCTACCTTTTGGAACACATGAACACTAAGTGAACTATTAAATAGCCCATAAATAAGTTGGTGACAATTCAAGTGTCTTTGCCCTTTCATTTTTAATTGTGTACACATTATTTCCTTTTTACTCTAGTGCACATTTACATAGTAGATCTTGTAGGGGACCTTTTAGATACATGGGGTTTTTGTTTTGTCTTACAATTATAGGTTACTTGCCATAGATGATGGATAAGCCCATTTTCAAAGAAGAGGAGTATATCAAAATAATGTTAATAGAGGCAAATGTTACAATATGATGAGTGACGCACCCCCAAGCTCTTAGATAGACTCAAATGTGAATTTGAGATGATAATAGCGGAAGAGTAAGGAGTTTGGGCACGTTTTTTGGCTTCCAGCACTTTGGGGGTATATGGGTGTGTTGGAACTCTGGGATGAAACTAGGAAGAATGATAAGCAATCAATCATTCACATAAACCTACACAAACCAAATAATAAGTTGGTTAGCTCATAGTTGGAGCACTTTTGATGCTAGGATGAACCACATGCAAACTCGGATTCACAAGACTCACCACGGCTCAAACTTGAAGGAAACCACCACCTTCCCCTTTATAGTCTACTCTATGCCTGGCCATGGGACGAGCATCCAAATGACATTTTGTTCCGGGACTCCTAAGTGGGAGTTTCAAAATTCCCAAAGTTGGGACTTTTGTGACTTTGGGAGCCCATATCTTTATGTGAAGACCTCTAATTGAAATGAAGTCTAAAGCAAAGTTGTAATTCTTGTTGAGAGTTTTCCAAAGGTATGTCGCATGCCACCTGCACGCAAGGAAATTCTCGATTTTTAATGGCTGTTCTTTTGGCCATAACTTGTGTTTCAATTGTTTAAATGGGTCATGCGAGCCCTATTTAAACATCTAAGTTCCAAAAACTTTTTAATCATATAAGGAACTTTTTAATCCAATGAGTTTTTGAGCCTTGCAATTACCTTCTAAAGATTTGAAAGTCCACTAAAACTACAACTCCCAAAGTGGGAGTTCATTTGGGAGTGTGAGGGTTCAGTCCTTCACATTTTTTGCATTGTCAAGAGCATGAAATGTGACTCCCAAGCTCAATCTTGGCCCGCACCTTTGCAAACCCTTGCTTTGGTCACAGGCCCAAGGCTAAGGTTGCGACAAGGAACCTTACTTGGATGCTTATAGAACTCATGCCAATGTTAAGCTAGTAGAATTGATGGACAATATGTGTATTAATTAGTTGTTATTGTTGTGTAGTGTGGTAATTTCAATGGACATCTGTGGAAACCATTATACTGTTTTTTTATTTATGGACACTAAATTATAAAACAATATGGAAAATGAGGTAATTAGTGTCCACAATGTGTACTATTGGTTTCAATAGATGTGAAGGTTCAACATCACAAAATCATAACAAATAACATCATGGTAATTTGAATAATATGAACAATGTCATATTTCACATAGTTAAAACTACTCACATTGGGTTTTGTAAGTAGCAAAACTTAGATAAGATTTAGAATTTGGTGAATTATTGGCAAATAAAGAAAAAATAGACCAAAATTTTAAGTTTGTCAGAAACATCAATAAGCACCAAATCACACTTCAATACAATCTTTCAAATAAACTTCTTTCCTTTAAAAGATTATGGAAGATAATGTGTACATACTAACTACATAATTATTAAAACAAAACGTTCATTATTACCTTCACATAAGTAATGCAAAGCATGGGAAAGTATAGAGAAAAAGTTGCCAAAAAACTATCAAGTTAAAAAAAAAAAAAAGTTTTTCACGAAAACATAAAAAAGTACATTCAAATTTTACTTAAATTTCATTTTGAAACTATTGAGCCCTCAATTGGGTTTATTGTAAATCAACTACAAAACTTCAAAACTTTGGAATAATAAAAGTAGGGAATAAGTAGGTTTGAAATTAACAAATCAATATGGTGCTCAAACCTACTTTTTCATTAAAAACTTTAATGAAATAATTATGTATGAAGTTATAGCATAAAGATCATGTATATTCAAGGGCCTCACAAAAAAAACATTTCTACTTTCTCTTTGGTAGAATATACTTGATACATACTTGAATCAAATGTTACACTACAAAAAGTAAGTTTTAAAAGCTACTTGAATTTTAAAAAGTCTATTTGAAACCTACTTTTACAATGCAAAATTTAAACATTAATGCATAATAATGAAGAATTATCTTGTTAATTATCATTCAACCAAAAAGATTGAATGTATAACAATTTTGTGATGGGTTTTGGTGTTACTTTTTGTTCACTTGACAAGTAGACTAACAAGTATTTTTAGTTGTACACTTTACCATGCTTTCACCCAAAAGGGTTGGTCCCTCTTCACAAATATGCTTTCCATTCCCGATCTCCAACATAAAGATGATACATATAGAGAAGGAGCAAAGATAGGGGAAGATTATCATAGAATTAAGTAAAGTAATCATCCCACATAGGATTTCTCAACCCACAATGATATTGAATATCTTGTCTTGCTAGACAATTGTGGGTAATTTACAATATTGTGATACAATGCTCACATTTCTTCATAGCTCATAAGGTACCAACCATGCTCCATAAGGCAAGATGCAAGAAGATCCAAGATGTTTTTGCTACCATCATTGAGTTACATCATGATATGTAAGAAAGACTGAAGGCTAAGACCTAACTTAAGCTTGCCTCAAAAGTGTTGAGCAATAGCAACATTGAGATGTTGAGAAGGACCACAAAATATTCGAGTTTCATGAACTAGAAGTACCAATTGATCACTGGTTAAAAATTTGACTGCTTCAAAACCTCAATCAAACATCCCCCTCCATTTCTTGTTTACAAAAAAATCATCCATCAAAGAAAAACAGCCACTAGGAATAGTCACTTAGGGGTTTGTCTATTCAATAATGTCCATGATTAATCTATAGGTTGCAATACATTTGGAGGCAACTCATAATTGGCATGTGGTTGGCCATTGCACAACTGTATTTTGGTATTTGTCCCAAAAGTACGTGCATCCACTGTACACCCTCACATGATGGACTTCATATTGATTGAAGCACACATGCCCATGCCTTTTGCTACAACTTGCAAGAAATGGATCTTCCATAATTTGAGTGGAGTGACCAAAAACCTGTGCAGCCTTTGATTTCAGTAGCTTTTGTCACTGCAAACAAATTGTAAGAATAATCATAAACAACAAGAAACTTTTGAAATTGTTCAAACAAAGACACAAGTTGAGAATTTACCCCAACCTTATTTGGAGTAAGTCATCATTGTAGTATTGTTGCATACAAGTTTGGATTCAAGTTTCAACAATCAGATTCTCCCATTGATTGAAGATTTGACAAATTCAATTTAAGATCACTAAGGCTAACATCCTACAAGAACTTTGCACATTGGATGTTAGGCCTTAAGATTTGGCAAACTTTCACACAAATTGCTTAGGAGTTCTAAAATTGAAATGAATCCTTGAACATACTTTTTAAACTGCAAATCTACCATGAACACAAGTGAAAATGGTGGCTATGTTACCATCAAGCTGAGTGAAGGGAGTGGTGACAGATAGAGGTCATGCTGAGAGAATTGTCATTATGAATGATGCATTCTTGAGAGTGAAAGGAAACAAGCCATTGGCGATGCTCCTCAAAAAGTGGCATCCAATGGATTTATGTGATGCTATACCTTGTGATATATCTCATAGTCATTGATCAAACAAGTGGCTGGAAAATATAATTCACTATCAGACTTAGGCAATTTCAACAGAAAAAACTGCTCTAAACTAGGGTAGGGTGGTAGCATCAAACTTTTCAACATCAAAATTATACCCATAAAAAAGAAAAGAAAAGAAAAGAAAGAAAGGCTGGTGAAGGACTAGGGAAAAAGCGTTCCCCAACACAATGTACATGCAAACTTCAATATGGAAAGGTCTTGACTCTTTTGCAAATGGAAGGAACAATAACCCTAAACCCTAGACAATTGAATTCTTCCACTGATTATGTGCCAGGCAAGAGAACTCCAAATATAAAGAGAAACAAAGTAATGTGCATGAACACATTGACTGTTAGTTGACTCAAGGTAACAAAAAAGACAAATCCAAACTACCAAATCTAGCAATCCCATTGGCAAGGAAAAAACAAATTCAGGCCTACACATAACTGTATTCTGCTGAACATTGAAAATAATGGTCCCTTTTTAACATTTTCATCCATGCTCGAAAATTCTCAACTGTAACAAATCTTATTACACATTTAGCCATTATTTCAGTCAATATAACTAAGAAAAAAATTCAGACAAAAAAATGCAGTAATTTCATTGGTCGTAACATTTTTTCTTCACACCTACACACATCTATTCAGCACCCTCTGTATATTAGTACACTAATAAGTACCCCTAGTTTATAATGGGGGCATTAGGCCGGGCCAAAAAATGATGACAAACAGTTTTGGCTCATTGTAAGAAAATAGTTGGACTTGTGAGGCACCCCCAACTAATTAATATGAAAGAGTATAAGAGCATCTCCAATGGTGCTCAGTATGTAACTCTGGATAGTAAAACTAAATGTCTAAGTTTGGCTGTTTTGTTTTGGGCAACCCAATCAATAACACTGAAACTGGAACTGCATATAGGTGGGGGACTACTCATAACAAACCATCTCGACCAATCATTACGATCGAGCGATTAGAAATACTGAGCCTCAGTCAGGTTCAATGTATTACACGCATTTTTGGAGGTGCACAACTGTGTTGCGCCCTTCACCAGCCACCACAAGCTGCACGAATTTGGTGTGGAAAAAGAACTAAACTGGCACATTTTGCCTTTTCCGCAATAAATTTTACTGTCTGTAGTTACAAAATGAGTACAGTTGGAGATGCTCTAAGTACCCCCAGTTTATAATCAATACCCCATATTTAAACTATAAATTAAAAATTGTCTGTTCTTTAGGCAAATGGATGGTACTAAGACACCTGACACATGCCCATTATGTGGCCAGGATGATGAACCAGCACCCAAGTTGGTACCTTTTTCACGTGAGGCCTCTTAGTGACCAGATTAAGTTCAAAAAATGTTAGATTTGAAGTCAGAGACCCTGATTTAGTCTATGCACGGTGTATTATTAATTTGTAAAAATAATGTAAGTAATAAAGAAATAAGAACAGCTAAGCCAATCTTCCAGACAAATGCCCTCCAAACTCCACACTCCAAATCATCTTAACTAATCAGTCACTACTCTTCGAACCCCTCTGAGCCCATAAGCCTTTTTATATTCAATCTCATCTCAAGAAGATAACATAAAGTTTAACTATTGTGACTCATTTGGGACTGGCCAATGTGTGAAATGTGAGGTTTTACAACACGGTTCTTCTTCATGGACTACATGTAAGGTAAGTAGTTAACTACGGGATGATTGTCATCTACTAGTCGATGCTGGTTTCATGCATTTGAAAGAGCAGTTAACCTCAAGAAGGGTAAGCTGAATGGTGGAATCTCTCCTGAGTGACAATTACATTCTCATCACGATAATCTTTGGTTCCCAATCATGAAATTTAATCTAAGGCTTTTGGACACCTAATTTGATTAGTGTAATGCCAGAGGAGCAGGGTGTTCCCAAAATAAGTCTTTGCTCAAAGGTATTATGCAATCTGAGGCTCTGGCAGAAAAATAAAAAAATATATATATATCATTTTTTCCCATGATATTGTAGTACCTTGGCCATTCAACACATGTCTGTCGAATAATTAATTAATTTTGAAAAATTCATTTCAGAGAATAAATATTCACTATTATCTTTCACAATATTTTTTGATTTGGAAAAAATAATTTTCGAAAATCTCAACTTTTGTGAAAATAATATAATTAGTGTCAAATTGGTCAAGGTACTAGGGTATGTGGCAGGTATTGTAGGAAAATGCTGGGTGGGTTTCATGGAAACAATGAAAATAATAGGTGGGCCTTTCAAATAATGAAATGCACGCCCTTTTGAAGACGAAAAATTTGGCCTGATAACGTGTCCTGCAGATACAACATTTCCTGGCAATGCTTTATGAAACTGAAAACTGCTCAATATAACATGGAAAAATGGAGAGTGCTGCACCCCAAAAGAAATTCAACGGCCTGAGAACTGTTTACGTATTCAGAACATGTAATTCCCACCGAAATTCCCAACACACGAGAAATGGAGAGGGTTCACAGGGTTTGAAATCCCAGCAAAATTCCCGATGGAGGAGAATAGGTAGAGTGTTCTTAGCAAAGGCTATTAGTCCAAGCCAAAAATGGCGACAGACATCCGATTTTAGGAATAGAATTTTCAT
Source organism: Sphagnum contortum (assembly GCA_963920785.1). Lineage (NCBI taxonomy): Eukaryota > Viridiplantae > Streptophyta > Sphagnopsida > Sphagnales > Sphagnaceae > Sphagnum > Sphagnum contortum. The sequence goes on from OY987278.1 coordinate 18,788,818, forward strand.
GCAACCACCGTAGTAACTCTTCAATTTCGGCAAAAATTCTATAAGTTATAAAATGCCAAAATTTTAGAAAATTAAGGTCGCTTGTTGCTGAAAATTTCAAAAATTATTGTCTACTAAAGTCGAAATATGTTTACCGACGCCTTTATGGGCCTCACAGTGAATTTACAAACATTATTGTTTACTAAAATCGAAATTTGTTTACGGACACGTTTCATGGGCCTGACAGTGAATTTTCAAAAATTATTGTGTACTAAAAAGTGGAAATGTTTTTACCGACAGCTTTTATGGGCCTGACAGTGAGTTTTCAAATTTTAATTTTTACTAAAGTCGAAATTTGTTTACTGACGGCTTTTATGGGCTTCACAGTGCAGCCCTGCAGAGAACTTTCCTGTTCTGCTGTAGGGATTTAAAATTTTCTCTTTTTCACTTTGTGTCTACAGTAAACCCTGCTTTTCAAAGCCTGATGGTACGTCAGTGATTAATGTAATATTTCCTGCAGGGGAGATTCTAGGAGCAAAACCTGTGTTGGATTTTTTTTTATTTAATAATTTTTTTGTCAAAAATTCAAAAAGTATATATTTTATGCCGAATCAAAATTTTCAGAAGAAAATAATTATTTGACGGCGAGATGCCGAACTTGGAAATGTACACAAATAATGAGAAGTCGTGTCATGGAGTGAAGTGGCCGGAGGGGAAGGGGTTTTTTTTTCTCAAGTTCTGTTTGGTGTGGACAGTGGACTTTCTATACAAAGCTTTGTTTTGGTTATTTGTTTTGTGGGGGTGGAGAGGGGGTCAAAGCAAAGGGTACCCAGCAGCACCTCACTTTTATCCCATATGCTTTGGCAATTGTTGTCCTCCTTTCACCTATAAATCAAAATAGAACGTTCTATTTTGGTGAGTCTTCATAGGTTCATTTTGGATCAGAAATGGAGAGCGCTCCACAAGTGTTGGTCTCCTATGAACTTTTGAACATGGCAGCTGGTCCTAGTAACCTATCAAGGTTTCTATTAATTTTTCTATATCAGCTGGTATTTGGTACTTTTTATAGACTTTCATACCAGTCTGGTACTGGTATTAGGGCCAAGATTGATTTTGGACTCATGTCAAGCAGGTATGTACACATGGTATTAAGACTGATATAAAAGCTAATGTCACTAATCACTTCTAGTGGTACTAAGGTTGGTATTGTGTCAGATCATACCAGACTGGTAGAGTCCTTGCTACCAGTGTTGATAACAGGCCTGTCCCTTTCCTTCCCTGATATGCTTCTTACGACCGGTGGGGTCTCTGCAGCATAATTTGTTCCCTTGCCCCTTTGTGACCCAATTTGGGTTTTTGGGCTTCTGATTTGGATCCTTCCTCTCTTCCTTCTTTCCCCCTTTACTTGATGCCCTGCAAAATAATGCTTGCCAAGGTTTCATCAATTCTTAGGGTAGAAAAAACCAGAGAGCGTACGTGTTGGTTCACCTAAGGCTGAAAAATAAGTTAGAGAGTGTTTGAAATCCCTGCCAAATTTCCAACAGAGGGGAAAGTTGGACAAAATTACCAGCTCAAAAATTGGAGATCGTCTGCACGAAAGTCATATCAAAATTCCTTGCATGGCAAATGGAGAGTGTTTAGTGTTTACTACAGGGGGCTAGTCACTCTGGTAATCACTTTCCTGCTTTTTATCTTATCTTTTCTTTCTTTAGTAGTAGTAGTGGGTACCCGTGACGGTCGGACACAATCCGCCCGTGCCTGCCTTTTTTTTTCCCTTCACTTGGATGGTCTTAAGACTCCCATATATTTTATATTATTTCCAAGAATTCAAGCAACAAAGTAACTCAATTGTATTGGGTAATTATCTTTATTCCTCCCATATATACTCTAGTCAAACCATAGTTAAATGGGTTGCAAGAATTGATGGTGGGATACAAAAGAAGGTGAAAGAACCACAACCCAAATCCGCCCGTGCCTGCAATCCGGTTCTCAGGAGTTCTCTGTATCATTTATTGGTTCCTCTTGTTCTTCTTCTCACTTGGGACTGCTACTCTTCTCCTGTTGCTATTACTTTTTTTTTCTCATACTGCTATTATTACTTCTCTCCCAGGACCTGGCTCTCAGGACCTGGGTTTCAGGACTCAGACAGACAGAATCGGCATGGCAGAGACCGTTAACGGGTCGGAACGCCCTGTCAGAGACCGAGACAGAGTCCAATTCTGTCACGGAACGTCCGTCTGTCCTGCCGCGGAACGTCGCATCGGACGGACGGACGCCACAAGTGATTATATATATACCAGAGGAAGCCAAGCGCAAAGCAAAAACCCAGAGGAAGGAGAAAACCCGTTCCTCCGTCCGTCCGGGCCGGTTCTGCCGTAGAAAATGCAAGCAGAACGCCCAATCACTGACCCACGGACGGTCGTCCACGGACTTAGTGAATTTATATATAAGATTCTTCCACCAGCTTTGAGCCCTCTGACATATGGTTACATATTGACTAGTGTGGCCTGTGCCGCTGGCCCAACTGTAAGCAAGAGTTTGTAACTGCTTCAAGTATGACAAAACACTGACACCCCTGCTGACAGTTTTTTCACAATTGGATTTTTTACATTTTAAGTGAAAAAATATTCAAAATTCAATACCTTCCCCACCTTAGGGTTAAATATTACGAAATCACCTCCCAGAGATCCTATTCATCAATGCCTTTCCAATATTATAAGAGCCCTCCACACTAAAATTCTTAAAATTTATAGTTGTGATTTTTAAAATAAAAATTGAAAAAATTGTTCAATATTTGATAACTTCTACACCACAGGTCTAAATATTACAAAACCACATCAGTTAACCCCAATCCTCAAGGACTTTCCAGAAGTACCAAGAGAATGGTGGGGGTGGCCATGGTTTGGGAGATCTCAATGTGACAAACAACAAAATAAACATTGTTCCATAATACATGGATGACATTCTTGTACATTCTTTTTTCATAATTAGATATATCAACTTAACCAGAGAGTTGTTGTGTGTAGGTTGAGGATCAAAATCAAGGCCATGCCATTTTGGGAATGCGGGCTTGTAGTGAGGTGAGAGCCGAGCATGGGACTCAAATTCCCATACCAGACCCATTCAAGTTCCTTACCTAGCATAATGATCTGGTAAAACTTTAAGCATCTGTGATTCATTTGATGAGGGAGGGCACCTTACCTGTAAGGCTCTTCAAAAATGTGTAAAATTCCTCAACTTTAAGTGTAAGGTGCTTCTGCTACTGGGGCAAAAAATTTACTGAGAGTAAGGCTCCCTCCACAAACACTAAAAAAAATTCTACAAAAGTTCTTTACTCTTTATTGATACAAAGGATATATATATATATATGGACACAAAACTTACAGTGGATATGTGAAGGGTAAAACCCCAGGATGGGACGTTCAAAAAATAAGTGGCCTAGTATGAAGCTGGCCACACAATTTTGAAATATTCTCCTCACCCCTAGGCTTAGCCTCTCTCTGAGTGGATAACCAAACATTTACACAGATGTAGGTGGGCCTTATACACTTGAGCCAGCAATTGTTGAATGCATGACACTGCAAAAATATTTCTCAATCAGAATTTAGTTATTTACTTTTTCCAACCCCACCCATAAACTGAAGCTTGGAATGCAAATAGATGGGAGAATGGACCAACTCACCTATACCAATCAAGCTATCTAGCCAATCAACAGCAGGTGTTAGGCTTTGCCATTCCTTTTACTAACTTCAGCATGCACTGTAAAAGTGCTGGGTCAAAGCCATTTTAGTGAGCCGAACCAGCATGTTTAGTGGAGGTTTTAACTTGTCTTAAACCTATTTTCTTGTGCAGGGCCATACAGTGAGCGTGGGTGGAGCTGCTCTGACAGAGTGTAAAGAAATTGCCGGTGCTCAGTCTGCAGATTGCGTAAATCGCACAGCACTGGTAGGTACCTCAAATTCAGAAACTGTCAAAACTTCTACGTAAGCTTCTCCCCTACTCTCGATCTGGACTCTGCAATAGGTTTCCTACAGTCGGGGGACGCGTCTGTACCTGCGTCTGTACGCGTAGTTCCTGGGCTGTTTTGTTCGCTCTGCGCTCTGCTCCGACAGTTGGGAACTTCTGTACTAGGTTTCCGAAAGTGGTGGACACATTATAGTCGTAAAAGGGCATCCTGGGTTTTGCGCTGGGTCAAGGAAACGCGGCAAGTCATTGTTCTTGGCTGCTACATAATCCCCTTCATAGCAATCCTGTATGCCAGCAATTTTAGTGCCCCTGAAGTAGCTAAAGGAGAAGCGCACAAAGAGAGAGCGAGAGAGGAAATTGACATTGAGATTGAGATTTTGCATCATCGGTAGAGTAGCAGCAAGACCCGCGGGGAGGAGGCCCCTGTAACAGATAGCAAAAAGTCCCTGTTTCCACAAAAAAAAAAAGAGAGAAAAAAGAAAAACCAGCTTAAAGAAAGCATGGGTGCCGTAGCAGGGATGTTCAACGTTTTCTTGAATCATCGAGGACCTGATGTGAAGAAGGACTTCGTTGCTCATCTTCACGAGGCACTGCTCAAAGCTGGGTTGCATCCGTTCATGGATATGGAGTCTCTCGTCGAAGGGCAGCATGGTCAAACCTCCATTTTTGACGCGCTGCGAGGTGCTAGTGTGCATGTGGCAGTCTTCTCCAAAGGCTACGCCGATTCCACCTACTGTCTCAAAGAGTTGTGCGCCATGCTGGAAAGCAAGAAGCTCGTTATCCCTGTTTTCTACGACGTCTCACCTGACGATCTGCTGTGTACTAATAAGAACCCGAAGGGACCGTATGCTCATGCTTTTCGCACAACTCATAAGAAGCAACCTGAAGTGGAGAAATGGAAAAAGGCACTCCATGATTGTGCTGGACTCTTTGGATTCAAACTTGCTGATTATGATGGGTGAGGCAGCTGCTAGCATCCAAACTCACAAATACCCATCGCAGTTCTAGCTGACTTACCTGAGCTTTAGGAAAAAATCCCTAACCAAGTGCTTGCAGCCATGCCAAAAGTGGGTTGATTTCGATTGTAGTTCATCAGTTTTGGAATGATCTGCTTGTGAGAGCTCTAAACGTCGGTGCGCGATGTGGGTGATTGCAGGAATACAGCTCGACTGAAGCAAGCTATTGTAATCAGAGTTCAGAAAGAGTTGCCTCCCCAGCTGCAGCCAGTTCCGAAATATGCAGTGGGATTAGACCAGTCATCCAGGTCCGTGATTGAAACACTAAACCAGATGGGGGACAATGTTGGGGTTCTGAGTGTGGTGGGCATGGGTGGCATTGGGAAAACCACGCTTGCCAGGGAAGTATTCAACCACTTCGCAAAGAATGATACTAGCAAGTTTGAGAAACAGAGCTTTCTGAAGAATGTGAGAGAGAGTCCAGTTCGGGATTTGCAAAAGCAGTTGGTTCGGGATTTGCTTCAAAAGGATGTCAAAAGTAGGGAGGATTTCAACTACTGGTATAATCTCTTCATGGGTCGAAAAGTGTTGATTGTTATCGACGACATCGATAAGAAGGCTCAATTTGAACAACTCATTCCTGAAATCAACAAACTTGCTCGGGGTAGCCGAGTCCTCATCACGTCGCGTGATCGGAACCTTGTGGCCAACATCATGGAGAAAGCAGATTGCAAATCTGAGAGCTATGAAGTGCCAGCGTTGAAAAACCCCGACGCCCGACAACTTTTCAACAGCCATGCATTCGACAGCAGCAACGTTACTGACGGCTTTCATGATGTTGCACAGCGTGTCGCGGACGCTTGTGCTGGTCTCCCACTGGCGTTGGAAGTGATTGGAAGCTTTTTGTTCGACAAAAGAAAAGAGCAGGACAAAGATTGTTGGGAGCAAACAATCAAGACATTGCATGAAGAGAAGGACATTCTGGACAAGCTCAAGATCAGCTACGACGGGCTTTCTACGAGGGCGAGCCAGCTCATGTTCTTGGACATTGCCTGCTTCTTCATCGGCAAGCAGAAGACAATGGCGATGCAAATCTTCGAATCATGCAGTTACGACTACAACGGACCAGTAGCGTCCTTCAGCTCACTCATGGACAAGTCTTTAGTGAAATTGGATGGGGATGGACGTATCGTGATGCATGATCTTCTTCGCGACATGGGACGCGAAGTGGTGAAGAACCAGTCTCTCATGGATAAAGCTCCTCCAACCCACTTGTGGGATCCTGAGATTGCAGAACGAGTGCTGGCACACAGAGAGGTAGGCGCCAGTGTTGTGCCCCTTCCAGTTCTTGCGGCCCTTCTTAAGCTAATAAGCAGTTCACTGTTGTGGTTTTGGCATGCGAACGAATTCTCATGGATTTACTGCTTTGTGGTAATGTGGCCTCTGCAGGGGACAAATACAGTTCGAGGGCTTTCAGTAGCTGGGAGGAATGGTGCAGCTTGTGTAGCTGAAAACTACACAAGTATGAATGCATTGCATTTTCTCCTACTAGATGGTTGTGATGTGAAGGGCAACTTTTCTACTTGGTCACTGGAATTGAGCTGGCTGCAATGGAGATCCTCGCCTCTTTCAGCACTACCTTTGAAATTGAACCTTCTCAAATTGGCAGTTCTGGATTTGACTGACAGCAAAAGCTTAACTCGGATTTGGCCCAGCGACTTGGAACTTGAGGTAGAATTCTTCTGACTGACTATGGATGCTAATACACACTATAGAGATTTTACTGCATATACATTTCAGATGTGAATTTATGGAGTTCATCACATAATATCATGCCAATAGGACAAGTGGTGCGACTTTGTTTCTGCTTTGTAAGTTGCGGCACTACACATGGTTTTAACTTTTGTTGCAACATTTGTTGGATCGCAGTTTCCCTGTAAGGAGTTGCAAACATTGATCCTTGAAAATTGCAGCGCTCTTGAAAAACTTCCCCCGAATTTTGGAAAATTATCAATACTAAAGGATCTGAATATGCGGGGGTGCTCAACATTAGAGGCTTTACCTGACTCTATGGGTCAGCTGAGGGAACTCCAACACCTGGACTTATCTGGTTGTGGCAAGTTGGGGAGTTTACCAGATTCAATTGTGCACTTGTCAAAACTCAAAACAATTCACTTGAATGAATGCACTCAGTTGAAAAGTTTGCCAATGGCATTTGGGGAACTTCAAAGCTTGGTTGAATTTCGGGCTGAGGGAAGTTCCTTATCACATTTACCGGATTCATTTTCCTTGTTGTCCAATTTGGAACACTTGCATCTGTACAAGTGCTCTCATATTCAAGATCTGCCCCCATCCATGAGTGGACTTGGGAAGTTGAAGGTGTTGCACATGGGGCAGACTAGAGTGCAAACACTTCCAGAGGATTTTGGGAAGTTGGGAAGCCTTATTGAATTGAATCTTCAAGAATGCAAATCCTTAAAATCACTCCCCGACAATTTTGGACTCCTTTCTCAACTTCGAAAACTTGTCATGCATCACAACGAAAGCTTTGTCAAACTACCGGAAGGTTTCGGAAGACTTCAAGCCCTTGTTGAGCTTGATCTTGGCACTTGCTCAATTGAAGAGAAGGGATTGTCTTCAGATTTTGGGAACTTAAGTGCACTCAGGATACTTCGCTTGCAATACAACAAGCTTGCTACACTTCCTGAAACCTTCAGAGACCTAGGAGCCTTGGTCTTCTTGGAAATGCATCATTGTCCAAACCTCATTGATGTCCAAGCTTTGCCGTGGAATTTGGAGCACATGGATATTGGCGACTGTCCCAACCTAACAGACATTCCATTCCTGGGAAAGATGAGCTCGTTGAAGTCTTTAATACTATGCAACTGCACAGGATTGACACAATTACAAGGCTTGGGATGCTTGCCTTCTCTGGTGGAAATAAATGTAGCAGGTTGCACCATGTTGGAGAATGTGTCAGGTCTTAACCATAACAGGGCATTGCAACATTGCTACTTGAGTGGAAGTAAGATCTCCATGAAATACGACAACGACTGGTTGAAGGTAAGTGAGCTTGACTTGCACTATCTTTGGATCAATGTTTTGTTAATTGAACACAATGGAGGCATGTTGATTCACAATTTGCACCAAGTGCCTCAGTATTTAATCAATAGGAGCAATTTTATATGTGTGTATTGTAGATAACATAACAAAACCAACTTAATTAGGAAAAACCAAATCTCATATGAACATGCGGTAGTGATCAAGGTTCTTAACCCATGGACTACTCTTGTTTGAATAAATTTGAGTTGCAGCCTTTGTTAGTCGAAGGATTCGATTAATTTTCCTTCACACAATTTCTTAAAATTTCATAAGTGGGACATATTGAATGATTGAGTTCTTCATTGCATTTCTTAACTTGCTTGAGATTTCAAATGCTATTTTGTAGAAAGAACCAGCAACACAAGTGGTTAGCTACTATGAAGATACCCTAGCATTTGCGCCCAATGGCATGGCCCAAAAAGTGACATCCAAAGAATGGGCCAATGAGCTTTGCATGGAAACCATCATCACAGACGCAGAAGAATGCATTGCAGTCATCTTCTCATTTGTTGCACACGACCAAGGTTGGTCTGACTATCCTCATGACCATGGTCGCTATCACGGTTGGTGCTCCATGGAGGCTCGCATTGTTCGAAACAATGAGGACATTTACATCAGCAGTTTGTTCCCATTGCGACATGCTGACAGCAGAGACCAAATGTATATGTGCACATTGCGAAGGCTACACCCATTTGTGCATGCTTTGCAACATGGAGACAAGATCCGTGTGTACGCACGGTCAAGCTACCGAGGATGGGCCATCACAGTGGAACAAGGGGCAGTGTGTGCGGTGCATGCAACAAAAGGAGAATTGGATCTTGAGAAGGTGCATGTGGTAATGAATGGTGGTGGTGAAACTCACCCAAGTGATAAAAGTGTCAATGAGTCATTCGATGATGAGGTGAAGGTGAAGTTGGCGACACTACAACTTGCTGATAATCCTAAACTCAGACAACATGCGCTTCAAGTGGCACCAACTTTTACAGTCGTCGTGCCTGCTGCAAAAACAGAGATTCACTTTCATGATATACGAATGGTCTATACAATGCCTAGAAGCTTGAAAGACCTGCACAACTTGGTCACTTTAGGGATCTACCATTGTCTAAACCTCAGAGATGTTCAAGCATTGCCACAGAGCCTACAATCCCTTGATATCTGCGATTGTCCCAAGCTGAGGAGCATTCCATCATTGGAGAATTTGAGCTTGTTGAGATCTTTAACATTGTGCAAGTGCACAAAGTTGACCCAAGTACAAGGCCTCGACTCCTTAACTTCTTTGGTGGAAGTGAACTTGACAGGTTGCACCATGTTACAAAATGCACCAGGTTTGAATCATAACAACACTTTGGAAAAGTGCTACTTGAGTGGGAGCAAGGTCTGCATGCCATATGACAGCAATTGGTTGAAGGTAGTTGATCAAATCTTCAAACTGACCTTACTAAATTTCAATGTGTTATTCTTTGAACTTGTTGGTGATTTACAATGTTGCAATGCTAAATCAACAAAAACATTGCACCGTTTTATATAAGGTTGGGATGTGGTAGGTGTTTGATGATTGTGTGTTATTGTGAACCCTAGGACTTAAATTTGCTTTGCTACCTGATTAATGCCAACTTAAGAAGTTCCTATCAGGTCTCTTATTTGGACCTTGGTCATAATAGTTTAGGACATAATTCTTCACACTTGTTCATGATTAGTTTTTCAATAATGTCACCAAATTCATGATATAGTTTTACATTCATCATCTTATGTTGGTAAATAACACCTAACATTGTTATGTTGCAGAAACAACCAGCTAAACAAGTGGTCAGCTACTACGACAACACCCTAGGATTTGCCAACAATGGTATGGCTGTCAAAGTAAAATCCCAAAATGGTCATAAGTTGTGCATGGAAACCATTGTTACAGAACACGAAGAATGCAGTGCAGTCATCTTCTCCTTTGTGGCACACGATCAAGGTTGGTCTAATTATGCCCACCAACATGGTCGCTACAATAGCCAATGCTCTATGCGAGCTCACATCATTCGAGACAATGAGGAAATCCAAACTTGTGAATTGTTCAGACTTCGGCATGCTGACAAGAAAGACCAAGTGTATTTGTGCACATTGCGAAAGCTACACCCATTTGTGAATGCTTTGCGACATGGAGACAAGATTCGTGTGTACGCACAGTCAAGCTACCAAGGATGGACCATCACTGTCAAAGAAGGGGCACTGTGTGTGTTGCATGATGCTCCAAGGGAGTTGGATCATGATGAGATATGTGTGGTAGTAAATGGGGGAAATGAGGCCAGCTCAAGTGTTGGTGCAAATTTGTCATCCAAGGAGATGAAGGCAAAATTGGCAACACTACAATTGGTTGACAATGCATCTCACCAAATGAATACTGTTCAACAGAGAATACTTTCTGTTGATTGGGTCCCGGTTTGTTTCACTACTTGAACCCAGATCCTTCCCCTCTATATAAGGTTGCTTTGAAATGTTTAATGTAAGAATGATTTCCCCATAACTGTGTGTATGAATTTGTATCAATCACTTATGCGATGTTATGATCAATTTCATGGAATTTGGAATGTTGGTATCATTTGAAATTTTCATGAGTCTTCAATGAGTATTTGAAATGGAATTCAATAGGTTTCGTGATCACTTTGGGTTCATGGCATCATATTTGTGTATAGATGATTTAACTGCTCTATCCTGGGATCTCACATAATGGTACATTGTTTCAAGAAGTGTGCTAATTGACAAATCTATATGATGTCATTGGCAGGTTGTGAACCCGCAAACTGGCCAACCAATGATATTCCAATGTAAAGGTTGCAGTTGCAGACCAATTATAACACTAAGGTGGCGTTGCGATATATGTCCAAATTTCAACCTATGTAGTAATTGCCACAAAGGAACTAGTCTCCAACAGCTTCACAACCATGAACATCCCATGTCTGTTGCTTCAGAACCAGATGGGAGTTTTATCTTCTCTGGATCGAATGCCAATGTTGGTCTTGCATTGACAAGTGACCCTCAGTTCAACTCCTGGTACTCGCAGCAGCAAAGTGTACCTCAAATTGCAGATGGTAAACTTCTATCTCCTTGAACTTTGGCTCACATTGGACTCATAATCAACTGAAGATTCAGCTAGAGGCTAGAGAAATTATTCATTTCGTTATATGTTAGTTTGTAATTACAATAGCATATTAAATTACTAGCCTTGACCAAAAACTGGCATTAGGTAGCAGCTATGATCAGCTATGAACACTCCAAATTCAAATTGTTGTGTAAACCGAGAAGGTTAATACAGAATTTCATATGACTTGATGATTTTGTTCTTCATTAGAGCATTCTAAATAATTCTGTTATTTGAACCTTACCTTTGTTGAAAGAGATAAAGGATGATCTCTTGAGAAAAATTAGATTTCATATTATTTCTAGGTTTCAAGTGAATTGCTTTTGAAAAGATTGAACAATCCATTTAAGCTAGACAAATACCTTGAAAATATATTGGAATGCTTTAGTATGGTTGAAAGTATGTCAATGCAAACTCATCTTTTTTCACCAATTACAAACTTTTTAAAAAAAGGGTCCTAACAATGTCTAGATGTAGAAGCCATGAGAAGTGTCTTGTATCAAAATGTTATTGGGACTCTCATATGCAATAATGTTTATAAGACTTGATATTATTGAAGCAATGGGGGTTTTAAGCCAAATTGTGGGTAAGCTTCAACAAGCACATTGGGTTGCAAGGGAACTTATTTTTCATTATTTTGATTGCTATGTTATCAATATGGATTGAATATATGGTAATTTCCCAAGCAATCTCAAAAACATCAAGTCCAAATGAAACCCATTGCCATGTATGATGACAATTCATGCATATTGACCAAGGGACGTTCTATGAATAATTATTTAACCCTAGGGTTAGTTTCAACATCAAATAAACTTTAAAATAATGAAACAAATTTTCATAAAAATATGAAGCTCAAGTGTTGAAATCCATCATAAGTATTACAAGCTACAATCTAAATAATTTCACTCCTTGTATGACAATATCATAGTAGATCATGAAATAATGATAATCTCAAACTTATAAAATTAAAAAATTTTGAAAAAAGGTTATTTGTTTTGCCCTAGTGGAAACTAACCCAAGGCTATGGTATAAGGTTTTCTATGTTTGATGGGTGTAATTAAGTGTGTAAGTTGATAATTCTTTAAATGGGGTGTTGGATATCAACCAATGTTGTATCAATATTTCCCTTTTCACATATCAATCATATATTAGTATTGAGTATTTTACACAAACTTGATACACTAATATTGGATAAATATTAACACTTTCATATTGGCCTGGTGTTGCTATTGAGCCCAAGGTTATATTTTTTTGGTGTGAGGTTGGTATAAACTTGGTATTGAGATTGCTGTAAAGATAATATTAGGTTAGTATTATTTGAAGTTAATATAAAATTTCTTTGGTTAATATTTCTTCATGTGATACAAAACTACTATGTTTTTCCACGCCAATATACATATCAATATTATACACACAAGTTGTTCCCTATATATTGATACAACATTAATATTGACATCCTAAGAAGTTGTTTTTAGACTTGTCTATATTGTGCATGTTTTTAAATTTGAAAATTTTGATATTTAATTTCATATGTGATAGTTTTAGCATGGGCTTGGGGAAGTCATTATTTGTATATTAGGAAACATTTGAAATAAAAAGGTATTATTTAGTTTGTTATGAAATAATGGCATATTTGGAATGTGTTTTAAATATATTTTAGAATACACTAAATGTGATGGATGTGAACATCTTTTCCAATGAATGGAATTCATCCATAATGTTCATCCATAAGTCTTAATTAATTTTCAATTAGGTCCCAATTAACTTTCAATTAAATCTTAATTAAATACTAGTTAGCTCCTAGTTAAATTTTAATCAACTCTTAATTAAATCTAAATTAACTTTGAATTAAACTCCTAGTTAATTTTTAATTAAATCCCAATTTAATCATAATTAACTTATTAAGTATGATTTAATTAATTTTCTATTAGTTCCTAATTAACTTTTAGTTAACACTTAGTTCATTCTAATTAATTTTTAGTCCACTTTTAGTTAACTCCAAATTAATTTTCAATTATGTTTCAATTAACTCATAGTTGATTTTTAGTTAAGAAGGTTTTTAAGAAGCTTCTTTACTTAATGCACACATAGAAGCCTCCTTGAAAGCTTCCTTAAACTAGGTCCACAAAAGGATATAAATAGGAGTAGAATCTTTTAGTTTGTTCAACACTATTCTTAGGCATGATCTTCCACCATAGCCTTGTCATGTTCTTTTCATATTCATGTTTACCTATGTTAGCATAATAAAAATTTGTTTCCACATTTATTTTGCACATCTTGTGTTATTTTTTTTAAATCATGTAATTCTATCTTGTTTCTTATTTGAAAATTAGACTTAAACCTTTCTTTTAACCTTTGTTCTTGTGTTTTTTCATGTCCTTAAGAATTTGAATAGACTTCATTATGTCTACATCCATTTTTGTGTTTATAAGTTAATTAAAAGTTAGATTTCTTTTAGAGGTGTGGATTACCCCTCATCTTCAAAGGAAAAGTTTTAAAGAAGTTATAAATTACCCATTTCTTGTTGACTGAACTTATGGAATACCCACCTCTTGTTGGTGTCATATTTCATGATGTTCATCATGTATACATCCATGGAAGAAATCCTTGTTGTTCTTAAGAATCTTGAACAAGAAAATCAAGCATTTCATGAATGTTCATTTGCAAACAAATCAAACTTCGACCTCCTTAGGATGTGTTTCAACAACACAACCCCGACTAATAGAACCACAAATCATCCTATTGCCCAGTTTGATAAAACATGGTCAAAGTTTCAAATTTTTGTCAACCAAGTGCATTAGATCATCTGACTTCATGCTCATCAATGTCTAACTAACCCAACTCAAGTTGGACTCATTGGTGGATGAAAGTATGCTTTGGTGGTACACAAAAAAACATCACACCTTCATTTTTCAAGACTCGTTAAACTTTGGAAAAATATTGGAAACACATAAAGAAAGGCTTTTAATAAAAACAATTGTTGAATACATTAACTAAGTTGTATAGATTTTGAAACTTCAACAATGTAAAAAATATTTTGAATTTTGTTGCTCCTATTCATTACCTTCAGACAAAGTTTCAAAAAAATAATAGTGATTACGTTCTTTAAACTTTTTGGTTAGGAACGTTTATGAAATAAAATTTGGGTTTTTTTTTAATATAATTTTATAGGTTACCTTAAATGGTATTTTATTTGATCTTTTTATTAGGTAATTATTTGAGTAAGTATAATTTAGTTATGAGTTTCCAAAGTTTAAAATCTTGATTCATGAAAGGCCTGCATCAATAAGGAACACAAATTTGTAATGCTTTCCGCCTTTTTTATTGTAATGGAAATTTCAAGCCATATACTTTGACATGCAATAAATAAACATGAAAAAAAAGTCATTTATAATTATGAAAACATTTAAAGAAAAGGGCACGGGAATATTATTTGGCCAATTTTTGTTCCTTGATTGTCCTTTGACAATGTTCTTAGTGGGTCCACCCAATCCTACTTTCACCTTGGCACCTTGATGTCAAGCAAGACCCTTGCTTGGTTTGCACCTTTATTGGACCCTCAATCACCCTTACTCAACAACTTTGAAACATTTCTTAAAAAATCAATGTCACCTTTGGAGATTTGGACAAAGAATGTATGTCTAACATCAAAATACGATCTCTTTGTCAAGAATCACATTAAACTACAATATATGCATCAAAGCCTAAACAGTTAGATTGCGATATTTCACGGGGTGAGGTAATGTTCATAAGTTAGTTCAAGTTTGGGTTATAAGGTGATGTAAAAGATTTACTACTCACCTTGTCAAACCCTTCAGCATTAAGTCAAACCATTGTACAAGTAATTCGATGTGACAATAGGCCTTTTGAATGTCAATAAAAGAGGCACATGAACCCAGATCAACAACACAAAGGAATTTTGCACCATTGGCAACACAAAGGAATTTTCCACTTGCAATGCCAACCCAGCCTTCAGCAACCTTGCCAAAAGATGACCCCATGTAGATTAATAAGAGAAGATTCAAGCCCTTCATGGAACAAGAAAAACAATGCCAACATGTAAATAACATTTATTTGTATTGTGGAAAACCATGTCATGTTGATCATGAGCACCTGAAAAAACATGGACCACATGCAACATGCGTTGTTTATGCTACCAATCCACAATTAAATGAGTCAAAAAAATGAACATGTTTAGTTTCATCAAGGACCGCGAGGTTGACCTTGATGTATCACTTGATGAGAATGGTCCCAACCTATGTTTAAACCCAGCACCATGTTTTTTGGTACCAATCATTATTAAATGTAGTAAACTTGTGATGATGGAGGCTCAAACCTTTTTTGATTTTGGCACATCAACATGTTTTATGGACAAAGAACTAGTGTGACTATACAAGTTAATTCTAGTGGAAAAGAACAACCAATGCTAGTTGAAATCATTGATAGTTGAAACCTTTATCAAAACCAATCACCCATGAAATCAAACCATTAGATTGTACCATTGGTTCCCACACTAACAACATTGTTTTCAATGTCATTTCATCCCCAAGAAATCATGTCATCATTAGATTGTCTTGGCTTGTTCCACATAATCCCCAAGTGGATTGGCATACAAGGAGTTTTCATTTTGAATCACCATAGCGCGAGGCCTTGGACTGTGAAACTTTTGTTGGAAGCATGCAAAATTTGAAATGACAAGGAAACCTCAATGGTACAAAAAGGCTTAGGTGCCCCAAGCCTGTATTCATTGAAAAAAATACTTTCATGAAGGTTGACATGAAAGGAAATGCATTCTTGATTTATGTTTTTCCTTCACCAAATGTTGAACCACATCCACATGAAATTCCTTCCCAATACCAAGATTTCAAGGATGTGTTTGAGAAGAAAAATGTAGACACATTGCCCAAATATCAACCATATAATTGCCATTGATCTTGTGGAAAGAAAATAATCTCCATTCAAACCCATCTACAATTTGTCACAAGACAAGTTTGTAATGCTTCATGAATACATTCATGAAAACCTAGGGGTATAATACAATAAAGGTACAATATCAAGAACCATGAACAAATGAGGACCTAATCAGGAAATTCAAATTCTTTCTATATAGGAAACCAAACATTACATACTTATTTTGGAAATTAAAGTTTTTGCACATGTCTAATGAAAATGTTTTTTCTGTCTAGTACTTCAACACTATCAAATTAAAAATGAACATTACTTACACTTCTAACTTTGTTTTGCATTTGTTGTTGTGCCATTTTGGACCTTCTGTATTGTTTCCAGGTTTCCCTCACAGATTTTTATGCTCCATGTTTTGTTTCCAAATTTCCCTCCAAAAAATTTACTGACATGTTTGCACAAATGTTTGAAGCAACTTCCCTTGCAAAATTTTCCCGCATAATGAAGTTTGATAGCTCTGCCCTCTCAATGATAAAATCATGGAAATTCCATATTTTTTATCAATCATGTCCTCTATCTTGTACATGTATGCTTTTGTGTGTTGGTCAAGCATCTTGGAGGTTTCAAATTTGACACATTTTCACCACAAAATTTAGTGCAAACTTTTTGGTGTGTGTAATACTACTATATTTTCTTTGCAAAATTTATGTGAAAAAACATCAAGATTTTATTCTTATTTAAGGTGATGGATTTAACCTTAATGTTGAATTTTACTACCTTGTCAATTTGACATTATTTCACTTGGGTTTTTATTAGTGCCATGGGTTTGGCCAAGAATGCGAGAGTGTGACCAATTTGATGTTGAATGGTTTATAGCAAATTGAAGCCTACGAAATACAGGAAGAAATGTGTTGTCGGTTACAAGTGTTGATGTCAACATTGAAGATATTAATGAGTTTTTTGGTCCCAAGATGAACAAGAATTGGTGGAAATATGATGATCAACTTGATGAAGAGATAGCAAAGAAAAATTTCAAGATCTATGGTAGGGTCACTAGGAAGCAAAAGGTTATGAACAAACAACTATCGATCACATTTGCCAAAATGATTGTAGTAGAAGCTAAGGTCAAGCCCATGAATTGGGCGAATTTTGGTGCTCACACATTGAAACAATAACTTTTTATTAAAGAAAACCAAGTAGTAGCCAATGAATTTTTTTGCAAAGTTGAAACAAAGCCCATCATCACCTTGAATTGTAAGCAGAAGAGTGCATGGACCTTACCATACTAGGTCCACTCAAAATAGAAAAGAGGAAACTAGGCCTCTTAGGTTGTCAAGTGCAATTAAGGTCAAAATGTAAACCCCCAACTCTAAATACATTATGCCACCCTACTTGGTCTATATCATCGGTAGATGCAATTAGGGATCTCTTATAGTCCAAGAAATGTTTTTTGCGACAAATGAAAGGAAAGGTTGAAAAGTTACATTTAGAGAAAGAAGATTTCCTAGGTCTATTTAGATGGTAACTGAGTATGAAGTACATGATATGTAAGTGATGCACACACAAGCTTTTCAAGGCCTAAAGTTGTGCGATTCAGAAATCCATGTTTTGGAGTCTAGTGTAAAAGTCTAGGAGGAGAAGGAATCAAATTTGAAGCTTAAATTACAAGGATCATCATTATCTAGAGAGGACGAATCAGAAAGAATTGTTGGAGAATGACATGGAAAATTGTCGAGCTTTGATGGTGAACGAGTCAAATAAACTGAGTGATGCCCAATTTGATAGAATGATGGAATTCAAGAATGAACAATGATATGCCAAAAGCTTCTAGGACTCTAAAAAGGAAACAAATTGTTTGATCTTGAAGTGAATTTTGACAAGGTTTGTAAATGTATCTCTTTGTTGGAACATCAACAACCAAGTGCAAAAGAAAAATGGCAATGGAGATGCAATTTTTTACCCTTTGCCATTATTCTATAATCCCAGCATTCTTGTGAAGACATCATGCAATCTCAATGCATGCCCATTATTGGACTTTGGTATGTTTACAACAATTTCATGGCAATTGATTATGGACATACATTCCACCCTTGGTATGTGGTAGCTCATGTTATCTCTTCACAAAAATGTCATGTTGTTGGCTATGAGTTCCCTTTCACAAAGGAATGATGTGCAACATGGGGTGTCCGTGTTTTAGGGAATGCAAGTTCAAACAATTTTGTTAATACACCTATTGCGCTAGGAGACAACATTAGCATTTGAAAAATCAAATGCCTCTATTATCCGTTATGGAATTTGACTTTCTTTTTCCTCTTCAATCATGTACGTACATTTAATTACATTCTTTTTTAGACTTATGTCTTGCATGTTATTGTTCATTTGTGTTGAAATTAGAAGTTGGACTTGTTTTCACATTCTTTTATGGTCTTTCCAAGGTCATGCCTAGTATATACATACATTGTACTAAAGTTGTTGAATCAAGTTCTAAGGTTAGGAATTCTATCTTTAGGTTCTCCTTAACTAAATTTCTAATCCTATAACTTAGGACTTTTGTCCTAGGTATTTTTGTTATAGTTCAACTTGTAGCACAAAAAAATGGACCCATGTCTTGATTTATTTTTTGATTCCAGACGATGTAGTGTTGAGCAAAAAACTTGAAATGTCCTACTTCCCTATGATGGACTTGGGTACTGAGGTTTACACGGAAGTCCAACTAGAATAGTAAGGTAGAGGACCTATGTCCTTAGTTTCATGTGATTCTAAAACAAAAATATGAAGGTAATGTTATTGGATCCTGAGGTTTTATGTGATTCTAGTTAAATTATTGACCTATTACAGTTTTGTCTTGAGTTTCATGTGATTCCAGGACCACAGTATGAAAGTAATGTTATTAGGCCTTGAGGTCTTATGTGATTCTAATTAAGTTACTAACCTACTACAGTTCTGTCTTGGGTTGTTTTGAAATTTCTATTCCAGGTATTAAAACATTAGACTTGTGTCTAGATGTTTTGGAAAAGTTGTAGTTGAAGTTCTTAAATATAGGACACGTGTCCTGATTTTTTATCATGCTTCTAGTCCTTGGACATTAAGTTTTGATTTCTGTCCTAAACCTTGAACCCTAATTTCCTAGTGCATATCTAATATTCTACTTGCTTATTGTAGGGACCCAAGAGTAGGGTGCTTCAAATTCTAATCTTTATGTTAATAAAATGGGTTTGTGACTAAATGCTAAAAACATCAAAGACAACCTGTCTCGAAGTGTACAATCCATGTCTATTCCAAGTCCTTTACTTCATAAGAATGTGGCAACTACTTCAAAAGCAAGAATGCCTAGTACATGTGTGGTTTGTTTTAACCATCCATTGATGATATCAATTAAGGTACTAGTTTTCTCCACTCCCAACTAGTATTGCACAATATAATTTCAAATTATTTTTGTTTTAACTTACATGACTAAAATATGAAAACATATGCCTACAAATATTATTAGAAAAAAATATAGAAGTCCATATTTGTATTCAACTTCTATTTTGCCTTTTGTTGCAGCCCTATGGCCATGCAAATCTTTGTTTTGGTTGCGTCCAAGGCCTAACATCATGTTCCATATGCTTTGAAGCCATAGTTGGATGGCATAAGAAGCCATTACTCATTCCATTATTTAACCCTTTGGTTCTTTCATTAACAAATGCATTTGACACATCAGAAGACCCGCAAATACCCAAGCTTGAGAAGAAGAAAAGAGCCCCCCCAACACGGAAGGCAAAAGGTTTTGCAAAAATACAAATTGATGATTTATTACATGATGAGCAAAGCTTTGATTTTTGAGTCAAGTGGCACTGACAGCAATGAGGAACACTCTGGTTTGGCTGGATGACCTGTAGGTGTTTCATTTCAACATGGTTCTAGTCTTGATGACAGTGTGGATCTTCATCACCATGGTTTTAGTCTTAATCATGGTGCTAATATTCAAGATGGTGTTGGTGCTATTGGTCGTGAGGATGGCTATGTTGGTGGTGCTAGACCTATTGGTCTTGAACATGCTATTAGTCTTGAAGACGATGTCGGTGATGTTGATCTTCATTGCAATGCTACTCCATCAAAATCAAAAGACAATTTACCAAAATTTGGTAAGTTTAAACTATCAACCCTAGATTCAAAACTCATGACAAATTTGAACCCATGTCTGTCACCCCAAATTTTTTTAAGGAATACCTTGCTAAGTAAATCATCTGTACTAAACAGTGATCATGAACCAATTCCAAAACCTATTTCAAAGAACCCTTAATGCACCATCCATGTTAACCAGAACTAAAGTTTCTATGCAGGAAAAGGTGCTTAAACCTATCAAGAAAAGAAACGCCACACATCCCATTCCAGGAATTGGGCCAGGAATTACACGTGCTTCTAGACTGGTCCCAAATGTAGCAGTGCGTAAGAAGGCTCAGATTTAGACCACATAAGTTCTATGATTACAATGCAAGTTGTGACTTGTACTTGAACTTCAAGTTCAATATATATCAATATATTGGATTTCAACTATTCATTACACAATCAATGTTACAGCATGTTAAATTTCTCCAAAATTTTGTTTTGTGTGTACTGCAATGAACTTCATTTATATGTGAATCAAATGGATCAAGTGTAGTTTTAAGATGAACTCTTACTATTGATATTGTGTTGATTGTACTATACTATGGTCATGAGCTAATTCCTTGCTAGGTAGCTTGAAGTGTGGTCTCACCACATGTGAACTTACTTTGGTTCTTAAGTAGGATGTCTAACAACCAAATGAATCTAGGTCAAACAATGCTTTAGGAATCTTTGTATCCTGAGAACACCATACAATTATAACCATTTTTTTTCCTTTATTTGTTATCCAGAATTGTGGGTGGGGGAGCAGAGAAGATTGCAAGTTCAAATCCATGGTGCTTAGACCTCAATTGAGGTTGGGATTGAACTTCTGTCATTTTTTTCTCTGCCAATTCCAGAAAGACAAGACATTTCTCTGTGTTATAGGCATGACATTGCTTATTTTCACTTTCTCTTAATCAATGAATTTAAGTCTATTTTTTCATGTTTGGTTTTAAGATCTGCTTTCCATTCTAATCTTTCTCTATTTTAATTAGGCATGAAAAGTTTGTGTGTGCCAAAAGAGTATCATTTGTCAGAGGAAAACAATCTAGTCGCAGAAAGGTCATGCGCCCACTACCTTGGAGGAATGCAATCTCTGAAGGATGGTTTGCCCTTGAAATGTGGAGGAAAATGTGGATGCACCAAGGCTGAGCTTATCAAGGGACTCGGTTTGTTTGATTCAATCTCAAATATAGTAGGGACATGAAGATTCAATTCTGAATGGACAGACACACCCGCAATACCAATAAAGTCAGTCCAACAACTTTTGATAAGGTAGTCCCAAGGTGGTGCTAGTGTGCAAATTTTATGGCCTCCCCTAGAAAATGAGGAGGAATTTGTAGATGTGAAGACCAAGTTTATCACAACGCCTGATCTTTTTGTGTCAGAGGCCCTGGCAACAGCTTGGATTTATCAAGATTCCATTCCAAAAGGACAAGCACAACAATAAGCCTTTGAAAGACAAACATAGCTGGTTACAAAGAATTGAGGACATGCCAATGTGCAATATTCATGGTATGAGACTTCCAAGATAGGGTGTCAAGAATAATTTGAGCTCCCATCATCAAGACAAAATCAGAGAAAACTTTCCATCTTTAGTTTGAGAATCAATTTTGTTCCATGTCAGGCAAATCTCAGTGCTACATTCAGCACATTTGTCCATGTCCACTTTGGTATGGATATCACTGTGAATTTAGCCCCATGGATCTTGACATGGATAACTCTTTTCATTGGAGGTTTATCCTTGGAGCAACTTTCTAAACACTGTCTTAGGGTTGTATCTACCCTGTTTCGAGTGTCATTTTCACATATTGTATTTTCTCTTTGACTGGGTGGAGATTCTATGAAATTGTTGTGGGCAATCTGGTACAAGAGCTTACACTAGAGGAATTCAGTGGAAGTATTAGAGATGTACTAACAGATTGTTGGATTAAGTAGTGATATGTAATGGGTGCAGCCCACACCTGACAGTTGCAACTGCTATTTTGTTCTGTCATCACTTCTTTCTACACCTGTCACATCACAAGAATGACCACTATACTGTAAGTTTTTCTTGTGGCCCAGAAGTGGTTGATGGTATCTAGCTATGGCTTAGCATCAATGAGCTACTGGAGATGACAAGGCAGCCTGGGTATCATTGTGGTCATACTTGGAGTCTTATTAATTAGGAGTTGTGGTAGAAGCACTTAGACAAAGTACCGAGGCTTTTGTTGAGAAAGGTGCTTGGGGGTTCCAAAAGTTATACCTCCAGAAAATATGGAAAGCATTTGACAATTGGATGGTCAATGGTGTGAAATTACAAATGGTTGCAACCATATGCATGCTTATAGTGGCAAAGTGGAGGAAACCCCTTGATCCTTGTGTGATGTTATCCTAGTATCCTGTGAGAATCATTTCAAGAAAGATCCAACCGTTGTTCACTGAATCAAGCAAAAAGTAACGTAACTATGCACTGACCTGCCCTTGGTGTACATAGTCACCTTGTACAGGCTAAAGTAGCATTAGCCAAATCCTGCAATGGATACAGTCCTACCATGCCTTTGGAGGCCATGGCCAAGCATGAGGCGTGAATAACTTATTTTATTGGAGATGACCTAGTGGTGCATTTTTCTTTTACTATGGCCTACATTACATTTGGGTATTGACAAAAGAATATGATGTATGTTAATGTTTAGGATGTATATGAAGCAGAGAACGAGAAGGTGCTACTGGGAAAAAGGCTAGTGCTTACCACATTGGGGTTTGATCTCAACATTCATCATCCCTACAAGCCACTGGTAGCAGCAATTAAGAAGTTTCAGGTGACTGCAAATACTTTGGCACAAGTTGCCTGGAATTTTGTGAATGATGGTTAAGTTTATGTTCTTGATGCTGCAAGTTCAGTCTTGTACCTCAGCAGACAGGGTCTTGTACAGCAATGTTAGCTATCATTTGCTTCATGTCTGTACTGTTCCTTTAAATTTAAAAGTAGCTAAAGGCAACATCAGCTACCCTACATGCACCCTGGTCCTTTTGCATAAATAAGAGGTGATGCAAACTTAGGTGTGAGGCAATGTGAGTATTTGTCTTGCCAAAGGAAAAACAGGCCCAATCTTGGTCTTAGAAAACATCGTATCTCCTCCATCTGCCTCCTCTATCTTTCTTCCCAATGTCTTGTTCCTTTCAATGGTAAGGTGACACATTGGAGGAACTGTGTAGGCTGCGCACATCACTCCACTTGCAATTTCAGCCCCACCACATTGCTGCATGAGCAATTTTCCTAGTAGCCAAGTTTCTCAAGGTTAAGTTGCCTTTTGATGGTGATAAAGTTTGGTGGCAAGAGTTTGATGTTGCACCCTGCCAGGTGGAAGGTTAGTTTTTTCAACCTAAACTTTTGTTAAGATTGTCTATTCATTGGTAATGGCACCCTTAGTATTGCGAATTTATTCAACCCTCTGTAACAGCAAAAGAGCAAGAAGACACTTCCTTTTACAGGTTTCTATATGTTTGAAAGCATAGTTGGCCAATTTAGGCTCTTAGTTGCCCCTAAGTATCAGATTGACACAATATTTATTACCTACTAATGTCTGATTATGTTTCTTCTGCAATTGCAGAAGTCAATGCAACCAAATGCTGGAATTGAATGAATAAAACAAGTCAAGCACTGGCTCCTGGTTGAATGATCCTACTTCCAGTGCTAGACCTACCAATCGACTCAAAGGAATTGCAGCTGCTCAAACAACAACAGATGGAATACCTTCAACTAACAAGTAGTCCCACCTTCTGCCAGCCAGTGTAACAACTTAGTCACAGGAGCCCATTCAAATGTTATTGTCATTTTTGTGGTTTCAATTACTTTTCAACTGATGCCATAGAATTATGTAGTGGTGTTTCTCATGGTGTTTCTCAAGCACTTGTTTGTTGCAAGAAATGCTTAACCCACAATGGCCAAGTGCAAAATCAATACCTACTACTACAAGCAAATTTGTGTAAAATGGAGAATTTTGCTGATTATATTTGTGTAGATTCACTAGGTGACACTGTTCAGTTTCTGGAGTGGTCATCAACTTGTGTCCATGAGTGCTGTTAATTGGCAACTCAGGTGGCAAGGTCACAATATGGACACAACCTTTTCAAGTAAGTCAAGCTTGGCACTTCTTTTCTGCTTCCTTTGGACTGCATTGTATCAGTCTTTGGTGCGAAAACCCTTGATCAATGCTCGCACTGTAAAACTATGAAAACATCAAGTAGAAATGTGTTTATGAAACAAAGAGGTATGCAGGGAGGGCAGAATGTGGGGAGGAGTTGTAATGGCTGGAGCTGTGAGCATGAATAGTGGCAAGATCAATCTATCATGACCAAATGGGTGCCTGTAATGTCTCTGGAATTCTCTCACTACCCTCCATATGTGCTAACGAGCAGACCTTCAAGTGTACTAGTCTGCTGATGAATCCATCTTTAGAACATCCTCAATTAGGATTGACTTTTCTGTATTATTGACTTTTCTGTTTGTGGTACAGTGTTGATGGACATCAACATCAAGCTCAAAAGACTCATTTGAAGAGAGATTTTTGGCTCACCAACCTAGAGTAAAAGCGAATGAAGTCACCTACATTATCAAAGTAGATGCCAAGTCATGAGTTTATTTCTACTTCCTCAGGAGCCTACACCTGAAACCATGTGTCATATGTGTGGGCCTCAACATAAGGCATGGAAAACATACACTGTCAATGAAGTCATTAGCAATTTCAAGTAGCACATCCTCTAGATTAGGATCCAGTTGCTGTTTTGGATTCTTCTACACTTAGTTGTTTTGGAACTGAGACTTAATGGCACAAGCCCAAGAACTGTTGTCTGAAACATTTGTTAAACCTCAATTACTTAGTTTGAAAATAAAGACAAAGAAAATAAAATGTCCTTACAGATGAATGATCTGCAATTTGCTCATATATCTTTTGAAATATGAGCTCCAAAGCAAGCTCCACTTTGGTCTCCTTCAATCAACAACTCCTAACAGACCTTGCCATCATCATAATAGATTACATTTTCACAGACTTTTGAAATGGATAGAAAATCATGTAACAAAAAATACTCTTTCTACCCTCTCTTGTGTCTAAACAAATCATTGAAGTCTTTTTACATTAAATCATTCCTAGTCCAATATCATCATTCCTGCAAGGAGTCCTCCAACATTTTTCAGTTAGGTGTCCATCAATAGTAACATTCCTAATCCAATGTCATGACTCCTGAAAAAATCCCTTCAACATTAAAACATTCCTGGTCTAGTGGCATGACTTTGTAGGGAGTCCTTCTACATTAAATCATTCATTGTCCAAAACCATCACTCCTACAAGGAGTTCTTCAACATTTTTCAGTCAGGCTGATTATTGTTAGAATCGTTGATAGTCCTATACAAAACATGAAATAATCCAGAGCGTGAAGATCTACACAATAAAATTTGAACTAGGTATTACATACACTTCAAACCATGTGTGAGGACAATGTAAAGATGAACGTACTGGTCCTAACATCCTAACATCAATTTTAGACTCGTTTCATTTCCTTTAAACTGAAACATTGGACTGTTCACAAATTTAAGCCAAATATCCTTTCAAACACTCAATAATCCTTAAGATAGTTGAAAGTTTGGTTTTCTATTTTAAAGAACCAGAAGAAAAAGGTCTGGGTTGGAAGAAAGTGTGCAGAGCATGAAGAATAGAGTTTGTAATAGAATTCAAACAAAGAAAAAGAATGTGCAAAACAAAACTTGGGTTGGAGACAAAACTACCTGACTTTCTTGCAAGAAATGAGTAACATGCCTTTCTCAATTATTTGCGGTGATTAAGTGGCGAACCACATCCTTCGCATTGGGCTCACCCTAGTCTCTTCTGTCCACCACTTCAACACAATTTGCTTGACATTCTCAATTATGGCATCGCTCCACTGCTTTCTATCAAACTTAACCCATTTTGCCCCCTCCAACTCATTGCTCAAGAGCCGCCTGTGTTTCTGGGCTAAGACAGATCTAAAATTCAGCCCTACACAATTCATGGCTGCTTGTTTGCTTGAACTACTGTGTGCAGAAACAACTGCCTGTGCAACGACATGGCGAGCATAATAATGGTCTTTCCCATTCCCATATTTCAACTCTTTCCATGTTGCTTCAAGATTCTCACAAATTGCCTCACATTGCAATAACTTCTTCTCCTTCACTATGTAATTAAGCATTGCAGGTTGTAGAAAAGGTTACTTGAGGCATTTTTCCAAAACCTTCTTTTGGCGATCAATCCCTTGATGGGATGTGAGCTCATGAAGGGTTAATGCAACCTATCAAGCATATGCAGTAATCGTTCGATCACTCCTTCACTTGGATGTAGTGCCCTCAGCAATAGTGGCGGATTGTTCCCTCAACCTGATTTCTTGGGCCTTTTGTAATTCTCTATTCTTTCTTTTGCTGGCATTTGATTTCAGCCTTCGTGCAACCTGTACAACAAGTCGACATCTAGTCGACTTTCTTATAGTCTTTCTCAAATGCATGTTTGCCATGTGCCTGGTGAAGTGAAACGTCAATTTCACAAAGTAACAAAAAGTGGCGAAGAAAGGTGTATGCCAAGTTTCTACAAACGACTCCTCGAGTTGCGTGACAAATGTAGACGATGCAAACAAGAAATTGACATGAATATGGTGAAAGGACAGAAACCCCATTTCATACTAGACTTAGAAATAAGAAACTCGAATTCTACTCCTTAAGTTGGTATAACATGTACCAATTAATCTCAACAAAACTATTGCAATGTTGAAGCTTTGTCACAATAGTCACAACAATGTCCTGTATAGAAAACCTAAGTGATGGCAACAACATACATGTTGACCAGAACAAACAAAAGAAGTGGCATGAACGCCAAACCCTACACTTTTGAGAGAGATGACATAAGAAAAAAATGGATGGGGTTAGTTAATCCGGCAAGTAGATGGATGAATTTTAAAAGTGACGGTGGAGATTGAACAAATCGAATGGTCAAGAGATTCTGACACTTTTAAATCCCCCCACCCCAAATAGGTTACACCTTAGGAATGGCTAGGATTTTAGGACCAGTCCCAATTCGTTCAAAAAACCCCTCCAATTCATAACATGTTCTTACACCATGTAAAATGACCCCAAACTATCCTGATTTGTCATAGGCACCTATTATACTAAGGTGGAAGCCTCCTAAAACAAATAAATGATTTAAATAATTTGAAAAAAGTGTCCTGTCCTTTACAGCAAAATTACCCATTTTTTTTAAGGATCTTCTTTCATTCCTCAAGGAAAGAGTACTTAACCAAAATGATTGATCTTTATGCCAATAGATGTAGCATCCATTACTCTATTATAGACATAAATATGAAGCAATTTGCCCAAAAAAACACATTCCTTTTGATTCATTTTTCACCCAAAAGTTCAAGGGGACATGGGTCCTGAAAATAAATTCAGAACAACTAAGGACATTTTTAAATCATCTAAATCACAAACAATCACAAAGATTTTAATCAAAAAAGTATGTGAGCATCTACTAAACTATATATAATAAATAAACAAATAATCTAGTATATATAGTGGTCATTCAAAGTAGTCATCTGAAAGCAATTTAAAGGTGAAATGTTCATTTTGTGTACCCTTATTGTGATTATACCCCTCAAAAAGAGGTTCATTCAATATCCAAGTCTTTAGCTAATGCCCCAATCTTGTTTGTCAAGAAGAAAGATGGTTCCTTTCGAATGTGTGTTGATTATTATGTGTTGATCAATTCACCATCAAGAATTAGTACCTTTTGCCCCTAATCTTAGGGTTGTTGGACTAGCTTAATCATGCCAAGGCGTATTCCAAAATTGATTTACATGGAGCATACAATTTGGTGTGCAATTTGAAAAGGTGAAGAATGGAAGACAATGTTTAGAACCCATTATAGCCATTTTGAATATGTTGTGATGCCATTTGGCCTTACTAACGCACTTGCTATTTTTCAACATCTGATGAACAATGTCTTTTCATGAGTATTTGGACAATTTCATGGTTTGTTACATCAATGACATCCTCATTTTCTCAAAAAACATGGAAGACCATGAGTGATGTGTATGTCTAGTTTTGAAAAAGCTTTGGGAGTTTGGACTTTAAGCCAAATTGGAAGAGTGTGAATTCCATTAATCTAAAATGAAAGTCTTGGGTTACATCATCTCTGGAAATGGCATTCACATGGATCCTTGCAAGGTTCAAATCACTATTGATTGGGCTACTCTAACTTCTATTCGAAATGTCCAATGTTTTTTTGGATTTGCCAACTTTTATTAATGTTACATTGTCCACTATTCTTTAATAGTGGCCCATTTTACTTAATTGACTAGGAAAGATCAACCTATTCTTGGGGAGTTGAAGCTAATAATGCCTTTCAATCTTTGAAAATTCTTTCAAAACTACCCCACTCTTGATTCATGCAAACCCCTCCAAACTTTTTGTCTTAAGGATGAACGTTTTTGACTTTGTAATAGCTATCACACTCTCACAACTTAGAAAAGACAATCTTCTTCATCTTGTCAACTTCCGTTTTCATAAGTTTTATCTTACAAAGATCAATTACAAGATTCATGATAAAGAATTTCTAGCCATCGTGAATGTCTTTGAAAAGTGACATTATTTGCTTAAAGGAGCTCAACATGAAATCACTATGTATTCAAACCATAAGAACTTGTAGTATTTCATGACAACTCGTGTTTTGAATCAACATCAATTTCAGTGGGCATTGTCCTTGTTTCGATTCCAATTTGTCATTGCAGATACCTTGGGCGCTAGCAAAGGAAACTCAATGCGTTGTGTTGTCGTTCATATTTCGCACCTAAGGAAAAAGATGTCATTTACGAACAATAATGTGATGTCATTCTCAAACCTAAACATCTTCAACTTCAAGCAATATCAGTAATTCTTAATGACACAACCCTTCTTTGTCAAATTTGTGAAGATTTGAAAAAGGACATTTTTGTTATTAGCATCTAAAGCCAATTAAGGATGTCATCATCAAGTCCATGATTTTTCCAGTGATCATGCTAAGCACAAATTTCAAGATGGTCTACTTTATTGTGATGGTTTTTTGTATATTCCTAATGGCCCTACGTGACTTCAAGTTCTCCAAGTTAAGCATGATGTTTTGGTTGCAGGCCATTTTGGATTCAACAAAATCATGGAGTTAATGTTTTGAAATTATTGGTGGCCATAGTTTTGGAAGTATGTGAAAGAATTTGTTGGATCTTGCAATGTTTGTGTTTGAGCAAAAAATCTTTGTCGTCGCCCCTTTGGTCTCTTTTAACCATTAGCACTCCCCGCATCCCCATGGTTTTCAATTTTATGGACTTCATCATAAACCTTTCACCTTTTAATTCTTATGATTCCATCTTGGTGGTGGTGGACCATTTGATGAAAATGGCTCATTTCATTTTGTGTACCAAAACAATAACTAGCGAAAGAACAATCAAATTATTCTTTGGTCATGTTTTTTAGTATCATGGTCTTCCTAAAGGTATAATTTTTAATCGTGAACCTCAAATTGCATCCAAGTTTTGGAAATAACTTTTTGAGTTTCTAGGTGTGAAGGTGAAGTTGTCATCAATTTTCCACCTCCACATAGATGGGCAAATAAAACAAGTCAATCAAGTCTTGCAACAATATTTACAATGCACAAAAAATTATCAAAATAATTGATCAAAATTTTTGGCCATGGTAGAGTTTGCCTATAACAACACAATGAATTCATTAACATTGCAAACACCTTTCTTTGCAAATCATAGTTTGCACCCCAAGTTTAACATTCAAGGTATGTACAAAATCATGAATATAACAACTGGGGATCAAGCCATGTGGTTAGCAAACGTTTGAGCTCAACTTGTATATAACCTTGTAAAGGTGCAAAGGTGATACAAGGAGAATGCTAATAAACATCGAAAAGAACAACCCAACTTCAAGGTTAGGGACTAGGTTTGGCTTCAACAACAACATATCAAAACAATAAGGCCATTAAAAAAGTTGAATCATCAAAGGTTAAGTCCATTCCTCATTGTGAAACAAATCAATGTCTTGGCTTTCCAACTCAAGTTTCTTGGTTCTATGAGAATGTATTGTGTGTTTCATGTTTCATTGTTTGAACCTTACCATGTGTTTACCATTCCAAGAAGAATCATGATTCCCCTCCACCTATTGTAATCAATGGTGAATAGGAATATAAAGTGGAGGACATTTAGCTTTAAGGATCTTTAATAGTCAATTCCAATATTTTGTTCATTAGCATGGGTATGATGTGAACGAACACACTTGGAAACCTATCAAAAACCTATCAAATGCCATGGAGAAAGTGCATGAATTTCATCAATGATATCCAAAAAAGTGCAAGTTTGTTCTTTGTGGAACTCGTAATTAAAAAGGGAAGTGATTTGACAAATGCAAGCATTAGACACCATCTTCCAATGGATGGAATTCATCCATAATGCTCATTCATAACTCTTAATTTAGTCCTAGTTAACTTTTAGTTAAATCCCAATTAACTCCTAGTTAAATCTTAAGTAACTCCTAATTAGTTCTTAGTTAACTCTTACTTAATTTTTAGTTAAGTCTTATTCAACTTTTAGTTAATTCTAAGTTCAATTTGAATTAACTTTTACTTAAATTTCAATTAACTCATAGTTGATTTTCAATTAAGAAGGTTTTCAAATAGTTTCCTTACTTGATGCACACATAGAAACTTCCTTGTCAAGTTTTTTTCATGTTCATGTTTGCATATGTTAACATAATAAAAATACATTTTGACGTTTCTCTTGCACATCTCGTATTTTAGTTTTTAATTCTTGTGTTCTTGTTTTTGAATCACACAATCTTGTTTTGTTCCTTGTTTGAAAATTAAACTTAAACCTTTATTTTAGCCTTCATTCTTATGTTTTGTCATGTCCTTGACACTAAGTATGTTTTAAATATGTTTTCAATGAATTATAGGCACCCTATTTATATTTAAATAATATTTTAAAAAATTATCCAAGACTGATAGGCTACATGTAGGACATGGATCTAAATGTGACAAATGGATAGTTTATCAATAGCTAGAAGATGCAATGGATGAAGTGGAGAAGGGACACACATCTTTGAGAAAGGTCAACATGTATTGAAACATCCTTTTAACTTCACTTTAAGATCACATAATTAGTAAAATCAAATCAAGGAAACTAGGTTTGTAATTAGAGCATGTTAACAAAAGCAAAAGATGGAACAATAATCACTAGATTTAAAACATCCAAAAGGTAGGCTTCTCCATCACCTTTCAACAACTCAAACTATAGGTAGTTAAAGTTACATAAACCAAACCCACACCATTATGAAATAATGTTCTAGGAGGTAGTTCCTAGACGTCAAAATACATCATCCAAAAATTAACATACATTTTGCAATATAGAGAAGTTCTAGGACAAAAGAATTAATTGTTGACCAAACATGCCATATCTTTTATCTCAACTTGGAAAAAATGTATACACAAGATAAGTGTTCATTAGACCACATCTAGAATTTGAATGAAAGTGGAGTGCAAGTGGGGTGACAATCTAGTGCTAGGGTTTTGATTAGGCGAAACTCCTATGATGTTTATAATATCACCCCCAAGTTTCAAGAGTGGCTAATTATCAATTGTGTTGTTAATGCAACAAATGTAGCCTTGCTTATTATTTACATTTTCAAAGGTTCTAGGATTTGAAAAGTTTACTTAAAGTTAGGTGGATTAGGAACGGGTGCTAGTAACATAAAGTAGACAATCACCGCTCCTTGTCATAAAAAAAAAGAGTAGCCATAAACATGTTTTAATGTATTGAAAGCAGATTTTTAAAAACATTTAATGATCAACATGAGGATAATCTTTAATTTCATCATAATGATGTTGATTAATCACATATTTACTATGCATTCAAATAGATTTTGAAAAATATATATATTTTTCCCCCTACTTTTTAGGTTGTCCAAACTTGTACAAGTAGGTGAAAGTAAACAAATTATTGAGTATTCCACATTTTCAACATGATGTACCTTTAAAATGTACTTGTAAGTTTTCAGTGTTTAAATGTTATAGTAGAATATAGGAAACTTATAATGGAAAAATATGTTTAAACTCAATTTGACAAATTATTTTCAAACATTCTTGTTATCCACTTTTTTTGTGCCAAAGTTTTTCAAATTTTGTAATCGTGAACCTCATTATAAACTCAAAGAAAAGCACCATACTTTTATTATGTTACTTTCAATTATTTTAAATCTATTTCATGTCAAAAACTATACCATTTTTTACTCCCTTTCAAAGCTACTTTTTCTATAAATTACCATGTTTTCACCCAAACATGTGTAGCCATCTAGAAAAAAACTTGGATGATTACATATACCTCTTCAACCATTGGCCATTTTTAAAAATAAATTTGTAGGTCAAGGGGAATTTTTCAAGAAAATCATCTCTTGGTTTTAAATGAACATGGGTCACATGTAACAATAAAAACAATTGAACATGCAATCACATTTGGGTTGGACATGGTGACCTTACCTTCCCATATTTCATATGAATTCCAACCATTAGATGTGACCTATTCCAAACCATTAAAAAATACATTTAGAAAGGAATGAGATTTTATTATGGCAAAAAACAATTATTTTGAAGTAAACAATGTCACATTGGCAAAATGGGTGTACAAGGCTTTGAAATGTCCCAAAAAAACATAAAATCAAGGTTTAGGGTATGGGAAATATGGCCATTGAGTCTTGTTGCCATGGTTGGAAAGTATAATCCAATTGAGGTGTTCATTGCAACAAAAGATGAGGATCATGAAAATGCGTACACTTCTTTTATGCAGTAGATCTAGTAAATGACATTAGGGATGAAGTTGTAGCAATCACAAATATGTTGAATGTTGTAGTGACTTTTCGCACAATGCTTATATTAGTTCTTCCTACAATTAAAGGCCCTTCTTCACCCACGCCACTATATTACATTAAAATTTTTGTAGCCTTACCATCCCAATGTCAAGCAACAATGTACAAGATTCAAGCTAATGGTGAATTTGGAGGATCCTAGTTTTAAATTAAAAGACATAAGTGTTTCAAGTAAAACCCAATGAATTCTCACATCAATTAACTTAATATCATTACCTCAATTGTTAATAATGAAAACCCAAGGCAAGGAACAATTAGTGGATTATTCCATTTCACATGTGGTCATATCACACCAATATTTGGCAATTTTCAAACAAAAGGGAGGTGAACAATTCCACAACAATTTTAAAGCAAGCTATCAAGTCCCACCTCTAGGTCTTAGAAGGCCTAATTTAGGATTCACATCTAAATAACAATTTAAGAATGTTCAAGAACAAAAAATGGTAAGAATGAGGGTTGTTGGGCATGTCTTAACAAGGTTGGCATCAACTTTTGAACAAGGTTAATTGTTAGGGGGAGGGGTGTGTGGTGGGTTCTTATGGCTATGGTAATTTGAAAAGGTGGGTTCAAATGGCTTTGGCAGTTCAAAGAGTTGGGTTTAGGTGGCTATGTTGACTTAAAAAGGTGGGTTCAAGTGGATATGGTGACTCAAAGAGATGGGTTAAGGTGGATATGGTGACATGGAGAGTTGGGTTTAAGTGGTTGCAGTGATTCAAGGAAGTGGGTTTAAGTGGTTATGGTGATTAGTAAAGTTAAGACTTGACTATTGGATATGGAATTTCATAAAGTTAGAACCTCAAGAGCTTGTAGGGACCTTGAGAGCTTTTGAATTAAATGGCAATGGCAAAAAAGAAAAAATGAATAAAAGGAAAGACAAAAGGAAAGAGAAAGAAAAGAATAAGAATAAAGGAGGGAGAGGCAAAAAATTAATTTTTTTGGAAAATTCAAGCCTTCCAAAGCTCCTTTTAGACCGAATGCAAGTGATGCATTTTTCCTAAGTTAGAATATAACACATAGAAGAAAGGAGAAAAAGAGAAAGGAGATAAAAATAAAATAAAAATAGTGAGCTTGAAAAAACTTGGGCCTTCCTAGCTCCCCTTGGATTGAATGCAGGTGATGATCAACGTGATCATTTGCAACAAAGAGAAAGAAAGGAAAACAAAGTGAGAGGGAAAAGAAGAAGGAAGAAATAATGAAATAAAAAAAGGAACAAGCTTGAGAGAGCTTTGGCCTTTTTGGCTCCTCTTGGATTGGATGTAAATAGCTATCAATGTGATTGTCATGTTCTTTTTGAATTGCAAACATGAAAAAAAACAAGTTTGAAAAAGTTTAGGTTTTTTTAGACTTTTACATGCAATGTAATAATCAATGCAATCATCATTTCTTCCTAATCTGCAACATAGAAAAAGGACCAAAGAAAAAACTTAGAAAAGTTTGAACCCTTTCAACTCTTTTTGGACTTTGTAGATGACAATGTATCGATCATTGTTTTTTCCTAGGTTACATTGTAGATGCCAAACACAAAGGGAGAAGGAGGGAGAAATGAAAAAATATTAAAAATTAAGTTCTAGATTCTTGTCAAACCAAACAACAATTGATGTGTCTTTTCTTTAAACAATCTCGCACATAACATAATGAGTTGAGAGATTGAACTAAAAAGAGGAAAAAGAAAGAAATGAAAATATAAAGGAAAAGACATAAATTGAGTGCCTTCCTATAAGTGTTGACTTCTGGGTTTCTCTTGCATGTAAAAATGAACACAAATCAAATGAAAAAAAAAAGAAAAAAAGAAAAGGAACTCCCTCAAAAGCTTTACAAATAGTGGTGGAGAGGAAGAGCAAGGCTAGAGACAATGGAGAGAGAGAAAGGAAGAACGTTGTAACACCATAATGTCCTTTTTTGTAATTTGGGGGAAAAAGAAAAGAGTTATTAAGATGGCCCCATGTGGCATCACAATGATCATTGATTTTATGACCTTAAGTTAGTTGTTCCAAAAAAAATCTATTTTAGAACCATAGATACACTCATGATTGTGTGGTTATGTTTGTGAATTTTGGCCTAATAAAAATAATTAAAAGAAAAACCTATGTAAATTATTGTTGTGTTGTTGATAGATGAATGGGGTTTTTGCATAAGATTTTAAGTGTTTGTTCACAAGGTATAAAGTGCATGATATTAAGAATACCATGTGTTCTATCCAATTTTTTTCAAACAATGAGAACCTCCCCAATTTGGGGGGCCACAACTTTATGATTGTAGGTTGGAATTGAATGTTGTAAATGGCTACTAGTGCTATGGGTAAAGGTTCACCCAAGCTCTTTGAAGACTATGGTCAAAAAATGCACAGTTACTAAACCTTTGTCATTTCAGTTCTTAAATGTTCAGTTGTGGGCTGTTCTACCCTAATGCTTTTATCATCTCCATTGTCTCCCCCTTTGATTATCAATTTCCAAAACTCATTAATACCCATAAAAGAAAAACACAAATAGACTTCTTCAACAAAAAATATATATTTCATTATTCTTCATGTATTGAAATAGATGTTGCAAAAAAAGAGGATGAAAGGAGAACCAAATTTAAAAAATGACGTACGAATTCAAAATAGAAGGGATCTTACCCATAAAAATAATTATTGATAGTATAAAATGTACATGGATAATCCATGCAAATCATATTTCTCGTAGATACAAGTTTGAAAATTGAATTACTTATAATATTCAGAGAAATGTGGATAAATCTCATTTTGAAAGTTAGATAACTTTCAAAATGTCGATAAATTATGTGTTATCTGATCTCCAAAGAAAATCTCAAGATATATAATTACTTTCACACATACACCTTTTAGGAATTTATATTATGGACTAGGGAACTAGGAGTACATAGGTTACTGGGTGGTTATTGGAAATAGTCAAGACACTTGTGTGCCTAGACTATGTTCATAGTAGCCAAGGAGCCCGAGTTGGTTATTAGACATATAACCATCTCTCATGAAAATCAAGATGCATGAGCATCCATGCTATTTTGTATAACCAACAATGCTTGAGCCAATTATGGAACATAATCATCTTTGTGAGAATTAAGATACATTTTTTCATCCAAACACAGAGTAATTATGAAATTCTCATCCAAGCACCAAAGGGTGTACCTTAGACTATGTTCATAGTAGCCAGTGTGCTCGAGCTGGTTATTAGACATAACCATCTCTCATGAAAATTGAGATGCATGAGCATCCAGGCTATTTTGTATAACCAACATGCTTGAGCCAATTATGGCACATAACCATCTTTGTGAGAATCAAGATAACTTTTTTTCATTCACACAGAGAGTAATTATGATATTTTTCATCCAAGCACCAAAGGGTGTACCTTGTGAGCTACCTACTAGGTCATTAATGAAATGGAGGTCAAAGGTTATGGGTTGTAACTTGTGACCTAACAGGCAAAGAAAATCCAAATGAGATGCTCACAAAGGGATGGTTATTAGTTTAATTCTGTTTTTCAAATACCATACCTACAACTCATGTTTGGCACTAAGTAATAATTTCTAATAGGGCTAGCCAAAAAAGAAAAAACAAAGAAGTAATCACAATTTGTCAAAATTTCAAAGAATCAAAACTCAAAACCTACTTAATATAGGCAATGGTTCAAAACATTGGCATATCAAGACAACTTTAGAACTGATAGGTGGACTTATTGGCGCTGCCGGACTTAAAATTTGTTTTTTAAAAAATAAAATTAGTTCGACAAGATTTGCCGAACACGAGTCGTAGGTAGCGTAGGTGGAGAGAAGAGAACAAGTTCAGAACAGGAGCCGGGTATGACCGTATGATAACCGTCATGACACGTGCGGACGTGCAGAGTATTGACGAGGATGATGAGGCCAGGATGCAAAGGTTGACTTGGACGCTGTAGCGCACTTTAGGGTTTCTAACTCATCCGTGGTGCATGGCCATTGATTGATTGATTGATTGATTGATGAAAGTCTGTTGCCTTTCCTGCGGCATGGCTTTCGCCATCTGCCCTTCTTTATACCCACCCAACAAACCAAATTGCTGCTGCATCCACTAACAACAAACAAATGGCGATGGTGAATTCATGACACGCTTGTAATAAGCTTGTTCAACAGCGAAGCGCAATTCGCCAATTCCAAACAAAGTAAAAAACGACTGCGCTCCACAAATGAAAGCTGCTGCGCATTACACTTAGCAAATCGACATTTTTGGTCCTTTTTGGCCCCACCTGCGGCCAGGACTCTCCACTGCTCTTGCTGCTGCTGCGGGCCCCGGTCTTTTCACTTCTTTTGGCCTTTTTTATAAAAAAATTTGGGATTCACTTCTCTTTCCTTCTTTTTGTTTTGGATTTTTTTTTTTGGTTTTTTTCTCTTCTTCCTCCTGTATTTTGGCGCGTTTCAGCAACGGACTTTCAAGGGTTTGCGCTCTGTTTCTCCTCCACCCTCCCCATTTTTTTTCTTCTTCTGTTGAAGAAAAGAAGACGGTGTGAGGGAGGGTTCGATGAAGATGAAAAGACATAATAGACGGAAAAAGAGACCATCGGCTGTTTGTTGTTGATTGATTGACCAGTTTACTACTACTGCTCATGGTCCTGGGGGGAAGTCTTCTGGATCATCATCGCAAGCTTTCTGAGCTCTCTAAAGAGCGGGGCGGGCGGTTTTACTTCACGGATCCAGGAGCGGAAGATCGCAGGCCCGACTTCTTCAGAACTTTTCTTTCCCTTTCTTTGTCCTCAAGTGGATAAATGCTCTTAAATCCGTTTTCTTGTGAGGTGAAGGAAAAGTAGCGTTGGATCGTCAGAAGAAGTGAATCGGAATTCTCAAATCATTTCCTGAGCAAAGGAGAACGGTTGCTGAGAAAGCGATTTCCATTGATTTGTCGATGTAGATCTTCCTTCCTTCCTTCCTTCCTGTGAGAGGGTTGGATTTCCTTGCTAGGGTTGGACTTACTGGAAACACGGTGCTTCGCAGATCGGGAAGTTGTGCGAGAAATCTGCTGTGGTGCAGCTTGTGAGTGCGAACTGCACTACGAATTAGACCCGCAAAGAACAAACATCGTCGTTACAAAGGACTTTTGGCTTTGAGAAATGGCGATGCAACGGTGGAGTAATCAGTACCCTGGCACCAGTCCGCAGACGTCAAACAATTGGAAGGGGCAGATGAAGTCGAGTAAGAACTCGCAATCCCCATGGAGCCTGTACGCCGACCCAGAAATGAAGCGAAAGAAGCGCGTTGCGACTTACAAGGTGTTGACAGTGGAAGGAAAGATGAAACAGACCGTAAGAAATAGTTGCCGGTGGCTGAAAGCCAAATTTATCGAAGCGCGCTACGGCTGGTGGTGATGATGATGATGATGATGCATGGGGGGGGGGGGGGGACAAAGGCCTCCTCCTGCGACATAGGTACTTTCTCCGGGGAGAAGTTATAGCTCTTTCTCTCTCTGTCTACAGAAATAAAAAGCTTTGCGATTTTGCTGCCGCTGGGTCATCACCAAGAGTTGTAAGGGGGTTTGCAAGGCCAGTAGATTTCAGTTCTCTTCAGTGCTTCAGAGTTTTCAGGTACTGTATGCAGTGTTGGATACATCTCAGGAATCTGAAGACATCTCACCTGCATGGCAACATCTCAGGAAGACTGGTTTAGACTAAGTCCCTGCTTGATTGATGTTGGAAGTCTGTTCTCTCACATCCCATGATTTATTTTCCTAGTTCAAGTTCTCAAATGCACAGCAAGAGTATTAGAGCTGTAGTAATTTAGATATTGAACCATCCATGCCAAAACACAAAGGCTCCAACATTTGTTTCTACAATTTTTGGTAGCAAGTTGAAACACTGGTGTGTTGTTTTGAGTCTAAAATTTGTAGCACATGAATCTTAGAGATGTGCAGCAGATGCATGTTTTGCAAAAGCTTCTATTATGTTGAGCTATGTACAGCAGTGATGTCCAGTCATGCAGCAATAGCTTGAAAGTTTTCAATTTGCTGTTTGACCCTTGGATTCAGTGGGATTCTTTTGTAGCTGTCTGCATCTCTAGACCATTTGCAACTTTGGATTTGGGACAGCTCTTACTTAGTTGCCAGAGCAAAATTTTCTTTGACTTTGGTGCTTGAGCCTTAGATTCAGGGAGGTGGATCTGTAGCTGTGCGTGCACTTGTAGGACATTCTTTGTGGAATCTGTAGTATTTTGAATTGAGCACTTTTAAGGTCACCGGACTAAAATTTCCTTTGATGCTGTAACAGCCAAGCCTTCTTTTTGTATTCAATAATGGGGGTGAAGTTTCTTCATATTGGGGAATCCTCATGCAAACTGTAGGTTTGAAGTATCATCTGGAAGCAACGGTGATACAGCATTAGATTCGTGGAAGCTGTGCTAGCTTCATTCATGTTGGATTTGTGAGGGATTTGGTCCATACATTGATTACTAACATGGTCTTTAATCAAAGGGCTTTTAGGGCTTTTTCATGGAAGCTGCTTACTGATTTCACTGCTGAGGACATGATGTGTGAGTATTTAGTGCTTCAACCATGTTCGCAGCAAGCTTCAGGTTGGATACTGTGGCCATTGCATTACTGTGTCTTGAGAATTGTACACAAGGTCAATTATGCTTTATTCTTTTCCATTTGCAAGTGGTTTTCTTAGAACCACAAACTGTTCATTGCAGATAAGTGTTCAATGGTTAAACACTGAGAATTTGGAGCGTGGTGGAAAAATGGGAGGTTTTAAGTTTGGACATAAGGCACAAGGGGTCAGTGTTTTTTTACATTGAGTAATTTAATACAGACATGAATTCTGAAGGGGTTCCTTGTTGGGAGTGCAGATCTAGCATATTTTGTACAGGCACATACCTTTTCTGCATCGTCATGCCACTAAGTCTGCCTGCTCCCTTACTTCCACTATCTGATTCTGCCTGCTTCCCTCTGACTTCCAATTTTGATTGTGATCATGACAAAGAAGGTTTCCACACACTATTATAACGCAGAGAGTTCTGCCTTGAAAGGGCACTATTGACTCTCAACAACAATCAGGAAGTACGAACTCTTGCTTCAAAGATACTGGTAAATTAGCAGAAATTGTTTCTTGTATTCTTACTCTAGAATGCAAAGAGATGGCCAACCACAGTTCCCTTCCTTTACTGCTGTCAAAGGGAATCAACAGTCTGAGGACTGAAGATGATGACAGCCCTTTGTTTCTGTTCTTGTGTTACAGGCCTGTGATGGTTAGATACTGTTATACAGCAATCCATTTGGCTTTTTCCTACCATTACAATTTCTCAAACCCTAACTTTATGTGGCAGAAGTGTACAACAGGTAGAGTGACACTGTTTCCCAGGGCTGAAGTGAGGCACAGTGAAAAGCAAGGAAACTAGAACCTCAGGAGGACAACAGCAAAACCCAAAGACTTATCAGTACAAGACAGACTTCACTCCACTATTACAAGGTTGAATGTAAATTGCAGAGATGCATTGTGTGGATCATTTGAAGGTGCCGCCCATCAGCAACAAGGTGTTTTCCAAGCCAACTTGCAGAATGGCAAAATTGACCTACTACACCAGTGCATGGTATTCTCACCTGGTCCCAAAGAACACTGGGATAAGTAATCATGAGTGGATGATGATAACCATGACTTATGGAACAATAGAGTTATGCAATTACCCTGTCATGCAACCTATTGAGGTCAGATTTTTTTCTCAATTTTGTGATATAAGAGAACTTGCACAAAAAAATTTTAGTAGACAAACACTATTTTCCACGAGAATTCAAACTTTTTGTCAAAAAAAAGGGCAAGATTCATCAAAAAAATCACTGGTTGAAATCCTTCCACATTTCGGTCTTTTTCAGGAATGGAAGTGTGCTTGTTGCTTGTTTAAATGTCTAGATAGAGACTCTCACACTCCCACAGCTTTACACATCTTGCTGAATCAGGTTGATGAGTTTCATAGCTTTTACTCCAGCAGACATCTACTTTTGATTACGGGTGAAAACACTAGTATAGAAAATTGCATTCTATACTAGTGTTGTCACTCCAGCACTCCCTCCAGATAATGACTATTGTCTTGTAATGGCATCATTTGCTTCCATATTCCATAAGGCTCTACGAACCCTACCCACAATGCGGTTTAAAGCAGCTGCAACTGATGCACCAACTGAATGACAAAAGTCCCAAGACAGGAAATCTCTTATTGCAGCTTGGGCTAGACTCTTCAAAACCATCACTTGCTTATTTTCCATCAAGTACAAATATTTCCTCTTATATCCTGTATTGTCACATGGTTCAACATTAGTGCTAATAATGCCGTCAGAGATGCAGCAATGTTGTGCATGCAACCTAACATCTGTAAGTGTGGTAAATCAACATACCATCATCAAGAGTGTCATGAGAAATGTTAGCAGTTGTAGGGCCTAAAGGCATGGCTGTCAGTTGATATTGGAAAATGCCAGGCTCACTCTCCCTGCATTTCAATACTTGTCAGTACCTCATAATCCACTTGACTTAGCATGAGATTTTGGTCTCTCACATCAGGAGGCCCTTGGCCATAAGAACAATGATGAGCAAAATAAGGTGCCTTACACCTCAGCACCATCATACACTTTCACTTGACGACCTCAACACAAAATACTCTAGAATTCAGTTGAAGATGAGCAAGTTTTAAGAAAATTTGGCACACATACCACATAACTTCTCAATGGTGTACAGAATTTTCAAGAAAATCATTGGAATGCAAATGTGCATGTTGTGCATTTCCACAAGTACTCTGCATGAACATGCAGTGATATAGTGAGCTTGCACTAGTAATATGGAGCCACTATCATCACCCTTCTGTTCTCACTTGCTGAATCATCCTGTGCAAGAAGCACTAAGCACTAAGCACTTCAGCACTTCAATGATGCAAAAATGTGCTAATGCTTCAGTAGTCTCAAGATGTCACCTACCAAATACAGTGAGCTGGTTACAAGCACCTGGTCAAGACCACCAAGCAGCATATGGGACATCATTTACTCTTCATCCTTGAAGGGACAGCCAGCCTAGACTTTGACTCCTCAACATCCTTCCTGGTCAAACACTGTACATACCATATCATCTAGACATACTGGAAATCTGCAATTTAGAAGGTTACATTTTTCTCTTCCAGTTGGTTAGAGCCTCAAATCTTGAAACCACATTCACATCAGATGAATGCAAGGACTCCAATTTTGTCAGACCTCTGACCTAAGATGGCACAGTTGGGCATCAAGGGCACCATAGCAGACATGTGACCTCAATGACCACACTACCTGAAGGCAGAAGTGGGAGTGACAAGACATGCAGGCCTGGAACTGCTCTAAAGCAGCAGGCAGTGAATGTACAACTGCACTTCAAGAGCCCACAGTGCAACCCTCCTGCTGACCACCAGAACCTGCAGAATTCTTCAGTTCTGACAGCAGCTCAATGTGAGCTGCATGTCTTTCCTCATGGGAAACAGCGGCAATGCTTGACCTACCTGTCCACAGGGTACATCAAAGCAGAGTATGGGAAGAGTTGCATTCAAAAATACCAGCATCCTCTCAAGAACTTGCACAATATGAACCGAATAACATACAAAAGGCACATCCTAAAATACATCATACCTGAGAGCTTTCCTTCAAGAAACAACTCCCAGTGCCACTGCACTTCTTGCTGCAAACTAAGGTCAAGGGTTGCTCCTTTGAAAGGTACTCACTTATCCACTGAGGTTGAACTGTGATAGGGTGGGACAAACAATGCCATGTGAAGTGGTACCCCTGGCAACATGCAAAAGCAAACATCCTCCTTTTTCTCAGCAACCAAGTTTTATATCTTGACATTGAGTTTGGGTATTCTGACAAACATAAGACTTTTCCCTCTTGAAGCATAAAATTCACCCGAGATTAGTCTGCATCCAATCCTCCAATATGCTCAGATCATAGCCATGGAATTCATTTTCCACATCCAGCATGTCATAGGATACTGTTTGGTTTGGAAGTCTTGACAAGGCCTGTAACACGAAGGCTTGCTGGTCTAAATAATGGAACTACTATCTCGTACATAGGTCACATAATGAGTACAAGACTTTGCTCTGAACCTTAGTTTTCTTTGGACACCCATGACTTTCAACACCTAGCGTCCGATATCCTTTTCTGATTTCAGCACAAGCCCCTTACTTGCCAGCTATCATCAACACATGGGGGATCCACTCACCAGTATGCATACTTGTGTTGATGACAGGAGGCAGCAGAGATTGTGGGTCCCACTTTGGCATGCAATTGAACAAAAAGCACTTGCTCCAGCCCAGCTCCAGCCCATTCAGGATTGCTTACAAACTCAAAGGACCTGGATCCATTGTTTGGATTTGTTGAAGACCTCTTCTATCAACTGCCTGGTGTGTGATGGATACTCTACAGAGAATAAAGCAGTGGAATCAAGGGACCTGCTATTTGGTGGATTGCATCCTATCTGGGCTCATTATACACTGCCAGAGATTTCAGGAACTTCAGGATTCAGAAAAGTTCAGACCAACTGCTAGACCTTAATGCAAGGCTCCAAATGCCCAGGAGTTTGACTTGGATGTGCTAGAATCAGTACAAAATTCCCTTACAAGGGAAATCCATTTTTGTTGTGATGGGACAACTGACTCTTGTGATCAATATCCCTGGAATTCCACTCCTTGTCATCCACATCAGAGCTTGCCTCAATGCAATGTGTGCCATTTGACTTCCCTTTCAAAGAGCCACCCTTCTTAGCCTTCACCACAGTACAGTACCAGTTGGTGCAGGCTTCCATGCTCTCTGGGCTATGAGCTCAATCCAGGTAGAATGAAAGATGACCAGATGGATCATGGACCACTTCTGCCTGCCCTGGCCATCTGGTTGATGCAAGGCCCTTCAAAAGTGAATCTGGCAGACCTCAACGTGCTCTTTCCTGCCAGGCACTCAACTCTTTGAGACCCTTACAGAACCCAGTAAATTCAAGGTCTTGAGAAGACAAATTTCTATAAGAATCACTGTTACAGTAGCACATACACGATTCAAGCCTGCAAATGCTGAAAGAATGCTCAAGCAATCTGCCATGTACCAGCACACAAGAGCTCTGCAATACATGTCTGATGGGGCTTGGAAAAGTCACTGTCTGCAGTTGATGTATACAATTAGAGGGAGGGCTACAACAAGCCCAACTGATGCAGAGTGCAACAACCAGGGCTGCATTGATCTGCTGATGCTCCCTTTCCGGAGCAAGCTGCACATTCTCCACACCATAACTCTCTAGTGTTGGTGGAATCTCCATTGATCTCTTAGCACACATATTCACCCATTGCAAGGCATGCCAGGTTGATCCTTAGATCATCTACTGCTAATCAATGCTGATGGGGGCATTGCAGGAAAGCTACTATGGCTAAACCAACTGTTAGGCAAAGATGCTGAAGAGGCATACTGACAGCTCTTTGCGATAAAGCTTGCATGGAAATATGAAAGGCAGAGATGCTGAAGAGGCATACCAACAGCTAAATTATTGATGATGAGCTTGAAGAATATCTGCATGTTCATTGGGTTG
This sequence comes from Sphagnum contortum, assembly GCA_963920785.1. NCBI lineage: Eukaryota > Viridiplantae > Streptophyta > Sphagnopsida > Sphagnales > Sphagnaceae > Sphagnum > Sphagnum contortum. The sequence goes on from OY987278.1 coordinate 18,833,485, forward strand.
ATAGTTAGTATGTGTCATTGTTCTTGAAGTCATAAATACTCGGTAACCCATTGCTTGGGTGCTGCATACCACGTCTTAGTTGCACACCAAGGATCTCCAGATATCAAATGCCAATGTGTGGAAATATGGAAATATGTGTGGGCTCATATATATGCAAACAAGAAAAGCACTGCATTTCTCTTATGAACATGGTTAGGCAAAGGCAAGGTCCTAAAACGAATGGCAAAATGAGGAAATTGCATGAAATGATAACTACCCGAAAAAAAAATTATGACTGGAAAGTGGAAAACTATAGACCTGTTTCTACAAATAAAATATCATGACTGATTTACACTAGATTTGCGCTAGACTACTGTTTGTAAATATATTCATGAGCTCGTTTGCTTGCTCTCACTCTCACCTCCCAGTCACCATAAGGAATTTCAAGTCTCATGATGTCAGGATTTACAGTGGAATTGTAGGATTCAACAAATCTTTTTACACCCTTAAGCTTCAGTATGCAATTTTTCAAGGGGTCCTTCACATTATACGTGAACCAACCTATGATGATGAACTCTACATAGAAGTAATAAGGACAAATTGCTCTCAATAGTTTTCTTAGAAACAGAAGTAAGGGGAGTAAACATATGGTTACTCCAAGAGCAGTGGTGCCGATTATGCTCCTTCGGTATGCATCTGGATGAGGTAGGAGCACAAGTCCTGCCATGGCAAAAGCTCCCATTCCAAATAAAATGGACAAAACCACAAAAAATGATGCCAAATGAACTGCACTGCGAATATGAGCAAGTCTGATGCCTTTGCTCGGAATAGCAGCTCCTGCAGCAGCAAAAAACGTGGCTACGGCTAAGTAGAAAGACAAACTGTCAAACACCAAAAACATTTGAATGTCCCACTGATGCTCCATTTCATTGTAAGTATCAGGTACAGTTTTGAAGTAGCTCGATGGGGGTTGTAACCATGCTGCAAATGTCACAGATGCCAGTAGAGACGCACCCACCAGAATTGCACTGGCAGCACTGGCATATGCTTTGTCATCACCATATAACCCAGTCCGTTCAAAGTGTGATTGCAACATGAGCACTAGTTTGTAATCGGCGTCTCGAACTGCAATATCAAACGGCGTAAAACCTCGCTCGTCCTTTTTATCAGCGTCGATAGAATGTGCTCGTAGCAATACGTCCACTAGTTTATAACTGCCACGCATTACAGCTATGTGGAGTGGAGTTAGTCTCTTGTTGGCCGGAGAGTTTACAACATCTGGGACGTTGTGCTCATCGATGAACTTCAATAGCGCTCTTGTGATTGGAACTGCACAGGACATTTCAGTATTGTTAACTGCCTGGTGAAGAGGTGTAAATTCCAATCTGTTCTTGGCAGTGACGTCTATGATTTTGCCCGTGGTTGGACGCCACTTCAAAAGTTGTTCCACCGTTTTCGTGAATCCCAAAAATGTAGCCAAGTGTAAGGGTGTGTCATTCCAAGATTCCGTGTCTTGAGTGCTTCGCAACCGTCCATCCCCCATGTTCGTGGCCACAACATTGGGGTCCATATCGGGGCATTTTAGCATCTCCGTGATGATCTCGTCGCGATTCGCATGCCGCGAGTGGGCAGCCAAGTGTAAGGGCGTGTAACCGAATTTGTCCCGGATGTTGATGCCTCTATGCGAATGGTTCATACAGATGTAATGCACAATCTGCAACTGTCCATTAGAAGCAGCCATATGTAGCGATGTTCTTCCCTCGTGAAATGCAGGTAAGGCGTTCTCAATGATATGCCTCTGCCATTCTTCAGGAATACGATGGTCTGTGGCGTAGTTTTCGACGGTTGGTGCCTCCTGGTCTCCGGCGATCGCAGACGCATCCGCCTGGAAGTTCACATTACAGTCAGACAAGAGCCTTGTGAAGGTGTAAAGGTTGCCACTTCTGGCTGCTCGCAAAATTTCTCTTGCCTCGTTTGGAGATGGACACCGCGCCATTGCAAAACCGTAATGTCTTCTGGGATCACAGGGAAGCCCCCTCTACATGCTGCAACAGCTGACCCAAAATTGAAGTTACCAAAACCCTCTGGTTCTTCACAACTACCAACAAGGCATAAAACTTGACAACCTTAGAGCTTGTCCCAATGCCCAAGATTTGTCCTATTAACAGCAACTATTTTGGAATCTTTCTCCCTTATGATTCAAGAGTTAGATCTGAGTTTTTTTGTTTTTTTGCCCCCCCGGCTGACAGATTTTGATGTTTTTTAAAACCAAAGAATCTGGAAAGATTGTGGAGTTTCGAGTAGTTAAACTATATTTGGAATTTTTTTTGGCTGATTCAAACAATGTCTGAATCAGTTGTAACTCTAAAGGCGCGGAGTCTGCATCAAGTCGACACCTTTCGATTCTCCAATTTCTAGATCAGCCGAGCTGCCCATTTTGTTTTCGGTTTTGCACTTTCTGTGATGCCAACAGGTTTAATCTCCTGTAATACATGTATGTACTTAGCCTCTCGCCTTGGATCACTATTGTGAGTTTCTAAGCTTCACTAATGAACTCTTGCGTTTGAGTTTGCAGGAGGAACATTTAGGCCCTAGTTAGATGGGTGAAATCTACAACAGGACACTGTACGATAGCCGACCTAATCAAGTCAGCATCAACATCATTCAAAACGGCTTACTGATTTTGTAAGGAAATCAGCGTCTGACATCTTGACTCATTAAGTTGTCCAGATGCTTATCAGAAGTGAGCTTGAGCAGCTCCGACAAAGTTTATATTACACACTTGACAGCTACATCTGATGAATTTGTAAACTCAATACTGCTCCTGGCACTATTCAGCATCTCCTGACAGTTTGGTGGACCTAGGAATTGATGAAGTTGATGTACAGAGAGTTCAGTCATTTATGAACCTGCTGATAAATAATTCCTTCAGATTTACACATCTTGTTGAAAAGTTTACCAGTCGAAAATCTTCCTGCGTGGAACTCCTCCTCGTCTACAAAATTGCAGTTCACGGCAATCAATCCATCCATCTCAAAGGAGCGATGGAGATGTGAATACCTGCTACTAGTTACTGTGAATATGTGAAAAGGCCTGTGATCAGCATTAACTGGACTGCAGGTGGTTTTTCAGTCTACCATGTGCTTCTCCTTTTCTGTAAGAAACACAACCAACACCATGTAAATGAATTTCCGGGTCCCCAGGAAATTCTTGAAAATCACACAAGTTCTCTGCATACTCTCAAATCAAAGTCTCTACAAAACTCGGTCCATCTTCTCTGAAACTACTCCACATGAGCTTCCTCACATTAAATTACTGCATATCTAGGCAGCTCCTTTCATAAGGACCTGAAGATCTTTGTAATATAAGATAAATATGTCATTGTGTGCAAGTCTAGATAGTTGTGGATGCCACATAGAATATTATTGATTGCAGGATCCATTTACAAGTACTAATAAAATTTGATCATGAATGTTCTGAGGAGCAGACTTGTTCTCACATGACAAACATCTGAAACTCCACAACTCACAAGCCTAGGCCACTACTGGTATGAATAAACACCTTGATTGAAAGGGTGTTCAGATAATCTATCCAAACCAAAAAAAGAACAATTGTTTTGAAGGATGGAGGAGAGTTCAATTAGAGTTTGGCAATGGTTCCATGCTCACTCAGACACATGAATTATGTCTTCTTTGGCAGACAAGGAGGGCTCAGAGTGAGGGCCCAGTTTAGGAAACGGAATCCGTGACTCCACCTCTGCTTTATTGGAGCATATTATGTTGCCTGGAATGCGCATGGCCAAATGAATAGCATCTTATCCTAGGCTTCTTTTTGCACACTTCACAAGCAATTTTGAAAGGCCCCCCAAAAAGAAGGAAAGGCCAAAAGCTTTTTTTGGCCCATCAAAAAGAAGCCTAGGATAAGATGCTATTCTTAAGGCAAAAGAAGAATTATAAAAGCTCAAATATTTCACCATGCAAAAATATAATCTTCAAAAAATCCTCTAAAAGAAAACCAAAAATCCTTCTTAATATCATAACTCTTTTAACTCTAGAACTAATCTCAAGTTTCAATACAAGCCAAAATATCATCTTTCACAAATCCTCATATAAAAATAGACCTATTGCCTCGTGGCCAAAATCCCTTAAGCTACTATATACTCGGCAATGAATCTAAACACAATATCCTTGCCTTAGTAGGCAAGGCCAATTAAATAATATACCTTTCAGTGGATGAGGGGCTAAAATGAACCAGCACTCCAATGAGGATACCTTCACCTTCTTGAGGGAGACTTCTTGAGGAAACTTGAGGAAAATTTTTAATTGGACCATGATTTAGTGTAGGCCTAAATGGTCAAACATTCATAATGTTTAGGAGTAACTCAAGAAATGTATTTGGGTTTCTAGTTTTTATCATGGTACCATTGTAGGTGATGCTATTTGGTTTATCCAAGTCCTAAATGAGGTTAGAAAAACATTTTTTAATAAGTTGCTAGTGAGTTGTGAATTAAGAAAAGCAATTTTTTAATTCCTCAAATTCCAATAAAATGTTATTAAGAATCATTTGCAAGCTTCATTGAAGTTGAAAACTTTGTACATTTTGATGCAAGTGATCATGTTGCATAAAGTTGGAGAATATGGATGGAAGGGTTGTGCTTGAAATGTGATGCAACATGAAAAGAAAGTTAAAAATTAGTTTGGATTAATTGTAAAAAGTTCAAACTTTTATTTTGTTTTTGTTAATTTGATATGGTTTGATGTTCACTTTTTTTTTAAATGAAATATCAGATTTTTGTCAATTCATCGTGTCAAATGCATTTGCTAAAGTGCCCATCATAATGAAATGAAAAATAGAAACTAACTTACCACCAAAAAACAAATGTAGGTGAACCCATCAAAATACATCATTGAAATTTTGATTCCTAGGTACCATGTCATTCACATTATCTGGTAAGGTAAAAGCATCTAAAATCATCATTGCACCCTAAACTCGCACATCAATTACTTTTTGATAACCATTCAAATGTGTGTTTATTAATGCATGACTACATCAAGTTTTGGTTTTAAATTATTTTTAAAGTGGTTTGAAATAACAATTGAACCTGCTTCAAATAAATATGCCCAATTGTATGGTTTATTTTGACATTATTATGACATATTTTTTGATTGCACAATGTTCATTCTATTTGTGTGACAAATTTAGTGTCCTTTCAAAAGTTCATTATAAGTCCATTCTTTTTTTAAAATTCATTCACATTTTAAAATATGATTCTTATTAAATTTTCTTGTAATGTGGATAATTAAATTTTCACAATGTTGATGTTGAATATGATTTTACATGTTAAGTTCATTTGTAACCCAAAAAAATTACAATTGTAACAATTCAAATAACCATCTTAGTTATGTTTCGATAACATTTTGAAATTCAAAGTTCATTTTTAGTCAAAGTCAATGTCAGTCCAATGGTTAAATGAAAAAGATTGGATAAAATCAATGTACAAAAAGTAAATAACATACATAAAATCTTATGTTTATGGTTCATGCAATAATACTAAACAAGAGCAAACTAAAAAGAAAAAGGGAATGTTCAACTATAAGATCTCTTCCTCTTTATACGTTAGTGGTTTTTTTTTTTTTTTTTAAGTTTTTATGCCTTTATTGTTTAAAAAGTGCCGAAACACATTTTCAATGGATTTTTTATAGGCAATTTTTTGAATGGACCTAGATTTAGTTTATGTATGTTAATATATATTAATCCCCCAAAAACATTACCAAAAAATTCCACTACTCCAACTCTAATTTTGAAATGTATTTGCAATTTTTCATACTTTGTGATAGGTATTGTTTTGTCATAATTACATATACCATATGTTCAAGATTTTCAATCTTTGTTGAATTTTTTTAAGAAAAACTTTAGTTGAAGTCTTAACCTAATCAAATATACTTTAAAAAAAAAAAAAAAAAAAAAAAAAAAAAAAAAAAAAAAACCTAAAATGTGATATCTATTCATTGTTAATAAAAACTAAATGCAAAAATATTATAAAACTTGTGACACTAAGTTTTTATGGGCTTAATGTGCTCTCACCCATGGTAAATTACTTGCTTCTTTTCCCCCTACCACCATGTTGGTAACCTCAAATATATGCATTTTACATTTGAAATTATTGTGCTTTTGGCAAGGGGAATTTGATTTGCATCTGATAATAAGTTTTGAAATTAGGTTCAGGTTATGTGGATGGGATAGTAGAGATGAAGGTATGGAAAATTTTAATGCGTTGAAAATGGCATTAAAACATTATGATTTCAAATTCAATTTAATACATCTTGAACAAACTTGGCATGACCCTCTTTCAAGTCATGGCTGAATTTAAGTAATGACAAGATCCATTGAATTTCTTATACAATTAAAGACACATTCCATTTGATAAAAAGTCAAGAATCAAAAGGTTTGATATTGCATGTTATGTTATCAACTTGTTTTTGATCTCGCTTTAAAATGATCTAAACATGATTTTTTAAAACTTTGTAAATGACTTGTGCAAAGCAACCTCCTAACATTGGTGTACACTAATATTAAACATATCAATATAACATCAATTTCCTTGCCAATTACTTTTTTATCTCATTTACATTAGAATTGTTCACTCAATTGCTAAATTCATCTAAAGGCCAATTTCAATTTTCTTATTTCACAATGCAAAACAAAAGCACAACACTTAAAACCTAACCAAAACTATTCGCAAACCTTGAAGTCTTTTTTTTACACCTCACTTGTGTTCTTAGGAATTGGGTCCCTATAATTTTATTTTTCTTGTTAAGTGTATGTTTGTAGTTCCGTTTGCCAATGGGTGTAAGCACAAATAAAAAAGCTAGTTATTGTGTAACTATTGTTTTAATTTGTGTTTACAAAACATTGTGAAAAAATATTATTTGAACATTATTTGAGCAATTTCATGTTGCCACATCAACTAGTCAAGACTGCTCAAATAATGTTTAAATGTTCATTTTGGCTCTTATTATTTTGTTTCAACCCAAAATTATATTTTTTTGTACTATGAGGGATCATTGGACCTTCCTAAAAAAAATTATTTGCATATGAGGTTTTTTTCCCCTTTGCAAGACCCTTTTCAATGATTTAACATGTGTTTTCAAACTAATAAACCATGTATTTACAATAATTTCTTATGGATTGCACAACTACTAGAAGAAATATTGTCCATTCTAACTTTATGTTTGCAAGTAATGTGTGATTAATGTCCAAATCAACCCGTTTTGTAACTACACCTATGATAATCATGTGTCATCATAAGTGCAATTGTGTGCTAATAGTTGCATATGTGAATACATTGCGATGATTCCTTAGATTTTGGTTATACATGCAAGTATAATCTGTGACTACAAATTTTTTTAATGAAAATATTGATGAAAAACATGAACATATGCCATCAAATATAATTGAATGCCATTGATGGTTGACAACCAAATTATTTTTGCTACTATATTTTCTGCCAACTATACATAGATGACTAGCACTAGAAGAAAACCTTATCTTTTGTGACTGATTAATTTACAACTATATGAAATTAATTGTCATATGCAATCTTTCGTTGTTTTGCAATTATTTATGAACTTTGACATTTTTGGATCAATTTTGCGAGCATATTGTGACTAATGGTTTTTTCATCCTTCCAATACAAGGAATTATCACAATGCCAAAATCCCCAATCCATGACTCCATCCATGACTAGGTTGCTAGTCATTTAGGACATCCATGACTACATGATTATGTAGTCAAATAGGACACATCATATTTTTAAATGTCTTTTGTGACTATAGTCATGAGGGACAATGTTTTTTTACCACTATGACTTTTGTGACTATAAATATGAAAGACATCAAAATATATATCTCTACCCTAGGCTAAGTAAAGCTACGATCTATTAAGTTAAAGCCCTAGACTACACGCTAAAAATGTAACCATTAACCTACCTAGGAATGTAAGCTAACCTATTTAACTAGCAACCTATGTTAAGCTAAGTATTTAGGCTAAGCTAACAACCTAACTTAGCCTAGTTAGCCTTATAAGACTAGGTTGCACTTGAAGGATGAAGGTTTTAACCATTGTAACACATTTTTTTACATGATAAAAGTTGTCACAATATTATCATTATAAAAATTATTTAATTTATTTAAGTAACTTAACCTACCTACTTACCTAGGGTACCTACCTAGTAACATATAACCTACTTGGTAGCTTAATAGGTACCTTGGTAAGTTCGGCCACCTAGCTAAAGTAAATACCTAACTAGTACATAGTATGTACCAAGGCACATACTTACTTAGGTAGCTTCTAATAGCTAATTAATAACTAGGTAAATAGTACCTAATACATACATATTTGGTAGGTATACCTTGTAGTGATGTAGTCATAATTTAGTCACAATGTAATCGCAAAGATGATTAAAGGTATATGACTAAAGACATATGACTACATGACTAAATTAAGATGGTCACAAAATGTCCAAATCATGAACTGAGACATGTTTGGCATTATGTATAAAATTATTTCATCCGAAACAACCATGTATGTCACATTAATCATAATAATAACAAACATTTGGTAACCATCATGATGTGGACCTATCCCCTAAAGGGTTATTAAAAGCACATCCAATAATGGATTATATCATTAAATTGGAGGAAGAATAACAATGTAATGGGGTGCAATCACAATCCAATGAGCCAAAATGGGCATCAAATCACAAACAAAACTAGTCAAAATTAGAGAAATATTTATGTTTTCTTATTTAAAACCATGACAATCATGGTAATTTGTTGTTTGTTCATTCATATGAATGTCAAAAAATTCCAAACCAAAAATCCATTTAATGAACTTTAAGGTTTAGGATTTTATTTAAAACATTTGAAAGTGAACAACTATTGGGTTAGAAGGGAGTCAATTTTATAAAGGATTGTCAAAAGGATTCATATAATAAAATTGTCTTGATGGGAAAATAATTAAGAGGATAAAAAAAAATTAACCACATCCAAAAATGACTCCTACCCTAAAAAACTATGGAATTAAAACTTTAAAAATTCAAGGAATTTTTCAATTTTGATTTTTTTAAAAAAAGTTCAATAGTCTTTTATCACATATATGTACATACATGTTAAGAAAAGTTATAGCAAATTACACAAGAAAACAAAAATTTTAAAAATGAATTTATGCTTATGATTTAATATTGTTATCAATTTTTAAAAGGGAACATAGAATTTACAAGGAATTTGCATGCTTTCAAAAATTCATATTTATTCGAAAATGATGAACAAAAAAACATGTCATGTATTGGGACAATTATAAACATTTCTTTTTAGGCAAAAATATATGCAATCCTTGTGTAAAGTAATATCGTTGGGTCATTGTACCTTGTTTACACCCAATGATGTGAAAATTGACTAAAGTGGCATTAAAATTTTGTGTTAAATACCACACTCTTTACAAAGGTGGTGTAAATAACCCCTTGCCTTTAATTTGTTAACCATAATGATTGGCCTAGGTGCCAATATTTAAATGGTATCACAATAAAATATTTCTCAAAATTTATGTTTATGGGTGTGGTGGAAAAACATTTATTTATGTGTTGGACAGTGACCCCAACCTGAATTAAAAGCATTATTGAAAATGTTCTAAGTTATTTTTTTAATATATAAAAGGTAAATTTATGTGTACCCTACAAACTCCAACCTCCAAGTAATTTCCCTTTTTTGCTACCATATACTATTTGATACCTTCCTATGGTAGCAACTGACTTCCTACTCCAAAGACTAAAACCTTGCATACATTCTTATCAAATTTTTGTAAAAGAAGTACAAAATTATTTTACAAAATGTAACAACACATTATGCACCTAACTCCCTTCATTTTCTAATGGAATAATCTCACGCAAAGCACATTAAGGTTCTTCAACCATTTTCCATTGAAAATAACACACAAGTACAATACAATTCCAAACTATTGTCCTTTCTCTCATGTTAGACAACACACCTCTCCAAAAGAGAGCTCTCAACTCTTTCTTCAAAACTACAACCCATCAAATGCTCTAAAATCCCTTCCAAATCCTCCTTTAATCCTTCTTCTCCACAAAACCACACAAGGCCCACATTGACCTTGTGAAAATAGGTCCTTATCTTAATCTTTCCTAGAAATTTTTTAGGTGATTGGATGGATTACACCCAACCATTCATTAACATGAACTATTTAATCCCATTAGTTTCACCCCTTTGGTAAAGGACATAAGTCGACTACTAGTAATTAATTAGATACTAGGATGCCAATGGCATTAACTAGTTTATGAATTTTTACCCGTTAACATAAGCTTATAAAAGATGTAGTTAATGAAAGTCCTTTGAAAAGGTAGTTGATAAATTTTTTAAAAATATGTCATTGATGAAAGCCCCTTGTCAAAATATCTAGAAAATATTGTAGAAAGTTTTGTTGGCATAACAAATTAAAAGGTTGAATTTTTAAAGGTTCCATGGGATTATAAAGGTCTTAAGGTTAACATTTGTTAATCTTGTCAACACAAGTTATAATCCTTAGACTTCTATTCAATCTCATGCTTAATTAATTGCATCATGCTTTATTCAAATAATAAAATTTCATAGTTTTTGTTTGTTGTTGAATTCCTTGTTTTATCAAGTTCATATGTAATCTCCTCCTTATATATTTGTCTTGTCTTTGACAATATGTAAAAGGTACATCCACATCACTAGAAGCACAACAATGCAACTAGTGCTTGGCTTTTCATGTTTCAAAGTGATAATTTAATTTGTTGTTAAAATTGTTGGATTCATTTATATAACAACATTCATAACCTATCATGGGGACATGTGAATAAATTTGAAATTAATCTAATGAATAGAAAATATGAAAAAGTTTAAAAACATTGTAACCCATGGTTTTAAACAAAAAAAAAACATGTTTAACAACTTGAAAATCTTTTTAAATGAGTTATTTTTGATAAATTTTTAATACAAACCATAACATAATAATACTCAAAAAAATAGATACTTAAAAAACGTTAAAGATTATTTTTCAAAATATTTTAAGAATAAATAATCAAATATGCAACCCAAAAGTGGTGGGTGTGGTTTAATTACAAATGATCATTTTAACAATCATAGTCCCAAACTTTAAAGCTTCATAACTAAACTAAATCTACTCAATTAAAAAAATTTAAAAATCAAATAGATTACCATAAAGGTACTTTAAAAGATGATTTCTCAAGAAAAAAATCATAACATGTTTTAAACTTGTGTTCTTGACCAAAGTTCAAAGAAAGGAAAACATGTTACATTCTTAAAACGTTTTCTAAATGTAATGATTAGAACATCAAAAGAAAAAATGACATATCATTAAATTTTAATAATTTATATAGCTTATAAATATTGAATTCATCAAAAAATCTAATGAAAAACCTTGTTTAAATGTTTCAATTATTTTTCTAAAGTTCAATGGGTTTAAGAAAATGAAGGCGTGATGTTGCTAGTAGTATCACCCAAGCATGTTTTTGGCCGCCTTCCTTACCTACCCACTTGTTACCTAGCTATTTATTTAAATACCTAAGTAACAAATGGAACAAATTAAACTTTAGTAGTCCAAATGAAAGACTTTCATTCTAAAAAAGTTTTGGAGTCCTTTCTTTTTTATTGGTTTATATTTTAACAAGACATTCAAAATTTGTTCAATTATTTTTTACTAACCTTTTTTCCCACTTATTGGTCGAAGGACTAATACATCTATATCCACCTTTCATTGTTAAACATCTCAAAACATTCATTTTGCTTTAAAACATAAGAACACGTGACAAGACTATGTCATGGTTCTTGTTGTGATGTTAACTGTGAACACACCTATGGTACACGAAGCTTAAATGAATCCTTCAATTCATCATACACTCTGCATCCAATGATTTGGTAATGGAAATTGTGTGAAATGTTTTCTTCCTAAATTCATAAAATTGCACATAGACGTTGTGTAATTAAAACCTTTTTTGAAGCATGGGTGTTTTCTTGCTAAGGATTTTCACACATGACTTTTTTCAAGTACATTTTAAAGATTTTTTAAAAGTTCTATTGAATTTTGAAGCATAGAATTAAAACCATATGTTGATTTCTTAAAAGTATAGCTATAATAAGTGATGTTGATTCAATAAGTTCCAATCAAAAAAATCATGTCAATTGTGAAAAATTGAAATCTTTATGAAACCTTTTTTTGACTATGATGAAAATCTATTTACTTACAAAAGATTCTGCAACTATCAATTTATGACATGTAACAATTCAAAATTTATCAATTATTAACCGTTGGCATGTACACAAATGAGTTAATATTTCATTTTTGTAAAATCTTCATAATTGATCAACAATTTAGAGCTCTTTTTATTCTTAGTCCAACAGAATTGTGTGTTTTTTACATGTTAAGTGGCATTCTTTAACAACCACACATATAAATAGGATGAAATATTTTCATCCACTTTCATGTTGGATGAAATTTTACTTATACATGCTTCAAACATGTTTTAAATGCATGACATCCATATGCGAAAGCTACAAACCTCTAAATTAATTAACAACAAAATCAAAGTCATGAATCCAATGCACGATGATTCTTGTAACAACCAAATTGACGTGATACAATTGGAATTAAAAATGCAAAAGAACATCAATCTAAGAAAGAGATTACTAAAATTGAGAATGGAAAAAAAATAGAATACTTGTGAATACTAGAATTGAGAATATGCATAAAAATAACATTTCAAAAAAATGAATATTGAACTAAAAAATGCTAAAAACAACGACTGTCAACATGAACATTGGCATTGAAAATGCACGAAAACAACCAACCACATGAATGAATATTGGACTTTAGAATGCAAAAATTGAAGATGATGAAGCAAGCTTAAAGGAAAACAAAAAAAATAGTACTACCTTATTTAAGCAAAAACAATGTTGATCGCAACCTTCTCTTCTCTTGGAAACTTCTTCCTCATTGATTAATCTTGACTTGACAAGAAGCAACCACAAACTATGCAGATGCTTGCCATTTTGGCAATGCCTAAGCACACTATTTTTTAGGAATCCAAATCTTGAACATGTTTTAAATGGTAACTCAATAACCTTATAAAGGCCTCATGAAAAGATGAACGAATAAAGCTTTCCACAAAGTCTTGCATTTATATGCATATGTATAGGTCGGAAAGAAAAACGAAGAGAGCTACAAAGACATTGGAGAAAAAGATAATGAAAGATGAAAAGAGTTAGGAAAGAATAGGAGATAGAGGGAAAAAATGGTAGGCACAAAAGGGAGGGTTATATGTAGGCTTTTCTATAGCTCCAAACAACCACTAGGTAGGTTTGTAAGTAGGTATGAATGGCATATATAAACATACACAACTATTTTTATTGCATAAATTAAAAAAGATAATCAAATATAATTAAATGTAAAAACCCATTGGACAATGGATAGGAATTTCCCCAAGTCTAAACATATTGTTGTCATGACGTTCTTCTCACCATAGCACAAGTAATTTAGTAGTTCATCCAAGGGAATTAATAACACCATCATTAGAGCAAAGGGGTTGAAGACTTGATATTAAAAAACTCTTGAAAAATTTGCATTGAGGACTTGACATTAAAAAACTCTTGAAAAAAATTGCATGTACAAGTTAGAGTTGGAACAAAACTTATAAAATATAAAATATATTACATTTAAAGTCCATCCAGATTCCATATTGAAATATAAAATAAATACCCATATATGATATGCCTTGGATTTCCTGGGAATATTGCATTCCCAAGGAAATAATTAAATAAGTAAGTAAATAAATAGTCATGAATTGGGGTGGGTATTCCAGGTGCCCTACTTGGCACGTGGCTCCACCCGATTGGATATGCACGATTATCTTTGCGTGTTATCATGACTGACCAATCACGGGAACGGGCTGGGACTCTCCCACCAGCCCCGCCCGGCCCTAGATTTGGTAAGGCTGGGGATAAGGCTGTGGGAGGGGGAGAGAGCGTTGCTGCTGCTGCTGCTGCTGCCGCTGCTGTCAGTCAGTCAAGTCCTTTGCGCCATCGCCAGTCCTTTGTAAGTGCCATCGCGCTTTTCTGTAACTACTTGAGTGTCTCTGTCTCTGTCTCTCTCAGATTACCTTTCTGAATTCTGCAGCCATGGCATGTACTTCAGCAACAGCAGCAGCAGCAACGACTTCTTCTTCTCTGAGCCAATTGCAGCTTCAGTCGCATTTCCATGGACAACAGAGTGGTCTGGCGAGTAGTGGTACGCATGCGGAGAGTCTAAGAACGTTGACGATGCGTGTGAATGGTCATTGTTGTAGCAGTGGCGGGAGAGGAGGAGGATTCGGACTAGGACGGCGGCGTGCGTTTGTGGTCACTTGTAAAGTGGCACCGGTGAAGAAGACAGTGGTGATTGGTTTGGCGGCTGATTCTGGTTGCGGGAAGAGTACGTTCATGCGGAGGTTGACGAGCATTTTTGGAGGTGCGGCTACACCGCCGAGGGGAGGGAATCCCGATTCCAATACTCTAATTAGCGATACTACCACGGTCATCTGCTTGGATGACTACCACTCGCTGGATAGATATGGACGCAAGGAGAAGGCAGTGACCGCTTTGGATCCCAGAGCCAACAATTTCGATCTCATGTACGAGCAGGTGAAGGCACTCAAGGAAGGCAAATCCGTCGAGAAACCGATTTACAACCATGTGTCTGGTCTCCTGGATCCGCCTGAGACTATCCTTCCTCCCAAGATTCTCGTCATCGAGGGGCTTCATCCCATGTGAGTGCCAGTATCCTTGATTCTCCTCGCCATAGTGACTATTTTTTTGCAAAGTGTACATGCGGAGTCCTGTTGGATTGTCGAACCTGAAAAGAATTGCGGCATTTTTAAAAATGTTATCCTCTCTCCCTATTGTTCTCCAAAGCTCGCTCGAAAGACTTCGAATTCTTGCAAGGTGATTGCAATTGAGGAGATTCATCACAGGATCAAAACTCCAGCAACTGCAATACTGCCATCTGCCGGATGCGGTATGATCCGTTGAAGTCATAATGCAAAAGGCTTCAGCAATTAGCCTGCCGTCGCAGGTCTGAAATCAATTTCAGGGCTTGACCGTCCATCATCGTGGCCGCGTATTTCAGTTTACGTTATTGTGATGTCAAGTCTCTGCGGTTGTCTTATTACCGTGCCCTCCTGTTGCTGCTACGAATTTGCGAAAGTTGTTCTACTTTTGGTCCAATCATGTGAAATAATGGACGCCGTGTTGATGTTGGACAGGTACGACGAGAGAGTGAGATCTCTACTCGATTTCAGCATCTATTTGGACATCAGTGACGATGTCAAATTTGCTTGGAAAATCCAGGTTTGACAAGCTTCCCCGATTCTACCTCATAGCAGTTGAGCACCTCGTTGTCCAAAGAGTTCCACAGATTTCTAGTGCTTCAGACTTCTTTCCTTAGCAACTGTCTAAATTATCTGTCAGGCCATCCCTTCTAGGGGTTGTGGAGCATGAAGCAGAGAGTCTGTCTTTGGCCTGGGTATTTGGATGACAAAAGTATGCTTAAAGTTTCATGATCATGTCCTCCAATTGCTATTATATTCAGCCTTGTAGTTTCTCAGGTGCAAATTATGCTGTTTATCTGCATTTTCTGTGAATACAATCATAACACACATGTTGGATGCATATATCTCAGCGTGATATGGCTGAGCGAGGACACAGCCTGGAGAGCATTAAGGCGAGCATCAGGGCCCGGAAGCCTGATTTTGATGCCTACATTGGTATGCAGTCAATGTGCTTTGTCCCATATTTACTGCTGCTCAGTGCTTACTTGCTGGGATCATTGAAAGTCACGCTCATGTTTTGGGCATATTTTCAGTGCCAGGCTATCACCGGCAGAAATGTGCATAGTTCATGGATTTGTGTTATGTGTACAGATCCACAGAAGCAGTATGCAGATGCCGTGATTCAAGTGTTGCCAACCCAGTTGATCCCGGATGATAATGAGGGCAAAGTGCTGCGTGTGCGCATGGTGATGAAGGAGGGTGTGAAATACTTTGAGCCAGTATATCTCTTTGATGAAGGTTCAACCATTAATTGGATTCCTTGCGGTCGCAAACTCACATGCTCTTATCCAGGCATCAAGTTCTTTTATGGGCCAGATACGTACTATGGCAATGAGGTACTGTGTAACCTGGTTCTACATGATTGTTATGTTTGAACTCTCATTTGTTTTTCTTTGCATGGAGATGCAAAGACTGTAGTAGCAGTTGGAAACAGCATTTCTAATTTGGAACAACCCAGGGAAAAGCAGAAAGTTCTGCCCTGTGAGCAGGTCAGATGAGTGGCTTCGTGCAAAATTAGGCACTGCTAAGTTTACATGTTACAGATTCTGGAGAGTGTGAATGTCAGAAGGGCAGGCTATTTACAAGTGACATGTCTGGCATGGTGTTGAGCAGGTATCTGTGCTGGAGATGGATGGCCAGTTTGATAAGCTTGATGAGTTGATATATGTGGAAAGTCATCTCAGCAACATCTCCACTAGGTTCTATGGAGAAATCACTCAACAGATGCTGAAGCATGGTGATTTCCCTGGAAGCAACAATGGCACTGGGTTGTTTCAAACAATTGCTGGGCTTAAGATCAGGAATGTATATGAGAGGATCCTTGCAGATGGGTCTTCTGTATTGAACAGAGCCAAGATCTAGAAGCCTTCCACTACTTGTATCATGGATTGTATGGCCTGTCCTGTCCTCCACAATAGAGGTTTTACCTGAGGCTGGATGAGTTTTGTAGGTCTATTTTGTGACTAGTGTTTCTCCATTTTCAAAGTAGATATGTAGTTTGTTTGTGCAGTTATAATGGCAAAGCCAACAAATTGAGCAAGTGCTTGTCATCCAAGTATTGTTTTTTCCTTATGACCAATCTGCACTGATTTTTAAGACCATACAGACTTGGGGTACATCAACTGCTTTGTGCGCCATGTGTACCAGTGGAGAACACCTCAATATTGCAAACACGCAACTGTTGGGACCAAAGTCAGTGTAAGTACCCAACTGAACTTGAGACATGAACTTGAAAGTATTTTGACAGTTGTTCAGCTGGTACTGTCACAGATAGGAATCTGTCTGCTAGTGATGTCATGTTTCAATCAAGTTTTGTGATCTAACCTTCGGTACAAGCTCAAGAAGAAAAGTTGCTTGCATTGGGCTGTTAAAGGGGGTAACTACGGGTAGGGGGGAATCCCTTGGTTCACATGTAAGTAGTTCATCCATGTGAATTACATTCCCAAGTCCATATAGATGAACTGGGCTTGTTCACCATTTTCCTACAGTTCAGGCATATGGGGAGGTCTGGTCTTTCCCTTGGAGTTCCATTTTTAACTCCACTTTTTATCTTGTCCCTTCATGGCTCTTTGCTCCTAGAGCGCAACTCTTTCTTTATGTGAATGATGAGCTCTTAATGTGAAAGTTGGATCTCTTAGGCATTGATGCATGTGATGGAAATGAATGGATGGGAATCAATCAGTTTTGTTTTTGGAGGTAAAGTGGAACTTTTCCATGGTTCCATTTTCAACACAATATGCAAGCTTGCTGATTGTGAAAGTAATGTTCCTCAGAGGTTTGGTGGAGCACAATGTGGAACTTAGATTTCATGGTCCTATTTTCAACATGATCTGTGAGCTTTCTGTTTTCTGCCTCATGGGTTTGGTGGAGCTCAATTCTCAAGACACATTTTAGTTCAAATGTGAGACAAATATATTCAAAGAAGCAGGAAAATGTACTATCTTGCAGATTTAGGAAGCTAGTGCATAAATTGTCACGAGTCTGTTTTTTCACAACAGGTTTCTCCTCTTGAATTTGAGCACTTGCACTGAGTTCTCTATTGGCAAAAGCAGCAGAAATGTATGATACTAGCATGTCATAGCTTGTGGCATTCCCAGGGTCCAATTCAAACAACTTGTGCAGCATTCAAGGGAGCTTTCAAGGTACAGACAAACAAAGAATTAAATGGGGCTGAAAGACAATAATATAACTGAGTGTTCAAACCAATGTTATTTGGGAAATTTTGATAACTTTGCACATTTGCCATATCAGAAGATAATGATGGGCATGATAGAAGCAAGAGAAGACACTCATTTTCTTCATGCCCAGTGGGTGAGTAAAATTGCAAAAGCTTGAATGCAAAATAGATCATCAAAATATGACAATAGCTGAAGCTGGTAAGACTTTTATGGGAGTCTCTTTGACCCTTCTTCACTAGGGCTTAGGGAAAGCTTGAGTGCAAAGCCAGAGCTGGCAGTTTGACACTCCCCAAATCTAGTGTAACTGAGAGCCTCTCCCCAACTTAGGAAGCCTTATATACCAACTTGGGTACAAACTTGTTTTGGTGGAGAATCACTGTAGACTATATACTAGTCTTAAGGCACAATGGGCTCTTATATCTACTAAGTTGTTGTGATTGCAATCTCACACTTCAGAATGTGACAAATAATAAGGTTGAGACTTATATGAAAAACTTTATATGAAAAAAACTTTGATTCAAACTGAAAGCTAATTAGTGTGAGAGTAGTGTGAGTCTCGTGTCTCCTCCCCTTCAGTGGTCAAATTTATATGTTAAAAAAGGAAACCTTTGTCTTCACTCTTGGTTGTTTTGCTTGGAATTTTTCTTGCATGGTGAAGGGCAACTAAGTTGCATATCATTGATAAAATAAATGTCTCTTCTCTTTGTTTTGTTTCTTGCCCTGCATGGTGAACAATTCATTCAGTCGGTTACACTTAATTGACAAACCCAGAGATATTGTGATGACAGCAAGGTAATGAAAAGCGACTGAAATCTCTGCTGCATTAACAGTCAATGTCCATTTCAGAATTGCAACTCTTGTGAACATTACAATTAGTTATTGTTGTGGAACGTTTACAACACTTTCAATGAAAAATTCCAAGCAGCAACATTGTAAGGAACTTTAAAAGGAACATATGTTCTCATGACAAATTGTCATCCTCCAGCAATTGAAGGGTTTCATTAAAGATATACAGCTTTCATAGGTCTGCATTTTTGGCAATGCTTGAGCTATAGAGCTATGAGACAACTGTGATGAGAACTATCAGCTATCACATTTTTAATGGAAAGATGTAATGGAAAGTTGTCGGGGGCAGAATTTGTGTGATCAGAGTGGCCTAATGGAAAGAAACCCTTATTAGTCATTGGATAAGTGAAACAAAACTACATCTTTTCCCATTTGTTTGCTGTAAGCCTGCCAAACTTCATAAGAATTTTAAAAATCACTAGAAAAAAACAAAGGAAGAAATGGAAATAGATAAAGAAAATACTCCTGTGAATTCCTTACTTGAATAACAAAGTGCCTAATTAATTAATTAATGCAAATTGTAATTAAGCTACCAACAACAATTAATAACAGATTAGAATTTAGAAATGAAAATGGGAGGTGGGTCTCCAAGCCAGTCCAAGGGGTGGAAGTTTTTGTCATCCATGCAGCTTTGAATAGCTAGCAAAAGAGAGAGAGAGAGAGAGAGAGAGAGTAAAATCTTTAATAGGTATGTCAGATCACTTGACAGCAAGCTGCAATTTAAGAAGGTAAAAGGCTAAGCCTCATGGATGAGATAACATGACATTTAGATTTTTTTTGGATTTTTTTCATCCATGAAAAGCTCCTCTTCAGTTGGTAATGTCGTTAAAACCCGGGGTCTACCTACCGACCCAGGGTCGACCGGATTTCCTTGTAACCGTTGCACGACTCTACTGACCGTTGCTGCGTAAAGACTGCGCACGCCGCCACCATAGCCGCTGCGTCGTTGAAGCTTTCTATCAATTCCCAACCCAATTTCCCTTGCTTGTGTGCTCTTCTTGTCTCTCGCTGTCTGTGGTGTTGTGCTTTGCCTCCTCTTGTTTGTGTCTGTGGCTTTTACCCATTCCAGAACTTGTCAGAGAACAATAATCATTCCGGTCTTCTTCTTGTTTTGTTTCGTTTTGGTTTTTTGCTCAGTTGTTTCCAGATTGACAAGCTGCACCCAGGATTTCCAGAACAACATAGGCTGCATTGTGAACCCATACTGAGCGGATTGATGTATGTGTTGGCTCCATCTGAATCAAGAGCTGCTGCATTGAATTTTGGATTCGGAGCTGGAATTTTGTGAGCAGTTTTGGAGTGTTTTCGAGAATTGGTGGTCGTTGTCTTCGGGATCCGTTGTATTTGTGTGTGTGTGTGTGTTTTGCGGTGGGTCGTGGGTACTGGTTGTGGTGATGGGTATTAGTAATGTGCAGCATGTAAGCAAGGCGGCAGCCGAGAGGCTGACTGCCAAGTTCGGCGACCTGTGTGACCCGCATGAACTCATGAAGCACCAATCGCGGAGGATGCGAATCTCCCAGCTGGCTTCCAAGTCCCGGCAGGCCACCAAAACCATTCGCCAAATGCGTCTCCGGGAGAAAACATTTGACGAGGTGGGTACTCGCCCGCTGGGATTCTCTAGACCTGATTCAGTCCGATGAGCTCGATCCCTCTCCATGTCTCTCTGCTTGTTGGATGGTTTTTTTCATTGCGCTCCTGGGGTCTGTAGCAGGTCAAGTTTTCTTCCACGGATGAAGAGGCCTTTGTGATGTCTCTGATCCCATTGCGAGCTGAGCCTGCAATCATCAAGCTGAGGAGGTCGCAGAGCTTAAAGATGCCAAGGCCAGCAGGCCCGGGAGCTTCAGTCAAGAGCTACTCTACAACAGGGGTCACTAAGAAGGTGATGATCTCTAGTCCGTCATTCTTCACATCTCATGAATTTTGCGAAAATGTCCCTCAGTTGTTGCTCACAGATCCACAATGACCTGCTAGATCTGAAATAATTCTTAGCAAGCTACACTGCTTCTGCAGAGATCATGGCCTGCATTTCTTTTCATGGGTAGCTAGCCATCACAAAGGTATGGGTTTTGGAAATCGGTTTTAAAGTTAAACCCTAAACCCTAAGACCTGACATATATAGGTAGGTACCAAGGGTGAGAGGTTGTACCCAGCAACAGATCAAGCTTCCAAAAGAAATACTAAGTGCTGAGCTGAAATCCAAGTTGCATTTCAAATGTAAAGCTCACATCCTTGCTCGCAGCATGAATGTGTAGGTGCCACATCCCGGCATTAAGGAAGCATCTCTGTATAATTCCAAAATGCCCCACATATGCTGGATTTTACATATCAAATGAAATTGGGTACCAGCTCAATACTCAAGGAATTGGGTGGGGGGGTGGCTCTTTTACCACTTGATACCACAATAGATTGATCTTATGTACTTCAATGTTGTTGTTACTCCTGTGGCTGAATGAATATGTGTGGGTGGGTTGCAGTTACTGAAGATGTGCAGGAGTTCAAGCACCACCAAGTACATCAGTCTTCCACTCATTTGAGAACATTCTGTGCAGCAAGCAGACAAAGGCAAACAAAGACTCTGAGCATTTCTGGTTAGAATCTGTATTGTTTGACTTTGCCTCTAGACAGAGTAGAACTGTGTTCATTTATTTTGGCCACTATTATGAGGGCCCAGGCATCTGAAAAATTCACAGATCAATTTTTAACATTTAGATTTCTTGCTGCCTCCTACAGAATCGAGGTTGAAATTTGGACATGTGCTAAATGTCCTGATTGCACCTGGCTAATAGAGAGAGACAGCTATTTTGTTGAAGAATTGATTCTGAGCTTGATCTCCTTCTTAGAGAGTCGAAGCTCTGTGCATGAATGCGGCTGTGGAGCAGATCAGGAGTTTTCTTCTCCATGGCCTTTTTTGTATGCTCTTCACATTATCAATTTTATTATAAATTATGTTTTAAGGACATGATGTGAATCTGAATGACAGAAGAGCTTTTGCATTTATTTCCCAGCTTTCAATAAATGAAAATGCACTTAATGACCTGCAGTCTTGCTCATTCAACTAGTAGGTATATGAATTTTTCTGCGACATGGAATTGGGCTTCATCATCATGCATTGATGTTAGAGCATTCATCTCATTCCATTGCATCACATTGGTTGAAGATGAAGTTCACAGCAGAAAAATGAGGAGAGATTCTGTAATGCAAACAGCAAGAACAGAATCTTTTTTTACTTCACAAACGACCATGCCTCTTCTAACCATAGTTGCAATTTGCAAGACATCTTGCATTTAATGGTGACTACCATCTCTACCTCTTCCTACCTATCTATCTCAAGAACATATTTGCAAGTCACATGTAATGACGTCTGCAAAGTGCCCCATCATCATACCAAGCCTGATTAATGCCTAGCTCAATGCTCACATGTTAGTATACAAGGGGTCTACACTGTGTGCAAAACATCTATTAACTCCCCCTTCTCTACCCTAACTAAATCCACATGTTTTTTTATCTACCCTTTTGTCTGTTTTCTTCCCTAAGGTGCCCACTTTGAAGTGAACATGCAAGAAAAACCTCTCAGATGGGAAGATTGATTAACTCTCATCATCATTATTGGCATTGTGGGTGGTGGTCTAGAACAAGCCCAGGTTTAGGGTTTAGGGTTATTATTGATTGGAGGCTAACCTAATAAGAAAGTCCTCTCTCAAAATTCTTACACATCATCAAGCATGCTTTCATACGATAATGAAGATCTCCTGAGTATAACATCTGTGATGTCCTTGTTGCTGGTACCTTTGTCATTTGATAGGCGTGGGGCAGATGAACTTCTCTCAGGCTTCCACCTCATCCGGTTTGATTTTGGTTTGCGACCTGGCAATGGTACTTGATTCCAGCCACCAGTTTGCACCAATGCTGGCTGCTGATCTTCATTGTTGGATTCTAAGTCACTGCCAGGTGAAATTCTAGATGTTCTAGTCACCCCATTGTTGCTTGTGGAAGGTGGAAAGGGTGGACGCTGATCAGATGTTGCTTTTCTTAACCCGATACCATATGGTGTGTCCTTGTCCTGTGAAGGATCCAAAATGCGTAGCACCTGCACCAAATGCATATACATATATCAGATCCTCACTATCAAGAAGACCTGTGAAAACTGTTTGAACAGTCTCATAGAGTTCTTTACCTGTGTCATGCGAGGCCGCATGGTTGGATCTTTCTTGATGCATTGACTGGCAGCATGCATCATGCAATGCATCTCGTAATCATCATAGCCTGAAATTCTGAGACGAGGATCCACCAGCTCACTTGCATAGCGATCCAACAAAGGTCTCGTCTGCAAAAAAAAAAAACAATTCTTTGGGTGCTCAACAATTCCACTATATAATGCTTTTTTTCCAAACACAACCCACTGTCAATGTGGCTTATCATCTTTCTAATATTTCAGGCTTTATCAAGTTTTAGTTCACATCCAAAACAGCCAATCAGAACACTAAACATAATTTCAAACCAGGTATACAAAGCCAGGAACCATAAAGGGTTCATGAACTAAGAAACAGAAGTTTTTTTGGGACATCACTGACCCACTCCGTGAGGCAACGTTCTCCTCTAGCATTGCTGGAGTTGTCAACTGCTTTGCATCCTGTAATAAGCTCCAACAGCACAACACCAAAAGCATACACGTCTGCTTTATCTGTGATTTGCCCTGTTTCTGCATATTCGGGTGCAAGATACCTGAGTCATGTGCCACAAAACAAAGAGAATTCAGTTCATATGTGTTCCACACAAGTCATGTTGATGTTCTAAGTGCCAGAGTGCCAAAGGCGCACTTCATTTCTTCCGGGATGTTTTCTTCAACAGTTCTGACACAAGTATGCAACACTTCCGGTGTTTTATATTACTAAAAACTATGTGTGCTCACTCTCATAAATTCCAGGCTCTTATTACAAAAGTCACATACCCAAAGGTGCCAATCACTCTGGTTTCTTCTGCTGTTTCTCCATTGAACTGCCGCCGTGCAAGTCCAAAGTCACCCACCATGGGTGTGAAGTCATGCGTAAGGAGGATGTTATTTGGTCGCATGTCTCGATGCACGATGCAACCAACCCGACACTCTTCATCATGCAATAACAAGCATGGCAACAGAACTGTCAATCAATAACCCAATGACTACAGAATATTGGCTGGCATTTTCAAGTAATAAAAAAAGCACAGAAGTTAGGACATTTGTGAAGGAGAGAGACAACCCACCTTCATGCAAGTAGCGGATGCCTCTTGCAGCTCCAAGGGCAATTTTCTGCCTGTGCTTCCAAAGCAAGACCTCTTTATTTTTGGCTGCAGTTAAAATAGATGTACTGATCAGCCAGCTGACTTGAACAAAGCTCATGATAGGCAACCCCCCTCACTTTTGTGCAATCATAAAAGAAGAAATCCTTGGAGATGAGAGCAAAAAACGCAAAAAACCTGACAAGATGGGTGTAAAGTTGACTGATCACTTACAGGAAAGATGTCTGTCCAGTGATCCATTGCAGACAAATTCATAGACCAGAAGACGGAGGTGCTCCTCAACACAATAACCAATGAGAGTGACAAGGTTTCGATGCTGTGCACAACTGAGAACCTCCACCTCGGCACAAAACTCCTTATCACCTTGTGAGCTTGCAATCTTGTGCTGTTTCACGGCAATCAACTGGCCTTCCTGAAGAATCCCTTTGAACACTGATCCGTAACCTCCTTGTGCCAGGTAATTGCTTGGGTTGAAGTTGTCTGTCGCTTCCTGCAGCTCAGCATAGGTAAACCTCCGCACCGGCTTCCCAAATTCCGGTGATTTCTGGTTACAGACAGAGCAAAGAGGGGGCGCAATGGGTGCTTGTTTTCTCATGTTCACCACTCTTCTTATACTCATTGTTCTGTTGGCTAGATTCTTGTGCATGCCCACCGGACTCACATTCCATTTAGTTCTCTCAAGTATTACTGCCTGCTGCATTGCTACTGGATTCATATCCTTGGGAGTGAGTGCCGGTGTTATCGCATCTGTGGGTGGGGATTGCTTCAACTCTGGTGCCCATTGCTGCTGCTGCTGATGCTGCTGCTGCTCTGAAATGATCTCAGTTTCTTCCTCAATCTTCTTCACAACTTTCCGCTCTGGCAACTGCAGCTTTCTGTGATCTCCATTAAGTAAAACATCAAGATCAAGTAGAGTCATTGGATCAGCCCTCCTGGGTTGCACAGAAATTGGACCAGGTTGTGCCCAAATTGAGTTCCTCAAAACTGGGGCAGGATCCACCACAGGGGTCCACACATCGTCGCTTTGAAACCCAACTGCTTGATTGTGGCTCACAGGTTTGTACAGCGGAATGCTGCTGCTGCTCAAAACATTTATGTTACTTGCTCCTGTCAGTACAGGTCTGGGCATTGACATCATCAATGAAGGAGCAGGAGACGGTGGTGAGCCAACAGAAACTGAGGATGTGGAACAAGAGTTGGAGACTAACTCCACTGCTGCTGCCGTTTGATTTCTCATACTAAAAACAGGTGGCAAGCTGGCATGCAGATTCAGCTTCGGTAGAGATGACAAGAGTTCTCCAAAAGAAGCTGTTGTGGAAGGACTCACAATCCCTGAACCCGGTGAACTGCTGACCTGCAATGGCTCGTCCAACATGAAATCACTACTCACAGAACCTGTGTGTTTCCCCACAATTCACACAAAACAGAGACTCAGTAGCAGAGCAGTAATTCAGGTTTCTCTCTCTGGACAGCATGATTTCTGAAAGGCTATCATTCTAACACATGAAGATTCTGAAGCATCAAGCTAGTAGTGTCTGTGTACCCTTAGAGCTTGTAGCGACCTTGATTGAAAACAGGAAGTTGTTTGCAGTAAGGAAATTGTGGCTTACTGTTCTCTGGACTTCCGTGTTCTTGAAGCCACTGCATCACAGCCCTAGTATCCATATTGCTGCTATAAATGGGCTCAAAATTGTTGGGTGTTGAGCTTCCATGGGAAGATTTGTCCTCCACAGTGTCAGCCTCATCATCATGAATGCTGAGTAGCTCACTCTCATCCAAATCACAGGTCATGTACGACGATGATGATCGTTGATGTGAATGCTTAGTAGAATTATAACTGATGGTTTCATGAGGTTGTTGTTGTTGCTGTTGTCGTTCCTCAGCAGCAGCACGTGATGGCAACTCAGGAGGCTCAGCATCAGGGCTCCTGACAGGTGGCAGAAGGAGCCCAGTATGCAGATGCTTGACATCATCAATGCCTTCGACTCGAGTCACAAAACATGTCAAGTTCTCAATGTAGAACTTCTTGTCCTTCTTCAAGCCTCTGAAAGAAAAAGGAGGGCAGGATCAACAAGTTTGCCAACTTAGATTCTGCAAGTCTGTCTATCTGCAACAAACCCTTTTTCTGTTGTTCCAAGCATCAAAGCAGAGAATCCAACCTCTCCTTGAATCTAAGTCTAACTGATTGTGAAGAAAGAAGGAAGGCACATGCCTTACCTGTCAAAGACCACATGCTGAGCACCAAGGTGCTTTGCTTCCTCCACAACAAGCACCCTTGGATTGATGCTAGACTTCACATCAATCTCCAGCTTGACCTAGACAAAAACCCCAGTAGATGTGACTCTCATCAGATCCTAGAGCTCCTCAAGATCTGCCATCTAATCTAGAAGAAGAAGACATCAATCAGCACTGATGGACAATTCGAAGCCAAAGCTTTTGATTCTCTTCAACTAGGTTTACTGGAGTCTCATTCTGATGTGGGTGCTCCTGGAGAAAACAAGAGATAGGAGATGACCGAGCAACACTAACCCCTAGGTTCTTGCATTTCAGGTGAAGCTCAAGATTGCTTTGAAGCAGCTGTCTTTTGTTGGAGAGTTCCGAGTCCACAAGCTTCTTGCTTGCTCCATTCCAGTGGATGTCATCAGTCCATGATTTGTACCCCACTGCAGAAAAGAAGCCAAGGGCCCAAGGAGACCAGAATGCACACACATGTCAAGCTCAGTTAGTCAGATTGTTTTCTGATTGCAACTGGCACCTTACAGTCAGAGAGTCCTTGTGAGAAGGATTTCTAGGCAGTCACTGCATATATCTCAAAGATGGGTCCCCCACAAGACATTCAAAGAATGGGTAGCTATGGATCATTTGTCAGCCTGGTAGTGCCAGAGGCAGAATTAAAGAGATCATCATCAGTTCTGAATATGGTTTCTTTGATCATCTGTTGTGGATGGATTCATGATCTGCCAGATAATGCCCAAAAGGAATGGCAAGCAAGAGAGAGAGAAGAAAAAAGGGGGCAAGACTTACTGTTTGTGCTGTGCTGGAGGATGCCAAGGAGCATCAAGGAATCTCCAGGTTTTGCAACATGGTCAAGTGCCCAATCCACTGCTGTGCTTGTGAACACTTTGTTTGCATCCACCACCACCAAGACAAGGGATCCACAGCTCCCTCTTTGTGCCACTGCCATCTTTGTGCCTATCATCAGCTCCTGATCTGAAGGATGCTGCTGCTGCCTGCTGGAGCCCATGAAGCTCTGTCTTACCTCACCAGTTTCCATCCTATTCAACAACACCAGATGTGGGCCAAGACCTTCTGAAGACCCTGGAGGCACACAGGCTGCCAGGCTGAAAACCTAGCCTAAAAGCTTCCAGAGGCTTCAGCAGAAGACCTTGGGAAAAACACAAACTGGGAACAATTAAAAGAGGTGTCCAGAGGATTTTCTCCCCTAGGGATTTCTGGTGATCGTTACTCTTCAGATTTCTCTACTAGTCATCAAACAAAATAAGAAGCCTGCAGCTTACAACGTACACCGGATTCAACGTCACACTGAGCTTTCCCAAGTGAGGGGAATGGAGCCTCAGCCTCCCAGTTGTGTTGTGGAAAGCTAGATCTGAGCAAAATTCACCGCGGCAGCTTCCAACTAAGATTTCCAAGGGAAGATCCATCTCCCGACCATGAGAGATGAAGCAACAACCACGAATCTTGAGACTGAAAAGAGACTAAGTCTCTGCGGCAACTAGCAAGCACGAGAATGATCTTTTGTTTCGTCAAATTGGACTTCCAGGCCTCTTGAATGGCAGGCACATCGGCCGCATATGTATGTATATGGACATGAAATGCTGCTGCTGCAAAGAATAAAAACACCTTAGGATTCCTTTCTTCCAAGCACACATAACACACACACCCCAGACTGCCTGTTCACAAAGCCTCATGCACAGAAAGAGCAGGGGAAAAACCCAAGAGAAGGAGCAACAGATAAACAAACAAACAAACAACAACAAAGAAAACCTTCTATTTTGTCTTGTGCACTCCACCACTCTTCATCACAGGAGTTAGAGTGCAAAGTCCTCCCTTCCTTCCTCCTTTCTCCTTCCCTCCCAACTCCGCGCTAACAAAGATTCCCACTATATATAGAAGAATCACCCGCACAGTAACAACCGCCCAAAAACCCCCCTCCTCCTTTCCCAAAAAAAGAAAGAAGAAGAAGTAGCAGCAGCAGCAGCATCAATAGCAGCTCCTGACTGCACCATCAACAACAACATCTACAACAGCAACACCACCACCAACAACAAAATTGTCATTCATATGAGAGAGAGAGAGAGAGAGAGAGATTGAGAGATTGAGAAGAAGAAAAAAAATGAGAGATGTCATCACCAAGAAGCATCAGCAGCTGACATAATGATCACATGATCCAGATGATCATGATCATGGTGCTGATGATGAAGAAGAAGAGCTTTCTTTTTCTTCTTCTTCTCCTTCCTCTTCTTCTTCTTGTGTGTTTTTTCCTCGCTAAATTTTTCCTGTTGGTTGAAAAAAGAATTTCAAAAATGGCTAAAAACTTTTGTGTGTTAGCCAAATGTGGTTAAGTATTATTATTATTATTGTTGTTATTGTTGTGGATGATTGCCATTTCTGGCTACTTCACAAAATTGAAAAAAATAAATCCTTGTTTCTTCTCCTCTTCAAAGGAAAAGACCATTATCATTTACCATGCTTTTGAAGCTTGGGCAACAAACCCCACCCAAATTGTTTGTTGGTAGGTTTCAATTCCATAACCTACTAGGTTAATATGCTCTACATGTTTACTCACACTTGTGGGAAGGAAGGTAGAGAGAGAGACACACACACACACCCACACACACCACCCATAAGGATAGAAGATATACCCTAATAGTACCTTACCCTAAGGTCAGTTTGGTCATGAAATAATCCTCAAAATAGTGAAATGAAATTTTTGTGAAAATATGAAGTTGTCATGTTGAAAATCATCATACTTATCATTACTTTGTTTACATTGTGATTAATTTCACTACTCATATCACAATATTATAGTAAATTATGGAAATAATAATAATTTCCCCCAAAAAAAAACTTTAAATTCATTTTTTTTAATATTTTTTTATTCGTTTTGTCAATGTGGAAACTGACCCTAGGCTATTTATGGTAGTAGTAGTTTTTGGACATAAAGATCTGTTTTTTTTTTCTGAAAATTTTCCACAAAATTGAAAAATAATATATATATTTTTGGAGTTTCTTCTTTGTTGTCGTCGTGACTTCTAACTCTTCCTCCTCCCTTCCTTCTTTTTTTTCTTTTTTTCTTAATTTTAAATTTTAAACTTCTGTTTTTTTTAATCAAATTAACTTGGAAAGCACCTATACAGATTCACCCCCCCCCCCCCCTTTTGTTTTGTGTTTCTTTTTTGTTTTTGGTTTTTTCCTAGAACCATGATTTATTTATTCTTTTGGATGCCCGAATTTTATTTTTATTTTTCATTCAAGAATTTATGGATAGTGTACAAAGAAGAAACCGAGACACAGCCGCTCGCCAACCTGCCGGTGGGCCACAACTTCAAGAAGGGCCAAATCATGCAGATCGTCAATAGCATTCCGAAGGGCACCACGCCAGGCATGGACGGCAACCGCACTGAGTTCTACATGCATTGCGCCGTCGTTCCGTCAACCATTGCGGCGGACGCTTTTCAACAGGCGTACACCCGCTTTGTCAACGTGCTGGCGCAAGGGGCCTGGCCAGAGGCCATCAGCCGTACTTTAGCAACGGGCGAGACATCCTTCTCATCAAGGAGGCATCCCAGGAGGCGTTACACGCCGACCCGACCAAGTACGACATTCGCCAGTTGAATTTAATGCTGCTGGACCGGCACATCATCGACAAGTGCCTACTGGACAAGGAATGTGCCACAATCGTCGAGCTGTTGGACCCATTCCAGCTCGGCGCAAGTGTCGCTGGCGGGGCTGAGGCGATCGTACACGCCACCAACATGCTGCGTGACACCATCAACCGCGATACACATGCCGAGGTCGACCTGGACCTGCAGAACACCTATGGACACTGCCTACGCCAGACCGCCATTGATTCGATTGTCGACAAGCTGCCGGGCATGGCGCGGTTTGTCGCCGATGTTTACTCACAGGCGGGTCGTCTGTATTACGAGGATCATGTGTTCTTATTGACATCTGGCGTCGACCACGGCAACCCACTGGCTGGCCTCCTATTCTCGTTAACCCTGCATGCCTTCCTCCTCAAGGAGCACAACATCATCCCCGACCAACAGCTGAATGCGTGGTACCTCGACGATGGTAAGATCGTCGACACGCTCAATGACACAAGCCGAGCCGTCCAGATGTTCGTCAACAACGGACCTAAACACGGCCTCCACTTGCAGTTGCACAAGTCATCGATCACCAGCGACGCTGACGCGACCGTCCTGCGGTGCCTGTTCCTGGCATCGATAAAGTTCAAAACGTATGACAACGGCCAGAAGACGCTCGGCTGCCCAATCGACCCCAACCTATACGTGTAGGACTTCATCAAGGCCAAGATCAACAACATTCAATCGATCCTTGACTGCATCCCGTACATCAACGACCCGCAGATTGAGATGATCATTCTATGTGGCAACGCTAACTCGTCCAAGATCAACCACCTACTCTGCACCGTGCGCCAGGACTGTATCTGTGACGAGTTGCAAACTGTCGACCAGAACTAGCAGATGGCAATCGAAGCCATACTCTCCGCCCAAATCGACGACCCACTCGCATGGAAGCAGGCCCACTTGGCAATCGACAAGGCCAAGTTGGCCATTGGCATTGTTGACGACCACCTCGATGCCGCCTATATCAGCTCACGCCTGGGCATTGCCGGCCTGGTCAACAAACTACTTGGCCGCAACAATGCCGACGCAGACCTGACCGACAACCTGAGCACCAAGTTTGAGCGCTTGTGTCAACGCGTCAACCCGGGCGACCTCGATGCCCTGGACAAGATCCTCAAGTTCATCCCCGAGGCGCCGGTCGCCGACATGCAGTCCAAGATCATGCACTTGATGAACGAGGCCAAGTACGATCGCGTGTTCGCCAACAACAACGTTCGCAACAATGGGCGCCTCCTGTCTTTGTGCGCAGGTTGGGCATCAGGGTACCTCACCGCCCTGCCGCTACCCTATCTCGACCTCACGCTGCCTCCGCGCCACTTCCTGCGTGTCGTCCAATTCCGGCTGGGCTTGAAGACATGCCCAGTCGTCCACTGCCCGAAGTGTCGTCTGCACGTGATGGACCCGTACGATGACCACGCCGTGACCTGCAAGCATGGGTTGCACATCATTCGTCCCCACGACTTCATGCCGTACGTGCAAAGCATCATCGCCAATGAGGCAGGTCTCAAGTCCCACCTCGAGAAGACCGACCTAATCGTCGGCCGCAAGGATCGTCCCGCTGACGTCCTACTCCTTATGTTTTGTGTCGGGCAGGACACCTACCTAGACTCTGTGATTACACATCCGCTGCAGCCCACCTTCATCGATCGTGTGGCAGGAAAGAGTTTAGTCGCTACCAAAGCCATCGCTGCCAAGAAGCACTCCGATGACGACGAGAAGTGTCGGTGCAATGGCCTACGCTTGATCGCCATCTCCTAGGAGATGTTCGGCGGCTCCGCCCTAGAGACGCGCATCATGATTCGCAAGATTGTCATTCATCACGCTGACAAGCACAACCGACCCCGAGGACAAACCATCTACCAGATCAATCAGCGCCTTTCTATCGCACTCCAGCGTGACGTTGGGGAGCAACTGATTGCCTGCGAGTGTGCCGACTAAACGTTGGCTTCGCAGCTGACACCAACGACCGTTAATTAACCAACTTCTAAGATTGGGGCACCAAAAGAAGAAACCGATCCTGTAGTTGTTAACATTTTTAAATTAAATTAAATTAAAAACAACCCTTGTTTTCAATTTGTCAAATGCCCAGCTTTTTCTTTCAATTTGGGGATTTTATTGAGTGCTTTGATTTGTCACACCCAGACCAGAGTAGTAAAAGGAACAGCAACACGAGCATGATCCTTTGTATTATTATAATGAACCACAACTTAATTAGTTGGGGTGCCTCACAAGTCCAAATTATTTTTCTTTTTTTCGTTTTTTTTTTTTGCTATGAGCCAATTTGATTTGTCCGTGGTCAAAAAAAAAAGGGTTGAAACTATGGCGGCTACCCCAACATAGAAGATACTACAGAAAAGATAAAGCACCTCACTCTTCAATTGGCCGACCACATGGGTGAGAAGGGGCGGACATTGGGCAAAACATATGGGATTAAAGGGACATTGCTATTGGGAACAGCTTGGGGAACACATTAAACCTCATAGGAACCCATTGGGAACTTGGGGACAAAGGAAAAATGAAAAAATTCCTCCCCTCCCCAACCCTAACCCCACCCCAAAACTTAAAGGAAAAAAAATCAGGGCACTTTGAGTGCTTGCTGAGCCTTCCCATTGGCTGCATGAAATTTCTATGTTCCAAAACTGTTCAATTTCATTTTTGGGTCTGGGCTAATAAGACCCCCCATTATAAACTGGGGGTACTTATTTATTCTTTAGTGTTGTTCCTAAATGACCCACCCGAGGCGGGGGGGGGTTGAAAAAAGCATTTGTAATTAAGATATTGTTGCTGATCACCCTATATTCAAGGGCGGGGTGAAAAAGAAAATTCCAGCCAAGGGATGGCCGAGTAAATTTGATATAACCGACATGGAAGGAGGCGGTGGAGTTCGAAGGTGAACAAAATTGCAAGCATTTGAATGGCATGAAAACAAATTATAATATATTGTAGGGGGTCGTCAGGTGGCCAGGGTGAAACAAGTGAGCACCCGCCCACGTTGGCACCTTCCGGTTTCAAAGTAGCCATATTAAGCTCCAAAAATGTTAGATTTGAACTCATCCAGAGACCCTGATTTAAGTCTAAACATGGGATAATTTAAATGGATTTTGGGGGATTTTTACTACGGTACCAACATGAGTGCCGGTTCATCCAAGGAGGGAGGGGGATTTGTTGGGCGTGGGGGTCAAAAGAGCTTTAAAAAAATGGGCGAGGAAGTGATTGAAGGAGGAGTAAAAGGGGGCCATAGTTGAGGAAGAGCACCAATTGGTTCCCTGGGAATCTCCCAAGAGCTGGCTTGCTTGTTCATCCGAGCCCCCCTCATAAGGGACCGAATTTCACACTATTTGCCAAACCCTAATTCCCTCTCGGGTGGGGTACCCACCCATGAAAAAAGCTTAAGGAAAGGAAGTTCACCTTTTTCCCAACATGTCTGTGTAGCACAAAACACGAAAAACTATACGTTCACATATTTCAACCTTTTACGGCTTGTTTGGTTCTATTTATTAGTTGAGTCAGGTACATGAGATTCACCCGGATAGAAATACTAATTCGAAGCTTCTTAAATAGTAATACTCCTATATACAACAAGGAAGATCGGGATTGATTCATTGATTGATTTATTTTTTTTATTATTTTTCTTATTTTCTTAAACCCCCCCCCCAAAAATCAAATATAAAAAATATCATTCACCAAATGTCAAGAAATTGTCTCAACCTTTACGACTACTACAAAGTTTGTAACCCGGTTAGGTTTTTCCGAATAAGAAAATCCAAGAAGCTGGGTCAATATTTATTCATCCGGGGGGGGGGGGAATGGGGGATGATGATGGAGATAAGGAGAGCAAGAGAGTCCGGTGCATGTGTGCGAGGATTCGGATAAGTTCCCAACTTTGAGGACGGCACAAGACAGACGGACAGATGGAGCTTTCAAGTTGCAACTCACATGCAGAGCTTTGCTTTTAATACTACTAGAGTTGTGGGTTCCCACCACCATGTCTGTCCGTCCGTCCGTCCGCGTGTCCCCGGAAATGGTGGTGGTGGTGGTGGTGGTCCAGTTGTAGTATAAAATAAATATATGGACGTATGCTCAGGCACGAGGGTGGCAAGCAGACAATTCACCACCACCACCACAACTAGACTACAAACCATATAGTTTGATGATGGCCGAGCTTCAAGAACCTCCCAAAAAAAAAAAGCCCATGGAAATTGGGGGCCTTGTGGGGTCCCTTTAGATTTGTGGACCAAAAGACCAATATATCATCCATGAACTCATCGATCACGGTCTCATTTTGGGCGGGCGTGGCGTGGCGGGGCGGGGCCGGCCCCAAAATAATTTCAAGGCTCCCTTGACCTCAATACCAAAATAATTTATTTCTTACCACCCATTGTATCCATCTATCCATATTAGAGTATGACGGAAAACAATCATCGTAATTGATCCGTTCATATTACATAACACATTGATCCACCCCCCCCCCCCCCCCCCCCCCAAACAAGTTCCGAGCCAAAGAGCAAAACCCAAAATGGGTCATTACGGGACCAACAAAGGAACAAATTATGTTCTGATTTGATATGATAATAATTTATTATTATTTTTATCTTATTTTGTTTTGTTTAATAGTAAGCAAACTTAATCCCTACTAACAAGTTTTGTTTTTCATGTATGGATCGCATGAAGACACATGTCCTCCAATCATCATCATCATCATCATCATTTTAAGACCTTTTGTTTGGCCCCAATTGGGCAATGTTTATTCCCAAGGATGTCATATGTACTATGATGGATGTCATCATTTGCTCACTTAAATTTTCATATTCCTTGTTCCTTATATGTTAAAGCCTTTTTTTTCGGGCTAAAAATCATCTCAAAGCAACTTGGTATTCTACCATTGCAAATCCATAGGCTTCCAAATTTCTCAAAACACTTATTGTCATCAACATGTAGGGTTTATCAATAGTGACAAAGCAAGTGTTGCCAAGCCTATCACTCTTGTCATCATTGTTCCTTGTTACAACTCAAACGAGCTTCTTTGCTTTTGCGGTTTTGTGAAGGTCTTACAATTGCCAATGTTCAACCTCCATTCTTGCATGTGGTTGTTGTGTATATAACATTATGAACCTATGCATGAAGGGTGTTCATGGTTTTTGTATATTTAAAACAATGTGTCATTGGTCTGGTGAACATTATAATTGAAACATTTATTCATTGCCTAAACTTCTAGGGGCAATATTGATTCCAAGAGCTTGTGCTTGAGCATTGAAGTGTTAGACAATGTATGTGAGACATGAATAAGCGATTTTTGAATTGTGTGCGTTGATTGATTTGTGCAATATGTTTATTATGTGGGATTTTTTTTGGTTTTTTTATGAGCAATGAATAATTTGTGAATTGTGTGCAATCTATGAACAACAAATGATTTGTGCATTTTGTGAGCAATATGTGTGATCTGTGCGTTTTGGGAAAGATTTGCATAGTCTATGTATTGTGTGCAATTCTATGCACAATTTGAGCATTCTATGAGTTGTGTGCATTGTGTGAGCAACAAATGTTAATGAGGGTTAACATTGTGTTCATTTGTTTTTTCACGATATCTTTTCTTTTACAAATCTCAACAAATTTTTGGTTTTGGCCCATCCTCATTATTCATGTTGTTGAGGCCAAACTTGATCATGAACATTATTTTCACATTGAATGCACAAATTGCAAGTTGTTGATCCAAAGTTTGAAATAGATTCTTTGTATCTTAATCGTAAGTGCCAACATGCACATAATGAATGAATTTACATTACATCTCAATGTCCTTTTGTTTGAATTTTGGTTGTCTTTGAAATTCCACAAAATAAAAAAAGAAAATTTGTCCAATTTGTTTTAGTCTATCATTTGTTTTGTAGAGGTTAAAGTATGACAAATTTGAAAAGCATAAAAAACCCTTTCATTATGCTTAAGGTTAAACACATTCTTCAAACATTGGAGTGATTTTGTAGTGTAGGATGGGGCAAGCCCATCCTTGGGTGGTACCACTAAGAACATCATGCCTTGATTTTCTTGCACCCATCGAAAAATCATAGGAAACATTTAAATAAACATTTTCATAATTTTTTTAAATGAATACATTTATTAGGTTCCATAAATTTTGAACATCCAATAATATCAAGAATATTATGTATTTTGATGTTTCTAATAATTGCATTTTAAAAAAGTTTCAAGAATGTAATGCCAATTTTTTTCCTTAATTTTTTTGGTTAAGAACACAAATTTAAAAGATGATTTGAAAAATTTCTAATGATTTTTTTTCCTAAGGTAATTTGAAAGTCTGTCTTTTTTATTTATTTATTTGGAAATTAATTAATTAAATATGATTTAGTTATGAATTTCCAAAATTGACAGTATCAAGTTTTAAGGGTCTAGTTTAATTAAGATTACAAAAAAAAATTAAATTCAATTTTTTAAACTCCCAAATAAACTTCAAGTCATATATTAAAGCATGTAATTAATAAGCATGAAAAAAAAATAGTTGTAAAAGCATTTAACAAAAAGGTCCCAGAAAAATGATTTAGTTATTTTTGGTTTT
This sequence comes from Sphagnum contortum, assembly GCA_963920785.1. Taxonomy (NCBI): domain Eukaryota; kingdom Viridiplantae; phylum Streptophyta; class Sphagnopsida; order Sphagnales; family Sphagnaceae; genus Sphagnum; species Sphagnum contortum. The sequence continues at coordinate 18,870,136 of OY987278.1, forward strand.
TTAACCATTCTTTGAAGTGGTTCCTTGTGGTACCACCCAAAGATGGGTTCACCCAATGAGGCATCATTAAATCCATGAATGGGTTGTTCTTGGAATCCACTTAAAAATTGTTATTATAAATTTCAGATCTGTCAATGCAAATGAAGTAACAACAATAGACAATATATCTTAGATTTATATGCATTTATACATTGTCCAAAGTTGGAAATGAATTCCACATTTAGCTTGTGTGGAGAAGGTTGGGGATGGCTAAAAACATTTTTTATTTGATGTTCATTACCATGGTCACGCTTGAAGGTTTAAATGTTGAAAAATTGGGAGTTAAATTCATTTCAATGGATTGTGATGGCAATAATGTGCTTCAAATGTAAAAGTTAATGTCACCACACAAATCAAGGAAAATGTAGCTTGATTACTATGGGAGTACATTGTTTTGTCCATCAAACCAACCTAATTGTGTTGGTTTTATAGAAGCTAAATTTGGTTGTTTGATTGGAAGCCTTCTTTCAGGCTTTATATGCATTTTTCCACTCACTTAAGAAATTCCTTGAATTTTATAGCTTGTGATGTGCTTGTAAAGAAAGGAAACAAATTGTTAGTAAATGTAAAAGCAAGTTGGATTAGAATTTTGTCCATTGTGAAACATGTTGTAACCAAAAAGAGCGGGTCCAAGAAAACCACAGCCCTATGCGCTGCTCCCACTTAAACCCTGGGTACTCACACCCTTACAGACCAATTCACATCCTTGTGCACTTATAACACCCTATCTACGAACGTCCTACCTGCCTGATCTCTGATCTAGCTCAATCCGAACTAGGACAGACTCAACAACACAACACTCGACGCAAAACGCGACTCTGATCATGCCTTTCAGATGAATGTACTCAAGAAAAACACTCAGATTCTCATTATCGGATAATGTATATAGCCCGAGTGCACAAGCATTGCCCTCGAACCTCATGTTCCTCACAGCCAGAGGGTCTGATCATTCCTCAAAACTCTCTCTTAGTAACTCTTGCAGCAATGAGCTAAACCAAACATCAGACGCAGCGGAAGATCACGATCATGGTCATGAACTCTTTGCTACCGAGCTACCAAATCTATTCATCTTCTTCTGTCCTACTCTACTTGCCTTATCTGAACATCGTCTACTTCCTACGCAGGCAGATTCTTCTGCTCACAAAAAGAGACCAAATTTCCACAGCTCCTTTCTTGCTTCACTAACCTCTACACACTATCCATTCCTAACAAGCTCTCCATTCTTCTGCAGACTGAATCTCTCCTACATCAGGCACCAAAAAAATCCCCACCTGCCTCGGTCCTCCTAACAACACATCTATTCTCCTGTAGACCGGAGCTCTCTCTCTGACCTTATCTCCTCATTGCCTAGATGCCTTTCTGCCAAAACACTCAAGATCTCACATTCCTAGCAAAAGAACAACAGATCGATTGATTCCTCCTACTCCTCAACCCGAATCACCTCAAAAACCTTCCTGGGGTCCGTAAGCTTCCCCCAGAAGCCTCGCGTCCTCACTGTCCGAACCAGCCACGTTCCCATTCACTGTTGCCGCCCATGCTTCCGAAATTCGGCTCCATCACCATTAATCATCACCCGCCGCCATTCCTCCAAGTACCTAGAACACACCCATCAAAAAGGAGAAACAACAATTGCACTCCATGCAGTAGTGATGAACGCCGAAAAAGATCAGCCAGTTAATTCGACCTAGCCGCCACACCACACCTTGTATCCCTCCAAAGTCGGCCACCTCATTTCCCATTACAATGTGATGAAGTAATAACAATATATGCTTACAAATATGCATGATGATGCTACAATGAGCAACATTGCCAATGAAAATCGAAACTTATTTTGTGACTTTGACCTGATTTTGGGTTTGCATGTCACTTTTGTCACTTTTGGACCATGTACATACTCTAATCAAATTTGCACAATCTTACCTGTTTGTGTGTTATTTTGTTGATGCAATGAAAATCTAATAACTAAAGCTTTACCAATTCTACAATGACTCTTATAGCAAATTTAATGACTTTACATTTTATAAAATCTAATTTCAACACAATGGTTCATAAAGTATCTAAACTAAAAAATTCAATGACAAGATAGTTAACTTCCTCATCATTTAGGTTTGCACACCAACTCATTGGCAAATTCTCACTAGTGAATATCTCACAAAATGAGCTCGTCAAAGGTTTTGGCTTATGGGAAAAAGTCTTGTGAAAATGTTGTCAACTTTTCAATCCATGAAATCGAAGGTAGATTCCCAAATCACAATCTTATGTTGGCATTATGTGTCTTCTAACTTATTTTTTTGGGTTAATCGCCCCACTTATGTCAAAGATGATTTGCACTAGCACTTGACTATAATTAAGGCTACCTATTCTATGCCTCGTAAGATGGGAAAGGAGGGGGTCTTATTTATTAATTCCAATGATAATGGTCACATTGGAATTGGTGTAAGGGGGGAAACTAGAGGGTCTTATATTATTTCATCATACCAAAATAGATTTTTGTTTGGAATTTGCTTTGAATAGAACAAAAATGTGCCTTTTCAAATCCTTGTCTTAAAATTACAATTTTATGAACACCATAATCATGAATGATGAAAATGACAAGAAAAATTTCAATTATTTTTTCATCAATTTGCATCTCATTTCTTCTCAATTATATTTAAATTCAATTCAATCCAATTTGAATCCAATGGATTTGAATTCAATTCAAGTTGCATGCATTGTGAATATTTTTCATTCGGACGAAACTTAATTTCCTTTTTCTTTTCATTATTTCATCATCACTAGTATTGTGTAGCATCATAAAGCCAAAGTGTCTTTTGCTCATGGTGAAGATGTTTTGGCAAGATAAGATTTCTTTGGATTCGCAGATTAATTATTAGAAGGATTGCCTCAAATTTGTCTCATTTCATCAATTGAGTGTTTTATGGGTCCATGGGACATAGCACTTGGTTCATTTGACAAAAGATTGATTTTGTAACAAATTATTTTAAGTTAGTTGTTCATGTGTCAAGCAATGCAAGTTCCACTACTAGAGTTGGCAACACGATCTCTTATAGTCCATTGCAATTGTTTGGGGGGGGGGGGGTGGAAAACTCAAGCATTCCAAAGTTGTTTGCACAAAATGCCACCAAAAATTTGACCACTTTGTATCATATATGGCTTTACATATGACACTGCCATCTTTTTCAGTGCAAAATTTGGAACCTGGTTGTGAATTTTTGGCATTTTTTGTTGCCAATTTAATGATTTTCTGGAAAAAAAAAATCAAAAATTTTTAAAGAAATTTCCTGATTTCTATATATGAATTCAAGTAGGTAGCCTAAAATATATAAGGATGTTTAGATTTTTCCTTTCATATTTTAATAGCCAAATTTTGGCTAAATCATCTTATGGATGATCACCCACCTTGGCTAAATTACAAAATTGACTAACAAAACACTGACATGATACCATGGGGCATACATCATATATAGGTCATATCAGATGTTGTGCCTTGCCTGAGCATTAGATGGATCTACAAGTGTTGTGCGGGTATCAGAAATGGCACCAAACAACAACCCTCCCTGGATATCAGGGTGGTTCTTTCATTTCATAAGCACTGTTACCAGAAAATCAGAGAACCGGTTCTGTTATATAACCGTGATTTTTGAAAAAGCAAAGAAAAGCAAGAACCATCACCCAAATTGCAGTTCTTGATTTTTTGAAATCAGGTGAAATAAATTAGCAAAATTAGTCAAATTTACACTAAAAACACTCATTTTTCCAAAATAAAAATAAAAATAAAAATCACCATAGGAGGGTTTTTCTTATGGGTTTTGGGTTTAGGCGTAGGACGGTTCTTATGCCTACTTACTCCTTTTGAAGGGGTGGGAAAGATCTTACACCCAAGTAGTAATAGATGTGATGGTAAGCATATATGTGAATTGGGTGTATCATATTTAAGTGTGTTTTGATAGCATATGTGAATTGGGTATATTTGTAATAGTAACCCAATGGAGTTTGATTTTCAACAAATATATATATATATATTTGTTGAAAATCGAACTTTAATCTATTTATATGTATACTTTTTTAATTTTAAATTAAATTATTTTTAACCTACCCTAAACCAGGGGTTCTTTGCCAATCATTGGTAGGCTAAATGGTTCATGTTGGTGTTGGTCTTTGGTAACTAGAGCATTGCAAGTGGGCCATGTTGATTAAGCAAAGATGTCTTAGTAGCTTATTATTTTAACAAGGGAAATGCTGAATTTAGGCTTAGAGTACCATGATTTAGTCTAAGGATGGATGGTATATTTTATAGTGTTTAAAAAGCATCCAAAAACTTGGGGGTTTTAGTTTTATTCCATGACAACCAAATTAGAATAAACCAGATTAGTTTGGTTTTGAACTATTCACTTATGTACATTATGGTTTTCATATGGCAATTTTTGTACCTCTTTTTAGTCCCCCTTTACAAGGCACAATGGACAAGTCTTCTTTGGTCCTCCATAATATGAAAAGGGTTCAAATTTTAAACTGGTGTCGGGCAAGTTCTTTCCTTGTAATGAAGAATCTCCAGTTCCAGTTCAAAATAATAAACTAGAACTATTTTCCAGTTCCGTTCCATTTCCACACTTAAATGGAATCAAGAAACTTGTTCTGGGTCCAGTTCACAAAAATAATTCCAATTACAACAGATTCCAGACCCAGTTCCAAGCCAACACTACTGGAAGCTTCACAGCGCTAATAATGTACATACATGAGTGAGGGTTTGGAATTTATCATTTGCTAGTTAGTATTAAATCAAAAGAGATTGATTGTGTTGAGGAGCAAATCTGCTGACACCATGAGGATTCATGGAACAAATAGAACTTTTGAATCATTGCTTTCTGACCGACAAGTAACAACAAGTAGCAGCAAGTAGCAAAGTCCCAGAGCTTTAAAAGAGTTCTTTCCTATTGTTTTCAACCATAGAAAGGTCAGCAAAGGATAGCGCAACAATGTCCATGAAACTGGTGTCTGAACCGAACTTTGAACATTTTGTTCAATGCCAGTGGACTCTGACGCAGTGACATGCTGCTTTTGGAAAATTTTGACATGATAGCAGCACTCAAAGTGAGCCAGGGTACAAACTGATTTAACCAGTTGTGAGATGAGAGAAAGCCAGAGTTTTGGAGAGTGCAGGCTAATAGCTCCCCCTGTGTGTGTTGTTGCAAATGGGTGGGTTGTAAACAAATAGCTCGATATGTTGTTTGCAAATGGGTCATTGCAAATAGCTGCAATTGGGTTGTTGTAAATAGATTGTTATATTGTTGCAAATGGGTTGTCATAAATAGATACAATATATTGTTGCAAATGGGTTGTCGTAAATAGATTCATATATTGGTGCAAATGGGTTGCTACAAATGTATCACAAAGTTGGCAAAACAACAATTTTTCTTTTCATCCCTAATATTTCTCCACCACCTTTGGCGAGAGCTGGAAGGCCCCACATGTTAACTTAATTAAGGGTTTAATAAGTGGCAATTTAGTCAGGGCCCAACCAAAACTGGGCAATGCTAAAATACCCACTGTTTGAAAACCCCCCATCCCCTTCCCCTCCCCCTTGTCTTAGTGCCTTAGATTCTGTAAATTCAAGTCGCCACTTCTCATGGAGTTTTTAGGGTTAGGGTTAACCCCAAACTGAGGCAGGTTTAGGTACCTATTTGACTCTAATAAAGTAAAAAAGCAAAGAAGGATCTGATACCATGTCCAATATGTAAAAGTTAGAAACTTTTGCCCAGATTCTCTCTTTGTGTGTGGTGGGTCCTTCCCTCTCTCTACCTCCTCTTCCCAAAAATTTGTCAAGCCCAAAATTTGTCCCCTTCTTTGCTAAAATTGCAGTGCAAAATGATCATTTTTTAGATACCAGAACCACTTGTTGAAATTCTTCTCTTTGGGTTGTTGGATTCAAACAACCCAACAACAAGCCAAATAGAGCATAGTAGTAGTACCTTGCCAACTTCAACACATGTGTGTCAAATAATGAAATTATTTTTCAATTTTTCATTTCTACAAATAAAATACTTCTGAAGATTCCATAATTTCCTTCACATTTGAAAAAACAATTGATGAAATTTTCAACACTTCTGAAAATAATATATTTAGTATCAAACCTGCCAAGCTACTATGGCATTGAGTTTGTTTCTTAGTATCCTTCTATTCTTTGCCAACGTCAACGATTATTGTCAAGTAAGCAGCTTAAACAAATCGTAAATTGAAAATAGTGAGTGATCATGGTATTCATATTCGGTTCTTTTCCCCCTTCATCTTGGGCCACAATTTGATTTGAGATGAGGTTAGATAAGGGAGAAAAATATCAACTCTTGTAGTGAGGTCAATAGTGACACCGCAAAAATTTCATGAGTATGAGTCACTATTAATGTTGGGCCGAATGGTCAATATCTTTGAAAGGATGATGAATGGAACTTGGAAGGATGTGTAGTGCAAAACACAATATCCAATAGATGGAAACCAATTTTTTGTGCCATGAAAGCAAAGGCAATATACCAACTACATCATAGAGCCCAATAGGTTCCGCACTATGGGCACAAAGGAGTAAAAATGAGTTAATAGAATATATCTCAAATGCAATGTGTGGAGAGCCCAAATATTTGAAAACAAAAAGAGCAAATCTCAAGGTGACCCAAAGTGGTAATTTGAGTATGGGCCATTGATCAAACAAAAATCTACAGACAACAAAGCTGAAGCCAATGCACAAATTACCAAAATATCAAGGACAACCAAAGTGAAACGAATTTTTTGGATTTTTGTTGTTTTCAAGATGTTCCCACAAAGTTCCAAATGGGTTCCCAGCAGCATCTCACTTTGTGAGTTTTTCCAATGTTGTCCTCTTGGAAGCTATATAGGTGAGCTAATATTCCAACTTATACATTTATACTTTTGGAGTGAATACTTTTATATGTGGAAATCTCCAAAGCTTTTGAACTTTTTATTTGTGATGGCCCAATAAGACCACTCAATGAAATGCTTGAATGGAATCTGAAACAAAAGTGAGAAAAGTAAAATTTGACTACCCAATGGATTATGAGTTCACAAAATAAAAGCATGAAAATAATGTTGTAGACGAAAAAAGGACCATATAAGATGCTTGAAATTGCATAATATCTAACAAAAAATTCTATAGCTAAAGCTCAATTGGCTTTTTTAATGAATCTATTTTGATAGGCCGTGAGAACTACTTCAAGAAATAACATTAAGTTCAGTTCTATTTTTGTTGTGAAATCCTCTTTTATACTTATCTCTCATTAGAATTACAATTGTAAACAAGAATCAAGTCATGGAAAAAGCACAAATGTAAAGAAATAAAAATATAAGACAAGGTTTGATAGAACCCAATTGTGTTGTTGAAAAAGCTCACATGACAAACATAGTGCGAAAAACATACATCATGACTCGACTCTACAAGTCTAGTGAGTGCAACAAAACCCAAAGAGTTGAGTTTCAAAATTGGACTTACAAAATGTTAAGCAATTTTGTATAGTACTTTTTTGTGTATGTGAGATTGTCAGCTGTTGTTGCAAAAGGAAAAAAGGACCCATTAGGTCAGATTTGCATGGTACTATGTAGACACTAGCAGCTACCTACTACTAGCAACCAAATGTTGTCTGGATAGTCAGTCCCCTTCAATTGTGAGCTAGCTCAAATAAAACAACACATGTGGACTAGTTGTTTTGCATATACTACCGATCATAGTTCATTGATTGTGAGTTTTGCAAAAACATCTCAAGAAATATAACAATGTTCATTTCAACTCATACCCTTCTTCTTCTTCTTTTTTGTTAGATAATAAGTTCAAACTTGTTGCCAAAATATAAGAGGAATCCTTTTCTTCTTCTAATGTCCTCTCTCTCTCACCTGTAGTCAAATTTGACTAAGTCCTCTTGTGGATGAAATTGTCAACCCACCCACCTCACAAAATTGAAAAAACCAGAACCCCTATACCCAACAACAGATGTCTGAATTGACCAACTAGATTCCCCTGAAAAACAGATTGTCTGGTTCTGAACTAAAATTTGGACCTTCTACTTTTTAGATGCATTTGAGAAATAAGTCTTCAAATGTTCATCATTGCTAAGGCAATAGAACATCAAGTTCAGTAATGGGGGGAGGGGGGGAAGGGGCGTCTGCAACTTGAAATGCCAATCATATTGAACTCATATCTAACATATAGACATGAGCAATGTGGGAAATTAATGACCCAAGGTCAAAAAAGGACCAAAAGGGGCCTTGAAATGTGACTTTGTAGTAGTTACAAATGGACATTCACCTAGCCTACTAATCATTTATGGAGAAGCTTGGAAATTTGTGTTGTTACTTACATGTGTTTTTTTTTAGAACTAGTTGGTCCCTTCTGGGACCTGGAGTGGAGATAGGCCTATTGGAGGTAGGCCTAACGCCCAATTTTATGAAGGGTATTCATATTTTTCCCCTTTAAATTGTTGGTTCATTTTATTTTTATTATTCTATCAAGTAAATTGGATGTGCAATGTATGGTCATAGTCAAGAAGGAACAAAACAATTTTTTGTTCCAAAACTCTTTTAAATTGATGTTCAATAAATATAATAAACAATGCAAAGTGGGTGAAGGGCATCTCCATTCATATTTTGATAAAAAATCAAAATTCTATAGGGTGTAATGATTCTAAAAGTAATGTGTGTTTTAATATTGTGGCTGGTTTTGGAAATTGAAACACAAAAATCCAATTAACACTCATTGGAATATGGATTGCCTATTATTGATTTTATTAATTAGATGTGGGTACATCTCCTATTAATTCTTAAAAAATCTAAACTTTGAAACAATCACAAGCAAATAAAAGTTCAAATGAATTTTTAAAATATCTATGTACATGAAGGAAAGTTGTTTGTTTGTTTTGTTCCAATGGTTCTTGAAACCAAGGTCATAATGACACAAGGAAAGCTATTAAATTTGCCATTCGGCCAATCAATTGGGATTTTTATAAGAAATGATATCTTTGAAATTTTAAAAGTATAACTCAACCTAGGATTTGAACCTAGAAAAATATGCCCAATTTGCTTATTGAATGGAAAGGAGATTGGTAAAACCAATCAAAAAAATCGCACATAGTGCATATTAGATTACCATGATACATGTGTTAATATTTCAATTTATAACAATGTTCACATTTTCTAAAAACCATGGCAACACAAGTTGTATGTCCGAAGGTTTGAATATTGTTAACAATTTTCAATTTTTTTCAACTTTTGACTTTAGATAACATTATACACACTAATCATCATGCAAAAGATTCACAAATATGTATCATCACTTCAAATGATATCGTTGCACCTTGGGATTTGTGTCCTATAATTGCATAATCTAACATTAAAAGAAATTATATTTTGTAAAAATGTCCTTGAGAATTGTATTTGTTTTGAATTGATTTTTTTCGAACTATTTACACGTATCTTGATGGATTGAGTGCAACAGAAATGCTACAAACATTATTTCCTAAATTAAGCTCCAACTTTGTTAAGATTCCAATGGTTCCATTTGTAGCACCAATTTTTAAATCAATGTTTTCAGTCAGCATAACGAATGTTCCCAATGCAACATGTTGCATGTGATTGAATCTTTTGTTGTTCAACCAAAATTGAATGTCTTCAACATTCCCTGCATTTGTCTCCAATTGAACAGCATAAATTTGGTCAATTGGAAATTTCTTGTGAAGAATCAAATCATTGTAATAATCAACATCCTTCCGATGTGTGCAAAATATTGTTGTTTTGTCATCAACGTATTGTTCTACTAGATCTTCATCAATATAGCAATTATTCAAAATTGATGAATTATTTTCTTATGTTGGTGCTCAACAGTGGATTATGTTAAAAAAATAACAATATTTTGGATCTTCAACATGTTTTATTGAAGATTCCAAAGTATGATGTGTTGCAAAACTCCAATCAATCACATTCTAAACATAATGTTTTTGGCAATAATTTTTTGTGTCTTACAGATGGCAATGACATATTGCTAGAAGTTGTGCATGATCGCCCACCAAAATCACTAACTTATAATGATATGGTTCATTTTTATCATTCTCAATTTGTTGTAGTATAGTTTCAATGCTTTGCAACAATGTACTCATCATCATTGACATTTCATCAATAATGATGATGTTAACTTCCTTTGAGAATTTGAAATTCAACACATAATTCTTGTAATGGCCAAACATATCCTTTTGCATTACATATGAAATGTGATGTGGATGGTTGAAGCTTTTGAACTAAACCTTGATGTTGCACATCATGTTGTTGGAGTAAAGATAACATTCTTCTTCAATAACATATTATATTCAATCAAATATCAAATGAAAAATGTCTTTCCACTACCATGAATTCCTGACATAAAATATGTTCACAAATAATGAATATGCATAACTATAAGAATAATTGACTATAAAATTTAATAAATATGCATAATATTTTGTAATTTTTTTGTTTTATAATATAAATATAGAAATTAATTACCATAATATATCTTTCATACATGCAATAAAAATATGCATAATTTTTGGATGGTAATTATTTTAATATTTGAAATGAAACAAAATGAAATAAATTATGTGCTTGAAATGACATACAAACCATTTTTTTATAACAAATGATGTTGAATATATGCATTTGTTCATGTGACAAAATTTTATTTTCTAAAGAATCACCAACATCATGTATCCAATAATTTGAATCAATTAAACCAATTTGTGATCCAACACATGTAACATCAATATTGATATTGATCGGTAATTTTTGTGAATTCTCAAAAGGATGTTTTTCCAAAAGCTTGTTGTATATATGATTTTGCATCTCATCATCATATAAGTTTCTTTTCCCATATTCAGATATGAGGTCATGTAAACAATTAAGAATCTTCACAATACCGTGAACAAAACATTCATGATAATATGATCTCACTATATTTATGGGAGATATTGATTCACGTTTTTAAAAAAAAAACAAAATTGTTTAACAATGTGTTGAAAAAAAATGGTTTAACATGTTTATTAAGATTGAAATCTATGAATCGCACTAAGTGTTCACTTTTATATTTAAAAAATCCTAATTTGTCTTTGCCCAAACATGTCTTCTTCAATTTTTGTTATTGTGGAGAAAATTATTTTCAATACTTTGTAAATGTGTATTGGGTCATGTTAGAAGGTCATGCACAATATATATCAATGGGATCAAATCCAAATATCGTGGATTTCATCACCATTTTTGTACACAAATTTGGCAATTTTGAATTAACATACTATACACCAACACTTTTTGATATGATTGGGATTTGTAAACATGAAAGGGCTGCTTCAACTAGAGATACAGGTTTGGTTGTTATTGTTTCTGAAATCAATTGAAGTTCCAAAGGGGTTGCATCAACCAATCCCAAACTTCTTGCACTAATGTCATCCAATTTAATAATGCCTTGTGGTTTACATTTCAAAACATATTTCAAAAGATAATATGATCAATATGAAAATGTGATTCCTTGAATGTTCATGTGTGCACCCCACAATGCCAATGTAGTACAATGATAAGGCACCACATTTTGATCTTCATAACATGGACAATAGTATTGCCACCTGGTTCATAAGTAGTTTAAACAAGTCAAAAACCATGTGAATATTTCAAACAATGATTAAATTTTGAATATTTAAATATCCACTAAAATGTGAATATCATGTTAACAATGGAAAATGGTGTTAAATGAAAAATTTTATTGTCATGGAATTGATATTAAAAATTCATATTAAAATTCACATTTTAAAAACATTTAAAAGATTTTTGAACTTGAATAATCAAGTGTTCAAAATAAAAAGAATTTGCAAATACAAGATTAGGGTCTCTTTTAATAGTAAAGATTGTTGATTGTACAAATATAGAGATGATAATAATTGACTAATTCACTCAAAAATCACACACTCGATTTGAATTTTTTTGACCCACCTTTGCATGATTGGATGTTGAGCCGCATGTTGTTTGGCAAATATAGTAGTGGGAAATCCATATTTGCAAGTTCCAATGTGCTTATTTGTTTTGCATCATGAACCACATTGATGCATTTGTTTTCGTACCACTAACTTGAACAATGTCAAATCATGTTCATTGTTTAGCAATATAAATTTTCCAAATTGTTCATCAATATTAACAAGTACCATTGTAACTATTTCATTTGGGATGCAATCAATATCAATGTCATTTATCCATAATATGATGTGTGCATGTACAAAACCTAGGTGAAAGTACAATGCAAATTTAGACTATTTTGGATTATTGTTAACATAAATGAAATGTACCACAAAATGAACACATATTTAATAAAACTAAAAACATAATTCTTTCAATGAAAATAATGATTATATTATTTGACTTATGGTTGATTATTATTATACTAAGGTTTTCTAACAAGTTATACAATATTAAACTTGTTATAAATTCGATGCAATATGTAAATGTGTTTTGACGGTAAGATTTGACAAGGTTCAAGCTTTATGTTGTTGGATTTAAGTTTCTAATAAATGATTGTATCAAAATGTATTTAGTTACTATTTTTTTTATGGTAAATTAATTATGTTTTCACCCATTTTGATGTTGCAACTCCAATCGTGTTACATGATGTTCGACAATGCCAAGAATATTTTCACCACCAAGAACATAGGTTGACATGAAAGCTTGCAACCTTGCGCAAAATAATGCCACACATTCAACTGGGCAATCTTTCCAAGAAAATGTGTTATTGAAAGACATAGAGCAAAATTTTCAATGTCTTCAATTTCTTTCCATCTCAAATTTGATGTTTCATCATAAGTCAAAATGAGGAAAAAAATGAAACATTCAAAAGTTCTCCACCATCACCAATAACTCTTTGAATTGGGTACGATGCTCTTGTGGCATTAATGGAATAGAAGGTGGTAACTTGAACTTCATAATATTCTTGAAAACATCAATTTCTGACCATTGAAGATGTTGGCGTTTTAATCTTTGTACATCCATGTCCAAACATAAATGTTTTGTAGCATTCAATAGTTGAATTGCTTGTCACACTTGGTACATCGAAAGTAAGTATCATAGATATAATGTAAAAACAAAAAATAATGTAGACATTTTTTTTGTTTCAAATAAGGCAATAAACCACCAATGCTATCATATGCCCCATGTGGAAATAGGAATGGGAATAATGCATTTTCAAGTGACATGTTCAATGTTGGATTGGTGCACATGGCATCTTCTCGATCTAATATCCTTTTAATCTTAAAAGGTTTGTCATTGTTGTGCATAATAAATTTTCCAATTTCAAAGGCATCATCAAATTGTGAGGAATTCCTGGACGCATGTCAAAAAACAATGACAAATTTTGAATGAAAGGCTCCAAATCCATATTTGAAAAAGGCCTTTCATCAGGCCTTTCACAATTGAAGAAAATAAAACACATAATCCATGAGTTGGATTTGGTTTCTCAATATTGGTGATGTATTTTTGTATAAGTGGATTTGAAGACAAATTTTGGTGCAAAAGATCTTTGAGGGCCAAATTAACATATTTTGATGTATTAGTTGGTTGAAACTTGGAATTCTAATATAGTAAAGGATTGTCAAGTAACCCAGATGGTTGTATTTGGCCATGCATGAATCCATAATTTTGTTGTTCAATTTTCATAAATATATCAATAAGTGAAAAAAGTTGAAGATGCAATGAATTGTTAACAAGGATTTGTTTCATATAATCCATGCTTTGAAATAGAACATATTTGATCTATTATAGTTGTTCATAAAATTTAAAACATGCATTACATACATATACATGCAAACCATCACTAGTAGTTGTGTATGTAGACATAATAATGTTTGAACAACCATACGATGTTGCACCAACAACAATTCCAAATGTATTCGGAACAACACTAAAATGTGTTCCTTGAAGGTGTAATTTTGTGAATCCACAAAATCCACAACATCTCATATCCTTGATGAATGAAGATGTACATTATTCCAATTTCAATCCATGACCTATCAAAAGGTTTGAAAACCTTTTGTCGTTTATTTAAATAAATATTGTTGTTGATGTCTTTGTTTCTCTTTTAATTTCATTTTTGATTTATAAAAATGACTTGGATCACATTATATATGATGATACCACCAACTACACAATCCAAATAAATAACATGTTAAATTATAGTCCTAAAACTATTTAAAGCAAGTAATAAAACAATGCGAAAGAAAAAGTATTTTGCAATTACACATACTTATATTTTATGAATCACTAAAATATCCAAATTCCATACAAGTGGTTTCTTAATGATATGTATAGTTATAGGCTATATAATTACTTGGAAAACATTTGAATTAATCCATATTAGATAGGATTAATCATTTTTGTAGAATTAAAAATTCTTTACTACAAATTTTCATTTAAGAAGTTTTTATGAAATATTACATATAACATTCATTATAAATCATTTGATTTTTTTACTAGTATCAATTGCTACACATGCTTTAAGCCACACATGTTTCAATTGCAATTATAACTATTATACATGAAACCTTTTTCCCAAAAAAATTAAATTTCATCAAAGCCAAAATATATGTTTTGTATGTAATCACTCAATATGATTCCTTTCATATTTTTTTGGTGTGATAGATAATCCTTTGAAAGTTATGGAATTTGTTTTTGAAGTCAATTCCAAATTCTTTACTTCACATTTGAAATTATTTAAATTTTATTTCAAAAAGCTCATTCAATTGTTTTATTTATTTATATTAAATATGCATATATCATGATTACTAAACCTAAATACAACATTAAAATTATTTTATCAATTATCAATTATTATTTAACATGTGAATTTATTTGAAAATTACACTCAAATATTCTATTTTATTATTGATGTTTATATTTCGCTTGCATATTCAATTTTGTAAGATTATTTTGATTTTATAAAAAGATTCAATGTTGTAAGATTTTTAAAAACCTTATTTTCAAATGTCAATTGTAATTTTACTATTTTCCATCTTTATTTTTTTGGGTATATAAAAATAAATTAGCTAGTATCAATTACAACATGACATTTTTTAATCTATTACAACTATAATGATTTTCCATAACACATTTTGCCAAATAATTTCAAACTTCACCAAAGCTTAAACATATATTTTGCATGTATTCATTCAATATAATTATTTTCATATTTTTGTGGTATGATATTTAATGCTTTGAAAATCATAAAATGTTTTTTAGTCATTAGTTACAAATTCTTTATTTTACACTTGAAAATGTTTTAAATTCATGTTTGTAGTAAAACAATCATTTCATTTTTTTATAGCATTATTGAAATTATGCATATTTCAAGAATATTAAACCAACAAAGCACATTACATCATTGTATCAACTATTAGTTAGCTTTTTTAAATATGCGAAATTATTTGAAACTAACATAGCCTTATATTGTGGTCATTAATTTTCATCACTTTTCAAAAAGATAAATTCAATTATTATCTTTTATAAACTTCATTTGCAAGGTTGAAAAATATTTAAATTCATTTCGAGTTTATTACATTGAAATTATATCATATCAATTTGTTTTCATACATTATTTTTGTAGTGAAGTTTTTTAAAAAATTATTTGGATTTGCAAAGGTGATTATATACTTAAAATATCTTATGTAATAGGTGAGGTGAATGTATCATTTATTATAACTAATAATAAATGACCTTTTACCACACTTGTACAAATTAAATTCTAGGGTGGAAATCAAAGGAGGAATTGTTTTATTATTTGGAACATCTTGGGACATTTGAATCTTGGGAACATATTTGGATTTCATAAATACTAAGACTACATAATATATTGGGAACTTGGTGTGAACACAAACATGGAAGAATTTCATGTAAACTTAGTGGAAAGATATTTAAAACATCAAAATATAATTCTAATTGCACTTTTGATAAATGGAGACAGAACATATTTCTATGTATTAAACATATATTGTTTGAGTTAAAATGAACTTAGATTAGTCATTTAATGAGCATTGAATCTATCAAATTTTTTTGTTATAATTAGGAAAATTCTAATATTGTCATTTAACAACATGTATGCCATTTGGTAATATTTTCGATTGTTAGGTATTGTTGTAGTTATAATGCTTGCATTTTGATATTTCGTAACATACAAATGTAGAAGACTTTGAATTGGATAACTATTTCTTTAGTTATTAAATGTTAAGATGCACATATATTTATACCCAATTATAGATATGTAATTGATACTTTGATATAATTTATATTAGATTTTTTGAATATTGAAGTCATAGACGTAACTTTAAAGAATGACTTACAATATTTGTGCATATTTATATTAAATATATATGGTACTACATGTATTTGGTATATTTGCATAAATATATATTTTTAAATTGCCAAAAGTATAGAACTCAACTTGGGATTTGAACCCATAAAAAATGCACCCAATTTACACATTGAGTGGAAAGGAGATTTGTGATACCAATCATATGAATTGCACATAATGCATATTAGTTTCAATGTTATATTCTAGTATTTTCAAACTTGCACATTTAATTTGAAGATATATATATACAATTTACTATGCTTTATCAATTGATTTTGTCATTTTCTATTTTGATGTTTATATTTCTATTTCTATTGATTTTATGTTTAAAGCTCAAACACACGTGCAAAAAATTGAAAATATATGTAAACCTTAAATAATAACTTGTGTTATATTGAAAATGATGATGCCATAAATTGTACAATCAAATTCCAAGTACATATGGAAAATTTGGTTCAAGCGATTCATTTTTTTTAAAATCACATTTAATTTGAATACATATATAATGATGTTTTATCAATTAATTTTTTCATATTTTATTTTGATATTTATATTTATATTGATTTTATGTTCAAAGTTCAAACACATGTGCTACAATTTGAAAAAATATGCAAACTCTAAGAAAGAACTTGTGTTATGTTGAAAATGATGATGCCATAAATCGTACAATGCAAATTCTAAATACATATTGGAAAATTGTGTTCACTCAATTCAATAAAAAACGTTATAAAATTATTATTTTTCCAAAAAACTACTAATAATACTTTAATATATTTGAAGACGTATAATGATGATGCATATTAGGTTTCATACACATAAATTCTTTCTTTCTATCAATTTGAATTCTCTAATATATGTATTTTGAAATTTGAATTATTTAATTATTGAAAATTGTGATATGTTTACATTATAATTCTACAAATTCTTAGATTTGGAATGTAAAATATTTTTGAAATGACAAAAAAAATAAAATGGTTATCAATTATTATACATGCCTGAAATAATCAAAATTCATCACAAAAGCATACATATAATTTACATCAAATTTTAATTTATTATGTTAAGGTCTATAATGCCTATTTTTTGCATTCATTCCTTCTCATTCAATATTATTATTTTTTTATTTATGAAAATTTGAAATTTAGTTATTTAGTTATTTAAAATTTTGATATATTTGCATTTTATTTTTAAAATTCTTGAATTTGACATGTAAAACACTTTTTAAATGACAAATTTTTTCTTGTTATTATCAATCTCACATCTTTATTATATATGTCTGAATTAATCAAAATTTGTCCCATATATACATGTGTGTGTGTAATTTACATCAATTTTCAAATTATTATGTTAAGGTATATAATATATGTTTCTTGCATTTATTCCTTGTCATTCAATGTTGTAATATATGTTTTTTGATTTATGAACTTTATCTCCAAAGGTTAAATATGAAGTTATTATTTTAGCTCCAAATGTATTAAAATTTTAGATGTTCAACATAATGATATTGCATTTTGGTATGATAATTCGATTTTTTTCAAACCTTTTCCAACAATGTTTGATTTTTTTTCTATCAAACATATAGATTTTTGTTAAAAATACTTTTGAATGATTTTTTTTTTGATCTATTTTTCTTCTTTCTTTCTCAAGTTTGGTCTTATGGAAAATATGGTAAATTTTTTGTTTTAAAAATTCAAAAATTAGTTGCATTTTTACCATTAAAAAAACACAATACAAAAGGGATTTTTAGTGAAGACCAATGAAACTTACCAATGAAAAGGAAACTCATTCATCCAAATGTTGTGAGTCTTTTCTACAAGGGTTCAAAGTTTTTAATAGCAACACCAGAAAGAAGAAGGCAAAGGACATATGCATTAAACATCTAATGGTAAGTTGTTATATGTTGGTTTGTTTTATGGCAATGACTTAGAAAAGGATTTGCAACACCATAAAAACGTGGAATTTTTTTGCAAAATTTAAGGAATAATTCCTTGGATATATATGGTCATTTTAACCTTCTATTTAAAGTCCAAACAAGCAATTAGCTTAAGAAGCTCTTCTTATGGAAGACAAGGCACCACCGCCACCACTTAGTTTCAAGAAAATGCCTATTCTTACAGTTGCCATCGGAGATGTAATGGGTAGGATTTTTTGGGTTTGTTTCAATGCAAAAGGTGACACAATTAAACGTGCAATCCTATGAAATCTTTGGGAGTTCATAGCAATTTCATTATGTTTTGATGGGTGTGTAGTTTTGTGGAATGTTTAAAAGTTTAAGGCAACTTCATGTGGTGTTATGAGTGGATATGCCAAGTCAAGTGTAAATAACATTATTGACATTGAAAATGAACCCATGAAAGGGGTCCATGTTAGTTCAAATGACCTAAAAAGGATGGGTGGTTGTCATGCTCACACTTTATGGTTTTAAAAATCTACTTTTGGATGATAGGCCTCTTGTCAAGGGGCAATTGCCACTACCAACAAAGGAAATGCAATTAATATTTCCATCAATCAATAAGATAATCTCAAATGTGGTTCAAACATTTTTAGGAATTCACTCTATGGTTTATAAAATCTGCTCTTGGATGATAGGCCTCCTTCCAAAGGGTAATTTCCATTGCCAACAAAGAAAATGCAATCAATATTGCCACCCACCAATAAGAAAATCTCAAATGTGGTCCAAACATCTTCAAAAATTCATTCTATGGTTTCCAAAATCTGCTTTTAGATGATAGGCTTCCTTTCAAGGGGCAAGTGTTTGATATGTGGTTCTATCCAAGTGATCATGTTTGCAGAAGAATTTTGAGGATCTTATACTTTTGAATGATTACCATGGCAAGGAATTTAAGGAAGCGTCTAGGTGTGGTTGCTGCAATAACCATTGTAATTATTGCAACTACCATCTACTTCAAAGATGGAGCAATATTCCAAGATTTTGCCAATGGTTCCTTCAAACTTCCTCATGGCATATTGTTTGGAAATAAGTTAAAAAAACCTAATCACTAGAATAAGTTAGATAAGACTACTAGCAATTTTCGGTCGATCAAAGGACTTGAATCAAATCTTGGATTTGTTCAAAAGACTAAAAGTGACTCACCAACCCACAAGATTTGATAAATGATAATGAACACACGCAAAAGTAAAACACTTGAAAAAATATTTAGAAAAAAGGAGAATGGAAGACAAGACAAATGGGTAGGGTTTAACCATAAGTGTCACATTCAAAAAATGAGCATATTTTATTGTGCTCATATATGGATTCTTAAACCTTTTGGACTTCCAATATTTTTAGTAAATTCAAAACAACATAAGACATAATATTGTTTCTAGATGTAACACCCTAAAAAGTTGAAGGTTTTCTGTGAATAATATGGAACATCAAAAGGGTTTGTCTATTTAAGAATATGAAGAGAACTAGACACCTTATCGCTTTCCAATATCTGTCTTTTCAACTTCCATTTCAATGTGTATAAAATAATGAAATAACATGACAAATAATTAATTTTGATTTTGATTTTTGCAATCATGGCTTCAAGTTCTTTAAGCAGATTAAATTATATGTTCCAAAATTTGATAACAAACTTTGCACTTCAATTTCATGTGTTGGCACCAAACAAAACATCAGTATTGCCATAAAAAAAACAAAGGGGTGCTACCATGGGCCAAGAAATACTTTTGGACAACTGTGAATGTCAGGGTTTTCAAATCACACAATCATTTCAAAACTACAAACAATTGAAAGAGTTTATAGATGGTTGGGTGCCAAAAAGAATTTTTTTTTTCAACACACAACAACAACTTGCCATGTCCATACATATAAAGGCCCAACTTTAAGTTTAAACCAAGTTGTTACAAAAAAATGTAATATTGTCTGATTTTGATGTTAACACCAATAGATTTCCATCAGAGCTCCACACACTCCTATTGACAAAGATAGCTGCATCTTTGATCAAAATAACATGTTTCCAAATCCAAATGTCATGTTTCAATCTGATTTTTTGTTTTTTTGCAACAAAGTCCTTGCCTTTCATGGCATAATTTAATCTAACAAAAAAAGTACATAAACATAGTTTGAAAATATGTTTCCATGCAAATGTCTAAAGTAGATTATAATCCATCAAACAAAAATGTTACAATTCAATTTCTACAAATCTAAAGGATTGAAGGAATCACTTCCCAAGTAATCTCAATTTCAAAGGTTGTGTTCATTTGAACATTAATCACTTTTATACACCATTTTGCATGCACATACCGGGCACAACTAGCCGTCATCTCCAGGTGGAACTCAAGATAAGGAAAACATTGGTATCTTCAGATACAATGTTGAACAACATAAAACCCAACTTAAAAGGATAGATGCAAGTATAATAACTACCTTGCATGGGTATTTCAATTCAACAACATGTGCTAGGTCTGACATCCAAATAACATGAAATTTCATACATTCCTTATTCGAATCTAATATTTTGAAAATAAAGATCCACCAAACTATGCAATGATGTAAAAACCAAAAATCTAGTTCCCTCATCAAGAAATGTCCATATACAAATGTAGAAACTTATTGTGTCATTTAGGGTTCAACTTGAAATTCACCACATAAACGGGGACAATGTGAATGTTCGTATGAGTACTCCATATAATTAGTCATTTAAGATTAGACATGTCATCTACAATTGTTAAAAATTTTCACAAATTTCATGTCATGCTTTTATTCTCATGAATGCCTTGAATGTCAACTATGACCAAGATGACATTCATCTCAACAAACAAGATGCATATAGTCTCATGTGTCAAAAAATCCAGTTTATTTACAAGGGGACTTTGAATCCATACCACCTCAAACATAAAGGATGACATGCATATTACCTTTTTTTGTCCTACTAGACATGGATAACGTTCTTTAAGAATTGGATACAGTTGTGAAAGATGAATCTACATCCCTGCCTTTTGCTATCTCCTCAAAAGATGGAATCTCTTGCAAAAAAATCAATGATCAACCAATTAATTTTCATTGGTAAGTCAAATGTTCAAAAATCCAAAATCTAACAACGCCCAACATGTTTTAGAAAAAGTTGAGCTTAATGATTTTGATAGTGAAAAAATGAAAGTTGTAGAAAGACAACCTTTGAAATGTTTAAAGAAAACATTACTTTTGCGTGAAACATATGAAGAAGAGAACAAACAAGCTAGTCTAATTGAAACTCGTGAATAAGAAAGCCCAACCAGTCCAAAGAAAAAATGTGGTCAACCTTTTAGATCGAAGAACATTAAGAAAAATCCAATTGCAAATAATGTTGTCCATAAATGCAATGTACCTACAAAACAGGGAACAACTCCTTAAACAACATACAAAAGCATTTTGTGTATAACGTTGGATGTGAAAACAATAACAAATTATACATTGAACAAAATATTGATCCATACAAACGGTTCAAACAACATATGTGTAGACCACCCGAAAAAATGAAACATGACACTAATATGAACAAAACAATCAATCTAACATTAATTTTGTTATTTTGTATTCAAATATGCAAAGTACAAGGTTAATAGAATGGAAAACCATTACATTCAAAATTTTGATAATACTTCTAGTACATGTTATAATAACCTTAAAGGAAAACCTACATCATACAAAAAGTATTGATATTTGAACAATATGATATGTAAATGTTGAAATCATATGTTGTGATTTTCAAACCATAAAAGAAAAAATCTTGTATTCATTGCATCCTCTACATTATTCTTCATAAGGGCATCAATTGACCAAATGTTTAGCATTTGTGGATCCAACCATTCACACACACCATCCATGTTTAGATCCTTGGTGACAAACATGTGTTCATGCCCACCACATAATGGGTGTTAACCCAATATAGGTTGAGCACAATGAAAGCCACACATCTTTTAAACCTACTCTGTTTTGCCAAATTGTTTTCACTCGATTTTAACATTTAGAGCATTGAGATGTATCCATATTCTAATGGTATCAAATTCTTCACTACCCTCTAAAAACTAAAATTCTCAACATTTTGATGCCTAATTAGTTAGTTTTAAAATAGGGTACATTTTATTCAAATAATCAATTTAATTATAATATAAGGTACCTAATAATTTGAAATAATGGATTGTAATTAACATAAGGTGGTTTTAATATATATACATTAAAAAATTAGATAATAATAAGGTGATAAAAATAGGTTGAACAATTATCTAATACCCCCTGCCCCCTAAAAATGGTCGTTTGACACATGTATATCCCAAACTTTACACACTATGTCCCCCTCAAATTAAAAAAGCCATTTGAAGTAGCTTTGGCATTACTTTTCATAGGAATTTTGAACATGGATTTTGCCCATTTCGGGTAGATGAATATAACACTTCAAGAATCACATGTTCAATTACCCGATCTTCTTCAAAATACAAAACAAACCTTTCACAACAATTAGATGGTTGTTGCATGCTTCATGATAATCTTCAAACATCCAATAATGTAGATACAAGATACTTAATGCTTCATGCACTTTATGTTATGGAAAAATGTGTGTGCAATTCAACCATTAAATTTGTGGTTACTTTCAAACATTAGAACTTAACTCCATCCACAATTTAGTAAAAAATGTCACTTGTCGCCTAATATTCCCTTCCCCTTTCCTGCCCCTCATGTCAAAACCACAAGCTTGCACCCAAATGTGATTTGTTTCACACTTCAATGTTAAGTGATCAATGCCAATGTTGACATTTATAATCCATTTCATCAAAAATTTCTCATGAACGCCCTTTACAATAAACTAAAAATATACAAATGAATCAAATTTGAAAGCAATAACAGGATCCAAAAATGATCCATGTAACTTTGCTTATGTTAGTTTGATTGTTTGCACCAAATTAATGACAAAGACATCTTAAGTGGGTAAAATCACACTAGGATGGAACAAAAATGGCATAACTCAAATTTCCATTTGAAAGCTATGTGATATACAATGTGTAAATGTGATACTTTGAATCACATGGGTCATGTGGCAAGGTGTCAATTGATTTTTTCATAAGGACTTGGATAGTTTTGTATTAATTTATGATTATATTATATTTTAAATTGAACATTTAAACTAGTAATTTCAATAAATAAATTATTTTTCTACAAAAAAATGTACATATCAATATTTCATCGTCAACATCCTTTCAAATTGTCTTTTTTAATATCAATAATGTGACACCATATCTCATTGATTTTTTTAATTCATTATAGGGTATTATATGAAGGTGTGTTGAATTCATATTCATGTAACTTGGATTGATTATGGATTGTGAAAGGTTTTTGGTATAATTATAAAAATCCATAACAAATTGAATACTATAAATTTTGCTGTGAAATTTTTACATTTTGCTTTGATCTATGAGTTCATTGTTGACATGAGTCTCTTTCCAACATTAGAATTAGTCACTATTGAAAATTTTCAAAATTCTTAAATTGTATTTTGTGATATCCAAAATGGTACACCTTAATGTGCTTTTACTTAGGCATGTGCCCCATCAAGTTCTTCATGAAATTTAAAAAATGGGTAGTGTTAACAAGGTTCAAATGAGTCTCCATATCAACTAAATATTCAAAGTTGAAAGCAACAACGTGGATTATAGGGCTATCTAGTGTTGTCTTCAACAATAATGGATTTAGTATTTTTGGAACACTCATATGATAGGTTCGACATAGAAATCCAACAAGCATTGACATTGTTCAAGATTTTAAGCCATTTGTTTCCATGACCTCCCCAAACTTAGCTAGTTTTAAAAGGCTCTTTCAGAGTTGGAATTTTTTTGGTAAAATGATTACTTGACCACTTCAAGGTGATTGATCACAAATCAAACAAAGAAGGTTTGGATAACCAAAATTGTCTAATGTGCCATGTAATGAACATCAATCATGAATGGAACAAATTGTGATTAGATTTGGATAGTGACACCCATGCAACAACCTTGAAATACACTAACCCCATTTGCATGAAAAGACATCAATTTCTTGGAAATAACATTAAAGTTCAAAATACCTCCATTGACCAAAATTGCTTCCATAATCACCATTGTTAAGTTAGTTACATAAGAGAAATCTACTACATGTTCCAAGGATAGTAACATGGGGTGTATGCATGAATTGGTAGCCAAGACTAACTATCAATTGAAATAACCTAATCATTTCCTCCTCCTTGCATGCTTCAACAAATAATCAAGTTTAAAGACTACAAGTTTCCCTCATCTTCAACTTTGGAATAGACTTTACACCTAGTAGAGGTTAGACCATCCCTGTCAATCACAAATTCCACCCATGATAATTGTTTCACCCAAATATCTTGGAATTCTCAACCAAGTTCATATTTTCACTTCTTCACAACAATTTTTGGGTGCTCAAGGTTTACTCCAAATTCACAATAGTTACATCAACAACATTGCTTGATAAAACAATGTCAAAACCGGTAAAATGTGGACGATCAAAGATTGTAAAAGAGAAGCAAAGCTCCAATTTGTACATGAAATTGAAAACTCATTCAAAGTTTCAATCACCTTACAAATTACCAAGTTCCAACCCCTTGCACTCATGGGCCATTTCAACTTACAAGCTTGTTATTTCATGACTCGTGAATCAAATGAAAATTCTCACGTTGTAAGGAACAATGAAGACATTGTAAACACATAACTAATTAGCACTCTCAACCACTAGGTGATTAATCCCTTGTTAGGTCTACAACCCTAACAAATTACAATTATAGGATAAAGAATATTTGGTTATTTCAATGGCCATGATTGGACCAACGTGAAGCAACCCAATGGCCTTCTAAATTAGATTTTAGGTGAATTACTATTTTATGTGCATGAAGTTTCAATGACCTCCCTTTTTGTTCATAGCCTTTTGGTGATGTGACACTTTAAGGTTTTTCCATTTGTCACTATTTAAATGAATAAATTATCCACAATACATTTTTTCAAATCTCATTTTGGAAAAAATAAAATTTTATTTTTGAAAATCCTTTAAAAGGTTGCCAGATTTTTATGTTTTGGTTGTTTTTTGGAAAAATAATTCCTGAAAAAAACCCTTGGTTTAAAAGTTTTTTAATGCAACAATGGGCAACATCAATAACAACACCAACAAAATTTTGGATGAGGTTGGATTTTCATGCTTATATAATATAGTTTAACATCTAGTGTGTCTTGTTACAAAAAGAGAAAGGCACCCATTTTTGTCACAAACTCCCTCCCCATTGAATGATCCCACAACACATATCAAACACAAGCAAACAATTTACTCTTTTTTCTTTAGCTAAATAGGAAAAAGAATCCAAATTTTACTCGTGTAGAATCTTCCTCTTTTCCTTATGTAAAAATTTCCTTGTTTCCTTGGCCTCCTAATGAGTTTCTTTTTTCATCCTTTCACTTGCTTGAAATTACATGCTTGTTTCTATTTTCCTCGTATATGATTAGATATGTGACAACATGTTATGACTAGTGTTGTTTGATTCTTGAATCTTTGGTCCCTATTTTGAATTTGTTTTAATTTTTTTATGAAACCTTTGCTTTGGTCTTGAAATTGTTTCTTTGGATTTCTAAAATCTTGGGTTCCGCTTAACAAAATTGGAGCTTAGTTTGGTCGAAGAACATGTTCGATTCCATTTCCATTCCATATCTAAACTACTTTTTTTTTCAGTGTAGTTTTAATTTGTTCAACTAGTCCAAATAATCCAAGATAGATTTTATGTAATATTAATTATGTAAACCAATTAAAACTACATACTTGAATAAAATATAGGTTCATGATTTCATTTATTCGAAAAGTCCTTATTTACCGAGAGAACTTGAACCATGTGAAAAGGGACAACACCTTTGGTTCAAGTTCTAATTCAATTTTTAAAAGTCAATTGCCTTGCCCAATCTAGTTTTAACATAATGTTGAACCTCTAATTCAAATTTGGATACTTTAAAACTTGAACTAAAACCTTGACCTAAACTTGCCAACACTAGTTGTGACCACTTCACATCAATGGTGTCTTTTTGACAACTTCGATTGTTCACTCTTGGGATAAGTGTGTATTTTATTTTAAAAAAATTCAAAGCTACATATTACTAATATGAAAACCCCTCTTGAAAACTCAAAGTTGGGGCTAATTCATCAATAGATCAATCATTTTTTCCTTAACCTAGTACCCATTTTCTTTGAATTGTAAAATATCATCACACCTTTAAATCAAAATTTGATAAATATTAGTGTGACCTATGCCATTAAACACATATTATCTCACATTATTACTTAAAATTCAAAACTCTTGCATCATAGTTTTGAAAATTATTAAATGACTTAGGTGCACTTGTATCATTGAAAGTTTCCAAAAATACCATTGAGCACATTCCAAATTGCCTTAAGATTTGAATTTGTTGTTTTTGTTGATTTTTCAATGATGAAAATATTTAATGAAATTCAATCACTCAAACATTGAAAATTTAAACATTACAAAAATTACCTCGGTGCACCTCTAAACATTGAGGGCTTTCTAATGGTACCAAGATTTTAGAAGAAGTTGATCATTTGGGATACCTCAACACAATGATAAAACAAACAAAGTACCTCCCTTAATGGTAGGATGACCCTTGTTTTATTTTTACTACCATTACTAATATGCTTCAAATGGTTTTATTGTTTAGAAAATTGTATTTTCAAATTTTTAGAGAAATAAATCTGTGTTTTAATGTTACATTTCACAAATATCTAACTTGGTTTTCTTAAATACAACCACCCTTCTCACCCCATACTTATATTTTTCCCAGCCCTTCACAAAATGGAAAAGTCATCAACATGTTGGTGGAAGCTTATGTAATCCCATCCAACAAAACTCTTACTTTGCCAACTACTATGGTAACTTATGTGATTCAACCTTATGAAGTCTTGAACAATGTTTTGTTTTTTAAATCAAGTTTGTCAATAAAAATGATAATTTATGGAATATTTGACTTGATATTATGCAAAAATAAATTTATTCAACAATGGTGATTGATCATTGCACTTTATGTCCATGACAATATCTCATTAAAAGAAAAAATATTGCATAATTTTTTATGTTGTCATCAAACAAACTATTAATTTTGAACAAAAACATTTCAATTTTTATCCTACAACTTAAGTGAATTGTAGTACTTATACAACAAAGCTCTTGCTAAGCATATAAAATAGGTAAGTGACTTATAAATCACTTATTTATTACTTGATATTGAGTAGTGAATTTAACTTTTTTTTTATAGACCCTAAATAGAACCTTCAT
Organism: Sphagnum contortum; assembly: GCA_963920785.1. Taxonomy (NCBI): domain Eukaryota; kingdom Viridiplantae; phylum Streptophyta; class Sphagnopsida; order Sphagnales; family Sphagnaceae; genus Sphagnum; species Sphagnum contortum. The sequence goes on from OY987278.1 coordinate 18,897,871, forward strand.
AATTGTATTAAACTCTCAATTTTCAGCATCAATAAATAGGTAATTTCTTTGACTTTCCATGTTTCAAGCATGTAATTTTTATTGTTTAATTTGAGAATTAAAAAAAAAAAAAAGAATTATTGCCTTACTTGAAAAGGTGCTAATATATGTGATTGAATGGTTCATTTTCATCCTTTAAAGATGCACATGCATTTTGAATTGGTCACATTTTATACATCATCATATTAATGGGGCCATGTAGGTAGTTACTAGTTACCCAACCTTTTCATTGCCCCAAGGTTTGGCCCTCATGTGATCACATGGCGATTAGTAATGGTTGTCATTTGATTTGTTAGTGGAGGTAGGCCTAAGGGCTCAAAAGGTAATTTGAAATTTCAAAATGCCATGTGGCCACAAGCACCTTCACAATATATATATTTTCTTGTTGCCTTATTTTAATAGCCTTTGAATTATTGTGATAGTCATTAATTACATCAACAATAAAAGGAATTCAATAGTTATCCATTTTTTGGTGTTGTCATAAGTACAATAGGTGGTTGGGGTGAGTTTGTTTTTTTCTTGCTGCCACAAGTACAACAAGTGGTGGGATTTGTTTGAGTTTTCTCTCATGATGCAATGATGAAAATGAGTAATAGTTCTTTGACAAAGGATGAGATTTTGGTGTTTTTGAACTTGTTTTCTTGCTATACAAATAGCCTATCCAAAGGCTTACAAGAGGGCTAACAAATTCGAGCAACTACTATTGTGCTCATTAGATAGATGGCAAAAACTTTCAGAAATAAAAACTAGGTTGAAGTAACATTAAAAAAAAAAAAACCTTTGATTCTATACATGATTCTTTACATCTTCAATGTAATGTTCATAATTAATTTATGCGATGTTTGATTCCATGATTGCATGATGAATAGAATGGTGGTGGGTCATCATTATTAGTAACATCAACAGTTGCGATTGAAACGCCAAAACTAGCAGCAAAGGAAGTATAACAATGCACTGCAAGCAACCCAAACTAGTATGTCACTACAAAACTCTCAACTCAAAAACTCGCACAAAGAAGCTACATGTTTTAATAACACAATGAATTTTACCTTACTAATTAATATTAGTTGGAGGCGGGAAAAATGGTGAAAGTCTTGACATCTTTACCTAATGGGATGGGAAAAAAGGGGGAAAGGGTTTCTGCATTTCAGTTTTGTAGTTTTTTGTCTTTTCTTTTCTTCCAAAAATTAGAAGCTACGGTTGAAAAACCTATTGCTTCACATGAAAGTGAAGAAATCATGCTAGAGAGTACAAGTATAGTAGAAAATGGATTGACAAATGGTGAATATTCTTCCCAAAAAGTTGTTGACGAATGCAAGGTGAACTTGTAAGGAAAATATGATAGAAGATAAAAAAATAAACAAATTTTTGATAGCAATGGAGGAGACAGCCAGTGGAAATAACCTGTAGGACTTTTATAACCAAGTCCCACTTAATCAAATGAGAAGTGAGGAGGATAAAAAGAAATTGCTAGCATGAAAGATGAATCTTCTTCATCTAATCAAGGCCAACCAATTGAGATTTTGGAGAATGTAGAGCAAGTGATGCTTTTGGTATTTGATAAACCTATTGAATGTAGAACTATGTTTTTGTCAAGTCTCTATTCATAGGTATTGAAAGAATTTTTAAAATAAATCTTCTTAACATTTCCAAAAAAAAATTGGTGGTTTTTGGGTAGAAAGATTTAATAAATGTGTTTGTTTTTAGGTTTTGAAGGTGGGCTTTGAAGTAACCATTCCTGAGGCTCCACAAAAATTGAAAGGGCTTATAGAATCTTATTTCTTGATCAAAGATCAAGATATTGAAGTTCAAACATTCAAGGGTGAAAATAGTGGCAACAAAGATATAAATTTCTTGGAACATTCAACCAAATTGAAGCACTTATATCTACATGCTTTGATTGATCATGTTAGATCTTTCTTTTTACACTTGTTTCTCATAGTTTTGAATCAATGACATTATAGGAACAAAAACCATCAGCTGGGGAAGAAAACACAATGAAGGTTAACAATATTGATCTAGTGGGATCAATTCATGCTATAAAGATAAGGCAAAATGAGATAGATGTTCAACAATATGGAGTTTTTTTGTTTAAAATTAAGATGAGTATGGGATAATTTTAGTATTGTGTATTATTGCTTCATCTCCTAGTACAATCTTGTCAAATGTAGTGATAGATGTTGGGTCAAAGATGCAATTGAGGTGTCAAATAATTTTACAAAATTGGGGTGGGGCCAAGCTAACAAAGCTTTTCATTTCATTTTGTTCCTCTTTTTTTATCCAATATGGGATGGGTTGGTGTAGTGCGAATGGGGCATTAGTCTACAAGGCACAATCATAGGATGAAGATGTGCTTGTCTAAGCAACTGCTCAATTGCAAGTGTTGTTATTCAACAAAATGGGATCAATTATTGGTGGGTATATTTTGCTTCACCACAATTTAATCATTGTAGTAGTCCAATTATTATGGGTCTACAATATCTGATTTTATTAATTTTAGATAAACCAAACATGGGTATATTTTGGGTGGTTGTATATTGGTGTGTGATTTAGTTGTTCATCTTGTATTTTGTTAAAGATTGTCAAACACGCTAACTTTCTAATGTTGCCTATTTATGTAGAAGTGAGTTTGTTAGGCAAGGTGCTGGAATTTAAGCTTCTAGGTACATTGGAATTCACATCAAAATGCATGTGTATATTAGTGGTTGTTCAGGAACGTGGTATAAGAGCACTACAACTACTCACAAATGGTGCTGATGAAACTGCCTTTCCTAATCTGTGCTCATGTATGTACAACAATGTTGTGTTAGCATTCATTATTCCAACTTCTTTCTCTTCCCCTTTTGCCACTCTTGTTCATGTTGAAAACCAAGGTTTGAATACCTTAATTTCCTCTTCCCCTTGATTTGGCACATCATTTTCATTTTTCTATCATGTCTTAAGGTTTGTAAACAAATTTGATTAGATGCAAAAATAGGATGTATGATAAATATTTGGGGTGGCCATGCAAATGTGGATGCAAACTTTAATTTTACGCAATCCAAGGTGAGTATTTCATTGTTTTTTTCATTTTTTTCATGGGTATATATATATATGGCAGTTGAAATGTTATGTTAAACTAATCATAGTTTGGTTTACCCCAACTGCTAATGATGAAAGGAGTGATGGGATATGTACAGTTGCATATAAGGTCAAAGTTTTGTCGATGAATAGGACATGCATTTACCAATGCAGCTAAGGTTTCGAATTCCCTCATTGTTATCTTTTTTTTTCTCATTAGAGCACAAATTTAGTCAAATCAAGTACCAAAATGGCAGTGGCGGCCTAGAATCTGGAAGTTTTTTATATTGGTTCTTGTTTGGGGTGGCATCTCGAAAAAGGGACATCATGGGATATGAAAGTGCAGTGTGAGGATTATTTACACACCTTCACCATTAAGTTATGCACTCACATAAAAACCAGTTGGAAGTGGAACTACTATGTAGTGTAGTCTAACAAGTAAGGTGGTTCGAAGTAAGTAATGAAATTCACAAAAAATAAAATAAATAAATAAATAAATAAAAATCTAATGCATTGTGTGCAAATCTCATGAGTTTTTATTTTATTTTATTTTATGTCTTTGTCCAAAGTTAAGCCCGGAACTAAAAACTACTTGCTTTGATTGAGGAAAACAAAACAAACATCTCAACCTCTTTTACTTCCAACACCTGCAACTCCCTCACAGCAAAACCGATCAAGCTGAAATTTGAAGAGAAGCTTCGACATTTCTTAAAATAAGACTGATTCAATTTTGAAGCAAATCCAACGGTGGATTTGAGAGAAACAATTAATCAACCAAAAGTCCAGAGGCTTCACCATGGAAATTCTTCCATGAAACCCTCTTCAACACCCTTTACTTCCAACACCTGCAACTCCCTCACAGCAAAACCGATCAAGCTGAATTTTGGGGAAGGCCTTCTACACCTTCCAAACTAAGACTGATCTAATTTTGACGTAAATCCAACGGTGGATTTGAGAGAAAAAATTAATCAACCCAAAAGTCCAGAGGCTTCACCATGTAAATCCTTCCATGAAACCCTCTTCAACACCCTCTACTTCCAACACCTGCAACTTCCCCTCAGCAAAACCGATCAAGCTGAAATTTGAAAAGAAGCTTCTACATCTCTTAAACTAAGACTGATTCAATTTTGAAGCAAATCCAACGGTGGATTTGTGAGGAACAACTAATTAAAACAAAAGTCCAGAGGTTTGCAACAAGTACTTGCTACAGAAGTTCTTTTCATGCCTAATTCTTACACACACTCTTTCTATGCTTGATTCTTGCACACATAAGAACTAACAACCAATCTTCCTCACACTCCTCCTCCTCTTCCTTCTTGCTTTTCCACATCCACACAATGCCCTCTTCCTTGGTGAGCCTCCATGACCCTTTGAGCTTGTTCCCCTTGTCCAATGAGATCTTCGAAATCCTTTTGCACCAATCAATGGCTTCCTCATCCTTCAAGGGCCAATGAGATTTTGAGAATGAATTGCCATCCAATTGAAATTAGGATGAGAATCCTTGGGCCCAATGAACCACAAGAGAAATTCCATCCTCCAATCATAGAGGATGACAATCCTCATGACTAATGGGATTCGAGGATCCATCCTCCCCCTTATCTTGGATATCTTGATGAGGCCTCTTGAGCTTGATCCTTATCTTTTCCGTTCGTTGACCCTCACATCCCCCTTTTTCATCCTAATTACTTCAAGTAACTAACTACTAGGATCATTTATCAATAGTAACAAGGAAAAAAATCCTTGAGTTCTTACTTGACTACGTCAATGGTTGGAGTAACATTTCCATGTACCATTTACTCCTTTGATATTCCCTACCTATTTACTTTACTATGCACTAATTAACTATGTAGTACATAGTAAATTGGAATTACAATTTGCATCACAAAAACTTTCACATACTTCTAGATCCACCGTTGAATTTAGGGTTTGATGAATCCACTGGATCTAGGGTGTTCGAGTTTTCATGAGGTTCCGCCATCACTCCCACACCTTACGCCTACCCTAATTTGTTAAATAAAAAAACCTTTACCCTTTCTAAACGCCAGTATCACCTTGTTCGTACTACCTTCTTGGTTTTTGTTGATGCAGGCACAGCTAGTCATGGCGGACGACGACGCTACGCTTTCAATTCCTCCGGTCGCACCCGTACAACAAAAAGAGCTTGAAGAAGCACCGTTCGACTTGGATGTTTCTCAATGGCCACGCGAAGAAGAACCGCCCAAGAAAGTGGTGCGCACTCAAGTTGCTCGTTCGGTATGGGATCGTCGACTATCTCCTAACCCACATGCTTTAGCCATTTATCTAGAGTTTGTTCCTGCTCGTGGAGCCGCGCCAGAAAGGTTTGAAGAGTGCCAGTGCGAAGATGATGATGTCCGTTTCCATTGTCGAACGTGGGTTCCTAGTAATGGCCATTATCGTTGGCTACAAGGCCCGATCAACCCACTTCCCCTGGAGTATCGAGCCGAATACCTTGCTCGCACCATTCATCGCATCCTATAATTCTTACAACTATGATCTATCCTTTAGTCAGTTATTCAGTTATAATTCACCTGAGGCTACTTAGGCGGAACTGTTGCTACTTAAGTTTGATTTTGATTCTATTTCAAAGTCTGATAGAAGTGAGACTAAATAAAGATGTATTAGGACTACATCCTAAAAATCCTACAAGTACATCATTAGTGCTTGAAGATCATTCTACAAACTAACTCAACCTTGTCATGCGAAATATTGTTAATTATGGCTTGTATTCCCTATATATCAATAAATCACATCTAATTCTACATCCCCTTCCCCTTCTCTACAAACTAAAAAGGATAATGTACTTTAAAAGGTTTACTAGGTCCTAAACTAATTAAGCGTTACATCCACTGAAATAAAGAATTGCTCTATGCCTAGAAATATCACAAAAACTAATTCAACTTTTAATAATCACTACTTGAAGGTTTATAAGCATTCAAATCATTAGTACTAAGGAAATTTAAGGAACTAAAACTTAACTAATTGTTGAGCTATAATCCATGGCTCACATGCAGGCATGGTGGAATTCATTGTTGATACATTCTCTGGTGATTTCAACTACATGGAAATGAACACACAACTGTAGGTCATTTTAAGTTTTTGCTTAATATATATTTTTAAAAAATTCTACCATCATGCTATTGTGCAATTTGGCTCCTTGTTTGATTTACAATTATGGAATTTTTTATGTTTTTTGAATCTTCCCCAGATTCAAGGATTTGTTTTTTAAGAATGTAATGGCAAGTCCAAGTTGGGAGTGGGGAAATTTTTCCCTTTCATCAAGATTATATCAAACCTTTATTTTTCCTTTTGGGTTTGTTCTATTTGAAAAAATCTCAAAACAACAATAATTTTTGTCTTAACCAACGATTTCTAGCTTGGGATGTTGTGTTTTTAACAATTTGCAAGTTTTTTTGTCTTAAAAACCATTTTTTTCCAACTTTGGTGCAATTTGCATCTTTGCATTCTTGGGAACTTCTATCACATCAATTCTCACTGGAATCTTAGTGTAGGTGCCCATTCCAAAACCTTTGCTTTTGCTATTTGGATTTCAAGAAAAAAATTCCAAGAGTTTTCCTAGCAGCTTGAACTCTATAATATGTTATAATATTGTTTCAATGGCCTCCTATTATTTATGTATTCATTTTTCAACAACATTTTTAATAAGTACCTTGGTGGTTTGTTCTTCCTTATGTATAAGCTTCCATTCCAAGAGAGCATCATGTTTGGTGCTCTCATTTCAGCAAGAAATCCAATTTTAGTCTTGGCTATTTTCCAAGTACTGAATTCCTTAGTGTTACATAGTATGAAACACCTAATAATCTTATGGAGGGAGTTTCAAAAGTCTTTTGATAGTCATATCCGAAACATTGCTATGTAAAGACCTCTTGAAAACCTTTGTGTGCACACACATGCGGGTGTATGTGACAATATTAGCAATCCACAACATTTATCACCTTTTAGAATCAACTCATTAGAAAGTGGCTATCTAGTAAAAAAAACTTTGCCCTTTTTACAAACTTTGCTAGTTTCAAGCTTTGTAGCAAGTTTTTCTAGGGAAGCCAGCTGAGGAGCCTGAGGTTTGTTACAAGGTTGGTTTATTGAAATGTGGTGTGTGGACAATTTCAAGCCAATTATGGGAGACCATTGCTAGCTATTAGGGATGCCAAATGCTTAGCAAAGGAAGCAAAAGTTGGGTTCTAGCTATGGAGGCTTTCTCTCCAGAAACTAGAGATCAAATTGAGGCAATCCTTGCAATGGAAAACTAGGAAGAAATCTTTTTGTTAACTTGGAATCATTATATCAAGATGGGGATAGTACAGAAATGGTTGTGGGCTCTCTCTCAAATTGATTGGCTATTGAATCTAAAGGAGATGTTATAGACTCCTAGATTATATCCATTAATGTTTTGGCATTGTTTAGTAGAGGTGAGACTTGCATGCAACTTTTATTATTTTCACAATATCTCTGGTGCTTCTTCTCCTACAGTCCACACATTTCCACGATTGGTTAGGTTTATGTGTACCAATAAATTAAGAAGCAAAAAAGATTTATGTCAAGTCTTTTTCAGGTGAAGAGGTGGCGTAGTGTATCTAGAAGGAGGGATAAGGTGACAAAAAGTGGCTAATCATCCATGAAGATTGCAAGCTTGTTGAAATAATTTGTTGTCCTTTGGCTTATGACATCTAGGTTAAGAAAATGAAATAGAGATGGCCATATATTTGAATAATGAAATCTATGATAACATGGGAGTTAATTTTAAAAAAAAGGTCAAATGCATTTATAAAGGGAGTTCTCTATAGCTTCAAAATCCAACTCCTCAATTTTTGAAGTATGGGATACATTTGGTCAGTTATTGGAAGCCCCCAATTCAGTGTAGCATAAGCTAACAAACCTTAATGTTTTGCCTTGAGAGATCCATGGCTCCTAGACTACACTGACTATCAAGATTCCATTATTTGACTCGATTATTATTCAACTAAATTACACTTGATCTTTTTGAATTGGAGGTGCTATCACATAGTATGTATTGAAACTATGGCACTTTACACCTAAGGTTTAACAAAGCAATGGGTATGTCAACTATGAAAGCATTGTTTGAAGATGGTGTTAAGGTTTTTTGGGAAGTGGTTTGCATGCTTTGCAAATAACGATGAAGCGAATAAAGCAAAATATTCCTCTTAAACTTCAAATACATCAAAAGTCATGAAACCTAAAAGCTATGAAATTATTGAGGTCAAGAGGCTATGAAACCTAAAAGTTGTATTCCTTGAAAGCTAATAAGTAGATTATATTGTGCGGCCTTTGAAGTTGATGATTTTGAATTTCTTAAGATATTGGTGGTTGGGGTGTAATTTGTAGTAGTTCAATGAAAGTTGTATATTGGGTTGCAATTATGTTTACACGATGTGGCTTTTTGGGCATGCCACAATTGCAGGTTTATGTATGTGTATGCTCTTATGACCTAGTTTCTTGGGTGTAGCTTCAAAGCTGGAGAGATCAATTACCTTAGTCTTTTTGTTGGCTGACACTAAATAATAACATGACTTATGTCAAGCTTGCTTCCAAGAAAATAGATGTGTTATAATCAAATTGACCAACCATTGTTTCACCTTCAACACATTCACCTACCCATGTGTGGTGGTCAAATGGTACAATTACTTCACTGATGTTCTGTTGGCTTGCTAAATGTGGTTAGATGCTCAAATCCACCTTAGGTCATTGAAGTTGTATGTAGAAAAGCATAGTTAGGTTTTGAAAGGGCTTGTAAAATCCTATATCTTGATCAAAGATCAAGATGATGAAGTTGAAATATTCAAGGGTGAAGATTTCACAACTATAGGAAGATGCATTTAGTATTAGTAAAGGTGTTGATTATGCAGATCTAGAATTAATGAAGGTTGTCATAGAGAAAATTCGTGAAATTATCAAAAAATTTAATAGTTATGGCAATGTGCAACCCAATTATTCCATGTAAAAGGTGGGCATACTTCAAGCTCTTTATTTCTTTTTTTTTTAAGGAAAACACTATTGTGTTGGAGTTACAAATTTAATGCAATTGTTTGACATTCTCCATGTATCATTGGTTTTTTTTTTCATGTTTTCCTCTTTTCTTATTTGATATGGGATAGGTTGGTGTAGTGTGAGTAGGGCATTAGTTTACAAAACGTAGTCACAAGATGAGGATACAGTTGTCCATGCAACAATTCAATTGCAAGTGTTGTTATGCAGCAAAACAAGATCAGTTGTTGGTGGGTGTCTTTTGTTTCACCACAATTTTGCTACATATTAAACATAATTGAAATATCTATAACATTTAGGTAATTAGGAATGAACCTTATTTATAAGAATCTCATTAAAGATGCAACACTAAAAGAGTCAACTAGAGTTTATATTACTTTTGTTGTTCAAACAAAGCCGCATGATCATGGAGATGTGCATGCGTTATTTCATTCTAGTGGACTCCTTCTGAAGTGGTACTACATTCTCACAATGTTGGAACTACATGTAATTACTTGTAGTTGAACAACCTTGGTGGTTTAACTTCAAATGAATTCATAGGATGTAAATGGTAGTTTTTCACATACAAGCAAAACCTTTAGGAAGATGAGATGTTGATGTAGTGTGGGTTGCTATGTTTAAGCAACAAGAAGGATGAATGTGGGTGCTTGCTTTTCAAGGTGAATATAATATACACCTATATGGTAGGGTATCAATTTTTGCACATTATCACAAGCTATAACATCTTGTGTGAAATAATCACAAGGTTTTTCCTTTGTTCTCCTTTTCCTCAAGCCATACTCATGCAGAAGGATACAACTAACAATGCCATTCTTCCTACATTTGCCAGTGATGGACATTTGTTGATAGGAAAGACACGAGGACATGAGGTTAATGGATAGTCATAGATACCTAAAAAACAACCAATATATTTCACCTTATATTTTTACTCACATATTTTTAATTTTTTTTGGCTAATGTTCCCCCCCCTCCCAAGGTTTTTAATACTATCAATCCTTTCACAAAAATGTGAAGGATCATCATTCATTTTGTCATCTTGTTTTGTAAAATCTAAAGCATGTGAAATTAAGAAAAATTTCCATGATTCAAATGTTGGGTTTAATGGACAAACATGTATCCAATAAGGTTTGAATTTTGATCAAATTCAAGATTTGTAGTATCAATTAATTGAACATTTGGCTTTGTGTGTTCACATGCTTGGGTACAAAATCTATGGGGATTTTGTAATCATAAAAATGTTGATATGCTTTGAATGCGAAAGGGCAATTGAATTGTAAGTTGCTTAGTGTTAATCAAACTTTGTATTTTGTTTAAAAAAAAATAATCTATAGATTGCAAATGTTGGAACTTGGTAGTTTTCTAATTTTTTGTCATTATATGTTAATAAATAACACAAATTTGGTGGAGTTATTAATCTTTTGTTTTCACGATCTCCATTGGTTTAATTGTGGTGTGAAATGGTTTCCAAATTTTGTTGTGTGAAATGAAAAAAATTGTTGTGAATTAGGGTTGCAAAAAAAATCCAAATATGGCATGTCTCATGTTTCTTGTTCATGAGTAGTTGTAATGGAGAACTATAATTGGAAGAAGTTGGCAATGTTGAAAAAAGATGGATATTTAAATTGAAATATTTTTTTGATTTGGGTTGTTTACTATTAGACATTGCTAGAATTAAGTTGTAAAGATGAAAATTTTGGTTGAAGATTGGTAGGATGGTTTTTGGGTTGTTACAATTTAGTGTTTTTGAAGATTTGTTGAAGGGTGTTAGATTTTGTTATTATGAAAAGGAGATAGGAATTTATGCATGTTTCTAAATTTGGTTTGCATTGGAGGTTCACAAGTTGGAGGTGCTACAATATTACATTTGGCCCATTCTAAAGAGTTGTTGATGTTGAACATTTTTGTTGTTGTTTGCTATATACTGTTGTGTATATGTGATGAGTGTGAAAGGTGATGCAAGGCGAAGAAAATGGAAAGGATGATTTTGAAAAATAAGATGTGCGTTGTGTTCATTTGATTATAGTAAGGTGTTCCAAATGTTGAAGAAGGTAGATTATAATCTAGGGAGCCCTTTTTGTTTTGTTGAATTTTTGGAACCATCTTGTGATTTGGATGAAACATGTAAAGCAAAATTGAAGAGACTTGTTTATTCTCTTTGTGGGGCAAAATTGAAAAGATTGGAGTGTGTGAGAAATGAGGTAGATATATTGCAATACCTATAGCCTAGAAATTCCATTGTGCAAGATTGGACATATTTCCTATTATGTACTTTGCAATAACGATCGAAAGCATAGTGGAAGAATAATGACAAAATCAAGAAATTTCACAACTTTCTAAGGATACATGGCTTGAAAGAAGTAAGGGACTGGGCTTTTAGTTTATTTGTTACGAAGAAAGTGTATGACCAACAACAATTGTTTCAAAGACCTAAGACATAGGAGAGGACACAAAGAAAGTAAGGAGGATGTATTGTGGAAGGGTGTAGAAAATGATATGGATACAAAATTCCATGCTTGTATGTGAAAAGAACATAAAATTCATTGGAATGCGAAGTTTTGAAACAACTTAAGGTTGTGTTTTAGATCTAAAAACAAAGAAATCTAAAGGATAATAAGCTCAAGATTTCAGGGTTAATTCCCTTGCATAACTATGATACATGTTGGGATTTTAAATTTAGATTGTTCATGGGATGGTGATACTTTGAAAAAGTTGAAAAAGGTTGTGGCATGGTAGGTGGTGAATGAATATTGCATTCAAGAGGCATCTAGATGTTGGGATTTTTGGAAGGAGAAAAAGAGCGAGATTACATTGTGATACAAGTGAGGGTCTAAACCCCCACAAAAAGTCAGCTTTGATTTAGAAATTGTAATATGTTGTCGGAAGAATGTCAATGCAATAAGTGGATTTATGATGAGACAAAGGAATAGATCACCAAGAAGTGTTGTGAGAATACATGACTTTGGAATATAATGTAATTTTGGATGCAATGAGATTATGTGTATGTGAATGTTGATTATTGTAGGGGAGGTTCCCATATGAGTGCGTTCTCCTAAGGAAGGGGCACTTGAGGGCATGAGCTTTGATGGTGTTCCCAAACCTCAAGAGAACGCACAAGTACAAAAACCTCCACTTACTTAAACAATTCTCTTTTTATTTTCTCCCTTCTTTCTCATTTCGTAGAGAAGAAATATTTTCATGGGAACATGGGAACATATAAAATTGGGGAGCTCCCCAAGTATAATAACGCCCTAGGGTTCTTCTGTGGGGGGAAATCCTTCAAAATACATGCAAGAAATAAAAAGGGAGTTGTTTACATCAATCTATAATTCAATCTTTCAAGTTTATGTAGATAAGAGTTGAACAACCATATGGGATAAATTGAGTTGGTATTGGGAATACATGAGGGAACAACTTAAGAATTTGAAGAACCTCATGGGAACACAAAAGAAAACCAAAACAATGCCTCTCACCTCTCCCCAAACCCCCCTAAAGACAAAAAACCCAATTTGATTGGCCCATCACTCAAAAAAAAATCAAAAAATTATGGAAAATCCCCCAACATAGAAAGTTCTAATTTCAAATTCAGAGTTTCCCCACTTTGGCCCAGCTAGTATATAGGTGAAAGGAGGACAACATTTGCCAAAGCATATGGGATAAAAGTGAGGTGCTATGGAAAAACATGTAGGAACAGATTGGGAACATAATGGGAACCCATTGGGAACTTAAAGGGAACATAATGGGGAAAACTTTGGGAACCAGGGAAAAAAGAAAAAGAAAACCTTCCCCTACCCACCCCCACTCTCCTAAACTTAGAAGGAAGAAAAGCAAGGCATCTTGAGTGCATGCTTGGGGCTTCCCATTGGGTGCATGAAATTTGTCTTCCCAAAAGAGTTCATCACCATTTTTGGCTTGTGCTAAATACCCTTTGCAAGCAACACCCTACCTATTCTTCTCTCTTTTTCTAGTGTCCTAATTTTAGGCTGTACTACTTTAAGTACAAAAGTAGTACATAGCAACAATTTTCAAAGCCAAAAAAATCTGTTGTTGGGATTTGTTTTCTTGCATTGAAGAAGCAGCTAAACACAAAAAATGATTCATTATCCCCTCATCCATTGTATTATTATGTTGAATATGTTTGTGTTGTTTGATTCCTGAATCTCAACTTGTAATGTGATGAGTTCTGTTGAATAAATTTTTGTTGTGCTTGCTTAATTTGCAAAAAGAGAGGAGTAGATGGATTGGGTACAGAGTTGGTGATGAGATAATTATGTCTATTGAGCCACCCAAATTGCAAGCAAACAAAACATCAGTTGCTATTGTTGTTGTACTACTGATCCTTACTTACTTCCTTGTTGTTGTTGTTGTTGTTGTTGTTGTTGGTGTAGTAGTAGAGTACTTCCATAATTTCCATTGTTGGTGTACTTTTGGATTTGTACTGCATTGCACCAACAACAGCTGCCTCTTCCTTCTCTCCAATAGCCCGCACCACCTCATGCACAAGAATTCTAAATATGGTCCTTCACACAAAGAACAACAACAATATATATATATATATATATATATATCCATTCAATCTTCTTCACAACAAGTAAGCAAGCAAGCAAAGCAATCAATCAAGCCACTGTTGATCAAGATGCTGCTGTTGTTGTGAATCTTTGGGGATTGATGAAGAAGCCTTTGTTGTGAGGAGGATCCAGCAGAAGAGGTTCAGTGTACAAGTAGAGAAGATTCAGGAGTTGTTTCCTGTTACTGAACTCTTTTCCATGAAGAATTGAAGGTGTAGGTGAAGTGAAGTGAATTCAATCTGGAGGGAGGGAGGGAGGTCAAGAGAGTGCTGATTGTTTTGTGAAGAAGGTGCTTCTACTGCTGCTGCTGCTGCTGCTGCTGGTCCTTTTGAGTTTGTTTCTGAGAAGCTGGAAGTGGGTTTTGTTGGGATCATAATGACGATGATGATGGTGATGGGGAGGAAGAAGAAGATGATGGGTTGGAGAGAAATGGTGATGTGTGTGGTGGTTTGTGTGAGCGTAATTCTGTTTTCGGTGCAACAAGCTGATGCACATAATGGGGCTCATCATGAGGAGGTGGCAGGGCCTGCTGCACATGATGATGCTTCTTCTATAGGGCTCAATAATCTGCAAGCCAAGGGGTTTATTGTTGTGAAGATTTGTTGCCTGATTATTGCTTTCTTTGCAGCTCGACATTAAATCCCAGAAATCAATCAATCGTACACAATTGCAAACTGCAAATGTCATGCTTACAATATGGCTACATACAAGTAGCAAGAGTTGTTAGATAGATACTTTGTCAGTGTTTCTGTAAACAAATGTATCAAGTCTAGTGCAACAGACCCAAAGAGTTGAGTTTTACATTGTACTTTCAAAATGTTAAGCAATTTTTTGTAGTACTTTTGTGTATGTCAGATTGTCAGCTGCTGTTGTAAAAGGAAAAAGACCCCATGGTTCAGTTTTGCATGGTACTATGTAGACAATGGCAGATACCTACTACAAGCAAGCAAGTGTCTTCTGGATTGTGAAAGCAAAAGCATTGTCCTTTGCATAATGTAAGCGGTTTTTATGATAATCTATTCAAAATCAAATCAAACCCACATGTGACAAAAATTCTTGTGAATCTATGATTTTTGTTTGAAGTGTTCGCTTTCCGAAACTTTTTGGGTGCTCATCTTTCTTTGGCAAACCTTGTGTTCTTTTGTATCCTCTGCACAGGGTTTGGTGAACTGTAGTGTGTTGTTCTTGGTTCTTTGGTTGTTGCACTTTCTAATGGATTCTCTTTGTCCCATTCCCAACAAAATGCTCATTTGTCCATGAGGAAGAATTTTGGGTTAGGATTCTTAGAAAAAGAACCACTAAAGTTTCCCTATTTATGGAAAAAAGATCACCAAATCACATGTTCAAGAGCACATGAAAAACAAATAGGGTTGTCAGTTTATCTCTCTCTATCTTGGCCTGCAAGAGGCCAGACCACAATTCTCCTTGTGCCAAACTCAAAAAAAATTGCTACATGTGGATGATAATGTGCACAGGCAGAGATAGGCGCAACAACCCAATTTCACAGAGCTAACTATCCTCATTTCACACAAAGAAATAGAGCTCCTGAGGAATTAAAATTTCACAATTGGAATGCCAAGCTAGCTTCAGCTGGATGAACTTGACAACTTGGAAGTTAAAAAAAACCAGAGTGAAACCAGAAGGTGACACATGGGGGGAATCTACTGATCTCAGCTGGCTCAAATTGTCATCTGGAGCAACAACTGATCATGGTGCAGAACTGCCTTGAAATGCTTGAAGATAAACTTCAAAACCCATGATCACCCACTTCCTTAGCTCAAGTGCTAGCTCAAAATTGCAATTGCACAAGTATTGCATACATCAAAGCTCTTGCACTCCGATGGTGCGCACACACAAATTTGCACACATTCTTAGACAAGAAACAGAACTTGCAAACCAAACCCATTAAATGTAAATGTGCCAGCTGCTACTCTGCTGCAAGTTGCACAAGCCACCAGATTGGCCCCCCCAAAAACACCCAATCACTCGGATCACTACAGCTAATGCTGCAACAATTTCAAGCAACCAGGATCACAAGAGTGTAGCAAGTGATTTGTTACAATACCAGAATTTTGCACGTGACCTACTATTACTACTATTACTACTACTACTACGATCACTCGGAGGAAGAAGCCCCAACTCTTAAACACTCATTAGTCAACCCAAAATTCTATCAAAATTCTCTCCTTTCTGGCTGGTTGACTAGTTGGGTTTTTAGTACTTCCCAAAACTTTTGTAACCTGCAACAAATTCATGACTTTGAGAGAGAGAGAGAGAGAGAGAGAGAGAGAGAGAGAGTACCGAGACTTTTTAAACCCAAATTTAGGGAATGTTTTCCCTAATGTTTCAGTACTAGTGAGCTCATGCTTTCTCAATTGTGGATTTGTTATGACCTCTCTTTTCATGATTTTTTATCATGTATTTTTATGGTTACATGGGAAATCCTCTACTATAAGTTCAATAGATTGTTATTATCAAGGCATGAAATGGATGGCTACGAAACATGAGGTTCAACTAGATGAGAAACATGTTATAGCATTTGGAAACCATATGAAATCTAACCTAGAACATTTATGACATGCAAGAGATCCAATCAAATTAAGCAACTTGATATTTCAGTCTAACCATTCTAAAATGTTACATGCCAATCCAAGCCTAGGTGGATGATAACTCATTTGGTCGGTTGAGCTTAGGATAGAGTGTTTGGTTAGTCACTATGCCTTACACAATACCATACAACAACAAAAGGACATGTAAAACTAAAACACACATGGACTAGTTGTTGAACATATTGATCATAGTTTATTGATCATGGTTTTAGAAAACTCTCAAGAAATATATAGATGTTCATTTCAATTCATACCTTGTTTTTTAAAAAAAATTGGGGTTCAAAACACTTATTTCCATAATCACAAAAATTTGCAAAATTCAACTTTTTCAAACATCCATGTAGCCTTGTAGTTTCATGCACATTTATCCAAGGCTTGATCAACAAAATGAACGTAGTAGTACTTATAACGTTTCCAATTGTTGTGGGTGCCAAGTGTAATTCCATGCTACACTTAATATGTTGAAAGATTTAGGAATGTCTCTAAATTGATAATATCTAGATCCAATATAAGATGGACATGACACAAAAGATTTGTCATGCCATCAACAATAGAATGGTATGTAAACATGGATGAGTGCATTAGTCATGTGCATAAATCACACATTCTAACACTTATGAATAACTTACTACAAGGGAGCATAAAATGACATTTTGATACTTGACAAAATGCACAATAGAAGGTGGTGGCTACAATCTATAACACACGAGCCAATAAGAATTGGGTCTTTGACACACAATGCACACATAGTCCATTGCTTAATCCAAATACAAAGAGTAAATTTCCCTACCCAACAATCATTTAAGCTCAATTGACCAACTAGATTCCCGAGGACTCACATGGGTTGGGCGCTTATACACTAAAATTTGGACCTAAGCCCTTGTTCAATGCATTTGCAAAATAAGTCTTTAAACATTCGTCATTGCTAAGGCATTATTACAACATCAAGTTTCACCACTTGGGGGTCCCAAATGCCACATGTATGGGTCTAAAGATATCTAACAACATAACTTATGAGCAATGTGGGAAATCGATGACCCAATGCCAAAAAAAGGACAAAAAGAGACTTGAAATGTGTGTAGTTGCAAATGGATGGACATTTAGCTAGTGATTATTTGAAGATGAAACTTGGAAATTTGTGTTTGGTTACTTACATGTGTTGTGAAGAAGAAGCATCAACCCAATTGAGGCAATTGTCAATTATTTGGTACTCATTGCCTCCTTGCAAGAGGTTGTGTGGGTTTCCAATCCACCACTTGGCAATTCTACAAGTTATTTTACCAATTCTATATTATCAAATGGGTCCACAAGTCAAAGTGATGACTCTAAAAACCATTGGAGTATACATGAGGATCAAACCATAAAAAGGTTGGGTAACTATAAACCTACATGGTACCAATAATATGATGTTGGTTAAAAAGTGAACAGCTTTAATGGATGAAAAAAAAAAAAAAAAACCATTCAATCACATAGTCCCCACAATTCATTCACCTACCATTAGCCTAGTTCTTGGTTCAATTTTTTTAAAAAATTAATAATTGTGTAAGTGTTTAATATCTATTTAAGTAAATGTAGAACATGAAATTTGGAGATGTAAAATTGTGAATTAAAAAAAAAATGTTATGTAAAAAATAAATATTTATATGATTTTATGTGATCACATTAAATAATAAAAGCGTAAAAAAATATAAAAAATATGATTTTTACTTGGGAAGGGGAGGATTTTCTAACCCATTGAGCATGTCTTGTTTGATACATTGCTCTCATATTATCTCACTATGGGAAAACCTTTCACAAATGGTGGATGATGAAAGCTTGTTCCTATGAACAAAAAAAAATGTTGCCAAATTATTTCCTTTTAAAATTGTGTATATTTAAGCTTTCATCAAGCCCATATTACAAATGGTTTTACATAAATTATACTTATAATAACATAGTTCAAAACCTTGAAAAATAAAATTGTCAAAATAAATTTTATTTTTAATTGACATTACATAATTAAAAAATATATATTTATGAGACTATGATACTCATAACAATATATTGCAAAGTGAAAATATATTCTAAAAATCATTTGATTACCAAACTTGATGAAATATTTCCTCACATATTGAAATATAAATCTATTGTATCATATTAATTCCATATGAAGTATTTCATTCATTTGATTTCATAAAACACATTTAGATACGATATTTCATTCAGATAAGCATTATTAGTGTGAAAAATAAACATGATATATTATTTAGTTACTCTATTTGTAAGGTTAAAAAAAATTGTGTTAATTTTGAAATTCTTGTATGAAAATTTAATTTTATGTGTTTGTCAAAAAATGAAATGAAATGGGAGGGGGAAAAAATGGTCTCAAAATAATACAAAATGTTGTTTTAAAACATAAAATTTTCTTGCCCAAGTTAATCCAACTTTGTATTGCTTCTAGTTCCATAACCCGGATTTTGCAAGCTATGCTACATGTATTAGTCATTCTAGCCAATTGAATTATGATTTCATGTTAGTGTTTTATTTGGTCCTAGAAAACCATGTTGGTGCTTATGGTCAAGTTGCCTACATAAAAATAGTAAAGTAAAGACGGCCTCAAAATGATAATGTTTATTTATTTTGTAGTTGGGTTGAAAATTTGGGATTTGTCATGCAAGCTTCACACATCAAATATTGGATCTAATCAAATCAATGTTTTTCTTTTTCAATTTTGTGATGTAGCCCAAACTAGTGATCATCAACAATAATATTTGGCTAGCCAAATTTGGCTATAGACCAAATATGAAAATGAAAAAGTTTTAAGAGTCCAAGATTAAAATTTTGTTACTTTGCTAAAAAAAATTTGTAAAAATTGGGCAAAGTAGAGCCATTCTTTTAACAAAAAATCCTTTCTAAGTGTCAAAATCATATTTTTCAAGTGTTTTAGGGTTTGGATTTTAGACCCCTCCAAAACAACATAAAAGCTTGGTTGAAATGTTGCCAATGGTCAAAGATTAGGTTTTATATTGTTTTCTTGGTTTTGGGCAAACATGGATACACCCCATGTCTTTGGAAGTGAGAACAATTGGATACCTTCAAGTAGTATAATGTTTTCTTAGTCTTTGCTATGGCATCCTTTGCACGAACTACACTTGCAAACTAATTAAATTTACTTTTTTCAATGTTTGGTAGACTTGCAAACATGTTATGATTTACATCTTCATTATATTTTTCAATTGATTGCTCACTTTTTTCCATGTTGTTTACATGGGCAATCATGTTGTGATCGACATGTTGTGACTTACATGTTCATTATATTTTGAAAGCGATTGCTCACTTTTTCCATGTTGTAATCAACATGTTGTGACTTACATATTCATTATATTTGCAAGTGATTTGCTTCATTTTTCTGTGTTGTAATGTATTCATATTTGAAGAAGGCATTTGGCACTAGAAATGTTCATCATTGTCATCCTTGCTAATTTTGTTGATACATTGCTTCGGTAAGCCTCTATAGTTTCAATATTTTTTTGAGTGATGGGCCAATCAAATTTGGCTCATTGCAAAAAAGATAAAGAAAAGGTAGGCACCTCATCTAATGAATAGGTGAGGTATGGGAATCACACTACTATTATTGTATTATCATACATACTTTATGTTTATGTTTGGTATGTATAGTGGAAAAACTGGGGCAAAAATGGGGCTTTTCTCTCTCTATCTCTCTCCGACAACACACACAAGATGCCAAAACAACATCATAAATCATGAGAATTCAACCTCATCCAAAATGTTGTTGGTGTTGTTGCAATAGTGTTGTTGTTGTTGGGCTTTGCTGCACTTCACTAATCCTTACAACTAGGCTAGAGATACTAAATCTGGCACAATTGCAGGACAGTTTTGTAGTAGTACAACTTCAACATCCACAACACAGCCACTAAAGTACAGCAATCATCTCTCTCTCTCTCTCTCTCTCTCTCTCTCTCCCTGTTTTCTGTTGAAGTTCTATTTTCAGCCTGTTAGTACTACTTAGTACGAAGTGGCCAAAACTTTCAAACCAAAATCTTTAATTTATTTTTTGTTACCTATCTTGAGATGACATTAAAATTGTGAAGAAAGAATATGGGGAGGATTTTTTGTGTACTAAAAATCATCTTAAGATATTTGTTATATCAAATTAAATACTATTCTTTTTTTGTTTTTCAAAAAAGGAGCTTGGGGGAGGGAGGAGTGGGGAGGGGGAGGGGAATTGCCCCCCAAAAAAAGAGAGTAGATAGAAGGATTGGGTACCCAGTTTGGTGATGAGAGAGAGATAATTGAGCCACCAAAGTTGCAAGAAAAAAACACATTAGTTGTCATTGTTGTTGTTGTTGTTGGTGGTGGTGATGATGGTGTAGTACTACTTCCATTTTTGGTTTGGTTTTGGATTTGTACTGCACACATTTTGCTGCAACAGCCACCGTCACCACCTGGCCTCAAAATCCCCCACCAGATTCCCACAACAATCCAAATTATTGCCCTGAGCACCACAATAACAACTACATATAAGAATGTTCATTCAATCTTCTTCTCAACAAGCAAGCAAGCAAGCAAGCAAGCAAGCAAGCAATCCAGTGATGCTGTTGTTGATCTTGTTGGGGGATCAATGAAGAAGAAACTGCCAAGTTTGTTGTGAGGAGGATCCAGTAGAAGAAGAGGTCCCAGTGCACAAGTTGAGAAGAAGAAGAAGAAGAAGAAGAAGAAGAAGAGGAAGATTGATGTGTTTGTTTCCTGCTTTGTTTGTGAACTCTTTTCCATGAAGCAAGTAAAGGTGAAGTTCAGTGAAGTGAATTCGATCCAGAGAGAGGTCCAGAGAGTGATGATTGTTTTGTGAAGAAGGTGCTTCTGCTTCTGCTGCTGGTCTTTTGAGTTTTTTTTTTTGAGAAACTGGAAATGGGTTTTGTCGGGATGATGATGATGGTGATGATGATGATGATGGGGAGGAAGAAGAAGATGATGGGCTGGAGAGAAATGATGATATGGGTAGTGGTTTTTGTGAGTGTTTTGTTTTCTGTGCAACAAGTTGGGGCGCATGGTGGGGCTCATCCTGATGAGGAGGCGGTGGGGCTTGTTGGAGATGATGCTTCTTCTTCTGCTGTAGGGACGGAGGATCTGCGAGCCAAGGGGCTGATTCTTGTGAAGGTTTATTGCTTGATTATTGTTTTCGTTGCGACTTTCGTGGGTGGGATCTCGCCTTACTTCCTCAGGTGGAATCACTCCTTCCTGCTGCTGGGGACGCAATTCGCAGGCGGCGTCTTCTTGGCTACGGCGTTGATCCATTTCTTGGCCGACTCCGCTTCCACCTTCCAGGAGCGCACTAGCAATCCCTATGCCTTTGCGGAAATGCTGGCCGTCGCGGGATTCCTCCTCACCATGCTTGGCGACGTTGTCATCCAACACGTTTATAGCCATAGCCGATCCTCCCATGTCTCTTTCGCCAAACCTGACGTCGAAGAAGCCCCTGTAGCAGCAGCAGCAGGTACCTTGTCCGAAAACCTCAGAGAGACACAGAGAGACAGACACAGACAGGCACAGTGAACATACCATCTAAGTGCCTCCATTGAATTTGTAGCAACGAGAGAACACGAAACCTCTTTGATGCATTCTTTGAGATGAAGCACATGCCCAGACTTTTCTGAAGCTTCAAAACCAGCTCCAATAGTTCTTGTATAACTTCTTTACAAATTCAGATTCAAGCTGGACAAGAATTTTTTATCATAGTGGGGTGAAATGCTGCAATGGGTTGATCATAAATTGTGAGATGCTGCAATTGGTTGATCATAGATTTGAGATACTGCAATGGGTTAATCATAGATTTAGATTCTGCAATGCATTGATCATAGATTCTGAGATGCTGCAGCACTGGGTGGTGATGCTTATTAATATGATCAAAACCATTGATGACAGCAGCAGCTGCAGTACCTGAAGCAAAAGCAATCATTCTTTCAACAGCAACAACAACAGTTGGGGATGCAGTGTTGCTCATTTTGGCTCTGTGCTTCCACTCAGTATTTGAGGGCATTTCAATTGGAATAGCAGGTTGGAATCTTTTTCTTGTCAGAGTGTTTGAAAATCCCTACTTTCCTCAACTCTCTTTCTTTTTCATGTTTGTCAATCAACATGAAAGTTAGACAGGTTGAAGCTAGACTTGGTAGATCCTTTTGCTGACAAAATCCTGAAATGCGGGAAAAATAACAAATTCTCTCCTGCAATGTGATGATGATTCTGTAGAGCATTTCATTTGCTCGCACCTTTTGTCAATTGAAACTGAGCAGGAATTGTGTTTGTGGGTGGAAC
The DNA here is from genome assembly GCA_963920785.1 of Sphagnum contortum. Classification (NCBI taxonomy): domain Eukaryota; kingdom Viridiplantae; phylum Streptophyta; class Sphagnopsida; order Sphagnales; family Sphagnaceae; genus Sphagnum; species Sphagnum contortum. Next base: position 18,920,495 of record OY987278.1, read on the forward strand.
TTTGATTTTGGTTTTGTGATTGCAGAGACAAAATCCAATGCATGGAAAGCTCTATGGACAGTATCTTTGCACAAGGTTTTTGCAGCTATTGCTATGGGGATTGCACTATTGCGTATGTTACCAAATCGGCCTCTCTTGTCATGTGCATTATATGCATTTGCATTTGCAATCTCCACACCTATTGGAGTAGCAATTGGAATCATCATCGATTCAACCACTGAAGGTCCCACAGCTGATTGGGTTTATGCCATCTCAATGGGACTTGCATGCGGTGTGTTCATTTATGTGGCTATCAACCACTTGCTTGCTAAAGGTTACATCCCTCCTCACCCAGTAGCTGCTGACCGACCTTTCCTGAAATTCTTGGCTGTCTTACTGGGTGCTGCCCTGATTGCAATAGTCATGATCTGGGATGCATAAGGCAGACATATGGATGGATGGAGACAAATTTTTCTTTGAATTGCAGCTGAAGATTGGGAGTAACAACCATGGGACAACTGATTTTGCTCAAAACTTGTTTTGACAAATTGAGATGCGGGTATATAGACTTCTTATCAGAGGACACATAGCACATCGCTAGGCTGCTGAGCAATTGAGTCACAAGTTCTGCCAAGAGATTGTAGATCCCGAATTACTGATTGAGGTTGTATCATCATCAGTTGTAATACCTAGTGAAGAAGTCTAGATGTGATGATGATCAATGTACATCATCTAGCTCAAGTTCATCATGCTGGCAAAATTTGACTGCACTTGAGCTGATCATCCTTAAACAAAATCATTCACTTTGAGATTTGTAGATTCAGAATGTTTTAGAACCAGGTCACTGGTAAGCAGCCAGATGAGAAAACAGGGGGCAGAAGAGTTGCTCTGATTTTATGCCCAAGAGAACATTTGATTTTCTTCAGAAACTTTCTGGTTTTTAGGAGAATTCATTCTTGTAGCAGAAAAATGTACCACAGTTGTTGCAGTCAATCCCACATGCTGAATTTTCCCTCTCATTGACTTCATTTGCTGAAATGTTAGAATTTTTGTGCTCTGCATGCTATAATGATTTTATTGACATAAATCTAGTGTCATTCCTATCGCTGCAACTTTCCATACTGTGCACTGTTGAAACTGGATGCCAAATCACCATCATGAAAGTGCCAAAGCACACTAAATCCATTGTCCTAGGGATTTCATGATAGGTTTGTACTGCCATATCAGCATATATGTAAAACACATAATTCATTACCAAAATTGTTACATGAACTTTTTATACCTAAGACTGAATTCAATAGCAGATCCATCACATGTAGGAGAGATATATTGAAACTGGTTCAAAAGAAACAACCATTGAGGAACACAGTGGAGTGTATGTCTGGAGTGAGCTTCAGGATTTATTCTGTGAACCTAAACAAACACTCCCCTGATGTGCTGGTACAGACATCTAGTAAAAGCAAACCAGCTCTTCTTGACAGATGTATTTGTCCAGGCTTTGTTGGGCTATTTTCCATGAAATTGGTTTTACAAGGCTTTAAACCAATCAGTGTGCTTGAAAGGTTACCACAACTTGCTGCCACCCACTGGCTGATCAACCATTTTCAATACAGCAATACAGCAACACTATGCTATTTTGCAAGCAATTCTCCTAAAGCAATAGAAGGACAGCCTGCTGGAAGCTTTGGATTACAACACATCCTGAATCCAAATCCATCATTAAAAAGTACTTTGTTTCTGCATCTCTGCAATTCTAAGCAGCTTCAGAAATACACATGCATCACTCTTAGATGCCTAGAAGCAAAAGAAACTTCAACAACCTGCCTCTTGTAAAAAATGTGCAGTGATGGATGCTCACCTTTTGTTGCCATTTGCTTTTCCATTCGTTCAGTTATTCCAACCGGCAGCAGTTGTGCATCAAGGAAGAGCCACAAAGACAGAGCCTGTCCTGTCCATCCATTTACTAGGGACTTGTTCATTTACCGAGCTCCCCTTTCTTCAGCAAAAAAGAAAACTCTTGTTGGGTACTTTTTGCACTCATGTCGTATAGTAGAGAACAGAAAAAAAAAAATGGACCTTGAAATACAACCCCATAAGCAGACAAGGTTTTTCAGTCTTAGGCTGTTTCAGGGAGATCTTTTACCTTAATGGTTATAGATCTCGGTTGAAGGAAACTAGCACAACTCCTGAAGATTTTCATGCTACAATAGTGAGAACCTCATCTGAGATTGAAGCTATAACTTATAGTTCACTGATCTCTCTCCCTCTTTCTCTCTCTGTGACAGTGATCCACAGCTGGCTCCTCATTGATTGAATGCAAAAATGAGAAACTGGGTATGAACTGTAAAAGAGACAGAGAGCAGGAATGGCAAATCCATGTGCAAAAGCTATGTGGGCAGTGAGAAAATAGAGAACAGAATGGCTGGCTGCAAGAGCCATGAAGAAAACACTCTTGTTGCTCTCTAGATTATGCTGACCCAAATTCCTGAAGCCATTTCTCATGGCGATCAATATCTGATGTGGAAACACTTCGGGATATCTTAGAGAGAGCTTCTTCAAAGTCACGCATTGCCACTGGGTCGTACATCTCATCCTTAGTCATGTTTTTTATTTCATCAGGAGTTTTGCCGGCAATCTTGCGCCGCATGCCATTCATGGATGCATCCCTACAGATGTTGGTCAGGTCATCACCACTGTAGCCCTCAGTGCGCCTTGCAAGGTCTTCCACATCTACATCCTTTGCTATCTGTTGGAAGAAAAAACCAGTCTTTCACCTGTCAGAACTCTGTGAAATTGACTGACCACACTAACTATACTGATTTCCAAAAGAGTGATAAGACAGACCTCACATCTCAGCTACCTATACCAAGAAAGGTAGGAGAAGGAATGTCCCCACAAGAGAAGTTTGGGAAAAGAAGAGACCTCAACATCCTTGAGGTTGATGCGGATGAGCTCACGCCGTCCTTCTTCATTTGGTAATGGAATGTAGATACGCTTCTCCAGTCGCCTCCTGCAGAAACCAAGTACGAGACAATGAGGATGGGAGGAGAAGACCAGTACCCTTTCTTGCAAGCCTTGGTTTGCAAAATCCAAACTGCCTCCAATTCAGGATGTGACTGCTAGAACTGCACAAGACAGCTCCTCGGCCAAGATGCCATTCAAGGGGCAATGCTACAAGACTGTGGAGTTGTAGAGGTAACAGAAACAAAGGATGGAAAGGAAGGTGACAAAATGGGTAAAACCCAACCTCAGTGCCTCATCAATGTCCCAGGGAAAATTCGTTGCTGCCAATACCATGACTATCTTCTTATCACCATCATCACCTGTCGCTGTGTTGTTGACTCCATCCACCTGCACTAGCAGCTCTGACTTTACGCGCCTCGACGATTCGTGCTCACCGGATGACCTGCATACCCACAACAGCATTCTTAACAATTCTCTGATCTGAAGAAGAGGTCATGGATGCCATTCACATTTGTGCTTCACAGGAAAACTGGTGCCTGCAGGAGCAGCGTTTGATTTGAGCTCTTGTGTTAGCAAACCCACAAGCTAAAGAGAAAACCAGCAGATGATACTGGGACAAGAAGACACACCCGCGTGAATTACAGAGTGAATCGATTTCATCAATGAAGATGGTGCTTGGAGCATAAGCACGAGCCAGATCAAATAAGACGCGCACCATGCGCTCACTTTCACCCCGCCACTTAGATGCCAGAGTTGCAGATGACACATTGAAGAAAGTGGTCCCGCACTCTGTTGCAACTGCCTTTGCCAATAGAGTTTTTCCTGTGCCAGGGGGTCCAAACATCAATACTCCTTTCCAAGGTCGCCGGATGCCCTGCAAAAAACCATTTTCTCCTCCTTCAGAAATCTCCTGAGCCTGCTGGGAAGGAAATTACACTTGTTGAGAAGAAAGTTATGTGCGTTTATATAGACAACCGGACCTGGAAGTACTCAGGCATCCAGAGAGGTAGGACAACAGCTTCCTCAAGGAGACGTTTGGCTTCAGTCAGGCCTGCAATATGCTCCCAACGCACGCCTGGACTTGTCTCTAGGACATCCCTTTCAAGCATAGCTGCTAAATCAGCATCAGGTCCTTCATATTTCCCTTTTCTTGATGCCACACCCTTGGGAACCTCCTCCTCTGCAGCTGAGTTCTGCACAGATTAGAGGAGCCTCTTTAGTACCTAGTGACTGTCAAGATGTGCAGTAAAGATGATAACCAGAATAAAAACCTTGCATTGGAGCAGTCACTCAGAAACTAACACACTCGAAGACAGTGCACCAACCCATGCCATCAGGAATCCACTGGCAACTTCTATGCAAGAGAAAGGAGGACTTGTAACGACAGGAACACTCTTACCAAAGAATCTCTTTTGGTGGGAGTTGAGCGAGCATTGCTTTTGCGTGGAGCTTGCCCTCCTCCAATGCTAGAGGTGCCTTTTGAGGTTCCTCCAACTGAAGCTGCAGCACCAACACCTTTTGTGACTGGACCACTCACGACTGGCTTGCTCACTTTTCCTGCTGTTCCTCCAGATCCAACTCCTCTGTCCCCAGCCCCACGTGCATATGCAGCCATCCTTTTGGCCTGTGCAGCTGCAGCCATCTGGCCAGCTTTAGTCGGCCGCCGGCTCCCATACTGCATGGGTGCATCACGGTTTGGCGCTCTCCATACATCAGGGTCATCAGAGTCAATTTTTATGACTGAAGGATATGCAGGTGTGGTTGATGATGGAAGGTAAACCTCATCAACAGGGAAATGAGATTGACGCACGATACGTGGAGAGCTGGGTCGAGGTTGTGCACCCGGTGCCTCTTTGAACGCCTGTCGTTCAGCATCAATCTGCCTCACTATGTTGAATTCCTCTGAAAGATCACGCTTGCATTTGTTCCACTTTGTGAGCAGATATGGATCATCTATGCTGCTGATATGCCTGATGAGTGAGCACACCATAGGAATTCCATTCACCACACAAATCACATCAGAAAAACAGCACTCAGGAACAAAAAGGTGCAAAAGCAGAGAAGTGTATACTATGAGGTATGAAAAGCAAAGACAGTGTAGAAGAAGATTGTCATGAGGCAAATGCTGCAAAGAGTCCCAGCTTCACAGCTACCAAACTCAGTCATCCTCAAATGCTTATGTTTGAGCATTCAGAAACTCACACAAAGTGGAGGCACGTGAGTCACACAAGCAAATGGCATTGCAGAGAGAAACTCCATGTATAAAACAGCACAACACCATTTGCAGAGTGTATTACACATAGCTTACAACATGTCCAGCAGAAGAAAAGCTATGGCAGCTTTGTTTTTGAGCAGAAGAAAAATCTATGCAAGCTTTGTTTCCCAGCAGAAGAAAAGCAATGGCAGCTTTGTTTTTGAGCAGAAGAAAAATCTATGCAAGCTTTGTTTCCCAGCAGAAGAAAAGCTATGGCAGCTTTGTTTTTGAGCAGAAGAAAAATCTATGCAAGCTTTGTTTCCCAGCAGAAGAAAAGCTATGGCAGCTTTGTTTTCCAGTAGAAGAAAATCTATGCCATTGTTTTGGTTCCAGCATTCTCACAGCATTCTGGCAACCCAGAAGATTAGGGTTTTGGTAACAAGAGACCAAAATCCTACTGGCTGCTCAGCAGCAGAAGAATCCACCACTTCCCATTGCATCAGATCGACATTGAAGAAAGCATATTCTGAGACGAGGAACTGAATCTAGATAAGAAGAAAGGGAAGTGAGAAACATGTCCTCGTGCTTTTTGCTTGAAGAAGCTGAAGAAGAAGGGAAGGGATGAGAAAAACAAAGGAAAAACCTACTTGTTGATCTGTGCGAGAACTCCTTCGAAGAAGATGAGAGCTGTGTCGTAGTTGCCCAGCAGTGCATACTCTCTTGCAAGCGTCAGATGTTCTCCTATCCCTGCCAATTGACCACCCATCTTCTTCTTCTTCACCTATCTCTTTCTCCTCTCCTCCTCCGCCTCCTCCTCTTCTTCTTCTCACTGCTCTCGACGACTGTTGTGCAAAGCTGTTACTCTTCTTCTTCTTCTCTCACAATTTTTTTTTTTTGGTAACAAACCCAAAACACCCATCATCATCTCATCTCCTCCTGCTGCAAGATCATCCCCCTCCTCTCCATGCATTGCCAGCATCAAACGAAGACACACCCATTACTCGATCTCATCACCTTCTTCTTCTTCTTCTTCTTCTTTTTCTTCAGAGAAAGCAAAGCAAGGGAAGAGAACCACTCCTTATAAGATCCAGGGTACCAACAAAAACAACACTCAAAAGACGTCGGAAACAACAACAACAACGCCAAGCGATCAGGCTTGTTCTCCTGCTGCTGCTGCTGCTGCTGCTACTTCTTCTTCAATCAGAGAGAAATCCATATGCTCTTGGCAGTGATGTGATGAGGATCACAAACAAGAATTCACAGGAGGAGCTGGGGAGAGAGATCTTCTTCGTTTCTATTTTGCCCAAGAGATCTCCCAAAGAAAAGAAGAAATCATCCGGCTGGAAGAAAGAAGCTGAAGAGAAACAAATGAGTCAAGTACAAGGAAGGAAAGAAGATGAAGAACAAGAAGAAGACTCTCTCTCATGGGTCGTGGCGGAATGCATCCGTTGCAAAGCACCAAGTCCTTGGATGATGATGGCTGACAGACAGACAGAGCTACAGTGTCTTCGTCTCTACTGCAATCACACTACCACCACGATGACGATGATGGCCGATGGCCGATGATGGGTGATGATCATGCTCACTCGCTGCTCACGACGAAAGAGCGCTTCCTTCCCCCACCCACTCACCCACCCACCCTACGACAGTCATCAGCTGTCGCTGCCTTCTGCTGCTGCATTTTGGTTGTGGAATTTTTTTGGTTTTTTGTTGGGGTCCATGTTCTTCCATTCCAGGAGCTTTCAGGTTCTCTTCTTCCCCCAGTACTGTACTTCTTCTTTGGAGATTTTCACCGATTTTGTGTTTTGTGTCCCATCTTCGATATCACCCCATTTTCTTCTTCATCTTCTTCTTCTTCTGTTGTTGCGGGATTTGAATTTCACTCTGATAAGAGTAGTTCTGTCTTTCTTCTTGACTCTCTATCTCTCTTCTGTCTCTCCTCAGTCTTTTTTCTGTTTTTGAGATGTGAAGTTCAATGGGGATTCTCGAGGAGATCCGTCGTGGTTTCCTTTCAGCAAGCGCAAGATAGGGTTGTGGGATTATTGTTGTGATCATCTCTCTGCTTTATGTGTTCTTTTTCGTCCATAGGTACGCTTCCCACAAATCTCTTCTACAAATCAGCTCCATGGTTTCTCTATCTGGGTGTTGTTCTCTTCCTTCGCTCTTGCTCTCTCTCTCTCCTGTCTGTCTGCTTGCTTCTGTAACCAGATCTCTTTGCTTTTGAGGAAGCTAGCTAGCTTTGACCTGAAGACTTTGTCAGCTTTGGGTCTTGTTGGTTTTGCTGGGGGGAGGAGTTGTTACCACCCAAAAAGGCTGTCCCTTTCTCTCCAGGTTCTGAGGTTTTCCTCTCAAAAACCCCTAAGTAAAGATCAACACCTCTCTCTCTATACAAAGCCCATCTCGTTCTCTTTCCAGGTTCTAAGCTTTTCTTCTCAAGAGGCACATTTTCAGTAAGTATAGATCATTAACCTCTCCCTCTCTCTCTCTCCAAGCTAATAATCTCCTTCTCTCCTGGTGGGGACTTTTTTTTGGCAGTTTGTTGTTGTTGATAAGAGGTTGAGGATTGGAGGAAATGGATCCAAGTAGTCGAATGAGCTTTTCTTCCTCCTCCTCCCACCTCTGGATTCTTCTGTGGTGGTGTTTGGGACTCTTTCTTTTGCTGTCGGTATTGCTATCAACCCCCATGGTGCTTGCTGACCATCCTGCTTGGCTTGCTGAGACTCGCGAAAGCAATTCTCCTCTTGTTGCACCACCATCCCCCCAAGGGTGAGCTTGAGCTTCTTCTCTTACCCACCCAAGATGTGTTGCATCCCACCCAGATGTGTTGCTCTATTTTTCTTTTGCAATACACAACGCTCAGAAGAAGACATTGTTCAATTCAGAGTTTCCTTCCTCTCTTATTACTCCCTCAACCCATGGCTTGAAGGTCTTGTTTCACATCTCTCTGACATCTGATGTATGCAGGTTGGATGAACCGATGATGGTGGTGTCAAAGGATGGTGGCCTGCATGCTCTTGATCCCGTGTCCAAGAAGAAGAGATGGTCGTTCTCGTCAGGGGAGGCACTGTGCTCCACGTATTCCTCCCATTTTGCAGACATCCAAGAACAAGGAAATGATCATCTCACCACCAGAGAGTGCAATGGGAGTAGTATGGATCATGGAGATGGCAGGACTAGTCAAAATGATGATGATGAGGAAGATGACCCTGATCTCTCTGATGAAATTTGCAGTATTGAAGATGCAGATCTTTCAGGTGGTTGTCATGATCATGACAACGATGACATTGGCAGCAGAGATGTTGGTGCAAGTGCTGAGAATTCCAGATACTCATCCATCTTTCTCGGACCCAATGGAGCTTTGTATGTAGAAGATGTCAGTGGTGTTAATGTGGGTACTTTCTTTCACAAAATCCATTTTTGTTGTCAAATCTTTTTTGCATTATGCAGAACTAGGGCTTAGGAATCTTGCAGAATTAGATTCTTTAGGAATTGTCACTGCTATGGTGTTGGTTAACAAATGCAAGAGCTGAGTTTTGAGCTTGTCAGTGCCACTGTGAAATCAATGTTCTTCTCATGGATTTGTTGTGTTCCATGAAGAGTTGTCAAGAGTCAGGGAGCTTCAATAACAGGCAGTGAAGATTTATAACTTTCTGAGGTTTTGTGTTTGTTGCTGTCTTATGTGTGCATGTGCATGCAAATGGGGTGTGTGAAAAATGCTTTGATTGCTTCAGAAGCTTCCTGTCACTGTGGAGCAACTTGTGGAGAGGTCACCATACCAGACAGATCAGGGGACAGTGGTGCTGAGTTCAGTTACCAATACTGCATTTTTGCTGAACAGAGACAACGGAGCATTGATTCGCAAGTTTGACAACTCTGGCAGTGCCCTTCTGAAAAAGGCAGCATCTTCTCACTCTACCGGTGGCAGTGGCAGTGTCAATGCCAATGATGCAGAACTGTTGCTTGGTTCAGACCCAGGAAAAAACACAAGTGTGGATGACAATGTCCCAACCATACTCTGCATACGAACAGATTATTCAGTTTCAGTTCATGAAGTGGCCACAGGGATTGTGCATTGGAACATCAGCTTTGGAGACATCAAAATCCTCTCTAAAATGCCACCTGGGTACCAGAGCCAGCAAACAATTGCTGGACAACCACCCAATGTCGGTGCTGGTGGCAGTGGCAAAGAACTAATACCCACATTTGGGCACCCGCATTCCAGCAGGATGGTGCAGCAAAAACTTAAAATGGCACCATTTGCCATATTCTCATCCTCAGGAGAGTTTGTGAACCATTTATTACCAGAGCTTCAGGAAGAAAGCAGCAGCAGCAGCAGTCGTGGAAAACAACTTCCTGCCCTTCCAACTCCAAGGGATTATCAGATGTCAACAAAGATCACAGATCCACACCACAATATTACCAGCCCAACTTTGGCACCACCAGATCATCGAGGGCTTGTTCCTGTCCTCATGAAGATCGGAGAATCAAAGCAGGTTTCTCAAACAGTGGAGAACAGCCCATTTTACACTGAAGGAGATGGACCCAATAGTATGCATGCCACCCATGGAGACAGTTCTGATTTCTCTTATCGCTCAATGATTTCTCTGCTTTTGTTGATTGTGCTCGCAGTATGTATATTCTGCGGTGTCATTTTGGCAATCCTCAACTTTGCCATGTTGGTGTATAAGGAGTTCAGGACCAAGAAGGAGCATGACAACAATAATTTCAACAAAGAGAAGAAAGTAGGAGGGGGAGCAGGAGGTAACAAGAAGAAGAAGGCTCGCAAAGGATCCAACTTGATGAAGGGGTCCAGTGGAGAGGATCTCCATGAGGGTGGTGGTGGTGGTCCAAAGCAATATGGCACTGAAAATGGATCAGAGGCACTTGTTGATGGTGCCAAAACCCCAGGAAAGAAATGGCAATGGATGGATACAGCAGCATATGGCGATGGGATACAAGTTGGGCGTCTCTTTATGACAAAGGTGACAATTGGTGCTGGCAGTAATGGTACAACTGTCTTTGAGGGCTACTTGGATGGGCGTAAAGTGGCTGTGAAACGCCTGCTTGGTCATTATTATGAAAAAGCACAGAAGGAAATAGCTCTCCTCATCACGTCTGATGAGCACCCAAATGTGGTGCGCTATTATGCAATGGAGGAAACTCCAGATTTTATATATGTGGCACTCGAGCGTTGTAGTCTGAGCCTTAACGATCTCATCCTCTCTCAATCTGCCCAGAGCCCCTTTCAAAACGACAAGAGGGATAGCATCAATCTAACAGATGAGAAGCAGCTGAAATTGGCAAGTGGGAAGGAGCTTAAACTTTGGGACAAGGAAGGGTACCCATCACTACAGCTACTGCAGTTGATGAGGTATGACTGTTCCAAGCATACCTACATTACAATGATTCCCCTATTTTCTTGATGATTGACTTGGAAAATATGGAATTTGTTGAAGTTTGTTGCAGAAGGGTGAGGATTAAAGACTGATCTTTGAGGAGTACTCGTGTGCGTGCATGCAGGGATATAGCATCAGGTCTTGCACATCTACACTCAGTGGGAATTGTGCACAGAGACCTAAAGCCACAAAATGTGCTTGTCAGTAATGGACGCATCTTGCAAGCTAAGCTGGCTGACATGGGTCTCAGCAAACATCTTGCAAATGATGCATCATCATTCCAGGCCACAGGTTAGTCATGACTGCACACATTCCTGTTGTCTCTGTTTGGGTTTTGCTGGAACTAACAGAATGGTGTCAATTGTGGAGTTTTTCTCTGCAATCTATTTCATAGATTATAGGATTTAGGGGGGCATGAGAATGTTGAAGCAAGGGGGAAATGGAATCTGAGATTAGTTTTTTTGCTTGTGTTGCAGGACCAGGTGGCTCAGGGAGTAGGGGCTGGCAAGCACCAGAACAGCTTATGGATGGTCGACAAACACGAGCAGTGGATATGTTCACACTTGGGTGTGTACTATTCTTTTGTATAACTGGGGGGCAGCATCCATTTGGGGAGCACTATCATCGGGATTACAACATTGCAAATGACAAAGCTGATCTTTTTTGTATTGAAGATATGCCTGAGGTTCATCACCTTATTCAGGCTTTACTTAACCATGATGCTTCCAAGAGGTGCAAAAAACACACTGCTCTGAAATTTGTCTTTCATGTTGTTGATACTATGATGAAGTCCCTTTCTGTATTTGCAAACAGACCGATATATTTCTGAAGACGAGAGGCCTTTGGTGGATCTGAGTTTGATGATCCTCAACCCCTTCTTATGATGTTGGTTGCATCTATCTGATCAGAAAGTGTGTGTGGGCTCTATCAACAGACCTGTAGCCCGGGATGTAGTTCTACACCCGCTCTTCTGGAATTCCGATGAGCGCCTTTCATTCTTGCGGGATGCTAGTGACCGTGTTGAACTGGAAGACAGAGAGGACAACTCGGCCGTCTTGGCAGCTGTGGAAGCCATAGGACCTATTGCACTCGGTGGAACCTGGGATGTACACTTGGACCCTGATTTGCTGGAAAACTTGCGACGTTATCGACGTTACAATTTCAATAGTGTGCGTGACTTGCTTCGTGTCATTCGTAACAAGTCAAATCATTATCGTGAACTCCCTCAAAATGTGCAGGTGTGTCAGTAGCATCTAACCTTTCAAGTTAAAACATTTGGACTTTTTTATGCAGTTCTATTTGAGGCAGATTTAGTTTAGCATCTCTTGGGTACATTCTTCACTCACATGTTCCAGCTATAATGGTATGTTTCAATTCAAAACTTTGTTCTTGATCTTTTGAGTAGGCGATGGATGATGAAATGGGTTTCTAATTTTGTTCAATTAAAAAATATTCCAGGACTTGCTGGGGCCTGTACCAGAGGGATATGAGAGTTACTTCAGAGCCCGATTCCCACGGTTGTTGATTGAGATTTACAAAGTGCTGATTGATCACTGCAAGGATGAGCGCATGTTCAAACGGTACTTTGCATGGAGCCAGCCATGAATCCCAAAGGCAGCATGGATGTGGACGCATTTCTGGGTTCTCTTCCATGCTTGACAACTACTGTGTTGACTATTGGGTGCTGAGAGACTTTTTCCTCCCCCCTTGTATTCAACCTTCCCATTCCCTAAACTCAAGAATTCCAAGCTCTTATAGAAGGTGAATTCTTCTTTCTGTCTATTATTCTCCATCTTCTGCTAATGTGGGTTTACTTTCCTTACAAATGGAATACAATCAATGCATCTTATGGAGAGACCAGCAGTCATAATCTGTAACCATTCCAGATCCCAACCTGCTTTCCATGTGATGGTTTGAAGTTATAAGGAGCGTGATCAGGAAACAAAAACCAGGCTCTTCCAGCAGATATGTCATTGTGTACATAGTGCATCCCATGGTAACTCCAAATGAAGGCAGTGATCAAGTCAAAGTCAATTTTTTTCCCAGGTACACATTTCCAATCCTCTGCTGAATTTTTTGGGGAAAATTGATTGTCATATAGGGTCAAGCAAAACAGAAGCAATCAAGAACACTACGCAAAATTGTCTGTTGATCAAACTTAGTTGTTGTTTGTGCAGACCATGTGAAGGCAAATGGTTGCTGTTGGTTCACAACTCTGGATCTCCGGTGTAATGTGTGTTCATAGAGGTGCACGATGGAAAAAACTTGCAGTGGTCATTACATTGATGGCGAGGCTCCAAGCTTGCACCTTTGCAGCTGCACACTCAATGATCCCTGGATTCAGTTCTCCTCAGAATTCCATCAGTGTGTAATTGAGATGCAAAACCCAAATTTGATGTGTGGCACTGTTGTGTTAATGTGTTGTATGTGTGGTCAAAATGTACAATATGTGAGCACTTTTGACACTCTGCTGGATGACGTTGGCTTCCTATATGGACAATCTCAGTTGAATGAAAACAATATTGCGACTCAGAGCTATTGTTATGTGTTTGCTTCCACTCTATAAGAAGCACCACACTTCTATCCATCCCGTATGGTTTATAGCCCAAAGTTCTCCTCTTCTCCCCTGGCATAGTTGGGCCAAATTGGAGCCACTTTGGAGGCACATATTCATTACTTTGCAAGTATAAAAATGTTTAAATGTTGAAAGAGGGGTTGAAGGATGATGAAAGAAGGGCCCCAAATGAGTGTCACTTTACACATATCTCTATTAAATAGTGGCTTGGTTTCTTTACGGAAGTACTTAAGAAATAACACTCATTGAATGAGGAAACTAAAGAACACATGGAAAGAACAAAATACTCATGTTTTTGTTCCTCAATTTTGTTGTTTCACATCTAATTTGTAACTATTCACAATTTGGCCTTGATGGGAGACAAAAACTTTGAACCAGGAATAAAAACCAAAGACTAGGGGCTTCCTTCAAATAGTCTAGATAACTCTAGGTTACTTAGTGTAAAGTTTAGGGGTAAATGATTTTATGGTTCTAGGGTTTAGGGTTTATGGTTTCAAGTTTTAAGTTAGGTTTTAGGGTTAAGGTTTAATGTTCAAATTCACCTAGCTTAGGTGAACTATGGGCTAGCTGGTATGAAAGTTTAGGGGTTGAGAATTTTTTGAATTTATTTGTTTTTAGTCTTAGGGTTTAAGATTTGGGGTTAGAAATTAGGGAGTAAGTTTTAGGGTTTTAAGTTTAAGGTTTGAATTTGGGTTTTAAGCTTATGGTTTTATGATTCAAGTTCACATCATTTATGCAAATTATGTGTTACCTAGTATAGGGTTTTGGGTTTTAACAATTATGGTTTTAAAGTTTGTACAATGCTTAACAAGTTTTTATAGGAGTTGTACAAATTGATGGTCATACTTATGCTTTGCAAACATATAATCTTTTCACTTGTTGAATGCTCATTTTTAGATGTTTTTTTTTCAAAAATCAATATCACCAACTATTTAGTACTCCTTTTCAAAATGGAGTTGGCTTTATTTGTGTCAACTTTGAGACCTTTAAATCTTCAATTGTATTAGATATATTGATAGCTTACATTGATGCATACTTAAAATCCATGCAACCATTGATGCATACTCCTTATCTATTAGGGCTCTAGATGCCCCCCTTTTTCTAAACGATGTTTTGCCATTCAAATCGCGAGAAAGAAAAAATTAAGTGATATATTCCATGACTTGGTAACCCTCATTGAAGATGTTCTTCTCTCAATTACTTACATGGCTTCCTCCAATGCCTAATCTATCCATCTTCATTTGTTGTTTGTTAGTGAGAGTATTATGAACATTTGGTGTTCTTGGTGGTCCCTCTAATGCCAAGTTGAAGTTATAGTGGACATTTTTGGTTGTCTAATGTTGACTAATTAAACATATCAATTCTTTACCTATATGGCACATTTAGGGTTCATGACGGCCCAACCCCACCTAGCCCCAACCTCTAACAAGTAGGGGTGTGCATTGAGGACCCACAAAAGATATCTTTTTGTTTTTCTTGAAATCAAACCAACAAATTAAAAAAATTAGTTAGGTCAAGATAATGTTGGTGTGCGTGCCAATGTAGATTGCCATGTGAAAATATGAGAGCATGGAAGTCTTCAAAGTCTTCACACTTTAAACTAACTAGTGTTATTGTTATGCATGTTGTTGGAGTGGATTTCAATTTGTAATTGATGTGCCCAATATAAAAATTGTTGTTTTTTGACCTTTTTGTTCTATATTGTGCTTGGAGAATAGATTGTTGGAGACTATTTGAAGTTAATCTTCTATTTGCTTTCCCTTCAAGTATGTCTTTTATTGATATGTGTGCTCCTACACTTTTGAAATCTAACCTTTTATGTGCTTCAATTTTAGGTATGAAATGCATACTTCTATTTTACCTACCAACACAAACCACACAAGGAATGAGAAGTTTTTTCAAATATTACAACTCATTTTAAAATATTTTTTCAAAACATTATAACTCATTTTTTAGACTAATTGGTAAGGAAGACATATTTGAGAATTGAAAAAATTGGAAATGAGATTTCTAGAAATGAGTGAGGTGATGTTCACATGAATTCTACTATACAAAGAAGCACTTGTTCAAATTTTGGCAAAAACTCAAAAATGCTTAAAATATAAGAAAAAACCAAAGGCATGCTACTTTTAAGGTTGTTCATTTACTCCTTTTGATTTGTATGATCCAAAAACAATATTGTTTTAGGGTTGTATAATTGTTGTCGGGGATATTTGTGCATTGTAAGACTAAAAATGTTTGAGCTCATCCATGGTCCATTGCATCACTCCTTTTAATGTGATAATCCACCACCCATTACCAAGCGATTTATTTGTTTGTGATATTGGAATTTTTCCAAAAAGCCCCCCCCCCCAAGTAACACCCATATTACATAATCTTGTGTGCTCCCAACCCCTTCTTAAATATGGTCCAAATCACCCCATGTCCAAACATTGTGATTTTTCCTAGTCAATTTTTTTTAAATGTTGGTTCAAAAGTCACATTGCAACAAAACACTAGAAATAGTAGGCCCTTATGTATTATCCCAAGACTTCAACTCAAATGCTTTGTTCTAGAATGTGAGAGTTGACAACCCATCACCAAACCCTAAACCCTAAACCCACACACAAGAGAAGTCAAGTTCATGTTTAATTTGTTTGTGCTATCACAAAAGTTGCATGTTTGTCATATGCTTAAAAAAAACTCCAAACACAATTTGTTGTAATAGGAAGTTCAATTTGAGGCATTGAACATGAACAATCAAAGACTTATTCGTGATTGTTGAATGGCCATAGTATGAATAATAAAGGCATTCAATCACCAGCCAATGTTTGGAGATGGGCCTAGTTACCCTAGTTAGCAATTAAATTATTGAAGATTTGGGGCTTTCATGTTGTGTATGCATAAGGGGCAAGTTTGCAATACTTGCTCTAAGAGCCATCGAATATGTTTTCAAGGTGGGTTCTTGTGTAAGGTAAAGCTAAAAGGTTGAGCATTCCAAAAATAAGGAACCTAGAGTAAGGTGGTAGTTGAGTGTGGTCTTGCAACTTGGAATTGTACCCCATCTCCCCTACTTGTAGGACCTACCCAATGCAAAGCACAAGGCAAACGTAAGGTCCCATGTACTCTACTAAATATTAGGTGTAAGATCCCTCCTCTTTTCTATCAAGATATTCATAAATATAAGATGACCTCCAACTTCACTAAGAAATTTATTCTGATTTTGCCTAATTATTAATAAAATTTGATCACCTAAATATGTATTGAAATGTGTATATTGAATGACGTATGTCACTAAATGGCAATACTAGATGCAATCTCAAATTATTTTGAATATTTCCATCCATGGTTTTATGCATACTAACAAGTGAAGGATGCAACTACATTAAGTTTATGGTGGCATGACAACTACACACAACAAATGTTACAAGGTTACAATGAAACCTTATGTGAAGTGCAATGCAAGTATGGTGCACATGGGAATTAATAACCAATCTTGAGTCTCTTAAGTGTTCTACTACAAGCATACATAGGCCATTCTTGAGTAAGTAGATACTTCTATTCATTGTGTAACCTCCTTGTATTCAAAAAGGATTTTGATTTTTATCTATTTATAAACTAGGTGAATATCAAGAATTTGATCTTATGAATTCGTGTGATAAATTTTGGCAATTGCTATAGATATAAAATGATTTAAATGAAGAAAATATCCTAAACTCAACCCTTTGTTTGCATCAAAATGCTTATAAATATGATGTGTACAAAGGTGTCAATTGAGATGTTGAGTGATGAACTAGCACTTGCTAATGTTAAAAATCCAAATCTATCACATTCTTAAAGTGGACAATTAAGGATAACTAATTCCACATTATGCACAAAAAGGCTTTAAACACCGATGCTTTTCATTAATCATATATATTTTCAAATGTCATTTCTCTAATTTTTAATATTTTCAAGGTTTCTCATGGGTGTAATATGTTGTATTATTACTTTTATTAATTTACCTCCAAAGTAATGACATGAAAACCCCATTTTTATTTTTATTTTAAATCAAGTGATTTCCTCATGACCCTATTAGTTCAATGTAAGTGCAATTAGCTTCTAGTAGCTAGAAGATTGTCAATGATGACATGTTAAAGCACATTAGAATGATCTAATCTAATTGAAACTTCCATCAACCCATCACCCCATTAGAGTGGGTTTACTCTATAGCACTTTAAATATGCAATCACATAATTACCCCAATCTAAAGTGGTTTGACACAACTATTGGTAAGTAGAGGATGAATTGACCCAAAAACTAACTTTACATTAGAGTTATCTGTAAAGTCATCCTGCCTTCATCTCTGTCTTTGAGCTTGCTTTCACACCCTGTCCCCTCTTTCGGTGGTATTCGCAAAGTAAGGAAATCTTATTAAATCTCAGCATGAAATGTTGAAACTCAGCATTTAATGCACAAGGTTCGAAAGTAATTCCAATGATGAGTAATCAAAACTGGGTATATGGGGGATTTTTTGGAATCCTTTGTATAGTCATCCATGGACCATTTCAAAAACAATTAAAAAAAAAACTATCTCATTTTTCAAGTCTAACTACTTCATTTCTTTCTTAATATCTTATTTTTCTATTATCTTTCTTAATAATTATCTCTCACATTTCTTAATAACTACCTCCTTTTTGACATTACCTCACTCTTTTTCCTATTCACCGACATGAATATGAAAAATAAAATAGCATGCATCTTTTCATGTCCATGAATTGCATATTAAATTAAATTAAATTAAATTAGACTTTGACATAAATAATGATAAATGATTGAAAATCATAAGAAAAAAATAGAATAGTTGATCATCACTTGTAGTACCCAGCAGCACAATGGAGCTCAAAATATAGTAGTTGTACAGGTAGGAGCAATGAAAATATATGTAGCAGCAGTGGAGGCGCTCAGGAAAAAGGAAAGACACTATGAAACTCAGTTTTATTACCAAAATTGGTGGAGAAACTAATTTGCGTCCCAGTTATTTCGTTTTGTAAAATTTTCATTCCCAGTTATGGCTTTGATGCCCTATTATGCCAAAACTGCCTGTTCTCGCCCCCTAATCGTGTGACTTTGAGAAGAACTCTATGGCAACCACAAAAAAGCTTTCCATGGTTTCCATCGCAAAAGCTCAAGTTCCTATGTTTGTTGTTTACCACTATTAAAATTACTAATGTTCTTTAGCAATTTGGTAGGTTTGAGTGAAGGGAAAACTCAAACATTGCTATTCATGTAGTGAAGACATTGGTCAAGTATTAACCAACCTCCTTGCTCTTCCTCACCCATTTTGCTCCAAGGGGAGCCCAAGATAAGAGGTAAACGGTCTCAAGCACCAAATGTTAACCCTATAATGCAAGCAATGTCAACCTTCGTGCAAATGGGTAAGCATGCATGATGATGAAATATTGGTCATGCCGCATGCCCTTGACTTGCACTCTAGGAAAATCCTTGTGCATTGGATTGTCTTTAGTTTCTAACTCTCCGACTCCAATTCAACATCACCACAACAAATTATCATGCACTTTTTCCATGTGGCTTCGCATTCCTTAGTACATGTAGTGGACTTGTGGACACTACCAACTTCTTGCATGCTTGTGCTAGCAAGGTTAAGGATGCCAATTGTCCAAATGGGTGTCTCTCTTTGTCGTCACTTTTTGTACATTCTTTCATGGTAGGGTTTTAAAAAAAACCTACTATTGCAATTTCCCTATCCTTGCACACCAACAATTACATTGTAAATGAAATAATCATCTTGAGTATAAGGCGTGCGATCATGGGGTAAATGGAAAATCATGAACTCAAATTATACATCAATATATGGATGACACACATATATATACATACATGTGTCCATATATATATATATATGGCCACTTATTTTCACATAGGTATCAGATTTGCACATTCTGAAAATTGGGTTTTGTGATCAACATAACATAGTGTTCAAATGTGCAGTATTAGGTTAAGCTACCTTACTATCAACCTATCATGTGAGTGAGGCTGGGGTGATGAAGGCCGACTACACACACAATGTACAATTTGGAAGGCTAGGGTTGAAGTTTTTTAGGAATTCACAAAACCCACACAAACCCATCACACTAGAAGTGGTCAAAATACAATTGGTTAGATAATAATAATATTATTATATGGGTGATGTTGGAAAAAGACTCGGCAAGCAAGGAAAATTGGGAAAAACATAAACATAAACATGTGAGTTGGAAGTGGTGAATCCAACACTCCGGGGAATATGGGGGGGGGGGGTTGTGCATGGGCCAAAGAAAGGAAAAAAAAATCGATAAATGACGAATTATTCTTCTCATAAACGTCAAATAAGGTGGTGGACATGACATCATACCACACCAAAAATAATTTTATTCATACATTAAAAAAAGGCCTTTGCTTGCAAACAAAGGGGAAAGGCAATAATACAAAACATGTTTATTAGGCTTTACTTGGAAACTTTCACCAAAAAACCCTAAAAAAAGTTTTAGTCAAATCTTCCTACTTGTGCATGGACCATGGACATATAATAGACACACACCCTAAATCCACTTAACATCCCTCCTTACTCTAAAGAGTAGTAGATGTAAGATTCTTTAAGAGTAGGGATGGAGGATCTTACACCTACTTATAGGATTTAGAGAGAGTGTGTGTGTGTGTGTAAAAGACCTATAAGTAGGTGTAAGATCCCTCTTGCTTTGGAAGAAGTAGGTGTAAAATCTTCTTTTCTAGAAGGGATATTGACGAATATTGGATGCTTTCGGGGCTCCAAATATGTTAGGAAAATTTCTCCATCCTTGTTGGCTTAACTTTTTAGAAGAAAGATGCTTTAGGAGTGAGTACCCATACCTTGTCCCTTGAGTACATGTCTAGTACACTTTGGGTACAATTATAGGTACCAAGTCTTGTGTTTGTTTCATTCATCAATAATTTTATAATGGATATTCAAGGGGCATTTTTGGAGTATTATAGCCTACTCCACAAGTTTACAAGTCTTCTTACATACTATGTTGACAAAATAGGAAGATGCTATCCTAATTTAAGTTGCTTACTAGCTTCATTCCATGCCAACCCCATGTTTGTATAAAACACGTTTCCTTTCTATAAACAATCTCTTTGCCATGTTTTTTTTTCTCAAATTTTAATTTTTTCAATGAACAATTTTCTTAAAAATAAAAAGAAAATATATTTTAAGAATATATATATATATATATATATATATAAAGTGTTCTTGCATGTTGGGACTTTCATTACACCTAAAAAAAAGTTCAAATGGGACCCAATAGTAGGCCAAAACTATTGCACATGTTGTTTGATTTTCAGGCACAAAACAGCTGTAAAAACACACCTGGTACAGTAGTATCCAGGCCCTTCGAGGAAATTTGGGGGCTCGATTCACCAAACATTTCACTCATTTTGTAATTAAATTCATGAAAATTCACAACAGTGACTAACTATTTCACAATTGGAATTGTGAACAGTTGAGTGAACTAGAGAACCAAATGCAGCTATTTGACAAAGTAAAGTGCATATAGCTTGTGACCACATGTACATTGTTCACATGCTATGGATTTTTAATTTTCATTTAAAAAAAATTTACTTATCCAATTTTTAAAATATTAATATGAATATGAATATGAATATTAATTTAAATTTAAATTTATCAAAAATAGAATATAAATATAAATCCAATGCGCATTTTGTGCTCTCAAACACCCTATATCACAACAACCATGTATATAGTATATTCTATTTATATATGAGCCTCTTTTTTTTTTTGGAGAGAATTCAAACCTACAAACCTTGTGTGCACGAGGAGGCCAACATCTGAACCATGGAACCACAAGACTACATACATATTGACATAAAGTAGTCAATAGTCTTAGGGGCACTTTAGAGGAAGGTCCAATAAAATGGAGCAATGCTATTGATCAAAAGCTATAAATTGGAGCCCAAGGCTTTTCAACAAAGGATTGGGGAGCAATTCAAGCCAATTTGAGGTGACATTTACATGACATCACTAGGAGGAAAATTGAATTGGTCTAGATCACAACATGAACCTAAAATGAGAGCCTATGGTTTGGGGGAACCAAGAGGTAAGCTAGGGTTCGAGGTTGTCTCTTTCATTGTTTTTTTTTGTTGTTGTTTTTTTTTCACATATTTTTAAAGTTGAAATTATTCAAGAATGAAAAGCATTTTGTGGAGAGAGGATATTGTTAAGAGCACACTCATCACTCCATTTTTTAGCACATTTAGTGTTGACATGGCTAGATTTGTACATTTGTACAAGGATGTTGCTCAAAGGAACATATCTTAAACCCTTCACAAGTGCACAAAATGAAAGGACATTAAGTTGTGAAGGATTTTGTTTGAAGGAGCACATTTTAAACCCTTGTAAGGGCACAAAATGAAAGTGTGTCAAAAATGAAGACAAAAGGTTTTGATCATGGAAGGTTGAAACAACCCATTTTCACAAGTTGAAAGAGATTCGAAGTTACAAGAAATCCCTAAATTAACTCCTCTTCCCAAAACAAAAAAAAAAAAAAACAAGTAAGAAGGCGGTCGTAATTACAATGAAAAAGGAAGAGAAAAAAAAAACAAGAAAGTTGAAAAAAATTGGATGAATAATGAAATATTACATCTAATTCCACTACAAGGAAAAATGAAGTGTGAATTCACCAAAAATACCAAAAAAAATGATAAATTCCAATTTTACTTCAAACTTTAGTTGTGCTTGTTTGTCCATTGTGTGTGAAGCAAGAAGCAAATAAAATAAAATAAAATGAGAAATGTTCTTTTTTTAATATTTAAAAATGTCATCCTAATTCTCTCACATGTGAATCCTATATTTTTAGCAATTGGACCCTATGCCTTTAGACACACTCGTTGTATCTGAATAAAATAAAATAAAATAAAATATTAAATATTAAATATTAAATTTGAAGAAAGGTTCAATTCAAAGGTTCAATTTGTTTTGAATTGGTCCCAAAGATTCTAGCTAGACCTTAGAGCGTCATCTAAAGTGGCCTTTATTTAACATGTTCTTATGATAGTGTTTTTGTTTTCAAAAAAATCCCTCAAGTAGGTCCATTGGCAAGGATCCCTAGAATTATTAGCATAAAATGGCAATTGTCCGATGTGGGTTTTAACAATTTACAAAAATGCTCCTACAATTGATGACCTCGGAAATGCCTAGTCTAGATGTGGTTAATTTAATTATTTTAATCTCAAAAAATGATTGAAAAATCCCTTAAAACCACAAATTTTCATTTTCTGAATTTTTGAATTTTTTTTGGGGTGCAAAATTTCGCCACCCCAAAAATAATAATAATAATAATAATAAAAATTTGGTTCTTATGGAATTTGTTTGGAAATCCAAGCTTTAATGACTCGTCTTTTCTTTTTCAGATCTCAATTTTTTTTAAAATAATTAAAATCTATGATTTAAAAGATTTTACCAAGATCTTTTCAAATATATATATATATATATATAATATACAAATGTTAAATCATTTTTTAAGAAAACTCTTTTGAAAGTCAAAATTTTCACAATCAAATCAAAAATTTATTCACAAAATTGTTCTAAAGGTGCTTCAATTCTGCTTCAAGCCCTTCATATATAGCTTTGACACTCAGTTATTATTAAGTATGAAAAATAATTCAAAATTAAAAAGATATACTTGACAAGGTTACTAATAATTTGAATTATTGTCACAGCTATTATGAAGAAGGCCTTCAATAATTAAAAAATCTAACAAAGATAACAAGGTTACTTAAACATTACTTGAATATATTCATTACTTAAATTTTAATATTTGAAAATATCATAAAAATTTGAACTTGTTCAACTCATTTCCTGCAATTTGTTAATGGATAAAAATAAATTGAAAGTGTTATTATTATTTGCATATTTGAAACATCAAAGTAACAGATATTTGTATCGTAAGCCCAGTGTGGGTCTGCAAAATAGTTTTGGCCCAGCATTTTTTTGCACACTTTGCTGCTGAAGTCGGTAAAGAGTAACACCAAAGCTCAATTGATGCCGCAAGAAGAGTGTAATAAATATGATATGATCTGTCTGCGGGTCCCTGTTTCTAGTTGGCTAATCATAATGATTGGTTCAGGTGGTTTGCTATTAGGAGTCTCCCACCTATTTTTTTGATATATCCTTGAATATGGGTATATATAAAATTATTATTATTATTATTATTTTTTCCAGCTGATTTATCCATTTGATAAGAGTATATTAGCACTCAAATTTTTTCATCAGGTTACATAAAAATGAAATTTTTAAATAGATGGGTAGGGTCCAGATAACCCCCTATCAAATACCCTCTTTTGGGGTAAAATATGGGTATGTATGTTTATTAGTTTAACTAAAAAATGAAGGAAAATTGCACATTTTGAGAAAAAAAATAAAGCAATTTTCAAAGATTAAATCCAATGTCAAAATGTGAAAACCAAAGTGTTTGATTCATCCTTGAATATTAACATGTCTATAAATGAACACTTGGTGTATCCAAAGAGAGTGTGGCATCATAGTTGACACTTGGTTGATGATGGAGTTTTTTTTAACAAAATTTTGAGTGTTTCAATAAGCTTTTGAATCATCTAATTCAATTAAGTACCATATGAAAGTTATGACCTTCAAAATTCAATGGTTTGCTTGCTGTTTGAAATATATCATTACCACACGCACTTACCACTTTTAACATGTGTGCTCTTACCATATAGTAATGATTCTCAAATTTATCCCATATGGCTTGTCAAAAGTTGTCGTCACACTCAATTTAACCACCCAACCTTCACACCTTCTATGGGACCCTAGTGAAGCCTTCTCCTCATGGATGTGGGAGAGCATTTGAACCATCCGACCTTCACACCTTTTATAAGACCCTAGTGAAGCCTTTATCCTCATAGATGTTGGAGAGAACCATTGATTATTGACCCATTGCATAAACCTCTACTACATCTATAGTTCCACCATCTAAGTAGTCCTACAACACTTTGGCCTAATGGTTAGAGAGGTTGAGAATACACAAGTTGGCACCATTTTGTTATTTTAAAATGATTTTACCCATTCATTGATAGAGCAATTCTCTAATAAAATTGTAAATTTTGTCTCCATAGGTGCAAATGGCATAACATAAGCCACACCCATCTACTTTTAAATTATTTTTGTGATTGCTTTCCTAAAAATATATTACAATTTTAAAATATTTTTTTGAAAAAAATAAAATTATTTTACTAATATTTATGTTAAAATTTTGACCAAAAAATTATTTTGTAAAGAATTTCAAATCTATTTACAAATCCTGTTACTGATTAAGAACAAACGTTACAATATTTAATGAATGTATTTGTTAATTTTATATTCATGGAATTAATTTGAAATTAATTCACATGTTTCCATGATGTATTAAACATACAACTATATAAAAAGAAAGCTTACAATTTCAACATCAAATTAAATTATCACTTTAAAACATGAAAAAACCAAGCAAACATTACACTTGTTATAATATCGTGTTATTGTGATTGCATCACTTTGTTATCCTAAAACAATCCTACCCGTTCATCAATAGGACAATCCTCTCATTAGATTGCAAATTTTGTCCCCATGCATCTTCCAACTTAACTCATTATCCTTCCATCAGCAAGCTCCTCAATAACAAAATGGTCAAATTTCCTTTTCATTTCTTCCCATGAGATCAACTTATGTTCTAAACTTATGAGGAATCACACTCTAAGGGTGATTTCAATTAAAAGGAAGGAAGGATGCATTTTTTAATGGCCAAAAATGGCACCACCCTCCAAAAGTAGCGAGTTTCATTTGAAAAAGTTTAGTGGACTATGGTATGATAGAGTAACATGGGGGAGATGCCTTTGGATGGTGAGGAGCTTTCCGACTTTTTGTTTTATTTATTTATTTATTCTTGTGATGAGCCAATCAAAGTGGCTAATTGAAAAAAAGAAAAGAAAAGAAAAGAAAACAATTCATCCAAATAATAGAACTAACAAAATTTAAGGCTTAATTCAAATTTATCCTAATTTGTTTTACTTGATGTCAAAACATATGAAGCTACGGATATGGTTAATTCTAACATACATCCAAGCTTATGAATAAACTGATTATTTTCATATTTTCATACCCTTTGGAATGTGTTTCATTAAGGTATGTTGATTAGAGGATAATATATTAAAATAAATAATAATACTTTATCCATACTTAAAAAGATATATGAAAGGAAAAGATATATACCCACACAACATTGCTAGAAAAATCCTCTTAATAAACTAGCTAATACTCATCATACTCAGCATTTGGGCCTTCCACAATAAACCTCACATCCTCCAAGATGCTTGAATAATTATTTCTCATGCCTTATGAAATTGGGACTCTAAACAATGCGAGATTACTAAGAGCATCTCCAGCGGTGCTGAGAGTACATATGTGACCCTGTGAAAATATTTTTCACATCCAAGTTTAATTATGTCTACTCTTTTGCAACCCCACCCATGAAACTAAAACTGAGCCAGCCAAATAATAGGTGGGGGACTACTAATAGCAAACCACCTGGACCAATCATTATGATAGACCGATCAGAAACACTAAGTGGCAGTCAGAGGGTCCTATGCAAAGGCAGCACTTGAATTCTCAAAACTGTCCTCATTCACGTCCTTACCCAACACATTAAACAATAGATGAGCAATTTATGTATTAACTTTCACAAATATGATCATGTCATGTGTATGCAATGAATTGCATTAACTTTGACAAATATGATCATGTCATGTGTATGCATTTTTTATCACCCATAATAATCATGAGCATCATTCAAATGTGTACCCAAATAAAATTATTTTGTGCAATGAGCGCGTGTGATGATAATAATAACAACGTGTGCAATTCATGACATAATCGACAAAATGATATAACACGAATTATTATCACACCAAGGATGCAAAGTAAACACATTTTTTTCACACTTCAAAAATTAAAATTGGGTTCTGTGTTTGGCATGGAGAATCGAAGCGATTATACATAAAAACCTTAAACCCTAAATATGTGCATGAATTTGGATGATGACCATATGATGACCCTATAAAAGGGGGGGGAGGGGGGGGGGGGGGGGGGGAAAGACAGGGTGAAACCTGAGAAATTCATCAATCTTTGACGTATTCCTCCTGGAGTTTCACCTTGTCTTTTAGTGTATTGGCTCATGTGCACCTCAGTCGGACACACATGAAGAAGAACCTTGAATTTTATTTTATTTTGTTTCCGTGTAGGACTCTTCTACTTGAAAGGCATTCAAAGACAGCACGCAACCTCCCCCCCAACCCCCCCCCCCCCTTCTCGTCAAATTTGTTTTGGGCACCCTTTCTTTTCCAATTTCCCCGAAAGTTTAGGGGGAGACTTTCCCGACAACTCGGAACTAGGTATCAAAATAACAACAAGGTATGAAACGGCCTGTGAAAAGTCAGGCTGACTTTATGAACATCTTTTTATTATGTTTTGGTACAACATTCCCTGAAATTTGGCTCCTGAAGTCACTTTGGTCAAGGGCGTTACCGGGCCAAATTTACGGTATCACTTTGGTCAAGGGCATTACCGGAGCGGGCCAAATTTACGGTATCACTTTGGTCAAGGGCATTCTACTGGAATTTGGTCACATTCCGTGACCAAATTCCGGTAATTCCGTGAAATTTGGCATCCCATTTAGGGTATCACTTTGGTCAAGGGCATTTACCGGAAACGGGCCCATGCTTGGCTCCCACCTCACGCAAAGCCCTTTTTCTTCTAGTAATGCCCTCGACTTAGGACCCTCATGTGGGGCCCTTTCGACTAGTAATCATGCCCTTGACCTTGGGCCTTACCTACCTCACAAGAATCACAAGTCCATTTGTTTCTTTTTGCTAGTTGGTTGGCTCGTTTAATGCCTTCTTTGGGGCCTAAATACCTTCATAAAAACCTAGATTGTCGCTTAAAATGATTTCACAATGTATTTGGATGAATTACATTACAAATTTGTGTCTTCATCCACTCTCAAAGGCATTGGAGGATTTTGGTTGCTCAATAGATGGGGTTGAACACATTTTGTGATCATTTTAAAAATTAGAACATGAAGAACGTGCTCAAAAATTTAAAGTATTTAACATTATCTTATGTAGCTTAATAGTTCTTAATTATTTAATCTTAGAATTGATTATCGTACATATTAATGTAATAGCATTATCTTATATAAACCTAAATTATTAATTATTTCATATCTTAGAAATGATACCATGCTAGCAACTTGATGCATTTAACATTAGATAATTCTCAAGAGGGTGAGTTGCAAAAAATTAATAATATTTTGACCAATCCTACCAAAAAAAATTCAAAATGAATTCAAAACTAGTGAAGCCCTTTGTGTTTGTGTATCCTTTGATTGTTGAAATCCTAAAATATTCAAATTAGGGGCTACTAGACCCAACTTTTGAAGCAATTAAATATATTTTTTTTGACAAATTTTTTTTGTCAATTATAAAAATTGTAAGTATGGTATCAAGAAAAAAAAACCATAATGGTCTAGTTATCACCAATTTTAAAAGTTTTAGGCAATTACCTAACGAGGTTAAATGTTTGCTACCTATTTAACTAGTATATAATGCATAAAAATTATTTTTCCATACCATAGCCCAAGTGTTGTTTTAGCAAAATTATGGAATTCTTGAGAAGTTAAAGTTTAGGGGGGAAAAAAAAACCCTAAAGTTCAAGTCTTCCTAAGACAATTTAGTAGTACAATAGCAAGTTCAAAATTTGGTTTGTTTGAAATGAGCAAGATAAAATCTCCTTAAATTTTTATATATAAAAAAATTCAACCTCTTTTAAAACACATATCCTTCAATGTGCATTTGAAATGCATCTTATAATTAATTACACGTGCCAAACTTCATACACAATAAAAATGTCTCTCATATATCATCAAATGATGTGAACTTTGTCTTTAAACAACTACTTTATTTATACCGATGTATGCACTTACTTGCACTTGCACAAATGCCTTTCACGAAGTGAAAAGAAGATGATACAATTGTCTAACAAGGAAAAGTTATTGAATATAAGGAGTGATTTTTAACTCATTGTTAAACACAAAGAGAGACAAATGAATAGGTGAAATATTTTGGCATTGGGTGAGAGGGAGTTTTGGAAACACATTCATTGACAAACACAAAAAACCCCCAATCTTTGAATGAAAAGATTTTCAAATTGTCAAACCACAAGTTGTTTTAAGAGTTGCTTGTTTTTTGGTTATAAAATATTACCAAACGGTTATGACAATGAGGTGATGTTTGCTAACAAGAGCTTTCTATGTGAGTGTTTTCACTCACCCAATGGGTGTTTTGGGTCAACATTTCCTTCATTGGTGAATTTCAACCACTTGACGACAAAAAAGAGTGAAAAAAAAAATCTAGTGTGACTCATACAAAAGAACTTTGTTGGGAAAATCTAGTGTGACTCATAAAAAAGAACTTTGTTGGAAAAATCTAGTGTGACTCATACAAAAGAACTTTGTTGAGAAATTGTCACATTTGACAATGAGTTTGAGAGAAGCACGTTATCGAAGAAGAATCACGTTACCTAAAATGTTGCAAGCTTCTTAAAATTTTGTACTTTCTCCTCTTCTTGTTGACTTGTAGCCAAATTGCGCTAATTCGTCTTGTGGATTGATGTCCAATCTTTGGCTACATCAAAACAATTGAAAAGAAAAGAAAAGAAACAAGTATGGTACACATTCATAGCCCTTTTTCTCACAAAATAACAATTGAAAATTCAAAAGAAAAAAAAACCTTAGATAAAAACCCACCCAAAAAAAAACACACACACAACAACACAAAGTAAGTTCGAAGCTCTAATCCCTCTTCTTCCCCCCTTCACACAACCCCGCCCCCACAAAAGGGCCCCAAAAAAAGCCTCACACAAGAAGGACACCCTCCTCCCCTTTAAAAAAAAACCAAGAGAAACAAAAACACACATGAAATCCTCAAACAAACAAATGGGGCAACTTTCCTCTTGCATGAAAAGTCCTAGAGAGAGGGACCCATAAGAGTCCTTGAGAGGGGGACCCATAAGAAAGTCCTTTTGTCCTTTCACAAATTTATTGTTGTTGGTGACAAAAAATTCTTGTGTTGTTGGATTTTGGATTGTCGGAGAAGAAGTTGTTCTTCACCAGTTGTTGTTGTTTCTAGGTAAGCCAGCTGGTCCACTTGCTTGGTTGGTAGGCAGTTGTTGTTGTTATTGTTGTTGCAGCTTCCTCACCAGTATACCCAAGTTGCAACACAACCCATCAAAACAAATTGCCCAACAACTTTGTGTTATAAGTAGTAAGTGGGTACCAAAGGTATTCATTCTATTGAACAAAGTTTGAGTTGGTTTTTTGATTTGAAGAAGTGTTGCACATCTGAAGAAAGAAAGAAATTGTTGTGTAGCTGCACATCTGAAGAAAATGTTGTTGCTGTACAACATCTGAATATGAAATTGTCGCTGCACAACATTTGAAGATACAGAATCCTTACAATTTTGAAGTCAAAGAATTGAAGAGTTAGGAGTTTGAATCCT
This sequence comes from Sphagnum contortum, assembly GCA_963920785.1. Lineage (NCBI taxonomy): Eukaryota > Viridiplantae > Streptophyta > Sphagnopsida > Sphagnales > Sphagnaceae > Sphagnum > Sphagnum contortum. The sequence goes on from OY987278.1 coordinate 18,950,221, forward strand.
TCACAGTTGACAGCCATCATGCCGAAAACAGTGCATTTCACCACCAGCCTGCCTCGCCAAGAAGCAGCAGCAACAGGAGGAGAACCCATCAGTGGCTGGTCTCCTACATCCTTCGCAAGCTCCTACTCTCCTATGCCAGGAGCAGTAGCAGGAGCAGGAGGAGACCCAGGAAGTCCGTTGCAGCATATGCAGGTGGACATTCCACCCTTAGATTCAGCAACAGTCTTCAACAGAAAATCCAGCGACACTTCTACTGCCACTACTTTCGGCTACACTCCTCACAACCTGTACCTCGAGTCTCCCGCAGCAGAGAGTAGACGACTTGCGGAGGAGGAGGAGGAGGAGGAGCAGCAGCAGCAGCAGCATGAAGACAACAACAACATCAACGATGATGACGAAGTCCCAGAAGCTCCAGAGAAATCTATCACACTGGTGGTTGTGAGATTAACGCTGTTGGAGAAAGCAGCCACCCTGATCGGCACTCTCTCTTTCGTGTGGGCGACTGTGATCTTGCTGGGCGGATTCAGCGTCCTCCTTGAACCAAAAGATTTCTGGTTAATCACCATTATCTTGTGTACTGAAGGCACTCGGATCTTCTCCAGGTCGCATGAGCTTGAATGGCAGCATGCTGCTGCGGGATCCTCTTTGTCCATCTTCCATAAACCCAAATGGTTCCGACAAGCAAGTGCTGCCGTGGTGCAAGAGGGCGTGGATGTCGCACACAAGAGTAAACGTTTTGTCTCAGATTTTGTCATGCATCATCAGAACGGCAGATCCCCGCATCACAAGGACGACGACGACGACGACGATCATCAGCACCAGCAGATGCACAGCATCACAGATCATCTTCACGACTCCCCGGTGACTGTCGTGAAGAGCAACAGCATGGTTCCAACAACCGTCAGCAGCACGACGAACAAGAAGCCCATCGTCGTCTCGAAGCGTGACAAGCGGACCGCGGAAGCGGCGAGAAAATCATCACTGAACCGGATATGGAGCAAGTCTGCGGTGCCTTTGGTTCCTTGGCTTGCGACTTTCTCCGCGCAGACCGTGTCGCAGCTCATGACTTACTTGCAGATTTGTTCCGCGCTTCTCTCCGTGGGCATCTCCTTGTGGCGTCTTTCCACTCTGCAGGAGTTTCATACCAAAGGGGATAATGTGAAGCTCAGCTTGTACACTTTCTATAGCATGTCTTGTCTGGAGGCGTCCATCTTCTTGGCGGAGCGGAGCTACTGGTACTATAAGATCTCTTGGGGGAAGTTGCTGGAGGACGTGAAAGCTAAAGCAGGTCTGCAGGAAGAAAAAAGCTACGAGCAGCAAAACCAGCATCAGCAGCAGGGTCGTCATTCCGAGTTTCTCGTAACGTTCTTTTACGAGGTAAGTGTTCCTCAAGAAGAAGAAGAAGAAGAACTGCGGCTGCAACAACCCATTTCTCATCAAGCTTTTTTCTGCCTGCTTTGTGTACCCGTTCTTGATCCCATCACAACCAAAAGATCCGAGTCCACACTTTGCACAACAAAATGTGTGCAACATGTCTGCAATTGCAGAGACTTTTCTGTGAACTTGGGGATCCGATTCTGGTGCTGTTGGAATTTTGATATCAAGCACCCAGAAAATGCCTGTGCAGGTCTGTGGTGGTAGGTCATTTGAGAGCTCATGGTTTAGGAGATGTCTGTGCACATTTTGTGTTGGTGGGTCAATTGGAAGCTTTGGGTTTAGGTTGCTGCAAGGCAAACCTGGATTGATTTTGGGTTTCATCATTTGGAATGTGACCAGTTTGAAGATCTATCACAACCCAGATCCTTGAAACTTCATTGCACAAACAGAGTGTCTCTGCAACTGCTGCAAAGACATTTTTTGTAAACTAGGGGATCTGATTCTAGTGCTGTTGGAATTTGAGGTCAATTGTACCCAGAAATGTCTGTGCATATTCTGTGTTGGTGGGTCAGTTGAGAGATTGTAGTTTAGGTTGCTGCAATGCAAACTCTGATTGATTTGAGAATTCTTCAAGAATGTGGTTGTGTAAGATCCATCACAACCCAAATCCTTGAAACTTGATTCCACAAATAGAATGTCTCTTCGGCTGCTGCATTGTTTGCAAACTTGGATCTGATTCTGGTGCTGTTCAAATTTTGAGGTCAAGCACCCAGAAATGTCTGTGCATATTCTGTGTTGGTGGGCCAGTTGAGATATTGTAGTTCAGGTTGCTGCAATGCAAACCCTGATTGATTTCGGGTTTTGAGAATTCATCAAGAATGTGGTTGAAGATCCATCACAACCCAAGTCATTGGAACTTTTGTTGCACAAACAGAATGTCTCTGCAACTGCTGCAAAGACATTTTGTGAACTTGGGATCTGATTCTGGTGGTGTTTGGATTTCAGATCAAGCACCAAGAAACATGTGCATATGGGTTGAATTTTGTGGGTGTGCGGGTGGGGTGTGTGCCGACAGGTTTACGCCAAGTGTTTGAGGGGGAGTGTGTTCGATGGACTGGATATGGACTTGGTGGGATATAGTTTGGGACTAATACAATCAGATGATGCAAAGCAAGTTCTCAGTGGCATTCGGGTGCTCAAAGCGTTGGCTTATCATCAAAATAACGCAACAAGAAATGACACCTTTCGCCGCATTGGTATAACTTCAGGTTGGGTCTCATCTTACGCTCAAATTTTGTGATGATCAAAATTGTGTTTGTTGTCCATGAAATTTTTTTAGTGAATATATGGCTTTTCAGCCCCTCTATCTAGGCATGCAATAATAGGACACTATGTGCTTGCATGACAATGCACCCATTAGGGATGCATTTGCACACTCCTAATAGTATTGCTTCAATCTTTGTGATAGATCTCACCGCATTCATAATCATATCCTCACATGTTGTGTTTTTGGGCCACAAGATTAAAAACCAATTTGTTCAAACAATTTATTATAAAGTCATTCAACAAGAAATGCTTGGGATGGGTTAATAATGGTGATTTCAAAGTTGTGATAATAATAAACCCTTGGGGTGGGGGTATCCTCAGGTGCCATTGACCGTTTGGTGGACATGCTTGCATGGTTTAATCCACATGAAAAGGAGATAAGGAGGCATGCAGCAGCGGTGTTGGAAAAATTGGTGCACTCCACTCACAAGTGCTCACGGGTAGCAGCTGTAGTAGGGTCCTTGGAAAACATTGTGTCTCTACTTTATAATGATTATGAAGGCAAGGCTCCCCAACGTATGTTACCCTCTTTCCCACTCACAACCTTTCTGTGCTCATTTTGGTCAAATTTGATCGATTGTATTCTCTATTGGGTGGTGATTGCATTCTCTATCGGGTGGCGATTGCATTCTCTATTGGGTAGTGAGAATCATTGTGGTCTTGACATCTAACTAACAAGAAATTTGAAACTTTTAAAAGTTCCCACATGAATAGTGTTATAGAATAACAATGCCAATGACACTCTCATCATGTTGGCACTCCCTTTTTTGGTGGGGGTGCTTAAATTTGATCCATTTTTTATCATCTTGGTTGTGGTTTCAGATTGTATAACGCCTCCAGCTGAAGTAGTGGAATTGCAAACATATGGGTTGGGAATATTGAAGAGTTTAGCTTCCAACCATGCACTTTGTCTTAAGATTGGTGAAACTCGTGGCCTTCTTCCCATCCTTGTTGACAACATTGAAGTTCACTCTCGTCTCAGGCGAATCCCAGCTGATTTGAAAAACCCATATCGCAGAACTATCAGAAAAAGCCTTCAACTTCTCGAGGTGTTGACGGGTACAACAGGCTATTCAGGCAGGCAATTGCGGCCAGCAATTGCCAGTGTCGTCTCCATCATCCCGCATGTGCGAGATATACTGCAGTACAAAGACAGGTTTGGGGATTTTCAACGATTTGCTGTGGAAATATTGACCAACTTGGCATTGGATGAATCAGCTCGTGAAACTATTGGTAGCACGGGAGGGGTTATCAAAACTCTCATGGCTCTACTTGCTGGACGAAAAGTGTCATTTCGGTTGAGTCTTGGAAGTACTGGAGCTGACCAAGTAACAACCACGACACCAAATTCTTCAAAGGTTTGATGTTCTATCACATTGGGATCTTTTCCGCTAATGAAATTGGGTCACTAAGCATTAGAAATCTAGATATTGTGTGATGATGCATAATACTAAAACAAATGGAATTCTCTGGTATAAGAAACAATTCAAAAATTGACATATGTAGTAGTTACAATATCCATGTTCCTTTCCTCAATTATTTGGCATCAATTTGGTTCACATATAAATGTGCATGTGCTACATTATCCTAATTTTTATTCCATTCATCTGTGCAGGCTGCAGAAGATGAAGAAATAGTGGTGGCAGTCAAGGCTGGTGAAGCATTGACCCGATTGGCATTAAAAAACAGCAAAAACTGTGAGCGGATTGCAAAGTTAAAGTTCACACAAGGCAACATGGATTCTTTGGACATTCTCATCGAGCTCTTACAAAATGAAGAAGTTGCAAACTCAGCTGCAAAAATATTGCGGAGTATTTTTTCATACACCAACAAAGAGAATCAAAGACGAATATGCATGGCAAGTGAGTTTCTCCTGGCCAAAGTGGTCGAGACAAGTGATGAAGTGCAAGAAGCTGCACTTGGGTTGGTTGCCAAGTCCATACACATCCTTCATGATGATGAATTTGAGCGAATTTGGGCAGGCAAAATTTCCCAAACAGTTGTGGTGAAAAAATTGATGGGCATCCTAAAGCATATACCTACTACCACAAGATCACCTTGTAGACGGAGATATGCAATCGAATTGGTTATTGGTTTGCTGAAAAGGGCCGAAGAATTCCAATTACAATTCATCAATGCAGGTTTAGTTCAGGAGTTGAACAGAACTCTACTAACCATTTCCGACGTGGAGAATTTCTTGTTATTCTCAGGTGGTGGAGGATTACTTCGACATTCAGAAGAGATGCAAGACCTCATAGAAAAAGCTTTGAACATATTGCAGCCTCATGACCCTCAAGATGAATCCCCCTGTTGATTATTTGTTGTAATCTTTCTCTTGATGTTACTATGTTTCAAGTCTTTTGAAAAACTCAGATGTTCATAATGATGGATAAGACCAAATGATTTTATGGCCTCTTTAGTCTAAGGAACATTCCACCCCAACTCTGCATTGGAACTAGGTGCTGATCTGCATGATCTTATATGGAGTGAGTAAAACATAACAAAGTTTTGGGAACACATATCAAGTAAAGATGGGATATATTACTTTAAAACCTTGCCTCCCAAAAATTCAATTGGTTTCAAGTCTCAGATTACACAACCTGTAGATTTGATATCTGCATGCACCAGCATCTTCAGATCAGCTCGGCATTGGCAGCTGTTCAGAGTGAACCTTTTCCTTCACCCTTTTGGTGTCCTCAAAGGCAGTTAGTTGAACAATTGTGATGCTTTTCATGGTCAGAAACAACCTCTGAAGAATTTTGGGAATTGGGTTCATGAGTATGAAATAGAATGGGAATTAGCCAACCTCTGCACACACAACATTAATGATGGTTCATTTTCAGTGTGGCTTGGATGCTAACTTCCAAAGTAATCAGCTTGATTCCCCGTACCCACAGCTTGGCATTGGCTGCTGTTGAAGACTCAAAGTGTACCTCTCGTCCTTTGTTTGTGTTGATTCTGAATGTACCTGGGCTTGTGGCATCACCCTTTTTGCGGTTTCTCTGGAACCTTGGAGATGGTCCAAGTGCAGCATCACAACACATCACATTCCGCTTAATTGAATCTCCCCAACTAAGAACGCCACATTTCAGCATGCAGACAGTCTTCATGTGTGGTGTTCCCTTGCCTTGTCGTGTATGTTTGAGCAACAAGCTTCCAGCAAGGACAAACTTCTTCGCTAGATGATCCATGATCACTCTTTCGGCTTTACTTGAGGCAGCTTGCTTGGCAAGAGTTAGTGCTGTTTCACCTTGGGAAGTTGAGATGCTTGTGTCTGCACCAGCTAGCAGTAGCAGCCGACATGCTTCATCATGTCCCTCCTTTGCAGCAAGCATGAGAGGAGTGTAATCATCATCATCTTGTGCATTGATGTCTGACCCATGTTTCATGAGCTGCATCAAAACCTCAAGCTTTCCTTGGGCTGCTGCAAAATGCAATGCATTGAACTGCTTTCCCATTGAAACATCAGCCATGATGGCTTCCACCAAAATGTGTTCTAAACTGGCTCTTGTCTCAATGCTCTTTGCAACTGACAGGGCTGTCTCATTCTGGTAATTCTTCAGACCCACATCCGCCCCAGCATAGACAAGGAGCTTGAAAGCCTCAATATGACCTTCTTTTGCAGCTATCATGGCAGGCGAGTGGCCCAATTTGTCTTGCACATTGATCAGCAGTCCTACTCCTAGCTTCAACAAACTTTGCAAAGTTTTCACATCTCCTAACCTTGCCACAAAATGCACAGAGTTAAAGACCTCAGGGTTGCTGGAATAGATGGTGTGCCCAGCTTTGAGAGCTTCCCACATGATGTCATGGATGCTTGACCCACTTCCACAAACGTATGTGATGCTCATCACACTTTGTCCCTGTTGATTCAGCAGCCCAACATCCGCACCTGCAATGAGCAAGTATTTAAAGCAGTCTTGGAAACCCACCTTTGCACATAGCATGAGTGCAGTATTTCCCAAATGTGTTTGGGCATTGAGTTTACAGCCATGTGCCACAAGGAGCTTCAAGATCGCCAAACACCCTAAGCGTGCAGCCAAATGCAAGGGTCGAAACTCGTGGCCATCTCGAGTTGGAATGCAATGCTCAGCATCTGCCCCAGCTGCCAACAACAGTTTGGTGGCCACTGTGTTTTGGCAAAGAATGGCATGAAAAATTAGTGTCCTGCCATTATGTTGATCGTTTGGTGATAGATACTCAAGTAGCATCCTTAGTATTGATCCCTTTGAATCCCAATATTCTATCGCGCACCATGCTTCATTATATGGCTCTGCCAATCCCGCCCCCCCACCTACTCGTAGCTCCTCTCCCGCACCATAATCCCATGTCCAAGCACCTAAGCTCACTTTACATTTTGTCTTTGCTCCTGCCTGCCAATTGCAGGGAAAAAACACATAGTAACGTAAATCAAATCTCCTACAGAAATCCATTTGAATTCTTAAACCCATTTCACTGCTGATCAATCTTAAAATTCCATTGCAAGAACTTAATTTGAGCATCGGTATGCAGATCCCAAGTTCTTTACGCTGGTTCAACAGTTGCAAAATACCTTGAGCAAGTATTTGACCACGAGATCCTGTCGTGCAACAATGGCAGCGATCAAGGGTGTGCAGTTGACATTGGCATGTAGTGCAGGCTTTGCTGACCGCAACAAAACACGATGCCAAGAGTTCACATCAACTCCACTCTGCATACCAAAACATAGATGGTAATGTATGTTCAGTACCCAATTTATATAATAACTATGATGAGAGTCGAGAAATGGAGATTTGCTCTGCAAAATGGAGGAGCCTTTTTCTTACCTGGATAAGTATGGCGACAATGTCCATAAATCCACGGCTACTTGCATATAACAAGGCCTGTGCAAGCACCTCTGGACGTGTCATATCAGAGCTTATAAGAAGCTCAACAGATTTGCCTTGCCCAAAGAGGCACGCTTCCAGGAGTGCATCCTCCAATGCCAGTTGCTGAGCCCCTGTGCGCTGCAACAAGTTGAGTATCATGTAATGACCTTCCCGTGCTGCTGCAGTGGTGGCATAACCTCGGAACACTTTCTGGTTCACATCTGCTCCAGCCTTCTGTTATCCCAGCCCAACTCTTGTGTGTAGTGAGAAATACATCACTTCTTATGCCCTTCCACAGGCTGTGAAGCTTAGTCAATCCTACCAGACCAAATTCCCACTATTCTTAAGAGCAAAGCAGATCAAGGACCCAAAATCTCAAACATTGCAGAGAATTTGGGTTCTCTCAGGTAATGAGATTTTAAGCTTCTGCTACAAAATCCTTGGAAGCTCACAAATCTCATTACAAGAGCTGATGAGCTGAGAATTGCATACAACATGTCTGCTGGGATCCTTTTCATCAATAGAAAAAAAAACAAAAAAACACAAGGTTTGGGTATTTCTACAACCAATGAGAAGATTTCCATTTTGGGAGCTGAAAAACTAATTACCAGAAGCTTTCGGGTGATGTTGATATGGCCAGCATGTGCTGCAGCAAAGAGGGGAGTAACATCAGTCTTAAACTCCTCGTACTCAATCTTGACTTGATCAGGAGCTTCTTCCTGTTGCACAGTGTCACTATACTTTACCCGTAAGCTTACAGTGCCTCTATAGTTGACATCCACTAGTTTGTGGGCCAATGCATCATTGACAGTTGCCTCCTCTCCCACAAGTGCTGCTTCGATCAGCAGCTGTGAGACACTGCTCTCATCTTCCTCTAACTCTAGCACTTGCCTCATCCTGATTGGTACTCCCATGCTGCTACAACCTACCAGCAGCTTCTGCTTATATATTGTCTAAGTACTTAGAAACACCGCTTGCTGTCTCCATCCTGATCCCGGAATCTCCACCATGCCACCTAATATATGATGCATCATGGCTTTGCTTTTCAAACAGGTGAGGAGGACCTGTACAGCACTGTGCTTTCTTGCATCATTTCCATGTATATCCAGTGCTAGTACTCCTCCTAGTGCCTGATTTCACATTGCAGTTCTGCTCCTGCTAGTGCTTCATTTTGCACAGTTTTTGCAGCAAATACCATTTTGTACTACTATTGAGCTTTCATCTGCAAGAGCTTTTCCATTGCTCGAGAACTCCCACCATGGTGATGCTGGTTTATTGAGCATTCCTGCTGCACCCAAATGACAAGAAAGTTCAAGTTCATTAGGCTACAAAGATCGAGGTTCAGCTCAAGAAAAACGTCATCTTCTTCTTCTTCTTCTTCTTCTTCTTCTTCTTCTTTTGGGCACAAAATACATTGACTCAACAATATTCAGTCCTGGTTGCTTTGTGGAATTAAGACCACATGATAGTGGGAAAAGGTAATGGAATAAGATTTCCTGATCCCCAAGGACATCATGCATGGAAAGCTCTTTAGTGTCCCACTATTATTCAGACAAATTGCTTGTCGAAGCTGAACCAAAAATCTGGGTATCATCAGCTGAAATGGACTATGGTAGATTTTTGAGCTTCCCTGATTCCAAGTTCATTAACAGAATCTGGGTAGAATGAATCTGCTGATGGAAACCAACAAGAGCCAGAGAATATGCTCAGGGAATGGTAAATTCTAGACAGCAATCTAAGAGAGACTTCTCATCTCATCAGCTCCATCAGCAGATTCTGTGAAATGCAAGTAAACCCAATCTCACAAATCGTCAAAGGAGATGGAAAAACACACTCAGGACATACTACAAATGGCTATGGTGGAGACAGAGATGAATGAAGTTCACACTAACTAACCTCTTGTGTGTTTTTTTAAATTCTTGCTACTCCCTCGTTTGCTTGAATTCCAAAACCTTGAAGAAAGGTTGATTCGGTTCTCAAGACCGAGTATGACCCAAAAAAATAATGGGTAATTCTCAAAGTGTACAAATTCCTTGGCAATCGTCAAAGTGCATAAACTGATGATGATCTCTGGAACTCAGATCCAAAGCCCAGAGAAAACAGGCAACCAAATGCATTTCGATATCTCCACAACAACCTGGATTCAATCATTGATAGCAAGCTCCAGAAAGAAACACAAACGCCTTAAACCCAACACCCAAAACGCACGTCTTTGGAAAAGAAGTACCTCAGCACACATACAACAAAAGAGGGGGGAAAAAAAAACCTCCCACAAAAACTAAATCTACAGAAACATCAAACAGTAACAACACAAGAGAACACACACAAAAAATGCAGCAAAAACAACAACAATAACGACGACGACGACGACCAAATCCACAAAAACCCAATGCGAAATAAGTTAGCAGCAGCAGTAGCACAAGCACAACTGCAAACACTACAACAACAACAACAACAACAACAAGAGAATCAGTACATCAGTAACCAGAGAAACTACAAAAGAAACACAAAATCCAACCCCAACCCAACAATCTGAAAATGGCAATAGACAAAAACAAACAATCAATCAAATCACTAATTCACACCAAAAACCTCATACACATTAAAACGAAAAAAACCCAACAACAACAACAACAACACCACCATCCCCAACAGGATGAGGAGGGACAAGGGGATTCAGAGAGAAACCCATCAACACCCAACACAAGGAAATGGTTGGAGAATGGAAAGAAGGGGGAAAAAAACACAAAAGGACTGACATGAATGAAACCCATCAACAATAACAACAACACAACAACAACAATTATAGCAACAGCAGCAGAAGCAGCCGAAGTTTAAGTATTGGCTGTCTGTAAGGGACTGACTAGGGGGGAGAAAGTGTAGAAGCATGTAAAGAAGTAGTTTTTCTCATTTGGTCCCACATTCCTTGTTTGAGGAGGAATGGAATGGAATGGAATGGAATGTTTGTTTGTTATTACTGTGAGCAACAAAAGTTGTTGTGAGAGTGAGTTTTTCACTTCCTATTTTGTTTTAACTTCATGGAATGTTTGCCTTCCAGATTTGATGGGTACACAAACATTTGGTATTACACTATTTTCAAATCTTGGGCTTTTTGTGGAGGTAGTTAGTGTAAATGGAACTGGAGGTAAAGTTTTCAACTGGACCCAGTTTGAACTTCTGTTTTTTTTTTTTTCCAAACATGCATCTCAAAACCCTAAAACCCTAATATATATATATACACATGTTTGAACCTTATAAACCCTAGAACCAGAGGTTTGGAAATTTGAATGATTTGTTGGTTCAGAACTGGTGCACCAGATCTTCTTCTTCCCCCCCACCTCCAAACCCCAACCCAAGTTCAAAAAACCTAGCCAGAACTGGAAACCCCAAAGGTTGGTTCTTTCTTCTCAACAAATCAAAGCCAATACAAAACCAAAGGCCAAAGGTGGGTTTTCAAAAACCCTAAACTGAACCACACTGGGACCTTTTCAGACCCTAGATTCTCATTCTCCCGCCAATTGGGTGGTGTTGAAATGTGAACTTGTTGTACTATAAAAAAAACCCTAAACCCTAAACCCTAAACCCATAAACCCTAAAAATAAAAAATAAAAAAAAGGAAAAGTAAGCCCAACAATCTTCAACACATGTCAGTTGAATAATTAATTAAATAATTTATTTTGAAGATTTCATGTTGGAAAACTAAAGTGAAAATTTCCCAATTTTCCTTCACAAACTTTTTAAAAATTTTCCTCCATTGAATTTTTATTTTTATTTTTTTGAAAATTTCAACATTCCTTCAAATAATATAATGAAGGGATAATAGAGGGAGGCTTGATTGATCAAGAATCAAACAAAATGGAGAAGGGACGAAAAAAAAAAGGGGGGGGGGGTTGAATAGGCCTAGATTTAGCCCATGAATAAATTATTTATCACTCATGAATAACTAGCAAATGTGTTTTTAGTGATAAATAATTCATGGGGCTAAATCTAGCATGCAATTGTGAGTTGCTTTATTTAAAGACCCAACTTTAAAAATGAAATCCAATTATAAAATTAGGAGTTCAATGATGCACCTTAGTAGGTGGCTAGAATGATGGAAGAAGGACTTAGTAAATTATAACCTAGAATTAGTTTCTCCTACTAAATCTAGTCTCCCAATTAAACTCCAATGTAAGTAAGTAAGTACTCCTCTCTCTCTCTCTCTCTCTCTCTCTCTCTTGAACATAAAAATCTCCCACCCAAAGCTCCCCAAGGGAACCTCCTCAACTACAAAGTGTTTTTTTTTGGGCTTTGGGCTTCCAACAAAGATAAATAATAAGCCTATATTCATTCCTTCATATTCATGTTAGTCTCATTTGTAAACTTGTCAACCCACAAGGGAAGTTTTAGTAGTTTAGGGTTTAGGATTTAGGGTTCTAGACCAAGTCATTTAATGAAGAAGCTCCATCATTTCCCCCTTTTGATAAAGTTCTCAATTAAAACTCTATATTGGAATCTAATTTTTGTTTTACTTAATTTCTTGTTGAGCTACTTATTATATCTATTGGGGAAAAAGATGAATGAATGAGTTGATTTCTTTTCTTCCTTTCTTGCAAAACCTTCTTCTCAAGCAAAAATGATTTGGCTCAAAGTGTGATTTAGCTTACATGACATCATTTTGGAAGGAAGACCAATTGGTCTCCACTCCCAAAAAAAAACAAAAAAAAAGTTTAAAGGAGAGCTCATGGTTTGAAGTATCAAAGTGTAAACTAGGGTTCAAAGTTGCTCAGAATTTTTTTTTTAAACATGAAAAAAAAATAAGAAGAAAAAATAGACCAAAGGTTAACCTAATCCTCTCGCATCATGTCAATCAAACTTATTTGATATTGGACCCTCGAATTGGACCCCGAGCTAGCTCCCTTTAGACACACTTATTGTACCTTACATTCTTATTTTTAATGTGAAAGAAGAGTTCAATTCAAGGTTCAATTTGCTTCAAATTGGTCCCCTTAGGTTTTCATCCCCGGACCCACCCTTGTCTAAAAGGAACCCTAATCATCATGTTGGATGACTAATTAGTGGTGGTGACCCTTTTTTGCAAAGCTTGTGATGGAAATTTTGCATGTGTGCATCATTTTCTTTGATGGGTTGGTAGTATAGCAACTTTTTTTGGGGGAAGAGATTTGCATAATGTACAACAAGCATCATATGCCATCATTTATATATTGCATGTGATTGATTGAAACTCACTCTTTTTTCTTCCATTTAAACTTGGCCCCCCACCCCCAACAAACCCATCAAAACCATACACTCTTTACTCCAATATATGGAGCTCACAAATTACAATTTTCCCCCTACTTTATAAACTTGTTGGCAAAACAATCACCCCCCCCCCCCCCCCAAAAAGAAAAAAAAAAACCCCAAAAAAACCAAAAAATCAAATTTTATCATGAGTTGCAATGAGCAAACCAACAAAAATTGGTTTAATATGGCCTTCTTTCATTGATTTTGAGTGAATGAAAATACTTTTGGGGTGGTGCCCAACATTTATCTAAAGGGGGGGGGGGGGGGGGGGGAATGTATTTTCAAAAGCAATGAAAACAAGGGCATATTAAACTAGTTTTTGTTGTGGGCATGTATCCAAATCCCAAATGATGAGTAAATTACTTCTTTAAAAAATAAATATACAAAAAAATAAAATTTAAATAATACATTATTGACGATCCAATGGGGGTTTTTTTTTTTGGTTTTCTTCTTCTTCTTCTTTAGTGCAAAATTTTTGCATGATTATTGACAATCTAAAACACGAAAAAATAAAAAATAAAAAATTGTGATTTGTTTTTTATATATACAAAAGGCACAACACAACCATTCAAACCAGTGGTTTTTTTCCCTTATGTAAAATGAGTATTTTCAACAACAAAAAATATGCCACTTTTGAACAAAAGAAATGTTTTGGAAAAGGTATGGTGAATGAACACACAATTATGGATGGAGTCTTTAGAACAATTCAATTTTCCTATCAAATGCTCTCTAACAACTTTTTTTTGCTCACGAGAGAGAGTGTGTACAACATCAAAAAGCACTTCACTTCGGTGGTGGTAGACAAACGTATTTGCATGAGCAAAATCAATCAAAATAAGTGGAATGATTATTACGGAGATTACATGCATCTCGACTCTTATATACCGTACCCCACTCATGCATTGGCCCATCCAATTAGAACTTATCGACAATGGGCTTGTTGAGATGCGCCTTTTTAGTTTGTCAACTTTAGAACTATCCCTAAGCTTTCTTTTACATGGGTTCAAACTTCAAAAAAATTCTAGCGGGACAAAGCTAACTTTGAAATAATGAATAAATTAAATTAAATTAAATTATCTATTTATTATTTATTTATTTTAAAAAATTAAAATTAAAATTTTGTTTGCGGTTGTTAAGTACCTATGTCCGGGCCCTATGTCCCACTACAAAGTTGATTTCTTTCTCTTTCAAATTTTGCGGCCATAATGTTATATATTATCGGCCAATACATATTTTTAGGGTTCTTACGCCTAGTCCTTAAGAGTCGGAGTGAACTCACGCCTACTTGATCATATGCGTATAATAAAAAAGGGTACCCTCTCCAAAACGCACTTAGGAAATTTCTTCAAGTGCTTTAAAACGGATTAAAACCTATCCTAATCTTGCCCAAAGGCAAGTGAGTCGGGAATTGGCGACACCCACAAAGCACTATGGGTAGTAGTGCACCAACCAATTGAGCCACACTTAAACCTAATAATGTCAAAGGATTTTTTGCTCCTAACAATCGAATCAAGCCGGCCAAGACTACAACTAGTATGCATTTGAAAGATGGAGCATTTTGACCATGGTAAGAAAAAAACCAAGTGATTCACTCGGTATGGTCAAAATTTTCAACTCTAGAAGCTTACAAATGTCAAAAACCCCTCTCCAAAATTGCACACAACATGGAGCAATTTTTAACCATAGTAAAAACTAGAGACACAAGTGGGTGCATTGCAAGTGTTGTGCATTTATGAAGAAGTGTTGGGGCGTGGTTATTTGAACAAATTGTTTTTCCGAAATTCGGAGACTCGTGGTCATGTGGTGGGTCATAGAGCCTTTTTTTTTCAACATTGATTCGCACACATGCAACCCATTCATCTACCATTACATTGATCTGCATGAAATTGAGGTTTGATTATTTATTGGGTCACTTTCGGTGGGGTTTTTAGGGTTTTGGTTTAGGGTTTAGGATCTCTACTCTATCGGAACTAATGAATTTGCCAATAATTTTTCATGACCGAGAGGCAATTGGTACAAGACAGTACAAAATGACAGACAGACAGACAGACGACAAGACAGAACACATATAAGCGGGCTCAACAGTCTTGTATGTAAGATGGCTCTGCGCCACTTATGAATGGCAAGTTCAAAGTTCAAAGTTCAAACCAGTAGTCAAAATGTAGTCGAAATGTAGTCAAATTATATGACATGTTTCGCGAAGCTCCCAAGAAAATAATGAACCTCACAAACAAGTTCAAACCAGTGTTGGCCAATTTTGTTTAGCTTTAGGAAGAGTCTTTGGTTCTGGGTAGGGTTTAGGGTTTAAGGGTTTAGGGTTTAGCAACCCATTTTATTTCAAATGAAAGCTGTACATGATTCTCCTTCTCTCTCTCCTCTCCCTTTGCAGGGCACTAGCCTAGTAGTAGCAGCAGCTGTAGCAAAGAGATCCAACAAAGGTGGAAAATCTGGTTATAACTCCTCACTTTTCTAGTAGCTTCTTTGCACCCAAAACTATTTGAAGTCTATTGTTCAAGAGCCTTGTTGTCATGCCATGCCCAAATCCATGGAAGAACTTTCTCCCTACAAGTAAGTATGATTTCAAGTTTTGGGTACCTTGCATATTCACCTTCTCCAACCTTAAATTCCACCACTGCAATGGATCTGAATAGAATTCCAAAGGTTCTGAACAGAATTCATGCACCAAAAACCTGTTTGGATTGTTCAAGAACTTTTTTGCCATGTCCAAATCCATGGAAAAGATCTCTGCAAGTAAGTGTGCTTGAAGATTTGGGTTTTCTTGCATTTCACCTTCTCCAACCTACAATCCCACCACTGCAAAAGGATCTGAACAAATCCCTACCAAAGTCTATCTCTGCCTCAGGCTTACCAAATTTGGCTGCTGTTGGTCCAATTGTTCCACTTCTGGAAGAGACAAGGGTGTTGTGGTCACAACTCCCATCATCAGCTCCGAGTTCCAGAAACACCGCATGGGAGGAGGAGGAGGAGGAGGAGTAGGAGGAGACATGCTTGCCTGTGCTGCAGCAGCAGCAAGTTCTCCCTCAAGAAGAAAAAAGGAGTGTACCTTTTAGTGCAAGAATCTAGCCTTGTGGGTTTAGGGTTTATGCGCCAGATGGGTGTTAGGGTAGAAACTGGGGGGATTTCAATGGGTACAATCCTTGGCAGATTTCAATCAGGTTCTTCCAGATTCATACAGCTGATACCCAACAAAGCAAATCTTGCAAAAGAAACAGTGGTCAGATGAAACCCTTTCAGAGATGAACAGCCCCAATTTGCCATGACCCATTTCTCTTGACACCCAGAAACCAAACTCTTTCTTCCTGCTCTTAGAATGCCTGCACACACACAATTCAATCTTTATTTGTTGCACACAGATTTGGGGGCAATTTGCAGGGGAAATTAGGAGCTTTCAAGATTTTCAAAGAGAATCAGATCTCTGCGGCAAGGTACACCATTGATCAGTGGCTGCTGATCCCTATCAATGTCTTTGTGGCTTTTTTAGGTTTTGAAAGCTTGAAATTTGAGCATATGGTTTTGTAATGATCGATTTTGATTGCAGACATAGAAGAGAATAAGAACAGCAGCTCTTGATGATGATGATGATGATGATGATGAGCTTTGCAGAATTTTTTTTTGGGTTCATCCGCTGAAGACAGAAGTAGTGATTTTGGAGTGCCTCGAGATCAGAACTTGCCATGTGATAGATAGATACAACAGAATGTAGAGTTTCAACATTGGGATGTGCTTTCATCATTTTCTTAAGCTTGAATTTGGAAGAAGAAAACTGCGGTATTTGATAGATACAATGTCAAACTTGTTACAAGTGCCTTTTGATCATGTGTGTCAGGTTCAAGTATCATGTTCAACAAAGCGTTTGATTTGGTGTTGGTGGGGTTTTGCAGTCATGTGGCAAGTAAAGAGGAGGAGCTTGATCGCTACAAAACTTGAAAGAGCTCTGAAACCAGTACAGAAACCTCATGTAAGTTCCAGAGAACATCCATGGATCCGGGCAAGCATTCGAGAACCAGAGTCTACCCTCAACCCGACCTTGGAGGGTTTTGGAATCCATCCTATATTCCAAAACCCTACTGCTCCAAGATCTAAGGGCATCAATCTTGATAAATTGCGGGAGTTGAACATGGGTCACCTCAACATTCACCTGCACCCACAATCACAGGTGTCATCAGTGTGTGCATCTGCAAGGTCAGAATACCAACGAGAATCGGAGTTCAATGATGCCAATGCAGAGGAGATTCCAGTTTCTAAGACTCCACATGCATTTGTGGTGCCAGAAGGTTGGAGGACCTTGACTTCGACACCAAGTAAACCACACACTGTTGATGAGCAGGGAAACAAAAGGCAGTTGTTGGCCTTGACTGACAGAGCTGCTGCTTCTCCTTTTTCTTCTTCTTCTGCAAAAGATGTTGCCAACTCACTTGTAGCAGCAGCAGAAATGAAAAAGTCTCGTCTCAATCTCAGAACGGGTTTCTTTACTGAAGATCAAGGCATTGGTACTGCAAGAGGTGCTTCACCTTATCACAAGGCAGGTTGATCTGCTAAACTGATAGTTCTTTGAGTTTTCAAAAATACAAACAATCCTCCTCACATCACTCAGCATTGTCAAAATAAAAAATTTCAAACAATTTGCATGTCTTGTGGTTCATGCTTGCAGAGGTTGTGGGAAGAAGCAGGAAATGAGGAGGAGAAGATTGATCTGCAATTTCTCAAAGAACTTCCCCCATTCATGCTCTTGAAGACTATCAAATTGGACCCAGAAAATGTAACTGGTGGTAAATCCCCTTCAACAGAACCACCAGTAGGTTACACAATTTGCTCGGTCATGTAGACATGCCCTGTTCTTCAATTCTACACAAAACCCAGAGCTGCTTCTCTTGAAAAATCTAAGCTTTGAAGTAGGAGGAAATTTTCATCGTCACTCCTCAAGTTGTGAACTCCACAGATTATCTGGAAACAAAAGAGAACTTGAAGCATCTGAAGGTGGTGTTGGAGGCTCCTTTCAACTGTTGGTCAACTTCAGATGGTCATAATTCTTTCTTCATGTAACAAGTCTTGGGTTTCTTTGCTAGTCTTGCAGATGCTTCAACCCATGGTGGATTGTCACCAACTGGACTGAGATTGCAACATAGAGCCAGAAAACTCAAGCTCTGGTAAATTTCATTGAACCTTGGTACTGCACAGTTTCCTTTGTGTTAAACAGATAAAACCTTGTTTGAAAAGTTTTCACTGAAATTGCAGAGCCGTAGAGAGAGCTTAATATGAGAGAGTATATGAGAGAATGGGTGAAAGTATATGGAGAAAGGGTGAGAGATTTTGATGACAAATTTTGGGGTCAAGAATAATTTATGGGTATCCTGATACCAAGCAATATTGTAGACGTGTCTGACTTTCCAACACAAAACTGGAGAAGGAAACTCTGTTTTCAACAGGAACAATTGCCTTGCACTACTACTAGTCTATAAACAGTGTCTATGTGATGTTGCAGGCATGAAAGATTAAACCCACCCTATGGAAAGCCCGGGAAACCTGTAGTGTTGCAAGGGGTAGTAGAGTCCATGAAAGCTGCAAACAAGATCATTTTGGCAAATCCTGCAGGTATTTTCAAGTTCACGAACTTCAGTTTTGTCTATGTAACAAAATTATGAAACCTTGTGCATGAGTAACCCATTCTCATGGGTTGATCACACAAAGTTTGACCATTTTGATGAATTTCCTATCGGTACATAGACATGCCATGTACAGATCATGCTTGTGTTGCAAAGCAGACCTGGAGATTCATAAACCCATCACCAGCTTCCTACGTGTTCCTGTCTGTCCTGGGTATCGTCTTCCTGAAAGGATCAGTGTTGAGGAGCAAAAGGAGAAACTTGAAAAGGGCGGACATAGTAATATTACACCTTGCTTCCATTGAAACTACAGTTTATATGATCCATCATTTTGAAGCTCCATTTTGAACAATGTTTAAAACAAGTTCAAATGCATGTTGGAAAAGTGCAATGGATAAATTGAGTAAACATAAAAAGACAAGAAAAACACTGTAAAAATGATTGTATATAAGGCCGGTTCAATTATCCATCAGTACCAGGTGAATGTAACCTAAGGGAGAGCAGGGTTCAGAGCAAAGATTGCTGATCAGGCCATGCTTGCGGAATCCTTTAGGCGTCAACGAGACCCTGGAGTGTACAAGGACGAGGCAAAAGCTATCATAACAATGGCTGTCTTGCACGACAATGCCCAGGCATTTCCACATCCAGCTCTCGGGCACTACACGTAGAAGACAAAAAATTACAACTGTCTCTTTCATTCAACATTTTCCTTGTATGCTTCTGAGTTTTCTCAATGTTTCAGTTTGTCTAAGAAATTGGGTTCAAACTAGATCTCTGTAGTTTTCCAAGGCTGCAGAGACATGGATCAATTTCTAAGAGGCAAAATCTTGCTCCTCTAGTTTTTCGTTTTTTCCCCCCCTCTTCTCTCTTGTCTGCTGGAATTGGTTTTAGCATGTGGGTGTTTGCCAAATGGATCATTGGATGTGGAGTGGCCATGTAAGATGTAAGCTAGTGGTTGATGACAGGAATACCCCAAAGCATTGGAAAACTATCTGAGGTTCCTGGATCTGTGTCATAGAATAGTGGACATAGAAGGGGAGGCGATGGTCTTGAACTTCATCGGTTGCTCCATTCAAGAAGAAGCTGATATCAAAGTTGCAGCTTCCAAAACTGCCATAGACTTCACAGTCAAGGAGGATGAAGCAGATATGCACCCAATTGTGGTTCAGGTATTGCAAACCTTCAGATAAAGGAGATTGTGCAAATTGTACTGAAGTGTAAGAGAAAAAGTAAGCACTGTATCAGATGTGTTCCGTTACTTGGTTCTTATGCATACATGGGTAATGGAGCAGTCTGCTTCACCTTGTTTATGAGCTTATTGCTCACAACAGAATCTGCATCCCTCCAGCTTATAAAGCCCATGTCTAACATGTTCTGCCTTGAATTTTAAGGATACACAGTACTTGAAAGCCATCGACTTTCATAAGAAGCATGCTGCAAAGACTGACATCAAAGGCAAGTTTACTGCTTTCACAAACTTGGGGATCATCTATGCAACTCTCTGCATTTGGACTGAAGCAGGCAAGTTCCACAAGGTATATTCATGACCCAATTCAGCACTTGAACCCTGAACCCCAAATTCTTTTCAAAGACCCTGAAATGCTGACCTTTTATCAGATACAGTTTTTTTGTTTGAGGGTTGTTAATTTTGGCAGTGTAAAAAACTGGATTTTCTGTTGGAACTGTGTCCATTTTTTTTTAAATGACATTTTTCAAAATTGAATATTTTTTGTGCAGAAAGCGTTACGGTGTGCCACGTTTGTGCAATCCTCACCAGACCAATGCATTGCTGTGGGCAACTTAGGGTTCCTTTTGTTCCGCCGCAAAAAAATGGTTGTAGCCAAAGCCTGCATATCCAGGTCTAGTGTTCCCGAAAATTCACAACATCTAGAGAAGATGGATTCTACTGGAAATGCAAAAAAGGAAGGAATTTTGCATGAAAACGTAAGAAATTGAGAGGTTGAGATTCAGATGTGAAGCATTCAACTTACTTACAAGATCCAGTTCTTGACCCTTCCAGATATCTGATGATTTGCCGCATGCTGGGAGACACCTTGGGGCTTGCAAGATCACACTACACGCTTGGTCAAATTGCATTGCAACTCAAAAAGTGAGGATTTACTACTCTATACACCAATTCTTAAGCACTTCTACTGCATGTTGCCACCAATAGATCAGAGCCTTGATCTTGTTGCAGTATATGGCAACAGAAGGATAGGTGATGACATGATGACATTTTCAACTAAGCTATGTGATTCCACAGTTACCCACAATGTGGAAAACTATCATAGCTTCAGAGGCATCAAGGAAGATGGAAAAAACAAAAACAAGAGGTTTGACTTGTACACACCTTGGGTTTTGTGGTTTTGTGATGTGATGTAGATTCAGAGAAGCCAAGGTGGAATTCACTGCTGCAATGAATGCTGCAATTCAGCATGGTGACAAGCAAATTGAGACATTCTGCAAAGTGCAGCTGGGAATCTGTAAGGGGAATGTGTTGAATGCAACCAGAGAAAAAGCACTGGAGGGGTATCACCCAGAGACAAGTCCTTTTGTAGAAATCAAGCATTGACTGTTTGCCTTTGCAGGGAAGCCTGAATTTGAACATATGCAAATTTCCACCAAGTCATAAGTTGGTGGGTCGTTCTCTCTTGGTTCTCTCTTGATCCTTTTCTGATTCAAGAGAAATTCAGAAGACAAATTTTGGGAGCAGTTACCAGATTTGTTGTTTCAACTATCTTTGCAATGAACTTCATAGGACTGTTTAGTTATCACCACATACCCACAGATTCTTGGAGAATTGAAACTGCCAGACTGCAAGTCATGCTGGTGAGCTCATTTATGCAACAGCTTGTTTCTCGCTTGGGTTGTGCAACTTTGTATCTGACACACTCCTGGCCTTTGTTTATCTGGTCAGATCATTACCTTTACATAAATTTGAGGACGGATCTTGATATCATCTACCACAAGAGTATAATGCACCGGATCATTCATGTCAATTTGAGGGTGGTCCTGCTAGTTCTCCTTTGCACTCATTTCCTTTCTCTTTATTGAATCTTCTCCAATCCCCATTGGTTCCAGCAGCATAGATTCTTGATAGTAGGTGCAGATACCTCAACATTTTTTCAGATTCCAACTTATAACCCATGATGAATGGATGCAATATACCTCACCATTTTCCAGATTCCAACTTATAACCCATGATGAATGGATGCAATATACCTCACCATTTTCCAGATTCCAACTCATAACTCACAATGAACGGATGTGATACCTCACCGTTTTCTGGATTCCAACTCATAACTCACAATGACTGGATGTGATACCTCACCATTTTCCAGATTCCAACTCATAACTCACAATGAATGGATGTGATACCTCACCATTTTCCCGAATCCAACTCATAACTCATGTCACAAATGGATGCAAGATACCTCATCGTTATTTGGATTCTAACTCAGAACCCATGTCAGGAATTGGACACAAGACTCATGTCCAACAAGCACAAAACTTGGTGTTTACAAAATTCACCCCTTCACAAATTCACATTGTGAATGAAAAGAGAGACACTTGTGTGCAACACAAAACCTTGTGTTTAGAAACTCATCTCACGAATGAATGCGAGGCCTAAGTGTACAACAAGCACAAAACCCTCATGTTTAAAAACTCTCCATCTCTTCAAGAACTCATCTCACAAATGAATGTGAGCCCCCAAGTGCCCAACAAGCACAAAAACCTCGTGTTAGAAAACCTCACCCATTCGAGAATTCATTTGTGAGGCAATCAAATGGGAATTGAATAAAGCACCAAAGACATCAAAATTCGACGTCAAATAATTATGTCATTGTGTCATTGCTTGATGGAAAATTCAAGAATACTTTTTTTTTTCCAACATTGAATAATTATGTGATTACTTTTGAAGAAGATTCAATGTTGAAAGAAATAATTATTCTTGAATTTTCCAAACATATTATTTATTTTCCTTCATAAATTTTTATTCTTTGAAATCTCTATTTTGTTGAATATTTTAACATCATTACAAATAATATAATTCATGTTGAAAGTCACCAAGGTACTATGGTATGCAAATTAATGGCTATTGCACCCCGATTTCTCTCAACAATTAATTGTTTCAACAAAACATGTTGATTATCAATGTCAATTACTATATATATATATATATATATATATATATATATCAAATCATTTGTGGGTAAGAGACAAACAAAGGTAACCATGTCAACATTGATAGTGTGGATTACCTTTAATCAATGTTTTCTTTGGTAGATTGTTTGTTAGAAATCAAATATATATATAAATTTATTTTTTATTTATTGATTGGGGTTAATGATTCAAAAATATTCCAAAATATATATATATTTTAAAATCACCAAATTTTATTTTAGGATTTAATACAAAATAATGACTCACACCCACTTGCTAAGTGCTTTGTGTAAAAGCAATGGATGAATTGCCCAAGATGAGGTGCCAAAATGGATTAGAGTACCCCAAAAAAAAAAGTCTTAGAATCGTTTTTCACAAGTTGATGAAAAATTTATATGACCCAATAAGATGGTGTAGTTTATTATTATGTAAAGGTATCTATAAATTTTTTTTCTCATAAATATGTCATTTAAAATTCATTTCAAGTATTTTTTCAAAAATCTTTTAAGCAATGAAAGCATTGGTTACACTCTTTTAAAATTGTTTTTGAATATTTTTTATTCATTGATTTCTTAAACTTTAAAAAAAAAATCATAATATGTTTTAAATAGTTTGTAGAAATATACCAAAACATTTTCAACGTCAATTTAATTTATCATTTTAAAATGTAGAAAACTAAATATTGATTTCACTTTATGTACATCATTACATTGCAATTGTGCCTAGAAAACCAACAATATATCAGGATACTTCAATATTTATTTATCTATTATTATTATTATTATTATTATTTATTTTTAATTTTATAAAAGTATTTGACTAAATCATCTTATGGATAGATCACCATTCTTGGTAGATCATGAAATTGGTGAGGGAGGAAAGGGGAGAACATGAGATTTAATGATTGCACAATTGATTATGTATGGTTGTTGCTTTGTAAATATTTCAAAAAAAATTGACAAATAATCCTTCCAAAATAAATGTATTACAATTACCTAATAGGATTTTCAAATTAATTATTTATGATTAATATTATTTAGGTGTAATTCAAAGGGTGGGATGGCTAATAAATTGATATGCTAATAATAAATCCATAACTTGTCAAACATTAGAATTATCCATAAAGTGACCCTCCTTTTGAACCCTTCTTTCAAGTTATCTACAAAGTAATCAAATTTTATAAAAACACAAGATTAATTGCATGAAGTTCAAAAACAATTATAGTCACATTATGCACAATAACAATACTAATTGGTTAAAGGCGATTAGAAAAAAAAGACAAGATGAAATTTTTAATTAGATCCAAATTTGGTGATTAATTTGAATTTCATCCATGATAAAAGCCCAATGTATTTTTGTCACTAGTTTTTACAAATCTCACCCCCTTTTATGATCAAACAACAAGCACTCGTGGTAGTTTTCTTTATTTTGCAAATAAATTTTTTAAATTTATTTTACTGTGAATTTATTTTTTTAATTTAACATTGGCCTTTATGTGAAGATCTTTATATATGACATGTAAAGATTTAGATAACAAGCCCAATTAGTTACACATTTTCAACATTTTAAATTAGGTTAACTTTGTGAGGGAAGGAGATTTGTTATATGTGAGCCTTGAATATAAATACATATAAACTAAATACCCATGGTTTACATAAGTGTGGGTCGGGATGGAAAATTTGTTTATCGAATTTCAAATCTTAATTTGTGTGCCAAAGCAAATGTGCATGCAATTGTGAAAGGAAACATTAAGGCCAATGTGACATTGGCATGTGGATTTTTTTGTTAATTACTTGATTTCTCATAATTCAAATGACAATATCAATTAACTATTTTCTCAACAATTGAATGATAATTTTAAGAAAGAGGGCGATTTCTATGTAAAACTTTAATAGTGGAAGGACCTATTTAATAAAGTTGAATAAAAGGACCAAATGTTTTTTTGGAATTGATGACAATTTTAGTTTTGGATTTTCAATTGTAATTCATTGAGCTTTCAAACAATCAATCCAATCTCTACAGAAATAAGTGTATTCAAGTTTTTTGTTGCATTAATTCTTTCCACAATTGGACTTTTTGAATAATTATGAACTTTTTGCTTAGGTTTCCAATAGGTAATTAACAAGCTCTATTGATTTGTATACAAAAGTTATATCACAAATAGACAATATTCAAATGGTTATATTTTCTCTATTAGTTATTGTGTAAATTTTTGCAATTATAAAAAAATCTATCTAATATCTGAAAATTGTCGAGCTTACATCATTGATAGAGCAATTAAAAAGAATTTAATGGTGTGTACATGTTTGTATTATGCATATCATCATTGTATTATACAATATATTAATAACATGTATTGAATATTACATATCAAAATGAATATTAAATTTAGGGCATATTAAATATAGATTGCAAAAATTTGGAATCGAACCTTGGCCCAGTACAAATAAACACAAGATCCTCAAGTTCATCCCTGAGGCGCCGGTCAGCGGCATCCAGTCCAAGATCATGCACCTGATGAATGAGGCCGAGCACAACTGCTTGTTCGCCGAATACAACGTTCGCAATAGGGGGCGTCTCCTATCTTTGCGCGCCAGTTGAGCGTCAGGGTACCTCATCGCCCTGTTGCTGCCCTATCTTGGCCTCACCCTGCCTCCGCGCCACTTCCAACCTGTCGTCTAGTTCCGGCTGGGCTTGAAGACATGCCCAGCCGTCCGTTGCCCGAAGTGCCGTCTGCACGTGATGGACCCGTATGGCGACCACGCCGTGACCTGCAAGCATGGGCTGCACATCATTCGCCGCCACGACCGCATGCCGTATGTGTAAAACATCCAGACCTTCTACCACTAAAAATCTAAACCCACTAAAACGCCACTAACCACCTCTAGTGGTGACAACCTCGGGTCACCACTAGAGGATGAAAAAAAAAAGTTAACTTAGAGGTTGTCACAACCCGAGGATGAAAAAAAATAGTTAACTTAAAGGTTGTCACAACCCGAGGATGAAAAAAAATAGTTAACTTAGAGGTTGTCACAACCCGAGAATGAAAAAAAATAGTTAACTTAGAGGTTGTCACAACCCGAGGATGAAAAAAAATAGTTAACTTAGAGGTTGTCACAACCCGAATATGAAAAAAAATAGTGAAAGTAGTTAACTTTGTAGTGGTAGAAGGTCTGAAAACATCATCGCCAATGAGGTGGGTCTCAAGTCCCGCCTCGAGAGGTCGAGAAGACTGGCCTAATCGCCGACCGCAAGGATCGTCCCGCTGACATCCTACTCCCTATGTTTTGTGCCGACCAGGACACCTACCTAGATTCTGTGATTACACACCCGTTGCAGCCCACCTTCATTGATCGTGCGGCGGGAAAAAGTCTAGTCGCTACCAAGGCCGCCACTGCCAAGAAGCATTCCAATGATGACGAGAAGTGTCGATGCAATGGCCTATGCTTGATCGCCATGGCCTGGGAGACGTTCAACGGCTCCGCCCCCGAGACGCGCATCATGATCCGCAAGATTGCCATTCGTCACACTGACAAGCACAACCGACCCCAAGGACAGACCATCTACCAGATCAATCAGCGCCTTTCTGTCACTCTCCAGTGTGGCGTTGGGGAGCAACTGATTGCCTGCAAGTGTGCCGGCTGAACGCTGGCTTCACAGCTGACACCAGCAACAGTTAATTAACCAATATCTAATATCGGGGCGCTTAATAAACACATTAGTTACAAAATACATTAACCATAAGGACAATAAGAGAACTCTAAAGTTTGAATTCCTTATGCTGAAAACTCCAAATAAAAACTTGCATAAAGACTTGTCATAAATCCTTATGACACAACACATAGAATTAAGGATTATGTCTTGGCACATTATTTTCAACCTTAACATTTCCATTGATTTTTAGTTTTTTAAAAAGTACATGGGGTCGATGTTATTAAAAGTAGATATTAACAAAAACATAGATGTTGAGTTATTATGTTATATACAAAAATATATGCAAAAGTTGTAAGACTTGACAAACTTCAAGATTTGTAAGTAGACCTTGCAAAAATTTCCTTGAGTGTATTCAACATGTTAATGTACCTTTCTCAAGGGTTTTTTTTAAATCTCACCTTATGTATGACCAAACTCAGGGTTTTTTGTGTTTTGTTTTCCTTATTTTATGGATAACTTTAGTGGATCGGTCACATCTTATCTTTGATAAAAACCTTAAATGAAGCCTACTTTTGAACAACTATCTATCATAGATTGTTATAGGATTGCAAAATCAATTGTTAAGTGGAATCATAATCGAACGTGCAAAATCTCCATTGGAAATTTACAAACAAGTGTAAACATGTATATGTATCAACATTTGAAAATCATGATAGTCATAGCAAGTTATGTTAAACATTGAGGAATTTGAAATAAATTTTCATTTTAACTCAATTTTGAGTTTTAATTTGACTTAAGGACTTTTGAAAGCATGCAACTGTTGCATCAAATAATGTCCATTTAGAAAAGAGCTCCTTAATTTTTTTAAACTAACTTTTTGATGGTAAAAAAAAAAAAAGGTGATAATTAAGAAACTACAAGTCGCATTCCAAAAACACTCCATATTAAAATAACATGTCATTTGAATTTTCAAAAAATACATTTGTGTTTTCAATATGTTTAATATGTTTCAAATTTCAACTTGTTTAGGGTTTTTCAATATGACAAATTCAATATTCAAAATGAATATCTATTTCCTATTTTAAGGAATTTCATTACAAATGCAATAGCTCCTTGAATTGAGGTTTTTCAAATTTGTTATTTTACAAATTTATCCATCCAAAGGGGTAATTTTAAATTTTGCTCTGGTATTTTTCAACATACAACCAAAATTTTGAACACATGTAAGTTATTTACATGTGATTAAACCCTTGATCACATGTAAACCATATAATGATCATGTGACATAAATTTTGACACTATGTAAAACGAACATGTGATTAAAATTTTGCTCCCTTGTAAAATGAACAAGGGATTGAACTTTTGACCCCATGCAAAATGACTATGTGATTTGTAACATTTTGGTCACATGTAAAATAAACGAAGGATTGAAGTTTCAATCCCATATAAAATTACCAAACAATCAAATTTTGGGTCACATGAAAAATGTTCAATGAGTGATTGAAATTTTGATCGCATGTAAAAGGAACATGCCACCAAATTTTAATTTTGATGACATTGATTTTTTTAAGTTTGGAAATGTTTCCTTAGGATTGGAAAACTATGGGGACATGCTATGCATATAATGGTGATGATGAAAAGATAAAGTGTGATGGTGAGGACAACATGATGGTGATGGCGGATGCCAAAAATATAAAATATAGATGACATGGGGACATTGAGAAGAAAAAAGGTAATTGAAGAGATGATGAAAGACATTAAGTAGTGCAAAAGAGATGTTAAGGTGTGCCAAACAATATCAAAAAAATGTCAAGAGCATTGAGATTTGTTTTTTTGTAAGCCACATGGGGGTTTTTAAAAACACCATGGATGACGAAGGTGTCATGCATGAATAAGTGGATTGGGAAACCTTGTTTTGTTTTCAACTTGCATGAGGTTTCAATTTCTTACAACAAATTTTCCTATGCCAACACCTTGCATTAGGAACAATGGTTTACCATTTTTATTTGTAGTGTGACAATTCCAATTTTACTAATGTGCTTATTCAATTATTATTACATCCAAATTTTTATTGCATTCAACTTTTGTTTTCTTACTATTGTGTTGAATTCTGTTATATTATTTTTAAACATTTTGAGGTTGACATCAAGTTATGCAACTAAGTGATTCACTTATGCAAACAAATTATTCAGTACATGAAGCTTTGTTTCCATTCACTATGTATCAATCATCTTTATTTACAATCACCATTAAGACAACTATTGCTACATTGTTTATGAATCACTTTAACTCCATTTGTGAGTTTTTATATGAAGTTCAAATGCAAAAGATGTACATGTTGCTTTATTTTTTATTTATCTCTTTGTAATTGGACTTGGATTTTTAAATTCATAGATTGAATTATCTAATGTAAATATATATTTTTAATTTTTTTGATTTCAAGTAAATCACAATTTCTAAAAATGCATTGCTTTGAACTAGATATGCAAAGTAAAAGACTAAACACAAATTGCATTGTGATATTGTTGGCATGTGCTCTCCTTTACATGCTAGAATGCCTATATCACCAAATCATCGTAACAACCAAGGTCACTTTTAGAATAGGACTAACAATGAGCTAAAAGAGAGACCATAGGATTTGTTGAAGGATATAATATTGGCTTTGCTTACTAGTGAAGAGGGTCAACTCAAATGTGCACAATTGATTACATTCTCTTGGAGAAATTAAAGAAGAAATGTAACACGCAAGAAGAGGAATTGGAAGGGGTCTTTGAGAGTTCACATGATGCAATTCAAAAAGAACAAACCAATTCCAAAATGTGTTGATTGGAATTATGTCAAAGTATTGAACCACCTTTTCATTTTCAATACAAATTGGTACTTCAAAACATGTCAAATCAATGTGTTTTTGTACATTTTTTTTTTGTAAAAACGGGTTAAAGGATTTTGTTGGGATTTTTCATGTTGGAGTAAAAGTAATATTGATTACCAATCATAAGAAACAATCACAAAACATTTGCACACTTTTCATGCATGTTGCCTAAGTTTATGTGTGTGTAGGATGTTAAAAGTGGTGGTGGTGATGATGATGTTGAAAAAGGAAAATTATTATTTATTCTTTTTCATGATGTCCCTAGCTAATTTTTATCACATGTAAAATGAACAAGGGACAAAAATTCACATCGTCCTTGGGTAACATAATCAAAGGAACAACCCAAGTCAATGGATACTCTTTAAAGCTGCATTTTTGTGTGTTTGAAAGATCACAGGGGAAACATAATAGTTTGGATTATCATAAATTGCTTTGAAATATTTTTCATTAATTGTAAAGTTTACATCTTCAAAGCTTGACACAAACTTTTAAAACTTGCATGTTCAAAGTATTCAAGCCTCGAGAACGAACGATCTTTTTTTCATATGTCCTTTTTCTACCAAATGTGCACCAATCCTTTCAAAAATTGAAAAACATTTTAACATTGATGGTTAGAAGGGGAAAATGACTTGAACTGATGACATATGTTTTTACAACCCATTTTAACACATTTGGCTCAAAAATGTTTTAACCTTGAAAATCATGGATTATCGAAATGTGGCTTTAACAAAAGTTGTTCACATTTATGTAATAAAGGGCATGAATGCATAACATACATGATATATATTTAATTTTTAGTCAAAATGATCTAACATCCAATGTTAAATTGGGTATTCAAAGTTTAAAGTTATACATCAACACAAAAATGGTGCGTCATGTGTAGTCTTAGGAGAATGATTGTCATTTTGGCACCCTTGGTTTTTTTCATTGTGTTTCACCTCCTCATAAATTTTGCTCCATGTAAACATGGTCCCATATATATGAACATGTAACCATAGTTTTGATCCTTTGTTTGTTTTAACCGTATGTAAATTGTACATCATTGGATTAGAATTTTAATTACATGTAAAATGAACATAGGACCAAATTTTCAATGTTTTGTTCATTTTCTGTTATATGTAAAATGAATAAGAGATTGAAATTTTGGTCCCCTAGAAAATGAAAATGTGATTGAAATTATGTAGAATGAACATGTGACCCAAATTATGTCAAATGAACATGGAACCAAAATTATGTAAAATGAATAAGGACCTAAACCTTTATGTCCCATGTAAAATGAAAAAAGGATTAAAATTTAAGTCACATGCAAATCAAGGTTGTCAAAACCAACGTGATGTGACCTTTTTGCATTGAACATCACTTCAATGATCATCTTAACACATTTGCCACGTCTATCAAGACTAACACACAACAAAAATTCTTTACATTTGGGTTGCCCCCATTTGGACGGTGACCAAAAATGGATTTGGTTGCCACATGATTGGTGATTGAATTTTCAAATTCTTGTCACTGAACTACACAATTGAAAATTTTCAATCACCAATTTTTGGTTGTCACAACTAGCAACCAAGATTTTTTTGTTTGCCCCTGAAAAAATTTGGAGCTACTTAAATAATTGAAATCCTCTAATTGATAGTGGCCACTGATCCAACAATTGAATGTTTTTGGTTGCTACCCAAAAAAATTGATCGTTGCCCAATTTTTTTCAAACAATGCTTGAAAATTTTGGTCACCAATCTGGGTGACTGAAAATTTTCAATTGTTAAACAAGGGGACTAAAAAACTTTGATCAATGACAATGGCGATTGAAAGTTTGCAACTAAATCTTTTTGGGCAACAATAAAAAAAAAAATCAATCATTGGATCAATGGCCATTATCAATTGAACAACTAAAATTATTTGGGCAACTCCAATTTCTTTATTAAGCATATAAAGAATTTGGTTATTAATTATGGTGATTTAAAGCTAGCGACCAAAATTTTCAAGCAATGCTCGAAAATGTTTTAGTCACCTTCCGAAATTTTTGTAACCATCCAATGGACTAAAGTTTAATCTCCACCATTGATCTAGTATTTGATTTAAAAAAATTCTTACACACAAAAAATTCAATCATTGTTTGAAAAAAATCGATCATCACCCGAATTTGTTTCTGATTGGCACAAGATTATGGCAACCAATACTATTTGTTTTGATCACCACAAGGTTTATGACAATCGAATAATGCAATTTTTGGTACCCCTAATTGTTTTTTGGACAATTTGACCTTGTTTTGACCTAGGTTGAGCTTAGGTTGACCCAAGTTGCAAGGCTACATCAAGGCATCCAAGTGTGTTTATCATGCCATGACATATGCATGGACATGGTGACAACCTTAATGCAAATGAACAAGCAATTAAAATTTTAGTCACATTCTAGGTAATTAAAAATTAAAAATGGGACACATACAACTATCATTTTTTTGGTGAAAATTTTGATTTTGTTGGAGTGTAAATTCAATTTATTTTGCTAAAAATTTGTAAAAACTCATTAAAATTTGGAAACTATGCATGAAAACAAAGCCATGGAACTATACTAATTTTTTTTTACATTTATATATTATATTATTGTATTTTTTATGTGTGTATTTCAACTAGGTTATTTTCAATTACATTTTTATTAAATAAAATGTAAAAAGTTAAAAAGTCGTCAAATTAAAAAAAAATTGCGAAACATTTAATTTCATGTTTGCTTTAACATTGAAACTAATGTGTTGAATGTGACATTGGTGTGACAATTTGCATGAATTTTTTTGTGTCATATCTATTTGAACAACCATGTTCAAAACCACTATATAACAGGTTTTTGGAAATTTTGCATTTTTCTCCAAATTCTATTTTGGTTTTGGTCTTTCATGGTGCAATGGTTTTGTGTTCATTTGATGAATCCTACTAGCTATGCAAGAGTTTGTACAAACATTTGTTAATGTTTTTTTCTTTCAAAGTATGATTTACATTTATAGACTTATTGATTTTTTTGGTAATAACTTTCTTGAAGGAGATTTGAGTTTGTTATTCACAAGTTGAAATTTGCAATGCAATTTCAAAGTTTTGGGTCCTCATTTGGCTTGACATACTTTGTATTTTGAATTGTTCAAATTTATTCTTTTGTGACACGTGCTTTAGTTTAAATATTTAATTTTTCATTTCAATTGTAAAAAATTGAAAAAAAATTACGTTTTTTATAATTTTTTTCTTTGTTTTATATATTTTTTGGTTAATCATCAATATTTTATT
The DNA here is from genome assembly GCA_963920785.1 of Sphagnum contortum. NCBI lineage: Eukaryota > Viridiplantae > Streptophyta > Sphagnopsida > Sphagnales > Sphagnaceae > Sphagnum > Sphagnum contortum. The sequence continues at coordinate 18,982,640 of OY987278.1, forward strand.
CTAGATTTATATATCATGATAGTTTATTTTGTCTCACTATCAAACATTTTTTTTTATTGATCAATATCATCATGTTGAAAGTTTTTCCCCCGATCTTTATGTTGAACAAGGCCATCGATAGAAAAAGGCATGTTAACGAAGGTTACTTCCAAGTTTTTCCAAAGGACATGCAATAACAATCATCTTAAATGAAAATATAACTACCTAAAGGAAAATATAAAAATGAGGTTCATGTACATGGGGTGGGTTCATAAAAGGGAAAAATGTAGGTATATAAGGCCCATAGGTATAAGGTAAACCCTAAGGGCGAAGACATTAAAAGAATAATGGCATGCCTAATTCTTGTAATTACGTTGTTGTGCAAAGGCTTTACATGACATAAAAATTGTAGGAATTTTTGTTTTTCCTTGGTTTAAGAGGAGTAGCCAACAATGTGGATCTATCATTAAATGTTAATTGATGAAGGTGCATATAAAATCTCTTCATTAATGAAAATGCAAGAATTAATTCAAAAGGAATTTTGTAATAATATAGTCAGTACCTCAAGTGCAAGTTGGAACTTGGAAAAACTATTGGTTACCAAGGAAATTTTTACTAGCTTAATTAATAACTCAAACATTTGGGATTGAGGACATAAACATTTAAGAATTGACTGAATAAAAAATTAATTTTTACAAAAAAGGTAAAAACCCATTAGGGAAATATAACAAAAACACCAAGGAAACCAAACACCCACCTAAAAATGAAATGAAAAATTAAGCTTGAAGATGTGACTTGCTTTTAAAAAAAAACAAAGGTTTTTATGTAGGCTTGTAAGGAGGTTTGAATATTTGAATGACTCAAACAAACACCATTATATATACATATATTCAAAGGCGAGTTGTAAGGCAAACAATTTGAAACATTGTATATTATGATTTATAAACTATATTTGAAAATTGATTTAATTTAATCCACAACAACCACTGTTGTTCATCATCAATTTGAACCAAAATAGATTTGATTAAATTAATTTGAAGGTAATTTTAAGTTGATGATTCAACAAAATTAGATGTGATTATGGTAAATAAGTTGATGCCCAAACAATTAAAGATTCAAAGAACATGTTTTCAATCATGTTTCATTTTCAACCCATGAGTTCCAAACCCACTAAATAAACCTCTTATTAGTGTCCCTATAGCCATTTATAAACTTAAATTTGGGTGAAAAAAAGGAAAATATAATCTTCGAAAATTTGAGGGGGGGTGGGAGGGGGTTTTTAATTCTTTACTTTATACCTTTTGTCCAAAGAAATCATTGAGATTGAAGAAAGTGCTAACAAGTGTGTATTGGGTAATATTAAAACTAGACGATGTTACAGAGTTAAAATCTAGTGAAAAAATTAGCACTACATTAAAGTGTTAACTAGTTCATTATGGGTTTCAATTTGAGTGAATTTGGACATTTTTACCAGGATGAAATTGGTCAACCCCTTAATGAACAAGGTCCAGTTGTTATACGAAACTAGATACAAAAGACAAAAAGATCCAAAGTTATTGGATTATTTGTTTTCAAGTGCACTAATTGCAAAGGGATGGGTTGAAACATTAGATCATCAAATTAAAAAGAATGTTAAGTAGTCATACATAACATACGATAGTTTGTAACAAAAAGTCTCAATTCAATTGTTTGGATCTTGAACTAATGTTGAATTGATCATTCATTGCTAATTGTTGTACCAATTTTCAAATATGAAAAAAAAATTAAAAACAAAAAATAAAGCAAAGTGAAGGAAGAATATCTTTTAGCTCACCATGGTGACAATGTATGAATAGTGAAAAGATGGTGATCAATCGAAAAAAGATGGAAAAATTGGAGATGATAATGTGTATATTTGTCTCATGATATGATGCATTGCATCTTTGGAAATTTATGAAATCACCACAATTTAATCAATAGATTCCATAGGTTGCCAAAATATGGCAAGATTTTAAGAAAAAATTATACTTTCTGTTTGACATGTAGCCAAAACTTCCTAATTCCTCTTATGGAGGAATGCCAATATGGCTACATCACAAAATTGGAAAAAAAGAAGGCTAGTAGAAGTTGTATTTTGAGATGTGTGTGATCATATTTTCTATCCATTAAAAACCTAATTTGTTTTTAAAAATAGAAACATTAAAAATTAAAAAAAGAAACCTACTATATAATTATAATTGAAACCTATTTGTTTTTTTTAGCATGTATGTACAAAGAAAATCCACAATGAAATAAATTGCTTACATCTCAATTTGACAATCAAATTCAAGACAAACTATATATATACCTAGTTAATTAACAATGAGGTTAATAGACCAAAAATGTATTTATTTACAAATCCTTTGAATAATAAATATATAAAAAATGCTTTCAATGGTTTAAAATGTAAATGATGAATTTTAGAGAGCACCCATTTGCCAACATTCTCATTATTGGTAATTTTTAAAAAGAAAAAAAACTAATTTGTGCAAAACCCTAGAAAAAGCCCTAAAAACCCCTGAGCTTGTTCCCTTACTGTCCAAACCTAAATTGGAAAAACCGTTCTCCAAACCCTAAATTTGGAACCGTTTCTCCAAACCCTAATTTTGCTGCGTTTTGGTCTTCTGGGTGTTTTTTGCGAACATTTGCCAGAGGAGGGGGGTTTTTGTTTGCAGTGGTAGTGACGAGCGGCGATGGCGGTGATCGAGGAGTACGAGGAAGTGGCGCCTGCGGAGGCAGCCAAGGAGAGTGCCCGTGCGGAGCCGGATTCGGTGCCTGAATCGCAGCATGACGAAGTTCTGAGAGCTTTGTTGAAGGCGCACGGGCAGCAGCCGCTGGATCTGCTTAGGACCGTGCTTGATTTCTTGTTCCGGGTCACCGATCTGTCTCGTGAGGACGAGATTGAGAGTAGAGTGACGGATATTGTTTCGGCTGCCAAACGGAGGCGGGTGGATTTAAACGGGGATGAAGATGGAGCACCGAAGAAATTGGCGAAAACCATGGAAGATGTACCGAGACGGGCGACTGCAGCGGAATCGGTTACGCAAAACCCTAGGAAGAAGGAAGTTGTTGCGCCAACTGTTGTTGAAGAGGCTGAATCGAGAGTTCTTGAGAAGCCGGAGCAGGTAGCCGTAGAGGAGTCGGTGCAGACTCCAGCAGCAGCGGAGCCAGAGGCGGGAGATGATGACGACAAGGAAGAGGATGGCTTGAGTATGTATTGTCCTGAGTCCATTCGCTTTCTCCCTCACCAGGCTAGTACGGATTTGTTGTATGGTTTGCCAGTAATCTTTGTAGTTTGCAAACGAGAGAGAGAGGGAATGATATATATGTATATTGATTGCATGAACCTTGGTTTTGTTGTTTGTGGTTGATCAGAGCCCAATTCTGGAAATGGAGGAGATTATGAGAAGTACTCATGGACACAGACTCTCTCAGAATTGACATTGGCCATTCCAGTGCCAGCTGGTACCAAGGCAAGGTTTGTTACATGTGATATCAAGAGCAAGCACATCAAGGCAGGTCTTAAAGGGCAGCCTCCTATAGTGGAGGTAATGCTGTCTGGCTTTATTTAAAACGATTCTGCCAGTCCGGGCTTTCTGAACTGCTAATGCATGGTGATGAAATGAAGGTTGTATGATCTACACTATATGATTGAGTGAGGCAGAAAAAAAGCTGCTTTAAAGGAGGCATGTATATGAGAGCTTCGCTTTGCAGTGATGGAATGAGAAAGAGAGGATGCTGCAGGTTTGTACATGTTGGGATCTCAGAGGAACCACAACATTGTGTAGATGTTGCTTTTCTTGTAAATCAGAGGTTCTTCCAGTTCTCTGAGATCATGTGGTTGGTGTTCCAGGGTGAGTTATTCAATGCAGTAAAGGCTGATGACTGCTTCTGGAGTTTAGGTGATAATCTGGCACACCTCTTGAACCTTGTTGTCAACTTCAAGTTTTGCACAAATTCCCTAGCACATTGTACAATTGAACCTCAGAGGTGGTAATCTAGGGCATGGAACCTCTTCTGTATTACATCACTTGTAAATTCGGTTCTGTTTTGCTAGCATGGATCCTCAATTCTTAATTTCACATCTATTCTGGAAGTCCCTCCAATCCTGATGGTTGTCTCTTGAAATGAAATTGGAGAGGACCTTGAGCAAGACCGTGTAAAGTTTGTCTTGTTCCAAGTTTTCAAGAGGAGTTGCTTTGTGAGTTACAGAGGACAATGGGAAGACGCTCTCAGTGCTGTTGACCAAGCACAACCAGATGGAGTGGTGGAGGTCAGTGGTGAAAGGAGAACCTGAAATTAACACTAAGAAAGTAGAGCCAGAGAATAGCAAGTTAGCAGATCTGGATGCTGAGACACGCCAAACTGTGGAGAAAATGATGGTATGCATGCACACTCCCTATTTTCTGAGTGCTATTGTGCAGATACAGAACTCAATTTTCTCTCACAATGTTGTTATATGTCTGATATTTTTTTCCTGTGTTTGTCTCCTTTCCTGTTTAAGCTTTCCCATCTTCCTTAGACTAGTTTTCAGCTATTCATCTGTAAGTCATGAGCTTACCAGGTTCTTGGTACCATACAAACAGTTTGATGGGCATTGACTAGAACTAGTAGTTTTTCCACGCTAGGTATCAAGGTGCTTCTACAGCACCAGTGCCGTTGTGGTAAATACCAATATTCAGTCCTGGTTGTGAGAAACTGCCATGGACCTGATGAGCCAGGTGTATTTTGCACACTGAGAGCATTCTGTAGCTCTTCACATCAATGCCACTAGTTCGTTCAAGAAGTACTTATAAAAGGGGAGTAATTTGGTTGGCTCTTTGAATGGATCTGTGCAGTATGATCAACGACAGAAAGCCATGGGCCTACCAACCGCTGATGAACAGCAAAAGCAAGATATTCTGAAGAAGTTCATGGCTCAGGTCTGAACACCACTGATCCCAGGCTTTTTTGTTTGGCTATTAGATGTTCAGTTTAGAAATGTGACGAGAACTCAATCAATCAAGTAGTGTCTGCTTTCAAAGCTGTGCCAGGTCCTGTTTGCAAGTTCTGGTAGGAGCTTTCCAGAGTTCTCTGCAGGTTGGGTGCCAAGGGACTATCAAAGTTGTTGCTAACTTCTTGTGAATTGCTGTGATTTGCAGCACCCAGAGATGGACTTTTCGAAGGCCAAAATCAGCTAGTTTTTTGGAAACAAAACTATACAAAAAAAAGAAAGAAACCGGTATCATCATAGTTGTTCGTCTGGAATGCTGTGAGTGGCCTCTAATATAATGAATTTTCAGCAAGAACAGGTCATGAAGTAATTCACCATATGTAAATCCTGGATTGCAAGAAATTTCAGAAGAACAATGCACAATGTTGTTTTGGAATTTTGATCTGATAGCTGAATGGTGACTGAAAGAACAAAATTGTGAATGTTGAAGCCAAAAGAGTGACATATCTTGATGAAGTTCAGTTTGAAGTTCAGGTAAGTTTTTCATCTGGTCCTGGTTATTTTACCTTCAATCATGCATATGGAGATTTGTCAATATGCACGAGAGTAAAAATTCTTGAAAAAGTTGCAAGTATGGAAGCGTTGAAGGTTTGTTATCTAGACACAATTCTGTTGGAAGTCTGGTTTTTGCACCCATTTTTCTGTGAGTCGATGTTAGTTTTTATGTGTTGTTTTGTGAGTGTGCACCATGTTTTTGGGCAATTTAAAGTGCCGTGGGAATTTTTGTATTGTAGTTGGAGGGTGCTTTACAACATGGAGTTGTTCCTCTGCAAAGGGTGAACATTTTGCTTTTCAAAACACCTGCTTTTGCTTTTAATTTTTTTCCCCTGTGATACCCGAAGTGGTATCCATGAGGTACCAAGGGAAAGAAATTAAAAAAAAAAAATCTGCCCTGTGATTTAGGCTGAGTGAAGCCTTTGGGTGCGGGCTTTACTGGAATTGGGTCCACAATCAGCATGTTGAGGCATTGATATTGGTGTTGTGGATGTGCACCCTGTTTTTGGATAATGAAAAGTTGGAAGCATTGATATTGATGCTGTGAATGTTGCACTTGTGTTTTTTCGGATAACGAGACTTTGAGGCATTGATAGTCTAATGCATGCAATGCAAATCAATGAAGTTTTTGCCACATTCTTTCTGTATCTTATATTAGAAAAAAAGAGGAAAATGCAAATCATAAGAAATGCACAAATTCAAACTTTCAAAGCTCATCTCAAGAAAGCTTTTTGGGAAAAGTTGGAAGAAGTTTTGGGCCTACATGATTGGTGGCGAAAGCATGACAGCACAGGAAAAAGCCACTTTTGTTCAGTGGCCACTTCAGCCATGTGTGAACAGCGTGTTAGGCGGCCAAATCGTATTCCCTCACCTGTCTTTCCCAGTTCAGGCGCTGTGTGAACAGCGCTAGCAGGCCAAATCACATCCACTTTCGTCTCGGCCACAGCCAGAGATCAATCCCACCAGCCACTCGGTTTAGGGTTTGGCGCTCTTTGTCATCGTGCTGGAACTACAGGCGAAACGCGAAGGCCGTTGTGGCCGAGAGGTCAGAGGCCGAAGCCGAGAGGTCGAAGGCGATGGCGTCCTCGTCCCCGGTTCCAGTCGGCAGCACCCACAAGCAGCACAAGCAAGAGCTTGTTGCAGCGGATGGTGGTGCCGCTGCTGTAGCGTCTGTTGCCGTCGCTTCACCTGCTCCTGCTCCTGCTCCTCCTGCTCCTCCTCCTCCTCCTCCTCTTGTTTCAAAGCTCGCCGTGAACAAGAAACGAGCGGTGCATCATGCCAAGGGTAATAGTAGCAGCAACAGTAAGGCCGCGGCGGATGCGACCATCAAGAGCTTGCGAGCACAGGTGCAGCGACTGGAGAAGCAGCGCCAGTTTCTCACTAGTTGGAGACCTGAAGCGTTGCTTGGCGTCGATGCTGAAGCCGCGTTCGTCGACGTTGAATTGAAAGCTGGTGATGGCTTATCTGTGTATGCGCACAAATCAGTGCTGGTCAGTACTGTTTTTCCGCCACTCTTCTCGTCTATGTTGCGCATTCATTTCGCATTGTCTTTCGAACGCAGGAGGCTTGCGTTTGGCAATTGGTGGACCCGGGTTTGAGAAAGGACCCTGGAGCTTTTTCCTCCTTTTTCTTTTCAACGGATCAGCACTGATCATCCCTGTCTATCCTCCTCCTGTCTGCTGGAGCATGCACTGATGGTAGGAATAGTCTGCTTTTGTGCAATTATGCATACCTCAGAATGATATGATTTCTTTTGATGTTTGTCTGGATTCAATTCTTTGTCAAATCAATCTCGTCTTCTGCTCCCATTCAGAAAGTTGGCAGAATGATTCTGCAGTGTGCAGCATTGGCTTTCTTTTTCTTGGCATAATGTGAGGACATGGGGATTAGAAGGTTTTATTTAATCCTTTTAGCTGGCAAAGAGGAAAAGAAGAAGAAAACATAACAACTATAATATGTCTTCTGACCCAGAGTACCAAGTGTCTTCCTGAATTTGTGCTCCAATTGCTGGTAAAAGATGGGGGAATTATACTGAGTAAACTGCTCTTAAATGCCGTGGTTCAGGCCTTGTTCTTGCCTCAGGTGGCAGGTGTGCTCTTTGAGCCAAGAACAGCAAGAAAGAAGAGGCAAATGATGGTTCTGTAAGTTGTAGGGGAGGTTCCAGTATGAGTGGGTTTGCCTGAGGGAGGGCCACCTGAGGGTGTGAGCCGAAGGGTGTTCCTGAACCTGAGGAGAACCCACAAGTACAGGAACCACCATGCACGGAAATGACCCTTTTTTTGTGGGAATGTGGGAACATATAAGGACTGGAGGATCTCCCCCTGGCATAATGCCCCAGGGTTCTTCTCCTGGGGGAGATCCCTCAAAGTACACAGAGAAAATGAAAAGACAGTTGTTTATGTTCTAGTCTAATGGCTTGACGGTGCAAGAGCAACATAGTGATGTATTGTCTGCTTTGATTACTTTTACTCCAAGAGTAACGTCTGTCACACTCCATTCCATGTAGAGTTGGGAGTGTTTTAGTAGTTGGAGTATGTGATGTTGATCATCGTTGCAAACAAACACACTACAATGGTGTTGGAGGGTACAGATAATATTAGGACAAGTGTAATGTATTTCTGGGAAAGAAAATGTCTGGAGTATGTAGCAAAACTTGGTTTGGGAAAATGCAGGTGGTCAGGTCGAAAGATTTTGAAACATTGCTGCTCATGGATCCCAGCACCAAAGTCATAGAGGTTCCTGAGATGACAGGTGATCAATTGAGGGTCTTTGTGAGCTTCTTCTACACAGGAGAAATCAGTGCCAATGATCTGTTGCACCACACAACAGCCTTCTTGCTTGCAGCAGACAAGTACAAGGTCCCATATCTGGGGGCAGTGTGTGAGGATGCACTGATTGCCAATCTTTCCAGACAAAATGCAATCACAACTTTTGACATTGTCAAGAATCATTGCTCTGATGCAACTAAAGAAGCTGTTCTCAAAAAAGCAATGAAAATGGGAGAGCTTTCTCAATATGAGGAGTACAAGCTGTACACCACAAAAAACCCGGCATTGCTTTTGGAATTGTATGAGCAGCTTTCAGAACCAATAGAGTCAACACCAGCTAAAAAACACCGAGTTGCTCCAGGCAAGTACCCTTGGGTGAAGTGTGCATGTTCTTATCAGATTTTGAATTGTTGGCCAATGCATGCTAGTAGATATTCAATGAAAGATCCAAGACCAAGCAGAGAGTGAGCTTCACTACAGTGCCAATATTTTATACTCAAGATCAGAAGTTTTTGGGGTTTTGCAATTGGGTGGGCTTGGTGGTGCAACCAGGCAAGTAGCACCAGGTATTGTGCTTGATGTTTCCAGGCTCAATGCACCGTAGTGACGGGGTATGTATACTCTGAAATCACAGAGGATGTGGATATAGGAAGTTGTTTGGTCTAGGGTCCTGAGAACATACATTCTATTCATTTTTTGCAAGTTGCTCAGATGTTGCATCCATGTACTTCAGAGTGCCAAAGACTACTAGGTTAGCAACCTGCCATAGCAATATGCACTTCATTGTTGATATGGGTAGCAGCAAGTCAAAAAAAGCATGTGAACCTGACACTTGCCTGGCATATGGCTCCAATTCTTCTTCATGGATGCAGGGAATGGCACTGTGGAGAATGACACCAACAACAGTGATGGTGCTGAGAATGAGTCTGGCAGCAATGAAGGTGTTGAGGAGGACCATAAGGTGGACATGAAGGAGATGAAGCAAGAAGGCGAGAATGAGGTCACATTAGGTAATGAACATGCATACAATCATGTGTACTTCCGGTTGCAGCAGGCAGCCAGTAGTCTAGGGGATCATGGTCATCTTACAAATGGTTCTGGCTTTAAAGTTCAAGCACTCACTGCATGCCACAGATGTAATTGTGATAACTGTCAGACTACAGAAGGGTAGCAGGATGAAATGGCTATGTACAGTCTTTTCATGCAGTTGGCAATGAGTGAGAACTCCTTATTGTTCAGTGAACAAAGTTTATGAAGCAGTACCTGTCACTCAGGTTGGGTTATATTGTGTACAGACATTTGATGCAAGAGAGAACATGTGCAGGAGGGACAGCGCCCATAAATGGATCTTCTCCTTTTGGTGGCAGTGGTGGTGGAGTTGTGTATTGGCATTCAGGACCACCTAGACCACCACAGCATGGCCAGACCTTTCCTCTTGGTTATAATAAGGGAGTGTACAACCAGGGTCACCGGCCCCCTTTTTATGGCCAACTTGTACCTGGTCCACCATTTGCAGTTCCTCCATTTATGCCTGCGATGTATCCAAGTGGCAGTCTTCCTAGGTGAGATTTTCTTGCAATTTCAGTCTTGTATAATGCAGGCAGAGCAGGATTGCGTGATGTCAAATTGAGTAACCGCCCTGCTATTGGGGTTGTTTACATGCAGGTTGCTTTTATTTTGGTCATTGGTCAAGAAGCTCAACAAGAGCTGTCATATTTTGAAAATGATGCACACACCACTTGTGAGATCCTTTTCACCTGAATGGGTCAGTATTCACAGTTTGTTCCATGCACAATAGTGGGTTTGTTATTGAGAAACATGGGGTACATTGTACTGAACAGGCTGTCTCTGTTTTGTGTGTTGAAGCATGCCATCTCTTGTATGAATCATGTGGACATGTGATTTCATTCCAGAGATTTAGCGGGAGCTGCACTGCCAGGGTCACCAGGACAAGCAGAAAGGCCTCCCAGTACTACTGAGGAGCATATTGTTCAGGGAAAACCCAAGAGGAAGAAACTTTCAAAACACCAAGCTAAGGTTGAGGGAAGAAGAGGCTGGACAACTGCTGAGGTGGAGGCTTTGATTTCACTGAGGGGGCAGATGGACGAGGAATTTGACAGGAACAAGCAGAAACAGGGTAAGCTGTTTTTCTCTGCAACGGGATATCAGACTTCTCTCATCTGTTCGATTGTCTGGTGGTTGATCAGCATGGATGGGCTCTAGCAGTCTTAACATGTTAACTTGGTCACTCGCTGGAAGTTGGTCTCTGGTACATAGGTTGTTCTTGTCACATCTGTGTCATCACTTCCTTGACAGTCATGCTATCTTGTGTGGGTTGCAGGGGTGAATACTTGGAGCAAACTGCATCAGAGGATGACATCAGTAGTTCCAGGCTTTTGCAAGACAGTAAATGCTTGTCGAAAGAAATATGCACTTCTGTACAACGACTACAGAAGGTATAGGAAGAGTATTAAGAATGGTACTCCAGATACTGCTACCAAGAACAAGAAGGTTGCAATTTTTGAGCAGATGGACAGGTGGCGACTCAGGCATCGAGTAAAGGCTGATGCCAGTGCCGGGGATACGACAGACAGTCCAGGCTCAAGTGGAGATGAAGGGTGAAACATCGAAATCAAAAGAGAGGAAGAGAAAGATGGGAGTGTGCAAGACTCTGGCAAAAAGACCAAAGGCCATGAAAGGGGTCTTGTTTTCGTTGCTGCTGTCCTACAGGGAACATTTTAGGTCACATTCAAACAATATTTAGTGCTGCCACCACTGCTGTAAACTGCAATTGCTCAAACAATACATAGCGCCACTGCAGTAAACTGCAATTGCGCATGGCTTGTTTGAATTTAGGTGAATTTAGGTGAACAGATTGCCACAATAGTGCACCTTGATCAGAGACTGAATACATAACATGCTCAGAACTTTGCTCACCCTCAGGATCATCATGTTTGTGGTCAGACATTTATACATCTGGTTTCAGGTAACTATATCCTGCTTTCCATTTTGAAGCATCCTCTGAATTGAACCATCAACTACTGCCGTCATCAACAAACAAATGACAAATTGGACTCGAGAGATAGCCCTGGTGCAGGATGTCATGACATTTGCTTACGAGAAAAGAAAAAAACAAGGTGAGAAATTGGGAAATCTTGCTCTCCAAAGCTCATGCGCTTTTTTCAGAGTTTCTATGTATTATTGGTTCCTGCAATTGTCTAGTTTGGCATGAAAGGAAATTAAGTAACAGTGGAGGAATAATATGTTGTACTGTGAGAGCTTCAAAATTCTCCACTACTGCTCGATCCATCCCTTCTGCACTGCATCAACTGAAGAACTGATAATCCACAATGGCAATACCTGAAGGAATTTGTCGGGCTCCAGAAGTATTGGTATTTTGCTTTTCATGTAGCTCTTTCCTCTGGTGTGGCAGCTCTAGGCAAAACATAAAACTCTTGTAACCAACCAAGCATCCTTGATTCTTTCTTTGCACCTCTGGAAATCAAAGATCTTTGTCTTTGCACAATTGCCCTGAATGAGAGAAAATGCCTTCATGGAGTTGGAAAGATATGATGGATCTTATCTCTACCACAATTGTACTGAACGAGAGACAATTTCTTGATAGAGATGGAGAGATATGAAATGAAATTATATTTTCTTTTTAAGACTTCGAGTCTGAACTTTTCTCTTAAAAGGAGATATTTTAGTTGCGTTTGTCACAAATGTACTTAATAAGAGAGAGATGTCTTGATGGAGATGGAATGAAATGGATCTCGACTTTGCCAACAATGGTAGGTACTGCATGAGAAAAAGTCTTGATGGAGATGAAAAGATAAGCAGTTGCAAAAGCAACTTATTTTCTGCTGCAACCCAAGTATTTTTCTGTTTGCAGATCTGTTGCTGCGGATGCAAAATACAAAAGCTTGATGATAATCAAAAGGACTGACTACGTGGAAGCTCTCTCTCTCTCTCATCCGCCGCCAGCATCCGAGGGCACGGAAGAACTCCGGCGACGCTGCCTTATCGGAATCGAAAGGTCCAAAACGACGCACTTGTTCCCGCGGATCGCATATCCTTCGCGCGGTTCCGTAATTTGTTTCCCTTTCGCTCCTCCTCTCCTCTCCGCCCTCTCTCTCGTGCTCTCTGTCTCTGTCGCGCGCGATTGCAGTGGATACGGGATCGCATATCCTTAGCGCGGTTCCGTAATTTGTTTCCCTTTCGCTCCTCCTCTCCTATCCGCCCTCTCTCTCTCTCTCGTGCTCTCTGTCTCTGTCTCTCTCGCGCGCGATTGCAGTGGATACGGGATCGCATATCCTTAGCGCGGTTCCGTAATTTGTTTCCCTTTCGCTCCTCCTCTCCTATCCGCCCTCTCTCTCTCTCTCGTGCTCTCTGTCTCTGTCTCTCTCGCGCGCGATTGCAGTGGATACGGGATCGCATATCCTATTTGTTTCCCTTTCGCTCCTCCTCTCCTCTCCGCCCTCTCTCTCTCTCTCTCGTGCTCTCTGTCTCTGACTCTCTCGCGCGCGATTGCAGCGGATACGGGATCCCATATCCTATTTGTTTCCCTTTCGCTCCTCCTCTCCTCTCCGCCCTCTCTCTCTCTCGTGCTCTCTGTCTCTGTCTCTCTCGCGCGCGATTGCAGTGGATACGAGACGCATGCGAACAGTGAGCTAGAGGGGCTGTATCGTCTTTTGGTTGTGTGCGTGAAGCTTCGCAGGCATGGCTTATTGTGCTGCTCTTAGTCGGTTTGCTGTTTGCACTCCCTCTTCTGTGTCATCTTCCACTTCTGCGTCTTGCAACGGTGGTGGTGCAGATGACGGGCGACGGGGAGTGGTGAATCTTCTTGCGCCAGTTTCTGGCCGAAGCTGCTGCCTTAGCTCCGCTGCCGCTCTTGTCCAGGAGAGTCTTGTTGCGGGACTTCGGGTGTCGCCGTCGTCGTCTTCAATAGTGGATTGGACGAGGAGAGGAGGAGGAGGAGGCGTATCGCCGCAGCGGCTTCTTGTGCGTGCCGCGCGTGAAAAGTTCGAGCGGAAGAAGCCACATGTTAATATTGGTACCATTGGTCACGTCGACCATGGCAAAACCACGCTCACAGCTGCGCTTACCATGGCTTTGGCTGCTGTTGGTGGCAGTGTGGCGAAGAAGTACGACGAGATTGACGCAGCGCCCGAAGAGCGCGCTCGTGGTATCACCATCAACACAGCTACCGTGGAATACGAGACCGAGAACCGCCATTACGCGCATGTGGATTGTCCGGGACATGCCGACTACGTGAAGAACATGATCACGGGAGCCGCGCAGATGGATGGAGCTATACTCGTCGTCTCCGGCGCTGACGGTCCCATGCCCCAGACTAAGGAGCATATCCTGCTCGCCAAGCAAGTCGGCGTGCCCAACATGGTGGTGTTCCTCAACAAGCAGGACATGGTAAGCGGTTCTCGACCCATGCACTGAAATGCCGTATTGGATGCTTGCTCTGATCCAATTCGAGTTGGCCATTGAGAACAATTCTAGCGCCAACTCTTTTGCACTCAAAGCAAAGCAGTAGAGATATTGATTCATAGTTTCAAATCGGGTACAGGTTGATGATGAGGAGTTGTTGGAGCTGGTGGTGATGGAAGTGCGGGAGCTTTTGAGCTCATACGAATTCCCGGGCGATGATGTACCCATTGTGTCAGGGTCGGCGTTGAAAGCACTGGAAGCTTTGATGGCTAACCCTAAAATCAAGAAGGGTGAGGATAAGTGGGTAGACAAGATCTATGAATTGATGAGTGAGGTGGATAACTATATCCCCATTCCACAGAGGGAAGTGGATCTGCCTTTCCTCATGGCAATTGAAGATGTGTTCTCCATCACTGGCCGAGGAACGGTGGCGACAGGGCGAGTGGAAAGAGGTGTGGTGAAGATGGGAGAGACTGTAGAGATTGTGGGGTTGAAAGATACGAGGACCACCACTGTGACAGGTCTGGAAATGTTCCAGAAGCTTCTTGATGAGGCAACTGCCGGAGACAATGTGGGTATCTTGCTGCGAGGTATCCAGAAGATTGACATTCAAAGAGGGATGGTGCTCTCCAAACCAGGCACCATCAAGGGACACACCAAGTTTGAAGCTTCAGTCTACGTCTTGAAGAAGGAGGAAGGTGGTCGGCACTCACCCTTCTTTACTGGCTACAGACCCCAGTTTTATTTGCGTACCACCGATGTTACTGGATCTGTGGCAAAAATTGAGAATGACAAGGGTGAGGAGACAAAGATGGTGGTGCCTGGAGACAGAGTGAACCTGGAAATTGACCTTATCATGCCTGTAGCTTGTGAGCCAAAGATGAGGTTTGCCATCCGGGAAGGAGGTAGGACTGTTGGTGCTGGTGTCATCTCTAAAATCTTGGCGTAAAACTGCCTTTCATGTTTTTCTAGAACAAGTCCAGGTCTTCCTTGTGTGCTCCAAGTACTTGGAAATTGAAATCCAGAAGAGCATGGTAAGGAAGAGGGTGTGGTAGTGACCTTTCTCACTATCTAATACAGGCAATGTAAGCACCTTTATTCTTTTCCTCTGCAGCATTCATGGTCAGTAGTTTTTTTTTATCAGCACCTTGAAGTTTTTAGGTATCTCAAGAGAGAACTGGTTCATATCTCTTATAGTCTTTTCAGCATCTAACTGTAGAATTTTTTCTAGCAATGATGGATGGTGATACCTCTCTGGGAGTTGCAAGGGTGTGTGTTTTTGGGTCCTTGTTCTATTGGGAGCCAGGTTTCCAAGACAGTTCTGCAGGCATGTAAGCTTTGATGTTGCTTGTCTTTTTGCATTTTACTTGGGGTTAGTGTCCTTAGGTTTTTGTCTAGTCATTTTTTAATCAATTATTATAGAGGATTTTGCAACATGCATGCCACTTTCCATGGTCGATGATCAGCATATCTAGGAAAGAATGATGATGATTCTGTCCTCATTCTAGACATGCTTTTCAAGAAGATAGCGTGGGAGTGCTATCCGTTCTTGAGGTACAAGTGATGAACTTTGACCATCAATTCTGGGTTTAGCCTGAAACAGGTGGATCAATCAGAATAGAGAGACCTTCTTTGCATAGAAATTGCAGAGAGTTTCTTTGTTGGACATGACTACAAGATGAATTGCTTGCTTGGTGACCAGACATCTGAACTAAGTCTCTCAGGGCCCTAGGTTGTTAGGGGTTTGTGACATGGTAGATTTACTTGAATTCAGCCTTTCATGAAGTGAAAAATTGTGGAGTTGAATTCAATATGGCACTAATGCTCATAACACTTTAGGGTTCCAGTTCCCAAAGTAGATAAATGAGATTAGCACAAGATGTTGGTTTTGCTAACCCCCGTGAACAATCGGGTTAATGGGATACTATATGATCGTTTTGCAATGATCTAGTTTGAAACCAAAAAATTTGCCAAAATGTGAGGAATCTATCATCAGATGATGGATGTTCGTGATGTATATTATGACATTTAGTCTCCTAAACATTGGTTTTTTGATTGGAAGTTTTGGTATTCATGTGCTTACAAGGGTTTTTGGGGAAGAATTCTCATAGAATTTTTTTGTTTACTTTCATGATGGATGGTGACATCCATAGTGCCAACTTTGCAAAGGTGGAGGCAAGTGAGAATTTAAATAATTACATGGTTTCATCCTGACCTCACCAAGTTATTGATCAGCTTATTGGTATCTCATATGGCACTTGATTGACAATTGTGCCATCATGAACTTATACCATGCACCGTCAATCTTAGACTGAAGATGTGAGACCCAAGTAGGCATGAAAAATTCATCATGTGAATTTGTGTAAATTCATTGAATGGTGCAAATACGAAAAAAAATTGACCTAATCTTTAAATGAATCTTCAATTATCTGAAAGAGTGTAAATTTCCTCTTAAAAATCATTGTTGTATCAATCTATGTTACATATTGTAACCTGTTGTACTAATGACAATAACACAATCATAAATACTCACATATCATAACTAGATGTTTTAATGAAAAATACACAACCATAATTTCAACGGTGATGATCCATCCAATACGGTTTGGGTAGTTTGATTATAGGGTTTCATAGTGTTTCATCCTACCAGATTCCAGAGGAAAAGTGTCTTTTTGAATCTGTGTTTGAAAAAATTAATAAAATTGTCAACACCACATTCACAAGCAGATTTTTAATATTTTCTCCACCAATTTGCATTTCATTTTTCAAGAAATTTATATGAATTCAATTCAATGGAAATTAAATTCAACATGCATGCAATGTCATTTAATATTTTCAATGCAACCTAATTTTCACAAAATTAATCCATTTTTTTCATTAATTGATAATCACTGGTAGTTTGCAGCAGCGCAAAGCCCAAGTAACTCAATAAAGCAAAGAATTTTTCCAATTTGATCTTTGTATTTGAAAGCAGGTCCCCTGGCAGAATTTCACTTTAATAAATCTGATGGACCATACAAAAATTGAAGATCCCAGTCCTTCACAGAAGTGGAAGATCCCAAAAACAGAAAATTTCCACTTTTGCAATGCCCCTCAAATTTGAAAAGCTCTTTAATTTAGGATAAGGAACAGCTTTCCGCCTCTTCCTGGGTTATTGGGTCCAGCCTTGGGCTATTGCCATTGGCTGGGTCATCAAATCCAGGAAGAGCCTCCAAGCTGTTCCTTACTCCTTACCCTGTACATAACTCATCATAGCAAGAAGATCCCTTACAAATCCAGAAGGTGCTTCCAAGCTGACACATTCAAAATATGTCAGTAATTTACATTAAAGGAAGGATAGGTCACTTTGCGAATTGCACTGTTTTGAGCCTGGGAACTCAAGCTACAAAATCATAGACTACATCCACGAGATGTCACTTTGTCATGAATAATTGTAGAGTATATCCATGAGATGGAAGAGAAAACTCCATAAAAAACACTTTGAAGGTAACCATAATGTCACTTCCAACCAAGCCAAAACAAACATGACAATAATGACTGGTCATAACCTTCAGAGTTACTCACAAAATATCAGATCGCATTGTGAACAGCACCACCTTGAGAATGTCAGTCACAGAGTGCCAGACATCATCTTCAATCAGGAACCACCATGACTTAGTGCAATTACTCCCCAGATAGTGTTGTGGTAATATAAAACAAGCTGTTGAATACTTAGGGCAAATGACTATAGAAAAACCTGCAGTTTCATCTCTCTAACATTTCCAGAAGCCACGGGGAGATTCAATAACATTTGCTAGTACTCAAGGTGTAGCTAACAAAAGTCAATAGTATCCTCAAGCTGCAACAAGCTTTTGAGGATAAGATTCATTTCAATTTCTTGTAAGCACAGCAAGCTTACTTGAAAAGATCTCAGTGCAGATGATCCACACATTCCACTACACAAGCAAGCCTGTACAGGTGTGTAGTGTGTACATCTGCAGAATGGTGATCTTCCCAACATGAAAACCAAGGATCAGTTCTACAACAGCCCCAATTAGGAGCAAGAAGAAAAACATCTCCTAGCATTAAAATCAATCATGACAGGAAGCTTAATCTTCTGCAATCACCATTAAGTCTAGACACAACAATACAAACACAAGTCAAAACTCCATCTACAGTTACAAAAGCAACAGAAAAGCAACCAGAAAGGAGTAAAGGTATAACACAAACTTTGGTAAAAGATATGACTGGTGCCATTTCATCCGGATCTAAACAATATTGACAAAGTGGAGAAGTGACAGGAAGAAACAGTATATCTAATACATAGGCACCAGTGGCCTTCTTTAACTCCCTTAACATGAGGTCCAAACTCAAGGTAAAGAATATATGTGGAGACGTATTCCGCCCACCACTTCGTTCAATAGCTATGAAGTTGAACAAATATTGCAACAGTCGAATATTAAGCCACAGAAGACATGAATTGCAGGCTTGCTCCCACAAAGAGCAGTTGCTCAGAGGAATTTATGTTTAGTGGCACATTGAAGCAGAGAAGGAGAAGGAATTTTTATGAATGGTACTCTACAATTGTAATATAGTACAAGACATGACGTGCAACTTGCCTGCACTGTAGACACATGGGTACCTAGAGTAAGAGTGCCTCAGTTTGACCCATTTGAGGAGGCAAAAAAACCCGCACTTCTCTCTCCTCTGAAAACACATGATGCTTGGGGACCATGATCTCCAGACCTGCACAGGCCTCTGCATAGAAAGCTTTCAGCTCTGCATTTTCTGGAATCCTGGTTGCAAGTCCAATCTCCCGCACAAATTCACCAGGAGGGCAGTGTTCTGGATTTGGGTCTGTAAGTTTGAAGGTCCTATCACCCCTAATTACACATGGAGTCCGAGCAGTACTGGTACAATGAATTTTGACCACACCATGTGTCACAGTGTTGCGCCAGGACACCCTTAATCTCTGCATATCTGTGAAAGGCAAGCTCACCATAATAAGATATCCTTTGTCATCCTCGTAAATACTTTTGGCACCTGTAACAGGGCCACAAGCTTCCGTCATCACCCCTGAGAAACTTGGAAGCCACCATGGCTGCAAACCGTGAGTCCCTGACTGGTTCTCCATTCCTGCATAGTTAATAATAGGTACACAAGATTCAACTTCATTACCAGATGGCAGGAGTCCAGTATTAAGGAGAGGCCGTGATTTTTTTTTCTTGCCTCCAGGATTCAAACTAAGACTGTCACTGCTGGCAGGGCTGGGCAGCTGACAGGTCAAGTTTAAATTGGCCCCATTCATTTTAGCAAACTTAGAGGATGAGTGCTTCTTGACAGTCCCATTTGGAGGTTTGATGGGAGAAGGCAAGCTCATTCGCTCAGAGTCAAACTCTGTGCTTGGAAGATTGCGCCACTCTGAGAATGCCTCTGCATCAGGTGGTATTGAGAAGTTGAGATCTCGACCAGTTAGTTGCATCCACCGCCGTTTGTCCTCATCAGAAACGTTTGACAGATTGGGAGACCGCACGACCTCGACACCATGAACACACTGTGGATTTGACAAGCCTCTGTAATGTTTCCTCTGCATTCTGTGAGACCTAGCGAACCCTTTGTCCACACTGAAGGGAAATTGGGGTTCCCCAAACCGTGCATGCCCATTCATGTAACTCCGGAGCTGCATCTTACCCAGTGCATTCTCTGTCCTCTCCTTAAATGCCCACATGTACA
This sequence comes from Sphagnum contortum, assembly GCA_963920785.1. Taxonomy (NCBI): domain Eukaryota; kingdom Viridiplantae; phylum Streptophyta; class Sphagnopsida; order Sphagnales; family Sphagnaceae; genus Sphagnum; species Sphagnum contortum. The sequence goes on from OY987278.1 coordinate 19,002,047, forward strand.
TGTTCTCCATGTCATGCTGGACCAGGAAGATATCTAGGCGCAAATCCGACTTGTCAAGCGGGCCTAGCAGCAACCCATCTCTGTTCATCTTGTTCTGGCACTTGTCTGACAGTGCAGGCCTGAAATAATGGTTGAAGAAAAACCAAGCTCCCCAAATGGTATCACCCCGCCGCACCCAGCGCTTGCCCTTGTAGGATGTCAAGGTTCCCAGATCCTGGCTTTGGGAAGGAAGCAAGCCCACATCTAGCAAGTCCGAGGGTTTGGAACCCCAGGAGCCTGAGGGGCTAATTTCCACAGACAAAGGCAAGTTGATGTCAGGCGGTCCACCCAACAAGCCTGTTTGCTGGGACGACTCGCACACCTCGTGTGCTAGCGTATCCATGGACAAAGTCGTGAGCAACGGGTCCTCCATTCTTGCTGCTGCTCCCAGCTCGATTGTTTTGCCGCTCCCCCTTTCCTTTTCCCCCTCTCAAACCTTGAGCAGCCTCAAAACCCTATCCTCAAACAAAGCCCTTCCCAACAGCACGTGACTAGGCGATCGGAACCGAATCTGCTCTGCAACAGGACCTGCATCCTTCACCCTCCTCACATACCCACACGACACACACATACATGTGTGCCCCTGACCTCTACGCCCCATGCACTTCCCCTTCTCTCTCTCTCTACACTCAATGGTTATTACAACGGCCAAACCTCACACGATTCACATACCACCACAGCACTCCAGCCCACAACCATCTGCCTTCTTCTTGCCCACTCCCCAGCAAACGCACCTCCAATTTTCCCCCGATCTTCACTCCAACAACCTGCAACACATACACACAGACACACACGCCCACCCACAACACCACCACCCAAACCTACTACACCCAAAACAAAAAAAACCAGCAAGCAAGCAAGCAATCAAGAAACAAGCTCCAGAGATTACCCCAAGAAGCAGAGAAAGAGTCCTCAGATAGCTGACGAAGTCAGCAACAGTATGAGTCTTGAGAGCAGCTTGCGACGACAAAAAAACAGACGACAAATGAAGAGAGCAAAACCGCAGGTTTTCGTTTGGCGAAAGAAGGGGCGGCAGAAGACGAACAAGCGGCGATGACCATCTCTTCTCTCTTCTGCAATACTACTGCTCACCGCAGTAGTGGCTAGTTAGCGTGAGACGAGAAGCGAGAGCCGTCGGATGGCGAATCGGAAGGCTCAAAATGCACGAAACGGGACAGAAGAACGGTGCAGGGGATGAATGTGGGGGGAAGAGGAGGGGAAGCAGGAGGAGGCGAGGGAGGAAGAATGCCTTTTTTGTTTTTGTTTTTTCCTTTTCTCGGATCGTATTGATTTCATCTTTTTTGTCCTTTTTGCGCCCCAGCAATTCGATCCCCAATCCTCGCGCGCCTTCTTTTTCTTTTTCTTTTTTGGTGCAGCAGAAGAGGTGGAAGCTTTTGCATGCATGACCCTTGGCATGCGGGGTGGTACAGCAGATTCCAGATCTCAGGAGCCCAAATGGGATGGATGTGTGTGGTTTCCAAAAAGCTCACCAAAAGTCCCTTCTTTCTGACATCGATAACGGTAAGTCTGTAAACATCATCATCACCATCACCACCACCATCATCATCATCAACATCATCATTGTCATCATCATTGGCATAATCATCCTCCTCCTTCTGCTTTCTTCTTCACCTTCATCTTGCCTGGTGATGACTCCAAACAAATGCAATAACTTTGCAAATGAAATGGGCACAATGTGTAGTTGACATACCTGGTGTGTTGAGTCTGATAAGCTGGTATTAGAATCCACAAGCATTTGCAAAACTTTGCATCAGGATGGTTTCTCTCCACAGAGAGAAGTCAAAGTATTTGCTCTTGCTTACAGTGATATTTGATCTATTTGCTGACTTCTGAGATACCTCCTAGGACATCTTTACTCTGAGGATTTCTCCTAGTATCTGAGAACTTGAGAACTCTTAGTTGGCCACAATTCATTCATATCAATCCTGTAGAAAAGTAATAACACCACCATAGAAATCTCTTCTTCAGAAGTAGTTTCCATAGGTCTGATCTCAGAATTATGCGGTGAGCCAGGGTTCTAGCTTGCTCCTTTGCAAGCATTCTATGGATTTTGGTTATATGCATGCAGAAATGATTATATTATACTAGAATGTCTCATTGTTCTATCTAGAATCTGCAGGTTTTGTGGGATGTGAATCTCTTTTGTGGCAAGGGAAAAAGTGAATCCCTGCAGCTAGAGAGCATGAACCCCCCTTTTTCCAGCCAATTGGGATGCACATGTACAGAAAAAGAAGATGGGTTAAAGCCACATTAACCACTGCTGTACCTGGGCCTTGGTTTGTGCACATTTCCTTGGTCTATAACTTTGAAAAGTCCCAGAGTAAAGCACTTTCTCAGGCTTTTCTCGCACCTTCCTTAATTGGCTGTATTGTAACCACCTCTTCTTTTTTTGGGGTTGTGGCCCCCTACACTCTGTAAGGATCTTATTCGTCTTTTTCCCAATATCTTGGCAGTCCGGGTTTTCAGTTTGTCACGAGGTTTCTCTGTGTTGAAACTTTGTAGGCATATCCTGTAACCTGTTGTGTTTGGAACAATAAAAGCAGATACATGTGTGTATGATTGATTACTTTGTGTCAAACTATAGTCAATCCCCACCCCCCTCTCTATCACCCACCTGTGCAGAGCAAGTAGCATCAAGAGGTTTAGGAGAATTTTCAAAAGAATCAAAGCTTTGAGGTTTGGGGAAATGTCCAAAAGAATCAAAGCTTTTAGGTTTGGGCAAAATGTTCAAAAGAACCAAAGAGTTGAGGTTTGAAAATGTTTTAAGTAAACCAACCAAAGAGTTGAGCTGAATCCTTTGCCACCTCTCCTGACACCACTCTTGACAAGGAAGTGCTCCTGTGACACATCTGAGAGTTCACAAATTCAGCAATTTCTGTGTCAATGGGGGGGGGAGTTGGATATATAAAAAGAGAAGTAAGAAAGAGTGAGATTCTTCATCTTCCTGTTGCCTCTTCTCTCATTCTAGGGTTCCAATGAACAAGATTATGATTTGATTCAACACAATTTTAGCATAGATGTTGGAAAATTGACAGTGCACATTGTTCACATGGTTCCTAGCTGGTGTTAGGTCTCCTTACCCCACATTTGGCAGTTCGTGGTCACATTTGGGTTTTCCTGCGGATGGGGCTCCCTCAACAAGAAACTCATTATAGAGTGTCATGAAAGGCGAAATGATTGTAGAATACCACAATACATATAAACTTTCCTACAACACCTTTCCCACTTATAGGTGTTTATTGGAATCAGACAATTAAAAGAATGAAACATACAAGCTTGATCATCTCCATCAAAACCACAATCCAGAAACTACCGAATGTAAGAAACAATGACCTTTGTCAAGCTCAACCACTTGTTCAGAATGTTAGAATTCTATCCTAAATTCTAACAGGAAATACACTTTAACCACATATCAATCTTCAGGAGCACAGTCCTGCTGCCTTCATATACACAAGGAAAAGAGCGTTTCCTCTTCCTTATCAACTAAAACTGTTTCACTCCTCACAACACAATAGCAAAGAAATAGCCAGTTGGAAAATCTGGTTAATCTGTGTAACACAGCAGGTGACCAGTTTTGTTTAGTTCACTAAATCCTAGAGAATGGATGAAGTGCTTGAAATAAAGGTCAAGGACTCTCAGGAAATTCAAGATAGTTGAACAGCCTTTGTTGGTTCATGTAACTTAGGAACCTGAAATCCTGATGTGACATACTGTATGTTTACTGAATTGTCCATCTACAAATGTTATCCCTGCCAATTTTCACATGTGAAAATATGAAAATTAATGGAAGAGACTATGAAAATACAATAGTTTTGTTGTTGCTGTAGCGTAGGATGCGCAGCTCACAGTAGTACTTTATGGCCTTGGCTAGGCACTGCTTTTCAAGATTCTCTGAACGTGTTGCAAAGGAATGAAGACTGTCCCTATGAGAAATCCGGTCCACCTAAACACCACATAAGAAACCACACATAGGATTATTTTTACTTCAGTTCAAAGACAAAGTACCCACTACATGGAGTGGAAGTAACACCTAATCCAGAGGGAAGCCCTATATCATATTGGAAAAAGAGTACCTTAGGTGACTACAGTACTTACAACCTCCACATTCAGCAAGAGGTTCCATAATTGAGAAGTCAGCACACAGCATTCTGCGTGCAGTGCACCCATTCTTAGGTTTATATCTATGAGATCACAGAGAAAATTCCACAATAATGCTTTGAATGCAACTATTGTGCCCAAAACAAAAATGAGAACAAGTGCAGTCATAACCTTGTGAGTGTGAATCACAAAGCATCAGGCCATCACCTTCATCATGAATAGCAGCAATTAGCTGCCATCACTCCCCACTGACTTCATCAGCTCCTGACAGTAGTTTTAGATATGTATATGCAATAATCAGCTCAACATGCATGCAAATTATGCAAAAATCAGTGTACTGAGTTTTTGCCACATTTTCCAGAAGCAACTGGAAGAGTCAGTCATGGTGTTTGCAAGCCTTAGCTTCAGTTATGTTCATGCTGACACTTGATGGATCTAAGCAAGGTGAAGTACCCTGTGATAGTTCAGCGTAATGCTGCTGTAATTTTGATGAGATCACAGAGAAAACTCCACAATATCATTTCAAAAGCAACCATTGTATCAGTTCCAGCAAAACCAAAACCAGCATGACAAGAATGAATGTCACTCAAAACACCTTCAGCATGCAGTGACTAGCTGTTATGACTCCCAACAGGATGGTGCTGCAACAGGATAATTTACCTACCATTTGCTCAATGATTGGACCATCATCAAGTTCTTCAGTGACAAAATGGCTGGTAGCACCTATGAGTTTAACCCCAGCTTCATATGCCTAAAACAATCCAACATAACCATAAACCAAATCTCACATCAATCAACCCTCCATATTTGGAATGAGAGAAATGCAATGAAAGATATTATAGACATGGTTTTAAAGTGATGCTGTGTTGTAATTGGGCAATATCACACTGTATCGCATTGATTTTGCTGTAAATCTTGTGAAGTTAGTGGTTCTCGGTTGAACCTGTCTATATGGATTTGCTCCCTTGAATGAAGGCAAGAGACCATGATGGATGTTGATGATGTCCTTCTTATAATGTCTAAGGAACTCTGGTGATAGCACCTGCATCAGAAACTTGTGAATGATTGACTGACTGCACTGCACAACTGAAAAGCAAATTCACATCAATGTTGCCCTGGGTGTCTGCAAAAGATTCTTTCAGGTGAGACAGCTCTGCATGCACTTAAAAATCAAACAGATTTTTGGCAACCTAGAGCTTCCAAATTTGAGCACAGCTGAACAAAGGGATAGTGGGGCCTGGCATAGCAGAAGAACCAAATCCAGCTGGGAGCTGATCCCAGTAGAATTCAGATGCATGTGATGGAACAAGTTCAGACAGAAAACTCCTGCAGCTCACCCTATACCTATACATTAAGGATGCAGATCTTCTTAATATCCTTAAGACTTATACTCTGTTCACAGCTATTACCTGCATGTAGCGGGCTAACACCAGGAAGTCAGTCCCTGAGACAAGATTGAGTATCTCAGGTTCACGCTTATTGCCCTTGCTCGTAGGCAGATAATGGTAAGGAATACCATGCCTCTCCAAGAAGCGAACAACATGAGTATTTGACCCGCGATCATGGTTGCTGTAGTTATTGCCACCAAACTCATTGTGAGTCAGAATAAGACCAAATTGTGCCAAGGCTGGAGTTGGCATTTACTATGCCACCAAATGTCAACTTGCAAACCATATTGCTGCAGATGGTCTGCTCCTTGACTCTAGATGGTTTCTCAACAAGAATGAAAGCAAGAGAGAGAAAGGGAGAGAAGCTATGGAGAGCAATCAGAGCAAGGATTATACCTAATGACACATCCTATATCAACAGGAAGCTCGCCTTCTTGCCAGCGATACAAAAGATCAACCAAACAATGATCCTGCAGATACAATTCACATGTCTCAATGCCCTAGACCAGAGACACAACTGTGGAATTCATCCATGCAAAAGGCTCTTCTGTGTTCACTTGCTTCGGCTCTCTACTACTTACCTGCCAGGATGCAAGCACAGCCATCTTCAAGTCAGGATCCTTGCTTGGAATTTGTACAATCGACTTGTCTGCATTGAACAATCTGGAAATCTGAGAAAAGTCATCATCCATGACAGCCCGGGGCCACTGCACAGGATCAAATGCAAACTCACTGGCAACTGGTGTAAGCCCACTTCAGAAGAAATCACAGTGCAAGAAATGTTGAGTCGACTCGAATGTTGGTTAGTAGGAAGCTGGAAGCTCAAGAAACAGCAAGATATAAGCTGAAGACACATGGTATTTGCTTAAAGGAGCACAATATAGCTTAAATACACACAGGGAACCTTTACTGATAAAAGAAGATCATTTAGGCTGTGTGGCTAAGTGAGCCTTACCTTCGTGAATAAAATACAGGCTTTCCACCATCAAAATCAATGTACAGATCAACGTTGAGGATATTTGCTCCACGAGATGCAATACACCTTGATATACTGGCAACAATGCCAAGCTGATCCTGCATCAAGCATTGCGCATGCATTCACATCCTGCACATTTTGGTTGACAGTTTCTGCAGATGTCTCTTGATTTAAAATACATCTTCACAAGTACTGAGACCTTGTCCAACCTTGTGAATTAGGTCAACCTGTATAGAAATAAGAGATGGATGACCCACCAAAAGGCTAAAAGAGATTTGTAGATCTGATAACATTACAGCAAGATATCAGTAAGCATGAAAGAGAGGAAGTGCAACCCTAAATTGAACAGAGATGATGAACCCAAAAACTAAGGAGCAGTTTGAACAACAGCAGCAGCAAAAGTCATACACATGCTCAGATGCCTACAACACCAATATTGTATAGTATAACATTCCCACTGCCTTCATTAGCTCCCAGCCGTGGGTGTAGGTCACTGTCAAACACTAATAAAAAACATCCTGAGTTTCTGTCACAAGACTTGCAGTAACAGGAAAAGTCGCAGCCATAACGCTGGCTAGCTCAACAGAACATACATGGAAGAAAGATGGAAGAAAGAGGAATACCCAAAGCAAAAGAAAAAAGGAAAGGAAAAAGTAAATTGAAAACCCCGACAAGAAAAGAGGAAAAAAAGAAGGGAGAGAAACAAGATGGAGATGGGACCTTGAGAGGTTTCTGATCAAACGGTATGAGAACATAACAGCAAACTGCAGGAGGCAGTGAAGAAAGAACACCAAATGGAAGCAAGGAAGTGAAGTCAAAATGGGTATGAACAAAAGCGACATGGCCAATTGGTTCTGTTTCCAAATCACCAAAAAACAAAAACTCCATGTTTGCTACAGGAAACCTCACAGAATTTTGAAAAAGCGAAAGAACAAAAGCGTCGTTTCTCCTTCTTCATACTTACAGTGCACTGGAAAACGTGAACGCCGTGAAGTCTGCTGTTGGAATGTCCCTGCGTGTCTGCTTTGCCTACGTAAAACCGCGCGCGCCTGGATTCACGGTCACCGTTCCCATTGGAAGTGCATCCGAATCTGCGCAATCCACCAGCGATGAGGTTTCGACCTCGCGCCAATCTCGTCGTTACCTTCTCCACCAGCATTTTTTTTTGGGGGGGGGGGCCTAAACAGAAGAAGAATCTCACCACCACGCTCCTCCTCCTCCTCCTCCTCCTCCTCCTCCTCCTCCTCGCACTTCGCACCACCACATTCCAACAAAATTCCTCCTTAACAAGGACAACAACTCAGGACACAACCCCCGAAAAAAGAAGAAGAAGAAGAAAAAAAAAGACAGAAAACTCTTCACCACACCATGAATCTTCCACCAAAACTGGACCCCAAAAATCAAACACCAACTAGATCCTACAATTACAAAACCTCCATGAAATCTGAGACAGGAGCAACCAAAAAAAGAAGGAACTAAAAAAACCTGGCAATTAGAGTAGAGACAAAATTACGATGGGGCAAAGCCGCGGAGAGAGAGGGAGAGAGAGAGAGGAGAAGAACACTGACTCGTCGCTCGTTGGCAACAGCGAAGGAGCAAATCGCGGCAACAAAACAGCGAGCGAGCGAGCGAGCAAGCGAGACATAATCCAGGAAAGATAGATATCGATCAAGATAAACGGCCAGAAATTTACGAAGAAATTTACGACAATTTTTAGTGCGAACTGGATATTGTTTGAACAGAAATGAAATTTCTCTGTTTTATTTTATTTTATTTTATTTTGTTTTTTTGGGCTCAGTTTCAATTTCATTTCTGCCAAAAATCCTGAGTCCAGGGCTGCTGCTGTATTTAATCTTAATAAGCTGTATCTTTGTTTTTTTTCTTTTAAATATATATTTTTAAATAATTCATTTTATAAATTCTAATTAATTAAAACTTAATTTTAATACCAAATTAAATCCAAATTGTTGACCAAACCAATTTCCTTTTTACAAATGCTTTTGCAGAAATCATTCAACTCTATAGAAGGAACAGGTCCCCCCCACCCCACCCCCCTCTCTACCATTTTTGTTTTTAGTTATTTGAGAATGAATTTTAAGGAAGCAAAGATCTTAGAGGATTTTGTCCACTCTCTCTACATAGGAAGTAAGGAAGGCAAGTCCCACTTGCCTTCCTTAGGCTAGGTTCTTCTGACTTTAATAAACTTTCAACCATGTTTTTGGCCACTCTCAATCAATCACTAAAGTCATAAATAAATAAATAAATAAATAAAGGAAAAACACCCCCCACAAGGGAATAAGAGAGGAAAAAAAAAAGAAAAAAAAAAGGACTGAATTCATCCAAATGTAAACATCCAAAGGATCAAACTCCAAATCATCCAATGTAAACATCTAAATATTTTGGTAGTGTCATTTCACAAAGTCCCTTGAGAAATATCCTCTTATCATCTAAATACTAGCCTTGTTCACATTAGAAGTTTCATGGCCACATCTCCAATCAATCATATGAGCCAAAATTGTGTTAATGCCACAAAAAAGAATTATCAATATAAAGCAAATTGATTGGAACAAATCAACTTTAGATTAGTGGTGGGCTTGTAATGGCTTTTGTGAAACAAATAGGGTGTCATTCCAAAGCATCATGTGAACATTGGAATTCATGGTTGTTTCATTATTGGTTGTTAGTTCAATTCCCTCATAGGCCATGCTCACATGTTATATGCTAGGTGATTCTAGTAAGGAGTCACCAACTCATCACCAAGTCAATCAATGAGATATGTAGTCATCCATCTAACAATGTATGTGAGTACTTTTGGTCAAATTCTTGGGGAGGTTGGGTGAAGGGTTAGGGTTCAACATATTGCCCCTATTGTAGCTTTTAAAAGAGCGTCCATCTTTGAAAAGAAGGGATAGCTTGATGAGTTGCTTCATGCAACAAGAGTCACTTGGTCACACATGGTTGGCAAACTAATTGAAGGTTACTTTTTTCTTTGGCATGGTAAACTTAGTTGGATAATACTAAATTGGCATTTTTCTTCATTGCATTCATTTGGTAAACTATCAATGCACACTATACAATAGCTAATTTTGTCAACTTTCGTATAAATTATGGTTATTATTGAAAAATCCAAAATTAGTTTCATTATATTTCCTTTCAAACATAGTATACCATCATTGTTTAGCGCAAATCCATTTCTCCCACAATCACCTTGTCATAGCAAATAAAAATCAACCTCCAAAGTGAAAAAAAAAAAGTAATAATTAGACTATGAGTATATTATGAAAACAAAAATAGAGATGGACCTTATTAATGTCAAGTCAATGCATGTTAAGGTGGCTCACTTTTGATCTTACAATGTCAATTTATCAATGTTGTGACTGTAAATGCATGGTTAATTAATATTTTTCATATAAAAATTCAATAATTCTTTTAAATTATTGATTTGAGTATGTATATGATGTGGTTGTGTTTTATGAATAATTTAGCAAATTACAAATTATGGACTTTAAAAGTTAAAATCATGAACTTTCACACTTGAAAGCAATATCCATGCATGGATTTCAAAATGATCAAATGATTGATATTAGGATTGTTAAGGATTTACTTTAGTTAAACAATATATCAATAATTTAAAATTAAAAATTTTTGCACAATGTCAAATGTTGATTATTATTAATAGAATTTTTAGGTTAATGTTAAAAACATGGGTCCATATCATATTTTTAAATATAAATTTTATATTGGGTTTATGCATAGATGCATAAAAAATTAATTGTATGTGAACATAAACACAAAAGAAAAAAAATGGAATTGATGGATTTTTGTTATTTAAATATTAAGTCCTTTGAAAGCTCAGATTTTTTGATTAAAAAACGGGCTTTGAATGATGTATTTAGTTATCACTTTTCGAACCACTTTAGCTTGCATTCACCCCTACCTTGCAAAATGTCCACATGCACTTGAGATGTCCCAAGATGCAATCCTATGACAAATGTAAAATGTATATACATGTTCATGGAAAAGAAAGAGAGTCCCATTGCTATTGAACACATAAGGTCATGAAGAAGGTGGTCAAAGTTGCTACTAGCTAATACCTCCATTCCATCAAAGACATTGAAAAGTTACAATGTCTTTTAAATTTGAGTGTTATGTACCTTTCAATGGGAAAGTTGTATGGACTTCTTTTAAAATTGAAAGTAAACTATCCTTTGTATGATTGTATGTAGGGTCCTCAAACAAGAAGAGGTTCTCACAAGAGCTTGTATCAATGAGAACCTCTTCCTACAAGGTAGGTATTTATTCCTTACAAAATGGAGTTCTATAATCCTTGTGACATTACCATTTAAGATGGTCACCCATGTGAAGATTATTTTTAGAGGCAAATAACTTTTGAATGCATATGGCCGTTGGTGCATTAGCCTAACTAGGTCACACACGATTAGAAAACTCAGTTGATTTTAATCAACTTATTAGTTTTACAAATAATAATTACAATTTGGATTAAACCAAACATACACTTTTGGTTGTTTTTTTTGTAAACATTTTGCATTGAAATTACCTAGAACTATGTTACAAGGTGCCATCATCTTTCATGATTTTGTTTGAACTTGCCATAAAACACGAAGTTGTTCTTGGTGGAGCCATTTGTTGTCTTACTTAGAAACTTGGCAAAATAAAATGTATTTTGTGTTAGCAATAACAAATTTCAAAGTCTAAGTAACAAACCAATTGGTTTGTTATGAGTTTAAAGTCACATAACTATGGAACTGTGTTACTTAATAGATAATTTGAAAGTGCTTAGCTTCAAAAAGAAAAGAAGACACAATATCCATTAAGGTGAAGAGATGATCCATCATGCTTGGTTAACAAACTTCACATCGTTTCAATTTTTTATCCTCCACAATAACATAGTTCAATGAATCTCCAAGCTCATCTATGCAACCCATTTGCCTAGGCATCATGTCCCATGTTTTGCACTAGTATTGACCTAAATTGACACATCGTTGTCTATGAGTAGATTGTTTACATGAGACTTGAAATGATCACATGGTGCTAGTTTTTTAAACCAAAACATTTTGAAACAATGTTTAAAGTGAAAACATTTTGCTCATGGCAAAGGTCCTATATATATACAAATTGAAGATAGTTGAAAACTTTTTCAACATTGCTTCAAAAATAATGAAGCACCGAAATTGTTATCAAAAATTGTATGACATCTATAACTTTTATTTTATAGCAAATTAGTTGTTAACCTTAATTACTACTAACCTTCTATTAAGCCAAAAGTCACCGCTTCCAGTAGGATTGATCATTGTCAATCACTATTTCCAAATGAGGTTAGGTAGGTGGTATGATTTCTTTTAGAAACTTCAATCAACACCCTCCCTCACACTTGACTTCTTAACTTCTACTCTATCCTTCAAAAAAAATTTTATTAATATGTATAAAAAATCAATCCTAAATTAAAAACCATAACTCAAGAATATATACAAATTAATTATGAAATTTATCATATTGTAAATAGAAATAAATAAATTGATTAGTAAGTTTTTAAATGATCAATATATATATACATTAATTGGTGGGTCTATTATTCTATTTAAATTTATTGAATTGAGTATTTCATGCATTTGATTTTATACTATTTCTCAATAAGGCATATCTAATTTTACATAACAACTTTTTGCTCATTAATAGGCACATATTTTATGCTAACTTCTTTAAACTCTATTCTTTTCACAAGTAAAATGATGTAATTCAATATGTTTAGTTTTAGCATGCAATATAAGATTTTAAACAAGTTTTAAAGTGTTTCGGTTGTCACAAAGTAGAGAGTAGGTTTACTATCTTGAACACCAAGTTTAGCCAGCAAATTTCTTACCCATGTAAACTCCTTGGTTGCTTCCATGAATGCATAATATTTCACCTCAGTTGTTGATAGCATCATAGTTGATTAAAGTTGATTACTCCACAAAATTAGAAAGTTGTTGAATTTGAAAAATAACATATTAGTGAACTTGGGCTTATTTAGGTCTTCGGCCCAATTTGCATCCACATAGAACACCACCTCTTATAGTCCATTTCAAGGAAATAAGATGCCAAACTTTTTCATACCTTGAACATATTTTAGTAGTTGCTGTGAGGCTACCATATGTGCTTTTTATGGCATGGATACAAATATGCTTAAATAGTTCACAAAAAAAGAAGAGTTTGGTCGAATAATGGTGTAATAGATAAGAAAAATCAAGATTATGCAATACCCTTATGCTAAAATGTTATAGTGAAGATTGTGATCTAAGTGATATCTCTTAAATCCATGTTGATGAAAACAGGAATCATTGTTTAAAAGAGTCAGACTTCTCATTCGCTAAAGATTTGTCGTTTGCATCCTCCAAAACAATGGGAATTGTTGCTACCAACTCTGGTCCTAGTAGTTTATTTTCCTTCAAAGCCATTGCTTGCATGACTTCCTCATTAAACACTACATCCTTTAGAAATCACAATTTGGCATGTATGAGGGTTATACACACAATATGCCTTGGACATGTTATCATATCCCACAAATAGGATTTCGTAGATCTTGACTCCATCTTGCCACCTATTAGTTTAACTACATAAATGTATGCCAAACAACCAAACACTTTCAAGTGATTGAGTTTAGGTGGTTGGCTTGTGCATAAATATGTTAGAGTCAAACCTCCATTAGCACTTGTGGGATTATGATTTGTGAGATAGATTGTCATGTTCACCACCTCGCTCCACAAAAAAATTGGCAATTGTGCACTTATAGCCATACTACAAGTTCGATTGAAAATGGTTCAATTTTTCCGTTTTGCAACACCATTTTGATGTGGTGTCTCAACAATTGTTAACTCCCTCCTTATTCCATTCTCTTTGTAGAACATCTTGAAATCATTAGAGAGAATTTGCCCTTTCGATCATCCTTGAGAGCTGTTATCAACTTCTCAATTGCTCTTTCAATTGTCTTGATTTCCTTTTGTAACTCAAGAGAATTCTGAAATGCTACAAATTTGATAGCTAGAAAACAAATCTATGTCTTTCTAGAATAATCATTGGTAAATGTGAGGAAATACCATGACCCTCCCAATGCCCTATGTTTTGAAAGGTCCACAAAGATTAATGTGGAATAACTGATTTTGCTCGATTACTCGCGTTGAGTTCTTTGTTGGCACAATCTCCTTGTGTTGCTTCCCCAACACACATTTGTCACAGATGATGTTGGCGACAATTATGTATGGAAATCAAGTTATCCTTCCCTAGACAACTCATGTAGACCATGAAAACCTATGTGACCTAATTGTTTATGCCAAAGATTTATACTAAGACGATGTTTTGTCATTAGTAATGTGGGTGAGTTTTGTGAGACTTTTTTGTAGAGTTGTGATTGTAAGTTTGTACAAACTAAGGTTAAATCTCTTTGACGTGTAGTAGGCGATGTGATCTCTTCTAGAAACTTTGCTCAACATAATTTGGTTGTTGACAAGTACTCTTGAGACTTCCAAGTTAATGATGAAAGTAGACTCATCACAAAGTGCCGATGTTTGCAAGTAGGCAAACCATGCATCAAATTCGTGCTTCATCCAAATGTACCAATTTGTATATCCATGCAAGAAGTGTGAAGAGGTGATGACACAATTATGGCCCACAAAAATTGACTTGTTTATTGGGAAGAGCACCAAGGAGGGGGGGGGAGAGCCATTTTCTTTCTATTTTTTGGGGATTCCTTTCATTCGAATATTAACATTTTTGCTACCTAATTCTAAATGAGATGAATGTAAATATATACTCTTTTTTGATTTATAAATATGGTATTTTCTGGAAATGAATAAGAATGCAGATTTATTTATGAATAAATCAACATCTATAACTATATTTTGAATTGCCTTGTTTATTTTATAAACATCTTCAAGAGTTTTTGCAGGCTTATTTGATTTTCCAAATGTGTATAACATTTACATCCAAAGTAATATTAGACAACTACGTTACTTTGAGCTGACATCATTTTATATAAAATTGCAAGTGAACCCCCTTGTGCTCACTTACTTTGTACAATTATCTCAAGCCCATCAGAGTTTATTCCATCAGCACAAAAGCAAGCTCAATGGCACCAACTCCCAAATCCAAAAAAAGGCAATACAAAAGCTTCAAAGTGGTTATGCTTCAATTTTGCATATAGAGTGTAGGTTTGTAATTCAATCTACACTTGATGTGCAAAATTGAAATATGATATTTTAATTTCTCTTTAGTGTAGTTATTTACCAAAGTCATGAGCTTTACCATTGTAATTGGAATGTGGTTCCAGGTTTAAGACCTTCCCAACATCTTGATCTTGATCGTGGGTGTTTATAGTCGAATGTTCATGTGCCAAAGGAGTAGGGTGTGGAGATCTGATTGGGATGAGTTCTGGTGTACAATAACATGGAAGGAAAGAGGCCCATGATCTCAATACAAGTTTCTCAATACTGGACTACAAGATCCTGTTGTAGCTTCTTGAGTAATGTTTCTTCTTCACCTTTTAAGCAACTTTATTGGGACTGGGGAATACTGCATGTTGTTGTATTTGTTTCTGATCTTATTGTCACGTTTACAGCTTACTGCCAGAACTGTTGGATGAAGAAGATGAGATTTGGGTGTAGCGTCATTGCCAATGCCCAAAACCATGGTGAATTGTGGACGGTAGCAAGCAATTGAGGCTCCAATTTTTACTGTTTGGAGCAAACTTGCTATGAGTACTGTCAGTGCATGCTTTGATACTGGAAGAGATCTGCTGATAAGTCCAAATACTGCATATTGTCAAGTGCTCTATTAATGGCTTTGGTATGTCTAGTTATGGCAGGCAGAGTTTGCACCAGCACTAATTGGGATTTTGTTGGGTACACCTGTACACTCAACACTACTAACAGAAGATGGTAAACAATTGCCTACCCATCTCCTCATTTGTGCTTGTCTTTCATGCTCTTACAGTGAAACATGCTTCACCTTTATATATATTCAAAGTGGTGGGAATGACCTCACTGTGAATCAAGATCATATCCACCAATTGCTTCAGTAGTGATAGAAAAGGATTGCATGGAATTCCGACTGGGTTGGTGGTCTGAAAAATGGCATGACATACCTGTAGTTTCACTTGGAAGAATGTATACCAGAAATTACAGAAGCAGAACCCTCATCAAGTGCATCTGCTAATTCAGATGTATATTTATGCAGGAATCCATATGTGAAAGTTTAGTGATTGAATGCTCATCTGCTTATCTTGTCACCATGCTCAATTGAATTACATGACAGAGCCAAAAATCTAGGCAAAAAAGAATCACCAAAATTGACTGAGTGATCTGGTGTACACTACAAGCTTTGAATTGACCATAGTTTTCCCTTGTTCAAACTTCAAAACTTTCTGACATTTGACAGTCTACAGAGTTGTAGCTGGCACATCCACAACATCTGCATCGATGTCCATAGCTTGAGACCTTGTTTCCACAATTGGATCCAGGACAACTTGTTCCCCCTTCACAAGTTTTGGTGTTTCAACATCTTCAGGGACTCTATCAACTCCAGCCATTTCATCATCTTGAGTTCTTTGTACTGTCAGAATTGCCGCCCTTTTGGTATCCCCATTTACAACCACTGCTGTTTCCGCCTCCCGGAACTCTGAAGCCACAGCCCCCTGGACAGTCTTGTCCACTGCAGTTGAAGGTAAGGTCTCGTCATTGAGAGACAGGCGCTGGAGCATTTGACCTGCCTCTGCTTTTGTGATTAAAAGACTCACATTGGTCCTTCCACGCCAGCAGCCAACAGCTGTTGCAAGTGGTTGATCACTGCTAACCTTGTCAGCCCCATCAACTTCTTCTGCATTCCACCAAAAGAGTAGCACACAGTTGAAGTATGTCTTATCATCGGTCTGCAAGCAGAAGAGAAATCTAATACAGCAATTCAAGCAAACTGATCATGACTTGCAAGTTTAAAATGGTGGACAATAATTTCCAATCTATGAGGAAACCAACCACAACAGTCATCTGGCATACCTATAAAAGAAAATATCCACTCCAAAACACAGTGCTACAAACTTCCAAGAAAACAATTTAAAAACCAAAATGGAAAGCATGAAGCAAGCACACTGAATAGCTGTGGAGAAACATAGCAACCACATGATAAAAGGAAGTGAAAGTTCCCACCAGTAGAACTAATAGTCTTCTTGAGAGCATAGTGGTCCCTTAATATCTATTCCACTAGAAAAGTGATATACACTACAGGATTGACCAGGAAAACAGAAAAAGACTTACTTGCAGGTAAGGCAACCACACAACAGCCATGCAAAAGATTCTGCAAGGCAACTGAAAAGTTGTCACTGAATGCAGAAAATGAAACAACTTTGTTGGAGAGCAAAAGCTTGAAGTCTCTTTTAGAAGCAAATACAATCTGTTTTGTCATGTAAGGTAGCAGCACTGGTAGGCCTTCAGAAGCAATCCGGAAAGCACAAGGAGAAGTCCCATCCTTTGGTTGCTGCCGCTCCTGCTCAACCCATCACCACAAAACATGTGATTAATGAAAGAACTCCTGTAATGGTGGTGATGTAATTCCAGGAAACACATGAGTCTCCTTCTGCTTGGTAATATGACAAGAAAAGTTTGGCATCAGCCTGCACTTTGGAATTGCACCTCTGTTCTTCCAATCCCCATCCCTTATTCCTTACTCAAAGGTGCTCTTTCCAATGCAAGAGAGTTGCCACAACCACCCATTGAATATAAAATCCATAAAGGAAGGCTCTCTGGAGTGCTTACAAATATCTTGAGACCAGCTGATGTCATTTTCAGGTGTTCACCAGAACTGAAATTCAACCGTATAACATCGCTTACAGATTTGGAGACATAGTAAATCCGCTTCAGGCGAGAAGAATCTTCACTCCTTGTCACAAGATGGCCAGAAAGAGGAAATGTTTCCTTGATACCATAGAAAGCTACTAAGCTGCCTATCACTTTCTCGTCTTCCAGGAAAAGAACTGGATCTACTCCCCTCCACCTTCCCTGTCGTTGAAACCGACTACCTGTTGCCCTCTGGTTGGCAGTGGTTGCCACACCCTCACCCTCTTCCTCCACTTCCTCTTCCTCCACTATTGCTGCAATCCTGTCAGTCACTTCTTCTTCATCCTCATGGACTTCATCCTCCTCAAGTGCAGAAACTGGGATGTCCATAATTGGACCTTTTACACCATTTCCCAGCAAATGATCCTCCAGGTCCCTGTTGATTCCACTTTGATTTTCATGTTCGCTTCCCTCACTGACAAGTGAAGGTATACTCTCAGTAATGCTTGCTGACAACCCAACTTCCGGCAGTGCATTAGTGACCACCAAATCCTCATGGTCTGATGGAATGGGTTCATTAACGAGAGACAGCATGGGATTGGTTTTTGTTTCTGATGTGAAAGGCTCTTTACCTGCACAAACGTGACATTCTGTTCACTTCAATTCTACAATGAAGCTCCTTAATGTCTACAAAGAACAAAACTACACACAGACACTTAGATTTCCAAAGATGAAAAAAGCTCACCTGATTGCTTTCCAGCAGGCCTTTGTTTCTGATGCCCATCCTTGCTTTGTTGAACAACTGCATCCATATGTCCCATGAAATTCGATTAACCAAATTTGTAAATTTAGAACCACTATTGTAGACTGAGCAAGAGAGCTGAACAGAGACAAAACAAGAATCAACTGTGCAGTCAAACAGAAAAAGATACCTTTGAGGGGAGAAATCTTCTGGAACACAGCAATGAAGAAACCACCAGTATCCTGGTCATGGGGCAGTATCCGCATGGAACGTTCTAGAGGAAGAGTTGCTATTTCAGGTGGGCCTTCCTCAGATTCTGTCTCATCTGGACCTTCATTTTTCTCATCAGCCTCAGCTGCCAGATCTGCTTGACACACAGTCACAGAAAATCCAGCTTTCAAACATGACAGATCCTTGGAAAATGCCAACAAAAGGTTTACAACCCTGATTGTGATTGCTAGGTCCTTGCAATGGCAAACCTCGGAAAAATAAACATAAAATTGTCTCTAGCTCTGAACTTCAAGGAACCTCAGCAGCCAGAAAGATAACACATACAGAAAGTACAACTTGCCTGTAGGTGCAACTGATTCTTCAGCTGGTACATCAGATGAGTCCCATCCATTTCCAGAAGGGAACATACTAGGTACCACTACCCCAGCCCTGTGTCGATTAACTTGAGATGCAGAGCAAAGCCACCGTTTCCTGTCTCGAATCTGGGGCATCAAATGACAAAATTAGTAGTCCAAACCTTGTGCAACTATGTTCAGAATAAATGCGAAAGAGAATGTCCACTCACCTTCCAAGACATCATGCCAGGCCTGCGCTTGAGTTCTGGTAGTTCAGATGACACATCCAGAAGCTCCACAGATCCCCCACTAGCCCTCAATATCTGGAAGAACAGATCCTCAACAGTAGTTAATACAACTTTCTGAACAATCATTTTACAACTTGGATACATAGTAAAAAGATCCACTTCAGGAACTACAAGCCTTCAATGAAGTGAAGTCTGGCAACTGTTATGCACCTCGCCCACAACAGCCTCATCCTCCACTGGATTCAAGGAGCATGTTGAGTAGACCAGTCGCCCCCCAACTTTCAGTATAGCAACACCTGCATTTCCGACAGTCTAATATGTTCATATCCTCAAATGAAGAATGTTTGTATTCATCAGCACAATGTAAAGCAGAGCACATCCAAATCACTCTGCATGTTGCCTCTTAACATACCTCTCATTGCAATTTGGACCTGGAGACGATGCAATCCATTTGCAACACCACAGTTCCTGCCCAAGAAACAGCAAGAAATGCAAGGAATGATAAGAAACAATAGCTGGAAAAGAAATAGTGACAAGCACTACCTTCTTTAACAGGCTTACTTACAATGACAATTTTTCTCCTAAGCCCCATAACCACCCTCTGGAAATCTCGTTGCCTTCAGTTGTCTGGTGGAAAGCTCTGCACAGATGTCCACTCTGGAGAGTCACCTAGAGGATTGAATTAGAAGAATTACCAAATCAGCCAGGCACCCCTGCTGCTTCAAATAGCTACTTGAAAGGAGTGTTCAAGGCAGAAATCTGCAGTTTAGACCAAGAGTACCCTTGCAATTTTTCTGCAGCAGGACTACAAGGAGGTGTAAATGTGCATCCAGAGTCCTCAGTCCTCTGGACTACAAAAGAAGTACCATTTTCTCCAGATGTCGGGGGCTTTACGAAGGGTACCATCACCACTGCATGGGACATCACACAGTATGCGGTCAAACAACAGCCTGTTTCCATCCTCCACAGGGCCCTCAGCATCTCCTTCATTCAAGGTGGCAGCTCCACGACAGCTCTTGTCCTTCAGTCCAGGAAACAGCTGGGCATCATGGTTTGTAACCAAAATGTTTGGACTACACATACGCTTTGTCTGGTGTATCAATAGATGACATCGTTGAACATCTGAGTCATTAGCTATGACCTGCAAAAATGCAGCAAAGTTGGAAAAACCCAAGTTTAGCTAAACAGTATGGCACTGCATACTACAAACTAGTTAACACAGAGTGTATGGTTTTTTGCTAAATCTATGCACAAGACTGCACATTAAACAAAATACTCGAATGTCAACCGATCAAGCACTTGACTAAGCTTAAATACAATCATGAATAGACGTGATGGAGAGGATGAGACAAATATATCTTTCATAAGAATAGAGAAATCTCCATTCTCACGATAAAGAAGAAAACAGCAAGGTTAACACTTCTTCAGGAAGCCACAGAAAGAACCAGACAAGGGGAGACACAAAACAAAACAAAACACGAAAAACATACAGCGGTATGAACGAAAGTGCCAGTCTCACACCTGTTCAGGGACCATCAACAGTAGCATGTATGATAGTGATGTATGATAGGATGAGACAAATAGCGAGAAAGCAAACCATGCCATCTGGGAGCTCTCCAGGTTTGTCTGCTTGGTGAATCATCTCTAACAGCTGAAATGTCTTTGATCCAGGTGCTGCGCACACTGCACAATCCCCATAACTGAATTAGACGATTTATGAAAATCCACCTAATGGTCAACCTATAGGCACAGACTTTCTGTAATAATATTGTGAAAGATTAAAGGATAAATCTCAGCTAGTGGGACCTTACTAATCAAGACAAAGACTGAACCCACTTTGCTAGTTAGCAATCTGAACATCTACTCTCTGCCTCTATCCTACTCACAACTTTAGCACAAAAAGAAGGTCATGAAGGCTTACTGTCAAGGACTTTGTGATGTGGCTCCACCTTCAAAAAAAGAGGTGGAATCTGAAACATAAAAAAACACAGTAATGACACTCACTTCAGGGCTCGATGAAGACAATGCTGGCATTCTAGGGAAAATGCAAAGGACACAAGTCCCAACTTGAGATAGCCACATACCATTAAATGTATACACCATCCAACTTCAAACTTGCAAGAAGGAAGAAACAAATAACACACCATACTAACAGCTTCTTGTCGAGTGATGCTCCCAATCTCATTCTCTTGCTTCAAGAATTCATGAATCCTATAAATTCCACAAAAGCAACCTTACCCATGGTCAGAACATCCACAGAAAAGAGAATGGACATTACTGCCCTCTCTGTTCAATCAAAAGAAATCAACCAATTACTGCATTGCAACTTTGGCTTAACACAGGGCAGCCAAATGAAGACATTGAATCTAACTACAAAGCAACCACTAATACTCAAATGCCAAGTTGTTAAGCAATTACTTACCTCTCCAGAATGGGCAACTTCCGGAGCTGCATGCGAGAGAAGCTCAGGTGCCATGCCAGGTTGTCAGGGTACCACAGCAGAGGTCGTGCTGGTGCAACTTCCTCACCATCCACCTTACACCATCAAGTTACCATATGCCATCAAGTGGAGAACAAAAATGTCACAAAATGGTGAAAGTTCCAAGCAAAAATCCACACTCCAATTATTGATGCTCATTGACATGCTCATTCCTCATCTGCAAGTAGAGTTGTCCAAAAGACCCATGAACATACCTCAGCACCATCTTTCAAGTAATCAAAAAAATCTCGTTGCATTTGATCCCTGATGCCATGTGCAAACTGTCCACTACACAAAAGTTGGAATCGTAAAAGTGTCAGACACAATCAGACTCCTTGCAACCACAACTGTACATTATGGAGGCTACATGCAGTATGTCCTCATATGAACACAAGACCAAGAGCAAACATAGAAATTTATGCACACCAAGGTAACATTCAAAGCCATCACATGGCAATGATGTAAGGCAGCAATGACAGGTCTGATTTTTATCAAGCTGTGCAGTGTCAAGGTAGTCATGTTTCTGCATAAAACTGACAGAATTGACTGACTACTCCAGAGTTTTTAGTTCTTGCTTAATGTTGTGCAAGAAATGCTTAAGAGATGGTGCTGATTTGGTTCCGAATGCACATAATAAGAACTGCATACCTGCCATTGATCCGGAAAGTCGTTGGCAATGGCTTCTTGAGAGTGGAGATAAATGTGGACCATTCCTCCTCAGGTACAATGCATTGCTTCTGTTCACCATATAGGCACCAGTTCATAGTCAAGAAATGCCTGTTGCAAACTTTTTGCAAGACACACTTATGCAGCATTCAGCCATACAACCCTATAGGTGGATTTCAAGTATCATGAATTGGAGTATTGTCATTGCATCAAATCTCTCAGAAAGAGCAATAGATTAGCAAGAGCAGTTGCAAAGGGTTTACAGATGGTTCCAAAGTTGCAAGGGGTTTACAGAAATTCACACTCTCAAAGCAACTTCTTCATTGTCCACTTAAGTCAATGCAGGACTTCTGATGCTGTGCTAGGTTTGCCACAAATTGAATGACTAGTTGACGCAATAAACCCCGTTGTAGCTGTGGATTGAATCACTTGCGCAACATCGAGAATATACTTCGTGATGACAGAAACCCACATTGTCTGCGCGCTGATAGACCATAAACCTCAAACCTTCATCAAAACTCCTGCTTTCCAAAAGTGCGAGAAGAATGGGGTGAGAAATGAGTGAATTTAGGAACCTTATAGAAAAGTTCGAAAGAAGTGCTCTCCATCACGAAAGGCATCCACCCAGTTTCCGACGATGGTTGTGCATCAGGCTGGTCTGCTGACGGCTCAGGCCGCGACTTCTTCCACACGTTGGGACGCCCATCACGAAAATCCCGACGCTGTGTGCGGCCGCGCTTATTGCCACCATCTCTCCCCCTTCTTCCCATTGCTGCCTTCCCCTGTCTGCTTCTTGAAAGTAGCAACAAAACAACAACAACAAAACCCAAACTACGAATCTGTGAAGAAAACTGAAGAAAAGCACTTCTTCTTCTGAGGTCAAAGACCAGATTAGGGTTTAAGGAGCATGACAAAGGATCGTATGGGTATGGCGCTAGCACCTGATGGAAAGCTCGGTAGATGGGAATCCTCGTGCCGATCTTCGACGTGTTTTTGGTGTTCAATACCGATCCGCTTGTGGGTGACGGTGGTTTACGTACAATCTAAAAGAGTTTTGATGTTAGCTCCGAAGACTCTAATGTACTTACTGAATGTATACTTGGCCAGAAATTTTCCAAGGAGGAAGATTGCACATCCACATGCCTGATGCTACACACATGAGTGAATGCAGGATTAAGAGGTTCGTGCTCTTAAGATCTTATCCTCAAAAGACCGTGCTTGTGCATTTTTGTGTGATGTCTTCTTACTTCTCGTCCTCTTTCCTTGTTTTTAAAAACTTTTTATTGGGGTTTAGGGTTTAGGGTACCTTGATAATCCCCTTCTCTTTGATGTTTTTGTTGAGCTAGCCAACATCCTGGCTCAGTATGTTCATTTCATTTACTGCCGGTTTTGTGATAGAAACCCAAACTTGATACATTGTTTTCTGCATGAAATTGACCTCCACTCCTAACCCAGGAATATGTGATGAAGTCAGTGGGGATGTTATGGTAGGCGATCATTACCATATGTGTTGCTGTTGAAGGTCACTGAACAGGCATGTTACTTGCTATTGTTCGAACCACTCCTCAAACTTTCTCTTTGTTTTTAGGTTTGTAGTCTCCTCTTTTTCCTGTTAGCTGATATGTTATTGGATCTACAGTACTATTGGTGCCAGTTCATATCAACATTAAAAACTGAAATGTTGAAAATCACCAAGTTTTCAGAGTTAGGAAATGTTTGATTCCGATATACTCTGGGTCAAGGTTTCAAGAGCTAAACAACCATCTTCAATTCCAGAGATTAAGGAGTCAACACCAAGGGATTGAATTGGAAGTCTGAGCTACAGTTTGTCTATCCTTTAAGGACTCCCCATTAGACTCTTTTTGGAGTAGAGGAGCGCTTTTTAGCCCAAGTTGCTGTTCTGATGTACACTATTTTGATGTGAGGAAGATGAGAAAAATGGCATGGTTTGACTGCTGAGCATTCACGATCTAGGGTGATGAATGACAGTGCAGAAGGATGCTGTAATGGAACTCTAAAGAGATGCTCAGGGACCAAACACAAGCTGAAAGAGCAGTGGCAGCAGTGGGGGTGAGTAAAGCAGAATTTCAGTTGAGGAGGCTTTTGGCAGCACAAGTTTGCCAGACTAATGAATGCCAAGCTGGTGCGCTATGTGAGTACTATGCAGAACTTGCTAAGTATGTTTGCTGCAGATCAAAAATCTCCATCCATCCCTGCTGCAAAGGCTAAGGAGTATGCTCAGCAGATTGAGCTTGTGGCTTAGAAACTCAAGCACAAACCAGGTGTCCGGTACAAGGGATACCAGGAGTGCTGAGAAAGCTCCATTTGACCAGAATAAGCAGTTGTTACCCAGAGGAATCCATGAACCCTGTAAAATTGTGTCTCATTCAAAGGTAGCTGTATCACAGACATTGAGCAGGAGGCAGTGAAGGCAAGATGGTGGTGAGATTGAAAGGTTTGATGCAGCAACACAGGTGATGGTGTAAAAGCAGAGGGAGCTGCAGGAGGGTCTGACAGATGAATAGTGGTGCAGCAGCAGAGCTTAAGGACAGCAGTATGGTAACAGATATTAGCCTACTGGATGCAGAGCATGTGCTTGACCCCACTGAAACTGTTTTGGAGCTCAGCCTGGCTGCTTCCTGTTGAAATTAAAGAACAGTTTGATCTAATGTAAAGTCCACTAATCAGACAACATACCTCAGGTTGAGAGCATCATAAAACTAAGAGTGACAATGGGAACTAGGGAAGAGCACAAAGAGATAGCAGTGGTGGAGAGTTTTACTGATGACAACTTCCATCTCTAGAAGTCTCAGATGCAGTTCATTTTTGAAGTAAAGGAGTTGTGGACAGTAGTAGATGGTTTTGAGACCATCTTGCTTGACTCAACAACAGCAGAGTTGCATGCAAGAAGTGGGATAAGCGAGCAACAGTAATGATACTGAATGTAATTGACAGAGCACAGATGGAGACTCATCAACTGCACAACAGCAGCAGAGATGGCTGACACTAAACATGATACATAACTAAACTACAAAAGAAGTTTGACAAATATCACATGCAGTAGAGTGATAATGGATCAAGCTATTGCAGCACAAGTTTTGCAGTTGCCAAGAAACTCACTGATCTAGGTGAGACAGTGAGTGAGTAGGTTTGCCACCAAGTTATTATGATCCATTGCTGGTTGCATGGGATAGGGGATAGTGTTCCCATTGCAGAACAAACGCTCAAGTCCTTTCATGCTTGACTTCTTAAAAGAGAAATTCTGCATTGAAGATCAGACCAGGAGGAGTAGGGGAGGGAGATAGAGCATCTTTTGCTGCAAACCGTGGTGGGATCAGGAGTTCGGGTCATAAGAAAAAGCAGAAGGAGCTCACTCTAAAGCATTGTAAGGAGGGGACACAATCTATTGTAGAAACTCAAGAAGAACTCGGAGTGCTATGAGTGTGGTGAAAAAGGTCATTGGACAAGAGAATGTGCCAAGAAGCTTGATGGGAATGCTGAGTGCAAGCGCAATACACATGAGTCAAATTTAGTTTTATCTGATGCTTTTGTGACTATTGATGACTTTATTGAAGAACTTGAGAGCATGCTTTCCATGCCCACTACAACAAAAGGTGTTGTATGCCAAGTGATTTCACTAGATTTTGAGTGATTCATTGATCCTAGTAAACATAGATTAGCTGAAAAGTAATGAATTCATTGGTCTAGTGAATAGGGACTAGTGAATTGCACCCACATTAATGCCTTCACTATGTTATAGAATCCAATCTAAAAGTTGTGGAGAGTCAAGTGTATCGTACATGCAATGTTGATGTGAGTGATAGTTGCATACTTCACAACACATGATTAGACAAAAAGCATTGGTTCAAAACCATGAGAGCCCTATTAGGCATGGTCCGTGTTGCAAATTCAATAGTTCGGGATGCAAGGAGAGGTGACATTGACATCTTGTCTCAAGTGAAAGGCAAATGGTAGCCATGATTTATATTCAAAATACTTTTGTTATAGCTAGTTTATTTGTTAAGTCCAAGCTACCTGCTTAAAGTTTAAGCTAATATAGTTTATTGTAAATTATTTATTTTAGGTTGTTTTAGGTTTTTTAAATTTTAGGTTATTCTATTTTAGATTATAAAAAATTATTATAAAAATATCCTAAGTTATTAGACTAATGTAAAATAATTTAAAATAGCCTAGGATAGAATATATATATACATATCCTTTTTATTAATTGTGTTATCTATCTGTGCGTCTGTCTGTCGAGGTCCTGATTCTGGGTTTCAGGACCTTGACGGATAGACAGACATGACCTCTCTGTATATTTCAAATGGCGTTGCTTAGGGTTAATACCAAGATTTTTTTTTTTTCGCCCTTTTTCGACGGGCTGCCCAGGGTTAATACCGGGGTTTTATTATTATTATTATTATTTTCGCCATTAACTGACGGTCCTACTCAGGCTATAGCATTTAAAAAAAAATAAAAAATGACGAATTTAGTAAAACAATGCAAGGGCGCCTCATAGTGACCGAAGGTGGCGGGTACCCACTAATATGAATATATAATTAATCAATTTATGATATGAATCAAATAAAGTATAATAGGTCAAAATAGCTCACAATATTTCGTAATTTAAAATAATTTAATATATAATATTTTAAATATACAAAAATAGCATAGAGTTAGAATAATGAATAATACCTGGCAATAAAATAATTTAAAATAATAAAAATAACTTAAGATAAAATAAAATAAAATAAGTATGGATAATTTAAAATAAAATGACTTAAAATAATAAAAAAACTCAGCGTAGAATAACCAATAATATCTTCAAATAACTCAAAACAACTTAAAGCAATTAGAATAGTTTAAAATAGTCAATAATAGCTTAATGTATGATAACCAAGAATAACAAAATATAACTTAAGATAAAATACGTGAAAATAGTTTAATGTAGAATAATTAAAAATAAACAAAAATAAAATAACATAAAATAATATAAAAAACCCAAATATAATGTGCAAAATTAATATGCAAATAATATAATCTAAGGTAAAATAATTTGTAATAACCGGGTGCAAACACATTGTGGTGGTCAAAAACGTTGTCACAATATATATATATATATATATTGAAATTATGTGACATTTAACTTTCACCAAGCCAATAATAAAAGAGATGTTCATAAAATATACTCAAAATAAGGTAGTTCAATTGTAAAAAAGCTCAGGGTACAATAGTTTAGAAATAATCAAATTAACATAAAATAATTAAAAGAGTTAAAAATTAGTTAATTTAAAATAACGAAAAAAAAACCAAACATAAAACAACCTAGAATAACCAAACTATCCTATGAATAAATAACTTAAAAAAATTTTAAGGAAAAAATATTTCAAATAAACTAGGGTCACCTAACCAATGATAACCTACATAAAAATTTAAAAAGTGGTTTAAAAAATGTTCAAATTTCCTAAACCAACCTAAGATAAATTAGTCTAAAATCAACCAAAAAAATGATAAAAATGACACGTTTTTTCTTTGTGGATACCTTTCCAGCGAGGGCTTCTATTTTCACTCTCCTCCCAACACGTGCACAAGCTACAGATTTGTACCAGAGAGAAAGAGCATTGACGACTAAAGCTAGCCTTATTAGTATGAATCCAGGTTGCTAATCTTCAATTAGTACTCAATTAGTAAAATTAGCACACATGAATTAGGTCAGTGATGAACAATGGGTGCTCATCGTGTTCTGTTTTGTTGGTGTTAGAGAGTGTTTTGTGTGGGTGCTTTTGTGTAATCTCGAGATTGTTTGTTACAAGACCATTGTAGTCTGTTTGTGCAGGTGCTCCAGTTCTGGAGAGATTTATTTACAGCCCCCATCAGTGTGCAAGGTTCGATCGGAGATTTGAGCTTCATTGGAGCTCAATCTGATCTTGATCCGGATCAGTAGACTCTTTGGGTGTGAGCTGTGGGAAGATGGGGAAGGAGGAGGGAGATGGAGCAGGAGTGGGTGGGTGGTTGTTTGGCAAGGGAGTTGGAGGGCCGCTGCTGTTTGGGGATGTGGGAAGTCAGGCGAAGGATGTTGTATACAAGGGGTTTGTTGCAGGGCACATGCTGATGATCTCGTGCTTAGGTCCTGTTGGTTCGACTCTGACCAGCACGGCTTCCATCACGCAGGATGTCACAGTGGGTATCGTCTCCGCTAGTTTTCAGGATGGCAACACTAAGCATGATCTTTCGTTTGATACCGCGGGCAGCCAAGTATATTGCTTCTTAACCTCCCTTGCTCAATTGTTGAGGATTGATATTGTATGGCGAGAAGCTTTGGGGGGATTCTGTTTGGACTTTTTGCTGGTGCAATCTGATCTGTTCTCTATTACTCACTCCACCATTTGATAGCCGAAGCTCTTGTAAGTCTGGTGTACGACCAGACCTGCTCTAATCTGGTCTAATCCCTCTCGTCAAGAAGACGACACCGTCCAACTCTTTACTTGTTGCATCTTATATGTCATATCTTAGATTGGGAGGTTCTGTTTAATTGCCACACTTCCAGTAACTAGTTTGGGATCCATTCTGAGCAGCATCTAGAATGCCATCCAGAAGGTGGGTGTGAACGTCGAGCTATCTGCAGGCCTTTCCACTGGCATATTGACTCGATGATCAAAGCAGAGAGTGTTCCTGTGACCAAAGTACCTATTGCAAAGAGTGTGAGAGAAGATTAGGGAGATCTGAGTTATAGGGTTTTTGGATTGTGTGCAGATAAATGCTTCCACAACTTACACCAATTTTGGTGTGCCAGGTGTGACAGCAGGAGTGCAAACATCTTTTCCTGGAGGAGTGAATGAAGGCAAAGCACATGTACAGTCCTTGCTCAATATTTGTGACACAATATTGTGTTTTGTGTGCACAATTCTGATTTCCAGCCTTGAGTCCTGGAGAGTGTCACAAAACCATCTTGCAGAAGCACTTAACTAGAGGAGTCACAATATTGCAGCAGAACATGTATTCCTGGTGATGTATCATCTTATGTCTGGAAATTTCTCACAAGCAGTCTTTCATGTACTTGACTGATCCATCAAAGCTTTTGTTCTCACTGTGTGTATGGCTGTGTGCACAGGTGCACTATCATCATGACTTTGCAGCACTAGGTGCAAAGGTTTATGGCCTCAAAGTAGCACCTGAGGTTGAACTATCTGCAAACATAGGCTCTCAGAAGCTATATGTGGGGGGCTCTGTTCTGTACAATACACAGTTGAGAATAATTGGAATGACTAAAGCTGGTAAAACTGTAAAACCATATTTAGGCACCTTGTCTTCTTAGGAGCATTTGTTTGATCCTGTTCAAGCTAATTCAGTATTTTTCTGAGGAAAGCTGATATGATTTATTCTTTACAATGAGTCATTCATAGGACTCTGTGTGGGCAGTAATGATAACAACGTGATGGTGAACAGGGTTTGGATTCACAACACCTGAGTTCACAGCAGCTGCGATTGTTGATCCTTTGATTGACAAAAGTATTGATGTATATGTAACACGCTTCCTCTCCCCAAAATGTCAAGTAGGAGCGCACATCAATCGCTTGCAGGACAAAGGATTGACAGCAGCCAAAGTGGCAGGATCTTACATCTGGGATAAGCACACTATTGTAAAGGCAAGGTTTGATGACAAGGGCATAGTTGCGGGTCTGCTCCAATATTCACCAAATCCACTCATCACTTTCAGCCTTTTTGCAGAGCTCAATTCAAGGGACTTAAAAGCACATCCCAATGTGGGTTTGAGCTTGTCACTGCTTGCTCGTGCTACTAGCTGAACAGATTGGGAAAATGCCTCTCTTTCTGTTTGTAGCCTTTGAATGTCATATGCAATACAAATTTCACAGTGATTTTTTTGAAATCATCTGGGTAGCAGTTGCACATTGTCTAAAGTCGTAAAATGTGTAAGCTCTGGGAGCTTGAATGTACCTTGACATTAATTCTTCACATATTCTCTGGCTAACAAGTTTATGGAATATTGAGATAAATTCATGATATGCTTTCATTTAGGAAACATAAAATGACTTTTTGCCTTCTTATTGAATGGATTATCTTTGCACATATAGAGATAACCACATTGTTAGCTTGACATGTTCTAATCGTCAGAAGGGGACAACCAAATCGTCCTTGGACAAATCAAGAATACCTGTGTTTTCCTGGTGTTGGTTGACTTAGGACTATGTTTTGTCATTGGGTTATACACCTGGCAGCTCTTGTAACTACTAGCAAGTTTCAAAGGTGGCTGTGATCACTGGGCTGATGCTTTCATGGTTGATGGAGGTCTGCTTAACAGGTGTTCAAAGTGAAGGAGGTGCAAACCATTACCCTTTATGGAGGCCTTTCTATGCCTTCAACTTAAATGCGTTGTACACAGGGGCATGCAAAAACTAAGTGAGCCTACCCTCACAATTCTGCTGCTGGTGGGATGAGGATACTATTGACTTTCTATAATTAGCTATGCAAGTGCTAGTTTACATTGGGACTAAGCCTTTGCAAACTGCTTAGGGAAATGTGACAGAAATGCAATATGCAAATTTTCATGCCATTGTTTGCTCATAGTTTTGAGCAGAGTATTAAACACTTATTTACACTTCCTGGTGCTGATGAAGTCAGTGGAGGAATAATGGCAGCTCTTCACTGCCATTCGTGCTGAAGGTGATGTGATTGTCACTTGCAAAGTATCAGGCCAAGGTAACAATCTCACTCATCCTGGTCATGTTTGCTGGGTTGGCTGGAACCGATAAATTAGTTAATTTCAAAGTGTCTTTGTCTGCAATGTCATTGAGATTGATGACAGGGTTTGGATCGATAACAAGTTATGCATCTCCACTAGCAATATATCAGTGAGCAATGGATTACTGCTGCTATGTTTGCTACCAATGGTCACAATTTCCTGATATCCACGAATGAAGTTTACCCTTCACAAGCTTTGCTGCAACTTGAATGAGCATGTTATTGACACTTTGGATTAGCTATGTCAATTGAATGCTAGCCAATTTCACAATTGAGGCTACCTCTTGCTTCAGGAAATGTGACAGAAACTCAGAATGCAGGTCTTTGTAGAGTGGCTTGCCTGAAGTTTTGTCAGACTATTAAACCCACTGTCAGGAGCTGATGAAGTTAGTAGGGAGTCATGGCATCTCATCACTGTTTTTCATGATGAAGTTGAAGGTCTGACACTTTTTGGATGACTCTCAAGAGGTTTTGATCATACTCATTGTTGGGTTACTGTAGAGTTTTCTCTGCATCTGATATACACGATATCTACTAGGTAACCAGGTAGATCTAATGTGCTCAGAGTCAGCACTGCTTTGCGGTGTTTGAATTCACATTGGAGAGAGCAGCTCTACAGTGAGTTTGGAGGTGATGGAACAATTCATGTCATGTAATGATACAACCTATAGTTGGAGAAAATCCAGGGAATGCAGAACCCAAAAGTTCATAAGTTGAGATATAAATCTGTTTGTGTCAAGGCTTGAAGGACGGAAAGAGGGAGTGCCTATTGGTTGAAGGAAACATTTGACACCTGCAGATAGAATTGAAGGTGCACTGGAAGTATTAGGAATGCACAGTTGTGAAGCTCATTGAAAAGTGGGACATCATTAGTAGAAAGTGACACAAGATATAGAACTGTCTGGCATCTTTTGGAAACCAATAATGGGTAATCAACACAAATCAATAGACAACAATCTTGGCAAATGTTTGCAATTGATATGGCAACCAATGGTATCAACGTTTATGGCACAATGATTGCAAAAGCAAAATTGTGACAGCAGATCAGTGTCTTAATTTGCAATCGCAAGCAATGAACTATTCAGAACTATGCTTCCTCAGTGACATGGCTACCATGGCCACAACCATAGAACCAGCAAGAGTAATGACAAAACAGAAGACATAAAGGAAAAAAAGAAAAGAAAAGCAAGAAAGATAAGACCAAGAAACTAGTGAAGTGACTAGTATCGTTTTGCTGTTAACTGTGGTAAACTGGTAAGATTCCAACAGCATCTGTATCAGAGACTAAAAGAATCCATGTATATTTGATTTCAAAGATGTGTTTGGATTGCTTACAGTAATGGCCTCAAATGCCTCAAATGGGTATCTGCAGGAAGAAGGAAATGGTTAAATTGGCCTCAAATAATGGACTCAAATCAGCTGTTAGTGCTTGCACTATGTGAGCTCCCAGGCCTCAGATGAAGAAATTGGAATTGCACAAGAACAATTGCTGTGCATACTTACCAATCTCTGTGCTGCATTAGAACAGAGTAATCAGTCTGTTCCTCCAGAAATCCCCTTGAAAGTTCTGTGCTGCATCAGATTTGAGGTTCATTAATCACAAAGTTTCCTCACTGTGCAAATAGTTGGAAAGCACAACTTTTCAGTATTCCATTGTTACAGAGACACTGGTACTGAAGCCAATACATTGAACAGTTGATGCTTCTTGGAGTAGGTAAGCATCAGCTACTTGCTCAGCTTTGACAGCAATATGTCCATAAGATTACACTTTGAAGGTAACTATAATGTCAGTTCTGTCCCCAAAAAAAAAACTATGTTACCAGAATGAGCACAGTCATAACCTTGTCACAAAGTATCAGACTATCACCTTCGTCATGAATGGCAGCTTCTAGAAGCACCGGGTAGACTCTGTCATGATGTTGGGTAGCACACAAGAGACACAGCTGATCAATCCTCCTTCAAGGTGCAACAAGCTTGTAAGGGCAAGCTTTACTTTATTTAAGATTTGTCCTGTACAAGCAAGCATCTAAGCCCAAGGCATAGAGAGGTCAACATAGAGCATAATGGTTGAGGTCTCCAGCACACTGAACACATCCTTCTAGCACACTGCAATTATGACAAATTTTTTTTTATGAAAGATGGCAGAGAAAACTCCACAATAAGACTTTGAACGTAGCCCTTGTGTCACTTCCAACAAAACTAAATTCATACAAGAAGAATGAGTCTGGTGATAACCTTACAACTTCAGATACTAAGCGGAAGCTTTACCAACCCTCTTTCAGATTCTGGTGCAAAGAATTCAAGATCAAGGAGATGTATATAACTAGTAGCAAAATAAGTGAAAACCCACTCAAGTGCAAGCTCATGATATTTCATCAACAACAAGTGAGACTAGCCTTTCGGACACATACAGCAATCCAACTCACATGATGTCAGAAATGCTCACCTTCTTGCAATTGTTGGTGGAAGATTGAAAACACTGATTCAAGATGGCAGTCCCCCAACTGTGTGTCATGAATTAGAATTGCACCATAAGCATGCATGCAATTTGGCAATTCTCACTATTTTCAATTTCATAAATCTTGTGACTGTCTCCTCAGACGATGACGGGCATATCTGTCCAAGCTGTATCAGAAATTCCCTAGGGTTGTGGCTGGATTTGGGATTGATCTGGTGTGTCAGTCTCCTCCTTAGCCATGACCCCCAAGTGTTGTAAACAAATGATGCATCATCTGTTGCATCCTGTGATTCAGAGTTTTCCCAAATCTTTGCTCCACATTTTGGTTCATCGGCTCTTTGATTCCCAACAAGGGCCTCTTCTACTGGACAACGAATCCCAAGGCATGCGTGTTTCAAGGGCGATTTGGTTGCTCAGCGTAAGTGCCAATTGGGAAGACTGTTGAGGACCGTAAACCCTAAACCCTGAACTGAGAGATTTATGATTCTGTAGGGTTAGTAGGAGATCTGGTCGAGAGCAGATACAAAGATCTTGCCAAGAGCAGACCTCAGATAGGCAGCTGGAGAATCCCAACAATTTGGCGGTGGGCGTTTCTGAAGCTTTGCTGAGCTCTACAAAGAAAACGGCTAGCATGGGAACATCCAGGAAGAAAGCTTTGCAGGGGCTTCTACAACCGTCAACGGAGCTGCTATCGAAGGTCATGCTCGTGGGCCGGCCAAACGTCGGAAAATCGGCTCTGTTCAACAGGTGCGCAAGCGTGGATTTCGCAATGCAACACAGCGTCGGTCGTTTTGGGTCGCTAGCATTTTCGTAGCTTTGCATGATGCTGCAGTAAAGAAATGGTCTAGGTTGTGGACGCATGATCGGCATCTCAAAAGAAAGCTGTGACCATTATAGCAATCCAACGCAAGTCCAGAAAAATGGGCCTCAGGATGCAGTAGTGGAATCGGCATGGAAAACATTCTCCTTCTTCCAACATGATGGATCAGCATTGTTCTCAAGCCCGAAGTGGTCTAGATTGTTGTGCTCATTTCACAAAATGGCAGTATTCGCAAGAACAAACCCAGAAACACTGTGTGGAAGTCCCTTGATTCTTTTCAGGTGCAAGCAAACATAGCAGCATGTTCACAGACCCGGATTCTGTGACATGTTAGGATTAGAGGCAAGAGATAACTGGAATTTAGCAGCGAGTTTTCAATTTGGGCTTCCTTCAAACAGTATGGTGTCTGTTTTTGTCTGCGTCATAGCTTAATGAAACTTGGAACCGATTCTGCTAGTTTCAAAACTAGGTGTAGCTAGCTGCCAAAATGATGCGAATGAGGATTCCTTAAATGCCCCACAATCTGCTCCTAATGCCATTAATCCACATGAGTATGATTGGTGTATGGATGGCAGATTTTGGGATTTACCAAAGGATGTGTATACTATTGGGTGGTTTGTGGTTTAGGGTTCATGTTCATGTTGCACAAGAGTGTGATAATAGTGAGTCGTTTCATGTGCACCACAACAGGCTGATGCAATGCTTGGATCAACAATCAGGTTGACAAGGAGACGTGAAGCACTAGTGTACAACACACCAGACAGTCATGTCACACGGGATGTACGAGAGGGTGTTGGCAAGCTTGGTGATCTTCGATTCCGAGTCATGGACACTGCAGGCTTGGAGACTTCTGCGGGGTCTGAGTCTGTCTTGGCCAGAACTGCTGGAATCACAGCAGCAGTGCTCCGTGAATGTCAAATTGCACTTTTCCTCATTGATGGCAGGTTGCTGTCTGCCTCTGAGATCCTCACTTTTGCTCTCTCTCTATTTATCAGAACGTATTAGTACATTTGCATGGAGGTGAAACAGAATGTTGGTTGGGATTCAAAGTTTGTCATTGGAATTGGGGATGCACAGAGCTGGGCTGCAGCCACTGGATGCTGATGTTGGGAGGTGGCTTCGCAAGCTTGCCCCTCATGTGCGAGTGAAGGTACTTCTCAACAAAGCTGAAGGAATGCATGCTGATGCCAATGGGGCACTCGAGGCAGCTATGGGTGAGGCCCACAGTCTAGGGTTTGGAGCACCTGTTGCGGTTTCAGCAGAATCAGGAGAAGGCTTGGCTGACCTTTATGAAAACTTGCGGCCATGGGTTGAAAAAGCTCAGGAGGAGATGCTTGCATTGCAAGAAGGTACTTCTTTCAAGCAAGTCTTCCACCATTTGCTAAACTTTTTACACAACCTGCAAGGAAATTATGACCCTAGCATAGAATGTGCCATATGCATTGCTTGCAACTGTGGGACTCATTATCTTTGTTTTGTCAACAGATTTCTCTTTTTGCCTGTCTCCTCTTCTGCTGTCACCTCATTTGACTGTATGTGGCTTGAGTGTTTCCATTTCTGTCCGAGTTGCCAAGTTTTCCAAGTTTTCACTTCTCCACCTACAGAGCTAAATATGTAGTTTGGACTTTGGAATCAGACCTCACTGTGTGGTGATCTGTTTGGACAGAGGCAAACCTCAGGGAGAATGAGGATGATGACCTTTCGGCTGATGCAGCTCTCAGAGAGGAGGACAACATTTTGAGGGGCACAGATGTAGATCTCAGAGAGGAGAACATGCTTGATGTTGGCACAGAGGTTGGCCTTGAGGGCAAGGAAAATGTTTATCTTGGAAGTGGAACTCTTCTTAGAGAGGAAGATGATGATGGAACAGAAGAAAGCCTGAGGGAGGACAAGACTGTTGTGGAAGAGTTGAAGAGAATACCATTGCAGCTAGCCATAGCTGGCCGACCCAATGTTGGGAAGTCCACACTCTTGAATGCACTTGTGCGTCAGGAGCGGGTGCTTACTGGCCCAGAGCCTGGTTTGACTCGAGATTCCATACGTGTGCAATTTGACTATGATGGACAGACAGTCTATCTGGTTAGTAAGCTACCATTTGCCTTTTTATGTTCTTTGGTGTCCAGGGATTCCTTCTTCAACTAGGCTATTAATCCCACCTGCCAAAGTTACCTAATTATGGAATTCTGTGGACTTGCCTCCAGAGACAGAATCTATTTCAAAGTAAAATCTAAGTCCACTTAGTGTGATGGAAATACTTGTCTTTGCAGAATTAGATGAGATCTTTGACAAGGAATGGATAAATTGTAGGCAACTGCTATTCAAAGCAACGAACAATACATGCCAAAGGAGGACTACCAGAGATTAAATGGTGTCCTGGCAAATTGAACACTGTGGGAGGGGATTTGGCAGGTAGACACAGCTGGCTGGATGCAAAGAGTGAAGGTGAAGGAGGGTCCAGCTGCTCTAAGTGCCATGCATGCACGCCGCAATATCCAACGTGCCCATGTGGTTGCGCTTGTTCTTGATGCAGAGGAGGTATGAAGTCCTTCATGCTGAACAAAGCTGATTGGTGGATTTTCGTGCAGACTAGAAACTTGTGCCTCTTTAGTGTGTGTATGCATTTTTCCAGAGAGTTTTGCACAGGTAACTCTACCATTTGCTGTGTGAAATAACTACTCATGATTGGTAATCTAAGTATCAGGAAATGTATGTGGTCACAGATAGCACAGACAAAGAAGAGTATGCGGCATGCAGAAGCATCTCTTGCTCAGTGGGTGATACAGGAGGGTCGAGGCCTAGTGGTTGTGGTCAACAAGATGGATTTGCTGTCTGGAAGGGAGAATGCCCACTTACGATCACTGGTCATGCGTGCTGTGCCTGAAGAGATCCAAAAGCTTCTCCCTCAGGTTTTCCATTATTTTTTTCATGTTACTTTTCAGCCATGACATCATGTTGTAATAACTACAGTGATGCAGAGGTTTTACTAATCCATTCATTATTTTGAGGACATCCCCAACCAATTAAAACAGCATCCATGACTGACTTTTTGTTTGGCAGGTCACTGGAGTGCCAGTAGTCTTTGTTTCTGCGCTTGAGGGGAAAGGCCGGGGAGCTGTCATGCACAATGTTAATGAAAGTTATAAAAGGTGGTGCGCAAGGTTGTCCACTGCTAAGCTGAATCGCTGGCTTGCTAAGGTTCAAGTTCTCCTCAACATCTGAGTAGTTGATTGATATGCTCACTTTCTGGCCTACAAAAATTGGGATTGATATACAATAGGAGGCCAAGTTGCGTTTTTAGCTTTCCCTCTTCTCATAGACTTTTCATGTTCCTGACCCTACAATTACAGAAGGCCTGCACTTTTTGATCATCCATGTTGTGTTCTTGTAGGTCATGAGTCGCCACCCAAGAAGAGGAGATAAGGGCTATGGAGCAAAAGTTCGATACATCACTCAAGTGAAGGCCCGGCCACCCACTTTTGTGGTTTTTGTCAGTGGGGCTGGCAAGATTGATGATACTGAACTTCGATTCTTTGCTTCTAGCCTTCGTGAGGATTTTGGTCTAGGTGGTGTGCCAATTCGAGTCTTGCAACGGAGCAGTAGGGATACTAGGGCAACTTGAAACCGTTGTGCAACAGCCCGGAGATAATCTTGTACAGTAGAGATCTGGATCAGAGTTTGATCATTTTATCATGCCACTGCCTCTTATCTCTCAGGTTGGAATGTTTCCTATACTTGTGTCATCATGGCAAAGTTGCAGTTTCCCATGTTTCCTGGTGTCTGGCCATGAATGAATGAATGTGAGGTCTTGTGTATGCTGGCAATGACATACTGTTGCTGGTTTGTGATGCAGTTCATTACTACATGTGAATGAGAGAAGTCTTGGAAAATTGGGGACAATGATAGGGAGATAAGCAGCACCATCAACACTAGAGGATACATTGCATGCAAGAAGGCATCCAGACCTTGTGAAGGTGGGCTCAGCAGCTGCTGCATCCTGTGGGAAATGTGCAGAAGTTTGCAATGCAGAGCCAATGCTACAGATGCAATGGGCAGATGAATAATTTGAATCTTCAATTGGCCCTGCCTGCAGGTGCAAATTACATTGTACAGTTCTGCAGAAAACATTGGCATGTGACAAACTCTATATTTCCTGTCTTCAGGTGACTTTTCTCTGACAGAGGCATTGTGGTAGAGTCTGACTGCTGCATCAATGTCTAGCTTGCAGTTATGCCAAGTAACTATCAGAAGTGTTTGTTGACAAATGAAACTAATCAAGGGTTCCAAGTTCCTTGATGAATTTGAATGTTTAAACTTGAAAACAATTTCTACTTCACCACATGCTCAATGCTAAATAAGGATTACCATGAGCAATGATTCAAAGGCAATTTTAACTCATCCACTGGATGTTCAGACATGGATAATGTTTCAAATTAGCTCAAACTTGCTGTAAAACAAAACTTCTTTCTTCTTGACATCAAACCCATGGTCAAACAGAGACATACATGTTGGTGAAGTTGGAGCCACACATTCAGAACCCATCAATGAAATCACACATCCTCATAGGTACTGAGGACTTCTCTGTATCTAATAAGTCAAGCTGAATAGAAATGAGAGATTATCTTCAATAAGGTTGGAGATTTCATATCTGATAATATCAGTGAAGTTGCACAACTACAACGTGAGCCATAATGGAGGAAAGCCTGTTGTCCACAATTTTGGAACCTAATGGCTTCCAAGTCTTGGGAAAAGTTTAGGCAAAAAATGTATCCCCATTTCATGCTTTCTCAAACGACCCAGTAGAGGTCTTGAGACTTAAGGGACCAAAAGCTCAAGCACCTGTTAAAAGCCAGATATGCCTTATGCCAATAGAACAGAACACCACTGGGCTATGTTGTCTGTTTAAATACACAACTACAACACAATTCCAGCATCTGTTCTGTGTTCATCATCAGCAAGCAACTCTTGGAGAACCTGATCCACCAATCCAGGGATGTAAGCGAGAACATGACCATATCCATCAAGTTCATGATAGTGAACCCACGGTAGTCTTTTGGCAATGTAGCGCTGAATATGAAAAGGCACTAAATAGTCATCTGTTCCCTGCCATATATGAACTGTTTTACTGGACTTTTCAAAAGGGTTCTTCAAATCAGCAGGCTCAAACTCCCAATTAGAAAACATGATGATCACGTCGCGGCATAGGGACTCAAATTTGCCTTGCTGTGTCACCTCCTCTGCTTTCTGCCAGGAGATTTATGCACTGATTTTAGAAATTGCAAAAAAATTTCCACCCTTCTACTAGTTTCCTGATCTTTGGAAGGTCAACCCCAAACCTTTGCTAATGTACAGTGCGATCTAGTACATACCCAAGAAAGACAATGAATCTTATAGGTGGCAGTGCTGACAGAACTGTGCATTAATTGCTGTGCAAATTTGTGTCACTATGTCCAGCTATGGAGCCACAAACCCCTAGCAGAACCAGCTCAACTCCTACTTCTGGATCTACCACAAATTCTTGGCCAGAGATTCACAGCAAGCACTATTCATTCATATGAAATAGTAAAAGGAAATGAGTGTACCTTGGGGTCCCGCAGCTTCTTCATCTTTGCTATGATCTCTGTATCCATTTTGCTGTATCCAAGCACCTTGGTTTGAGGGGCAGTAGAAGAGGTTGGGAACAAGGATTGTGTCATGTACCAATACACAAGCCAAGGAGCATAGTGTGCAACCCGTAATGCCAGCTTATCTCCAAGTAGTTGTGTGTCCCAAGCAGTCTTTGCTTCTTGGGCTGGGATCCCAGGCCACCAGAAGTTTGTTACTGGTGCCAACATTGCTATTCCTGCTACCCTCTCAGGAATGTATTTGATAAGACCCCAGCCTGTGTAGCCGCCAATGGAAGTTGCAATGACATAAAAAGATGGGCCCAGAGAAAGTGCATTTGCAAGATTGTCGACATCAAGTGCATCAGACTTGATAGAACGCTTTGGGTTTGGGTCACTTTGCCCATAACCAGCTCGGTCAAAAGTCACAAAGTGGATACCAAGTTTCTCCACCAAATCCTGTCATGCACATATACTTAGATCACTCTTATGATAGTTTGGCCCCTACCTGAGGACTTGAATCATAACTTATACAACAATGGTCTACATACTTATCCTCTTATATATGTAACTGGGTTGTTAGGGTTCCCATCTAGCATGCACCAAGGTGCTCTAGTTGTTGCACATCAAACATTGTATAAAATGCCTCCAAGTAGCACAATGAAGAAACCTTAGAAGCAGGGAGAGTGCTGTGTCGGGATCCACCATAGCCATGGATGGAGATCACATTCACTTTGGCCAATTCAGCAGGCACACCGCTTTCTTCATATGCCAAAAACCGACCATCTGGCAACTGCACTCGCTGGGCAGTCACTTGGGGTCCATTGATGCTATTCAGCACCTTTACTGGAGGTGGAGTTATGGCCTTGTACACTAATCCTACAGCTGCAGCTATCAACACCAAGACAAACCGCCGCAAAAGCCCTGTTCCATCCAAAAAGTTCCATCCAAACACTTTACTCACCACTCATCTGCAAGAAAACCCTACACACCTACTTGTTGTCGACCTGATACACTTTGGTTCCAAACACAGCAGAGGCTGCCAGATCCTATGTTGTTCTAGTGCCCATTTACTGAAGAAATTGCAGGCCAAACTAGGCACTTGTGTCTCATTCTTCAGCCACAAAGACGCCACTAGGCAAGCTACACAATCACAATCAACACACCAGACTTGCTACCTTTATCTTGGTGTCTCCCTACAGTTTATATGCACAAACCAACATTGCAGAACTCATCCCAGCAAGAAATTCCTGCTCCTGAGATGTTCCCTCACCAAGAACTGATCCCTGTCAAAATGTTTTTCGCACTGTCCATCCACACTTTGAAACACAAACATTCTACTACATTCTAGCTATGCATATGTGGGTTAAACTTGTGTGAAGATAGAATCTTGAAAGAAGAGCCACCCACCCAAAACCCATCACCATATTCTCACACACTTCCACCAAAATTCATGCCCTCAGGACTTGAACCCTCTACCACCCAAGCCCCCATATTTTCCACCCTACCACAACTTGAAATCTGAGATATCTCCACTCTTATCCATAGCCTCTTGACTGACTACAGATGGATTGACTAACATAAGAGAATTTTGGACATTCATTTGCAAACATTGCATGAGCCCTAGAAGGATCAAAACAGGAACACCAGAGACTATCCGCCATATTTTCCTCTCAGAAATACCAAGAACCCTTAGTTGTCACGCACTCTTTATCATAGGTGACAGCCGGAAACAGAGAACAAACGAAAAGGAAGCACATAGTAGAAGACATTGAAAAATCGATCACCTTGAGAGCGAAGGGTGTAAATCCAAGACCCCACTTGCAAGAGTTGTCGGTCGGAGCGGCCTTACCGCCAACCAACCTACTGCCTTGATGAACCTCAAACGCAGCTGAGGATCACAAACCTACTCAGTGGTACTAAGAGAGAAGGGTGAAGGGGTTGTAGTGATGATGATAGGTACCTGCAAATGCTGAAGGCAGAGTCCGCTTAGGATTGTTGTTAGGCTTGTTACGAGTGTGGGATCTGGCTGACGAGGCAGAGATCCGAGGACCCTTTCTTGCAGCTACCTGCTCACTCCCCATCGTTGCTCCAAACGTCCACAAACAACATACACCAACAAAAATATACACACACACACTGCACACACCCCTAGGTCCGTTCACATGAAAACAAACAAACAAACAAACATCCACCAGCACGACAGCTGGTTCATGGGAAAGGGGCTCTTCTTATAATGCGTGCAACACGGTAATGAGGCTGCCTGACTAGGCGTGCAAAGGAATCGGCCGACTTTTTCTCCTTGAGGTAACCGCCTTGAAGTGCCGTTGATTGCATGTGTGCGAACATGGGAAGCTCTCCCAAGTGGATCAGACGCAGTACGGTTGTTTCGATTGTTTTTTAAAAATTTTGAGTTCTTTTCCAGAATCCCACTCCACAAAAATCCACGAAAACAAGCTGAATTTTTTTTTCAGCCAGCGTAAAAAAAAACCTTTTCAAATTTGGGCTCTGTATTCGGAAGCAGCTCCTCTGGCAGAATTTCATTTTGAATTTGAAAAGTGAAAAGGGTTGGAGGGACCCTACAAAAGATCCTTACACTTTTGTAAGGTGTCCTTACAAAAATGATAGGATCCCAAAGTCCTTTCAGTTTTTTAAGGTCCCTCAAATTAAAAAAAGTTCTTTACCTTACAGCTTTGACGCTCTTCCTGGATTCTCAAGCCCAGCCTTGGGCTGCTCCATGAAATCCAGGAATAGCCTCAAAGCTATTCCTTAACCTATACAGTT
The DNA here is from genome assembly GCA_963920785.1 of Sphagnum contortum. NCBI lineage: Eukaryota > Viridiplantae > Streptophyta > Sphagnopsida > Sphagnales > Sphagnaceae > Sphagnum > Sphagnum contortum. The sequence continues at coordinate 19,044,512 of OY987278.1, forward strand.
TGTGTGTGTGGGAGGGGAAACTCTACCTGATCCCCAGAAGTCCTCGTCCTGCTAAGCCTACAAGTTTCTGGCTTTTAGAAACCGTTCCATTTCTACACCCATGTTGGCTGGGTGACCCGGTGCAATCAATTCAGATGGTGAAATCAGATGCAATCATCTCAGATGGTCAGATCAGATGTAAGGCAATTGAAGATGGTGAAACAGACCAGTACTTTCACACACATCTGCAGTCAAACATCATTGTGAAAGTGTGAAGTATAGGGGAAGGCATGCTCACCAGGCCCTGCCCTAATTTGAGGGAAGTAGTCTCAAGGATGTAGGCCCACAAATTAGAGGAGTCCCATGGGAGCAGGCCTTCCCCCAGCATGAAGCGCAAAAGGTTTTTAATTCAAATGGTGGAAGGTCTGCATGTGATCAGCTGGAAGCTCCCTTCCAAGCAGGGACTTGGGTTCAAATACAAAAAAAAACCCTTAGATTGCTTTATGAAACCAGGATCATACAGGACATGACATACCCACATGCAGATGGGATCAATCAAGATGGAAACCAGGATTCACACTAAGCAAACGTTTGACTGCTGTTTTGAGAATTTCTACAAATAATCAGGGGATCAGCATCCATGAATGACACATTTGTTCCAAGTAGCACTTTTACTTGTTGATGGACCCATCAATTGACAGATAAGTGAACCCTGGATTCATATGATACACATCATCAGATAGCTAGTTCTTGTGGGGATCTGACAGCATTTAGAGTTGTGGCTGTATCTGCCACAACTGATGCAATAAGGGATGGATTGGCCATTTTGTGTTTCATCTCCTACCACTTGTGTCAATGTTCCCTAAAACTCCACCTGCATTTCTTGCTGTTATGAGTTTTCTTTCCTCCATACCCCAGCTGTGCAACCATCTGAATGATTGACAAAACAAACAGTGACTTGTTGATCTCTATCAGATTTTTGACCCTTGCCAATAATAAGAAACTTTGGAAAAGATTCCTAATTGCATCTCTTGCAGCTGAGACCTGCCAAACCACACCAGATCTGATTGTTTGTTGCCAATCAAAATATAATCAAAGAATGCTTCAAAAATCAATTCTGTTTGAATAAAATCAAACACTGCAGCCTCACCAAAAAAGTCATTTGTTAATCTACAATTGCCGGTCACAGTATCAAAGATTTTTAGCACACTATAATTATGCAGACTCACTGGCAATTCTATTCTTCAGGTGCAGTGAAGATTGGTGCATTGCCAAGGGATGCCAATCAAATCACAGAAGCAGCAATGAAACTACCGCATGCTTGCCACGTCCTACAGCTATGTACTTTGCATCAGAGCATATAGTGGTGCATGTTCTGCTTCAAGACAAAGAAACTGCAAGCATCATTTTGAGTTGAACCAGGACAGCAGCTTCCAGAATTGGCAATGGACAGTATGTTAGTGCACAGGCATCTATGCAATATGCAGACATTACATTATGCATGAGAGCAAGCTGAATTGATGCCAGTCCCCAAGAGTGATGCTCAGGATTTCAAGGCTGTTGGCCTTGAACATCATTTCAAAGCATTGGTGAACTTTCTGCCAAATATACACTAAGTTGGGGTTCAAATGGAGTTCTAGGGTTTAAGGCTCCAGCAAGTTTCCATGCCACCATTGAAGCATTAAATGAACTGAAGATAACTGTGTTTTTGATGCTCACTACAAGAGATTCTATAGGTTCAACTCCCAAGTTTAAATGCATCTACAAACAAACCAAATGAGAATCCTGTTTTCCAGTAATTAACAAATTCAATGACCACCTTTCCCCTGCTGCTGAGAAACACAGGCATACGATACATCAGGTAGCCTATGCCCTCAATAACTGCAACCATGACTCCAGCTGCCAATACATCCCAGTCACCTGTCTGCCCTAGAATCGTCGCCAATGCATTTGAACAAAAGAATCCAAAAAGAAGGAGAAAGACTTTGGCTGGAAAATTCCGACGAACAGTGTTCCACCTCTTCAATAGTTCTTGACGGCGAGCAGATACCAGCCTTCCTATGCGAGTGCTCCCTAGATCAATGCCGCTTCTCCTTGATTTGTCAGCACCATCTCCACCACCTGGACTTCCACTTGTATTTAGTGTGCTTCTCACAATGTTGCTCCTCCCTCTTTCCAAGCTGCAAAATTGTATGGTGTCTGTCTCATCAGGGTGTTTTCTCAAAAACAAGAAAGACCTAACAAAGTCTTGGAGTTGCAACAAAACAAAAAACCAAAATCTCAACTCAACCAAGACCCAAACCTGCAAGCACGTTGGCAATACAGAAATCTTGAACACGGCATCCTAAGCCTTAAACCACTGAAGCTGAACAATTTGTGAAATGTATTTCAAAGGCTTATGAGTGTTCTGATCTCATCAGGGTGGAATGGAAATGCCTTCTCAAAGCTCAACGTCCTTACATTTTTGCACAATTTGAGACAAGCAAGATTTAGGGTTTGGGTTCCAATGGAAGAATTTGCGAAGATTTAGGAAGAAAATGAAGAAACCATGGGTGACAGTCTTCTGTATACAGGTTCTAGTGTCCAAATCCATTCCATCACGAGAAATTGTACCATCGATACATGGCTTGCAAACTCCGCCTAACAGCAATCAACAAATGAAAAAGTAATTGCTCACCTCTTGATTCGGAAAACTGGAGACAACACTGCCAATCGGCGTCCTCTGTGTACTGATGATGTTGACGCCCAGGAAGAGGCTGGGGCCGTCGTCGTTGTAAGGCTTTCCAAAAGAGGAGCTCTACAAGACTCTGGATAGAAAACCAACATCATAACTTCTTGCTACACAAAAAAGAACGAAAGAAAGAACGAAACTTCTCTTCGATCTGGTTCGATCTGCAAACCTAATATCCCTTTCAACCGTCTCGTTCACGGTCTTCCTTGTAGGAACAATCACACATTTAGTACATGCACACACCAAATTTCACCATAGTTTGAGCTTCTTCTTCGTTAAAGAATTCTTCAGACAGATCATGAAGCTCCCATATGATCATATCTCAGCCTCGTTGCTGTATAACTCACTGATAGTACTGTCCTAAGTTCAACGATACAGGCACTTGGTTCATTCAGGCTTGCAGATAGAGCTATATAACTTACTGTCAAAAGATGCAACAGTCCATGCTCGACAGTTTTGCTCCAGTACTGAAACTTTTTGCATTCTCTGATGATCTTGATCACACACATGATCGTACTGCCTCTGACAGCATCCCGGAAATAGTTGAGTTCGCCCACAAACATTCATAATCTCTATATGCATTCTCACACCCAGTACCTTGATAGACATTTCCACCCTATGTGCTGCAACATTGAAAGACAAGCAAGCATCAAGAGATGAAAGAACACATTGTCACACGAAGGCAGGTGGAATTGATCCAGTGTGAACGCTGGATCTGTTTCTTTTTCAGCCGGTTATAATGGCCGTTTTGGTTTTTCGGCGCTCATTAATCCTGCATGGGATGCATGGAGTTTTGTTTTTTTTGGTGTGTGCTGTGTGTAGGGATGGCGGCGCATCTTCATGGGAGCTGATGGTGTTGGTTGAAGAAGGGCGGCAAGAATTGAAGGCTGGGTCGGTGAGGAGAAACGGAACGGCTGTCTGGGGAAATGAGAGCTTGAAGGAGAACCCAACAGGAAGACGAGGAACAAGAAGGACAGACAGAGGAAGGAGGAAGGATATAGAACAGGAGGAAGAGTAGGAGAAGAGAGAACACGGCAGAAGAGAGTAAGCAGAAGGAGTTAGGAGTGAGGTAGCATGTTTGAGCTGTGGGAGAACAAGGCCTGCTGGTTGCCAAAATCTTTCCGCTGCGTCTGGTAGTCAGTGTGAGTTGTTTTGCTGCAGAAAGTTTTCAGAGAAAGGATGCTTGTGCTCTCGAATGTATATATCTTCTATAACTAAACCAAGAACTGTTTTGTTTTTCGTGGGTGAAAACTCTATGTATGTTCGGTGTGTGAATGATTGTGCCTGTAAGGGAGTACTGTCATCAGGGATCCGAATGTCCGGTCTGGGAGAATAGGGTCCCTCTCTTTTTGGTTACAACATGTGCAACAGAAAGTTAAACTCAGGACTTAGCGCCTTGGTGATTTGGATGCAGCATCATGTATGAATTGAAGGCTCTTCTGCTCAAGACAAAATGTAGGAAAATGCATGCTTTTGCTGCTTCATATATAATCACAAATTCATACTCAATTCTCTCGGCCATCAGGAGGTGGCTTGAGAAAACTTGCACTTGTTTCTCTTACTAGACTTTCTGTCACCAAGTTTGCAAAACATTTCCTGACTGCATTCCATTTGCATGAATTTTTTTTCCTCTGTTTCTGTTGGACCCTCTAATCTGCATTGTCCAAAGTTGTACATGAAATGGAGCTATATCGAGCTTCATTTTGGTGATTGAATGTGCATCATTATACATCTGCTCCTTGTGAAATTCAGCTCCATTTGCTTGACATAAGAAAAAAAGCTCATTTTGTGTAATCATCAATAACAACCAATTATCACGTATTTGGTAGCAGGCTACAATGATCATGTTTTAGTGTAATCATCTAAAACAACTATTGATTCACAAATTGGGATAGTCTTCAATTAATTATTTCTAAAAGGAACCAAATGTAATGGCATCAAAGATAATTTTAAAATATATTTCCCAAGAAAAGACCACTTAACATGTTTCAAACTTATGTTCCTAACCAAAAAAAGTTGAAGGAAAGAAAACATATGTTACATTCTTCAAAGCTTTTCTAAACCTAATGATTACAAACATTGAAACGTAAAATATTTTTCATATCATTCAATTTAGAAAGTCTATACAAGCTGGTAAATCTATTCATTAAAAAATTCTAATGAAATTTTTAATTTAATTATTTTTATTAAAAAACTTCAATGAATTTAGTAAAATTAAGGTGTGATGTTCTTATTGATACCATCCAAGAATGTCGTATAACCACAAACTCGGGTATCATGGGAGGTTAGTGGAGTAAAATAAACCAAAAAAATAAAATAAAAATCATGAATAGAAAAAAAAAAAAAGGAGAAATTGTTGTTTTGAAAGCAATCTGCCTTCAGACATAGAACTTACAAAAAAAAAATATATTCTTTACAATTTAGGTGATTGGAAGGTAATGCCTTTTAGTCATAAAAAAAGACTCTAGAATTATAGTGCGATAATTCTTTGATGCAACTTTCCTCCTTATGTCATTGCCTTAAAATAGCTACCCTTTGCTAGAGCTTTGAATACCTTTTGTCATAGGTACCATCATGTTCCAAAAACTCAAAACAATCATTCTAAGTGAAACTAGGAAGAAGGTAATACAAAAAACAAAAAGAGCTACAATATTCAATGAAAAATTGAACTTACACTTTGCATCATCAAAGCAGAATTAAAAATATATAAAAATACATCCTCGAAGTCCTCCACCTTCATTCTATATATTTCTTACACAATGAATTACAACATGATTTTCCTACCAACTCTCCCAATATCTCCTTCTCTCTTCTTACCATGCTACCTTGAGAATGATGCTCCTCTTCCTCCCAAGTCCTTCTTCTAACTCATGCACATATGATCCTCCTTTTCCTTTAGAAAATAGACCTTTGTTCTAATATTATCTCAAAAATATCTCAGTTGATTAGGTGAATCAAATCCAATTTCTCATCTATAGGAAATTATTAACCCAAGTAGCTTCATCTCCTCCTAAATTAGGAGATGATAAATAATATTCACCACTAGTAATTAATTAATTATTAGGGTGCCCACTAAGCTAGTTAAACTGTGGTGTGAAAAGAGGTAGTATAAAATCTGATCGAATTCTGGGTTTTGTGTCAAGCAACTCAGTGTGGCGGCGCTCCATAATGGGCTACATGGAATTGCATGGCTTTTCCTTTGAGCTGTGCATTGGAATGGGTATGGCGGCTTGTATTGATGAAGGTAGATGGCAAGTCGGCGAAAGGAGTATCGGATCAGGATGACAAGGAAGATTTTGGGGAAGCTTCTGGAAGAAGCAACGGAGGTCCGAGGGAAAAGATTTGAGGACCGTTTTAGAAGAGAAGAGACAATTTTTGAGGAAGAGAGACAGAAGAGGAGATAGAAAAAAAAACATACTTTGTAGTCAGGAGCTAGGCTTAGTTCTTTCTTTTTCCGCTGCGTCTGGTAAATCTAGTCAAGCATCTGCTGCAGATGAACTTCAGGAGAGAGAGGCAATGAAAGATTGGAGCGAGACTATTGAAGTTCTGTGAGTTGAGATGAATCGAGAGCTTGTGCTATCGGGTGTAATTGCTTTGTGAATATTGAATGGAGTTGTTCTTTGGCTGGCATCCGCGAGTGTGCTAGCCAAACAAGAGTTTGTACTTCCGAAGGTCTGTCTGTTGCTGTGTGTGTTCGTGATGCGTAGTCTGTAGACCTCGAGATCAGTAGATGGATCAGGTCCTTTGAGGAGTTTGGTGATGTATGTGCAAGATGTCAGATCAGAATCTGGTTATGGTGTAGCACCAGGGGTTCGATGGTGTTGGCTGTAAGCTGGACCCCTCCTTTTTTTTGTCACAAAACTACAAGATTTCTACCTTGAACAATTATTGTTGTCCTTCAACTAAGATGGTCATTGAACAATTAGTGTATAAGAGAAGCCTAATTTGTAGAAGGGAACAAACGTGCAAAAGTAGGCTAAAAAAAAATCTCTCAACATTGCAATCCTTTATTTTTAATATAAATGTAAGAGAGTAAATTCAAAACCTCTTCAATATCGTTATGAAAGCATCATGCACTTTTATTAAGTTTATAGTAAGTTGTATACCAAGTTTCAAAAACATTTATGTAAGATGAATATGTAAATTTAAGTAGATTTTAAACTAGTCATGTAAAATGTGATAGAATTAATTAATTTTAAATTAGAAAATTGGAAAAACATGACCTTTATTATGTAGAATTTTTAAATAATTAATACATTTTAATGTGCCTTCGACTTGAACTTACCAAAAATTTGATTAAAGTCCTATTTGCATATACTTAGATTTTCAAAAATCTACTTAAATGCATGTAAACGACATAAAGCATAATATTATTATATTAAAATTGAAGAGAGTCCTCATATTGACCATTAAATTAAGAAATACTTCAAATATTTTTGTATGAAAATTTATTTATAACTATTTTCATTAAAAAAATAGGTTAATAGATTGGCCTACTTTACCAGGCTTGCACACATAAATCTTTCTTTTTTTGCTTTTGGAGCTTAGAGAGATATTGGAACCCTCCACCTAATGCATCCAATGCTACAAAAATCACTCAAATGATCAATAAATGAGCAAGATATGCCATGTGGAAGTGAAGGGGGTAATTATTAGATGACAAGGTGGTTAAAACAATTTATGTTTTGGAGATTATGATTTTTGGACATTGTCCTATTGCATGTGGTCTTCAAAAAAGTTTGTAAAGATTTTGTTGGTGCACCCATACCTCTTTTAAAATTATTACGTCAAGAAATGAAAAAGGTATAAGGTTTGGAAGAAAAATTTGTTCAAGCATTCAAAGATGTTTTCTAATGCTTCAATTAGCACACCAATGGGCATGATTTTTTTTTTTTAAAAGACAAAAAATAAACAAGAGATGGTATGTATTTATTGATATAATATTGTTTGGTGATAGACAATTATGACCGATATATACTTGGGCTCCACACTACTTTGCAAAACCAATAACAATCAACTATTTTAAAATTATTTTTACATTCCCATATGGTTTCCAATAGTTTTTCATTATTTAAATTAATCTCAAATTTAATTTAATTTAATTTGAATTAATATAAATATCAAGGACATGAAAATGGACATGTTAATTTGACTTTTCATATCCATGTTGGTGGGTAGGGGAAAGGAATGAAATAATTACTAAGATAATAAGTAGTAATTAAGATAGGAGATAATAAATAAAAAAGGAAAGCTAGAAAATGAGATAGGGATGAATTGTCTTTGAATTTTACATACAAATGACCACAAATAAATTTTGAAATATCATTGTGATATATATTAGTTCCTTGTTCTTTTTGTTATTGAAATTATGATTGATTAGTGTTGAAACAAAGTCATTGTTATGTTATCCATCATGTTGTATAGTGGTCATCTTAACACAGTAATTGACAATTCTTTCTTAAAGCCAAAAGCTTGGCAAAAGTGATGGTTAGAACTTCAATGATGCAAAACAATTAATATTTCAATTAAAAAAAAACTATGTTAGTTAGTCCAAATAAAACTTAGTTAATTTTACTTGACCAATATGAAATGTCACCAAAGTTTGTTTCACACAAGGAGGTTTTTAAATATTTGGTCTTCATTTGAACTTAATGGTGGGTATGCAAGGAATTTTTCGAACCAAGCCACTTAAAAGAAATAAAATATTTAGGAACTTATACAACAAAGATTGAGGCTCAAAACATTAAACCATAATCAACAAATGTAAGGGTGATTTTAAATATAGTATATACACAATTTTTGTTGAAGCTAGAGGCAAGAATAATTGATTTTTTTTTTTTTTTTGCTTGATGTAAATTAAACTCCAACATTTTAACTTATTTATAGCAAACAAATTCTAAACTTGAATATCACAAATACTAAATTCCAATTCAATTTAGACATATAAGATGTCAATGAAAACTTAGTTATGGTTATATAATCACAAAACTTGAACTAGTTGATGTGATTATATAAGAACCAACATAGTATACATACATAAATATATCAATTGTTACAAATTATTATATGTCTCATTTTGTTAAGCAAAAAATAGATAGCCAAATCTAGAAAGTTGAAAGTTCCAAAGTAAGCTAAGTTGAACTTTATATCTATGAAAGTTACTTTATGGATGAGAATATAAACATGTATGAAATTTTGTTGTTTTTTTAATAAGCTAAGGCTGATGGAAATAAATGTTCAAGAAATAAAAAAATTACATTTATATTGCATAATGTAAAAGGTTTAATTCAATTTCAATATTAGCATTATTTTGGTCAATACTATTGGATTCATGTGAAAACACATTACTTTCAGTGAAATCACTTAAAATTGTTATGCCTGTTTCATTAGGTGTCATCCTTTCTCCTCTTGATTGCATCTCCATTTCACCCAAGAGCATGGCCAGAACATGGGACATCAACGGACGGTTTTCAGGTGTGGTTTGAATACATAAGAATGCCACATCAATAACACGTTGCAGTTGAATATCCAAAACACCGTTGTTGTGTATTCTTTCATCAACAAGATATGTCAACATATTGTTTTCCTCCAAAGACCTTGTCTGCACTATAAGTTGTCATTTTAGGCTTAATATTTCCAATATTTAGAATGCTAATGGAAATTATACACATTGATATATATGATCTAAATATATGATTTAATTAAATGCACATTTATACATGCATGTATTCATGCTATATGTCAATGTGTAAAAAATATCACAACACACAAACATTATACCAAATAACATGTATATCCATGCATGTATGTACATTCATTCAATGCACACCTCAATGATGTTATCATTATAGGCAAAACAAATAGTAGTGGCATGTAAGGAAACTTACCCAATTGCAAAGGTTTATTTTTTTTGGTGGACGATTATAATCCATGACCTTCCTACCACTTACGATTTCAAGGAGAAGAACCCCAAAGCTATAGACATCTAGCTTTTGAGTGAGGTGGCCATAAGTGGCATATTCAGGTGATAAATATCCTCTGAACAAACAAACAAAAAACAAACCACAAAAAATGATCAATTTCTTTTGATATGAAAATTTCAATCTTATAATCATGTGGTACATTGCAATATAAATTCAATGACATGTATGCCAAATAATCAAAGTAAAAGGACATGGATCAAAAACATTGCCTTTTTTACCTTGTTCCAACAATTCTTTGTGTTAATACTTGGGTGACATCATCAGGGAATAATCGTGCTGTTCCAAAGTCTGCGATCTTAGCATTCAAATTCTTGTCAAGAAGAATGTTAGATGCTTTGATGTCTTGATGAATGATACATGGTTGTAACTCTTCATGAAGGTAAGCAAGGCCATGAGCAATTCCCACACATATGTTAAACCTTTTCGACCAATCCAAAAACAAAGCGCCTTCCATTTGGTTTCCTGCACAAACAAATATTTTATCAAGACAAATGATTGACGATCACATAGCTTGTTGTAAATCATTTGCAATGATTATTTTGGGCCTAGATGTAAATTGTGTCATACCCCATAAAGCTTCAGCAAGATTTTTGTTTTCCGCATATTCATAGACAAGAAAGCGTCGTTGTGCATCTCGCACGCAATACCCTATCAATTTCACAAGGTTCTTGTGTTTGATGCCAGTGATGAGCGCAACTTCATTCAAAAATTCACCAATATCATTTTGTTCAGAACTTTTCAAGCATTTTATTGCTAATTCTGTACCATTTGAGAAAATTCCCTGCAAACAAACATCAATTGTTTTCAATTTACATATTTTTGTAAAAGACATATTTGTAAAAAATTGATGCAACAAATCTTTTTCTAGAAAACCTTTGCTAATTGTATGCACAATTTGATGTGACATATTCAACATAGTAAATCATAATTCAAAAAAATTGAATTGTAAAGTTCCATGCAATCTGTAAATATAAATGGAGATGAAAATTGAAAGTCTATTTGAATGATTTGAATTCATGCATAAGATTATATGTAAATGATTGTGTGTGTACATGGTATAAAAAAAACTACTCACCTTGTAAACAACACCAAAGTTACCTTCTCCAAGCTTGTTGTCAAGATGGAAATCTCGAGTGGCTACCCTTAGCTCATGATATGAATATAACGTTGATTGTTTCGCCATTTCTGCAAACATATTAATACTTGTTTTCAATACTTTTTTTGTCCATAAAGGCTTTTGAATTGAATATCAATGAATCCATGCAAAATCTTCAAAACAAAATGATTATTGAGTTTTGAAAAAAAATTGATTTAATGCATATTGATTAGTGTGGACATCTTGTGCTTTTTCATTTTGTCAATTTTCATTGCAAATTTTGAACCTTGTGTTTAATATAAATGATTTCATTTTCAAGGATTAAAGAGCAAACCTTTTTGGATGTTACGTAAAGTTAATGTTTGTGCACGATATTGCCGAAATGTGATGTAATAGATTATTCCACCAATAATTGCAATAACACTTGGCAATGTTATTGACAATATCAAAGTCAGTTTCTGAGAAGAGCTCCATCCACTGCTAGTTGTTTTGAAAATGTCAACACGCATATCCCCAAAACAAAATTGATCATGTTCACCCAAACATGCCATGTCTATTTAAGAATACTAAGTTTCAAGCTTCAATAAGAAACAATTAGTTGGAGGAATTATATAATTTCAATATGGCATATCTAGGGTCAATGTAATGAATCTTGGAGTAATAAAATTATTATATTAATTTCTACACTAATGAAAAATTGATAAAAATGTAAATTTCACAATGGAAGTTTGAAATTATGCAATTTCTTAAAGGTGAAAACACACAATTTAATATTATATAGTTTTAATAGTAAAATTCAAAGAACAACACAAATAATTTCAATACCCTACATATTTTTCAAGAATTCTTCTTGATCCTTCACATTCACTTTAATGTCATACTGAAAAATATAAAAAAATGTTAATTACTTATATTATCGATAAATTGGGTAGATATCTACCCAATTTACAATTTATAACATAAGCTTGTGAACTCATAATGTGCCATTTAGTTATCCTATTTTTCATGGGATTGAATTTTGGCATTATAGTTTAAACCCATTGTGTGTATAGATAGTTAGTCACATGGCCCCCATGATCATGTGCGTGTGTTAATATCCTTTTTAGCTAGATTTTTTGTCCATAATAAATTTGTGTACTAAAAAAATAATTGAATGTAAAATTGTGATTTATTCTTTTTTTAAACTCACCGTGGGTAATGTTTGGTGAAGATGAATTGTAACGACAATTCAATTCTGCATTCTGAATTTGATTTGATGAATCACCATATATGATGAACTCATTTTCTGGGGAACCATTTTCAATCTTGCTACAACATGGATTCCCTCCAAGCCTGCAAAGACAATGTTAATATCAAATCGTTGCATGGAAATGTGAATATTCCATTTTGTTTAATAAATAGAATAGTTATTTTATACGGTCCTTTGATTTTTTAGACATTTTGTTGATTGGAAATACTTGGAATTTATAACTATTAAAAAGATATAACACACACACACACATATATCTATGTCAATTTGAAGAAAAGTTGAATACTCACAAAACTGGTGTATATATGCCAGTATCCCAAGTTGGTATAAGTTCGTTAATATTGTTTCTCACTATCGAGAATTCTGTGCTTGCTAGCGATGTGCTTGTAGTCATGTTTAAAACTCCATCAAAAGCATTATCATCAAAGTTTCTGCATACAAAACAATGCCAAATTGTTGGTAACTTCTCAATTATATAAGATTCAAGTACAATCTATCAATGTACATTGTACATTACATAGAAATAACCAACACATTAAGAAAATGTTTTATTGATCAACATAGACTTTGAAATTAAAATATGTTGTGCAAAATTTTCAAGAACTCACAACTAGGTATTGAAAGAAAGTTCCATCAAGAAACCTTGAAGCTTTCCTTTCATGCTTTGAATTATCAATCAGAATTAACAGTTTATAATTTGATGGCATTTCAATGTGTTAGAGCTGGACCAATATATATGATCCCTCATGCCATTTCCATGTTTAAGTTCCCATTTCTTGAAAGATGCATCCAATAACCAAACATATTTGTAATTGGAAATTTGTTATGACCAACGTTTTTTTCTCCCCTCAATTTTGTGATATTGAAAATTTGGCAAAATTTTACAAGAAAAGAAAATTTATTAGAATTTACACTAGGAGAAAAAATTCCGAAAATTCCCCAATTTTATGGTGAAAAAAGTTCAAAATTTGCTAATGAAAAAAACATTGGTGATAATTGATGTATAAATATAATACTTGGAAAAATGGCTGAGGTTTGTTTCCATACTCACATTACTTCTAGATTTTGAAGACAATTGAATAGTTGAGATGGAAATGAACTATTGAATGAGTTTCCTGCCATGTACCTATGTAGACCAAGCATGCCAAAGCCCATATGAAGCTCATAAGAATATTGGAATCATACAGATTTCTCTATGCAATTTAAAACCAATTGATAAATTCTTTTCCAAAAATTGAAGTAGCTTTGAATTTAGATGCAATTGATTTAGTATTCTTCTGATTAATTATAATGATATGCATTGATTAAACATGTTAGTTTAGCATAATAGTATTCAACTATTATGTCGATGCTACCATGCCTGGTTGGGCAAGAAATGCCACTTACAAGTATGTCAAGGATTTGGGGCATTGGCCTTCAATACTTTCATCTATGATTGGCAAGTTGTTAGAGAAATTGTTTTCAGATAGATCCAACAAGTTGAGGTTTGCAATACTCCATATTGAAGGTGGGAGAGATCCATTGAGTTGATTAAAACTAAGATCCCTGTTCAACAACCAATGAACATAATTTTATTCATACTAATAGAACTTCTAAGGCAACTTGTGTGAGCATGATTCTTAGACTAAAATATGTACATGTGCTATTTGAGATATTGTTCACAATTATGTATTATGATAGACATTGGCCTTATACATATATGTTCAGATTTTTGCATGTAGTTAAACATTTTAACATTTTTTGCTTATGGATTATGTCAACTATTGTTTTTGTTTTGAACATACTTGATTCAAGTGCTTATGGATAGTCAAAATGTAGTCCACAACTATATACTGTTTAGTCTGGCCCCCTCTATTTTTGCGGGCCAAATATTCTCAAAGCAATTTAGAACCCATTATATATAGATTCTAACTAACGAAACTTGAACTAGTCATTGTAAACATAATTTGTTCTTTGATCCAAATATGACAAAATTAAACCATGTAATGTGGCGTCTGTTTTCTGGAAGGCTGAATATTCTTGTAATTTAGAGCCTATACCTTATATATACAAAGTTTAACTCATCAAACTTGTTGGCTATTTAAATGTTGAGGATGTACTCACAACTTTCGGAGTTTGGGAAATGATGAAAGGTCAGGGAATTCTCCACTGAGTTTATTATTGCTTATTGACCTGTAATATGAATACAATGTGCAGCACATGTCAGACTTTGCTTGACATTGTTAACATATATATCAAGAAACGCTAGAATGAAATAATCTTGCAAATAACAATATCATGACAAGTATATCCAAAATTGTTGCCAGACCAATGATTGATTCACGCATAAGTTGGCGTTTTATGTACAAGTTTTCATATATGATCACTCATAATTTAAAATGAAACTGTCGATTAAAACACATATATATTATTATCTCTAATCAATGCCAATTTTTAAAAAATGCAATGACATGTTACAATTCCAAATCAAGAAACGCAATTATGTGGTAAATTCATACTCAAGAATCAAGACTTGTGTGTAAACACACGTAAATGTCTTGAAAATTGTAGATTTCAACATATATACAAGTTCATTTTGTGTCAACTAGGTCCATACAAAATTTCAAAATTATACACATACATATATTCATTATCTAGGAAAATAATAACCTCAAGGTATGACTAAAATCTAAATTTCTTGAAAAAATTGTCTTGTTGGCATATAATTGGCTTCATGCAACCATGAAGGTTGGAGATCAAATGAAAGGACTTTTAAGTCTAAGAGAGTGAACAATTAAAATTTAGCAATTGTGCATTGCTTTGAGTTCTTAAACTTAAATTTTTTAAATTCTAAGTTTGTTTCAAATGATGGAATGAAGCAATTTGGCATTTATGTCAAGTGAAATTGGTTCAAAGAATTGAAATACTTTCAACACCTCCAAAGAAACAGCTGTCTGAAATGCCCCTGACCCATTTAGACCCATGAGGTTCCCTGAAAATTGATTATATGATAAGTCGATGCTCGAAACATAAGGAGGTGGGATAGTAGTGTTGGTGAAGATATATGTAAAGAAGTCATCCAAACTTCCATTGAGTTGATTTCGGCTAACATTTCTGAATCATGAACACATGTAACTGTAAAATAAGTGTCGTGCCCCTCTCAATCAAAGTTTCTCAAAAATAATAATTGTGAAGAGTAATATTTAAGGTTGTACCTACATAAACCATGAGAAAATCTGAAAGAGTCTATCAAGCACACTAGCTTCATTATTTAGTATACTGCTGAATTGTGAAATATTATTATTTTTACTGTTGAGTGGAAATGACCCCAAAATATATATATATTAAAAACACCTTGTTACTGAACTAGGCTAGGTACAATGACATTCAATCACCATTACAATTTACTAGCGTTTTTGTATATAGTGATTTTTGGTTATTTTTGGAAAAAAAATCAATCTTAACACTTGGAAATACATTTTTTGAAAAGTGTAATTATGTTTTTCTACCTGATGTTTGGGAGATTTGGTGTTATTTTCTGTTATCTAAGTGCCATGCTCATGCAGGATACTTGTTTCATCGTTTGGCTGGTCAATAGGAAATGTGGACACAAGGCTAATTCAGAATGTGGCTTTGGCTGCAGAGTATTCCAGTTGCAGTTTTTGAAAACTATGAACTTTCAAGCATGACACTCAAGTACAGAAGACAGTGCAGCCAATTTGATGCTTTACAGTCAATGTGCAGTCCTACATCTTGTACTGCAAAACTAGAGAAGGAAGCCGAAGTAGAGGTGAATGGAGCAGGTTGTTCATACACAGCTGGATCTCAAACATCAATTCCAGATGTTGCCAAGTGTGTACCTCCACACTTACAGTTTACACATTTGTTGCGATTGCAAGTTGATGGTGCAGAAATCCTCCAGGGTAAAACGCAGTGGAGATTAAAGAAGTCTAAACACTTGCATTGAAACTGGGTGCTTTTTGTAGGGTAGAGAAGAATATTATAGGACACTTAAATCTGTCATGATATGTTATGATAGGTGTGTTATGGAAGTCTGTCATGATATGTTATGATAGGTGTGTTATGGAAGGTAAGGTAGGGGATCTAGTAACATTATTTGAGAGTTGTGCAATCCAACACTTCATAGAGCCACCTCCTCGATACCCAAGGGTTACAAACCTTTTTACATTGTAAAATTTGAAATTTTGATATAAATATTTATTTTTGCCTTCCAAAGTGACTCCAAATGAATATAAACCCTGCTTCCAAAATAAGAATACAGTGCCATGCTCTTGCGATACTCAGTGGATCTCAAAACCATTTGCGAATCATAATTCTTCGAAACACTATAAAAGCCAAAAGACCAAATATACCATGTCATAGACATCGCTACATTTTTACGGGTAAAATCATTCCAGAATAGGTTTGCGAAATCATAGATTTCACAAACTTTTAGCGGCATTTTGAGAATCTCAAAATGTTTGCGTTAGATCTTACATTGGAAACAAATAAACTTTTGAGTCGATTCGCTAAGTCATTGCGGTGATGGGTTTTGTTGCAAATAGTTTCCGATGTAATGTTAATCGCAAATTTTTAGCGGCATCTTGAGAATCTCGAAATGTTTGCGTTAGATCTTATATCGGAAACCAATAGAGTTTTGAGTCGATTCGCTAAGTCGTTGGGGTGATGGGTTTGTTGCAAATAGTTTCCAATGTAATGTTAATCGCAAACTTTTAGCGGCATTTTGAGAATCCCAAAATGTTTGCGTTAGATCTAATATCGGAAACCGATAGACTTTTGAGTCGATTCACTAAGTCGTTGCGGTGATGGGTTTGTTGCAAATAGTTTCCGATGTAATGTTAATCGCAAACTTTTAGCAGCATTGTGAGAATCGCAAAATCTTTGTGTTAGATCTTATATCGGAAACCGATAGACTTTTGAGTTGATTCGCTAAGTCTTTGCGGTGATGAGTTTGTTGCAAATAGTTTCCGATGTCATGTGTATTGCAAACGGGTAGCGGCATTTTGAAAATCGGAAAATGTTTGCGTTAGATCTTATATCGAAAACCGAGTCAGTTTTATGTCGATTCGCTAAGTTGTTGCGGTGATGGGTTTGTTGCAAATAATTTCCGATGTACTAGGAATTGCAAATGATGTATAGAAGAAATTATAATCGGAAAAGTTTTGTGATTGTATCAATTTTGGGAATTGCGAAGAACTTGCGATTGTACGGGTGCGAATGTTATGGTTTCGTAACAGCTTAAGAGTTTGCGAGAAATTGTGGTTCGCAACTGTGGGTTTTTAGAAACTTTTTTCTTTGTTGTTTGCGATGATATTTGGATCGCAATATACCCCTCTTTTGTTGTAGTGTAAATTCTTTTGCAGCAAAAAGAAAAACTACTATTTGTGAAATCAAAAATTTGGAAAAAATCGGGGAAACAATAAATCAAATAAAATGTGTTGGCCACTTACAGTTGGTCCAAAGTTCCGAAAATGCCATTAGTAAATTGTAGAGCAATATGGAGGCCACCGCTGAGTTGATTTGAGGACAAATCCAATAGAGAAAGATTAATCTGATTTAGATTATTGACGACATCTTCCACTTTTCCTGTGAGAGAGTTTGAACTTAAGTTCCTGCAGGTCCAAACAAACTCAATAAATTACTAATGAAATTTCACTTACAACGATCTCAATAAATTTAATGATATCATCAACATACTAGAGCAACTCTCTAGATACTGAAAATTTAAACTTGAGCTCAATATGATGCCAATTGATACAACATGCTAATTACACAAAACTATACTCTATGTACAATCTATGTACAAGGGCAGCTCCAACACATGGACCTGCCAAATAGTTAATTAATTGGTATTGAAAAATTATGTGTGCAAATAGAATGAATGCCTGAGATCAATATTCCAAATGATTCACAATTTTTTGAGAATTTTGACAAATTTTTACAAATAATATATGCGGATTGCGTACTAGTGTTGAAGGTGCTAAGCTGCTAAGATATATTGGGGGAAGAGACCCTGGAGGACGTTTGGTAGCTTACAATTGGTGCAAATTGGAAAGTGCTGATAAGTCTGGTATAGGCCCAGAGAAATTGTTGTCGTGAAGATCCCTGTCATTGGCAATCCAGAATGTGACGATCAACTTAATTGGATCTCAATTAGAGATAATTGCAGCTCAAGTAGTCAAATTAGATAGCATGGTCTTGGGAGATACTAGTCACTAAGAATTATCTTTGTGCAGTCCAGAGCTCGAAAAGCTCGCAATTAATTAACACTTAAGTTATAGAATATATATAATAAAAGCATGAGGTCTGTCTATGCCAACAGAATGTACCTTTTCCAACCCTAACTACCTCACTTTTTTCCCTGGATATGAAAAAGGTAAAATTAACTGCATCTGTCTTTTCATGTCCATGTTATGTATATTGAAATAAATAAATTACCTACCTCTTTCAAGCCTATAATGATGAACAAGGACATGAAAAGGCAACAAATTGAGGGCTGGCATAAATCATATAGAATGAACTATTGAAAATCGTAGGAAAATAAATTTTTTAATTTTAGAAGAGGGTGGAAAGGAGGGAAAGATGGGGCATTTTGATCAGTTTGAAACCTTCCCTTTTGGGTGCAGGGCCCAGGCATTATTACAGTGGTTCATCTCAAAATTCAGCATGCAACTCATCATGCATGTGCCCCACTAAATTCGGGCAGATTGTGAATCATTTAAAGGAAATGCAACTACTTAGAGGAATTATCAATGAGCTTTTGAGTTATGATTGTTCTTACATGACTACCAAGTTAGCTAGCTGTCCAATAGTGGATGGGAGTGGTCCAGTGAGTCTGTGGTTGCTTGTTATAACTCTGCACATTCCAATAGAATTAGTCTCTATATGTATAGAGCAAAATACTGGAAACAAATCTCCTGCATATAATGTTGCCCCGTCAATTTTTTCTGGTGACAGGAGTCTATAGATATTATCATCATTAATTCCTGGAATAGAGTCATTAGCTGGGCTTGATTTAAGGTCAGAATTTGCTGCAAGGGAAACAATATCGCAGGGAGAACAGATCTGCATTTTTCTGAGATCATGCTAGATTAATCCTTAGCTAGAAAGGATTCTCTTCACATACACATCTTGTAAATTGCTATAGGAGAGCTTAATGTCTGCGCTGCGAAGTAGCTAGCAGTGAAAATTAAAGCATAGTGAGATTTACAAATATGTGAGACTGCTGAGACTTCCAATAGCTGGGGACAATTCACCCTGCAAATCCAGACCATTCAGCTCCCTGCAAGACCCAAACATGAATATACCAACTGAGCTAAAATTAGACAACAACTTCCGTGGTCTAAAAGTTACTACTTCAAAATGTAACAACCTCAGAGAAAAATCTAGTTGTAGTTGAAAGGGGGTTATTTTCAGTATCGAGGCTTTTTACAGTTGGTGTGTGAGAACCCAGCCAGGGCTGGGGTCCTTCCATTCCTTGGAAGCAAGGAATTATTTTTTTGGTAATCTGCACTTTTCAAACATGGCGTCCTCTGTTGTTACTCTAGGTAAGGCACCTCTGTCTGTCAAAGGAGCCTTCCAATATGTAACTACCCTGAGACTGGTGAAGTTATGCAGGATTTGCCGCTCGCGGCTCGTGTCTGGAATCCGAACTACTAAGTACTCAACTATTGTGGCCAAAAAAAATCTACGACTCTGACCTTCGAACATAATTGCAAAACAGCCATATGCTTTCTCCCAAGAGTTGGAAAATTTCGCTTCTTGAAAGTCGAACATACAATTTAGGTCAGTGGTTTCAACTAGTCAAGATCCGTACTGGCTTCATGACTACTACTGCACTAACTTTTAATCGGAGAGCTTGGGCCATGATTGAGAACCTCTTCCGATTCTTTACGGCATAGCTTCTACTGGTGACCGTTGCAAGCTGGCTGCTTGATTAGTCAAGCTGCAACTCAGTACCATTTTTTACCCTGAACAGTTGTTGAATTAGTTTGAAATTCAACATGCGATATATAGTTCTACTGTATCCACTTCAACTTCAACAGCGACCCTGGTCATCTGCCATATGCACAAATTGGTACAAAAAATTAGTACTGCTCCAGAGTTGGTCAGTCAGGTAGAACTCACAATCCGACCACATGATACGTTTCTTTCTGTTCGTCGAGATAGCAGATGATTCCAGATAACGACCCCTCCTTGCACGGGTCCCAATATAAGTTTTGCGCCGCCGCGAGCGTCGAATTCCAGCCATGGAGCACTGAGTCGATATTTGGTGTGTTGTTCCATGCAGAGTAGAGGTCTGTTATGGCGTTTACTGCGCATGCAGCACAAACATTTGCACTGATCTCAAGGACAAATAATATTTGACAGAAACGAATTCCAAATGTACAGTACAGGAGCACGGCTTAACAGAAACTATACAAGGAATTTTCGTACAACTATCCTGTGTGCAATGTGGGAAAGCTCTCAGTTATCGCTGTTAGAAATCCCTCTTAGAACCAGTGTCAAAGGGAAAATTCGTTTCCCCCAATAGGTGCTTTCCAACCAGGGAAAGATTTACCAACTTCCCCCTTCGACATTCGTTCACAGTACCCTTTTAGAGATGGCATAATTGAACTTTCCCTGTGAAGCCGCCTCCCTAGGCATGTTGCAAAACTCCCCGTGTCGCACAATTCCCTGTTACTTGCGTTTTTATTCTATTCTTGGAGGTAAAGTTAGACAATTTTCCCACAAGGGAATCATCCAAGAGCTCCTTGATAGCTAGCTAGCCGATCCCAGCACCGTCCAATTGTTGATACTAGCGCATGGACTCACGCACAGAAATGAAGATGACAAATGAGGAGTGGAAGTGTATT
Organism: Sphagnum contortum; assembly: GCA_963920785.1. NCBI lineage: Eukaryota > Viridiplantae > Streptophyta > Sphagnopsida > Sphagnales > Sphagnaceae > Sphagnum > Sphagnum contortum. The sequence continues at coordinate 19,065,405 of OY987278.1, forward strand.
ATGAGAAGCTTACTGTCTGTTTGATTGGTGAAGGGAGGAACGGAAATGATGTGATCATTCTTAGGTTTATAAAGAAGGCCTAAGACGGGCTGCTGGAAAATGGCATCACAATGAAAAGCTGCTGCAACGCACAAGCAATGGACCAAGACATAATACTGCAGGCCATGATGAGGAGTGATGAGAAGCACGAAATGTAAGAAATTTGTTTGCAGCTGCGATAAATGAGTTATCAGCCCAGGAAAGCATCGACGATTTATCAAGGCCTCTTGCAGCTTTCCTCTTGCGGATCATACCCGTCGCCTATAATACAAGGCATGCGCATATCCACAGGAAAACGTCCTCTCGGCCAGGCGACGGCTGTCTGAGAAATTAGGCTTATAGCTCCGCTCAGAGGTCTTTGCGTGGGTCGACTTTCATGGCCGCTCCGCTGGGCACCTCTGTTCCGCTCCCTCAAGAACAGAATGTAGTGGGAGGAAGGAGAGCAAGCTTGCGCCTCAGTCTTGTCTCTTCGCAGAAGGCGCTGGCCGCCGAGCTCCGAAATTAGTTGCGCACATACCACAGAATTCACGCGCCTACAACACTTGGCCATTGACCGGAACTTGCCTGGGCCGCCATCATTGCCGAGGAAATTACCTCTGCATTGAATTATTTAGTCACATGTGTACAAGACTTTATTTCGCCAGAACTTAGTAGTTGGAAGGCCATCCATCCCGACTCCCAACGTTTGTGCTTACGGACAAATTTTTGTCAAATTTCGACCTGAAAAATATGATTTCGACCTACACAAAGGATTTTTCATGAAAAAAGTGGCCCAAATTCGCCAGATTTGGAGGGAAAAAAATTCCAAATCGTCAGATTTTTGTGATACCTTCCGTTAAGTAGCCAAGAATATTGAAGAATTCTGTTATTTTTTCTACTCTCATAGATTCTAGTATGTAACCATATTTGACTAAACTACTTTCTAGATGATCGTCACTTTAAATACATCACAAAACCTTTAAAACTAAACCCTGAGCCATCCCGCAGAAGTTGGCGAAATCGCTGGTCCACATGGACTGAAAGTCACATATGTGGAACACTTGGGAGTACTGTGAGCATTAGTCGACTGGCCAGCGATCTTTTAGGAAGAGGAGGCTTTGTAGGATTTCCAGAGATTCCGGACGCTGGTGAGATCACGTCGCTTGTTTTCCTCCAGTACAAAAAGATCAGAGCAGGTCTTTCCGAGTAAGGTTCCTCCTGGGTCCCTAGAGTCCGTGCAGATTCTTGCAAGCGCGTTAGGAGCTAGAATCCCCTTGTTCTGGGAATTTGGATCTTCTTTAAATTACGCGCTCCACCGATACTGGCTCTTTGGCCGCGGAGTCCAGACCCGGGTTTCTTCTTTCAAGGACTTTGTGATGTAGCCAAAGTGCTGATCATCACATGTTTTCGATCACCATCGGAATTCGGTCACCACAAATTTGAGTGAGTCGTCGCAGAAATTCGATTGTCACACACTTCAATCGTCACACGTTTCAATCGTCACAATTTTCGATTGCCACACATTTCAATCGTCACACGTTTCAATCGTCACAATTTTCGATTGCCACGTTTTCAGTTGCCACCTTTCAGTCACCACGTTTTTAGTCACCAAATTTCAATCGTCACATTTTCGGTTGTGTGATGTTTTTTTGGTTGTTTCAAATTTGTTTTTGCTATAAAAAAAATATTGGACAATTTTTTTTTCTACTTTCAAAAATGAGTTCAATTTTAAAAATGTATAATATAATTTTGGTACAATATAAATCCCCACAATTGAAAACAAGGGGTGTGTCACAGTATGGCCTTGCGATTTACAATCAAAAGTATCATAAGGCAAAGTAAAAATTGTGAAAATTTCAATATTTCACAATACTAAAATATATTCTTAAAAAAAAACCCTCTAAAAAAACCAAAATCCTTCAAGATATCATAACTTTGTAACTAATCTCAAGTTTGAACACAAGCCAAAATATCATCTTTCAAAAATCCTCGTATATAAATAGACCTACTACATGGGGGCCAAAATCCCCTAAGCTACTATATTCAATAATGAATCTAACACAATATCCTTGCCTTGGTAAAAAAACTGAATGAAAATCAAAACAAAAATTTATAGAATGAATGACTTGTATTTGCAATAAGAAATATTGCTTCAAATGAATTTTTTATTGATCTTTTTTATTACTTGATGTCTATCAATTATTTGACATTTATCAAAACACATTATCAATGGTAAGTCTAATCGTCCATAATTGTTTAATCATCCTTTCTATATTCTTGGAAACACACTAAAAATTAAATATAACAATTTGTGAGTTTTTCTTTTTTTCTTTACTTTTGGTGATTGAAAACCTCCAAAATTCACTTAATTTTAAATTTTGAAGTTTAATTTTTTTATTTTTGATGAAATTTCACCAATGAATAAAGGTTGGTTCCATGGCAAAATTGTCTTCTCAATAGTTGCTACTATATAACAATGGGCAAGACTTTGCAATTAAAATGCAGGTAAATAACAACTAAACAGTAAACCAAGGTTGGTAGTGTGTAAGGTGAAGGCACTGCCATGAAGGGCATGATGCACAAGGTTGAGTACTATGTTGTGCCTGATTATTTTTCTAAACCTAATGATTAAGAACATTGAAACATAAAATATTTTTTATATCATTCAATTGTGAAAGTCTATACAAGTTGGTAAATCCATTCAGAAAAAAATTCTAATGAAAATTTTAATTTAATTATTTTTTATTTACAAATTCAATGAATTTAGTAAAATAAGGTATAATGTTTAATGATACCATCCAAGAATGCTACATAATTGGGAACCTGGGTATCATGGGAGGGTAGTGGGATAAATGTTTTCAAAAAAAAATTAAACCATCAATAGGAAAAAAACAAAAACAAAAAGGAGAAATTATTGTTTTGAAAGCAATCTACCTTCAGACATAGAACTTACAAAAAAAATCTTTTTTACAATCTAGGGGATTGGAAGGTAATACTTTTTAGTCATAAAAAAAGACTCTAGAATTATAGTGCGATAATTCTTTGATGCAACTTTCCTCCTTATGTTCATTGCCTTCCAATAGCTACCCTTTGCTAGAGCTTTGAATACCTTTTGTCATAGGTACCATCATGTTCCAAAAACTCTTAAAAAATCATTCTAAGTGAAACTAGGAAGAAGGTAATAAAAAAAATAAAATAGCAATATTCTATGGAAGTTGAACTTACACTCTACATTCAAGAAATCAAAGCAAAATTTTAAAAATAAAAGTACATTTTCAAAACCTTCCACCTTCATTCTATGTATTTCTTACACAATAAACTACACCATAATTTTCCTACCAACTTTCCCAATATCTCTATCTCTCCTCCTACTATGCTACCTTGAAAATGATGTTCCTCCTTCTCCCAAGTTCCCCTTCTAACTCATGCACATATGGTCCTCCTCTTCCTATAGAAAATAGGCCTTTATTCTAATATTACCCCAAAAATATCCCAATTGATTGGGTGAACCAAACCCAATTTCTCATCTATAAGAAATTAATTAACCCAAGTAGCTTCATGTCCTCCTAAATTAGGAGACAATAAATAGTATTCACCACTAGTAATTAATTAATTATTAGGGTGCCCATTAGGCTAGGTAGACTAGAAGATTTTTACCCTTAACAATTATTGTTGTCCTTCAACTTGGATGGTCATTGAACATTTGGTGTATTAGAGAAGCCTAAATCTATAGAATGGAACAAACGTGCAAAAGTAGGCTACAAAAATATCCCTCAACATTGCAATCCCTTATTTGTAATATAAATGTAAAAAAAACAATTCAAAACCTCTTCAATATCATTATGAAACCATCATGCACTTCATTAAGTTTATAATAAATTGTATACCAAGTTTTTTTGAAAATATTAATGTAAGTAGAATATGTAGATTTAAGTAGATTTTTAACTAGTCATGTAAAATGTGATAGGATTAATTACTTTTAAACAAAAAAATTGGAAAAAAATGGCCTTTATTATTTAGAAGTTTTAAATTAATACAATTTAATGTGCCATCAATTTGAAGTTACCAAAAATTGATTACTTGCATGTACTTGAATTTTGAAAAGTCTACTTAAATGCATGTAAACAACATAAAACATAATATTATTATATTAAAATAAAAAAAAGTCTTCATACTGATCATTAAATTAAAAAATACTTCAAATATTTTTGTATGGAAAATTGTATTATAACTACTTTCACTAAAAAAAAAACAAGGCTCATATGTTGGCCTACTTTAACAGGCTTGCACCCATAAATCCTTTTTAAAAAAAATTCAGAGCTCAGAGAGATATTGTAACCCTCCCCCTAATGTGTCCAATGCCACAAAAATCACTCAAATGATCGAGAAATGAGCGAGATATGCCATGTGGAAGTGAAGGGGGTAATTGTTAGATGATAGGGTGGTTAAACAATTTATATTTTGGAGATTATGAGTTTTGGACATTGTCCTATCGCATATGGAGTTCAAAGAAATTTGTAAAGATTTTGTTGGTGTACCCATACCTTTTTTTAAATTATTCAAAAATGTCAAGATATGAAAAAGGTATAAGGTTTGGAAGAAAATGTTCTAATATTCAAAGATGTTTTGTAATGCTTCAATTAACACACCCATGGTCATGAAAATCTTTTTTAAAATGACAAAAAATGAATAAGACATGGTAAGTGTTTATTGATGAAATATTGTTCGGTGATAGATAATTATAACCAACATATACTTGGGCTCCACATGACTTTACAAAACCAATGACAATCAACTACTTTTAAATTATTTTTACATTCCCATACAATTTTCAATAGTTTTTCATTATTTAAGTTATCCCAAATTTAATTTAATTTGAATTAATATAAATATCAAGGACATGAAAATGGACATGTCAATTTGACTTTCATATCCATGTTGGTGGGTATGGGAAAGGAATGAAATAATTACTAAGATAATAAGTAGTCATTAAGATAGGAGATAATTATTAAGAAAGGAAAGCTAGAAAATGAGGTAGGTATGAATTGTCTTTGAAATTTACATACAAATGACCACATGATAAATTTTCAAATATCAATGATATATATAATAGTTCCTTGTTCTTCTTGTTATTGAAATTAGGATTCCTAAATGTTGAAACAAAACCATTGTTATATTATCCATCATGTTGTGTAGTGGTCATCTTGACATAGTAATTGACAATTATTTCTTAAAACTAAAAGCTTGGCAAAAGTGATGGTTAGAACTTCAAATGATGCAAAACAATTAATATTTCAATTTGAAAAAAAACTATGTTAGTTTCTTCAAATAAAACATAGTTAATTTTCCTTCATCAATATGAAATGTCGCCAAAATTTGTTTCACACAAGGAGGTTTTTAAATATTTGGTCTTCATTTGAACTTAATGATGGGCATACAAGGAAATTTTTGAACCAAACCACCTAAAAGCAAGCAAATCTTTAGGAAATTATACAACAAAGATTGAGGCCCAAAACATTAAACCATAATCAACAAATGTAAGTTTGATTTTAAACATACACAATTAAGTTAGAGGCGAGAATACTTTAATAATTTTCTTATTGCTTTATGTAAATTAAACTCCAACATTTTAACTTATTTATAACAAAAAAATTCTAAACTTGAATATCACAAATACTAAGTTCCAACTCAATCTAGACATATAAGATATCAATGAAAACTTAGTTATGGTTATATAATCACAAAACTTGAACTAGCTGCTATGACTATATAAGAACAAACATAGTATACATACATAAATAAATCTATGAAAATTACTCTATGGATGAAAATATAAACATGTACGAAATTCCATTGTACTTTTAATAATTTAAGGCTGATGGAAATAAATGCTTAAGAAATAAAAAAAGAACATTTATCTTGCAGAACGTAAAAGGTTTAATTTAGTTTCAACATTAGCATTTTTTTTGTCAATGCTATTGGATTCATGTGAAAACACATTACTTTCATTCCATTTCAACATTAGCATTGTTCTTGTCAATACTATTGGATTCATGTGAAAACACCTTACTTTCAGTGAAATCACTTAAAATTGTTGTGCATGTTTCATTAGGTGTCATGCTTTCTTCTCTTAGTTGCATTTCCATTTCACCCCGAAGCATGGCGAAAACATGGGACATCAATGGACGGTTTTCAGGTGTGGTTTGAATACATAAGAATGCCACATCAATCACACGTTGCAGTTGAATATCCAAAACACCATTGTTGTGTATTCTTTCATCAACAAGATATGCCATATTGTTTTCCTCCAAAGACCTTGCCTGCATGATAAGTTGTCATTTTAAGCTTAATATTTCAAATATTTAGGATGTTAATGGAAATTATAAACATTGACATATATGATTTAATTAAATGCACATTTTTACATGCATGTATTCATGCTATATGTCAATGTGTAAAAAATATCATAACACACAAACATCATACCAAATAACATGTATATCCATACATGTATATACATTCATTCAATGCACATTGCTATATGTTATCATTAAAAGCAAAACAAATAATAATTGCATGTAAGGAAACTTACCCAATTGCAAAGGTTTATTTCTTTTGGTGGACGATTGTAATCCATGACCTTCCTACCACTTATAATTTCAAGGAGAAGAACCCCAAAGCTATAGACATCTAGCTTTTGAGTGAGGTGGCCACAAGTGGCATATTCAGGAGATAAATATCCTCTGAACAAACAAACAAAAAACAAACCACAAAAAATGATCAATTTCTTTTGATATGAAAATTTCAATCTTATAATCATGTGGTACATTGCAATATAAATTCAATGACATGTATGTGAAGCCAAGTAATCAAAATAAAAGGTCATGGATAATAACATTGCATTTTTTACCTTGTTCCAACAATTTTTTGTGTTAATACTTGGGTGACATCATCAGGGAATAATCGTGCTGTTCCAAAATCTGCGATCTTAGCATTCAAATTCTTGTCAAGAAGAATGTTAGCTGCTTTGATGTCTCGATGAATGATACATGGTTGTAACTCTTCATGAAGGTAAGCAAGGCCATGAGCAATTCCCGCACATATGTTAAACCTTTTTGACCAATCCAAAAACAAAACACCTTCCATTTGGTTTCCTGCACAAACAAATATTATGATCAAGACAAATGATTGATGATCACATGGCATGTTGTAAATCATTTGTAATGATTATTTTGCACCTAGATGTAAATTGTGTCATACCCCATAAAGCTTCAGCAAGATTTTTGTTTTCCACATATTCATAGACAAGAAAGCGTCGTTGTGCATCTCGCACACAATACCCTGTTAATTTCACTAGGTTTTTGTGTTTGATGCCACTGATGAGCGCAACTTCATTCAAAAATTCACCGATATCGTTTTGTTCAGAACTTTTCAAGCATTTTATTGCTACTTCTATCCCATTTGACAAAATTCCCTGCAAACAAACATCAATTTTTTTCAATTTACATATTTTCATTAAAGACATATTTGTAGAAAATTGATGCAACAAATGTTTTTAGAAAACCTTTGCTAATTGTGGCACAATTTGATGTGACATATTCAACATAGTAAATCATAATTCAAAACAATTGAATTGTAAAGTTCCATGCAATATGAAAATATAAATGGAGATGAAAATTAAAAATCTATTTGAATGATTAATTGAATTCATGCATAAGATAATACATAAATGATTGTGTGTGTACATGGTATGAAAAAAAACTACTCACCTTGTAAACAACACCAAAATTACCTTCTCCAAGCTTGTTGTCAAGATGGAAATCTCGAGTGGCTACCTTTAGTTCATGATATGAATATAATGTTGATTGTTTCACCATTTCTGCAAACATATTAATACTTGTTTTCAATATTGTTTTTGTCCATAAAGTCTTTTGAATTCAATATCAATGAATCCATGCAATATCCTCAAAACAAAAGGATATTAAATTTTCAAAAAAATTGATTTAATGCATATTGATTAATGCGGACATCTTGTGTTTTTTCATTTTGTCAATTATCATTGCAAAATTTGAACCTTGTGTTTAATACAAATGATTTCATTTTCAAGGATTGAAGGGCCTAAACAAACCTTTTTGGATGTTACGTAAAGTTAATGTTTGTGCACGATATTGCCGAAATATGATGTAATAGATTATTCCACCAATAATTATTATTGGCAATGTTATTGACAACATCAAAGTCAGTTTGGGATTAACGCTCCATCGACTGCTAACTGTTTTGAAAATGTCAACACGCATATCCCCAAAACAAAATTGATCATGTTCACCCAAACATGCCATGTTTATCTAAAGAATAATAAGTTTCAAGCTTCATTAAGAAAACAATTAGTTGGAGGAATTAAATAATTTGAATATGACATATCTAGGGTCAATGTAATGAATCTTGGAATAATAAAATTATTATATATTTTTTACACTAATGAAAAAATATAATTGATAGAAATGTAAATTTCACAATGGAAGTTTGAAATTATGGAATTTCTTAAAGGTGAAAACACACACTATAATACTACATAGTTTTTAATAGGAAGTGTCAAAGAATGACATTAAATAAATTTCAATACCTTACATGTTTTTCAAGATTTTTTTTTTATCCCTTCACATTCACTTTAATGTCATACTGAAAAATATAGTACAATGTTAAATACTTGTATTATCTACCCAATTTGCAATTTATAACATAAGCTTGAATAAATTAATCATCTCATGAAACTCAATGGAACAATAGTCCAACTCGCACACATTTTAGTTTATTTTTAAATTTTCTAACATTCTGCATTTGATCATAATAGTAACATATCTAAATAAATGAATTTAATTATCAATGTGGAAGGGAGTGTTGTTTGGAACGTTAATGACTTATCTAAGTAATGTACATATTGTGCAAACTTTTGCCTTCAATCATCAATGTCTTTGAGTTGAACTTGGAATTGTTCCTAATGATATAAATAAATAAATGAACTCCTTGAACCCATGTGCATACCATTTTCACTAAATTTATTTCATTTGGGTTTCCACTACTTTAGCATAATTTCATAATTCTTTATATTCTAAATTGCCCTGAAGACTTATACATAGTTTTAAATTATTTGTGTGAATGTCCATTATTGAACTTGAACTTCTATCTTTTGTAATTTAATTGGCAAGTTCATTATACAATTTAACTAGTCATTTTCCTTCATTTTATGGTTGCCAAAGCCCTTATTTTATTCGCAAAAAAATGTCATTTACCTCTTTGATGTGAAATGTTTACCACATGCATTTGCATGCACATGTCATGTTGTTAACCACTTCACAACCATCATCCAAATTGGTGATGCTTGCATAATAGATACATGGACATATGATGTCATACATGTGTCAATAGAAGATCCTTGTTTGATATTCAAACATAATACAACAGTTGATCAAGTTTTTATGTATGGTTCAACTTCATGGTATTGTCAGTAAAACTTAGAATAATGTGAATTCATAATGTGCCATTTAGTTATCCTATTTTTCATGGGATTGAATTTTGGCATTGTAGTTTAAACCCATTGTGTGTATAGATAGTTAGTCACATGGCCCTCTTGATCATGTGCATGTGTTAATGTCCTTCTTAGCTAGTTTTTTAGTCCATAATAAATTTTTGTACTAAGAAAATAATTGAAGGTAAACTTTTTTTAATAAGACTCACCGTAGCCACTGGCTGTTGGTGAAGATGAATTGTAACGACAATTCATTTCTGCATCAAAATCTGATAAATCACCATTTATGATGACCCCCTTTTTTGGGGAACCATTTTCAATCTTGTAACAACATGGATTCCCTCCAAGACTGCAAAAAAAATGTTAACATCATATCCTTGCATGGAAATGTGAATATATTCTTTTTTGTTTAACAAATAGAATAGTTATTTTATATGGTCCTTTGAATTTTTTAGACATTTTGTTGATTGGAAAATACTTGGAATTTATGAGTAATATAAAGATATAACACACCCACACACACATGTCAATTTGATGAAAAGTAGTTGAATACTCACAAAATTGGTATATATATGTCAGTATCCCAAGTTGGTATAAGTTTGCTAATATTGTTTCTCACTATCGAGAATTCCATGCTTGCTAGTGATGTGTTTATAGTCATGTTTAAAACTCCATCAAAAGCATTATCATCAAAGTTTCTGCATACAAAATAATGCCAAATTGTTGGTAACTTGTCAATTACATAAGATTCAAGTACCATCTACCAATGTACATTGTACATTACATAGAAATAACCAACACATTAAGAAAATGTTTTATTGTTCAACATAGAATTTGAAATTAAAATATGTTGTGCAAAATTTTCAAGAACTCACAACTATGTATTGAAAGAAAGTTCCATCAAAAACCCTTGAAGCTTTCCTTTCATGCTTTGAATTATCCTTCAGAATTAGCAATTTCTAATTTGATGGCATTTCAATGTGTTAGAGCTGGACCAATATATATGATCCCTCATGCCAATGTGTCCATGTTTAAGTTCCCATTTCTTGAAAGATGCATCCAATGACCAAATATATTTGTAATTGGAAATTTGTTATGACCAACATTTTCTTCTCCCCTCAATTTTGTGATATTGAAAATTTGGCAAAATTTTACAAGAAAAGAAAATTTATTAGAATTTACACTAGGATAAAAAAATTCCAAAAATTCCCCAATTTTGTGGTGAAAAAAATTCAAAATTTGCTAATGAAAAAAACATTGGTGATAACTGATGTATAAATATAATCTTGGAAAAATGGCTGAGGTTTGTTTTAATACTCACATTACTTGTAGATTTTGAAGACAGTTGAATAGTTGAGATGGAAATGAACCATTGAATGAGTTTCCTGCCATGTACCTATGTAAACCAAGCATGCCAAAGCCCATATGAAGCTCATAAGAATATTGGAATCATACAAATTTCTGTATGCAATTTAAAACCAATAGATAAATTCTTTTCCAAAAATTGAAATAGCTTTGAATTTAGATACAATTGATTTAGTATTCTTCTAATTAATTATATGAATATGTGTTGATTACACAAAGGCTAGTTTAACATACCCAGGTATTTAACTATTAAGTCCATGCTAACATGCCTAATTGGGCAGAAATGCCACTTACAAGTATGTCAAGGATTTGGGGCATTGGCCTTCAATACTTTCATCTATGATTGGCAAGTTGTTAGAGAAATGGTTTAGAGATAGATCCAACAAGTTGAGGTTTGTAATACTCCATATTGAAGGTGGGAGAGATCCATTGAGTTGATTAAAACTGAGATCCCTGCTCACCAACCAATGAACAAACTAAGAGCACTTCTAAGGCAACTTATGTGATCATTTAAAATCTTCTTTGACTAAAATATGTACAAATGCTATTTAAGATATTGTACACAATTATGAATCATGATAGACATTGCCATTATACATAAATCTTAAAAGATTTTTTGCATGTAGTTGAACAGTTGAACATTTTTTGCTTATGAATAGTCAAAATTTAGTACATAGACTATAGTTGCTTGAGAATATTCGGCCATTAAAAAAAATGGGTCACCACACTATATATTATATACTTGAATATATATTATATAGTATGGCCGTGACCCATAAGTTTTGAAGGCCAAATATTTTCAAGCGATTTAGAACCCATTATATACACATTCTAACTCATGAAACTTGTTGGCTATTAAATGTTGAATAAGCACTCACAAGGTTCTGAGTTTGGGAAAGGATGAAAGGTCTGGGAGTTCTCCACTGAGGTCATTATTTCTTATTAACCTGCATTATGAACACAATGTGTAGCACATGTCAGACTTTGCTTGACCTTGTTAACATATATCATTTATAAAATTGGAAATTTTTCTCAAGAAGCCCTATAACGGAATCACATGTGACAAGTTTATCCAAAACCATTTGCAAAGCAATAATTGACTCATGCATAGGTTGGTGTACTATGTACAAGTTTTCAAATATGATCACTTAGAATCTAAAATGAAATTGTCTATGAACACACACATGTAACACTATCATTAATCTAGCCCAATTGAAAAAGAATACAATGACATATTACAATTCCAAATCAACAAACACAATTATGTGGTAAACTCATACTCAAGAGTCAAGACTCATACAAGTTCGTTTTATGTGGAATAAGTCCATTACAAAATTTCAAAATTATGGACTTCATAGTCTAGGAAAATATTTAACCTCAAGGTTTGACTAAAATCTAAAGTTCTTGAGGAAATGTGTTTTTGGCATATAATTGGCTGCATGCAATCATGAAGGTTGGAGATCATGGAATGAAAGGACTTTTAACTCTAGGAGAGTGGAGGGATAAAAGTTAGCGATTGTGCATTGCATTTAGTTCTCAAAATTATTCAAAAAAACTCGAAGTTTGTTTCAAATGATGAAATGAAGGCATTTGCCAGTTATGTCAAGTGCAATTGGTTCAAAGAATCGAAACACTTACAACTCCTCCAAAGAAACAACTGTCTCAAATGCACCGGACCCATTTAGACCCATGAGATTCCCTGAAAACTGATTATATGATAAGTCGATGCTTGAAACATAAGGTGCAAAAGTGTTTCCTGACGAATTGGTGAAGATATTTGTAAAGAAGTCATCCAAACTTCCATTAAGTTGATTTCGGCTAACATTTCTGAATCATGAACACATGTAACTGTAAAATAAGTACTGTGCCTCTCTCAATCAAAAATTTCCGAAAAGCATTAATCGTGAAGAGTAATTTTTAAGGTTGTACATAAACCATCATATTGCAGCTTTATTGCATATTTCTTCAATGGTCACCCATAATTGTGAACGAGCTCTGACAGGTGTTACACCTTAAGTTGAACAAAACAGACTTAAACATACAAAATTGAGATGTGTAAATTCCCAGATCACTAGGCAGGCACAAGGTTCCATCATATTCTTTATATTCCAAGTTTGATATTACTTTTAAGTTTTTCAAATATACATCCTTTGAATCTTTGAATTCTATAGATTATAGCAATATTAGTCTAACATTAACAATGGACACAGGAAAAAATTGTCGCTTTTCAAAATTCTGGCAATTGAAAACCCCAAAATTCACTTGGTTTCCATGTTCTTTAATTTTTTACTTCACTGGAAGAAAAAAAGGCTACCTATACTAATATGTACATGAAGGTTTGAAGGTTGGCACATCCAAACTGAAGTTTCATTCAAAGAATCAAACTAGATTATCAGTATGATTAGTCACGCAGCTCTAGTGCTATTTTGCAGCCCAATTATGCCCCAACTCCCAAGGTTTGTACTGTCTATGGTACCTCGCCTGGTTGGGCACAAATTAAGTAGTTCTTCAAATTGCCAAATGCTTTGAAAATTTCTTGAAGAGAGTTTTTCAAGCACACTAGCTTCATTATTTAGTATAGTGTATACGTTGATTTTTCGTATTTTGGCACAAACCTTCAATCTTAGTTCGCTTGGTTTTTTAACTGTAAAATATTTTTTCCAGCAAAATAAAAGTCTCTACTCTTTGTGAAATTTAAAAATGGGGGGAAAAAATGAAATAAAATAAAATGTGCTCGCTACTTACAGTTCCTCCAAACTTCGGAAAATGCTGTTGGCAAATTGTAAAGCAATATGGAGGCCACCGCTGAGTTGATTTGAGGACAAATCCAATACAAAAAGGTTACTCTGATTTAGATTGAAGACGTTTTCAACTGTTCCAGTGAGCGAGTTGAAGCTTAAGTTCCTGCAGGTTCAAACAGATTAATTAAATTTCACCTACAACTATGCCAATAAATCTTTAACGATATCATCAGCAATCTACTAGAGCAAGTCTCTAGATATGGAAAAATTAAAAACTTGAGCTCAATATGATGCCAATACAACAATGTACTACTTGTGCACAGCTAGACCGTATGGTGCAAGGGCAGCTTCCACACATGGACAGGTGACAATAATAAATTAATTTTAAAAATTCATGTGGACAAATAGAATCAAATTTCCTGCGATCAAACATTCCAAAAGATTCACTATTTTTCCAGAATTTCAACCAATTTGTACAAATTGTATATGAGTACTAGTGTTGAAGCTGCCATGTGTACTAGGGTATATGGGGGGGAGAGACCCAGGTGGACGTTTGGTAGCTCACAATTCGTGCAATTGCGAAAGTGCTGATATGTCTGGTATAGGCTCAGTGAAATTGTTGTCATGAAGATCCCTGTCAATCGGCAGTTCAGAATGAAATCATAATTAGAGATAATTGCAGCTAAACTAGTCCAAATTTTTTACAGTAAGACCTCTAATTTGGTAGGGGTGGTGGGGAAACAAAAATCGAGAATGCAAATGATAGTTGTCCCCCCATAAATTGATTGCGAATCATACTAGAATGTAAGTACTTAGAGGAATTATCTATGAACTTAGATTGAGTTATGATTGTTAATCTTACAGGACTTCCAAGTGAACTAGCTGTCCAATCGTGGATGGGATCGGTCCGGTGAGTCCTTTGTTTCCTGTTATAGATCTGCACGTTCCAATAGAATTAGGCTCTACATCAATTATACAGCAATATTTCCTGGAAAATGATCATCCGCTGGGGATGATTTAAGGTCAGAATTTGCTGCAACGGAAACAATATCGCAGGGAGAACAGATCATTCTTCTAGTATGCTAGTTAGATTAATCCTCCTAGTCAGACATAACTTTCTTCACTCACACATGATGAAATCTACTACAGGAGATTAATGTCTGCGCCAGTAGCTAGCTAGCAGGCAAAACTAAAGCGTAGTATAAAGCTTACAAATGTGTGAGACTGGTGAGGTTTCCAATCGCTGGGGATAATTGACCTTGCAAATCCAGACCATTCAGCTCCCTGCAAGACCCAAACATTAATATACCGACTTCAGCGTCCAAGATGCGATCTACTATGTCTAGTGTTCATCAACGACCTTCCTCATCTAATGCCATATACAAAAATTGGTACAAAAAGATTAGTACTGCCATGACAGAGTCGGCCAATCACGTTGAACTCACAATCCAACCACTGTATACAGTTGTTGCACTTCGTCGAAATAGCAGATGACTCCATACAATGACCCCCCCATGCACGGGTCCCATGTTTGAACCTCGGTGCTCCAATTCCAGCCCTTGAGCACGGAGTCAATATTGCGTGTGTTGTTCCATGCCGAGTAGAGGTCTTGTATAGCATTTACTACGCATATTGCACAAACATTTACACTGATCTTAAAGACAATAGTTGACAGAAACGAGTTCAGACGAAGAGTAATATTGGTGGAGGCCTATGCTTATAAGCAGAAACTAGCGGAGCCCAGCCCCAGCCCGGTCCAAATATTGTTGATACTAGTGCATGAACTCACGCACACTAGAAACGAACGTGACAAGTTAATGCAACTAGTGTATTGTACTTGAGGAGGTCATTTTCATTTTATTGACTCCCCTGGAGAAGATTATAATACTGTAGTTGAAACTTTGGTACGACGCTTACTCTCTGTTTGGTTGGTATAGGGAGGTCCTGTACTGATGGCTAGCGGCTCTTGCGCCTGTGAAGGAACGCCTGAGAGCAGCTGCTGAAATATAAGCATCGCAATGAGTAGCTTCTGCATCGCACAAGCAATAGACCCAGACATATTGCGGGCCTGCATGATGACGAGCGACGATCGGCAGGAGCGGCTGTACACAAGAAGTTCTTTAGCACAAGGAGCTCTTGGAAGATTCCTTCCCTTGTGGGAACTTTAGCTCCAAGAATAGACTAAAAACGCAAGTAACAGGGATTTGTGCAACAGAGGGAGTTTTGCAACATTCCCAGGGAGGCAGCCTCACAGGGGAAGTGTAATTCTGCCATCTCTAGAAGGGTACTTTAAAGGAATGTCGAAGGGGGAAGTTGGTATTTTTTTCCCTGGTAGGAAATCACTTCTTGGGGGAAAAATATTCGCAGAGGGCAAATGAATACCTGGTCATGGAGCAGTGTAGGAAGAAGAGCAATCTTGCGCGTCAGCCTTGTCTCCTGTGTTTTGTTTTTGGGCGAATTTTCTCACAGCAGCTACAAAAGGAATCATCTGCGAATTGTACAAAGTGGTTTTTATTTTATTTTTGGGTTCTTTTTTTAATCAAAAGTCGCTAGAAAACAAAGCGGCATTCTGAAATAATTCTACTTTCCTGCCTGACCTCAAGGCAGATTTGTGGTATTATCTCTTCGCATGACCTCCGGTCCACCTACTTGACAAAATTGAAACAGAAAAATCGCAACAATTATTTTTCTCTCATCAGCTGTTCGCAGAAGTTGCTAGCCGGCGATATTATTGGCCGCATGCGTACATAGCCAGGGGAAACCGCCGGCCCATACGGCGTAGAATTCACTTATGTGGAACACTTGGACTGTGAGTATTAGTTGAATGACCAGCGATCTTTTAGGAGGATAGACTTTGTGGGATTTCCAGAGCTTCTGGGATACTGGTGTTCATGAGATCACGTCACTCTTCTTTCTCTCTTCTTTCTCATGATCATCGGCAAACACCAGCAAGGCATTTACGGAAAAAACCGACTGAGAACAAAATTCATTGCGTATCGTGCCCTCTAGTCACAAAAGATCAGAGCAGATATTTCCGACTAAGGTTCCTCCTGGATCCCTAGAGTCAATCTCCCGACTCTTGAAGGCGCGTCAGGAGCTAGAATCCCCTGGTTCTGGGAATTTGGGTCTTGTCTTAAATTACGTGCTCCATCGATGCTGCCTTTTTGGCCACTGAATCCAGACCAAGGTGGGTGTGTTTAAGGATTTTGTGATGTAGCCAAAAGTGCTGATCATCCAGAAAATAATTTAGTCAAATTTCGCTACATACTAGATATGAAAATAAAGAAAACACAAATCCTTCTATACATCTACCCACTGGAACT
Organism: Sphagnum contortum; assembly: GCA_963920785.1. Taxonomy (NCBI): domain Eukaryota; kingdom Viridiplantae; phylum Streptophyta; class Sphagnopsida; order Sphagnales; family Sphagnaceae; genus Sphagnum; species Sphagnum contortum. The sequence continues at coordinate 19,082,378 of OY987278.1, forward strand.
TATCATAAAAATCTAGTGATTTGGAAAAAAAAAATTAAATAAAAAAATCTTCAAAATTTGGGGTCATTTTTCTTCCCATGAAAAATCATTTGCATAGGCTGAAATCATATTTTTCAGGTCGAGAATTCAATTGAATTATTCACAGCTGTAGTAGAAGACGTTTAAACTGCCAAAACTTTGAAGTTGGAAGGCCATGGACTTTTATACCCCTTGAAAGAATATAATTAATTAATTAAAGGAAAAACACCCAGCAAGGGACCCAAAAAGGACCGAAGTCCAAACAAAAGACCACATCCAAGGTGCAGGATGGCACAATGGGGAGCCCTCCTAAGAGGAGAAAACACTAAATCTAGAAAACACAAAAACTTGAAAGACTTGTTCAAACATGAATGTCATTGTCGACACATTCAAAAACCAATGAAAAAATAGATTTTAAGTTAATTCTAGACTAAATAGTTAATTTTAGAATTTTTCTAACTCGGTGACTAGTATGAAGTTTTTTATTGAATCTAAACAAGACATTGTTAACATGTATTTGTTGGATCATGTTAATGAGGCAAAATATTATATTAATATATATTGCTGCATCATTTAATGGTTCTCAAATTAATTTTTTTCTTTAATTTTTTGACTTCCACTTGTAGGGTTATCAACATCATATCATATCACGTTAAGTTAATCACATTAGTTCTAACATTGACATAGTCCAACATCACATCAATTTACAATTGACATAGGGTCAACCTAGGTCAAAATAGTAACTTTTCATGTAAGGATAAAAAATTTACCCCAACGGTGACTAACAATTATGGTTGCAAAATAATATAAATTCAACCTATTAAAACCTATGATTTGGATTTGGTCGCCAAACCAATTAAATAATTAAATAATTAATTAAATTAAAATTTGACAATCAAAAAATGACAATCCAATTTTGTTTGCATTTGAACAATCAAGATTTTTTATTGCCACCGATCCGCACCCTAATCACAATCTAGCGTCTTGAATTTGGTCCTCAGAGTGGGAAAGAAATTGAAAAAAAATTGAAACAAAATTTGACCATTGAAATGTGTTAATTATTTTTTGGTTGTCATCTGAATGGCCAAGATTTTCAATCACACCTTGTCCACATCTCACTCACAATCTAATGACTAAAATTTAGTCGCAAAAACGAAAAAAAAAAAACCAATTTTTTTTTTGACCATCAAAAACTGGTCTACTGCATAACAATCACCATTTGTATCACTAAGATTTTTTATCAAAACATTTAATCCACAACCCAATCACAATCTAATCTCAAAAGCAAAAAATAACTGGAAAATGTTTTGACCATCAAAATGTGTCTATCGGATTTTAATCACCATTTCCAATTGTAGTTATTCCATATTCTAGTTGCAATCCATTGACCTAAATCCAATCCCAAAAGCTATATTTTTCAAAAAGTAAAAAAAAATTTGACCATTGAAAAATGTCATTTGGATTTGGGTTTCCATCTAAATAGCCAAGATTTTTGGTCACATCTGGTCCATACCTTGGTCATAGTCCAACAACTTCAATTTTGTCCTAAAAGTGTGAAAAAAAATAAAATTTTGATTGTCAAAAATGGTGACTAGATTTTAATCATTATTTAAATGGTCAAATTTTGATCGTAATAGGTGCACAATTTTATCATAATCTAGTGACCTGAATTTAGTTGCAAAATGATTTATTAATGAAATATGAATTCATATAATTAATTATTAACTTTTAAATTAGTAAGTAAAGTTACTTGCATATTTAAAAAATAATATTTTTATTTTTACTATGAAACATCGTATCAATGTTACTGTTGACGCAAAAAACTAACACATCACATTGATTAACAACAATATGATGACCAACACAAAAATAGCATGTCATGTTGGTTTTGACAACCCTAGTTCCATTGTCAATTTTGAACTTTCCAAAAGTTTGAAATTAGCTAGAAATATATGATCCAAAAGTAGGGTTATGGATTATGTCCCTTGAAAGCCATAAATTGATATGTCAATTTCAACAAATTTGAAAAACTTAAGAAGATTATGACATAACATTTTAATCTTGAAATTGTAGGCCACACCTATGTGAACAAGTTTATATCAAATGGAAGGTGCATGGCAAGTCAAGTGTTGAAACAAAAAGGATCTTAGGAACCAAGTCTTATTAACCACTTGTTCCTTAGCTTAGGTCAAAAAAGAATTGACATAGTACAACTTTAAAATCCTAAGATGCTTTGGGAAGGAAAGCTTCTAACTTTTGAAGGTAGATGATGCCAAACATATTAAGCATTTCATAAAAGGGAACTTACCATCCAATTTAACCAACAATAATTCCTTGATATAAAAACAAATTCATGGGAACAAAAAAGGGTAAAACAATAAGCAAATCTTGAAAAAGACAAATTCCACAATACAACAAGATTTACATGCATTATGAGAAAAATGTGTCTATTGTAACTCATCCAATGCAATTAGAAAGTGTCTAATAAAAGTAGATTACAACTAGATAGACAAGTTACGACAAACATGATTTTTTCACAATGATGAATAAAAATTTGTGAAAAACTCCCATTGAAGTAGTGAATAAACAAATGAAATATCAAAAATAATTGTGTTTTGGGAAAAAGGACAACTTGCATGGCAAACCTATGATCTTTCCCTCCACATCATTTGCACAAGTATCATGTCTTCTTTTGACACAAATATTTTTTCCCTAATTGTTTTGTTAGTGTATTAATAATAAGTTTGAATTCCATTTAAATTGAAAACGAGATGTTCAAAAACAAATTATAACATTGGGATCCGCTCCAAGGTGATGTTCTCATGAAAGCAATCCAACAATGTATGGTGCTTATGGAACATTTCAACCTGAAACTTTATAGCAAGATCAACAAACAAAGAAGACAATTGTGTTTGACCAATCTTGACCACATTAACAAACACTAGAAGAAATCTTCTCCATTTAGACCATATGTTCATCTCCTCTTAAATTAGGAGACAATAAATAGTATTCACCACTAGTAATTAATTAATTATTAGGGTGCCCACTAAGCTAGTTAAACTATAAGATTTCTACCATGAACAATTATTATTGTCCTTCAGCTAAGATGGTCATTGAACATTTAGTGTATAAGAGAAGCCTAAATTTGTAAAAGTGAACAAATGTGCAAAAGTAGGTTAGAAAAATATCCCTTAACATTGTAATCTTTTATTTTTAATATGAATGTAAGAGAATAAATTCAAAACCTCTTCAATATCATTTATGAAACCATCATGCACTTCTTTAAGTTTATAGTAAGTTTTATACCAAGTTTCAAAAACATTTACGTAAAAAGAATATGTAAATTTGAGTAAATTTTAAACTAATCATGTAAAATATGATAGAATTAATTACTTTTAAATGAGAAAAACATGAATTTTATTATATTAAGTTTTATATAATTAATACATTTTTAAATGCATGTAAATGACATTAAAAAATATTATTACCTTAAATTTTTAAAAAGTACTCATATTGACCATTAAATTGAAAATACTTCAAAGCTTTTTGTATGAAATTTTATTTTATAACTACTTTCATTTTTAAAAAAGGTTAATAGATTGGCCTACTTTAACAAGCTTGCACCCATAAATCCTTTTTTTTCCATATAGAGCTTAAAGAGATATTGTAACCCTCCACCTAATGCATTCAATGCCACAAAAATCATTCAAATGATCAATAAATGAGCAAGTTATGGCATGTGGAAGTGAAGGGGGTAATTATTAGATGACAAGGTGGTTAAAACAATTTATGTTTTGGAGATTATGATTTTTGGACATTGTCCTATTGCATATGGAGTTCAAAAAAGTTTGTAAAGATTTTGTCGGTGCCCATACCTCTTTTAAAATTATTCAAAAATGTCAAGTAATGAAAAAGGTATAAGGTTTGGAAAAAAAATGTTTGTTCTAGCATACAAAGATGTTTTGTAAATGCTTCAATTAGCAAACCAATGACTGTGAAATGCTTTTAAAAAAGGATAATTAATAAACAAGAGATGGTAAGTGTTTATTAATAGAATATTGTTTGGTGATAGACAATTATAACCAATATATACTTGGGCTACACACTACTTTGCAAAACTAATGACAATCAACTATTTTAAATTGTTTTTACATTCCCATACGGTTTGCAACAGTTTTACATTATTTAAGTTAATCTCAAATTTAATTTAATTTGAATTAATATAAATATCAAGGACATGAAAATGGACATGTTAATTTAACTTTTCATATCTATGTTGGTGGGTAGGGGAAAGGAATGAAACAATTATTTAGATAATAAGTAGTCATTAAGATAGGAAATAATTATTAGAAAATGAAAGCTAGAAAATGACATGGGTATTAATTGTCTTTGTAATTTACATATAAATGACCACATGATAAAATTTCAAATATCAATGATACATATACTAGTTCCTTGTTCCTTTTATTTATTGAAATTATGATTGATTAGTGTTGAAACAATGACATTGTTATATATTATCCATCATGTTGTATAGTGGTCATCTTAACATAGTAAATGACAATTCTTTTTTAAAGCCAAAAGCTTGGCAAAAATGGTGGTTAGAACTCTGAATGATGCAAACCTACTAATAGTTCAATTTTTAAAAAACTATGTTAGTTTCTTCAAATAAAACTTATTTAATTTTATTTGATCAATATGAAATGTTACCAAAATTTGTTTCACATAAGGAGGCTTTTAAATATTTGGTCTTCAATTGACATTAATGGTGGGCATGCAAGGAAAGTTTTGAACCAAGCCACCTAAAAGCAATCAAATGTTTAAGAACTTATACAACAAAGATTGAGGCCCAAAACATTAAACCATAATCAACAAATGTAAGTGTGATTTCAAATATACACAATTTTTGTTGAAGCTAGAGGCAAGAATAATTTTTTTATTTTTATTTTTTTGCTTTATGTAAATTGAATTCGAACATTTTAACTTATTGATAACAAAAACATTCTAAACTGAATACCACAAATACTAAATTCCAATTCAATCTACACATATAAGATGTCAATGAAAACTTAGTTATGGCTATATAATCATAAAACTTGAACTAGCACATATACATACATAAATATATCAATTGTTACAAATTATTATATGTCTCATTCAATTAAACAAAAAATAGATAGGCAAATTTAGAAAGATGAAAGTTCCAAAGTAAGTTGAACCTTATATCTATGTTATAAACATATACAAAATTCTATTGTATTTTTAGTAATCTAAATCTGATGGAAATAAATGTTTAAGGAAATTAAAAAATAACATTTATTTTCCATAATGTAAAAGGTTTAATTCTATTTCAACATTAGCATTACTCTCGTCAATACTATTGGATTCATGTGAAAACACATTACTTTTAGTGAAATCACTTAAAATTGTTATGCTTGTTTCATTGGGTGTCATCCTTTCTCCTCTTGATTACATTTCCATTTCACCCAAGAGCATGGCCAAAACATGGGACATCGATGGATGGTTTTCAGGTGTGGTTTGAATACATAAGAATGCCACATCAATCACACGTTGCAGTTGAATATCCAAAACACCATTGTTGTGTATTCTTTCATCAACAAGATATCCCATATTATTTTCCTCCAAAGACCTTGCCTGGATGATAAGTTGTCATTTTAACCTTAATATTTCAAATATTTAGGATGTTAATGGGAAATTATAAACATTGACATATATGATTTAATTAAATGCACATTTTTACATGCATGTATTCATGCTATATGTCAATGTGTGAAAAATATCACAACACACAAACATCACACCAAATAACATGTATGTACATTCATTCAATGCACATTGCGATGATGCTATCATTAAAGGCAAAACAAATAATAATGGCATGTAAGGAAACTTACCCAATTGCAAAGGTTCTATTTCATTTAGTGGACGATTATAATCCATGATGTTCCTAACACTTTCGATTTCAAGAGAAACCCCAAAGCTATAGACATCTAGCTTTTGAATGAGGTGGCCATAAGTGGCATATTCAGTAGATAAATATCCTTTGAGCAAACAAATAAGAAATAAACCACAAAAAAAGATCAATTTCTTTTGATATGAAAATTTCAATCTTATAATCATGTGGTACATTGCAATATAAATTCAATGACATATGTGAAGCCAAGTAATCAAAATAAAAGGTCATGGATCAATAACATTGACCTTTTTACCTTGTTCCAACAATTCTTTCTGTTAATACTTGGGTGACATCATTAGGGAATAATTGTGTTGTTCCAAAATCTGCAATTTTAGCATTCAAATTTTCGTCAAGAAGAATGTTAGAAGCTTTGATGTCTGGATGATTGATACATAGTTGTAATTCTTCATGAAGGTAAACAAGGCCATGAACGATTCCAACACATATGTTAAACCTTTTTTACTAATCCAAAAACAAAACACCTTCCATTTGGTTTCTTGCACAAACAAATATTCTTATCAAGACAAATGATTGATGATCACATGGCATGTTGTAAATCATTTGTAATGATTATTTTGGGCCTACATGTAAATTGTGTCATACCCCATAAAGCTTTAGCAAGATTTTTGTTTTCCTCATTTTCATAGACAAGAAAGCGTCGTTGTGCATCTCGCACACAATACTCTATCAATTTCATTAGGTTCTTATGTTTGATGCTAATGATGAGTGCAACTTCATTCAAAAATTCACCAATATCATTTTGTTCATAACTCTTCAAGCATTTTATTGCTAATTTTATCCCATTTGACAAAATTCCTTGCAAACAAGCATCAATTTTTTTTCAATTTATATATTTTCATAAATGACATATATGTATAAAATTGATGCAACAAATATTTTTCTAAAAAGCCTTTGCTAATTGTGTGGCACAATTTAATGTGACATATTCAACATAGTAAATCATAATTCAAAAAATTGAATTGTAAAGTTACATGCAATATGTATATATATATATGGAGATAAAAATTAAAAGTCCATTTGAATGATTTGAATTCATGCATAAGATTATACGTAAATGATGGTGTGTTTATATGGTATAAAAAAAACTACTTACCTTGTAAACAACACCAAAGTTACCTACTCGAAGCCTGTTGTCAAGATGGAAATCTCGAGTGGCTACCTTTAGCTCATCATATGAATATAATGTTGATTGTTTTGCAGTTTCTACAAACATATTAATACCTGTTTTCAGTACTTTTTTTTGTCCATAAAGTTTTTTGAATTGAATATCAATGAATCCATGCAAAATCCTCAAAACAAAAAGACTATTGAGTTTTGGGGAAAAAAATGATTTAATGCATATTGATAATGTGGACATCCTGTGCTTTTTCATTCTATCAATTATCATTGCAAAATTTGAACCTTGTGTTTAATACAAATGTGCACGATATTGAAAAATGTTATGTAATAAATTATTCCACCAATAATTGCAATAACACTTGGCAATGTTATTAACAATTTCAAAGTCAGTTTGCAAGAAAAGCTTGATTGAGTGTTAGCTATTTTGAAAATATCAACTCACATATCCCCAAAAAACAATTGATCATGCTCACCCAAACATGCCATGTCTATCTAAAAAATAATAAGTTTCAAGCTTCATCAAGAAAAAAAAATAGTTGGAGGAATTAAATAATTTGAATATGGCATATCTAGGGTCAATGTAATGAATCTTAGAATAATAAAATTATTATATTATTTTTTACACTAATGAAAAAATATAATTGACAAAAATGTAAAATTCACAATGGAAGTTTGAAATCATGCAATTTCTTAAAGGTGAAAACACACAATGTAATAATATATAGTTTAAATAGTAAATTTCAAAGAATGACATAAATAATTTCAATACCCTACATATTTTTCAAGAATTCTTCTTGATCCCTTCTCATTCACCTTAAGGTCATATTGAAAAATACATCAAAATGTTAATTACTTATATTATCTACCCAATTTACAATTTATAACACAAGCTTGTGAACTCATAATGTGCCATTTAGTTATCCTATTTTTCATGGGATTGAATTTTGGCATTTAATTTAAACCCATGGCGTGTATAGATAGTTAATCACATGGCCCCCTTGATCATGTGCATGTGTAATATCCTTTTTAGCTAGATTTTTTGTCCATAATAAATTTGTGTACTAAAAAACATTTGAATGTAAAATTGCAACTTATTCTTTTTTTAAACTTGCCGTGGATATTGATTGGTGAAAATGAATTGTAACAACTATTCATTTCTGCATTCTGAATTTGATTTGATGAATCACCGTATATGATGAACTCATTTTCTGGGGAACAATTTTCAATATTGCTACAACATGGATTCCCTCCAAGCCTACAAAGACAATTGGGGCTTCCCATAACTTCATAACCCAAAAAAGTGCCGAAAGAATGGAGCTCATGTTGGAGAGTTCAAGGCACCCATCAAGGTGCACTTTGCGGCTGGGATTCCCCATCCCACCAAGTTGCAAGCAAAAAACGTGCCTCTCCAATTGGGGAATTAGAAAATTGGAGAGGAAAGGTGGATTTGTTAGTTTCCACTTTAGGGGGAATGGATTGCATTTTGGGAATGGAATTCATCACACGTAATAATGTGCTCATAGAAGTGCACGATAGGCTAGTTAAGATTCCATCCAAAAATGGGATTGTGCGAATGAAGGCACACGAAGTGCCTAGTGTAAGTGAAACCAACATCAAGTCTAGTGTCAGTGAAACCAACATCCACTTAATGTTGGGAAAGACCTTTGAAAGAGAATGTGTGGGAAGCTATGGCATGTTGTGTGTGATGCAGGTGTTAGATGAGTTTGAACCAAAGGAGGCCACCAAGGTGGTGAGTCTTCATAAGTGCATTAAGCAAGTTTTGAACAAATTCTCGGATGTGATGCCCGAAGAGTTGCTTGATGAATTGCCCCCGAGAAGACAAGTTGACCATGTGATCAAGGTGATGCCAGAAATGCCACCTCATATCAGATGAATCATGAAAAGTTAAAAGAGCTTAAGGTTCAATTCGAAGAACTCTTCGCAAAGGGATACATCAAGCCGAATAAATCACCATATGGGGCACCCGTCCTTTTTGTTCACAAGAAAGATGGGACATTGAGGATGTGTGTGGATTATAAAGCCCTCAACAAAGTGACAATGATGAATCGATACCCATTGCCTCGAATTGATGACTTATTTAATAGACTTTCGGGAACCAAAGTGTTTAGTAGGATTGACCTACGTTATGGGTATTACCAAATTTGAATTGCGAAAGGGGATGAAAAAAAAATTGTTTGTCACACAAGGTATGGTTCCTATGAGTTCTTGGTGATGCTTTTTGGACTCACCAATGCGCCCGCCACATTTTGCACATTCATGAATGACATTTTCCGAGAATGGCTTGATGACTTTGTGGTCGTCTACATAGACGACATTTTGGTTTATAGCAACTCCATGGAGGAGCATGTGGAACACCTTTAAAAGGTGTTCCAAAGGTTGAAAGAAAACAAGTTGTATGCCAAGTTTGAAAAATGCGAATTTGGAGTCTTGGAGGTGGATTTCCTTGGGCATAAGATCACCCAAGAAGGGTTGAAAATGGATGACCACAAGGTGAAGGTAATTTTGGATTGGGAATCGCCTAGGTCGATTTCGGCCTTTAGATCCTTTCAAGGATTAGCCTGTTATTATCACAAGTTCATTAAGAACTTTGCAAAGATAAACCACACCTTTGATAAATCTTTTGAAGAAATCATCCGGGATTTATGAATGGGAGGAGGCATGCAATGAGGCCTTTGAAATCTTGAAAGGCATTTTGGTGAAGGTGCCCGTGTTGAAGTTGCCCGATTTTGACAAGGATTTTGAGATCCATTCCGATGCCTCCAACTTTGCAATAGGAAGAGTCCTAGTGCAAGATAGAAGGCCCTTGGCCTTCGAAAGCAAGAAATTGAATGAGACGAAACAAAGGTGGTCAACCCATGAAAAGGAAATGTGGGGCGTGATACATTGTCTCAAGACTTGGGGCCATTACATAGGCTCCAAGGATGTGGTGGTGTGGACTGACAATGTGACCTTAAAATATTTTTCCACTCAACCAAAGTTGTCCTCAAAATAAGTGAGATGATAAGACACATTAGCCTTGTTCAATGTGGACATTTGGCATAAGCTCGGGAAGGAAAACGTGGTGCCCAATGTGTTAAGTCAAAAACACCAATTTAAAGTGATGTATGTGGGGGAAACAAAATTCCAAAAGGAAGTTCGACTTGGGAGCCGTCACGATGAATTTGCCAAGGAAAGGAAGTAAGACATTCAAAAGGGGATCAAATCACACTTCCACTTGCAAAATGGACTATTGTGGTATGAGCAAAATTGGCTCTATGTTCCAAAAGGGAGGCTAAGGGATGTGCTTTTGAAGAAATGTCGCAACCCCACTTTGGGATAAGTGTAGGGATGAAACTCACATTCCCAAAAGTGGGAAGTTGGAGTCCTCCAGGACTCCCAAAAACTCAGAGTTCGATTGTAGGGGTCAAAAAATCTTGCATTGGGGTGTTCTTTATATCAATGGAAAGTTCTTGAAGTGTAGATGTCCGAAATGGCCTCGCATGGGTCATTTGGACATCTACAGCCCAAGTTATGGGCAAAAGAAGGGCCGGGAGTCAAACTGGCAGTTTGACTCCCAACCACTAAAAGTCAGGAATCGACCCAAATCCGACGTCTACAGATGGAGTGCGACATGGCGTTGGAAAGCTTTTGAAGAGAGCTACAAGATTGGTTGACACCTCATCCCAATCGAAGGTTTGAGCAAGAAGTTATAGATGCTCAAAATCTCGGGAGTCCAACCCGGGAAAAAGTGGCATTCGAATGTAGCTTCGGCGGAGAGCTGCAAAGAATACTATATGGGGGAAAGTGGTGGCTTCCCCTAAGTCCGGGTCGTGGTGAGGCAAGTGAGTCCAAGTTGCCCGTGGCTTGTCCCAACACCAAGTGTGTTCCTGAATGTGAACTAACCCACTTGTGGTTGGTTTTGGATGTTGGATCATGTAAACAAATAATTATCCCTTTTCTTAGTCTAATCTCGGGACTTCTAGCACGCCCCTCTCACCCCCTTTAGTGTTGGAAGTCAAGAGCGATTCCAAGTCCCAACTCCTTCCGCGTTTCCGCATAATTGGACCCTCGAGTGGGTTCAACAAGGGACTTGGGAGCACATCAAGGAATGTCATGATGGGCCCCTTACGAGTCATGGTGGTGCAAAGTGCACCACCACATTCCTCAAGAAGTCCTACTATTGGCCCAACTTGAAAGAGGATGCGAAAAAATACGTGAAGACTTGCTTGACTTGCTAACAAAACTGAATATTTAATAAGAAGTAAATCGGGTTGTTGCGACCATTACCCATTCCGAAAGGGCTATGGGAAAGTGTGTCCATGGATTTCATGGTGAGTTTATCACCATCAAGGGGATTTGATGCGATCATGGTGGTGGTGGATTGATTTAGCAAAATGGCACACTTCATTCCCACCAAGGAAAACACCACGACCCAAGAAACGGGAAGGTTGTTCTTCACCCACGTGTTCAAGCATCGTGGCCTCCCAAAGGACATTGTGTCCAATCGAAACCCTAAATTCACAAGCAAGTTTTGGAGAGCCTTGTGGAAGCGCATGGGTTCAGAACTTAAGATGAACACCTCATTCCGACCCCAAACGGATGGACAAACCAAGAGGGTGAACTTGGTGATCTAACAATTCTTAAGGAACCATGTGGTGACGGATCAACAAGATTGGGTGGACCATTTGGAGTTGGCTGAGTTTTGTTATAACAATTCGGAGCATTCAGCAATGAGAGCCACCCCCTTTCAATTGGTGACAAGCAAGTCACCAATCATGCCCACAACTTGGGTTGGGCAACCTCCAAGTGATGCAAGTGAGGAAGTGCCCATGGTGACAAAACTTGATGAAAAGAGGTGTCGCTTATGGGAAATGGCCAAGGCCAATCTTGAAAAGGCGCATAAAAGGTACAGGGACTTTGCGAACAAGTTTTGACGAAAGGTGAACTTTGAAGAAGGGGATGAAGTGTGGTTAAACATCAAGAATTTTCGATTGCCAGAAAATTTTAGCCACAAGTTCTTGGGCCCATATGCGGGCCCATTCAAACTGTTGGAAAAAAAATTTCTCGACATTTATAACTTAAAACTACTGGAAAATCTTAAAGTTCATCCCATATTTCATGTTTCGTTTTTGAAGCCAGTCGCCCATGATGCCTCAAGGCCCAATCGAGAACACAACTCAAGGTCCCCTCCGGACTTGGTTTATAATGAACTAAATTTGAAGTGGAGACCGTGCTCAAGTTAAGGCAATTAAGGGGGCAAGAGCGGAAGTACTTGGTCAAGTGAAAAGGATACCATCCAATAGAAGCATCTTGGGTGAATGAGTCCGACATGGAATAAGCCCAAGAAGCCATAGAAGAATTCCACAATAGACCGACAAAGAAGCAAAAGAGACATAGAATGTGATGAGGACATCACCTTTCATTTAGTGGGGTAGAGAGTTACACAAATGTACCACATCAAATTGCAAGTGAAATAAAGGCTAAAAACTTCCAAGAGATTATATCACGATAATTATGTGTAAGGGGCAAATAAGGTTGTCAAATGGCATTGGACAAATGGAACTATCTTGCATAGGGCTCAAATCAAAATCAAACTCCTACTTCGGGGTTAAGAGAAACTTGGCCCCAAAAGAAGAGGCAAGAAAAGTGAGCTTGTGAGGACTTGCATGCCCAAAATGCATCCCAAGGGGTTGGTTGGTAATGGCGGCCAACGCAATAATTCATGACCCAATTCGCATACTATAAACGCGTAGCTTGGGACTTAGGTTCTTGCAAAACCTAAATGTCACTTCTCGTACCTTGATAATCATACCTTTAGTTAGGCTTGATTGTTGTGATCAAGGCGTAAGGTTGGGAAAGGAGTCATGTCAAATAGCTTAGGTCAAGTTTAGCTTGAGTTCCTCATGAAGTGAAGGATAAAGTGATTGCCTCCCAAATGAGGGCTTCGTCAATCCGGCTAATTTACGTCTTTAGACGAAACAATGGTTAAGGGTTTTTTATGATACCCTTTTGGACTTGCTAAGAAAGTGTTGGAAATTTTGGACGCCTGAATTAGCTTGAAGTAAGGTCATGCCAAAAAAGTCAGCATTTGATGGCAAAGGATCCGAAAAAAAAAATCATTGAAAAAATAATTTTAAAATGTCAATGAAGACATTGACCTCTTCTTCTAGTGGGGGAGAATGTCGCAACTTTAACCTTGGGCTTGCGACCAAGGCAAGGTGTTACAAGGTTGCGGGCCAAGAGGAGACCCAAGAGTCACATCACATGCTCTCAAGAGTGCAAAGAGTGTGAGGGAATGAACTTTCACACTCCCAAGTGAATTCCCATTGTGGGAGTTGGAGTCCCAAATGGACTTCCAAAACTTCGGAGAGCAATTTGAAAGGTCAAATATCAAGGTCTTGTGACGTTTCTTAATATTATTGAAAAGCTCTTGGAACGTAAATATCTAAATTAGGCTTGCATTACTCATTTGAACATCTAAAACACAAGTTATGGCCAAAAGAAGGGTCGAGAGTCAAACTAGTAGTTTGACTCCCGACCACAAAAAGTCAAGAATCGACCCAATTTACTTGTTTGTAGAGAGCGTGCGACATATCATTTGAAAGCTCTCAATGAAAGCTACAACTTTGCTTTAGACCACATCTCAATCAGAGGTTTGCTCGCAAAGTTATGGGGCTTCAAAGTTGCAGGAGACTTAGCTTGGGCGATTTTGGGACTCCCACTTGGGAGTCTCGGGACAAAAAGCCATTTGGATGTAGGCTCCGTGGCTAGCCACAAAGTCTACTATAAAGGGGAAGGTGGTGGCTTCCCTCAAGTCTAGGCCATGGTGAATCTTATGTGTCCATGTTGCGCATGGTTCGTCCTAGCACCAAAAGTGCTCCAACTATCCACTAACCATTTTGTGTGGGTTTTGTGTAAGCCCATGTGAGTGTGTAAAGCTTGTCAATTCTTCCTAGTCCCATCCCAAAGCTCCAACATGCCCCTCTACCCCTCAAAGTGTTGTGAGCCTAGGAGCGTGCCCCGACTCTTCCCTCTTCCATTGTCTTCTACTTGGACTCACATTTGAGTCCCTCAAGGAGTTAGGGGTGCGTCATACAAGGTGGACTACCAAATGTGTCATAACGTCAAAGCATGATGGAGGGAATATTTTTTCCATGGTTAACATGGTTTTTGCCACTTGTATCGCTAGCACTTCCATAATGTTTAAGTTAATGACCTTGCACATATTTTTTTAAGAACTTTGTTTAGGCTACTAAAGGCCATTTTGACTTCTTCTTCCATTAAATGCTGAAGGCAAAACGATATTACTTATTACATCAAAATGTGGTAGTCATGGGACCTAAGTCTTTTTAACTTCCCATCCTTTAGAATTCTACTTCTCAAAGTTAAAGCATAATTGGTTGGAATCTTCAGCTTTTTTATAACCTACAAAAAAAATCATTTTTTTCATTTATGATGACATAGGGTGCCTTTGGTTTCATGTATGACCCATTGGCCATTTGTTGTACCCAAAGTTTAGGCCGATGCCCAGTTCTTCCATGTCCCTCCATATAACCATAGTATCTTTCTCCCCAAAGATAAACTTTAGAAGGTTGTCACACACATTTTTCTTATAATGCATTACATTTAGAGTATGTTTCACTAAAAGCAAATGTTATAGAAAACTGGGGCACGTTAAATACTACGCTTAAAAGTACTTAAAATACATAATCAATTTTGGAACCCATTAGATTAAATATAAGTGGCTACCAACTTTGAAATACATAATTAGATCTTATGATCTCAACAATGTAATCAACTAATTTAAAGTTTTAAACACCTTTGCAAGAAGGTCAAATTCCTTGCATTATATACACTTGTAAACACATTCAAGGCCTCTATTGTAATCAAGTAGTCATTGCCAAATTTGGACACGAATGGTCATTAATCTAGCATAAGATCCACATATTAGTCTCCATGGCCTACCACTTATAAGCTAATACTACAAAACCATTTGCTTTTACTGGTGCAATGAAAGCACTACCAACTTTGGACACATGAATGGTACAACATTATTCATATGAAAAAATTACTGTCCATGGCCTGGTATTGTATTCCAGATGACTAACACATTTAAAAAGGCAGAGTCCTCAAAATAATCCAAATGGCATCCATTAAAGTTCTTTAAAAAATATTACATAAATGGACAATTTCAATATGTAGTAAATACCTAGACCTTGGCCATTCCATCAAGCCTACTATTTTGCTTAAGAAAAACCAATCATCTGTGAGGTGACTTTTGTCCCTCTTCTCCCGGTCCTACAAGGTGATTATGCCGAAGCACCAATGCTACTAGTGAAGGGAAGAACACAAATACAATTCTAGATGCTAGATTGCGTTTGTAGTTGAATTTCATTAACCCACTTTCTATGCAACTTTTATGATTGAAATTGATGGATACATTTTTATTTTGTTTTTCAAGCTCCCACACTACACATCCTAATGCCTGATATCAAATTGTCATTCATTTAAATCAATGCTTAAAGGTTCAACACCACGTCCAACATGGCTGCAGACCCCTAGCCACTCAAAGAATTGTTTCTCCCACATATGTTATCCAAATTCAACTTGCTATAGCTTCCTGGAGAGCTAACGACAAGGCGCATTCACCTACGAAATTTTAAGCTCTGCAGCTAAAACAGCAAGAAGTTCTACTACCAAACCCGAGAGGGTTTTGTGTGAAATTTCTCTGAGTTCTAACCTTCAAATCTATCCCCTATTCACCTCCCTTCCTTGCAAACTCTTATAAGATCTCCTCTCTATTCTCCTTACTCTCTTCAACTTCAAAGCTGATCCTTCCTTCCCTCCTCTAAAACCTTGTTGAAACAAACACTCTCAAGATTCGATTGAAATTGTTTTCTCCAAGGAAAAGAAGAAGAGAGCTCCCACGTCCCAAGTCCGTCTTTTAAAGAGAGGGTGAGGGTTCTTGGCTTGGTGGCCAATAGAAGATTCTTGGCTTGGTGGCCAATAGAAGATTCTTGGCTTGGTGGCCAATAGAAGATTCTTGGCTTGGTGGCCAATGGAAGATTCTTGGCTTGGTGGCCAATAGAAGATTCTTGGCTTGGTGGCCAATGGAATGAGAAGGAAAAGGTCCCTTTGCACCTACTCCCACTTCTCCCCAAGCAAACTTACTTAAACCCTCACTTTTTATCCTTTGACACAAAGATTTTACCTTACCATGGTCCAAGGCCATTCTTTACCCATTCCCTTCCTTTCCTTGCGTATAAATTACGAACACATGACTTGATGTCACAAATCCTCTCCACTTTCATTGCAATTTGATTTTATTTATCTTTTTGTTGAAGATCTTTCCTCTCTTCTTTGCAAGCATGGCGTTGCGCACAGTTACCTCCTACGGGCCCCAAGCCGCACAAGTGAACGAGGGATCGCCTTCGGAATCGTCTTTAGATTTGACTCTAACGCAGCATCCCCGTGACGAAGAACTCGAACCTCGAGAGGTGCGCGCTCGTCTCGAAGTTGAACCTCCCCGAGCTTGGTATTATCACATTTCGCCAAACTCCCGCACCCTGGTGATCTTGCTACAAGTCGATCCTGCTTCCGGTGATGAACCTGAAACCGTTTGTGAAGGCTGTTACGAAACCGAAGACACCTCCATCTTCGCTTGGTCTTCAATTCCCGGCGTTGGACACTATCATTGGTTGCGCGGTCCGATTCGTCGCCTCCCTCCTAACAGCAAGGCGGACTATCTAGTTCGTACTATTCGTCGCATCCTGGACTTCTTGCAGTCGTGAACTATCACTAAGGCACAGTTCATGATTTTACATGTTCTTGCAGCTTCTTGCTGAACTCGTCCTTATTATAAATAAAGGTTTCAGTTATCATCAGACTCTTATTGCCGTTGGCACACTATCATACTATCTATTTAATTGTTGAATTGTCTCGAATTAACCTTGTGTTCAACAGCTTGAAGATTGTACTACCTCTATTAACCCCATCATCGATAGCCCTTTGACTGCTTCAAGAATTTCTAATATGCTTGCTACTTTCTAAATACCATAACAAGACACTGTAGTGTTGAACACTGCAAGTTTTGATGCCTACTTCTACCCCTAACCCTTTGGAGATTTGTCACCCCTAATTACGCAACAAGGTTTCTAAAACTCTAGCTATTAGCCTCTGTTGAAGAAAAGAACTGACCCACCAATATCGCATTTTGGAGACCAAAACAACCCCCCCGCACCCTGTGCACGTACTTCTACCCCTATTATAACACAAAGTTGTTAAAACCCCCTAAAAACCTCACCACACTCGAATACTCCTAACACAATTCTTAAACATTGAGACTACTAGCCATGGCCATGTCGGTATGGCTCACATCATCATGATATGTATTCAAAACAATTTGTTCCAATCCAAAACTTCAACCATTTTCTATGCACCCCCAAGCTCCTTGATGGACTCACTACAAGTTCAAAGATGAAGATAGTAAAAGAAGGAATTGGGGCGCGCTCCCTAGCTCGCAACACTTCGGGGGTAAAGGGGTGTGCTAAAGCTCTAAGATAGGGACTAATAAGATTGACGAGCAAATCAATTACTCACACGAACCTGCATAAACCAAACAACAAGTTTGTTAATGTAGAGTTTGAGCATTTTTGGTGCATAAACGAACCACGGGCAAACACGGACCCACAAGACTCATCATGGTCCAGACTTGCGGGAAACCACCACCTTCCCCCTTATAGTATATTCTATGCTTGGCCACAAGACCAACACCCAAATGTCATTTTGTCTCAAGACTCCAAAGTGGGAATCCTAAAATTCCCAAAATTAGGACTCGCACAACTTTGGAAGCCCATAATTTTGTGTGCAAACTTCCGATAGAGGTGAGGGCTAAAGTTGTAGGCCTTTTCAAGAGCTTTCCAATGGTATGTCACACGCCACCTACATGCAAGTGAATCAGGGCGATTTTCAATTTTTAGTGGTTGGGAGTCAAATTTGCAATTTGACCCCCGACCTTTCTTTTGGCCATAACTTGTGTTGTAGGTGCCCAAATGGATCATGCGAGACCATTTTAGACATCTAAGTTCCAACATCTTTTCAATGATGTAAGGAACGCTTCAATCCAATGGGTTTTTGACCCTTGCAACAACTCTCTAAAATTCAGGAGTCCATCGAGACTCCAATTCCCAAATTGGGAGCTCACTTGGGAGTGTGGGGGTTCATTCCCTCACACTCTTTTGCACTCATGTAAACATGAAATGTGACTCCCAAGCTCACTCTAAACCTGCACCTTTGCAAGCCTTTGCCCTGGTCACAAGCCCAAAGCTAGGGTTGCAACACAACTATTGAATTTACCTTTTAATGTGGTACAGTGATTTTGGAAATGAATTCTCCTTTGGGAAGAGGTCAACCTTTAATAATGTAAATAACCCATTAACAAATGCATTGTTCACCTCATGTGTAATCAGTAAATTGAAAAACATAAAGATGGTAGCAAGGTGACCAATGGGATAACCCTCATAAAATGGGGTCCATGCATCTTGGAACATCTTTGATGCAATTTTTTCACAATCAATTTTTTCATTTGACTCCAAATTTGGAAGTTTTAAATCATCAGTAACATCCTCCCCATTGGTAGGGCCCCACCCCCAGTGTGTTTCTCACCTTCAACATCACCATCACCACTATGCCTTTGTATCCTATGGTCATACCTTCAAAATGCATCCATGACCACTTTGTTTAGCTCAAATTTTGCATTTAGTTGGCTTTCAATTGGATTTGTTTCAATAGGACCCACATCCATGATTAATGACATGTTGTTTGACCCATGATGTTGAGTTTTATTGCCTTCCTTTGATCACACAAAAGCATGGCAAATCTCAGTATCTAAACCCTAACCAACCATATATTCTCCCCTTGGGGCCCATAACATCTTGATTGAAAGCACTTAGTTTATGCAAGGTAAAGTAGAACATACCACAAGGGGTCTGTTGCATTATTTATCACACCCATGTCTTTTATAGTGGTCCTTAATTGTTTTCCTTAATACATGCCTCCCACCCCCACGATGCAAGGCACAAGTACATTAATATTTGGTTAATCCCTAATCAATTTGTAATTAATTACCTTTTCTATTCTATGCAATTGTTGATCCCATGTTTTTTGGCTTGTATGTTTTGTAGGTCCATTGGGCTCCATAAAGGTTGTAGCCATTGGATAACCTAACCATGTCCACATTGGTGAATAGGTCTTTACATTAACATCTTTCTGATACATCACATTTGACTACCCCTAATAACATTAAAAATTCAATTCAATTTTACCCTCACATTGACTAGAAGTCAACTAAACCATAGCACACTATGACTAGTCAAATATTCACGTCCATACTAATCAAAATGCCACTAGTTAAAGAAACTTTTGTTCAATAGAACTTGTCCAAAATGACAATTTGGTCAAGTTGGAAAATGTCACAATTAGGTTCATTTTTACTTTGATTTTCTAATCAATTAAACCATGAATTGTTGTCGTAATTACATCATGTGCAATTGAGTTCTTCAAAATCTTTGAAAGTAAAATATGTTGGTATTTTAGACCTCTCTATGAAGTTTGATGGAACCATTCCATTGCAAAAAAATTTGCAGATCTTGAAGTTGACCTTTCTAGGTTAACAATGTTTGTGTCCTAGACTGGTTTAGCAATAATAGCCAAAACATTATGCACAACATCTCTTTGTCATTGTCATCTGTTCTCTGCCGTTCCACATCTCTCCTTTCCACCGATAGGTACTCATGCCATAATGCCTACTACTCCTCTAAAAACCAACAACCACGGCTTCTTCTCTCTCTGACCCTATCTATAGCGATAAGAGTTTCTTCTTCTTCTTCTGTTTGAGCTCGGCAATGAAATCAATGTTGTCGTCTCAATTTTCTTTCCCCTTCCTTTGGCAACAAAAGCAATGGATCTACTATTCTTCTTCACTTCTGATTCAAAAACGAAATTCGTCAGGCAAACCAGAATTCATGCATGAAAGTATTCACAATAGGTTATTTTCAGCATGACATTCCCTTTGCCTTTCGTTATACGCCAATTTTTTAACTACTTCTTATTCCAAACATATACAAGTGGGTTCACCATTTCATGATCCATTTGTAGTGTGCACCATGTGTATGGGAAACAATCCCACTTTCAAATGACAAACTGAATGTTTCACCCTATGGAGATTCTGCACAGTACATTCCAAGAATTAAGCAATAGTCATTTGTACAAGATATGGAATATATTAAAATTTTTAAATGGGATCGAATTGACATTGGTGACAAAATTGAAACCTCATACAACTACAACCCCAGTTTCCATACATAAACCCTCACTTTCAGTGGGTTCGGTATGGAGAAAACATTCTTGATTTCAATATAACTAAATGGTTTTGTTCAATTGCCATGTTATTGTAAAATGTCAATTTGTGAGTGCTAAATAAAACAACTAAACTGTTCTGGATTTTTGCAAATGGTTCACACAAGGGGTGCACATCAATTTAACTACATCTTGAAACAATTTGTAAATTACATAATTTAAAATCATTGAACAAGTGTTAAAATAGTACATGAAATTCACACCTCTACTGCATGTGTTTCTTGGAAGTTCCCTTGAAGGAATCATTCACTTGGAACCTTAACAATCTAGTAATATATTTACAGGTTGAAACGGTCCTTGCCTACATGTCCATGTGTTGGAAAAACAATTGTTAATTTGATACTACAACCAAAGAAATGAGATACTTAAATCAGATATTTGAACAACCATTATAGTCCATTCCTATCTCATAATGTAATTTGTTATTCATAGAGGTGTAAATCTCATAGGCAAAACTTGCATTGAAGGTTAACACAATCAAACAAAAGATTTCTCATGCCAAGTATTAAGATTACATGCACCTGTTGCAAAAACCTTGAGCATCATAATGCACAGGTTCCAAATCTATTTATGGCATATTTGTAAAGAGAAACACATTATTGTAAATATCATGGATGGTAGTGCACCTGGCCATTAATCATTGGCACATATTATTCAAGTCATCCCCTAAATGTAGTAGGAAAATTTACAAGATTTTACCTATGTAGCATACTAGAAAACAAGTTTCTTGAAAAATGTACAAAAGTTGCACCTTTTTGCTATTTTGTTGAAAAATGGTTATGATGATGTTGTTATGGTGAAACTAGTTCATTGTACTTCAATGCTAGTAGGCTCCATGTTCACAAGTCTCCATTTGACATATTCTTGGCAAATAGTTCATTATACCTCAATGTTGCACTTCAGTGCCAATAGGCTCCATGTTCACAATCTCCACTTGACATACTCTTAGTAGGTGTAGTGGCTTCATTTAACCTTATGCAAACCAAAATGCCAAATTACCCATTTCTTGCTACATAGACCAAAAACTTAAGGAGCAATTTTAGTTTATCTTCCAAGCAACGCATACATCCTATAAACGAGGGCATCACCCATTATACTTCATAACAAGTAAAAGCTTAGAAGATGAAACATTCATTCTCGTTATTGCTATTAAATGAATGACATGTTATCTCTCATGCCATTAAGGATTACAGTTTTGTGCGGGCAATATCATTTCGCTATGCAAATGAAGAAACCTTAATTGTTGTTGAATAGGGTTTGAGACATTGAAAAAATGTGAGGTGATGGGACTGGATACTCACCTTGAGCAATCAAAGAAGATGGTAAACAGGTGGGGAAGGAAAATAAATTAATGATAAACACAAATGCAAGCCAGTTAAGCTTTGTTCAAGATTCAATGTCCCTCACAACATATTGCAACAATACAAAAAATAAATAATGATGTCAAAAGTAGAAATGCCGAACCAAATGAACCTTTGAATTGGTATTCATGGCTAGGTGGTTGTTTCACTTCAAACTTAGCATTAGGCATTTTTAAAATTTTTATTGAACCTTAAGATAAGTCTTAGTGGCCACCAAGTGATCATTTGAGATATATAATGCATGCCTAGGACCCCACATAGTAGTCATCATGTGGTTGTTTCAATTCAAACTCAACACTTAATGGCAACCAAATGTTCTTTTAATATTTAACTCAACTTTTAGATACCACATTGTGACTTTTTGAAATATAATCCATGCCTATGACCCCACCTAATGGCCATTAGGTGGTTGTTTCACTTCAGACTTATCACTTAGTGGAAAATAATTGTTCTTTTAATATTTATCTCAACTTTAAGATACATCCTAATGGTCACCATGTGATCATTTGAGATATAGTGCACACTTATTGATGCACCCCCAGCTCCTTGAAGGACTCAAATGTGAGCCCAAGTGAGAAATAGCGGAAGAGGGAAGAGTCGGGGCACGCTACTTGGCTCATAGTACTTTGAGGGGTAGAGGGGCATGTTGGAGCTCCGAGATGGGACTAGGAAGAGTTGACAAGCTTCACTCACTCACACAGGCCTGCACAAAACCCACACAAAGTGGTTAGTGCATAGTTGGAGCACTTTTGGTGCTACAACGAGCCACGGGCAACATGGACACATAAGACTTACCACAGCCCGAACTTGGGGGAAGTCATCACCTTCCTCCTTACAGTATACTCTGTGGTTGGCCACAGAGCTCACATCCAAATGGCATTTTGTCCCGGGACTCCCAAGTGGAAGTCCCGAAATCACCCAAGTTGGGACACCCACGACTTTGGAGGGCAATAACTTTGCAAACAAACCTTTGATTGAGATGCCGTTGAATGCAAAGTTGAAGCTTTTGTTGAGAGCTTTTCAATGGTATTTTCACGCCCTTTGCAAACAAGTAAATTGGGTCAATTCTTGACTTTTTATAGTCAGGAGTCAAACTGCCAATTTGACTTTTGACCCTTCTTTTGGCCATAACTTGTGTTTTAGATGTCCAAATGAACAATGCAAGCCCACTTTAGATATTTACGTTCTAAGAGCTTTTGAATGATATAATGAACGTCATAAGCCATTGAGTTTTGACCCCTCAAATCGCTCTCTAAAGTTTCAAAAGTCCATTCAGGACTTTAACTCCCACCATGGGAGTTCACTTGGGAATGTGAAGGTGGATTCCCTCACACTCTTTGCACTCCCAGGAGCATGTGATGTCACTCTCGAGTCTTCCTCTTAGCCTGCACCCTTATAACCCCTTGCTTTGGTCGCGAGCCCAAGGCTAAGGTTGTAACACTTATGATGCCACCTAGTGGCCATTAAGCTCCAATTTAATCTAAATAATATAAGATGTGAAGAAAACTTAATTATAGTTATATAATCACATAGACTTGAATTAATTGATGCAATTATATAAAAACCAACATAGTACACATACATAAATATATCAATCATTGCAAACTATTTAAATGTTTCATCTAGTTAACTATTTTATGAATGGAGGTATGACCAAGTACAAAATTGTATTGTATTTTTAATAAAAGGTTAATGGAACTAAATGATTAGGAAATGTAAAGATTATACTTATCATGCATAATGCAAAAGGTTTAATTCAACTTCAACATTGACATTGTTGTTGTCAATATTATAAGATTCGTGTGAAAACACATTGTTCTCAGTGAAATCACTTAAAATTGTTATGCCCGTTTCAATAGGTGTCATTCTTTCTCCTTTTGATTGCACTAATTGCTATTTCATTTCTCCTAATAATTGGTGTACTTGTTTTGCTTGCCTCCCCTAATGGTTGGTCTAGTAACAAAAATGTCATATTTTCAAGTGCTTCATTATGGATTGGATTAGTCTTTCTGGTTGGTATTGGTTAACATTTCTATTAGCAAATAGGCGGTCCACCCAAGAGCATGGCCAAAACATGGGACATCAATGGACGATTTTCAAATGTGGTTTGAATACATAGAAATGCCACACTAATCACACATTGTAATTGAATATCCAAAATGTCATTGTTGCATAATCTTTCATGAGCAAGATATGCCAACATAGTGTTTGTTTCCAAAGACCTTGTGTGCATGATAAAGTGTCATTTTATGTTTAATATTTGAAATATTTATGATATCAATGAAAATTCCACATGTTGGCATATATGATCTAAACATATGAATTGATTTAATGACATTCATACATGCATGTATTCATGTTATACCTTCATGCTATAAGTCTTAGTTTGCTGGAGTGTACAATTTTTGATATGGTATTGTAATCTTTTAATATTTTCAAATGCCAAAAACAATTTAGACATTTCCACCGACCTTTTCACTTAAACATATGAATTGCACAATTTTCTATATGTCAAAATTTTCAAACATTCAAACCATATGACTATGGCATTATTGTACCCACTTTAGGTTCAAATATCTGAAAATTATTGGTCTTATATGAAATGAAGTCATATTTTATGAGTAATTTGAAAATATTGGACAAACCATATGACTATAACTTTAATAGGATTAATTTCAAACATAAAAATATAGCTAGCATTAGTATACTTGTTAACACTTTCAAAATTGGTTTCATGCCATTTTTTAATAAAATAATATATTGAATTTAATTTTTTCAAAAAAGGATCCTAACACACAAGTTTTCATAATCATTGTTAATGAATGAACCTAAAAATTGGTGAAAAGATTCATCTAATGGATGTTGATGAAAATACACAAACATACACATTTCCATATATATATGAGGTATTTATTCTATGGGATATGAATTTGGTGTTTCTACAATACTATCAAAATACCATTATATTTAGAATTATGGATACATCTCAACATTTTTGTTATGTGTTTGTTGCATATTACATTTTTGCAATTTCAAATTTTCATTAAACAACACCTAGCATTGCATTATATGGTATTTTGTTCAAAAAGCTACATAAAACATTATGTGGGATAATATTTTCTATACATTCAAGCAAACTAAAACTCTATGTCATGTCATGGACAAAATATCACACCACACCAATACCATACCAAATAACATATATGTGTGTGTGTGTGTGTGTGTGTGTGTGTGTGTTCATTGAATGCACACAATAAAATTATCTTTGAAATTGAAGCAAAAAGTAATGGCATGTATGGAAACTTACCCAATAGCAAAGGTGACTTCTTTTGGTTGACGATTGTAATCAATGACCTTTCTACCACTTATGATTTCAAGGAGAAGACTCGTGTTGACATTTAATTTGGAATTTAATTTATCCCAGATCTGCCTTTTCCTTGGAAGGATGTGGCATATAGGCCTTAATTTAATCTTCCAAGTTGCCATGTAATGTGGCATTCAAGGAAGTCTTGGTTTTAAGCTCATAACTGTTGAATTACATTTTGGAGGTGGGATGACAGGAGGAGGAACATGTGCAACTAGATTTCACTGTGCACAAAACAACTAGGTGCGGCTGCTTGAGATTCAGCTTCTGTACAACAATATTTAAAGTCATGGTGCTCTTGATTATGCATCCAATGTAGATTGACAACCACCAGAAGTGATTTAATATGTGAGTTGATGACTCTCTATGGGAGATGCATGTTTTGGAAGCAAGGCAATGTTGATGTGTGCTCCTCCATGTTTTTCAATACTATTTCAGATTCTATAGATCCAATGCACTTGACTACTCACAACTCGTTCAATTCCTGCTTCAAGCTCAGTGGCAAAAATGTCCTGGACACTATACTTGGCTTGAGGTTACAAGCAATAGAACCTCAGAATCTTGGAACTATTTCTGGCAACAAATTTTTTCAAAGTCCAAAGTTGACCTGAATCGCCTGGCCACTATTTGCTTCAAATGTTTAACTCAGATTCATTTGTCCATTGAATCTGAGTTCAACATTGTGTTGCAGGCACCAAAATTTTATGGAAGTTCAATGGAAGATCTATTGCAAAAGTTCTACTGAAACTCTACAAAAGTTTTAAGGAGAAAACTTGACAATGTTCAAGATTTGTGATGCATGCAAAAGGTTCGTGGTAGAAGGTTTGTTGTGTTCAAGCTCTATGGCATGGAAGTTTTGAAGTTTGTGGAAGAACTCGACCATGAAGAAGGAAATCTACGTCACAAATGCAAGTTAACAGTTGTCAATAGTTTATCACATTGGTTGATCACATTGTCAAAAAGTTAGTTTAACAACAAAGTTAAGGAACAAAATGTTCATTTTATAACAATTTTATTCATCATGATGTTTGTTTTTTTTATTACCCCTTTAATTACGTTGCTGAATTGGTAAATATATTAGGATAAATGTTTTTCATTCACTTTTATCTTTCCGTGGGCTGATAATTTTGCAGAGCCTATATATTATTCTTACCCTTGTGAGAAATTTTTGGCGCCTATATCCCCTTACCTAGATGATATCTCATATACTAAAATGGATGTACCAACCCAACACAAGTCTTTTCCAGAGTGTTGTGTGATTCTTTGAATATTTCAAAATCAAAGAATGGCCTTGATAACAAATTTGCAAAACCAAACAAATGTTAGAATTTTTTTCAATTTATAACATTTACGAAAAAAATTGAAACATAATAGTTCCTAAAAAATTACAAGTTAAAAAATATATTATCTTTATCTTCACTAGAGTATTCAAAAAAAAATTTGGAAGGTTTGAGTTAACACAAGATTTCTTTCACTCTTGTTTACCTTTCCTTGATTTTTTGGGTCAAAATTATACATTTTCATAAATCAGTTTGTGCAATTTTGATAGATTCATAATTCAATCCCCTACAAACTTTTTCATCTATTGATGCATAGTATTGACAAGTTTTTTAAAATGCATGACAAAACAAGACCTTGAAAACTTTCCTACAAACATAGAATATTGCAATTTACAATAGTTTTTAGAGTTGTAATCATAGTGTTTAGGTTGGAGCCTTCATCTTTTACATAGGCAATTTTTTTTTCTCAAATTATATTTTCTTAACAACTCAATCAAATCCTTGGCTAGAGCTTGGTTAAATTGTCCATGGCTTCAAATAATCCAATTGTGATATGTTTTGGCTGCCAATCCTTCCTTAAAAACTTGATCACAAGTGTAAAAATGTCATAAGTTCTTATTGACATCCAAAAATCAAAACTTGATGTTGGAGAAAAATGTTTTGCCAAACATGGTAAAACATATAATTGCTTAGGATTTTTTACCAACTCAAGCAAAATCTCTTGTGAAAATTGTTTTTTGGAAGCCAAAATAACTCTTGGCATAATTGCAAGCTAAAACGCTTCAACCATTGACTCTCAAGAAAATGCATAGGTAAATGATTTTTGAGAATTAATAAGATTAAATCTTCCACAAACTATTTATGTTACACATCATCTTTTGTAAAAGGATCTTTTGCAACAAAGAAGTTAGAAATTACAACACCAAACAGATTAGGTCTTCCTTTAGCAGGTTATATTTCCACTTCCTCTTATATTGGATTATTCACGTCTTTTTCAAACACTTTTGCAATTTTTGAATAATATGAAAACCTAAGATGAAAACACATGTTTTTTTAAAACAATTATTCCATTTGTTGTGTCAAATAAAATTAAGTATTTTCTTGCTTGAGTTTTCATACTAAACACCAACATTGGATTAGGGTACCAAAAAATATATTTCATAGTTTGAAAAACTTTACATCAACTTGTTTGTTATCATTTAGACAAGAAAAATGCCCAACATGTTGCATTTATAGTATGATCATTCCACTTAATTTTTTGAACATATAATTTTGAGATTATCTTTCATTACTTGATTTTCTTTTTTTAATTTATACTTGCCTTTGTTTGTAAACTATCATGGTTTTAAGATGGATTTATTGTTCTTTTTTTTCTTGATTACAACATCCATGATTCTTTCACATTCTGCATTGCTTATTATATTTTCATTTTGAGATGCTTGCTCCATGTTTAATTTCACAACACAATTTTGCTATCCTTAAAAGAAAATAACCAAACAGTCTATGTTCTACCTTTACATTCAATCATAGATTATGCCTTATGGTCAATGGAAAACATACAAACAAAGAAATGAGTGCGCAAAATATGCAATAAAAAACATTAGAATATTTTTAATTTTTTGTTGAATGAAAATTTTATTTCACCCAAAAAAAACCATATTCAAGAAAAAATAATTATAAATCAAAAAGAAAAATACCAAAAACACAAAGAAACATCCTAGAATTAAAAAGAAACAAAAAACAAAAAATAAAAAAATCAACATTGAAAAAAAAAACTTACTTAGGTGAATGTAGTCGGAACTAAAGCCAATTCATGGTCCACATTCGACACCCCACACTTGCACAAAGCAAAAAAGGGGGGGAAATACTTTGCCTCAAGAAAAAAAAATAGCAACGAAAGAGACCACAACCATGAAGCAAACAACAATGATGACGAAAGCACCTTAAAAACAATAATGATGACAACCATAACCATGAAATAGTAGCAGCAATGGTGACCATGGAGTGGCAATAACGATGGTGACCACAAAACATTAGCAACAATGGCGATCACAACCACAAAGTAACAATAGTGATGGTGATAATGACAATGAAACAAACAATAAACAACTAATACAACATTTTAAACACATTCAATCAATAATCATCTATTAATTTTTCAAATCAAAAAATAAACCATGAAGCACAAAAAAACTATGAAGCTCTTTATATTTCCTTGTTGAAAAGTGCCATGACCACATTAACCACTAACCTAATCACTAACCCAAATCTAATAGCCTTAACTAATATTAAACTAATATTACATCATCAAAAGCTTAATAATCAGATCTAGTTTTGATGAGAAAGTCTAATAAATTTTTATGTTTAAAACAATCAAAGACGCCAATTTTCACATGGGTGAAAATTGGAATGTTGGTTTTCAAACCAAGTATTACTAAATTTGATATTTGTTGATTCTCAAATTGAAAACTAGATTGAAAATTGATTAAAAATCGAGCCCCATTTGAAAACAACCTAACATTGGAAAGAACTAGCAACAAATCGACATTTCTTTGAGATTTGTATTTTTTTTAAATCACAATTATATTATGCTAAAGTTGATTTTTTGAAATTTTGAAATCTAGTGGGTAAATGGGCATATACCCAAGTTGGTATTTAACAGGTATATATCCCTCCTTCTAGGAACCACCCAACATTGATCTTCGCCTTCACTTTTGTATTTTGTTGAACTTTTCATCTTTTCCTTTCATTTTATGAGTTTTTAAACTACATCCATGCCACCGGTTACCAAAAACTTATTACGTTTATTAAAACATGTGACAAGGGCCATGCATTTTCTTTGATGTAGAACACCTTAAAAGCAAATTGGACAATATGAGTGATTTGCAAGAATATTGTCCATGAAAAGGAGTGTTAGGCATCTCATTTCATTTCCTTCTTATGCAATTTTTGGTTTAATTGCAATTATAATGTTATATTAAGTAATATAAATTATAAATAAAATAATATGAAATGAAATATTATTAAACTAAAAAAAGGTCAAATATCATATCATGCCCCTCCTATAGTTTACATCTTTCTCTTATTACATTATGACAAATTTTTGCACCAACTAGTTTTCTTTTGTGCGAAATTTTGCTCAAATGTGAAATCCAACTACAGGTTGCAAATTGTATAAATGAAAACAAAGAAACACAATTATAGATTTGTGCAAAGCATAGAGATTTGATTTAGGTTTGTTGCATTTGCACTAGGTGATCCGTTGGTCATTGCTACCTCTTGCAATTTCCAAATCTGCATATGAGCTTGACAACCTCCATTGGGACCAAATCACCTCCAAGCTTTTGTAATGGCCATTGACTCATGCAATTTCTTTGAATTCCTATTGCTTTCACAAATTTTCTCTTCCCTCATTGTTTTTGTAGTAAGAAGGATGTCACATTGAGTTAAGTCTCATCACTTAGGTGTTCATGTTCATCAAATGTTATTTGTTATCACACAAGTAACATTCTTAACAAGTTTCCAATGGGGGGAGTGATTAGCAACAAATTTTGAAGCCTTGTAAACATGAATAGATCTTCAAATACTTGGTTACGTTTCATTGATCATTTTTTATTTTACCAGGGAGGTTGAAATTGAAACACCTTGTCAAAGGACTGATAGACAAATTACTCCCCATTGAAATGCCCATGGCACACTTCATCGAAAGCTAACACTGACCATACTTTTGGATAGCCTCCTCATCAACTTTTTTTTTTCTTGTGAATTTAAAAGTAGTGAAATGCAAAAAGAAAGTTTTTGAGATTTTTAGTTCTATTGTTTCATTAAAAATAAATCTCAATTTTTTGTAAAAACTGCATGTGTCCTTTCTAATATACCTAGAAATTGCCTGCAATTACATTGTTGTAAAACCCACCATTGTTTTTTCCGGATTACATCCACCACACACCACCTCTATAAATCACTGGAATTTCTTAAAATAAATGCACACAATTTGTATGCTGTGTAATACCCTTGGCCACTGCTGGAATTGGGCCCACCTCAGCTCCCCCTCGCAAGTACATATTTCACCTCTCCTATTCACCTCTCCTACAATGAGATAAGGTGCCTCCCAAGTTCATTTTTATTTTCTTGCAATGAGCCAATTTGACTGGCCCATCACTCAAAATAAATGAAACTGTGGAAGCTCTCCAAAATATAAGGTTCTATTTTGATGAAAAGAGTTTCTTACCTTTGGCCCAAGTATATGGGTGAAAGGAGGACAACACTTGCCAAAGCATATTGGATAAAAGTGAGGTGTTATTTGGAAGCTTTTGGGAAACCTGTGGGAACTTGGCAACTCTTTGCTTTGGCACCCCCCACCACATGCAAGAAAAAAAACTTGAATGGAAAGTTGACTGTCCAAGTGGAAAGTGAACACTGGATGGTCCACTCTCCAACCCAACCACAACTTGAAGAAAACAACCCCGCCCCCTCACCCTCACAAGGAAACAAAAGGGAGGTTCCTTCATTCCATGCGTCTCATTGGTTACATGGAAATTATATTCCTAAAATTGGTTGCCACTAGTTTTGGCCTAGATTAACAGCCCTTCGTAAGGACACCCTACGTATTCTGGTAGTGCACACAGCTCAGGGCATTACCCTAAATTATATTAGGTTGGAGCAGGTAGCCAAGAGCATGAAAGGGTGCTTACATGTTTTATTTTCAATTCTCATTTATAGTAAAATTTGATTAAGTCTGCTTATGGATGATGGCCACTTTGGTTACATATGAACCCCTCTCTTTATTTCTCTTTGTATTTTGAGCCATCTCCGCCATCTGAAGATCCCTATGGAGTTATGCAGTGGGGGAGATCCCACTATATTTCTACATTCCCATGATCCCATGGAAGGATTTTTTGATGGGATGGATCAAGAAAATTCAAAAACACAAGGAGGAAAGGGACAAATCAGGAAAATTCAAAAAAACAAGAAGGAAAGAATGGAGGAAAGAAAGAGAAGAGATCTTCGCATACCTGGAGGTTCCCATACTCATGTGTTCTCCATTGGTTGGGGATGCCATGGAGCTACCACTCTGGTGGGACTCTCCCTCAGGAGAACCCACTCATATGGGAACCTCCCCTACAACAGCACAAGATTGGAAAAGAAGCACTGCTCCTCCTGTCCTCCTCATAAATCCTTACATTCAAGTTTTATGTACATAATACGAGCGATGGTATCAAGTGTCAGGTCCAACTACTGCAAACAATGAGCATACTATTTATAGTTTCTGTAGAGGGGAAATGACTGGAAAATGTTCAACTGGCCAAGGTCTTTACTCCGGCCAGCTGTAGAAAATGTACCCTCACAAATTATTTAACCTGTCGGCCCTTCTACTGTCTCAAATTTTCCCAGAAAATTTGATGAGATACAAGATGAATGTCAGGCACCTTTGCTCTCCATAACATGCCAAATTATGTTTACGGCATACTAGATAGCACGCTATGTACAGATTAATGTCTGGGGTGACAGATTATGTCATTTTTCTTGATCACAATATATGACAGAATCTTTCAGTGACAATCATACACTCATAATACTGACCAATTTCTCTGTTCAATTTCTTAAAGAATTGCTAAAACTGTTGTATGGGAGACTTAATGTCATGGAATGATCTCACCCTTGCCCATTATGTTGCACCCAACATACTGTTGGTTGCATTATTGACTAATATTAATTAGTTGAGGGGATCAGAAAGTTTGATTTTTTTCCTTTTGCGATGGGCATCTTTGAGTGGCCCATCACTAAAAAAATTAATAAATCTTTTGACAGTCTCGAAATAAATATATTGTAATCTCCTCCTTTGGACTGGTTATGTAGATTGCAAGAGTAGAACTTAGGGTGAAGGATTTGGGATAAAGTGATGAGCTGTTGGGAACATATTGAGGAACACATTAGGAACTTGATGGGAACATATTGAGAACAACACCAACACCACACTCTTCATCCTGGGCTGTACCCCATACTCATCTGTCACAACCATGGATGATAACAACAGAATTGTATGGCTTCAGCTGATTTGGCAATAAACCTTTTTGACACTTGAAAATTACACATATTACATACCTGTCAATTTACAATAAACACCATCTTTTACGTTATAACAAAATGAATGAAACCACAAAGTTTGCCACATAAGTGTCAAATTACAATAAACACCATCTGAATGTTGTATAAAAATGAATGAAACCACAAAGTTTGCCACACAAATGTGTCATCAACTGGCCAGGGTGAACCAGCACCCACATCAGTACCCAGTGCTTCAACATTTTTGAGTGAGGCTTCTTTATAGCCATGTTAAGCCCCAAAAAAAGATGGACACTACTTGTAGTGCGCTTCCAGTAGTGGTGGAGTGGGTTGCAGTGTCTACTCGCTAAACACTAAAAAATAACTACTATTTCTTGCAACTTGTTTTGTGTAATTAAACATGTCGTATACAACTAAAAAATGTTGCATACAACTATTTTTTAATTGCATAGGACATATATAATTGGATGAGACAAATTGCAAAAGACAATTTTTCTACCAGTGAGTATTGTTGACCTAATACAGAAAGACTTCCTCCAAATTCTGTAGTCTAATTGGAGGCCACCTTACCCCAGCATATTCTTTCCTCCACTGATTGCAGGGCCTTTTGGAAAATTGAATGCCTACCAAATGGGATGTTCTGTGTATGAGAAGGCCTTGCAGGGCACTATGCCCTGGCATCGACGGTGGAGCCTGAGGTCTGGGGTGTCCTGCCCGGAGACCAGGCATTCACCAGCACCAACAGTGACTCAGTTCGCTCTGTTTTCCAACAGTTAAATTATGGGTGCCCGCTTTCAATGCCCCCAATTACTTTATTGTACAGAGGGTTCTTCCACCCAATATTTGGCATAATGCCCTCCATATGGGTGAAAGAACCCTCTCTCTGGGATGGGGTCTGATTCCCAAAAATGAGGGTTTCCCTCCATGCACTGAAAAAATCTAGAGAGCTTTATCAGCATTTGAAAAACCCCACTTTTTTTCATTTTTCCTCTTGACACCCATTGGGTAGATACTAGGTGGTAGTAGTAGTTACACCCACAGCCTTGGGCTTTAGCCGCACAGGAACTAAATTAATGAATTTGTAGCATGTGGTAGCCAGGTTTGGCATGGTACCTTCGGTCCTTGCGCCTTAAACTGGAGCCTCATTGTGGGTTTTCGTGCAGTAGTTAGTAGTTTTGAGAAGCGTGTTTTTTCAGCAAGGTTTACAGCCATGTTGGGTGGGTCTCACTTTTTCCAACAAAGATCCGGAGGGTATATGGAACTTGGACCAGTGATTTTTTAGCAAATCAAACAATTGATTTTAACCCCAAACTACAGATTTAAAAAATTCAAAGAAACAGTCAAAGAATCTACCCTGAACCTTTGGTTCTTAGTTGGTTCTTTGAGGAAATCAGCCAGTCCTTTGAATTTTTTTCAAATACCCAGAACCTGAAATTACTTTCGTCTGAAGTTTTAATGAAAGCCCAGCACAGGGGTTTTGCTTGAATTCGAAAATTTTCAAAAACCTGGACTGAGAGGTTATAACAAATTCCAACAACCACCCACCCAGTGGTTTATAGGGCAAGGAAAAGATGTGGTCTTTCATGGCGTCATTATTGAAACAAACTTTGCATCTTCTCAGCGGGTGTGACCCACCACATACCACCCCAACACCCATGGTTTCCCCTTTTCATGGGTTTACCAGAGTAAAGGGCCCAGGAACCAGCATGCATCATGAAACATGGATGACAAGTGGTCAGGAAACAGTTTTCCGTTGGTTTCCAGTTCTGTAGGTAACCATGGTGGCTACCTCAGTTGCACCTCAAGTGGGTTGTTACTAGCTAGGTAGTAAAAAAGAGCCAATACCTCTGTATACTCCATGTATTTACTTAGTAATCTTTTTCATATGTATTTACATATAAATATAGGACCTACTTCTGACAAAATGGGTTCCCAAGCTGAAACCAGATATTAGAGTTATCCATAAAGTAACGTAACAGTCTTCACCCTGTCTTTGGGCCTCTTGTGACTTCCTACCCCCTCGTTCAGTGGCATCTGCAAAGTAAAGACATTTTATTAAATCTCAGTAAGAAAAGTTGCAACTCAGTATGAAGTGCTCAAACTCAGCATTCAATGAACAAAGTTTGAGATTAAGAGAGAAAAGTTTAGCTAAGAAAACATATAGACTTTTCCAAAAGAGAACAGTTTACTCAAGAATAGATATAGGTTTTCCAAAAATGAAAAGTTTACCCAAGAATAGATATAAGTTTTGCCAAAAGAGAAAAGTCTAGCCAAAAAAGATACAGGTTTTATCAATAGACAAAAGTTTAACCAAAAAAAAATATAGATTTTACCAACAGATAAAAGTTTAACAAAAATTTTAAAAATTTTGCCAAGAGAAAAATTTAGTTTAAAAAATATATAAGTTTTGCCTAGGTAAGATACAAAAGGTAGGTAAAGGATTGGTTGTTAGTTGGTTTGGTTTAAGGTTTAGGCTAACGGGTAGGTCAGTAGAGTAGGTAGGTTAGTAGGGTAAGTAGGCAGAGGGTAGTATGAGGGGTAAGGGTTGGGAAGATTTTGGGCCTCAAAAAAAAACGGTTAAAGGTCAGCAGCAAAAGTATTGACTGGGATAACATGTTGGTTAATGTAAGGTGAGAAGGTGGATGAAAAACACAGCCCATCCTGTGGACAGAACGGCCCAACTGGTGCAGTTATGGAGGCCGGTTGGCTCTAACCCAATTCCACTACACAAACTGGAGCAGGTATTTTAAATATTCAGAAACTAGTATTAGGGGGTGGCCACTGCATGTAATGGGCGTCGCTACTGGTGGAGCCATCACCACGACTGGATATGGGCTCTCCTGGTACCAGACACCCTCACCACTACTGGAAGGAGAACCCTGTAAATATATATACAACGAAGGATGGAAATCCATTCACAATAAGTACAAAGGCATGTCAAGCAAATATAGACACAAGAGAGAAAACCAAAACAATCAAAACAGTCGTAATGAAGTACAAGACCTAACGCTAACAGGACATGCTCTGCCACAAATGAGCTAGTGGTGGAGTTTCACTCGCTGCTATGCGTGTGAAAGAGATGAAGACACTGGTTGCTGCATGTAACTGATGCCTGGACAGTGAAGGACTTGTCTTGTTGCCTTGTCTTATCTTTTTGGGGTAGCTAAAAACTGGAATAAAGAAGGCAGTAGACGACCTGTCTATGACCTGAATATATTTTCGCTGATTTTTGAGAAAAACATCATGAAAATTTGAAAATAAAATTTGAAAGTTTTTTGGCACACTTGCACTTCTAATTTAGAGGAGAGGGCGGGGGAGGAGGGGGGCCTTATCTTCCAACATCTATTTACATCTTGGACAGCAGTTTTTTCATTTTTGGCAGATTTTCGCACTATGAAAAAAATAAAATTCAGTGTGAATTGAGAAAAGGAGTCTTTTAAAAGGAATTCAAAAAGGACACTATATTTTGAGAGAAAAAAAAAGTAAAAAAAGTCGCCATATTTAGACAATCAGTTCTTTAAGGTCGTCAGAAGTAGGTCGGATTCTTTAAAAATTGACTCTCTTGTCTGACCACTAGCCAAAATTCGCTCAGTCATCCTTTGGATGTACCCAGTCCGCCAACTTCACAAATTTGAACGAAAAACGCTGTTAGACAGTTTCTAGAAATCTATCACCATTTGCTAAATCTTTCTTGGGATGCTCACAAGTGAGTCTATGATGCAACATTATTTATATGTATATAAGAACATTAACCCCAACTGTTGCTGCCGGAAATTTGACATAATTTCATAAGATAAAGATGTAAAATATGTGATGCGCCATGAGACAACATTTGCATGGTTCCTTGGGGCAAATGGATATTTTTCATTCATAGGATGCAATTTTTTTTCAAGTGTTCATTCAATATGCAACTTATCATCCATACACTGCAAACGTTTTTATGTCAACCTTTCATCCACATTTTGCAACATTTTTTTCCAATTTTTCATTGTCAAATGTTGCATGATTTAGAGAAACATTACAAAATGGATGAAGTATTGTGCACTTTTACAGATTTTTCATTGAACAACTTGGTCGAGGGGCTTCTCTTTTGTCCTCTTGGGACAACTAGCTTTAGGAAATTACTCAAAGTTACATCCTCTATTTCATCTGTCCATATATCAAATTGTTTTGAAAAAAAAATTCTATCCTAGACCTTTGAGGTGAAGGTAGAACTTTTAATCACTACATCAGATTGTTTTCCCTTGAAAGAATTGTGCAAGAAAAATACTTAGTGCATTAATCATAGTTCAGGCACAATGATTCAAAAATTGATTAGTTTTCTTATTGAACACGATCTTGGAACTGCATTGAGGTGGGTGCTGCATTTTAATATATCAGTCCTGTTTAGTGCTTGTTGTAAATTGCTTTTCAGGTGTTGTACATCAAATGGAACTAGAAATGTTTTGGCAAATCTTTATGTAACGATACCAGACACTTCCTGACATTTGCCAAGGATTTCAAACATACTTCATCCTCCTGCCACTAGCATAGGCCACAAAGTTACAAAGAACACAACTAGCCAAAAAAAAAATCTTCCAGCCAATGAGGTGAGGGAGCATGCACTCAAGGGACCAATGTTATTTTTTGGGGGCAGTGAGGTTGTGGATTTTTGTTGTTGTTAATGTATTCCCATCAAGTTCTCAATGGTTCTCAACATGTTCCTCAAGTTCCTAATGTGTTCCCCAATGTGTTCCCAATAGCTCCTTACTTAATCCCAACTGCTTTGCGTTAAGTTCTACACTTGTGAAACTCAGGAGGACCTACATCTCCGAAAATAGATTAATTGTTTTATGATGGGCCAATGAAAAGGAAAGTAGTGATTCCTCATTTCAAGCACTGCACACGGTTATACTATAGTTGTAAAATTGTCAAGTTGAAGCCTTCCATGAAACCCGTAAGTCCTTTCTCTGACAAACTCTTATCGTTGTCCTTGGACGGACTCCCCACACAGCGTCACTGGTAAAAATAAAGATCGCACTTGCAGAATTGAGTGGTTGTAAGA
This sequence comes from Sphagnum contortum, assembly GCA_963920785.1. Taxonomy (NCBI): domain Eukaryota; kingdom Viridiplantae; phylum Streptophyta; class Sphagnopsida; order Sphagnales; family Sphagnaceae; genus Sphagnum; species Sphagnum contortum. The sequence goes on from OY987278.1 coordinate 19,120,044, forward strand.
AAATGTAGCAGAACGAATTATGTGGGTTCTAGCTTTGTTGCAGCTTTATATAAGGCAGATAAATTAAATGACCGAACTGCGAGGCAAGTGTGTTCTCATGTTCACTTGGTGCACGCAGTTTGCCAACAAAGAAATGTGAGACAATTTGCAAACTTCCGTGAAATTATTCATTTCTCCGACGGACACTAAACTGAGCCTGCTGTTCTGATTGTCCTGAAGAATCCATAGGCATTTATTCACTGGAACCTACCAACTATTCGTGTACTTGTTAACGTGCTGCTGTGTTGTATAGTTGTGGCAGAAATATGGGTCCTGTACTGCGCCCATAAACCAAGTGGGCGACATTTGCGGCCAGTGGCCTGCTGGGTTCCAAGTTCCCACCAGAGATATTCATTGCGCGTACGTGTAGCAGAAAGATAATGAGTACCAGCTGTGTACCAGACTTACACTATTGATTACCGAGCTTGCTGTTCAGGTCCCCGCGCCAGTTGATCCACAGAGAGTACAACAACAGATGGGCGAAAGTGAACCAGCAGTGACCAGCGCACCATCCACTGGATGCCCGTTATGACTCAGTAGTACATGAACCCAATCCCAATCAATAGAAAGAAAGACCCCCAGCAGGGGAGGGAGGCAGCAGCCCCATCAAACATTAAAGAAGTTCAAGAAATACAAGGGGGGCAAGAAGCACCACACAATGGTGGCGCAATCAGCCCCAAAGATGCCTAAGTGGCACCATTCCGCCTTAAAGGCTTGATCAAGCGTAGCTTGAATACTAGGGTCCCGGGTGGACCGAAGAGAATTAATGGCCTTCCAAGTGGCCATTCCAACCTCAACGGTAGCAACCCAGGCTTGCTGAAGGATTTTCCTAGAGGAATACAGGTTATCAAAATGCTTCCGGCATCTCTCCGTCCAAAGGAAGTAGAGAATAAAACTACGAAGGATGTCAAGCGGTTGTCTGATATAGGAGAAGCCTCCTACATGGTACCCTTGGATCCCGGGGGGTCATCTTCTCTCTCAAAAACAGCTTCACCTAGCATGATGAATGACCAGGAAAGAGTGATGTCATTGGGCGCTCCCCATTTTTGCCAGATGTGAAAGAAGGCCTCCCAAGCCCGTTTTGCAAGGGGGCACTCGAGAAGACAGTGTTGAGGGGATTCAGGGACCTCCTCTGTGCAAACCTTGCAAGTGGGGAGGATCCCCATGCATTGTAGCCAAGTGCCAACCGGGAGGCCCCGATTTAAAGTGAGCCATATGAGAGTACCGACCTTTCGGGGTCAGGCGTTATGCCAAATTCTGGCAATAACTTGCCTGACGGTGGAGTTCTGCAGATTTAACCTTTGAATGAAGGAGCAAATGTAAGCGCTCTGGGTGGGGTTCCTTACGTTTCGATAGCCCCGCTTTGTGGAATAGCCAAAAAAAGGAGAGTCACCCATTTGGGAAGAGGCTTGCCAATGCCACTCTCCCGGGTCCCAAGGAAGCCCATCAATGAAACCAGATTCGAAAATCCAGAGTAAGGGGAGCTTAGTGAGTGATGGGAGCTCCCTGGCAACTTTATATGGGGCTCCATGTCTTTCTTGAAAGAGGACCCTGACTGGGTGATAACCTTCAGGGGAGAGGGTTATCATTTGGGAGTTCACAGCTCTGATGAGACCAGTGGGGGTTACCCTTTGGAATTCAATGGCTTGCACCGTGTTGGGGGTGACCCCGGTTACATGGTATATCCATTCTAGAGTGGTATTATTTCCAGAGTTTCTTTCGTTGATCCAGTCCCCTGCTTGAAAGCGGTTAGTGTAAATTGCAGGATTCCATGGGATGCTCGCTATGATGATTTCTCTATTGATCCTGTTGGTGGCGTGGGAGGTCATCCGGAGGTCTTGGAGGCTTTTCCATGCCCTTCCCTCCTGATCCCAAAGATCTTTGATTCGAGTGCAGCCAGAATTGGCAATGGCTCGTCCTTCATTGCGACCACTCACTCCCAAAAGGTGGCCAGTTGTGCTGAGGATGAGAGGGTTGCTAAAAATGGGCTGTCTAAGAACCTCCGCATGGGATGTGGGTTCGGACTTTGTTAGACCAACTCTTACATTGAGCCAAGAACCAAGGATGCTCTTCCAAAATGAGCATTTCAATTTTTTGAGCTTGGGGGCGGCAAAGAGCCAATTTATATCCGGGATGCTTGGCCCTTTGCCGTGCACCGGAAGATGGACCTGATCTGCTCGGTGCCTTAGAATCTCTTTCCAGGGTTCTCCTCCTGGGGCAAGACCTCTCACCAGAAGTTTGGCAAGTAGTGCTTCGGATTGTGCCTTGGGGTCTATGATCCCTAAGCCACCGCTAGACAAGGGAAGTGTAAGAGAATCCCATTTGACCTTGGCCCGTGTGTTGGAAGCCTTTCCTCCCCAAATGAAGTTTCGAACCACTCCTCTGATCTGGTTGCACATCCTGGGATTGGGGTTCCAACAGGCTGCCAGATACCACATTGAGGAGAGCAATACTTGGTTGGCAACCAAAATTCTGCCAGCAAGAGAGAGGTTGCACTTGCCCCAAGCGATCATCTTCCCTTTTAGGGTGAGCATGAATTTTTCAAAATTGGCCTCGATGGGTAACCAGAAACCTATTTGTATGCCTAAGTATCGAACCCCTTGACCCTCGGGGATCCATTTCAGCCCAACTTCTTGTCCCCATTCCCATTCCTTTTTATCCTTGCTGGCCCATATGGCCGCGGATTTTCCCCAATTTATTTTTGCCCCAGAGGCAAGACAGAATAAATCAAGGACCGCCTGAGCTTTGCTTAAGTTACTCGGGGAGCCTTTGAGGTAAAGTGCAGTATCATCCACGAAAGTTTGATCCCGGACGCATCCCCCTTTGGGGAGGTGTAACCCTTCTATTTCGTGCTTTGGGTCATCTAGCATATGGCCCAGAACATCCATAGCAAGAATGAACAGGTATGGAGCTAGTGGACAGCCTTTGACGCGCTCCTTGGTCCCGGGGTGAACCCATTTGAGGGTTCACCAAATGTCAAGTTGCGGAAGTTGGGACCGAAGGGCACACTCCCGGCTTCCAACTCTAGAAAGGGGTAGAGGGTTGAGTTGGGAGCCCCGGGATTAGACTAGGAAGAGGGGCTAGTAGATCAAGCATGAATCTGCATCAAAACAAACCACCCAAGTGGTTAGTTCACATTCCGGGACACCCTTTGGTGTTGGGACTTGCCACGGGCACTTGGACCACAAGACTCACCAGGGCCCGGACTTGGGGAGTAAGCCACCACCTTACTCCTTATATACTTCTCTGCAGCTCGCCACAGAGGGGGCATCCAAATGGCACAAATTCCCGGGACTCCCGAAATGGAGTCCCGATTTTGTCCCGACGGGACTCCCGGAACTTTGAACCGCCATAACTCCCGACTGCAGAGTTGGATCGCGACGAGGTCTGAACCGAAGTTGTAGCCCTCGTCGAGATCTTTCCAACGCCGTATCGCACTCCCGAATCGGACATCGGGAAGACATCGATTCCCGACTTTTAGTGGTCGGGAGTCAAACTGCCAGTTTGACTCCCGGCCCTTCTTTTGCCCATAACTTGAGCTGCAGATGTCCGAATTGCCAATGCGAGGGCATTTTGGATATCTACGTTTCAAGACCTTTCCAACGACACCAAGAACACCCCAATGCGAGGTGTTTTGCCCCTTGCTGTCGAGATCTAAACATTCGGGAGTCGCGGAGGACTCCAAATCCCCAACTTTTCCAAGTGTTGGGCTTCACCCCCACACTTGGCCAAGCTAGGGTTGCGACAACCTTGTCTGACTAACCTAGCGAGTCTGAAATCCTTTTCAGATTTCCCATTCTCTTTAACTGATGAGGATGCGAGCCAGTAAAGGGATGAGATCCATTGAATCCATGTGGGACAAAAACCTAGTTTGGACAAGGTTGGGAAGAGGAAATCCCATTCAATCCTGTCAAATGCTTTTTCAAAATCGAGGAGTAGGAGGACAAGGTCCTGACCGCTCTCTGGTGCCCAGACCAGAGCCTCTTGAGCTAGGAAGTTATTGTCTAGAATGTTTCTTCCTTCTACGAAACCGGTTTGGTTTGGTCTGATCACAAGAGGAAGGAATTCTTGAATTCTTCTAGCTAAAGTTTTGGCAAGGATCTTGTATATGCTTCCCAAAAGTGTGATTGGGCGCCAATTCCCCAGTTTTGAGTGATCCCCTGACTTTGGAATCAGGGTGATCATGCCCTTGTTAATGTATTCCGAGGTCAATCCTTGTGCTAACATGGCCTTGAAGGCTAGTAGTAGCGTGGGGGCTACCTCATCCACATATTCTTGAAAGAATTCTGTTGGTATTCCATCGTGCCCTGGGGCCTTGCCTTTGGGGAGCAAGGTGATGGCTTCCGTGATTTTTGCCAAGGATAAGGATCGGGTCATGTTGGCATTCATGGCCTTCGTGACCCGAGTGGGGACGCTCTCCCAACATTTCTCTTGTGCCTCAGAGTTGCCCGGGGCATGTGTCTCTGACTCATAGAGGTTGGCATAAAATCTTGTGATGTAATGAGAAAGGTCTTTCTGGTCAGAAATTGTCCCTCCATCAACCTCTAACTCCTTCAAGAGTGTCTTTTTCTTTCTGATTCGATGGAAATCAAAGAAAGTTTTGGAGCAGGTGTCCCCATACCTGAACCATTTGGCCGCTGAGAGGTGACTATTGCGCTGAACTGAGGCTTGGAAAACCTCAGCCAGCTTTCCTTGCGATTCGGACAAGATGTCCCGCACTTGTTCGTTAGCTGGGTCCCGTTGGAGCTGCTCCTTAGCCAGCTGAATTTTCTTTACGTGCACTCTGACCTGCGCCCCTATCAGGCGGCGCCTTTCCTTCGCTAATCTTGTGTTGCATGCCAATACTCTTCTGGTGGCAGCCTCCAACCAAGGGGCCCACTCTGAGTCGTTTAAGGGCTTGGGCAACTCCCCTTCCCAGGCTTGTAGCATTTCAGCTTTCCCTTTTTCATCTTTGAGTAGGGAAGAGTCAAAATAATGAGTTAGTTTGTCAGGTATGTCAGGCTGACCCCATATGGATAGGACTAAAGGAGAGTGGTCGGAGAATTTTCGGATCAAAGCAGCCGCCTCAATTCTCCCACCTCTCGAATCCAAGTCCTGGGAAATGAGGTACTTGTCTATGTGTGAGATCGCCGACTGTGCACCGGATCTTCCATTGTCAAAGGTGAATTCCTTGGCGGACATTTTCCGAAAGCTATCAAGCAGCCATGCGTCCATTAAACCATATTGGAGGGTTAGGTGGTGCCATGCAACCGCCTCCCTTCTATGCATCCGACGCTTGCCAGCCACCCCTCCTCGTTGAGTTTCTTCCTAGTGGTTGAAGTCGCCACCTAGAATGAAGTGGTCGGCAACTAGATTCGCTTCACTCAACCGTTTCCACATCGACGCTCTCTCATTTGAGGAGCATGAAGCATAAACGTTGATGATTGTCAGGGTACCAGTACCCAAGATGTGAAGGGTAATGAACTGTGCCCTGCCTTCTAAAAGAATGCCATTAGCACTTATGAGGGGGGTAAGGGATCTATCAACGAGAATGGAAGTGCCCGCGCTCATTCGCTGTGAGCGTCCCATTGGTAGGCCATAGTTCCAAAAAGAAGCGCCCTTCTAGAATTGGATCCCTTTTGTGGAGTTGGAGCAGTCTATTTCCCCCAGGTGATGTTCTTGTAAAATCAGTATTTGAGGGGTGGGAACTAGGGAGGAAATCCAGGAACGGATTTCTTTTTGCTTGGAGGAGTTCTTCCCTAAGCCCCTCACATTTAAGGAGGCTACCGTAAGAGTTATCAGTAAAGTCAGAACAAGACCGCACCATAACCCTGAGTTTGGTCATACACAGGGTGAGATTAAAAAAACCGGCAAAATAAGTACGTTAGCAATCAAGGCGGGATGAAACTCAGAAAACTATCAATTTTGGTAGTAAATTGAGTTTCACTGTCTTTCTTTTTTCACGAGCATTTCCACTGCTGTTACATGTATTTTCTCTGTCCCTAACTGTACAACTACTATAGTTGGCAAAACTTATCTATCTTTTTGGCTAAAATTTTCTCCCTTAACAAAAAACTTATATCCTTTCTTGGTTAAACTTTTATTTCTTGGTAAAAACTATATCTTTTTTTGGCTAAATTATTTTCTCTTAGCAAAACATATATCCCTTCTTGATTAAACTATTTTGTTTTGGCAAAACCTATTTCTATTGTTGGAAAAACTTATATGTCTTCCAAGCTAAACTTTTCTCTCTTGGCAAAACTTGAAGTTATATCTATTATTGGCTAACCTTTTAACTCTTGACAACACTTATATTTTTTCTAGGCTATTTTTTTCTCTCTTGGTAAAACTTTTATCTCTTCTTGACTAAACTTTTAACTCTTGGCAAAACGTATATATATATTTGCCTAAACCTTGACCTTTTAACAAAACATTCTATTTGTTGGCTAAACTTTTACCTCCCAACAATTCCTTTATATTTTTTAAGCTAAACCTATACCTTTCAACAAAACATTTTTATATTTTGATTAAACCTCTTTATTTCATAGTTAAACCTCTACTTTTCTAGAAGGAAAGAATAATAATGGAATCCACATGGTGTAAAAGGAATTTCAATGTATTTTTTAAAAGAAATCAATCAAGGACATAAAAAATAATGTTGATTTTAGTTAGAACAGATAATTAAATAGGTAAAAAATTTATGTTTTCTAATGATTATTCAATTCAATCACTTAAATCATAAGAAAATTAATGTAAAACATATTTTTTTGAAAGAGGGTTAAATTTATGTATAAAGGGTGAGGGTTTAGGTTGTGGGCATTACAATATTTGCGTTGACTTTAAATTTTACACCAGGTTTGTAATGGTTTAAAGTTCCCAAAACTAACACCTATTGTATGGGTAACATGCAAATATTGCCTATTATGGCAAATACTAATAATAAATCAAGATTTAATAACAACATGCAATACCCATGTCTAAAAACAATGCCATTTGTGATTGAAATGGGAAAAAAAAAAGTTCAATTTTGTTTTGCTTCTTTTAGATTTTTTTCTAATTTTTGTACTTTTATTTCTTATTCTGAAATTCTCTTTATCATTTTTCTTGTTCTAAATGATTTTTCGTCTATTTTTTCTTCATAGAGAATTTTTATTTTTTAAACAAATTCAAAAAAATAATTCTTTTGTATCAGTAAATATGCATATATGCCCAACATTTGGGCATTCTGTGAAACAAAAAAAGATCCAATCAACATTCTATGCCTCAAATGCAAGTATTACACAATTTTATTTTATTTCTTCTTTTAAATATTTCTCATCACAACGTCAAAAATGAAAAATGAAGGTACTACATGTAATGGACCAATCACATTATGGTGGGCTTGAATGAAAATGGACCTAAATTTTGCAATACCTTCATAATAAAATTGGGGTCCCATTGGAATTAAAATGCAAAAACACCAAGTCCATGTACTTCCCATATAATTTAAACTATGAATTATATTTCATTTATGTAAAGGGACAAAAATGAGCTAATAGGAGCCAATAACAACCTCTTGAATCACTATGACTAGTCCTAAAAAGATGATGTGGTAGCACAAGATTGGATGAAATGTCTATAAGTATTGTTAAACAATGATGTTTAAACAATGTTTTTACATTATTTCATGGTGTTGAAAAGCACTGGTTACAGGCTTTAAAATGTGTTGAAAGGTATTCTATATTTATTGGATTACTTTCAATTTTAATTAGATGTTAAATTAGTATATTAAAAAGGGCTTCACAGAAATACAACATATATTTTCAATATTAATTTATTTATAAGACTTATGAACATCAAAACCAAGGATTGGTTGTGCCAAAATTGGCTCCTCTTGACTTGATTTTACCCAAAGGTTTTAATATGAAAATATTACAAATACTTGCCCCTCCATCACTTAGATTAGGGTTAATAAAAAGTCCACAAAAGTATAATACTTACATTGTCAATATCCAATATAAATGTCGAAGTATAGGTGAATGTAATTCCTACACAGTCAATTGAACCTATAAATATTGGCAATACTTGGCAATACTTGAACCTATAAACCCCATGTTACATTATTTATATTCATTAAAGGAAGTCTTCACTATGAAAACAACAAAAAAGATAATGCTTACATCAAAATGGCAAATCCCTCGCTATAATGGTTATGGCATGGGCAATATGTTCATATATCACAACGAAAAATCATTGTGTCCCATGTATTATGTGAAATTCCATGCAATATGATAAAGTTTGTTCACTAACCCTAAATTATTATACATTTAATTGTTTGAACCATTATGGTGTTATTAATACATAAAGAGTCCAAATTCATTAATGATGACGTAACCCCACTTTGAAAGAGTGTGAAGATGACACTCACACTCCTAAAATGGGGACATGGGGAGTCTTCTGAAACTCCCAAATTTTCAGAGTTCAATTGCAAGGTTCAAAACACCTCGCCTTGATGTGTTCTTTATATTGTTGGAAAGGTTTTGAAGTTAGATGTTGAAAATGGCCTTGCATGAGCCATTCAGACATCTACACAAAAGAAAGGTTGGGAATCAAAATGACAATTTGACTCCCAACCATTAAAAGTCAAGAATCGACCTAACCCCAGTGTGTGTAAGTGGAGTGTGACACACCATTGGAAAGCTCTTGAGGAGAGCTACAAGTTTGCTTTAGACCTCATTTTAATTGGAGGTTTGAGAAAAGAATTATGACTTCCAAATTCCCAGGAGTCCAAAACGAGATAGTTTCGGGACTCCTCCTTGGGAGTCCCAAGAAAAAGAGCCATTCCGATGTAGGTGCCACATAGTAACTGAGAGAATACTATATGGGGGAAGGTGGTGGCTTCCCTTGAGTCTGAGCCATGGTGAGTCATGTGAGTCTAGGGTTGCCCGTGGCTTGTCTTAGCATTGAAAGTGCTTTTGAATGTGAACTAACCAATTTGTTGGTTAGTTTGATGCAGGTTCGAGTAACTAAGAAAAGCTTGTCCCTCTTTATAATCTAATCCCCGAACTTCAGCACGCCCTTCTACCCCTTTTAGTGCTAGAAGTTGGCAGTGCAAACCAAGTTCCAAACAATTCCATTATTTGATTTCTTTGGACCCAACTTGAGTCCAAGAAGGAGTTTAGGAGTGTGTCAAATGAATTCACTAGGTTTTCCAATGAATTAGGTGAATTTTAATTCTAATGAATTCCTAGCAAATTTTTCAATTGCTTGGTGATCAATAACAAGTTGATACAAAAAAATAAATTCACTAGTAAATTCATAACATAAGAACAATTATTATTTTTGAATATTTTCATTATTTAATATTAGTTATTTGATCCATATAATTTAATATTAATTATTTATTTCGAATTATTTCATTCATGTCACAATTACCATTTAATATTAAGCATTTTTTCACTCGCGTCAAATTGGCATATGCATTTTTTTGTGAGTAACCAATGGAAAATATGTCCTTTATATAGCTTGTGAGATGAAATTTGAAGACAAAACATATGGGTTAAACCTTTTACTTGGATTTTAATTTTAAATTGAAATGTAACTAATTTTTTTTTGAAAGCCAACTTAATTATAAATAATTTTCTCATATTATGTCCAAATGAAATGATTTGAATTTCATTCAGAATCGTTTTCCAAAATATACACACAAAAATTATAAAAATCATTTTAAAAAACTTGAATTGAAGAAAATTGCATGTAAATCTTGCATTTCAATACATTTCAACAAGACATTTTTTTTCTTTAACCCTCATTATCTTTTTTATACTTTGTCCCAATGAATGAAAACACTATAAATATGAAATTATTTTGAATTACATAGTACATTTTAATTATAAAATTTAATAAAAATAGTTCATAAAATAGGATGTATGAACATATAATAACGTTATTTTGAAAACCATTCAATGCTACATAGTGCATTTAACAAATACAATACATTTAAATATGGTATACTAAATAAATAGACGTTGATTTTTATATTATAATATGAATTTGATTATTTAATTATAAAATATAAAATATATTAAATTATAGATAGCTTTTTATTTGATATTCATTCTATTCACAAATATTTTTACTAATATATTATATAATAAATAAAAACTGTCATATATTAAATATAACAAATCTTATATCATAAAGCTATTGGATCATAAAAATTATATTTTCATGGATAAATATTATGTTTTATATTTTTATCAAATGAAGTCCAATATAAAATATTACTTAGCTAAAAGAATTATACAAAATATGTTATGCATTTTATGTCTTATAAACATATGATATATTATAAAATATTTATTATATATTTCTTCGTTAAAGAATATTGAATTTTAATTTTGTTTTGTTATAAACGTATTTGAACATATTATTAAATAAAGGCATAAAATAAAATCTTACGTATTTCTCAGAATTAAAATAAAAATTTATTTGAATATTGTATAATTTGAAAAGTTTAGTCAAGAAAAGATATAGGTTTTCCCAATAATTATAAGTGTAGTTGAGAAGAGATATAAGTTTTGCCATTGCAAAATGAGTGGGGTAGGTGGGTGAATGGGGTAAATGGTTGAGGAGGGGTAATACCAGGCGAAAACAAATTGATGGTTGGAGGGTGAGGAAAAAGAAAATTTGACTCGACCTTTCTCACTGCGGGAGGTTCAATAACTGGGATGAACTCTAGTTCATCTCAAACGGAACTGGTGCAGTCATGGGGCCTGGGTCACTCCAGCCCTGTAATTTGAGGGTACCTTACACCAGCATATTGTTTCCTCGACTGAATGGAGGCCCTTTTGTGTAGCCTCAAGGGTTAGGGTGGAGGCATACCAAAATAAGGGGCCTACAAGAAGATGATAGGGGAGGAGCTTGGCCTCACATTTCGGGAATGTCCCCCACCAGTGTCTTTTTGTTCAATTTGGTGATGGTGTCGGGGTGGTGAGCGCCATAGGCAGATTCAGACAGATTTTGTCAAGTTGGCGACATTAGCTCAGGGAACTCTTAAAATTGGACGCAGTAGGCATAAATGTGATGACACCCTCAACCCCCGGTCTGCCCCCGGAAAAACATTTCTGTCGGTTTTTGGTCATTTTAAATGAAAACTCCCCTTTGTATTGGTAGCCAGGGTTTTTTTTAAGTAGAAAAATGGCGATAAATCGCTAGAAGAAAAAACACTGTTCCCCCGTCCATGGGCATTAAATACCGTAAAGCCAAATGAACCATCTCCTTACCTAAGTGACTACCTATTAGATCCTACTTAGCAGGAATAAATAGGGATCTACTTCTTACAAAACGGGTTACCACGATGCAACCAGCTACTAACTCGTGTTAAGGTTCATCTATAACGGAGTCAGAATGGTCATCCAGTGGATAGTGCGCTGGTCGATGCTGCTTTACTTAGAATGAACTGTCTTACCGCTGAAAGTCATTATGGGCATCCAGCGGATGGTACGCTGGTGGGTACTTGTTGAGTTTGGCCGTCTGTTGTAGCACACGGAGTTATAATTGGGACCCAGTGGATGGTGGGCTGGACTGGTGGGTGCTTGTGGCCTTTGACCCATCTGTTGTACCCTCTCTGGATCGACTGGCCCAGGCACCTGTTCAGGGAGCTCCGTAATTGAATACGAACTTTTGTTGTAGCTACAAAGTCTGCTGCATGACTGAGACCGATTATCTTTCTGCTACAAACACGCGCAAACATTTCTCTGGTGGTAAGTACTACTGCGCTCGTCTCTCCTACTGCACTTGCCTCAAAATTCGCCCACTTGGTTTGTGTGCCTGGTACAGGACCCGGATGTTTCTCCCACAACCACACAACACAGCAGCACGTAAACAAGTACAAGAATCGTAGGTAGGTGCCCCTGATAAAATGTCCTATGGATTGTTCAGGAAGATCAGAACAATTGGCTACTTTCAGCGTCCGTCTGAGAAATGAATAAGTTCACTGAAATCTCCAAATCGCCTCTCTTCTCTTTCGTCTGAGAAAAGAATAAGTTCACGGAAATCTCCAAATCGCCTCACTTTTCTTCGTCGGCAAAACGCGGGCACTAAGTGAACACGGCAGTCAAAACATTTTCTTGGAAGGCCCATGAAATTCGTTATTTTATTACCTATTTTATGATACTATTACCCCAACACTAATACTATTATTTATAAATAATTATTATGGTCGTACACAGGGTGACATTAAAAAAAAAACCTACAAAAAAAAGTATGTTAGCATTCAAGGGGTGGTGAAACTCAGAAAACTATCAATTTATGTAATAAACCGAGTTTCAGCCTGTCTTTCTTTTTCCTGAGCACCTCCACTGCTGTTACATGTAATTCAACTACTGTAACTAATCTCGAACTTTGTGCATGGAATGCTGAGCTTCAACATTTCGCACTGAGACTTAATAAAATGGCTTTACTTTCTATCAACTCAGATTGGGTTCATTTACTACTGAGTCATAATGGGCATCCAGTCGATGGTGCGCTGGTGGGTGGTGGTTCACATATCTGTTGTCGGAGTCTCTTTGGATGAGCTGGCGCGGGGACCTGAAACAAGCTCGATAATCAAATAGAAACTCTGGTACACAGCTGGGACTCATTATCTTTCTGCTACACACACCAACAATAAATGTCTCTGGTGGGAACTTGGAAGCCAGCTAGGGCACTGGCCTCAAAAGTCGCCCACTTGGTAGTTGTGCAGGTAGTCGCAGTACAGTACCCATATCTTTCTGCCACAACTACACACCACAGCAGCATGTGAACAAGTACACGAATAGTTCGTAGGTTGCAGTGAATAAATGCCTGAGGATTGTTCAGGACAATCACAATAACAGGCTCGCAGTAGTGTCCGTCGCAGAAATGAATATTTTCAGGGAAGTCTGGAAATCGTGTCACTTTTCTTTGTCGGCAAACCGCGTGCACCAAGTGGACATGACACACACTTGAGTCGCACTTCGCCCATTTAATTCCTCTGCCTTATATAAAGCTGCAATGCAGCTAGGACCTACATCTTTCTATAAAGAAGCTAGCACCCACATACTTCTCTCTGATACATTTTGTTAGAAGCACTCAATTCAGCAAGTGCAATCTTTATTTTTACCAGTGACGCTGCGTGGGGAGTCCGTCCACTTACGGGTTTAATGGAAGATTTCAACTTGAAAATTTTACACCTATTGTATAACCATGTGTTGTGTGCAGTGGTTCAAACGAGAAATCGTTACTTTCATTGGCCCATCACAAAACAATTAATCAATATTCCAAGATGTAGGTCCTCCTGACTTTTGCAAGTGTAGAACTTAATGCAAAGCACTTGAGATTAAGTGAGGAGCTATTGGGAACACATTGGGGAACACATTAGGAACTTGAGGAACATGTTGAGAATCCATTGAGAACTTTATGGGAACACATTGGGGAACACATTAGGAACTTGAGGAACATGTTGAGAATCCATTGAGAACTTTATGGGAACACATTAACAACTCAAAAATCCACACCCTCACTCTCCCCAAAAAATAACATTGGCCCCTTCAGTGCATCCTACCTCACCTCATTGGCTGGAAGATTCTTTTTGGCTCCTTGTGTTCTTTGTAACTTTTTGGCCTATGCTAATGGCAGGAGGATGAAGTATGGGTATATGTTTGTATGTTTGAAATCCTTGGCAAACGTGAGGACAAGTGTACTATCCTTACATTAAGATTTGCCGAAACATACTAGTTCCATTTTATGTACAGTACACCTGGAAAGCAAGTTACAACAAGCACTAAACAGGAGTCATATACTAAATGCAGCACCAAGCTCAATGCAGTTGCAAGATGGTGTTCAATAAGAAAACTGTTCAATTTTTTAATTGTTCTGCCTGCACTATGATTAATGCATTGAGTACTTTTCTTGCACAATTCTTTCAAGGGAAAAAAATGTGATGCAGTGATTAAAAGTTTTACATTCACCTCAAAGGTCCAGCATATTATTATGTTTTCCAAAATAAATTAATTTTATGGACAGATGAAATCGAGAATGTAATCTTTGTGTAATTTCCTCAAGCTAGTTGTCACAAGAAGACAAAGGAGTTACAACTCTCCTGAGGAGGGAGGACTTGTATTCCCCTTGACCAAGTTGTTCAATGAAAATTGTGTAAAGAGTGCACAATAATTCATCCATTTTGTAATTTTTTGTCTACAATATGCAACATTTGACAATGAAAAATTGAAAGAAATGTTGCAAAATATGGATGAAAAGTTGATATAAAAACGTTTGCATTGTATGAATGATAAGTTGCATATTGAATGAAAACTTGAAAAAAATTGCATCCTATGAATGAAAGCTATCCATTTGCCCCAAGTGGTTTTTTCAAAACTTGAGCCCATTTCCCCACAGAACCATGGTTTCCCCATAACCTTGGGTCCATTTCCTAGAGAAGCATGCTTGCTTGGGAACTTAGGCCCATTTGTCGTAGGGAATCATGTTTCCTTAGAACTTAGCCCATTTGCTCCAGGAATCATGATCCTGCAAACGCATTGTCCATAAAAAGTAATTAGTTTTTTAAAATTAGTTTACAGGGCTCAAACTTAAAACTCCATAAGAGAAGGCAAATAATTTGATACTTAATTTACATCAAAGATCTATCCTGGTCAATTTGTTAGCAAGGTATCTCACTTGGTAAATCACAAAACATGATCAATTGAATTCTTTTGAAATGAAAATTTCAATTGGGCATGAAAGGTCATGAATCAATAGCAATGCCTTTTTTACCTTGTTCAAACAATTCTTTGTGTAATATATCTTGGGTAAGATCATCAGAGAATAATCGTGCTGTTCCAAAGTCTGCAATCTTAACATTCCAATTCTTATAAAGAAGAATGTTAGATGCATTGATGTCTCGATGTATGATACATGGATGTAATTCTTCATGAAGGTAGGCTAAACCACGAGCGATTCCAACATATATGTTAAACCTTTTTGACTAATTGAAAAAAAATTCACCTTCCATTTGGTTTTGTACACAAACAAATTATATTATCAAGACAATTGATTAATGATCACATGGGCCCATGTTGCAGGTCATTTGTAAAATGTCATATAATGAATTTATAATGACTATTTTGGGCCTAGATGTAAATTGTGTCATGTACCCCATAGAGTTTTAGCAAATTTTTTGTTTTCCACATATTCATAGACAAAAAAACATTTGCTGTGCATCTCACACACAATATCTAGTCAACTTCATGTTATTAGGTTCTTGTGTTTGATGCCAATGATGAACGCAACTTTGTTCAAAAATTCACCAATGTCATTTTGTTCAAAACTCTTCAAGCATTTTATAACTAATTTTGTCCCATTTGACAAAACTCCCTACAAAATAAACATCATTTTTTAAAAACTTATATATGTTCATGTACAAAACATATGTTTGCAACAATTTGATGCAACAAATCCTTTTAGAATTTATCCTTTGTTAATTGTGTGGCACAAAATGTGACATATTCAACATAGTAAATCAATATCCACAACAACTTTAATTACATAAAATTCCATGTTCAATATGTGAATATAAATGGAGATAAAAATTAAAAGTTTATTTGAATGATTTGAATTCAAGCATAAGATAATGTGGATGATTTTATGAAAAAAATTTACTCACCTTGTAAACAACACCAAAGTTACCTTCTCCAAGCTTGTTGTCAAGATGGAAATCTCGAATTGCTAGTTAGTTCATGATATGAGTATAATGTTGATTGGTTTGCCAATTCTGCAAACATGTATATTAATATATCTGGATTTCAAACTTATTTTGTCCATAGAGTCTTTTGAATTCAATATTAATGAATCCATACAAGATTCTCAAAAATAAACTTGGATTATTGAGTTTTCAAGCAAAATTGATTTAATGCATTGAAGGACAAGTAAACAAACCTTTTTGGATGTTACATATAATAATGTTTGTGCATGATATCAACAAAATGTGAATTATAGATTATTCCACTGATAATTGCAATAACATTTGACAATGTTGTTGACAATATCAAAGTCAATTTGTGAAAAGAGTTTTGTCCAGTGCCTATTTCGAAAATGTTACAAATATCCCAAAATAAAAATTGATCATGTTTTCCCAAACATTCCATTTTTTTCCTAATAAAATAATAAGTTTCTAGCTTCATTAGGAAAACAACTAACTCAAGAAGAATGTAATAATTTGAATACCCTACATTTTTTCTTCTTGATATTTTCAAATTCACCTTTATGTCATATTAAAAAATCTACTACAGTGTCATTTGCACTAGAACCAATGTAACTTCTAATGTTCATAAAATAATCATCTCATGAAACTTAAAATCAACAATAATGGACAACAAGTTCTAAAAGCACACAAGCTAAAGGAACAAATTGGGTTAAACTATGTTGGTAATTTATATTAGTTAAAACTTAAAATTTATGTGTAAACTTTGGCCTTCAATCATCAATATCTTTGAGTTCAACTTGGAGTTCCTATTAATACTTGTCATATATTAATGAATGAACTCCTTAAACCCATGTGCATGCACAATATCACTTTCAATGATTTATTTTACTTGGGTTTGACTAATTTGGCATAGTTTCATAGTTCTTTATACGCTAAATTGGACCAAGGACTTATACATAACATTACACCATGTGTGTGAACGTCCATTACTGAATCACAATTATATCTTTGTAATTTAATTAGCAAACATTATATTATAATTAGACATTTTCATTCAATGTCACGGATGCCAAAGCCTTTATTTTATTGGAAAAAAGTTGTTATTTACCTCTTTTGATGCAAAATGGTTACCATATACAATTTCATGCAAAAGTTATGTTCTTAACCATTTTGCAACCATCATCCAAATTGGTGATGCTTGCATAATAGACACATGGACATATGGTGTCATACATGATGTCATCCTTATGTGATGCTAAAACATAATGCGCAACAATTGACTAGACTTTATGGATAGTTCAAGTTCATGGTGTTGTCAATAAATTTTAGAATAATGTGAAATCATTATTTGCTAATTTGCAATATTATTATAGACAAAGGTTTGTTCAAAGTCAAATATGCCCCCCAAAAAA
The DNA here is from genome assembly GCA_963920785.1 of Sphagnum contortum. Lineage (NCBI taxonomy): Eukaryota > Viridiplantae > Streptophyta > Sphagnopsida > Sphagnales > Sphagnaceae > Sphagnum > Sphagnum contortum. Next base: position 19,137,174 of record OY987278.1, read on the forward strand.
ATTAATATATTACTTAGCTTGATATTGTTTAATTCAACTCTAGAACTTTGTAGACAAGTCCTTATGTCAAACTACCTTATGAAATTATTCTATATGCCATGAAATTGATTTTTGCAATATTTTAATTTATATTCATTGTGTGTTAGATAATTTAGGTCATGTGGCCCTTTTGATCATGTGCATGTGTTATTGTCCTTAACTAATAATTTCATCCATAATAAATTTGTGTACTAAGAAATAATTGAACATAAATTTGTAATTTATTGTGATTCACTTTGGATAATGATTGGTAAAGATGAATTGTAATGACAATTATTTTCTGCATTTTGTTCATTCTAACTTTGATATGATGAATCACCATTTATGGTGAACTCATTTTTTGGGGAACCATTTTCAATCTTGCTACAACATGGATTCCTTCCTAGCCTACAAAGAAAATGTCTATATCAAATCCTTATGGAAATATGAACTTCATGGAATAATATTAAAAAATTCATGTTTTAATGTGCATTTAAGTACATTTTTAAAAATATATTTATATAGGAAAGTTTATGTCCCACTTTTGAACAATTATATGAAAGTATGATGAAAGTACAATTATAATTGGGTTTTTAATACTTTCAAATGGATGAAACACTAATATGTACCAATGTGTTTTAATTTTTTTCATATTATAATCATAATCTACTAAATTTTTCATGTAAAAGTAAGTTTGAAATTTGAAAACCTAGCTAGTTTAGATTCTAGAACATATTTTTCATCAATTTTTCTTATACTAAATTCCTCACACTTTATGTGTAGCTAACCATATATTCAATGGAATGCACCATTACTTCATAATACAAGTTTAAAAAGTTTTGAATAAATTTTTTCATGTTTATGTCATAACTGTGACTATGATTACATGGTGGATATTTTTTTAGCATACTTTACCATGTTTTCATCTAAGCATTTTATTGATTGAAAATTACTTAGAATTCATTTAAGTTATATAATAAATAACACATCATGTATATGTCAATTTGAAGAAAAATTAGGTTGAATACTCACAAAACTAGTGTATATATGCCAATATCCCAACTTGGTATAAATTCATTAATGTTTTTTTCACTATTGAAAATAATGTTGTGCTTGTTAGTGATGTGCTTATAATCATGTTTAAAACTCCATTAAAGACATTATAATCAAAGTTTCTACATACAAAACAATGCCAAATTGTTAGTGATTTGTCAATTATATAAGACTTAAGGTACCAAAAGATTGCACATTACATAGAAATAACCAATATGAACATTAATAAAATGTCTTAACTTGTTAAATATAAACTTTGAAATGAAAACATGATAAGTGCAAGATTTTCGCTTGAACTCACAAATTGTGTAAGCACAAATTGAAAGACAATTCCAACAAGAAACCTTGAGGCTTTCATTTCATGCTTTGAATTATCAATTAAAATTTACAATTTCTAATTTGATGATAGTTGAACTTGTTATAACGAACCAATATATATTCCTTACTAGGCCTCATGTCGCAATATGTCTTCATATCTAAGTTTCTATTTCCTGAAATATGATACAACAACACATATATAGATAATTTGAAATTTGTTATGACCAAAACATTTGTTCTTCCCCCCACCAATTTTGTGATATTGGATTTTTTTGGGCAAATTTAGTAGAATTTACGCTAGGAAAAAATCTTCAAAAAGTTTCCAATTTTTTTGGGGAAAAAAATCAAAGAATTTCAGGGAAATTCTTTTTGGTGACAAATGATGTAGAAATATAAAACTTGAAAATGGGCAAGTTTTGTTTCCATGTACTCACATTACTTGTAGCTTTTATAATCAATTGAATAGTTGAGATGGAAACACACCATTGAATGAGTTTCCTGTCATGGACCTACGTAGACCGAGCATGCCAAAACCCATCTGGAGGTCATAAGAATATTGGAATCATACAAATTTTTCTGTGTAATTCAAAACCAATTGATAAATTCTTTTCCAAAAATTGAAATAACTTTGAATTTAAAATCAATTGATGCAAATTCTTCTCACTAATTATAGTGATATGTGTTGTTTGAATATAGGCTAGCTGAATATACATGTATTCAACTATTAAGTCAATGTTAACATGCCTGGTTGGGCAAGAAATGTCATTTACAAGTATGTCAAGGATTTTGGACATTGGCCTTTAATACTTTCATTTATGATTGGCAAGTTGTTAAAGAAATTGTTTTTAGATAGATCCAACACATTAAGGTTTGTGATATTCCATATTGAATGTGGGAGAGATTCATTGAGTTGATTAAACTTGAGTCGATCCCTGCTCAACAACCAATGAACATAACTTTATTCATACTGAGAACATTTCTAAGGCTACTTACATTGTGACCATGATTCTTTGACTAAAATATGTACAATGCATGTGCTATTTAAAATATTGTACATAGTTATGAATCATGATAGACATTGGTATTTTACATATAGATTTTTTGCATGTAGTTGAACATTTGAACATTTTTTGATTACAAATTATCTCAACTATTGTTTTGGTTTTGAACATATTTGATTCAAGTGCTTATGAATAGTCAAAATGTAATATATATACTAAATAGTTGCTTGAGAATATTTGGCCATAAAAAACTATTGGTGGTCGTACTATACAATATACATACTTGAATATATATTATATAGTTTGGATGTGACCCATATTTTTGAAGGCCAAATATTCTCATGCGTTTTAGAATCCATTATATACAGATTCTAACTCATGAAACTTATTGGCTATTTGAATGTTGAATAAGTACTCACAAAGTGTTGAGTTCAGGAAAGGATGAAAGGTCTGGGAGTTCTCCACCGAGTTCATTATTGCCTATTAACCTACAATATGAACACATTGTGTAGCACATGTTAAACTTTGCTTAAGATTGTTAACATATATTGTCTATAAAATTGGAAAATTTTCTCAAGAAACCTTATAATGGAATCGCATATAACGAAATCGTCTATAAAACTTTTATCCAACGATATCGTCTATAACGAAATCATGACAATTTTATCCAAAACCATTGGCAAACCAATAATTGACTTATGCATAAGTTGGTGTATTATGTACGAGTTTTCAAATATGATCACTTAGAATCTAAAATGAAGCTATCTACGAACACACACATATAACAAGTCTATTTTTGATCTAGCCCAATTTTTAAAAAATGCAATGACATATTACAATTTAAAATCAACAAACACAATTATGTGGTAACCTCATACTCAAGAGTCAACACTCATACAAGTTCATTTTACGTCAACTAGGTCATACAAAATCTCAAAATTATACACATACATATATTCATATAGTGTAGGAAAATAATAATCTCAAGGTATGACTAGAATCTAAAGTTCTTGAGAAAATGTCTTGTTGTATGCAATCATGAAGGTTGGAGATCAAATGAAAGGACTTTAACTCTAGGAGAGTGGAGGGATAAAAGTTAGGCATCGTGCATTGCATTCAGTTCTTAGAATTATTCAAAACAACTCGAAGTTTGTTCCAAATGATGAAATGAAGGCATTTGCCATTTATGTCAAGAGCAATTGGTTCAAAGAATCGTAACACTTACAACACCTCCAAAGAAACAGTTGTCTCAAATGCACCGGATCCATTTAGACCCACGAGATTCCCTGAAAGCTGATTATATGATAAGTCGATGCTCGAAACATAAGGTGCTAAAGTGTTTCCTGGCGAATTGGTGAAGTTATATATGTAAAGAAGTCATCCAAACTTCCCTTGAGTTGATTTCGGCTAACATTTCTGAGTCATGAACACAGGTAAACTGTAAAATAACTATCGTGCCCCTCTCAATCAATATTTCCAAAAAAACATTAAGATCATGAAGAGCAATTTTTTAAGGTAGTACAAAAAACCATATATTGCAGCTCTATTGCATATTTCTTCAATGGTCAGGTCCATAATTGTGAACAAGCTCTGGCAGGTGTTACACCTTAAGTTGAACAAAATAGACTTAAGTATACAAAAATCCCCAGATCACTAGGTAGGCACAAGGTTCCATAATATTGTTTATTTCAAGTTTGATATTACTTTTAAGTTTTTCAAATGTACATCCTTTTTTTAAGAATTTATAGTTTATGGCGATATTGACATCTAACATTAACAATGGACACAGGAAAAATTGTAGCATTTAAAAAAGTCTGGCAATTTTTATTTTTCAAATTCTGGCAATTGAGAACCCCAAAATTCACTTGGTTTTCACATTTTTTTTAATGTTCTATTTAAATGGTAGAAAAAAGGCTACCTATGCTAATATATATATACATGAAGGTTTCAAGGTTGGCACATCCAAATTGAAGTTTCATTCAAATAATCAAACTAGATAATCAATATAATTAGTCACACAGCTCTAGTGCTATTTTGCAGCTCAATTATGCCCAACTCCCAAGGTTTGTACTATCCTAGTACTTAGCCTGGTTGGGCACTAATTATTTACTTCTTGAAAAACTGCCAGATGTTTTGAAAAATTCTTGCCTGCCTTGCTGAAAATTTGAGTGAGATTTTTTCAAGCACACTAGCTTCATTATGTAGTATAATGCTGCGTTTTTTGTATATGGTGACTTTAGTTATTTTGGCACAAACGTTCAATCTTAACACTTGGAAATATCTGTTTTTTTTTTTTTGTAGTATAAGATCTTTTTTCCAGCAAATAAACTCCCCTACTATTTGTGAAATCAAAAAATGGGGAAGACAATGAAATAAAATAAAATGTGCTGGGCCACTTACAGTTGCTCCAAAGTTAGGAAAATGCTGTCACCAAATTGTCAAGCTAAATGGAGGCCACCGCTGAGTTGATTTGAGGACAAATCCAATAGAAAAAGGTTACCCTGAGTTAGATTATTAAAGACGTTTTCAACTGTTCCAATGAGCGAGTTGGAGCTGAAGTTCCTGTGGGTCCAAACAAATTCAACAAATAATTAATGAAATTTCACTTACGACCATCCCAATAAATTTAATGATATCATCACCATACTAGAGCAACTCTCTAGATATGGAAAATTTGAACTTTAGCTCAATATGATGCCAACACAACCATGCTAATTGCACAACCAGACCGTATAGTGCAAGGGCAGCTTCCACACTGCATGGACAGGTGCCAAATAATAAATTAATTTTGAAAATTCATGTGGAAAAATAGAATAAATTTCCTGAGATCAACATTCCAAAGGATTCACTATTTTTCCAAAATCTCAACAAATTTGTACACAAATGATATATGAGTACTAGTGTTGAAGCTGCCATGGGTACTAGGGTATATGGGGGGGAGAGACCCAGGTGGGGCGTTTGGTAGCTCACAATTCGTGCAAATGGAAAAGTGCTGATATGTCTGGTATAGGGCCGGTGAAATTGTTGTCGTGAAGATCCCTGGTATCGGCAGTCCAGAATGTGACGATCAGCTTAAACTAAATCATAATTAGCTCGATAATTGCACCTCGACTAGTCCAAAGTTTTATAGTATGACCTCTTTGGGGGGCTGGGGGAAAACAAAAATCGAGCATGCAAATGATCATTGTCCCCGCATAAAATAATTGAGGCAGGTTGCGAATCATTCTAGGATGTAAGTACTTAGAGAGGAATTATCTATGAACTTAAATTGAGTTATGATTGTTAATCTTACGGGACTACCAAGTGAACTAGCTGTCCAATCGTGGATGGGATCGGTCCTGTGAGTCCTTTGTTTCGTGTTTTAGATCTGCACATTCCAATTGAATTAGGCTCTATATTAATTATACAGCAATATTTCCTGGAATATGATCATCCGCTGGGGATGATTTAAGGTCAGAAGTTGCCGCAATGGAAACAATATCCGGAGAACAGTTCATTCTTCTAATATCCTAGTTAGATTAATCCTCCTAGTCAGACATAATTTTCTTCACTTACACATGATCTTGTAATTTGCTACAGGAGATTAATGTCTGCGGCAGTAGCTAGCTAGCAGGGAAAACTAAAGCATAGTATTAAGCTTACAAATATGTGAGGCTGGTGAGCTTTGCAATCGCTGGGGACAATTGACCTTGCAAATCCAGACCATTCAGCTCCCTGCAAAACCCAAACATTAGTAAACCGCAGCGTCCAACATTCGATCTACTATATCTAGTGTTCGTCAGCGACCTGTCTCATCTAGTGACATATGAAAAAATTGGTTAAAAAAACTTAGTACTGCCATGACAGAGTTTGCCAATGACGTAGAACTCACAATCCAACCACATTATACATTTGTTGCTCTTCGTCGACATCGCAGATGACTCCATACAAGGACCCCTCCTTGCACGGGTCCCATATATATGTTTGAACCTCGGCGCTCGACTTCCAGCCACAGAGCACGGAGTCAATATTGCGTGTGTTGTTCCATGCAGAGTAGAGGTCTTGTATAGCATTTACTACGCCATATTGCACAAACATTTGCACTGATCTTAAGCACAGTAATATTTGACAGAAATGAGTTCAAAAGGAAGAGGAATACCGGTGGAGACCGATGCTTATAAGAAAGAAACTAGCGGGGCCCAGCCCAGCCCAGCCCAGCCTAGTCCAGATATTGTTGATACTAGTGCTTAGTGGACACTTTGGTAGGAGGCTTACTGTCTTTTTGGTTGGTGTAGGGACCTACTGGAGCGGCGGATGGCGGCTGTGAATGAACGCCTGAGAGCTGCTGGTGGAATATAAGCATCGCAATGAGTAGCTGCTGCATCGCACAAGAAATAGACCCAGACATATTGTGGGCCTGCATGATGAGGAGTGACGATCGGCAGGACCGGCTGTACAGAATAAAGTTTTTTAGCACAAGGAGCTCTTGGATGATCCCTTCCCTTGTGGGGAAATTGTCTACCTCAGCTCCAACAATAGTCTAAAATCGCAAGTAACAGGGCGTTGTGCAGGAAATTTTGCAACATTTCCAGGGAGGCAGCCTCACATGAAAGGAAGTTCAATACTGCCATCTCCAGAAAGGTGCTTTAAACGAATGTCGAAGGGGGAAGTTGGTAAATTTTCCCTGGTTGAAAAGCACTTGTTGGGGGAAACATTGCCGGAGGGCCAAAAACATTCCTGGTCAAGGAGCAGTGGAGGAAGAAGAGCAACCTTGCGCGTCAGCCTTGTCTCCAGTGTTTTGTTTCTGGGCGAATTTTCGCACAGCGACGACAAAAGACATCATGTGCGAATTGTACAAAGGGTTTTCAATGCTTTTGGTGATTGAAAACATCCAAAATTCACTTAATTTTAAAATTAAAAATTTAATTTTTTTATTTTCAATGAAATTTCACCAATGAAAAAAAGTTGGTTCCATGACAAAATTGTCCTCTCAATGAAAAAAGGTTGGTTCCATGACAAAATTGTCCTCTCAATAGTTGCTACTCCATAGCAATGGGCAAGACTTTGCAATTAAAATGCAAGTAACAACTAAAGAGTAAACCAAGGTTGGTAGTGTGTAAGGTGAAGGCACTGCCATGAAGGGCATGATGCACAAGGTTGAGTACTATGTTGTGCCTGATTATTTTTCTAAACCTAATGGTTAAGAACATTGAAACATAAAATATTTTTGATATCATTCAATTTTGAAAGTATATACAAGTTGGTAAATCTATTCAATAAAAAAACTTAATGAAAATTTTAATTTAATTATTTTTTATTTAAAAATTCAAGGAATTTAGTAAAATTAAGGTGTGATGTTCTTAATGATACCATCCAAGAATGCTACATAATTGAGAACCTGGGTATCATGGGAGGGTAGTGGGATAAATTTTTTTAAAAATAAAAATAAAAACCATCAATAGCAAAAAAAAAGGGAGAAATTATTGTTTTGAAAGCAATCTACCTTCAAACATAGACTTACAAAAAAAATCTCTTTTACAATTTAGGTGATTGCAAGGTAATGCCTTTTAGTCATAAAAAAAGACTCTAGAATTATAGTGCGATAATTCTTTGATGCAACTTTCCTCCTTATGTTCATTGCCTTCCAATAGCTACCCTTTACTAGAGCTTTGAATACTTTTTGTCATAGGTACCATCATGTTCCAAAAACTCTAAAAAAATCATTCTAAGTGAAACTAGGAAGAAGGTAATTAAAAAAAAAAATAGCAGTATTTTATGGAAGTTGAACTTACACTCTACATTCAAGAAATCAAAGCAAAATTTTAAAAATAAAAGTACATCTTCAAAACCCTCCACCTTCATTCTATATATTTCTTATACAATGAACTACACCATAGTTTTCCTACCAACTTTCCCAATATCTCTATCTCTCCTCCTACTGTGCTACCTTGAAAATGATGTTCCTCCTCCCAAGATCCCCTTCTAACTCATGCACATATGGTCCTCCTCTTCCTATAGAAAATAGGCCTTTATTCTAATATTACCCCAAAAATATCCCAATTGATTGGGTGAACCAAACCCAATTTCTCATCTATAAGAAATTAATTAACCCAAGTAGCTTCATGTCCTCCTAAATTAGGAGACAATAAATAATATTCACCACTAGTAATTAATTAATTACTAGGGTGCTCACTAGTCTAGGTAGGCTAGAAGATTTTTACCCTTAACAATTATTGTTGTCCTTCAACTTGGATGGTCATTGAACATTTGGTGTATTAGAGAAGCCTAAATCTGTAAAATGGAACAAACGTCCAAAAGTAGGCTACAAAAATATCCCTCAACATTGCAATCCTTTATTTGTAATATAAATGTAAAAAAAAACAATTCAAAACCTCTTCAATATCATTATGAAACCATCATGCACTTCATTAAGTTTATAATAAATTGTATACCAAGTTTTTTTGAAAATATTAATGTAAGTAGAATATGTAGAATTAAGTAGATTTTTAACTAGTCATGCAAAATGTGATAGAATTAATTACTTTTAAACTAAAAAATTGGAAAAACATGGCCTTTATTATGTAGAAGTTTTAAATAATTAATACAATTTAATGTGCCATCAATTTGAAGTTACCGAAAAATTGATTATTTGCATGTACTTGAATTTTAAAAAGTCTACTTAAATGCATGTAAACAACATAAAACATAATATTATTATATCAAAGTAAAAGAAAAGTCTTCATATTGACCATTAAATTAAAAAATACTTCAAATTTTTTTGTATGGAAAATTATATTATAACTACTTTCACTAAAAAAAAACAAGGCTCATATGTTGGCCTACTTTAACAGGCTTGCACCCATAAATCCTTTTTTTAAAAATTCAGAGCTCAAAGAGATATTGTAACCCTCCCCCTAATTATTAGATGATAGGGTGGTAAAAACAATTTATATTTTGGAGATTATGATTTTTGGACATTGTCCTATTGCATATGGAGTTCAAAAAAGTTTGTAAAGATTTTGTTGGTGGACCCATACCTTTTTTTAAATTATTCAAAAATGTCAAGATATGAAAAAGGTATAAGGTTTGGAAGAAAATGTTCTAATATTCAAAGATGTTTTGTAATGCTTCAATTAACACACCCATGGTCATGAAAATCTTTTTTAAAATGACAAAAAATGAATAAGACATGGTAAGTGTTTATTGATAAAATATTGTTCGGTGATAGATAATTATAACCAATATATACTTGGGCTCCACATGACTTTACAAAACCAATGACAATCAATTATTTTTACATTCCCATACAATTTTCAATAGTTTTCATTGTTTAAGTTATCCCGAATTTAATTTAATTTGAATTAATATAAATATCAAGGACATGAAAATGGACATGTCAATTTGACTTTCATATCCATGTTGGTGGGTATGGAAAAGGAATGAAATAATTACTAAGATAATAAGTAGTCATTAAGATAGGAGATAATTATTAAGAAAGGAAAGCTAGAAAATGAGGTAGGTATGAATTGTCTTTGAAATTTACATACAAATGACCACATGATAAATTTTCAAATATCGATGATATATATAATAGTTCCTTGTTCTTTTTGTTATTGAAATTAGGATTCATTAATGTTGAAACAAAATCATTGTTATATTATCCATCATGTTGTGTAGTGGTCATCTTGACATAGTAATTGACAATTCTTTCTTAAAACTAAAAGCTTTGGAAAAGTGATGGTAAGAACTTCAAATGATGCAAAACAATTAATATTTCAATTTGAAAAAAAACTATGTTAATTTCTTCAAATAAAACTTAGTTAATTTTACTTCATCAATATGAAATGTCACCAAAATTTGTTTCACACAAGGAGGTTTTTTAATATTTGGTCTTCATTTGAACTTAATGATGGGCATACAAGGAATTTTTTGAACCAAGCCACCTAAAAGCAAGCAAATCTTTAGGAAATTATACAACAAAGATTGACGCCCAAAACATTAAACCATAATACACAAATGCAAGTTTGATTTTAAATATACACAATTAAGTTAGAGGCAAGAACAATTTAATAATTTTCTTATTGCTTTATGTAAATTAAACTCCAACATTTTAACTTATTTATAACAAAAAAATTAAACTTGAATATCACAAATACTAAGTTCCAACTCAATCTAGACATATAAGATGTCAATGAAAACTCAATTATGGTTATATAGTCACAAAACTTGAACTAGTTGATATGACTATATAAGAACCAGCATAGTATACATACATAAATAAATCTATGAAAATTATTCTACGGATGAAAATATAAACATGTACGAAATTCCATTGTATTTTTAATAATTTAAGGCTGATGGAAATAAATGCTTAAGAAAGCAAAAAATAACATTTATCTTGCATAACGTAAAAGGTTTAATTCAGTTTCAACATTAGCATTGTTTTTGTCAATACTATTGGATTCATGTGAAAACACATTACTTTCATTCCATTTCAACATTAGCATTGTTCTTGTCAATACTATTGGATTCATGTGAAAACACATTACTTTCAGTGGAGTCACTTAAAATTGTTATGCATGTTTCATTAGGTGTCATGCTTTCTTCTCTTTGTTGCATCTCCATTTCACCTCGAAGCATGGCCAAAACATGGGACATCAATGGACGGTTTTCGGGTGTGGTTTGAATACATAAGAATGCCACATCAATCACACGTTGCAGTTGAATATCCAAAACACCATTGTTGTGTATTCTCTCATCAACAAGATATGCCATATTGTTTTCCTCCAAAGACCTTGCTTGCATGATAAGTTGTCATTTTAAGCTTAATATTTCAAATATTTAGGATGTTAATGGAAATTATAAACATTGACATATATGATTTAGTTAAATGCACATTTTTACATGCATGTATTCATGCTATATGTCAATGTGTAAAAAATATCATAACACACAAATATCATACCAAATAACATGTATATACATTCATTCAACGCACATTGCTATATGTTATCATTAAAAGCAAAACAAATAGTAATTACATGTAAAGGTACTTACCCAATTGCAAAGGTTTATTTCTTTTGGTGGACGACTGTAATCCATGACCTTCCTACCACTTACAATTTCAAGGAGAAGAACCCCAAAGCTATAAACATCTAGCTTTTGAGTGAGGTGGCCACAAGTGGCATATTCAGGAGATAAATATCCTCTGAACAAACAAATAAAAAACAAACCACAAAAAATGATCAACTTCTTTTGATATGAAAATTTCAATCTTATAATCATGTGGTACATTGCAATATAAATTCAATGACGTGTATGTGAAGCCAAGTAATCAAAATAAAAGATCATGTATAATAACATTGCATTTTTACCTTGTTCCAACAATTTTTTCTGTTAATACTTGGGTGACATCATCAGGGAATAATCGTGCTGTTCCAAAATCTACGATCTTAGCATTCAAATTCTTGTCAAGAAGAATGTTAGATGCTTTGATGTCTCGATGAATGATACATGGTTGTAACTCTTCATGAAGGTAAGCAAGGCCATGAGCAATTCCCACACATATGTTAAACCTTTTTGACCAATCCAAAAACAAAGCACCTTCCATTTGGTTTCCTGCACAAATAAATATTATTATCAAGAAAAATGATTGATGATCGCATGGCATGTTGTAAATCATTTGTAATGATTATTTTGCACATAGATGTAAATTGTGTCATACCCCATAAAGCTTCGGCAAGATTTTTGTTTTCCACATATTCATAGACAAGAAAGCGTCATTGTTCATCTCGCACACAATACCCTGTTAATTTCACTAGGTTTTTGTGTTTGATGCCAGTGATGAGCGCAACTTCATTCAAAAATTCACCAATATCATTTTGTTCAGAACTTTTCAAGCATTTTATTGCTACTTCTATCCCATTTGACAAAATTCCCTGCAAACAAACATCAATTTTTTCAATTTACATATTTTCATAGAAGACATATGTGTAAAAAATTGATGCAACAACTGTTTTTAGAAAACCTTTGCTAATTGTGGCACAATTTGATGTGACATATTCAACATAGTAAATCGTAATTCAAAACAATTGAATTGTAAAGTTCCATGCAATATGAAAATATAAATGGAGGTGAAAATTAAAAGTCTATTTGAATGATTAATTGAATTCATGCATAGGATTATACGTAAATGATTGTGTGTGTACATGGTATAAAAAAAAAACTACTCACCTTGTAAACAACACCAAAGTTACCTTCTCCAAGCTTATTGTCAAGATGGAAATCTTGAGTGGCTACCTTTAGTTCATGATATGAATATAATGTTGATTGTTTCGCCATTTCTACAACCATATTCATATTTGTTTTCAATACTTTTTTTGTCCATAAAGTCTTCTGAATTCAATATCAATGAATCCATGCAAAATCCTCAAAACAAAAGGATATTGAATTTTCAAAAAAATTGATTTAATGCATATTGATTAATGTGGACATGTTGTGCTTTTTCATTTTGTCAATTATCATTGCAAAAATTGAACTTTGTGTTTAATTCAAATGATTTCATTTTCAAAGATTCAAGGGCCTAAACAAACCTTTTTGGATGTTATGTAAAATTAATGTTTGTGCACGATATTGCCGAAATGTGATGTAATAGATTATTCCACCAATAATTGCAATAACACTTGGCAATGTTATTGACAATATCAAAATCAGTTTGTGAGAAGAGCTCCATCCACTGCTAGCTGTTTTGAAAATGTCAACACGCATATCCCCAAAACAAAATTGATCATGTTCACCCAAACATGCCATGTTTATCTAAAGAATAATAAGTTTCAAGCTTCATTAAGAAAACAATTAGTTGGAAAAATTAAATAATTTGAATATGACATATCTAGGGTCAATATAATGAATCTTGGAATAATAATATAATTATATATTTTCTACACTAATGAAAAAATATAATTGACAAAAATGTAAATTTAACAATAGAAGTTTGAAATTATGCAATTTCTTAAAGGTGAAAACACACATTGTAATACTACATAGTTTTAATAGGAAATTTCAAAGAATGACATTAAATAAATTTCAATACCTTACATGTTTTTCAAGAATTTTTTTTAATCCCTTCACATTCACTTTAATGTCATACTGAAAAATAGATTACAATGTTAAATACTTGAATTATCTACCCAATTTGCAATTATAACATAAGCTTGAATAAATTAATCATTTTATGAAACTCAATGGAACAATAGTCCAACTCGCAGTTAAAGCTCACATTTTGTTATTTTTGATTATTTTCTAACATTCTACATTTGATCATAATAACATATCTAAATAAATGGAATTAATTATCAATGTTGAAGGGAGTGTTGTTTGGAATGTTAATGACTTATCTAAGTAATGTACATATTGTGCAAACTTTCGCCTTCAATCATCAATGTCTTTGAGTTGAACTTGGAATTGTTCCTAATGATATATATGAATAAATGAACTCCTTGAACCCATGTGCATACCATTTTCATAAAATTTATTTCACTTGGGTTTCCACACTACTTTAGCATAATTTCCTCATTTTTTATATTTTGAATTGCCCTGAAGACTTATATATAGTTTTTAATTACTTGTGTGAATGTCCATTATTGAACTTGAACTTCTATCTTTTGTAATTTAATTGGCAAGTTTATTATACAATTTAACTAGTCATCTTCATTCATTTTATGGTTGCCAAAACCCTTATTTTATTTGCAAAAAAATGTCATTTACCACTTTGATGTGAAATGTTTACCACATGTAATTGCATGCACATGTCCTATTGTTAACCACTTTACAACCATCATCCAAATTGGTGATGCTTGCATAATAGATACATGGTCATATGATGTCATACATGTGTAAATAAAAGATCCTTGTGTGATGTTCAAACATAGTACAATAGTTGATCAAGTTTTTATGTACAGTTCAACTTCATGGTATTGTCAATAAGCCTTAAAATAATGTGAACTCATGATGTGCCATTTAGTTATCCTATTTTTCATGGGATTAAATTTTGGCATTGTAATTTAAACCCATTGTGTGTATAGATAGTTAGTCACATGGTCCTCTTGATCATGTGCATGTGTTAATGTCCTTTTTAGCTAGTTTTTTAGTCCATAATAAATTTGTATACTAAGAAAATAATTGAAGGTAAAATCGAAAGTGTTTTTTTAAAAAACTCACCATGGATAATGGTTGGTGAAGATGAATTGTAATGACAATTCATTTCTGCATTTTGAGTTTGATTTAATGAATCACCATATATGATGAACTCATTTTTTGGGCAACCATTTTCAATCTTGCTACAACATGGATTCCCTCCAAGCCTACAAAAAAAATGTTAACATCAAATCCTTGCATGGAAATATGAATATATTATTTTGTTTAACAAATAGAATAGTTATTTTATATGGCCCTTTCATTTTTTAGACATTTTTTTTATTGGAAAATACTTGGAATTTATGAGTAATATAAAGATATAACACACCCACACACACATGTCAATTTGATGAAAAGTAGTTGAATACTCACAAAATTGGTATATATATGTCAGTATCCCAAGTTGGTATAAGTTCGCTAATATTGTTTCTCACTATTGAGAATTCCGCGCTTGTGTTTATAGTCATGTTTAAAACTCCATCAAAAGCATTATCATCAAAGTTTCTGCATACAAAACAATGCCAAATTGTTGGTAACTTTTCAATTATATAATATTCAAATACAATCTACCAATGTACATTGTACATTACATAGAAATAACCAACACATTAAGAAAATGTTTTATTGTTCAACATAGACTTTGAAATTAAAATATGTTGTGCAAAATTTTCAAGAACTCACAACTATGTATTGAAAGAAAGTTCCATCAAGAAACCTTGAAGCTTTCCTTTCATGCTTTGAATTATCAATCAGAATTAGCAATTTCTAATTTGATGGCATTTCAATGTGTTAGAGCTGGACCAATATATATGATCCCTCATGCCAATGTTTCCATGTTTAAGTTCCCATTTCTTGAAAGATGATCCAATAACCAAACATGTTTGTAATTGGAAAATTGTTATGACCAACATTTTTTTCTCCCCTTGCAATATTGAAAATTTGGCAAAATTTTACAAGAAAAGAAAATTTATTAGAATTTACACTAGGAGAAATTTTTTCCCAAAATCCCCCAATTTTGTGGTGAAAAAAGTTCAAATTTGTTAATGAAAAAAACATTGGTGATAACTGATGTATAAATATAATACTTGGAAAAATGGCTGAGGTTTGTTTCCATACTCACATTACTTGTAGATTTTGAAGACAATTGAATAGTTGAGATGGAAATGAACCATCGAATGAGTTTCTTGCCATGTACCTATGTAAACCAAGCATGCCAAAGCCCATATGAAGTTCATAAAAATATTGGAATCATACAGATTTCTCTATGCAATTTAAAACCAATTGATAAATTCTTTTCCAAAAATTGAAGTAGCTTTGAATTTAGATGCAATTGATTTAGTATTCTTCTAATTAATTATAATGATATGCATTGATTAGACAAAGGTTAGTTTAGCATAATAGTATTCAACTATTATGTAGATGCTACCATGCCTAGTTGGGCAAGAAATGCCACTTACAAGTATGTCAAGGATTTGGGGCATTGGCCTTCAATACTTTCATCTATGATTGGCAAGTTGTTAGAGAAATTGTTTTTAGATAGATCCAACAAGTTGAGGTTTGCAATACTCCATATTGAAGGTGGGAGAGATCCATTGAGTTGATTAAAACTGAGATCCCTGCTCACCAACCAATGAACATACTAAGAGCACTTCTAAGGCAACTTATGTGATCATTTAAAATCTTCTTTGACTAAAATATGTACAAATCCTATTTAAGATATTGTACACAATTATGAATCATGATAGACATTGCCATTATACATATATATTTAAAGATTTTTTGCATGTAGTTGAACAGTTGAACAATTTTTTGCTTATGAATAGTCAAATTTTAGTACATATACTATAGTTGTTTGAGAATATTCCACCATAAAAAAAATGGGTCGCCACATTATATAATATATGTACTTGAAAATATATTATATAGTATGGCCATGACCCATAAGTTTTGAAGGCCAAATATTTTCAAGCGATTTAGAACCCGTTACATACACATTCTAACTCATGAAACTTGTTGGCTATTAAATGTTGAATAAGCACTCACAAGGTTTTGAGTTTGGGAAAGGATGAAAGGTCTGGGAGTTCTCCACTGAGTTCATTATTGCTTATTAACCTGCATTATGAACACAATGTGTAGCACATGTCAGACTTTGCTTGACCTTGTTAACATATATCATTTAAAAAATTGGAAATTTTTCTCAAGAAACCCTATAACGGAATCACATGTGACAAGTTTATCCAAAACTATTTGCAAAGCAATAATTGACTCATGCATACGTTGGTGTATTATGTACAAGTTTTCAAATATGATCACTTAGAATCTAAAATGAAACTGTCTATGAACACACACATTTAACACTATCATTAATCTAGCCCACTTGAAAAAGAATACAATGGCATATTACAATTCCAAATCAACAAACACAATTATGTGGTAAACTCATACTCAAGAGTCAAGACTCATACAAGTTCGTTTTATGTGGAGTAGGTCCATTACAAAATTTCAAAATCATGCACCTCATAGTCTAGGAAAATATTTAACCTCAAGGTTTGACTAAAATCTAAAGTTCTTGAGGAAATGTGTTGTCTGCATTGCATTTAGTTCTCAAAATTATTCAAAAAAACTCGAAGTTTGTTTCAAATGATGAAATGAAGGCATTTGCCAGTCATGTCAAGTGCAATTGGTTCAAAGAATCGAAACACTTACAACTCCTCCAAAGAAACAGCTGTCTGAAATGCACCGGACCCATTTAGACCCATGAGATTCCCTGAAAACTGGTTATATGATAAGTCGATGCTTGAAACATAAGGTGGCCAAGTGTTTCCTGACGAATTGCTGAAGATACTTGTAAAGAAGTCATCCAAACTTCCATTGAGTTGATTTCGGCTAACATTTCTGAATCATGAACACATGTAACTGTAAAATAAGTACTGTGCCTCTCTCAATCAAAATTTCCAAAGAGCGTCAATCATGACGAATAATTTTTAAGGTTGTACATAAACCATCATATTGCAGCTTATTGCATATTTCTTCAATGGTCACCCATAATTGTGAACAAGCTCTTACAGGTGCTACACCTTAAGTTGAACAAAACAGAATTAAATATACAAAATTGAGATGTGTAAATTCCCAGATCACTATGCAGGCACAAGGTTTCATCATATTCTTTATTCCAAGTTTGATATTACTTTTAAGTTTTTCAAATATACATCCTTTGATTCTTCGAATTTATAGATTATAGCAATATTAGTCTAACATTAACAATGGACACAGGAAAAATTGTCGCTCTTCAAAAGTCTGGCAATTTTTATTTTCAAATTCTGACAATTGAAAACCCCAAAATTCACTTGGTTTCCATTTTTATTTTTTTAAAAATTCGCTGGAAGAAAAAAGGCTACCTATACTAATATGTACATGAAGGTTTCAAGGTTGGCACCTCGCCTGGTTGGGCACTAATTAAGTACTTCTTGAAATTGCCAAATGTTTTGAAAATTTCTTGACGAGAGTTTTTCAAGCACACTAGCTTCATTATTTAGTATAATGCTGCGTTTTTGTATACGGTGATTTTTCGTATGTTGGCACAAACCTTCAATCTTAGTTCGCTTGGCTGTTTCACTGTAAATTATTTTTTCCAGCAAAAAGAAAGTCTCTACTATTTGTGAAATCAAAAAATGGGGAAGAAACTGAAATAAAATAAAATGTGCTGGCTACTTACAGTCGCTCCAAAGTGTGGAAAACGCTGTTGTTAAATTGTAAAGCAAGGTTGAGTTGGAGGCCACTGCTGAGTTGATTTGAGGACAAATCCAATACAAAAAGGTAACTCTGATTTAGATTGAAGACGTTTTCAACTGTTCCACTGAGCGAGTTGAGACTCAAGTCCCTGCGGGTTCAAACAAATAAATTAAATTTCACCTACAACTATCCCAATAAATTTAATGATATCATCAGCAAAATACTAGAGCAAGTCTCTAGATATGGAAAAATTAAACTTGAGCTCAATATGATGCCAATACAACAATGTGTTACTTGTGCACAGCTAGACCTTATGGTACAAGGGCAGCTTCCACACAGGTGCCAAATAATAAATCAATTTTTAAAATTCATGTGGAGAAATAGAATAAATTTCCTGAGATCAACATTCCAAAAGAATGAGATCACTATTTTTCCAGAATTTCAACCAATTTGTACAAATTATATATGAGTACTAGTGTTGAAGCTGCCAAGGGTAATAGGGTATATGGGGGGGAGAGACGCAGGTGGACGTTTGGTAGCTCACAATTCGTGCAGATGGAAAAGTGCTGATATGTCTGGTATAGGCCCAGTGAAATTGTTGTCGTGAAGATCCCTGTCATCGGCAGTACAGAATGTGACGATCAGCTTAAATGAAATCATAATTAGAGATAATTGCAGCTCAACTAATCCAAATTTTTTTAGTAAGACTTGTAATTTGGGAGGGGTGGTGGGGAAACAAAAATCGAGCATGCGAATGATCATTGTCCCCCCACAAAATAATTGAGGCAGGTTGCGAATCATTCTAGAATGTAAGTACTTTGAGAGGAATTATCTAGAAACTTAAATTGAGTTATGATTGTTAATCTTACAGGACTACCAAGTTAACTAGCTGTTCAATCGTGGATGGGATCGGTCCAGTGAGTCCTTTGTTTCCTGTTATAGATCTGCACATTCCAATAGAATTAGGCTCTACATTAATTATACAGCAATAAGTCCTGGAATATGATCATCCGCTGGGGATCATTTAAGGTCAAAATTTGCTGCAACGGAAACAGTATCGCAGGGAGAACAGATCATTCTTCTAATATGCTAGTTAGATTAATCCTCCTAGTCAAACATGACTTTCTTCACTTACATATGATCAAATCTACTACAGGAGATTAATGTCTGCGCCAGTAGCTACACAGCAGGGAAAACTAAAGCGTGGTATAAAGCTTACAAGTATGTGAGATTGGAGAGGTTTCCAATCGCTGGGGACAATTGACCTTGCAAACCCAGACCATTCAGCTCCCTGCAAGACCCAAACATTAATATATCGACTTCAGCGTCCAAGATGCGATCTACGATATCTAGTGTTCGTCAGCGACCTTTCTCATCTAGTCCCATATACAAAAATAGGTACAAAAAGAGTAGTACTGCCATGACAGAGTCGGCCAATCACGTAGAACTCACAATCCAACCACTGTATACGATTGTCCGTCGAAATCGCAGATGACTCCATACAATGACCCAATGCACGGGTCCCATGGTTCACCCTCGGTCCAATTCCAGCCCTTGAGCGCGGACTCAATATTGGGTGTGTTGTTCCATGCATTGTAGAGGTCTTCCATAGCATTTACTACGCATATTGCACAAACATTGACACTGATCTTAAAGACAATAGTTGACAGAAACGAGTTCAAACGAAGAGTAATATTGGTGGAGGCCTATGCTTATAAGCAGAAACTAGCGGAGCCCAGCCCAAGCCCGGTCGAAATATTGTTGATACTAGTGCATGAACTCACGCACACTAGAAACGAACGTGATAAATTAATGCAACTAGTGTATTGTACTTGAGGAGGTCATTTTCATTTTATTGACTCCCCTGGAGAAGATTATAATACTGTAGTTGAAACTTTGGTACGACGCTTACTATCTGTTTGGTCGGTGCGGTCTGAGTGCACTGCATGACATGTATCACAAGGGTTTGGTAGAGCGCCGGATACGCCTGAGAGCAGCTGCTGAAATATAAGCATCGCAATGAGTAGCTTCTGCATCGCACAAGCAATAGACCCAGACATATTGCGGGCCTGCATGATGACGAGCGACGATCGGCAGGAGCGGCTGTACACAATAAGTTCTTTAGCACAAGGAGCTCTTGGATGATTCCTTCCCTTGTGGGAACTTTAGCTCCAAGAATAGACTAAAAACGCAAGTAACAGGGAATTGTGCAACACAGGGAGTTTTGCAACATTCCAAGGGAGGCAGCCTCACAGGGAAAGTGTAATTCTGCCATCTCTAGAACGGTACTTTGAACGAATGTCGAAGGGGGAAAACCGCCGGCCCACACGCCGTGGAACACGTATGTGGAACCCTTGGACTGTGACCAGCGATCTTTTAGGAGGATAGACTTTGTGGGATTTCCAGAGTTTCTGGGATACTGGTGATCATGAGATCACGTCGCTCTTCTTTCTCTCTTCTTTCTCATGATTATCGGCAAACACCAGCAAGGCATTTACGGAAAAAACCGACTGAGAACAAAATTTGTTGGGTATCGCGCCCTCTAGTTACAAAAGATCAGAGCGGTTATTTCCGACTAAGGTTCCTCCTGGGTCCCTAGAGTCAATCTCCCGACTCTTGAAGGCCCGTCAAGAGCTAGAAGCCCCTGGTTCTAGGAATTTGGGTATATCTTGTCTTAAGTTACGTGCTCCATCGATGCACGTGTGGTCAGCGCAAAGCGAACTATTCTTTCGCCTTTTACTAAAGAATACCGTGCGCAGGCCACACATAGCTTATCCCATCGATGCTGCCTTTTTGGCCACGGAGTCCAGACCAGGGTGGGTTTTTTTAAGGATTTTGTGATGTAGCCAAAAGTGCTGATCATCCAGAAAATAATTTAGCCAAATTTCGCTACACACTAGATATGAAAATAAAGAAAACACAAATCCTTCTATACAGCTACCTACTGGAACTTATCATAAAAATCTACTGATTGGGGGGGAAAAAAAATTTTAATCTTCAAAATCTGGCAAATTTGGGTCTTTTTTTTTCCCCATGAAAAATCATTTGCATAGGTTGAAATCATATTTTTCAGGTCGAGAATATGCCAGAGTCAGCATGAGAATCCAATTGAATTATTCACAGCTGTAGTAGAAGACGTTTAAACTGCCAAAACTTTGAAGTTCGAAGGCCATGGACTTTTATAACCCTGAAAGAATCAAGTAATTAAATAATCTATTAAATAAAGGAAAAACACCCGGCAAGGGACCCAGAGAAGAAAGAAGAAGATCGAACCCGAAAGTGCAGGACGCACAATGGGGGAGCCCTAAGAGGAGAAAACATGAAACCTAGAAAACACTAAAACTGGAAAGACTTTAAAACATTGTGATGGATATTTTGTTTTGTGAAAAATTGAAAGCTACACAACCTGAAATTTTTCTTCCAAAAGTTGCTGTCGTCCAATAAATCTTATGCAAAAAAAAACCTGCAACGAACCAACATCTCTTTTGAGCTGTTTAGCTCCATGAACATTAGCACCAGTAGGTGTTTTACCTCCATGCCAAGTTGATGCTACAAATTGCACAAAGCAAGAATTTGCTACTTAGTTACACTTTTCAGCAAGGCTCATTAAACCAAAGTTACAACAAATGTTGAATGAGGATATGATGAAGTTATTGTCACTCATGCATGCAGGAGTTGAACCTCTAAACTATACCCATAGTAGCATAAGTGGGTTGCAAAAATGATACCAAAAAAAAATTTAATTATGATTTTAGAATTATAAAAAGTCAAATATAAGTATTAGGTACTTATTATTTAGTACTTATTATTATCGACACATTCAATGAAAACTAATAAAAAATGGAGTTTTAGTTAATTCTAGACTACATAGTTAATTTTAGATTTTTTTCTAACTTGGTGGCTAGTATTGAGTTTTTTTACTGAATTTGAACAAGACATTGTTAACATCTATTTGTTGGATCATATAATGAGACAAAATATTATATTCATATATATGGTTGCATCATTTAATGGTTCTCAAATTAGAAAAATTCTTTAATTTTTCAAGTTCCACTTGTATGGTTATCAACATCATATCACGTTAAGAATCTAGTTGCAAAATGATTTATTAATGAAATATGAATTTTTATAATTAATTATTAACTTTTAAATTAATAATTAAACTTACTTGCATAGTTAAAAAATAATATTTTAATTTTTATTATGGAACGTCATACCAATCTTAGTGTTGATGCAACAAACTAACACATCACATTGATTAACAACATGATGACCAACACAAAAATAGCATGTCATGTTGGTTTTGACAACCCTAATTCCATTGTCAATTTTGAACTTTTCAAAAGTTTGAAATTAACTAGAAATACATGATTCAAAAGTAGGGTTGTGGATTGTGTCCCTTGAAAGCCATAAATTGATACATTATCAATTTCAACAAATTTGAAAATTTTGAGAAGATTATGCCATAACAATTTAGAGCTTGAAATTGTATGCCACACCTATGTGAACAAGTTTATATCAAATGGAAGGTGCATGGCAAGTCAAGTGTTGAAACAGAAAGGATCTTAGGAACCAAGTTTTATTAACCACTTATTCCTTAGCTTAGGTCAAAAAAAGAACCAACATAGCGCAACTTTTAAATCCTAAGATGCTTTAAGAAGGAAAGCTCCTAGCTTTTGAAGGTAAATGATGCCAAATATATTAAGCATTTCATGAAAAGGGACTTTCTATCCAATTTAACCAATAATGATTCCTTGATGTAAAAACAAATTCATGGGAACAAAAAAAGGGTAAAACAATAAGCAAGTCTTGAAAAAACATTTGCTACAATACAACAAAATTTACATGCACTATGAAAAAAATGTGTTCATTGCAACTTGTCCAATGCAACTAAAAAGTGACTGATAGATTTAGACTACAACTAGATAAACAAGTTACGACAAACATGATTTTTTCACAATGATGAATAAAAATTTGTGAAAAACTCCCATTGAAGTAATGAATAAACAAATGAAAAATAAAAAATAATTGTGTTTTGCGAAAGAAAGACAACTTGAATGGCAAACGTATGATCTTTCCCTCCACACCATTTGCATCTAACAATTACCCCCTTCACTTCCACATGGCATATCTCGCTCATTTCTTGATTATTTGAGTGATTTTTGTGGCATTGGATGCATTAGGTGGAGGGTTACAATATCTCTTTGAGCTCTGAAACTTTAAAAAAAAGGATTTATGCGTGCAAGCCTACTAAAGTAGGCCAACATATGAGCCTTGTTTTTTTTAAAGTGAAAGTAATTATAAAATAAATTTTCATACAAAAACATTTGAAGTATTTTTTAATTTAATGGTCAGTATGAGGACTTTTTTTGACTTTCATATAATAGTATTATGTTTGATGTTGTTTACATGCATTTAAGTAGACTTTTTAAAATTCAAATACATGCAAGTAGGACTTTAATCAAATTTTTGATAACTTCAAATTGATGCCACATTAAAATGTATTAATTATTTAAAACTTCTACATAATAAAGACCATTTTTTCCAATTTTTTAGTTTAAAAGTAATTAATTCTATCACATTTTACATGATTAGTTAAAATTCTACTTAAATTTACATATTCCACTTATATTAATATTTTCAAAAAAACTTGGTATACAATTTATTATAACTTAACGAAGTGCATGATGGTTTCATAATGATATTGAAGAGGTTTTGAATTGTTTTTTTACATTTATATTACAAATAGAAAACGAACGTGAGAAGTTAATGCAACTAGTGTATTGTACTTAAGGAGGTCATTTTCATTTTATTGACTCCCCTGGAGAAGATTATAATACTGTAGTTGAAACTTTGGTACGACGCTTACTCTCTGTTTGGTTGGTATAGGGAGGTCTTGTAATGAGGCTAGCGGCACTTGCGCCTGTGAAGGAACGCCTGAGAGCAGCTGCTGAAATATAAGCATCGCAATGAGTAGCTTCTGCATCGCACAAGCAATAGACCCAGACATATTGCGGGCCTGCATGATGACGAGCGACGATCGGCAGGAGCGGCTGTACACAAGAAGTTCTTTAGCACAAGGAGCTCTTGGAAGATTCCTTCCCTTGTGGGAACTTTAGCTCCAAGAATAGACTAAAAACGCAAGTAACAGGGAATTGTGCAACACAGGGAGTTTTGCAACATTCCCAGGGAGGCAGCCTCACAGGGGAAGTGTAATTCTGCCATCTCTAGAAGGGTACTTTGAATGAATGTCGAAGGGGGAAGTTGGTAATTTTTTCTCTGGTAGGAAATCACTTCTTGGGGGAAAAATATTCGCAGAGGGCAAATGAATACCTGGTCATGGAGCAGTGTAGGAAGAAGAGCAATCTTGCGCGTCAGCCTTGTCTCCTGTGTTTTGTTTTTGGGCGAATTTTCACACAGCAGCTACAAAAGGAATCATCTGCGAATTGTACAAAGTGGTTTTTTTTTTTTTTTTTGGGTTCTTTTTTTAATCAAAAGTCGCCACATTTTAGACGTTGAGTTTATAAGAGGTCGGTAGAAAACAAAGCGGCATTCTGAAATAATTCTACTTTCCTGCCTGACCTCAAGCCAGATTTGTGGTATTATCTCTTCGCATGACCTCCGGTCCACCTACTGGACAAAATTGAAACAGAAAAATCGCAGCAATTATTTAGTGGAGGTAGGCCTGAGGGCTCAAAACGCAATCTGAAATTTCAGAGTGCCATGTGGCATGATTTCAAACACTTTCAAAGTAATGATTTTTTTTTCTTGTTGCCTTTCTCTCACAACACTTGAATTATTCTGTCATAATTATATGAAAAATCCTTAATTACATTTGCCATTGAAAATATTAATATCTTTCATAATATTGGGCACTAGGCCTACCTTCGCTCCAGGTCCCAAAAGGGATCAACCAGTTCCAAATGTGGTTCCATTGGGGGTCAAATCCATTCCATTTGCCTTCATCAACTTCAATGTTTTCTTCTACGAACTGATATATTATATACTAAATAACAGCTTCCATTCTGCCACGTTACTATAATGAACAGGTATATCCCACCTTGGAAAACAGTTACAAAACTCATATTTTGCATGAGTGACAATTGGATCATATGGAGCATATTGTGAGACCTTCAATCACTCCTAAAATGCATGAAGGAGTCACGTGCACAACTTCATGACTGTGAACCATGCCATAACTTTATGAGTGACAATATTGATATATAGACAACAATTGGCAACTATCCACATACTCAAAAGATTCTGAAAAAGCCACCACTTCAATTTCCATTATAATTCTAAAATCATAATTAAATTTTTTTTTGGTATCATTTTTGCAACCCACTTATGCTACTATGGGTATAGTTTAGAGGTTCAACTCCTGCATGCATGAGTGACAATAACTTCATCATATCCTCATTCAACATTTGTTGTAACTTTGGTTTAATGAGCCTTGCTGAAAAGTGTAACTAAGTAGCAAATTCTTGCTTTGTGCAATTTGTAGCATCAACTTGGCATGGAGGTAAAACACCTACTGGTGCTAATGTTCATGGAGCTAAACAGCTCAAAAGAGATGTTGGTTCGTTGCAGGTTTTTTTTTGCATAAGATTTATTGGACGACAGCAACTTTTGGAAGAAAAATTTCAGGTTGTGTAGCTTTCAATTTTTCACAAAACAAAATATCCATCACAATGTTTTAAAGTCTTTCCAGTTTTAGTGTTTTCTAGGTTTCATGTTTTCTCCTCTTAGGGCTCCCCCATTGTGCGTCCTGCACTTTCAGGTTCGATCTTCTTCTTTCTTCTCTGGGTCCCTTGCCGGGTGTTTTTCCTTTATTTAATAGATTATTTAATTACTTGATTCTTTCAGGGTTATAAAAGTCCATGGCCTTCGAACTTCAAAGTTTTGGCAGTTTAAACGTCTTCTACTACAGCTGTGAATAATTCAATTGGATTCTCATGCTGACTCTGGCGAATTCTCGACCTGAAAAATATGATTTCAACCTATGCAAATGATTTTTCATGGGAAAAAAAATGACCCCAAATTTTGAAGATTTTGAAGATTTTTTTTCTTCTGAATCACTAGATTTTTATGATAAGTTCCAGTAGGTAGCTGTATAGAAGGATTTGTGTTTTCTTTATTTTCATATCTAGTGTGTAGCGAAATTTGGCTAAATTATTTTCTGGATGATCAGCACTTTTGGCTACAGCACAAAATCATTAAAAAAACCCACCCTGGTCTGGACTCCGTGGCCAAAAAGGCAGCATCGATGGGATAAGCTGTGTGTGGCCTGCGCACGGTATTCTTTAGTAAAAGGCGAAAGAATAGTTCGCTTTGCGCTGACCACACGTGCATCGATGGAGCACGTAACTTAAGACAAGATATACCCAAATTCCTAGAACCAGGGGATTCTAGCTCCTGACGCGCCTTCAAGAGTCGGGAGATTGACTCTAGGGACCCAGGAGGAACCTTAGTCGGAAATAACCGCTCTGATCTTTTGTAACTAGAGGGCACGATACCCAACAAATTTTGTTCTCAGTCGGTTTTCCGTAAATGCCTTGGCTGGAGTTTGCCGATGATCATGAGAAAGAAGAGAGAAAGAAGAGTGACGTGATCTCATGATCACCAGTATCCCAGAAGCTCTGGAAATCCCACAAAGTCTATCCTCCTAAAAGATCGCTGGTCATTCAACTAATACTCACAGTCCAAGTGTTCCACATATGTGAATTCTACTCCGTGTGGGCCGGCGGTTTCCCCTGACTATGTAGGCATGCGGCCAATAATATCGCCGGCTAGCAACTTCTGCGAACAGCTGATGAGAGAAAACTAGTTGGTCCCTTCTGGGACCTGGAGTGGAGGTAGGCCTAACGCTGTCTTTTATTGACTACGTCGGTCTCTCTCTCAAGTAGAGTAGGACTGCTCCTGCAGGACTACTTACGCCTTTCCCTACTATGTAAGTGGATATAAGGATTGGAAGTATGTAAGTGCTTACTTACCAATGTAGGTAGGTAAGGCACATGTTGGGCTACTACCTGGACACAAAGACCTGATCCAATTTGTTTAGAGTAATTTTAGGGCACATTACACAACGTATTGGTAAAAACCAGCGTTGGTTGAGTGTGAAAAAAACCTTTGGGTACATCTCAATTTGAACCCCTCCAAACATCAGCCCAGGTGACACCGTTTCTGATGCGTTGATCAACAGTTCTCACACAAGTGAGAATGAGAAATGGTGAGATCCAGTGACAAGATGTCTCCTTCCAAATGCTGAGATTTTGGGGGAGGGGGAGGGCTAAATTTCTTTGCCTGAGGTTGGTTCTCAGGCTAATGCTGGGTCCAGGTTCTAGGTAGAAAATCCAAAGCCAATGAATAGGTAGAGAGTGGAGACTCTAGTTTAAGGTTTAGTGTTCCTGGCAGTGCGGCATTTGCAACGGCTGCCTTCTCTTTACTCTCTATGAAAAGAAGGGTTCACCCATTTTGTGATTTGGACCCAAAAAAAAGGTCATAATTGGTTTGTGAAAACCTCCCAACCGACTATTATCAAATTTGTGAGAACTCGTCACATTAAAAAGTTTACAAAAAATGATACCCTGCCCTGACATTAAAAAAATAATTAAAAATTTACAAAGAACCAGGTCTTTATTAGGTTATTTCATAATCAGATCCAACGGTTCTTAAAACGGATACCCACCCAACACTGGTAAAGACCTGGCAAGAATTTACTAGTGCATTGGGAGAGCAATTTACCAAAAGCCGTATAACTCTTTTGCTGAGAGGAGGCACTTTCCATTTCTAGGGGCAGGCATTTTATCTTAGAAATGCCCATCTTAATTTGTTTAAAAAATTTTATTGTGACACCCAACAAGTATATAGAAGGTTGTCCACTGTATATAAAAATTTAAATTTTCTTATTGTTGTTTCTGAAGAGTACCCGTCTGGTACTGCACGGGTATCACAACAAGAAATTTCTTTAAAATTTACTGCAACAGTTCCTACGCCAGGTAAAGCCCTCAGGCTAATGCATTCCCCAAATAACCAGCCCACGGCCTTGGGGGCCGCTTATTTTGGCAATGCCGCCACCCTGGGGCTTGCGAAACCCTACGCATTAAACTATATGGTTTGAATAATGCATGACCAGCCCTGCCCAGACCTAGTTGCAAAATAGTGGAACTTCAAACTTGCGGCGGAAGCCCAGATAACCTGCCCCTTGAGATGAGATTAACCTCTCCCGTCAGTGGGAAAGCAGGAAGACCGTTCGATGCTATCAATGTTTGATAAGCTTTTGTCGGTGTCACCATGACCATCCGATAAGTTTCTGTCGGTAGCACCATAACCATCCGATAAGTTTCTGTCGGTAGCACCATAACCATCCGATAAGTTTCTGTGGGTACCACCATGACCATCGGATAAGTTTCTGTCTGTACCACCATGACCATCCGATAAGTTTTGGTCAGTATCACCATGACCATCTGATAAATTTCTGTCTGTACCACCATGACCATCCGATAAATTTCTGTCTGTACCACCATGACCATCCAATAAGTTTTGGTCAGTATCACCATGACCATTCGATAAGTTTCTGTCTGTACAACCATGACCATCCGATAAGTTTCGGTCAGTATCACCATGACCCTCCGATAAGCTTCTGTCGGTACCACCATGACCATCGGATAAGTTTCTGTCTGTACCACCATGACCATCCATTAACTTTTGGTCAGTATCACCATGACCATCTGATAAGTATCTGTCTGTACCACCATGACCATCCGATAAGTTTCTGTCTGTACCACCATGACCATCCAATAAGTTTTGGTCAGTATCACCATGACCATTCGATAAGTTTCTGTCTGTACAACCATGACCATCCGATAAGTTTCTGTCTGTACAACCATGACCATCCGATAAGTTTCGGTCAGTATCACCATGACCATCCGATAAGCTTCTGTCGGTACCACCATGACCATCGGATAAGTTTCTGTCTGTACCACCATGACCATCCGATTGTGTTCGTTGGTACCACTTTAGATTTATGGCGGTATCTTTTTTTTCGGCTGATCTCCACCGGTGCGCACAGTATGTGTTTCCAGAGAGTAAAATTTATTGCGAAAAAGTGAAAATGTGCCGGTTTAGTTCAGGAGATTGGTTTTTCTGCACCAAATTCGTGCAGCTTGGCGTGGCTGGTGAAAGGCGCAACACAGTTCTGCACCTCCAAAAATGAGCGTAATAAATTGGACCTGACTGCGGATCAGTTTGGTCGATCATAATGATTGGTCCAGGTGGTTTTCTATTAGTAGTCCCCACATATATGCAAATACAGTTTTATGGGTCAAGTTGCCCAAAAAAAATAACAGCGAAACTTAGACATTTAATTTTATTATCCAGAGTGACATACTGAGCACGCGTGGAGATGCTATGAGACCTATGAACAGTACTTTGTATTTCCTGGAACCTTTTGCATGAAGGAGACCCATTTGTCAGTCACACATACCAACCATTGGAATCTGTTGGTACTCTATGTAATGGTGTCTTATGGTGCCAGTGAGTCCGTTAAGGATATCTTTCCATTATTTATCAGAGTAGCTTTTCATTATGTTTTCCCAGCTATCTCTTTTTGGGTCAAGTCTTTTGGTTGTTGATATGCTTCATGCGGCTGGTGGAGGGTTCTCTTCTTAGTGGTTTCCTTTTCTCCTCGTGGCCGGCCTTGTTTGGGCTGGTTGCTTGCCTGGACTTTGGTCCTTGCCTCTTGTTTCTTTTTTCTCTCTCTTTCTTTGGGTGCTTTGTTTTTATAAAGTTTGGCAGGGTTTCATCGTTTTGGTTGCGGTTAAGGATATCTTTATCATCAAAACGCTGTAAAACTTTCCATTATGTATCGCAGTAGCTTTTCATTATGTTTTTCCACGGAACTCTTTATAGGTCAAGCATGGACCAATTGAAAAAACTTTGTAAGTTATTAGTCAAACTGTGATAATAGTCAGGTTTTCCTCTCAGATTTTCTATTGTTTGGAAAGTTTTCCAATGACTTGTAGCCATCAATGCTAAATCCTTTATGGGATGATTGTCTCGGCTACATCACCCACAGAATGTACCCTGATTTTTTCGGTCACATGCTTATTCCTCAATTGTAATTATGTGCCCAAAAGAAATAAAATATTTTTAGCAGAAATATACTTTTGGTAACCTAATAAATTTTGAAATGGCTTTTGATGTCCTGTCTCCCTTCCAGGATTTTTATTTTCAAAATTTGAAAGTTGCTAAATTGCCACCAGTGAGTTGGGTACAGTGTATTAGGTGGCTATTGTAGCCATATTGGAGCCGAAACACTTGGCTAATAAGATACTATGTGATCATGGAATTTATTATCATGCTTACTGTAACAGCAAACTTTTGACTTTTGACAACTGAAACAATTGTGTGGTTTAGTGATCAATGGATGGGAGAAAGTGCAAAATTGAGGTACATACCAGTGTTGTGTGTGTAAGTGTCAATAGCCATATATACAATGTGTAAATCCAATGTAAATATAAATTCCAATGCAAACTTAAACAGAGATCAGGGGAAAAAAAAAACTGGGAAAGCAGCGGGGAGAAAATAAAGTTGCAAAAAAAACCTGAGATCAGGGCTGAGA
Organism: Sphagnum contortum; assembly: GCA_963920785.1. Taxonomy (NCBI): domain Eukaryota; kingdom Viridiplantae; phylum Streptophyta; class Sphagnopsida; order Sphagnales; family Sphagnaceae; genus Sphagnum; species Sphagnum contortum. Next base: position 19,168,092 of record OY987278.1, read on the forward strand.
AAGGGCAAAACGAAAAATGTCAACCTGGGATGGCACAGGGATAGAAAAGAGAATCCTATCAGTGCACTGGTCGGTGCTAGTTCACTCTGGCCACAGTAAGGCTATATAACTTGAGGCTCCATTCCTTGAGTGAACAATACAAAATCAGTTGTGTGTGCGTGTCTCAGAGGATAATAACCCAATCCTCATGCCCATTGTGCAAATCGTGAAAACCATTATGTTATTAAACATGCCAGGTACAAGCCATTGTGCCTAGTAAGGTGCTTGTGAGGAATTTGGGTGAGCCTGGTTTTGCTACCCCTTCCAATTTGGCTGGACTTGCCCAAATTCCTCACATGCAGGTTACTAGATACAATTGCCTCTACTGAGCACATTGCATAATACATACATGGTTCATGTGCCCTTTTTCGCCTCTTTTTAAACAATAGACAGGTCTTTTTGAGTCTACCTGACCTAACTTGGGCAACATGGCTATTATGTAAATTCACATGATCATTAGGTGTAGGGTAAAGCCCTAGGGTGAGGGCATTCTCAAAATAAGGGACCTAAGATGAGGTGATAGCTGAGTTGGGCCTCGCATTTTGAGATGTCCTTCACCCATGGCTTTACCCATCATAAAAGCACTAGGCAAAATTTGTCATGAATCAAACCTACATAGATCATGAAGGCGTAGGAGTGGCAGGGATATTATGCCTACTTATATGTGTAAGAACCCTCCCACTATTGAGGAGTAGCCATAATTCCCCCCCATCTTCTAAGAAGGAAATTGATGGAAATAAGGTGCCTTCCAAATACACTACAGATTTTCTCTGGGTGCTTTACGATAAAGAGCAGGCTAGCTGCTGAGGACAGCTGATTCTACCAAGTACAACCCAGAGAATGTTAGAGACAGGGAATACCATTGGAATGTTGGAGACTGTAAGGGGAATGTTGCATTGGGATGCTGGGCTAACTCTGTAGCAATAGAGAGCAAAAAGTCGAGCCAGTAAGCCTTGACTGTAATGTAAATCCATGAAAACCATTACACAATGGAGTGTGCTCTGTATAGGCCATTTTGGTACCTGTTTCGAAATATTTGGCCTCACCACACTGAGGTCACCCATATTCCTCATGGGCACCGTGCCAGGCACACTGGCATTCACCTGGCACTCTCCATAATATGTAAAGCCCAAAAGGTTCCGCATTATCAAATAATTGTTTTTATCAAATGCACAGGCACGTTTCGTTTTCACAGGTACATTTTTTTAGAAAGGCACATTTGCTTTTGCATTGTCGCTACAATATAATCTACCTTAGGAGTCAAATTAAAGCCATGACTTCATGTCAGGTAAGACCCACTGATGAGGGCATTCCCAAAATGCATGCCAGGTCCTTTACTTCAAGAATCCCCTCACCTTAGGGACTTACCAATGTTTTTTTTCACTAAAAATTGCCAAATTGTTACAAGAAAAATAATCCAGGTAAAAACATTAAGTAAATTGAAGGGTAAATAATCAACTTTGTAGCCACAATTAAGTTGTCCTCACAACATGAATAGCCACAATTATGTTGTCCACACAATGTGAATAGCCACATTTGTACATCAACTGCCTTGTCTAAGCCTGTCACTACAAATAGGCTTTTCATTCAATAGTCACTGTAGTGACATGTGAATGCTTTAGTGAAGGGGCTAGCATCACAGGGGCACATGCAACCTACTACCATCCACACCCTTGAATAACTATCAAGGATTCTCCAGCATGCAAAGCCTTCATGTCCATTAATTTCTCTTATGTCATTGAACTCTCACCATTTCCTGGTGTACATCAAGGAGTCTACTTTCTCTACACCTAATTCTCTCCAATCTCAGCTGGTTGTAGCTTATGTTTAGAGCATGCTCAAATTTAATTTGGGGATGGAGGGAAGAGGCTTTTAATGCTTTGCTATCAGGTCATTTGAGTGTTGAAGTCAATGTGGTTGAAGTTTCAATCCAGTTTGGGAGCATTACTCGACCCCTGAAATGCTGGAACTTTTCCAAGATGCCAAATGCCAATGGCACTACATCACCAGCATGTTAACTATTGAATAGTTCATAAAACACTCAGAAGCAGCCGTTCCATTTCAGAAAACGGCCGCAGGCTAGGCAGCTGGGTATTGCTGGCAAGAGAGCAGAGTAGTCTCATTTCTTTTCACTGTGTAATGCACTGGTATATTCACTTTTTTGATTGTATTGCAAACCTTGGCCTTGCTTACAAATTATAAACAGTGAAATGAGAACTGCGTTTAGGAGTGGAATTGTAACCAAAACGAAAGAGTCCACAACACCTCTACGTCTCTTCATAAATCCACTCTGTTAGAATCTCAATAACTCCTCTCCTGTTAAGCAGGAAGTATTACAGCAGTCCTATTATGAGGTCCCACAACTCCTAACCCTCCATCCTTGCTGGTTCCCAAAAATATGCACACATCAACCTATCCTAAGTCTACTACAGTAGTATTCGTTGATTGTTGCTGGAAGCAGTGGCATTCTTGTATTGTTAGTGCAAAATGTTAGTAGGGTCTGGCTTGAAGTCAGAGCTCTCAATGTTCATTCGGTTTGTGATGAGCTGTTAATTCCCTTATCCCCTTTTTTCATTTCTACCTGGGTCAAGAACACAAATGCTTCTGCTAGGGCTTAACACGGATCAACTTTTGGGCTCTACTCAACAACTGAACCAGGTGCACCAAGTTGGCTTACAACTACTCAAGAAGGGGACAGTTCTATGAAAGACATGGATCTATGAATGTTGTTTGTAATCTTCCATCCTATTTTTTTGTTTCAGTCACATTTTGCCCAGTCCCAAGGATACCCACAAAGAGGTTTATAGCTCTTATTTAGGTGTTATGAACTACCCACTAAACAATCCAAACAAGGTCTCCCCCCCCCCCCGCAAACTTCTACAGATGGAGTTTTTATGTGCATTCAATTCTACAGCTCAGACCACCTTTAAGCTTCATCAGCCTTCAACATCAACCCTTGATTATTCCTAATTCTAACCAAAACATAGAGCTAGCCATCTTCTAGTTACTGGTGCAGCGGAAGAAGAAAAACCCAGCAACTAACTATCTTGGAAGCTCCTCTTTTACCACCAAAAATTGCCCTCATTCTGCCTGTCTACCTCCTCTTTCTCCTTCGAATCCCCTCTTTTATCCTTTTCCAACCTCCTGCTCTTCCCGCCTTCCTTGCCTCCATCGATCGCGCTTAGCCATCCATCTCCAGCTGTCACCTTGTTTCACATAACACACCTCCAACAAACTTTCCAACTCATTGTCACTAACGAACAAAAGAAAAGATAAACCCCGCCGTTTGCATGAAGAAAGTTGAAGACGCGTTTATCTCCTAAACCTTAAAACGAAATTAGCTTTCACACTACAGAAACCACCAAAAAGATTCCCTGTTCGGTCTGTCCAGTCACAGAATTATTTCCTAGTGTATAAGTTACTGTTCCTTTGCTCTCAAGCTGGGATTATGTGACCCAGTACCACCAGCACATCATCTATGCCTTTTGACTCAGTTATGAATGCCCCATTGTAACAAATTTTTAACTTTAGGGTTTGAATGTGAACAAGAAAAAGTTTTAAGGTTTGAAGGAAGAAATTTTTTTCCTGTTTTTGGCTAAAGGTGTTTACGCACAACAACAATGGAGACAAGAGAAAGGAGTGATGGAGTTGTAGTGGTGTTTAAATTTATGATGTTTTTATGTCATTTTCTTTTATTTGGGATGAGTGAGCTGGAGTGTATATTTCTAGACGCTGGCTGAATGTGAAGTAAAGGAGCTGCGAAGCGATGTGGAGCCAATGGAACTTTCATTATGGAGCTGAAAAAAGAAGAACAACAAAGTAGATAAATGGGGAATGGGGGATGGAATTTTTTCTAGAGGTTTTTAGATAAGGAAGGTTAGATTTTTGGGCTCTAACAAAAGTATGTTATGCAATTTACTTCGAGATATAAAATTTTAGTTTAGGAGGTGGATTGGAGGTTGATTATGAGGGGGATGATGAAGATCATAGGTGTGTCAAGAGCGGTCTAAAATCTTTTCAATGTGTGTATGTCAGGTTGATTTGTGTGGGAATGTTTTTGATCTGCATATCATGAGAGTACACCCTAATTACTGGGAACTTCAAAAAATGGTCACATTCTTTTCAATTTTACAAGGTGGATCATACAAGCGGGTTGTGGTTCTTTGTAAAACTTGTGAAACAGTTAGTGGGGAGTTGAAGTGTGTTGTTTTCTTTTTTTATGTGTTGTCAATTTGAAGGGTGGTGTCATGAGTACTGGTTTATGCAATCTATTTGAACTTAGGGGTCTATGTTACAAAGTGTAATCTGGAACTTGGGTTCTTATGAAAGTTTAATGTTGTTTTGGGTTGATGTGGTCTAAAGAAATTTAAAAGAGAAGAGAAGGCCAATGGGTTAAAAAGAGAGAGATCAGAAAAATCTAACCCTTTAGAGACCTCAAGCCTTTCTTTGTTGGTGAAGATAAGAATTTAGGTGACACCTCAAGCCTTTCTTTGTTGGTGAAGGTAAGAATTTAGGTGACCATTGGCTTTTATTTAAGTGGCCACAAGCTCAAGCCAGTGGGTAATTGTGAGAGTGGCTCTACAATTTAATATATGTGTTGTTTTGATTATTGTGTGCCCAAGTTTTTTTGTCACATCACAATTGAGTTACCAAGTTCCAGGTTGGTAACATTTTCTATAGACTCTCCTACTTCCAACAGATACTACCTAGATTAAGTACATAAGCATCATAGATAAGTAAGTAGCGAACCTAAGTGGTTATTGTGTGGGTAGGTAAGTAGGTGAGGCACTAATAGGTGGGCTATAGGTAGCTAAACATCAGTGCTAGGTGGTTATTAGAAATGCCACCTAGTAACCTTTATTGGGGTGATTCTTTAAGATTTGTAATCTTGGTAATCAGAATTTCAAAAAATGGGTTCTGATATTAATCATGGTTCTCAAGAATCTGATAACTGATTCTGATATTTAATAACAGCTTTTTAAAAAATTCTAAGGATTAATAAATAACCTTCAAAAAAACAGCATCATCTTCTTTTCACTGCTTTTTTATTCTGATTTTTAAAAAAAACAGGACTTCAATTTATTTTTTAAGGAAGTAGCAGAACCAGAGGTTCTTTCATTTTCAAATTTTCAGAAAACCAGAACTGGAGGTTATTTCCCAACAGTGATAGATATATGTGGATGGTTAGTACAGAATGGGATAAGAATACAATGAAAAAGTGTTTACTGTCCACATGACATCAATCATGCATGATGTGCTGCTGGGTTCACTTTGGCCATCTAATTGATGAAAGGACACCAATTCTCAATCAAAATCTGTAGTCCTGTATGACCTAGTTTGAAAATCTTCCAGCTCATCCAGAGTCTGCTTGTTAGGAAATGCATGTTTCAGGGGGTACACAAACCACTCCATCTGCCTTACTGAGTGGAAAGCCAAATAAACTGCACCACTTATGATTCTTTCGTACACATGGGTTGTCACATTTTGTCAACAGCTCCATTAGATTCCATATCTTGAGCCACTTCATCTGCCTTACTGGATGGAGAGCCAAACAAACTGCACGATGTTGTAGGATTCTTCCGGACATACAGGCTCTCACATTTCGTCAACGATTTGCTTGGTCTCCAGATTATGAGCCACTCCGTCTGCCTTACTGGATGGAAAGCCAAATAAACTGCACCACTTATGATTCTTTGTACACATGGGTTGTCACATTTTGTCAACAGTTCCATTAGATTCCATATCCTGAGCCACTTCATCTGCCTTACTGGATGGAGAGCCAAACAAATTGCAAGATGTTGTAGGATTCTTCCGGACATACAGGCTCTCACATTTTGTCAACGATTTGCTTGGTCTCCAGATTATGAGCTACTCCGTCTGCCGTACTGGATGGAAAGCCAAATAAACTGCACCACTTACGATTCTTTTGTACACATGGGTTGTCACATTTTGTCAACAGTTCCATTAGATTCCATATCTTGAGCCACTTCATCTTCCTTACTGGATGGAGAGCCAAACAAACTGCACGATATTGTAGGATTCTTCTGGACATACAGGCTCTCACATTTTGTCACCGATTTGCTTGGTTTCCAGATTATGAGCCACTCCGTCTGCCTTACTGGATGGAAAGCCAAATAAACTGCACCACTTATGATTCTTTTGTACACATGGGTTGTCACATTTTGTCAACAGTTCCATTAGATTCCATATCTTGAGCCACTTCATCTTCCTTACTGGATGGAGAGCCAAATAAACTGCACCATGTATGATTCTTCTAGACACACAGGCTCTCACATTTTGTGAACAATTCCATTACTGTAGGGTAAGGCCCTAGGTCGAAGGCATTACCAGAAGAAGGGCCTGCATGAGATGGAAGCTGAGCAAATAACGCCCTTGGTTGAGGGCCTTAAGAAACGTAATGCACACGCTGAGAACTAGGTTTATGCTCTTGAAAATGGAAGGCACTGACATGTACTGGACGTCAGATTCCGCTTCAGAAGGTGCTTTCCACCTACACTCTCAAATTTTCAGCAGTGCATTCTGTTTCCAGATCTTGAACCACCACTAAAGCTGCCTTTCTGGATGGAGTGCCAAATAAACCACACCACATATGATTCTTCTGCACACAGATGTTGTCACATTTTGTCAATGATTCCCTTGGTTTCACATCTGGAAGACCGTTGCCTATGCTACATGATTTGCTATGACTAAGCCAAAAGAAAGTAAGGGGCTGATGGTGGCTCCAAAGGGCACATAGAACATCTGTTTTGGACGCACATAAACCCCTTCATTGGCCTTAATGGAGAGAGAGCCTAGTGATCTGTACCATCTATGATTCCTGTGGACGGAAGGATTCCCACAATTTGTCAACAATCATCAGTTTTCCATTTGGAAGCTAGGCCATTGGCTACGCTAAATAAATGATAGGAATGGACTAAAAGGAAGTCAGGGCTGCAATGCTGATGTGATATGCACAGGAACTCAGACGGGGATAATGTGCAGTAAGTAATGCCCTGGGAGCTGCCTGTGCCAACCTTTCATTATAAAACACCCTGGTTTGAGTTAGGGTCTCCTTTTCAATTTTGTGATGTAGCTGAAGGACATCATCCATGAGATGATTTAGACAGATTTGGTTACATACTAGATATGAAAGTGAAAAACCCAGAATTGTTCTATATTCTTGGCTACCTACTGGAAGTTATCATAAAAATCTGGAAAATTTGGGTCATTTTTTTCATCAAATATCCTTTGCATAGGTCAAAATCATATTTTTTAGGTTGACATTTGGCAAAATTTTGCCCAAAAAAAACACTACTGTTAGGGCATTGTTCGACATAATGTCGTCCTTGCTTTTCTTGTTTTGTTCATGGTACACCATAGCTAGGATAGTTTTTTTTGTTTTAAAAAACTTTTCACTTTCCAAAATGTTCCAATACATTAGAGTTATTAACATAGTTAAGAACACATTAGAGATATGTGGAAAGTTAGTAAAACCCAGAGCAAAATCCCAGGTTAAACTTAGGATCAATCAAAATGCAAAATGAGATTGTGCCAAAGGAAAATAACAAAGGAAAATACTCAAATTTCTTCCTCAACCCAAAATAACTTGAATTTGTTTCTATCTCTTTTGTTTTGCATGTGTCTACTTATGTGCCTACTTAGGAGATTACATAAAATTTGCTTTAAGGATTAGAAAGTCAAATATAAGTATTAGGTACTTATTATTTATTACTTATTATTATCGACACATTCAATGAAAACTAATAAAAAATGGAGTTTTAGTTAATTCTAGACTACATGGTTAATTTTAGATTTTTTTCTAACTTGGTGGCTAGTATTGAGTTTTTTTACTGAATTTGAACAAGACATTGTTAACATCTATTTGTTGGATCATATAATGAGACAAAATATTATATTCATATATATGGTTGCATCATTTAATGGTTCTCAAATTAAAAAAATTCTTTAATTTTTCAAGTTCCACTTGTATGGTTATCAACATCATATCACGTTAAGAATCTAGTTGCAAAATGATTTATTAATGAAATATGAATTCTTATAATTAATTATTAAATTTTAAATTAATAATTAAACTTACCTGCATATTTAAAAAATAATATTTTTATTTTTATTATGGAACGTCATACCAATCTTAGTGTTGATGCAACAAACTAACACATCACATTGATTAACAACGACATGATGACCAACACAAAAATAGCATGTCATGTTGGTTTTGACAACCCTAGTTCCATTGTCAATTTTGAACTTTTCAAAAGTTTGAAATTAACTAGAAATACATGATCCAAAAGTAGGGTTGTGGATTGTGGACCTTGAAAGCCATAAATTGATACATTGTCAATTTCAACAAATTTGAAAATTTTGAGAAGATTATGACATAACATTTTAGAGCTTGAAATTGTATGCCACACCTATGTGAACAAGTTTATATCAAATGGAAGGTGCATGGCAAGTCAAGTGTTGAAACAAAAAGGATTTTAGGGACCAAGTCTTATTAACGAGTTGTTCCTTAGCTTAGGTCAAAAAAAAACCAACATAGCGCAACTTTAAAATCTTAAGATGCTTTGGGAAGGAAAGCTTCTAGCTTTTGGAGGTAAATGATGCCAAATATATTAAGCATTTCATGAAAGGGAAACTTACTATCCTATTTAACAAACAATGATTCCTTGATGTAAAAACAAAATTCATGGGAACAAAAAAGGGTAAAACAATAAGCAAATCTTGAAAAAAAAATTGCCACAATACAACAAGATTTACATGCACTATGAGAAAAATGTGTCCGTTGCAACTCATCTGATGCAATTAGAAAGTGTTTGATAGAACTAGATTACAACTAGATAGACAAGTTATGATAGACATGATTTTCTCACAATGATGAATAAAAAATTGTGAAAAACTCCCATTGAAGCAACGAATAAACAAATGAAAAATAAAAAATAATTGTGTTTTGGAAAAAAAGGACAACTTGAATGGCAAACCTATGATCATTCCCTCCGCACCATTTGCACACGTATCTCATTTTCTTTTGAAACAAATTTTTTTTCTCTAATTATTTTGTTAGTGTATTAATAATAAGTCTAAATTCCATTTAAATTGAAAATTAGATGTTCAAAAACAAATTATAACATTAGGATCCACTCCAAGGTGATGTTCTCATGAAAGTAATCCAACAATGTATGGTGCTTGTTGAACATTTCAACCTGAAACTTTGTGACAAGATCAACAAAGAAAAAATACAATTGTGTTGACAAATTTTGACCACATTAACAAACACTAAAAGAAATCTTGTCCATTTAGACCATATGTTCGTGACTAATGTGCGATTAATGTTCAAAGCAACTCAATTTGCAACTACACTTATATTAGTCCTATGTGACACATTAGTTGTAAATATTCACAGTCAAATATACAACTAAACTTTAACAAATCCAAATTTTAATCATACATGCAAGTACAATGTGTGACTACCATAAGTTTAGATGAAAATATTGATCAAATATGAACATATGTCATCCATTATGGGTGACATCCATTGATGGTTGATAATTAAGATGTTTTTGTAACTATATTTACAACAACATCACAAATTTAACATGCGACAAATTAATAATGGAAATCATGCAAAATTCATTCCTTCATTGGTTTGTACAATTTAAACACAAATATCATGCATTGAAAACACGTTTGACACATGGATAATGTGTTGATGAATGAAGTATGAACCTATGGATGCACAAATGTCACACGAATTTTGCATTTTCCTATAAATTTGTGTGTCAAATGTGTTTTCAATGCACAATATCAATGCATAGAACGTACAAATTATAAATCAATAAATTTTGCATGATTTCCATTACTAAATTGTGAAATGCTAAATTTATGACATATACATAAATGATTAAATGACATGTGGCATTTTTTCTATTGCAAATTTAAAATGTAAAAATAAATTTATTGGTTAATAGGTTTTTAGAAAAGCCTATTATAACCTAGTTGGTAAACTAAACTAAGTAAGTTTAAATAGTTTACGTTAAATTAAATAAGGCTATGTACATTGATAGCCTAGTCTAGCTTGCATGCTTAATTAATCGACCTAAATTATTCATAGGTAGTAATAGGTTAATCTACTAAGCACAACTAATAGGCTAGGCTATGAAAGCAAGACCTAGTTAAATTAGGTGAGTTAGGTAGGTAATTGGTAGGCTAGGTTAATTAGTTTATTGTGTGAATGTATGATCATGTTTTTATATTAATTAATTAATTAGGCACTTAATTAATTGGATAGGCTAAGTAATATGTAATAAGTAAGATAAATATTAATAAGTAGAACATAGTTAAATAAGATAAGAAAGATGTATTTTATTTTGTGGATATGTCATATTGTTTTTGGACATATTTTCAATCAAGGTACTCAAAAAGGTAGTCTAATAAAAAAAGGATTGCAAAGGACTATTTTGGATTTTTATTATAGTTAATGATTACAAGGGATTGGTGTATGATTATAACTAAAATGATGTCATGTTAATCTATTGAAAAATTTTAAGAATAACTTGGATATGATATAAAGGTCCTTTAGAATCTTTTTAAATAATTTGAATCATTGTCTTAACTGTAATTTTCATCCTTAAAAAATCAAAAGAATGTATTAAATAATGCAATCAACTTCAATTTTCTTGGATAAGTAATGCATACATGTATGTTTGGCAATGTTCATATAATGCATTTGATTAAATGATATTGAATATAATAATTTTGAATATAAAATCCATTCAAAAAGGGCATTCAGGAATTTTATTTTATTTTTTCCATTTGGTTGATTTTTTGTATTCACTAAGCTTAGAATTTGTGGCCCCAATGTCGACAAAATGTGTAAGAAATTTTCATACAAAAAAACATGTCAAGTTATATATAATTTAAGTTTATGTATTTTTATTTATTTTTGGTTTTTACCAAAATATTTATGCATAGGTCAAATAATTAATTTATTAAATATAGGCTAAGTAATAGATAATAGGTATGTAGCCTAAGTAATATGTAGTAAGTAGGATAGGTGGTCGATAGTAAACAAGATAGGTAGTAGGTAATTAGAAACAAGGTAGGTAGTAAATAATTAAAGAAAATAATAAATATTTTATTGTGTGAATATATGATAATATTTTTGTATAAAACAAAGGACGTGATAGTGTTGTAGTGTTTCCTTTCACTAAAATTTATACCATATTTTTTGTCTACAACTTCAAACTTGTAAAGTATATAAATAGGTGAAAGAAGGGACTAAATTCATGGTATCCATTATAAACAGTTGGGATGAACCAATCAAAAAAGCTTATCTATAACAAAACAAATAGGAACCTACCTGCCTACTTATCCTAAGTTATTTAGCCTATACTACCCTAGCTTAGCCGAAAATAGGTTACCCCTTATAATTTTGCGTAAGATAGATTATAATTATTTAATTACGATAATTATGAACTAAAAGATATTTTATATTTATTGGATTACCTTTCAAACTTTCTTAAATGCTAAATTAATATATTAAAAAAGGCTTCACATTAATACAACATATATTTTCAACATTAACTTAGTTTATGAAACATATGAACATCAAAACCAAGGATTAGTTACGCCAAAATTGCTCCTATTACCTTGGTTTTACCCTAAAGATGATCCATGGCATGCCATGGATCAAAGATTATGGCCTAGTCATAAGATTTGCAACCACACTTTCAGCTTCATGGCCATGTCATGTCTTTTGCAACTAATTGTTTTATGGCACTTGTTCAAAGTGAGTATGCTATTTTTTATAGCAATTGAATGCTTAAGGGTTAATAGGTTTCAAGAACAAATTGTTTATATTATTGTTATTAAATGCTAACATATTCACTCTTCTCATTTTGAAGAAAATCTAATTAAATAAAATTAACTGCAATGATGACATCCTATTCAAAACATTGAAACACGAAGTTCATGTACATCATTCACAATCTCACAAATTCAATCTTGGAGCCTCTTTACAAACAGTTCCAGATCAAATTTGATTACAATGCTTGAAGAATTTCTCAAATTAGTGCACATTCCATGAACTCCAATGACTATGCTTCACCTGCACCGTATTGTGTTGTTACTTATCAAGTTGTTAACTCATCGTCAACTAAATGGTCTTAATAAAAGCCCTAAGTCCAATGGTTTCATGCCTATACCTACCCGCATTTTTCATGCTTTTGTACAATACAATTGAATGGTGACAGACCTGCTGCGGAGACTTGATATCATGTTATTTTACAAGGTCAAGCAAAATCAGGAGGGATCAAATGCAAGCTATGAAGGCAAAAGGGCATTTACACATTACAAGACATACAACAAACATGCACCAATGACGTAGTGTGGAAAAACACTATGAAGTGATCTAGTTAATAAGTTCCTTTATAAGAATTCCACTTGAGTTGCAATTGCATCCACAAAGGGGAAATGCCACAAACACCACGAGTGAGAGTGGGATCAAATACATTGAAGTCAACCTTCTGCAAAGTATCGAGCAGGACTCCTGTCGGCACCTGCAAGCAGCAAAAAACCCATTTCATCACTCACAACCAGTCTTGCGCACAAAACACAAGAACACACGTGTAAGAAGATTCTGTTAAGAAAACCACCACCACCCCCAACCCAATTGGCCTCTTCATTGACACTGGATGTATTCTTTTGATTTCTTGTCTCATTTTGATGTGTATTCAAAGTGACCAGAAAATTTGGAGACTTATTCTTTTTTTGGGGGTTACTGCTGTCACCTCTTTTTCGGTACATGAAGTCCACTGAGCTGCATTAAACAAGATTTGTGCACATCTCCTAGCTCATCACATGAATAGAGTACCCTGAGACACATGTATAAGACACTCCAGATGGAGAAAGGCCCTCTTTTTCCTTCAATAGCAGTACAGATGCAAGCATTATGAATTTAATAATAACAGCATCACATGATCTACCTAAGAAAGTACATCTGTTCACTTAAGTCTTTCAGGTTGGCAGATTAATGTACAAATCCTCAGTGGGAAGAGGATTGCACCACAAGAGCAGTTTCTTTGAGAATTAATTCTTTTAATGATAAGGCTGCTAAGGATTCTATAGGTATGAGAAGTACCGCAGGTAGAAGCACAGGTTTGGCAGCAGCAGGAATAGTTCCTGAGAGCGAGCGAGCCTTTTCTAGATGTGCACTTGCAGCAGATGCCACCTACAATACCCATCATAATCCCATGAACATTAACTACTGCCACCCAACAAACTGCATTGGGAATGAAGGATCCATAATTTCTCTATCTATCATTTGACATTGGAAGAAAAAGGGTATGAGATCCAAGAGCCCTCTATTTTACTCCATACCTAACAAGGGGGTAATAAACAGTACATACTCACCTCATGGACTGCACTTGATAGAGCTTCCAGGTTCTTCCCTCTATATAAATCCTCCTGAGCCAAACCATGCTGCAATCAACACTGGACGGCTATTAGTACCAATCACCCAACATACAGACTAGCAATTCATGGAAACGAAAATCCAATGCAAACCCGAAGACATAACCACAGTATTGATAAGTTTTGTGGATGAATTTTTTTGCCTTAGCAGCAACATCCAAGGGTATGTAAGACCGGCGGCGAGCAGCATGATAAGGAGATGCACGAAGCAAGAGTGCAAGCCCTGCTGACTTGCCTGCATCTCCATTTCAAAAACCTTGTCATCAATTGCACATACTCTACACACCTAACAACTTCCACATTTAGAAGAAATGTGAGAAACCCATCAAACTAAAGTTTGCAAACGGCCACCACTTCTACCCACCACTCATTTTCCAGTGCTCCATGAATGGGGGGGGGGGGTTGTACAAGTAGCCAGAGATTTTCATTCAGAAACTCTTGTTTAAATCACCTATATGGGAAGCAGCATGATCTGCTGCAGTGTTACGTACACCAGCTGCCTCTAATGTCAAGTACAGAAGAGCAGAACTTGTGTCCTCAGCATACCTGTCACAAACCCAAAAAAGTGCAGCGCCACACATATATCAGAAAAGGGAGATGAACCAGCAATTGCCATCCCCCAACATAAAGGGAACCTGCAAAGGGCAACAGATAGACTTGCAGAAGCAAGCATTCTTTGATGGAAAACCTCCTACCGTTCAATTTCAGATATATCTGTAGGTGAGGTTGCCATGTCCAGATCCAGACTCTAAAACAGCCAAGCCGCCACAACACAGCACAAAACACCAACCCAACTGTCAGAGAAGCTGTGTAAATTGATCTGCGGGTATGAAAATGAGCATTTACTACTGGATGCTGCAAGCTTCTGAGGTAGAGTATCAAAATGGACATACCCGAGCCTCCAGCAAGCGGGTAAACCAGTGCTTGCTTAGGTGATGCTCAGTGATGACTGACCCAAGGGCTTGCACCACTGGATGCTCCAGCAACCTCTTCTGTTCATGGTAAAGCTGGCATTAAACCTTTGACAAGAACTTGAAAACAACGAGCAATGAAATGTAGCTCAGTCAAACAGCAAGCTACAGCATCTTGAGGTGCTACATGCCCACCTCATGTTATTGCTTGACGATGGTATTGAGTATTTCCTCAATAGCTACCAAGTCAGTCAGTTGCCTTTGGAAAATTCTTAGGTTTGATATTAGACTGTAGATCTATCCTACATGGGAGATAGAGAGTCCATGCGATGTTTCCCTTTCAAACCTCAAAGCAACTACAACTTGAGTACCTATGCAAAGCACCTGCACATTATGATTGTCATTGAGAGGACAAAAGGAGATTGTTTACCTTGTAGATACCATCTATCGCATCTCGCCACCAAACCAAGCGCATCATTGCCAAACTCATCTCTCGACTATCCCCAGCCTGACAGGAGAGAGGGAATTATGTGTCACAAATGGTATGGAGAGCAGGCGTGGGGGGCCAAGCACACCACCATATACACAATGAAAAACTCTCATACATGTGCACATATATGTTGGAGGAATCCAGAACTTGCACTTGCAGAATCTTTACTAAATTCACACAGAGTTTTGCTTAACTATAAGAGTAAGGTGAGGTACCCAATGGAAGCAGCAGCTACATGTTCAAACAGAGGGTTTTATTCTCCAACTTCTTCTAGCCCCATCCCTAGTTAGGGTTGAGAGCTAGATGGTGACTCTTCTTCCGCAACAAGCTTCATCTATGGAATTGGAAAATGGGGGTGTCAGGAGAGGATATTTCTGTGTCATTCCTTACTTGTGCTGTCTCAATATTGAAAGCTCTGAGAGCAAAAGCTGCTGCTCTTGGTGCTGGTGGCAAATGCAACGCACATAAATAGTTTGCATAGTCATATTTCCTGGCAATCCCCCCCCAACACAGGCACAACACACACAAAGTCTAATCCATCTCATCAATCTATTCTAGTAATTTTTTTATTGCAACAGCAACAACCCATTCTTTGCATCGGACCAATATTTATTATCAAAAGCACACAATCATTCACATCAAGCACTAAGTTGTACCATTGGTAGGAGTGTCGAAAGAAAATCTGCTATAGAGCAATCGGAAGAAAGTTCATCATCAAAAGAGAGTCTCAGAGAGTGTGAAAGTGCTGCACTCTCTCCCACTCACCTGACTTGTTGCACACAATATGCAAGTGCATTTCGGACTTTGGTGGAAGATGATGTAGTGCTTGTTGTCATGTACCCTAGCTAGCTCTCCTGCCTGCCTATCTTAGAGTCTCTCTGCTCCACTACTACCCAAGACCATCCAAAGCTCAAATGTTGAACAACAAGCAAATGGGTGCCAGAAAAACACAAACTCCAAATGCCTCTCTCTCACACACACATACACATATGATAACTATCTCTGAATTTAGGATTTAGGGCTAGGGAAGAGTGAGTGTGTGTGCCTGCCTGCCTCTGCTCCACTACTGCCCAATACTATCCGAAGCTCAAATGGTAAACAACAAACCGATCGGTGCCAGAAAAACATAAACTCCAAATGCTTGTCTCTATCTCTGTCTCTCTCTAACACCAGAGTCACCTTTGTGAATCTAGGGTTTAGAGCTTGGGAAGAGTTGAGTGTGTGTTCTGGAATGCAGGTGGTTGTGCATGTGGTGAGGAGTAGTTCTTGAGATGGCGTTTTGGAAGCCGGGTACTGGAAGACCAGGAGCAAGTTCTTTAGGAGGAGCCGAGAATGGGCAGGAAGATGGTGACGATGGGTCGTTGTTCATTTTCCCCTCTTCTAGGTACACACACCTCTGTTTTTTCTCTATTGGAACCGGATAGATGACCCTGGTGATGTTTGTTGCAGCAGTCCCAGTGTTGGGTGTTCTTGGTTCACTTGTAGGGACCAGGAGGGGCTAATTTTTGGAGATGGGTTTTTGTCAGGTTTGGAAGTGGGGGGGGTCTGCAGAAACAGAGACAACAATTGCCAGTTTTCAAGCATCGCAAGGCACTTCTTTACCTGGCTGAGAATCATGGCACCACCATTGTGTTGGGAGAGACGGGGAGTGGAAAGAGCACTCAAATCCCACAGGTGGATATTGACTGTTCTCTTCTGATTGATTTTTTGTCAATCGGTTTCTCTACCATCTTTGTGTTTGACATCTTGTTTCATTGCCACAATTGCTCATCACATGATGAGAACCCAAACCAGATGCAGATCGAAGCAGATCGAAGCAGGAATTTGCAGCTACAAAGGATAATTTCAATCTGGGTGCAATTGCAAATTAGCTGCAGTACTTCATAGAAATTTTACATGGTCAGTATACACTCTTGTTTTCTTTGTGGATTGGATGTCAGTATTTTGCAGAGACTGGATGGGCAGAGGGTGGACGAATGATTGCCTGTACACAACCTCGACGAATTGCAGCCCAGGTGAAATGCACACTTTTCTGCTCCTGTTGTCACAATGCAGGTTTAGATCAGCAGCTACCCAAACTGATGATCCTATCTGAAGCATCTTAAGGTGTTTGTAGCAGGGTTGGTTGTGTCTCTCACCAGGCATGCATACAGGACTTCATATGCTGACTTGTAGAACAAAAATTGAGTCTGCTGGGATTTGGGTTGGAGCTAATGCTTGAAATGGTTGTGGCATTTGCATTGGACCATTAGAGAGACAAACAGGCCCTGGAAGAAGAAGATTATGGAGGAGTTGTGCTCTTCTGAGTCTGCCAGTAGTGGGTCACTTATTTGAAGCAGCCATGGATCTGTGACCACTTAAGTAGATGCAGCATTCGAGCAAGCAGCAATTACAGCAGACCTTGCAAATTTACTCTTGAAACTTGTCACTCTGTGATGCAATCAATTGAACCATGGATACCTCTGTTGATGTTGGGTGTGCTACAGACAGTTGCAGCTAGAGTGGCAGAGGAGATGGGTGTCCCAGTTGGTGCTGAAGTTGGGTACTGTATCCGTTTCGAAGAAGTCACAACTCCTGTACGTGAAAATGTTTGTGATCATGATATTGTGTCCAATTTTCAACAACATTTGTCCTATTGACGGCTTCTTGTCAACTGTACCAGTTGTATTTAGTACCAGATCCAATGCACCACTTACATTGATGCAGACCTAGTGAGGTTGAGAGAAACTGCAGTTCTTGAGAATGGGTACTGAATGCTTTTGCTCTTTTGGTTGGTTTTTGTTTGTTTCTTCAAAAGGGTGTGACCAGGATAAAGTACTTGACAGATGGTGTGCTGCTGAGGGAAATGATGGCAGATCCATTGCTCTCTTCTTACAGGCAAGATGACTCTATCTTTTTCCTCTTTTCAGCTAGAGAAAATGAGAAGAAATCTCTAGTATCACAATCTCTAATGTGCAATGTCTCTTCTCCCTCCATCTTTCTCATGCAAATGCCTGGAGATCTTGAATGAGCAAAATACTTTGAGACCAGAGTGTTGCTGATCTCCATCATCTTATGAAGTCATTGCTCACTTCATATCAACCCAGATTTTTTCCCTCTCTGTCAAGCACTTGGAATACATGAAATACACTTGACAAGTGATATGTTATGTGTGTGACCAGTGTGATCATGGTTGATGAGGCCCATGAACGCAGTATTGCCACTGACATGCTTCTTGGCCTGCTGAAGAAGGTGTGCAAGCCTTCCAAATATACATGTCATTGCTCCATCATGCAGATGGTGGTGCAAGAGAAGTGCCATATTGTTCATTCAGTTTGGGCTGTGGTACTTCTTGTTGGAGCTGCCAGCTTGCAACATCTGGGATTTGTCTGAGATTGTCACTTGGATGTGTGCAATGAATGGACTACAGATCCAGCGACGACGACCAGAGTTGCGACTCATTATTGCTTCAGCCACATTAGATGCAGAATCCTTCTTCAACTTCTTTGATTCCAGGCAAACTCCCCCTTTGCCCATATGTCATCTTCTCAGCTGGGAAAGTCTTGCTGGTCAGGCACTTTGTGATGAATAGTGCTCATAAGGTTACAACTGACTGCACACTCACTTGTGTTGTGCAACCTTTCAAAGTGTTGTTGTGGAGTTTTCCTCTGCAATCTCATCTCATGCATGGGTGTTTGAGAGAGAGTTTCATGTGACATGCAGTACAGAAAAGCGGCAGAAGATGTTGGATCAGAAGGAGTCCATGCCCAGCCCAAAACCTGCCATCCTCTCAGTTGAGGTAAGTCTGCCTTGCCAACAGCAACACTAATAACTGTGTCAGAAATTCAGTGGAACTCCCATGAAGGCTTTTGTCTTTGCGGTGTGTTTGTTGCTTGTCATAAGAAACAATGGGTGAAAGAGTGAACAGTGGGCTGCTGTTGATCAGCATTTGTTGCAATTGTTGGGGGCAGGGGAGGGCACATTCTGTGCTTGTGCATTATGCAGAGGAGCCTGTACAAGACTACCTACGAGCTGCTGTTTCAACCACTCTCTCCATCCATAAGACAGTGAGTGCCATCACATAACTGTGGATGTGCTGAAGATCACATTAAGGCTCTGCCTTTTTTCTCTGCTGTGAGAAGTTCAATGAACAGGATCAACCATCCTTGCAGATTTTGTTGCACAACGAAGAGGTCAAATTTTCGGATCTCTTTACATTCTCCCACTCTTTGATGGTTGGGTGGAGATGGGTGGTACTGCAGGAAGGTCCTGGTGATGTGTTGGTGTTTCTGACAGGACAAGATGATGTGGATGCCGCTGTACAGCTCATAAATGAGGAGGCTGAAACATTGCCTCGGAACACAGCAGGTATATATAACAGCTGTAATTTGTTCTGTGTTTTGCATGGCCATTGCTCCATCTGTCCATCAACATTGACTTATATGTGTGTCTCTGACTTCCTTGTTGCATGTTGTGACAAGAAATTGAGAAAAGGTGGGAACTGAAGTTGTAGTACGAGAGGCTTATGTCAACAAAAATTTGATTGTAGAGTTTGCTGAATATTCTGCTCCATGTGATCTATCTATACTCATTCTGCAATGGAACTAAACAACAGGGTTGCTTGTCCTGCCACTTTATGCTGGACTACCACGCTCTGATCAGGTGTCTCTTTTATTATCTCTGGCTCAAATCTTCAGTTTTTTCACAGATTCTTACTCATGGGTTTGGTAGAGCTGTGTTATTACTGAACCTGTGTTTTTCTTTGCTGATGATGGGTGAAGGAGCTGGTGCTGGGGCCTACACCACGAGGAAAGAGGAAAGTGATCATTGCCACCAACATTGCAGAAACTTCAGTCACACTGGAGGTTGGTACACTGACTTGTAACTCACTCTCCCTTTTTCATGTTTGTTGGGTGTTTGTTTGGTAAGGAAAATTGGCACTTGACTTAATGTCTGCAAGGTCCAGCCTCATTCTGCAGCAAGCAAGCATTTGTGTCCATTGACAGAGTTCTACAGATTCTGCTCTGTATTACCAGTTGCTGCACCTCTGATGGTTCCGACAAGTTGCAATCTGCCGTTTTATGGTGCAGCTAATTTTGTAATCAGGTTGTTGCAGTGTTTATGCAGATTCCAGACAGAGTACATAAGACTGGGGATGATGGTGTCTCTAATAGGTGATCTATTAGTGGATGGTTTGGCTAGTAACAATGCTGAGTGGACCCAATGCAGGGAATAGTGTATGTTGTTGATAGTGGGTTCTCCAAGCAGCGCTTTTATAATCCTGTACGATATCTTACCTTCACTCAGTTACACCATCCTTAACTCATATACCAATTTGCTATATTGATTACAGACTTCAGAATTTGCAGTTACAACAAATTTTCTGTCTTAATATTGGCAATGGCCTTTAGAATCTGATACAATCATTGGTGATGATGATGTGATTGAGAAGAAAAAGCTCAGGAAAAAAACTCCTGAATGTGTAGATGACAGATGTAGAAGCACTGGTGGTGGCACCTGTGTCACAAGCATCAGCCAAACAGAGAGCTGGAAGGGCTGGCCGTGTGCGACCTGGCAAGTGTTTCAGGCATATGACCCATCCCACAACACCATTGATTTCATGGAATTCATGCTGTAAGCAAGTTTGAATTGATGCCCATTTCTGTTGAGGTCCATGTAACCTTTTAGGGCTTCATCATATCTGCCATCTACATGCCAGGCTTTATACCGAAGAAGCATTTCTGAACGAGATGAGGACAGAGGTTGTACCAGAGATGCAAAGGTCAAACCTAGTTTCAGCAGTTCTACAGGTACTTTCTCATAATTTTCCCTTGTTCTTTCTTACATTCAACTGGCTCTCATCCTCTGCATACACAAAGTCTCAGATTTGTGTCGCCATGGAATTTTTATTGGCAGTTGAAAGCCCTTGGAATAGACAACATCATGCGGTTTCATTGGTTAGCACCACCACCTGCTGAGACCATGGTGAGGGCTCTTGAGATTCTTTATTCTCTCAGTGTACTTGATGCAGCAGCCAAGCTCACCTCACCCCTTGGCTTCCAAATTGCAGAACTTCCACTGGTGGGTTCTTGTCCTACTAGATCTTCTTGTGAACAGCACTGGTTCAATGAACATATATGAGCATGTATTTGTCTCAAATGAAAAAAATTGTCTTTAGGAGCTAACTACAATCATGCTGACCCAAAGTGGATTTGTGAGCAATGAAGGAACCAATGACAGCCAAGATGTTGCTATCTGCTGATAGAGAAGGATGCTCACAAGAAGCACTCACAATTGCAGCTACATTATCTGTTCAGGTGCACTGCTTTTAAAACTGGGCGTGTTCTTGTGTGCTTGCTGTGAATCTTTTGAAATTTCCATAGTCAACTTCCATCAGGTGTTCAGGGAAGTTCAGGGAAAGGGCCTGAGTTTCTTACTTTCTTAATTCTCTGTGCACAGAGTATTTGGGTATCCAGCAGGGGAATGCAGAAGGAGCTTGATGAAGCACGGGAGCATTTTGCAGTTGCTGAGGTGCACACTGTTTTTACCTTATTTTCTGCAGTGTTGTCTGATTACAAAGGGTTGCCAACTTTTATCGCCTCTTCCTATAACCCATCTCCCCCAAAGGATGGGTGAATGGATAATTGACACTCGTAGGTAGGTTCAAGATGTGGGAAGCACCATGTTGATGACAGTTCTTATACTGTTGACTGGAGTTTTTGATATTCCAACAGGGGGATCATGTGACGTTCCTGAATGTATATGAAGGATTCCGGCATGCGAGCAATCCATCACAATGGTGCTACAAGAACTGTGTCAATTACCAGGCAATGAGGAAAGTGATGGTGGTGCGTGAACAGCTGAGCAAGTTGCTGCAGCGACTGGGTGTCCACCTTCAGTCTTGTGGTTCTGACACTGAAGTTTGTTCTCTCCACCTAGTCCTTTGCCAGATTGGGAAATTTCCAAAGTTGCAAATCTGGTGTTTCAAGAGCTCATTTGTTGAGGATTCTTTTCCAAAGTAGTTTGCTGAATCCATTTGGAACTGTACTAGTGGTGGTCAAAAGGCAAAGTTGCAGAGAATGAAGTGACCGTAGTGTATGGTTGGGACATTGCAGGCAATAAGGAAGGCAGTTACTGCTGGATTTTTTTCTCATGCTGCCAAGCTTGAGGTCTGCCTGGTTCCTTCATCTATGTATGTTATGCTATTCTTAAGGTGGAGCTGAAAGCCATAAAGCTTTCCAGAGTTTAGGGTTTAGGGTTTAGGTAGATCTTGCACAGAAACTATGGTTCTTTGGGTGATGTGATTTATTTGCATATACTCTATCGACATTGCTGCTGTGCTGCTGCTGCATTTTTTCTTTGCAGGCAGTTGGGGACCACAATAGCTATCGCTCCATTCGAGGCAATCAGGAATTGTACATTCACCCATCTTCTGTTCTGTTCAGGTACATTCCACTAGATGAACTAGACAAAAACAAGCTCATCTAGGCAGCAGCTCAATTTATGCCTAGACCAAAGAAAGGCTTTCTGAATGCTGCTAGTTCTTCTAAGGATTGAGGAGCTGCTGCTGATTGTGCTTTTGTTTCTGCAACCTTTTGCAGGGCAACACCAAAATGGGTGGTGTTTCATTCAGTCTTTTTCACAGAGCGGTATTACATGCGAGAAGTAACTGCAATTGACCCTGCCTGGCTTGTGGAATTAGCTCCTCATTTTTTCCAGCATCAGAAGTCATTTTCAAGGAGTTGATAGATTTCACATGCATAGTAGGTGGTACTTTTGGAACTGGAACTAGGTGGTACCTTTTGCATCAGCAAAAATAGATCAGACAAAACCACAAATTTTTGTATACATGAGCCACACACAGCAAAGTAAAAACAAATTGTTCAAACAGTCAAAGGCAGAACTCCTCATACTTTTGTTGACGCAGCAGTTGCAGAATTGACAGTAGTCTTCAATTGTGGTGCTCTTTCCTGTGGCCTCTAGTATTGTACGTGCGTGCATTCTTCGAGTGCTTTTCTACATTGTTTTGTCTCATCTCTAGTGCACAGGTTCATCCACCTCATTCAAAAGATCTGCTTCCTTTGATTTCACAAACCAAGACTGATACAAGAATAGAATGAAAACGGGATTTTAGGGTTCAGATGCTGCAAGCAGATCTGATGCAACAAAACCCTTTCGGGTCTTTTTTCTCTTGCACAATTTATAATGCTTTACTCATTGTAGTGAATTGCACCCACTTTCCATACTAGAAATGCTGTTGCTAACATGAGTCCTATCACAACAACAACCGAAAGACCTAGAAGCAGAGCATCAGTGCTCAATTTGAACTGAAATTTTATCAGCAACAATCTCCTCGGGTGTATCTCTAGTGTCTTCAAATATATTCTTTAGGCACAATCAGTTGTCCAAATTTTGTTGTGTTGCCATCTACCTCCCCACGCTTAAAAGTGTCGAGCACTTGCTTCCAAGAGTTTTTATCATAGTCGTCGTTGAGCTTGTACAACTTGTTGAAAAAGTCCTTAACTCAAACCAAAACTTAAAATTGAATCAAATGAATTTTTAATTCAAATCCCGCAACATTCATATTAATCATTTGGCAACTACTTGTTATGATTATCATGATTTTCAAATTGCAATACATAAAAATATTTAGAAATTGTTTTTTGTAGTTTCATTGGGGATTTGACATGGCTTTTGCTTCATTTGATGCGATTGCACACACTAAAGCATCCATCTTGGGGGTGCATGCAACCCTTGGGCTCGAAGGTAAACTATGGTAAACGAATTTTGGATGTCGTTCATTTTGATTTGGTTTTTGATGTTGGTTTCATGGTTTTCAGGGCGATGCATTCGTCTTTTTTAGGGCTCCATTTACATTTAGGAAAATCTTACAATAGATCATACGTTCTTTGAGCAACAACTCAATTGAATTTTTTTCAAACAATTTGTAATGATCATATCATGATGGAAGCAACCCTACGACCATAATTTAAGCTTTAATATATATTAGTGTGAACCCGGTGCATAATGCACCTGTCGAGCTTTTTTTTTTTTTTTTAAATGTGTTTTCTATTTTTATTATTATTTTGTATAATAAAAGTAAAGTGGATTTTTTTCACTTTTATATATATTTATTTGGATGCAAGTTTGAAGTTTGGAGAAAGAAGACACACCTCATTCTTTTTCAAGTAGGGTTTTTCTTCAATATTTATAAGTTTTATTTTTTCTTATTTTTTACTCTTTATTTGGTTTCTTCATTTTTGGATTTTTTTTTCTTTTAAAATTATTTTACTGTATTTCCCTTTCCTTTTTTAATGAAAATAATTTTTTAAAAAAAATTGGCCCCCCGCCCCCCTGCTGGGATTTTTTTTTTTTTATAATTTCCTTACTGCCACAGGTTCCGTCGTGTGTGTTAAAATGCGAAATGTCTTGTGACACACAGACGGACAGACACCACTTTAGCTTTTATATATAGGATTGAACTTATGAATATTATTTATTTCAATGATCAATAAGAATAAATCCTTTAACTTCATTAAAGAACCACATGTTTTAATATGCATTTATTTTACATTTTTAGAAATGCAAGTACACAAAAACTAAATATCTCATTTTTTGCAAAATAAGGTTTCAATCAAGATTTTTTATTAAGGATTTTTCATAAGATAGATTAATGTGCTTTCAACTTTTTCCTATTATAATCATATTTTGAATGTTTTTCTCTACATGTTTATGTTGAAAATAGATTTTTTTAAAAACAATCACCATATGTGTGTGTTTTTTAGTTTCTAAACAACACACTACAAGTGGCAAGTTTTTGAATAAGCCTATGGATAGCATTAAAAATTATGCAAATTGTGATGATTTTAGTTTCATGTATGTTGCCACAAAGTGATTAGTGTAAATGTGATTCATTGAATTGTAACAATGCAAAATTGAATTCATGGATACCTAATTGCAACAAGGGGTGAAAAGATAGTCAAGTAGATTATTTGAATTATCACAATGATAATTCTTCTGAATTATAAATGAACTTAAAATTTAAAGTCATGTTCAACATTAACATTATTGATTTTTAAATTATCGATGTTGTGATTGACTTTATTGAGAATTATATTAAAAATATATGGATGAGTTCTAAAATAAGAGTGGATTCATAGTGCACTTTTGAAATGATAACATTGTTTTTTGTCACACATACAATTGAAAACATGTGGATTCAAAAGGTACAATGTAAAAATGTTAAATTAAAAAAATTAAAAAAAAAATAAGCTACCATCAAATGAGGAGTTTTAAAGTAAGATGCATTCAAACTTTCCCTGGCAATGTACAAAATAAAATTTGGTTTTTACAATTTAATATGAAGTTCATTTTCAACATTTTTCATAATTAATATTCTATTTCATATTAAAACTCCAAGCTTTCTAATGATATTTATAAGGTAGTTTGCCAACATTTTTGACCAAAAGGATAGAGGAACATTATTGGATTTATAGTTTGATAACTATCATTATTGTAAAACATTAATTAACGTAAGTTGTGAACTTTTCAAACTATTAAAAGTGAGTCACCATTGAAATCCCAAGGTAACAACAATGTGACAATTTTTTGTGTGAAAGTGAAGTATAACTTTCCCAAGAAAAAAAGGGGAATTTTTTTATAAGGCTTGAAACAATGTTTCCTAAAAAATGCTTATGAAAATTAGCTTTATTCTTTTTCCAACAAAGAATATGGGGCAAGTACTCCTTCTCTATGAAATATAATTTATTTGTCAAGAATGGAAACATAATGGTGCATAACATTCAAAAAAGATTTTTAAATGCATTTTAATCTTTTGAAATGTTTGAACTAGTTCCCAAAAAAATGCACAAAACAGAAGGAATAAGTCATTCAATGCAAAATCTAATAAAAAGCTTCATCCATTGTCAAAAGTTTCTCATTCAAATTTTTTTCGGGGGTTTTAAGGTTTTGCATCTTTGGGCATCTACATCTCTTTGATGAGTCCTTTTAACAAATGGAGATAAATTTTATAACTTTATACTAAATTTCAATTAATCTAATAATAAGTGGTGCATGTAGAAATCTCGATCAAGATAATTTATATATGTTATTCCAAAAAAGAAACTAGCCATTAAAGAAAATCCAAACCATTCAAAATCCAATAACACAAGAATAACTGTGGGATTGATTACAAAAATGAATGCAAGAGTTAGAAAATAAAATAAAATTATAAGAAACATTAAAATTGAATTAAAGAAATCTTAGAGGAGGATTTTAAAAATTCCCGTGGCCACGAGTCAAGACATTGTGTAATTTTTTATACATTTGACATTGAATAACAAAATTTTGAAATGTTTACATTCAACAACAATTTTAACGTTTAATTTTTCTCATGTACATGTGACTAAATCTTGGTTCACATATGTTGAAGTCTTTAAAAAGCTCATAACAATTCAAGACTTGTTGATAAGCCTTTAGTAAGCTTCTATGGGAAATGTTTTTTTTGGAGTTAATAGATTCAATATTTGAAATGCTATATTTTGTTGAATTCATGTTATCATGCATTTGTGATTGCTTGCATTTGTGAGTTTGTTGCTAAGTGATGATTCGTTTCTCCCTCTTTCCATTTCCATGCAAGTGTAAATCCAAACATTACATCATCATTTCTTTTTAGGATGTTGTAATAACACATGTAACAAAAAAACAAAATAGAAAATATAGTTGATGAAGTGCAAGATGCTTGTCAACTCCCATGGGTTACCAATTAGTAATTTTTAAAAGGCTTTCGATGCATGGGTAAGGTTAGTTGTTATTTTGAGTCTTCCTCAATGATTGTCATGTGAAATGGTTAGTGTAGAAAAAATCCAAGGTAGCAACAACAATTATATAAAATTTATTAAAGGATTTAAATGGAAAATAAGATGTGGATGCAAATTTTCACGACATTCGAAACACTTAGTGGCAATAGCTTGAAATTTTCTTCAAGGTGACAAAGATGAATAGAAAACATCCGAACTAATGTGGGGAAGATTTTATTTTTTTTGACAATAATCTAATATGGATATTTAAAATCAAAAATTCAAAGAATTGCCTAGGTTTGGTTATTTTATTTTTAGGAGATTTAAAAAATTGTCAAGCTTTGGGTCTTAAAAACCCAAAGAGGGGCAATTGTGAAATGGGGGTGGGGATTAGAATATGTGATTAGTCAAGTATAAGGTTTGATTCTTTAACGAAAACTCATACAAGTACACACATGTTTTCTTAATATTATGGTTTGAAAAAACCCCCTTATGTCAAGTTTTTAACAATGTCATACAAGGTTGGACCTTTGTCGGGTTTTTAAAGCTTTGACAAATTGTTTTAAATCGTTTAAGCTTACATGGCAAGAATTGTTTTTTTTTGGCAATCTAAAAGTAATAGAATTACAAGTTTTAAAGGCATAATGCAAAACAAACTTCAAAAAGGTGATTGTCATCATTGCCATTGAAGCTAAAAAAAACTACAATCCAAAATAGTTGGGTTAACCAATTGTGACCTCCTCCAAATATGAAAAGGTTATTGATATGGCCTTTTGAGAAACACCCTACATTGTTATTATCCTAGGGTTGGGTCTAGTTATTTTAGAATCACTAATTATGAGGTGAGGGTGGTTGTTAATTTTCAAAAAATGCCGAATAAGAAAGGGTTCGAGTTTTTGAAAAAGTAAGACATAATGGGCATATATGCATATACCTAGTTTGATACTCAATTAATACTTGATGCAAAAAGAAATACTCGCCCCCACACTAATCTAAACATGTCTTCCAAAATGAGTTGGGTGTTCTTCAAAGATAAAGTGTTTTGTGTTGAGGAATATTGTTTGTGTTTTGTGAAACAACTTTACATAAACCTTTTTATATTCTTTTCTTTGTTTCCTTAAGTAAAATTTTTTATTAGGATGAAAAAAATTCTTGTTTGTGTTTTGACTCTATGGTCATTTGGACATGGCTATGTTTAACATGCTTTCACTAATCTTTTCAATGAAAGTGTAGTTGGGATAAATTGTAACCAAAAGGAGAGGGTCTAGGAATCCTTCAGCCCATACGCTATTTCCCTCGGACCCAGGTTCTCATACTCTGGAAGTCTGCTTCACATCTATAGTCACCAATCCTCTCCTGCTTCGAACTGCCTTCCTGCCTTCACTCCGATCCGGTTCAATCCGAACCGCGATAGACTCAGCAACACAACACACAGCTCTGGTCATGCCTTACACACAAATGCCTTAGAGAAAATGCTTGGATCTCATTGATAGATTATATACATAGTCCGAGAGCACAAGCATTGCCCTCGAACTCAGTTTCTTACAAACAGAGGGTCTGATCGTTCCTCCAGTTCTCTCTCTCTCTCTTCTAGGTACTCCTACAGCAATGAGCTAAACCACATATCAGACGCAGCAGAAGATCACAAACATGGCCAAAAACTCTTTGCTACGGAGCTACTTACTCTTTTCTTTCCTTCTGTCCTTCTCCCAAAATCTCTTCCTGTCTCTAGTTCTCCTTCCGATCTGTCTCTGTCTCTCAACTTGCCTCCTCACATCATTGTCTACCTTCCTACCACAGACAGACCCTTCTAATACCCCCAAAAGAAAAGGTCCCGAAATCCTTCTCTACCCTCTCTCCAACATCTCCAGATCGTCATATCCTCTTCAACACGCACCCAAAATCACCATTTCATAATTGCAACACCAACTTGGATCTTAACTTGGAGCCGCCATTCAGCCTCCATTCAATCGCACCCATCATGCAAATCTTCCAACCAAGACACCTCGAACCAACCAAGTGGTACTTCCCATGCAGATGTAATGCAAGGGCGGCCGTCACAGACACAAAACGGCTCAAAGATATGTCAATTAATCTCCCTGATCAGTGGGCGCTCAAAAGTTAGGGTAACCTAATTTCCCATTACAAAATAATCTTAGAGATTTTTGAATTTGAAAATTTGAACATTTCAACTCTTTGAATAAAATGCACCAATATGTTTTCTGATCTTAAAAAATAGACATACTTCTTGGAAAAAGACTACTTGTTGCATTTTTTTTTATTATAAAACGATTAAAACCCATTTTCATAAGCATTTTGCTAGGAAACATTGTTTGAACCCCTAAATTCTTTTTTTAAAAATAAACGTTAACAACAGAACATCATTTGGTTGTTTGTATTTTTGGGCGTTCCAAAATTCCTTTTTTTATACTTCTTGACACCCTCAACTCCATCAAGGATGTAAATGTGGAATTTGAAAATGTGTTGTGAAAGAAATGTCACAATATAACTATAATGTGTTAGAAAAAAAAATCATGATAAAAATTGATGCTTCATTGAATGTAGATGTTACCTAGTTCTTTGGCATAATAAGTGCTTGCTAATGCAATTTAAACATGGGTGATCTTACAATGAATGTAAAAAACTGGGTGTAGAAAACAAAACTTAGGTTTATATATATATAAAAAATAAAAATGACAAAATACCATTTTTTTCCTCCCTTGGTGGGTGTGATCACAATCATATGAGCCACAATGCTCATTGAGCGACCGAAAAAAATTGTAATTTTGTTACAAATATTTATGTGGTGTCATTTTA
Source organism: Sphagnum contortum (assembly GCA_963920785.1). Lineage (NCBI taxonomy): Eukaryota > Viridiplantae > Streptophyta > Sphagnopsida > Sphagnales > Sphagnaceae > Sphagnum > Sphagnum contortum. The sequence continues at coordinate 19,197,614 of OY987278.1, forward strand.
GTGTCATGCTAATCGTGGGAAGTTGTGTTAAATGAATAATATGAATTTTCAAGAATTCAAATGAAAAAATCATTTAATTTATTTTTGTGTTTCAATTTAATAAAGGACATTTGAATTTGAAAATAGGTACATCAAAAGCAATACATTTTACAAAGGACTATGCCAAGGACTTTCTTAATAAAGATTTCTTATGATAAAAAAATTTACATGATAATAACCTATTACTCACATTAAAAAATAAATCACAATTCAAAATTTAAGAAATTTGATTTTTTCTAAATTTCAATGTATGTTTTTATAATCTCAAAAGTTCAAAAATCCTTTACAACATGCAAATAGTGTGTAATACACATGGTTCAAAAAGACATACAAAAAAACGTTATAGCTTATGATTTAAAAAAACTAAAACCCAATGACTTTAACATATATTGGAAAGAATTGATTTTATTTTTTTCCAAGAAAAAATGCAAAATTTTGCAAAAGTTCTACACTTTTTTTTAAATCATAATTATTTGAGAAAGATTAACACAAAAAATGTGATGCATTAAAAAAAACTACAAATATTTTTAGTAACAAGTTATAAAATATTTCATTGAAAAATTCTTTTGTATTCAAAAGTCATGAAGACTAAAAAAAGGGCCACAACCCTTTTGCAAACTAATCATGTTGGCTCATTTGATTGTGATCGCACCTTGGTGAGTTAGAAAAATAATAATAATAATTTTTTTTTGGTAAGTTACAACGGGAAGAAACAAATTGGTATATTTTCATTAAAAAAAACAAAAGATCTAATATTCAAACTTAAGAAACATATATATATATTTGAGGCCATGAATGTTTTTACAAGAACTAAGATGATGATATAATTACCAAGGTTTGGTATAGAAAATTTGATATTTTATGTTTTTAAACAATAGAATGGATTGTACAAACAACAAATCAAACTTTGTAGAAATGATAAACACAAGAAAAAAGGATAAGATAATAGACAAGAAATTGATGCAAAAAGTTTCCAAAGTTATGAAAATTAAACAATTATTTATATATATATATATATACACACTAATGCATAATTTGGAGAAAATGTAGGTTTTTGCATGAAAGGATTTATGAATCTATTTAGAACATAATTGGTCTTTAAAAGCTTTACATGCAAGTATAAAATAAATAAATGGGATATCTAAATAAAATATCTAAATTGGAATTGTAACAACTTATGTGCAACCATTGTTTTCTTTTTGTGCAAAAAATTCATCAAAATGAAAAAAATAAAAATAAAAGGGAATTTTTGGTCACAATATTCCTCTTAATAATTTCAAAATTTGAAAAAAACATTCACCACATTTGGACTTTGATTTTATTTTGGTAGCATTTAAAAACTAGTTTTAAAAATATTTAGATATATAAATTCTAAAAGCTTATTTCCATCTAGTGCTTAATCCTTCTTGGGACAAATAGCCAATGATGCAACATCCGAAAATGAATTAGATTGCAAATAAAATGGATAAAAAAAGGAATAAAATTTCATTGAATGACCACATGAAATTACGTTTAAAGTGTCACATTTGCAAAATAATTAATACACTTATCATCTAATTCATTTTAAACATTCCAACTAATGGAACATTATCAACCTTATAATATTCCATTTGTTGCAATTGCACTCAATCATAAAACATTTGTTTTAAGCATTATTTTTCGAATAAAAAATGTCACATAAAGTGTATGTTCATATTTAATATGTCCCTTCAAAAAACAATTTCTACAAAAACATTATCATTACCAAACATATTGTAATTAAGGTTTTTATAGAGTTCTAATAAAGCAAGTTCATTGGAGAGGATCACCAAAAAAAAGATTCAAACATTAGATGGCAATAGTTTTGGATAGAATTTAAAATATTTGTTAGGATTTTTATGACAATTGGACTTCATTTGAATTGATGTTGTTTGATAAGAGCTACCAAAACCTCAATCTCAAAACATATGGTGTCCAAAAATCTCAAAACTAGAGAAATGCCAATGTCAATCTCAGGTGCTAGTTTTCTATTGCAAAGATCGGAGAATGTTTGCTACCATTTGGCTCCTTGGAATTGCAATCTTGATTTGACACATTCAATGAGCAGACAAAGCTTTTTGAAGAGATTTTTACATTGCTCCTACTGTGGTAGCTATGTAGCGACGCTCATTGGAGTATGCAAGTGGTTGTCTAGCATCTTCTCTATAGATAGTTGCAGTAATCTAATACACATTTTGGGACAGATTGGCTGGCTACTTTGCTAGCCAAGGAAAAGGCCGACCCCTAGAACTTATCTGGGTTGCATGAAAAAAGAACGTGTTATTACAGATCCAAAAATGAAATGGTAAGCCAACTTCAGGACATTCAGTACATGCCTCTGTTGTTTGAATGAATAAAAATGTGTGTTGGCACTCTAGCTTAATCAATCATAGAATCAGATGTCTTGGGGACTTGCATTTAGGTGTGCCTCTCCTGGAAATTGGTGGATCCAGATCATTGCATTCTACCAAGCTTGGAGGTTGCTGAGGCAGTGCCTTGATCTGTTGTGTAGTTTTTGACTGATGGAAAACAAGTTGGTGTTGCAGGTATGAGCCTAAATTTGGGTATTTATAACTTGGGAGTGATTGCTTCTTACATGCATATGGGCCAATTTATGCTTGATCTGCTGAAGTTGTGGCACGTGTGTCTGTTGCTAGAAATAACAGGTGAGTAGATTGGACCAATTTCCCTTGATTCAGAGTTTGTGATCTCATATCACGAGGGATAATTTCTGTGAGAGACTGATAAGGGGGCTTTCAAGCTGTTTTTTGAGGTATTCTGTTGTATTTGTTGGTGCATATTCTGAAGATGGCAGATGTATTGATCCAGTTATTGTATGTTCATGAATGAGGATGTTACAATAGGCGCATGGATGTTGGCCATGGATGTAACACATGAACACAATCATGCTCTCTGTGCCCCGAGTGCCGACCTGAATCAATTGCCGTCTGGGATGTCCCAAAATGCTCTTGTATACTGTCATCATTTCTGTGAAGCCATAGACCTGACTAACTTTTGTCTGTGACTAGATGCAACAGTGTTTTACTAATTCTCTCTGTAGTTTTTCATTTTGTCTTTCCTGCTGCACCCTAGAATTGCTTCTGCAAGTCACATAATGTGTTGTCGTACATTGGGTGAAAATTTGGGTGGGGTTGAACAGGGCTTTGCCATCCCACAGAGCAGCTAGCAAGGCTACACCAAGATCCCATGTGCTCCATGAATGATACTCACCTTGCCAGGTGATAACTGACTCACACTGATGCTGTTCAATCTTGTACAAATTAATTAACAAAATAACTTTGAGGTGAAATAATGACTAGCCCATGGCACTTGGTTGTAGGCAATTATGTAGTATTTGACAGTTTTGCATGAACCCAAAAGAAAGTTATGAAGCATTATAAGCATTCTTATTGGCTTATAATGAAGGTACAAAGAAGGCATTATGTGGACTCATATGGACTTTTATGGATACTATAACTTATTGGAATGTTGGGGATTACATATGCACTTTTATGGACACAAACTATAGAATTGGACAGTGCGAGGGTGAATTAATGGAGTAATAACATAAATGTAAAGTAAGTTGAAATGGCTTTTAAGGAAAACGAAGGCATTATGTGGACTCATATGGACTTCTATAGACACTACAACTTATCGGAATGTTAAGGACTACATATGCAATTCTATGGACATAAACTACAAAAGTTTAGAGTGTTAGGGGAAACTAATGGAGTAATAACATAAATCTAAGGTATTGTTGTGAAGATTGATGAAGTATTAAAGACTTATACACATATATGATGGACAATTAAGTATGTATAATATTAATAATAAAGACTCATGTGCACTAGTAGGGACAAATAAAACATTTTCTACAAAATTACATCAAAGCCCATTGTCTCCATGGACTTGAATGGACAATAATGTATAACATAATGCATATATATGGAGTGATAAACAGATCATGAAAACTTCCATGGACTACAAATTATTATCTATGGATTTTATGGATGTAGAAAAGAAACAATAGGATTCAAGTGAACAAACAATAACAATATCAAACACCTTTTCCAAACTTGCAGCCATACTAATGGAGTATTGTGGAAACAACATAGATTGCAAAATCAACTAGAAAAAGAAATACCATCTTCAAATTTACCATTACAGAATGGAAATGTTGTGGCAAAGTCCAACAAACAATTGGGAATGAATATGAAGACCATTGAAATTGCAATGCATTCAAAATTTGAGAAGCAAGTCTAAAAGCTGAAAATTGTACCTTTGGTAGAATGTGTGTGCGGGGGTCGGTGCCTTGGTCTTGTAGTTGTATTTTTCAGCAAACTATAGTATGAAATTGTAGCATTTCTTGGCTTCTTGGTTCCTTCAAAATGCCACCACGCTTCATGCATGTCCTTTGCACACCCTGCTTGAATGCATTTGGTGGAAGTGCTGAAGTGCAAATCAACACACCAACAATGATATACATGTTTATAGGAAGTTATGTGCCTAACCATAAAGGTGCTAAACCAAGCCCACAAAATGGACAAAGCCCAATCAATAAGGATTCCTCAAACCCTAATTTATTGACCAAATTTGAAGGCAATGCTGCAACAAGAATTTGATAGATTAAGCCTCTTTGAAAGTTGGAAGATAATGTTCTAGCAGCATGACAATTCCTTTAAGCAAAAAAAATCTTCTTTTCTTCACCCAAAACCCTATTGCTCAAAATTTCAAAATCTTGGCAAACTTTTTCAAACTTCACCTTCCCCTCCTTTGTAAGTTCATGATAATCCTCTATTTGACAGTTTTGGTAGTCCACCCTCTTTTGCAACCTTTCCACCGCCTTTTGTAATTCGTCCCTACTACCTTCGATCTCATCCAACTTTTCCAACTCCAAAACTGTTGTGTCCAATGTTAAAACCAAAGTGCCAAGCTTCTCATTTGTTAGCTTCAAGTTATTAATCCAATCGTCCATTAGGTCTTGGGCTTGCATGTTCGCCTTTTGCACATTGTCATGACCACCTCTTGCAAGACCTTCTTGAACTTCAAGCTTAAAAACCAAATTGTTTGCAAACTCTACATACCATGAAACCTTTTCTGGCACATATGATGGTTCTTGCACGAGGATCTGCGTCATCTATAACCTCTTTCTTCTCCTCAACATCACTAAAGATTTCTGAAACACCCTTTTTCTATCATTGTTACTCTTAGTTTGTCCATTTTGCACATAAAGCCAAACTCATTTACTTCCTTGCCATCTACATAACTAGCCCTCTAGCAAAGCCCAAAGAAACCACCCATGTAACAAGAACACAACACTTTTGATGAATGACCATCCATAACTTTTCAACTTTCTCAATCAATATAGGATCTTGGCATAAACGTAGCTATGACCGTTCTTGCTAACAATGGGTTTTAAATACTTAGCCATTTCCTTTGTTGATATATCTCATGGAATCTTGTTTCAAATTCATGCCTATTGCATGGAGAACAAACCTCTTTGCAAACTTTGACCACCATCTCCGACCTCAAGAGGTTCAATGTACAAAGGAGCAAGAAACCTTAAAGGTTTGGAACTAGCCTTCAAGCTTGGCTCAAGTTTCACTCCTCTCTTGAAAGCATGAGGAGGTGGAGGAGGTAAGAAAGGTGTAAGTTGTGAAGAAGGCTTTGTCATTTTCCCCACAAAATTACAAGTTATTTAGTTCATAATAAAAAAAACTCAAGTGCTATAAAGAGTATAAAGTTGGGTAGAAAACTTGTGTGTTGGCAATACGTAGATAATTAATAAACTTGAAATTCTAGAATAAAAAAACCATCTCCATCACTAGAGACATGATTTCTTTTTTGCAAGGCAAAAATATGGAAATTAAAAAAAAAACTTGTGCATGTTTTTTTGCGCTCACAATCCCATGTGTGTATTTAGGTTTATACATGGCCTAAATTCGACAAAAATTGCTGGACTAGGTTTTTATGCATTTGGATGTGTGCCATTTTTTTTTAAACCAAGGATTTAAAATATATATAGTGATCTGCTAAAAATTAGCCACCCTAACATGTTTTACTTGTTTGTTAAAACATTATAAAGCCTTTGGATTCTAATGATAATATATAACAATTTCATCTTTTTCAAATCAATTTTGTTTTTCTCATTCATAAAGCTTGTTCTAATTACCTCCATTATATAAGAAGTTTAATTTCCAGTTATGGCTTAACAAAAAATTTCAACTGTGTATTATTTCAATCATTCTTATGAGATGTATATATATTTTTTCTAGTGATTATACATAAATGATGTGGCATCAAAGTATGTGACTTGATAAAACTTTATACATTTTATTTATAATAAACCCATTGACAGTCATAATGTGTTTTCATGTATATTGTCTTATTTTGTAATACCGTAACACCTTGCCATCACAACACATCTTTGTTGAAAAACTAATATATTGATAATTTTTAATTCATTAAATATTTCTCAAGCATGTAGTTTCTCATCATTTCAATAGTTTTGAAAATATTGAAGGTATAGTAAGAGCCTTAGATATTTAGAACATTGGTTGCATCCGGAATGATAATATGCACCTTTGTATTTTCTTTTGACTTTAAACCTTCACATGATGCTATTATTGACAACTATGTTAGTTAAATCCATGTTCAAAATCAATAAATCATTGTTGATTCCCCAACAAATCAGGCATGTGATGTGGCAAAAATATTCCATGACAAGGTGTGGAATATTTTACCACATCATATATTATTTCCATGTGGCAGATGAATACATTAGGAATATTCCATGATGTGGCATGGAATATTCCTTAAGATTCCTTCTTGCTCACATTCACTTGCTCACTTGCTAACGTCGTTGCTTCAAGCCAAGGAAAGGGAGTTGAATAAATTACAACTGGAAATCATTATGTTAAATCAATGTAGGGGGAATTTGGAATAGAAGTTGCATTCTTATGGCATTATCAAGGAGGAGAAAAACTTGTTGAAGATGAATTAGGAGAAAGAGGATGCAAAATATTAGGTTGTGAAAAATAGGCAGATGATTTGAAAATTCAATTTGTAGCTTTGTAACAGGACAAGGATAGTTTACAAGGATAGATAAAGGTACATGAAAAGGAAATTTTCAATCTCAAGTAGGACATTCAAGTCATTCTACATCAAAAAGATGAAGATACTCGAAAAAAGGACAAAACTCAAGCCACTTGTAACAAGTCCATCCAAAAATTACAATAAGATATAAAAGGATACAGAAGGTTGTGGATTCATTTATAATCATGGAGCCATACTTGTCCAAACACAAGTTGAAGGAGTATGACAATCTTCTAATGTAAAATACGATTTTGAGGACCAAACAGAAGTTGCCATAACTATAAGCTTTTGATGTGGATGAATGGTGGAATTTGTAAATGGTGGAATGTTGTAAATGGACATATAAAGTTTATTTGATGAACATAAGGGTAGTTGAAGCTAGTTATAGGAAGAAACTAAAAGCTTACAAATAAACATATCCGAAATTTAAATACGAATCATTTTCTATGACCCCTGAAGATAGTTTTGATACATCAAGTGAAAACACACTAAGGTGGATTACTTTTTGACATATGTGGAGTCCATATTATTGTTAAAATAAAAGTTCATTTTACATTGTAGTATAATAAATTATATTGCACAAGTCATATGGAAAGGCTAAACAATCTTTTAAAAACTTCTAGACTTTGTCAATTTTAAATAATCGTATAAAAATTTTACATTAAAAAAATGAAAAGCTGAATTATTAATTCAATTGAATAAAAGAATTTATAAAAAATCCATATTTCATTGTATATTTCAATCTATGGTTCTCAAAATCTTTCAAAATTGTCTTCCTTTGTATCAATGGCATCACATTAGATTCTTTGTCAAAAAAAATCACTCAACTATGAATTTTAGTATATATAATGAGTCCATAATGATATGATATGGATTGTGATGTTGGGTTTTTGGCACTTCAAAAGTCCAATATGTTATGGTAATTAAAAATTTATTCATGAAATTCATACAATGTGATCATATCACATGTAATATTATTGTTTTGAGTCGTTTTCACACATTATTCATTTATATTTTGTTCCATGGCCCATGATTGATAATCCAACAAATTGTGGTAGGATTATGTACTCCACTGTAGTGTGTTTTCACCTAGCAAACTTCAATCAATGTGGTGTTGGTCCAAGTGGAGAAGTCCTAAAGGTTCAATCAGATGCACCTACATAGTTGAAGGGAAAAAATATTAAAAAAGAAGTTATGGGGGAGTAGATAGTGATTCATATAAAGGAGTAAGTTACAGAAAAAGTTTGGCAATACAAAATGCACACCAAATGTCTGCACATATAGAGTCAACTGAACATGCCACATCAATTGTAGTTTTTCCATCAATAGAATTTGTCACAACAACTATACTAAAGACAACATCGTAAAGATGAGGGAAATAATGGTCATACAAAGACCACTATAGATAACAATAGATGCAACCACAAAACCCATTAAAGATTAAAGTAGTAGAAGGGCAACAAGTTTTGGAATAGGAAATCTTAGTTGCAAAATAGGCAATTGCAGAAGTAAGTTAGGAAGAAGGGGTGGTCCATTTTTGAGATTATTTGTCCTTTTAGTATAATTATACATAACAAGACGAAATTCCAAAGTATAGGGGGGTGATGTTAAGGAAATGTGTTGTCATTGTTGGACAAACTATATTGGATGGAAGTAGTGAACAAGAACTGTGTTGTCTTTGTTGGACAAGGTGGACAAAAGTAAAAAATGAATAGGTACAATTAAAACTACTAACATTGGATTCAAATTAGTTTTATGAGAATTGATTTAGAATGCATTTGAGTTTTTGAGGGATTATTTTAGTGAAGAATTTAGAGAATAGAAAGATATTAAGGAACAATTTTGATGAGAAAGAACATGATTATTTTAATATGTTTTGTTATGCATTTCTGGGTGTGTTCTTTTCCATATTTTGTGTGTTTTCCAAGAATATGCAAATTGGAGTTGTTGTAGACTGATTGCAAATACATAAATGTGCAAATTTATTTACTATGATTTTTTTGGTTTAATTTTTGCATTGGCTTTTGTAGTTGTTTGAATATAAATTTTGTAATTGAAAATTAACATGCTAAAAAAAAATATTTTTGATTTAATATATGTGCAAAGATTAGTTACTAGTAATGTAACGAGCATGTATAAGTTTTTATTCTTTAAATGAGTTTTTAGACAAATCTATATATAAAAACAAACATGGTGTTTGTCTGTGTGTGTGTGTGTCACACGGCGTTCTTCGTTTTAACACTATGGCAGAACTGACGGCAGTTAGGAATTGGGATCAGGCGGCAATTGGGAATTGCCTTCCGAGTTCCAATAGGGGGGGGGGGTGGGGGGGGGGCAAGAGGGGGGGGAGGGGGCACGGGCGGGGAAGGACCGGGCGGGGGGGAACTCGACGGGTGCATTATGCACTGGGTTCACACTAGTTCATCATAATGGATATTTAAGAAGTTTTGTCATAAGAAACTTGGTTGGAATGTTCAAGATACATGAAAACTTTGAATTTTGAACTTAAAAATTATTACTTATGTTTGATTAAACATGAAGAATGTTGCATCTTATTTGATAGATCACATGGACTAATTGAAAACAATTACATGCTTCACAAACAAATGATATTTGAAACCATTTTGGAAACCCGTGTTGTTTCTTAAAAGTCAAATTATTTATATATGTGTTTCAATTCATTAAAATGTATTGTACCAATTTTCACAACATTTCAGCATAACAAAAAAATTGAATTTAATCTTTGAAATACTCCTTGTTTTCTAAGAATTTAAAATCATCATAAAGAAACTAATTCTAGTGATAATGATTCATCAAAGCTGCTTTCAATCCAATAATATTTCACCCTATCAAATTTTAGTGTGAAATTTGTTTAGCCCATTGCCAAATTAAAAATGTATGCAAAAGTTGTTCTATCAGATATGTGGCTTTATAAAGTTTTTTTCCAACATCATATTTGCAAGCAAACTTTCAATATCTTCTCCATCAATTTGCATCCCATTTTTTTTTTGGGCATTCAATTGAATTCAAGGCACATCCAATGTTATTTAATATCTTCATTCGATTGAAACTTAATTTTCACAAAATCAATTCATTTTTTTCTTCAATTCATCTTTTATTGGCAGTGCACAACAACACAGAGCCCAAGTAAAACAAAAGATATTATATGCATTTTTTAGTTACAAGTTTAAACTATGTAAAGCAAAAATTATTTCAAAATTGCTATCTATCATCAACTTTTGTTCTAAAACTAGAACCAAACCCAAACCTAGTTCTAGAATCAGAACTGAAATTTTTGAAAATAATTTCTTTTTGGGGAAAAAACAAGTCTGGAGTTGGGGGTTTAACCAGCAGTTTACCACTGGTTTCAGACCAGATTACCTCAAATTCGAACTAGAATTAGATCAGATTTCCACCATAACCGGAACCTGAGTTGTTATTTTTTCAAGAACCAGACCAGAACCGGATCCAGGGTTCCATTTTTGGTGTGGAACCAGAACCGTTCTAATGTTTATTTAAAGAACCGGAACCAGAGGTTATAACAAATTCAGAGAATCACCCAACCCTGGTTTAGTTCATACTGGATAAGACCCTCAAAGGGGTGGAGGTGTGTCCCTAAAATGAAGGGCCCAGCATTGGGCAAATATCCCCCTGCTTTTCTGTTGTTGGCAAATTCTTTGCCAAATTTCGACCTGAAAAAATTAATTCTGACCTATGCAAAGGAGTTTTCATGGAAAAAAAAAAAAGGGGCCTAAATTTACCATATTTTGAAAAAAAATTTCCAAATCACCAGATTTTCTTTTGATAAGTTCCAGTAGGTAGCAAGAATATAAATTTTTTAATGCCTTTCTACTTTTGTATCTGATATACATGTAGACAAAATTTGGCTAAATTCTTTTTCTGGATAATCACCACTTTGGCTACATCACAAAATCCATTAAAAAAATACTGGAGTCTGCTCCTCAAGGACACTTAAGGAACTTTGGAGATTTGGACAAGGAACATAGGGGTGTCCTAATTTCAGTCCATTATAGAAGCACGAATATACACTGGATTCTGTTTTTTATAACTTTCATATCTGGTATGCAACCAAATTTTGCTAAAAGATTTTCAAGATGTTGCCATTTTGGCTACATGATAAAATCCTTTAAAAAAAAGAGGATGGCACTCCTGGGGGCCTAGAATTATAACCCTAAACATATATTATTGTAACTGTCTCAAGGACAATTAGGGACCTCTGGAAACTTGGACAAGGAACACAAGGGGGTTGATTTCAGTTCATTTTTATTACCAGAGGAATATAAAAGAATCCTTTATTAATTATTTTGTACTTTCATATCTGGTATACATGTAGCCCTGTAATTGCTAAATTATTTTCTGGATCAATGCCACACTTTTTGGCTACATCACAAAATCCTATTTAAAAAAACATTGGGTTCACTTGTGGGGCCTAATTATTACCTTACAATTATTATGGTAACTGTCTTGAAAGGAAATTTGGTTAGGGACATTTGGAGATTTGGACAATGAACGTAGGAGGCCTACTAATTTCGGCCCATTATTACCACAAGAACATAGAAGGATCCTGTTTTGTTGATTTTTAACTCTCATATCTGGTATAGATGTGGCCAGAATTTGGCTAAATTATTTTCTGGATGATGGCCACTAAATTGGCTACGTTACAAAATCCTTAAGAAAAACGCTAGGACTCCTAAGGTGTAATAATTACCCTGTTGTAAACTCAATAATATGTTTATTCCAAGGACAATTTTAGGCACCTTTGGGGACTTGGGTCCAAGGAATATGGGGGAGTCCTGATTTCAGTCCAATGTTATTGCCACAAGAAATAGAAGGATTTTTAAGATTCAAATCTGGCATACATGTAGCAAAGAATTGGCTACATTATTTCCTTGATGATGGCCACACTAAATTGGCCACATCACAAAATCCTTCAGAAAAACACTGGAAAATTCCTGGTTCCTAATTTTTATCCCCCAAACATAATTTATTGCAACTGTAACTCAAGGACCCTTGACCCTTGTTTAGGGACCTTTAGAGATTTGGACAAGGAACAGAGGTCTTATTAGTGGGGGTTGGGGTTGATTTTTCCAGTCCGTCCATTTAATATTACCGCACTTTCTTTCTTTCCAGTCAGTCCTTTCAGGTCTCATTAGAGACTAACCCAATGGAATTTCCGAAGAGGTCCTTAGCACTAGCACCAGAGGACTTAGAGAAAAACCCATTGCAGTTCCCGACGAGGTCCTTAGCACCACCAGCAGCGGCGCGAGTGTTTCCCGTCTCTCCGCGCACACCCGCGAAGAAGAAGAGGGAGAAGACTTCCTTGTTGTTGCCATCGACCTTGGCAGCGCAGCTGCTGCAGAAGAAGAAAACAAGAATGCACTGATCTGACGTTGTTAAGAAGCATGCAGTTCTTATACATAATATAAGTATACGTGTAGATCGACTTCATGCGAGAATCAAAGAAGTACCTAGACATGATCTCGATCTAGAGACTAGTTGTGTCGATAATATTACAACCCAACGCAACTATGTGATCACGAGCTGTTGTTGCCGCGCTGCTCAAACATTCATTTGATCATCAGCCAAGATTAAAATGAAATGAATGCCGCAACAGACCCAGCAACTCAGCCCAGACAACACCCGCAAGAAGAAGTATATGGTTGAGGTAGATGGTTCCAGATAATTCTTAGACTCCAGGAGTGATCTTCTTTGCGGGTGTTGATTGGTTGAGAAGCTGGGACTGCTTTGCAGCAATATTCATTTCTTTCTTTGCTGATGATAAAATCAATGTGCGAGCAGCCGCGGCGACCGCGGCTCGTGATCACAATATTAATAACTGGGTTGGTTGTAATATTGATACAAGTCTAGCTTAGATTTAAGTAAGGATTACAGACATGGTACAAGATCTGCAATGCGTCGTGGACCAGGACGGACAGACGGAAGTAGCTAGCTGGGAAATGACTACAGCACTAGACGTTATACTGACCTCATGTCAGAAGCGCCATCCTCGAACCCCAAGTTCCTGTTGCATCTGCACACAGAGAGCGGAGCGTGCGAGTTAGCAATTCACATGCGTTACCAAAAAGAAAAATAAAATCTAATCCCGTAAGTCCCCATTTGAATGCAAGGCATGATCATGGCACCACCACTACTACTACCCATTGAAGAATCAACGGGAAAAAAAAAGAAAGTATACTGAGAATCGTCTCAACAACAGTAGTGATCAATTGTATATGCAGCGCACAAATAATCTAACAAACAAACACAAACGCTGCTGGAAGAGGAAAGTGGACGCGGGGGTGCAGAAGAAGATATTAGGTCTGCCCCGGGACGACGACTCAGAAATGTTTTTACGATTTTACTCACGTGCAGGTGTGGCGGCAGCCACACCTGGGGCAGCATTTGCATGTTCCGTTATCGCAGGCCGACATGGTGATTGATGAGTTTCGAGAATTGAACAAAGAAACAAGCAAGACACTGGTGGAGAGAGAGAGAGAGAGAGAAAGAGAAGAGCTCCGCGAGGAAGGAGAGAGAGAGAGAGAGAGCGAGACAGAGGGCGAGAGAGCGAGAGAGCAGAAGGGCACGGTTCCTTGCGATGGCGTTTTGGCGGAGGAGCGACAACGGGCTTTATACTGCGCAGGGCCCATCCCCCCGCCCCCCACCTACTCTGATGTTAGGGTTTTGGAAAATTACTACCTAAATATGTCCATGGAGGTTAATTTGAGACCTCATTTTTAAAAATATTTTTTCTGAATTTAAAAAAAAAACCGTAATTAATTTGCCAAAGCAATGGATCATTGAATGACATAAACTTATTAACCACTGACATTAAAATTATTAAGTCCCGGTATATAATAGTTTTCCAGTAAGATTTGGTTCTTTGTTCTTAGTTCTTACCTGGTAGTCCTGGCAAGTCTTTGGTTAACCTGGACAGTTGTGAGATCTGTAAAGTCACCCTGTCTTTGGGCCCTAGTTTCGCCCTCTAAGGACGTTATTAGATCTAATTCATTTTTCATCCCCAATTTGAGTGTAGTCTAATTACACATTTTTAATTAACTGAAATTTATATTCATGGTATATGATAGGTTTGAAATTCAAAATCCATTCATATGATCTGGCATCCTAATTTACATGTTTTCATGTGGAGGTGATGAGACTATGTATGTTCACTTAATCAATGTTTTAGAATTCTGTAACTATTAATATTTTGTATTTTTTTCACCGTAAATTAGAATGTTATACAAATTAGTCAGGTTTTTTGTTTACTATATAAATATCCTAGAAACTGTATTCTTTGCATGTATTTATTACGTATTCTTCTTTCTTACATGTTGTGGAGTGTTTAATCAAAACCTGAAAATAGTAGTTGATGTAAAAAAGTATCTATTGATATGTTATAGATGTTTTGAAATTTTAATACACAGGGACAAATTATGTCAAAAAAATTCAGTTTTCCCTTACTATTCATGGGGATTATACCTTAGTTTCCATGTATTCAAAATCTCATATTAACTTGAAGTTTTATTTGATTCTTAAGTGTTTATTTATATAATTTTAGTTACTCAATTTTCATCATTCAAGATTTCTTAAACCCCCCCCCCCCCGCCCCCCACTTCCTTTGCCAATTAAGAATGATTTAAATGCCTTTTCATCCTAGAGTTATAGGACTTTGATTGTTGTGGAAGTGTTCACTATCTGGAACTAATGATTTGAAGGCAAGATGGGACACCACCCTTCTTAAAGTTTAAAACCTTACGGGTTTGAAAATGATTAGCTAACTCAATTGTCCCTCCAATAAAAGGGGGCCTCTAGTCATTTAATATGTGCAAGTGACGAATTGGGACCTCTATCACTTGTAAGGTAGTTATCACCCCCAACCACTATTGGCTTGATTCTAGTAAAGCCTAAACACAAAATGTCATCACAAAAGTGATAAACACTAAACAAGACACATTACATGTCATTTGCATCAATGTTACATTCTAATCATATTTAGATCACTTGAATAAAAACAGCACAATACGATTTAGGGTTGAGGTGTTTAAGCTTAAGGGTTTAAGGTCATCATCAAGGAAGCCTCTCTCTCTCTCCTCATCATCTAAAACAGTCATTCAGAAATACTGGAATGCCTTTGCACTGGGTTCTGTGTATGACTGGTGGCCAAGAAGACTTGCATTATGTGCTATCCTGGGTAATGCCTGGCAGCCAGAGCTTCACCGTATATGTAACGGACTTGTATGCTCCGTGTCTTGTCACTGATTTTTTCCAATTGTAAAGATCGTGATTGGAAGCGCCATGATGACAAAGTAGTCATCCAAATATCAGGACCCTGTGAGTTGCCATTTTCAACAAGTAACTTACCTTTCAGATCAGTGAACCAAGGGATCATTATATGATATAAGATCGTTGCAGTGAACCAAGGGAATAAGAAACAGTTTTGGTGATTAGGTACATTCATCGTCAATTATGTTTTGAACTGCCATTTCCCAATATGTGGCTATCATTGTGGGAGAGACAGTATACAACTGGTGACTTGTTCTAAATTTAGAACCCATTGTGCATCAGTGCTCTTGATAGTTGTGTGAAATTGTATTCTATGACACAACAGTTGATGTTGACGAATTTGAGAATTTCTCGCTCTAGAGTGCGATGTATCTAAAACCAGCAGAGTGACAAGAAACCAGCCATCTCACCTACTTTCAACTCGGAAGGGATGGATGGATGGATGGATTTCTTCAGGTTTAGGGTTTAGGGTTTGTAGTCTCGCCAGCCCTCATCCAGTGCTGCATCCACACTATTGAGCCAGCTGGAAATTTATGAAATATTTGCCCCTTACCTTGCGAACAAGGCAAATGTTGTCATTTATCTTTACCTTTACCTAGTTTGGCAAAAAGATTGGAACCTCCATGGCTCTACTCAGTCTATATATTCTTGAAAAAAAAAATTATAATATTCTGACCCAAGAAATATATTAGAATTGGTCCAACACTCGTTCATTATTTGATTCGATTTGGTCAAGTTCCTTTTAATCTCCACCTCTCTTTTGTGATGCAGAAGGGACTGGGGAGAGGTGAGAAAGGGACAGTCCTTCTAAGCTTGTCCTTTTGAAGCTTAATTTCACCTCTATTTTGTGATGGGGAGGGGAGAGGTGAGAAGGGGATACTGGAGTAGGATCAATTGGATGGCCTCCTCCTACAGATGACATATCTGAGTCACCTGTTTACCAAGCATAAAACCTAATTTTTCAATTTATTATTTATTTCCTCATAATACCCACGATATTGTAAAGAAGAAATAAATAAATTGGTGGGATGTTAAAAAAACAGAACACCAATAACAGGCCATCCATTTTTTGAAATTCCCTCACAAACAACAGAAGAAAAATACCCTTTGTATTACACTAGAAAAATTGGTGTAGCTCTTTACATGGAGGATAAGGACTGCAAATAGGGCCACTCTAGAAACGAGGGCCTAGTGCAAAGTAGGATCCCAGCATGACCATGAGATCCCTATATAGCATAAAGATCTGGTAAAATTTTAATGGCTGTGATTTTGTTTGAGAAGGAGAGGAGGCCCTACAAGTAAGGTTCCAGAACCTACCATGCGTAAGGTCCCCTCTACCTACACTAAAATAATTCTACCTGTTCTTTACCCAATGCAAATGAGGCTCAGCAGTCATGTCCTCTCCCTTTCCTTATTTCCTCTTCTTCTCTGAATTGTTGCTCTTATCAACAAAGATAGAAAATGTCTAGATCAAATCAGATACTATTATGGGCTTATCTCAACTAAGTACAGAACTGTAGCTGTGTTAGAAGATGACAAATTAGGCACAAATTGTCATACTTATGGGACAATTGCCAATGGTCAGTTGTTGTGGTGTGCTTTGTATACTTTTCTTGTCCTTTGAAGGGACCCACCCATGTCTAAGAAATACTCCATTCTTTTTTTGTCTTCTCGAACAGTCTGCTTCAATCTGCCTTATTTTGCATATTTCTGTCACATTCTCCTCTATGGAAAATATCAAAATGAGTGGGTGAAACATGTTGGCATCCACACTGCAGGCTTCAAGCCAGTGTTGGATAGGTATTTTGAATCTCATCTGAACATATCTTAGAATTAGCCTTCAAGTCACACTGTCTTTGGTCCCTAGTTTGATCCCTGCAAATCCTGTCTCATCCCCAATTTGATTCTAGCTGTGTAAATTGAGCAATATTGAGTATCATTTTTAATGAAACTGGACATCAGTTGATAAGTTTTGCAGTATTTTATTCTGACAAGACATGACTAAGTAACAAAGAGTGTGCATATCAATGTAGGTGCATGTAACACTAATGCAAAAATGGGGATGAAATTCCTGTGAGGATCAATTTAGGTGAACTAGTTTTTTAAGGGTTTCAATTTTAAATTTAGCTTATTGGCTTTACAACTTGAAATTTTAGGGTTTATGTTTGGTCTTTTTTAAGTTTAGTTTTAATGTTTAGGTTTCACTATTTAGGACTTCGAATTTCAATTTTTTTTTTAGGGTGTATGTGATCTTGTTAAAGTTTAACTTTTAAATTTAACTTAGGGTTTACGTCTTGAGATTTTAATGCTTAGTTGTTAGGGTGTTTGTTTGGTCTTTTTAAGGTTTAGGTTTTGACATCTAGGACTTGAGATTTCAGGGTTTGTGTTAGGTATTTTTAAAGGTTAAGTTATAAGTTTTATTTTGGGGTTTTAGAAATTAAAGTTAAAACTTTAAGGTTTATTTTTAGGGTTTTTGTTTAGGTCTGAAATGAGAGCTTGAGGTCTAAAATTAGGGTTTAGGGTTTTAGGGTTTGGATTTAGGGTTTAAGGTCTGAATGATAGGATTTAGTGTTTGAAATTAAGGGTTCAAGGTTTGTGGATTTAAAAGAAAATGGAGATAATATAAAAATGAGGTTGTATTACACAAAACCAACACAAAACCAATATTTTCACATCAAATTACCAATTACAATTTTAGAATTGTCCTAACCTTTGCTTTAAACTCCTCTTTCTAAATCATTTTTAAATCTCTAATTGTTTTCAAATTGTTACTTTTTATTTTGCTCTTCCTCTCATGGTTGATGTTTACTTTACCTAGCCAAATAAACATCATGTACATCAAATGTTGATGATAACCAACTTGCCATGGTTGCATGTTCCTAGATTTCATTGTTGTTATTTCCTCCTTGGTTAGTTTTGAAATAGGAGTTTGCACCTTGATGAAGGTGATCACAACCCTAGTAAGTTCTTGGGAAACCACACCAATGGATAGTCCATCCAAATCATTAAAGGAAAGGCTTGGGCAAGGAGATGGGGTTAAGGTTACTAGTGTGCCATCAATGAAGTTTGTCACCTTTTTTAAATAGTTCAACCTACATGCTCATTCATGACTTTCAATTGTTCCAAAATTTCATCACATTACAACATTGCCCCTTTTAATCTTTCTTCATTGGAATTGCCCCAAGAGGGATACTTAATGTAAAGTTTGGGATTTACATGCATCAAATGACCATTTTTAAGGGGGGTATTAGATAATTGTTCAACCTATTTTTATCATCATATTATCATCTAATTTTTATATATACATATTAAAGTCACCATATATTAATTATAATCCATTCTTTCATATTATTACATATCCTCTATTATAATTCAATTGATTATTTGAATAAAATGTACCCTATTTTTAATTAATTAACTTTTAATTTTTACCCAACAAGCAATATATTGCACCCTATATTTTTACTCACGTATTTTCTACTTTTTTTTATTAGTGTCCCCCTCGGGGGAATTACCCATCTTTAATTTCTCCAAAGTCTCTTATGGACAATCCTTCAAGGTTTTTTTGGCAAATGGGACCTCAAGATATGCTTTCAAGTGCTCTTGATAAATGAATTTTCATAATGCATTTAGATTAACTATGTTATGTATTTTTTGTCAATGTTATAGGAAGCAAAATGAACATTGTATGATGTCAGTAATGTTTGAGCTAGATGAATTCCACAATTTACCAAGGCATCTTGTGTTGGCAAGGTTGTTTTGCCTTGTGCAAACAATAAACTTGAATTATTGATCTCCCCATCAAAATTCCAACTCTAGAATATTTACCATTCGATTTTAAAAACTAACACATGTGACACAACACTCAAACCTAAACACACATAGTCATTAAAAAATATATCACTAAAAAATTTAATTCTAAAAGAAAAAATTTTGGAAAATTTGTGTCACTAGAATATCATTCTTTAGAAAAATAATCATTCCACACTTTGAAGGTCAAAAGACACCCATATAGCCCATTGAACCCAACATTTTGGATTGTCCAAGGAATTACAAATTCATATGATACACTTGAATGTCTAAAACACACCTATAAAGCTATATAGAATAATCATCAAAGGTTGTTATTTGAGTGTTAAAAACACACCCATAAAACCATAAAATTTGTTTTGGATTTCACACATTTGTTCATTAGATTTCCATATCACTTTTTAGACCTCACAAATCCATGATCTTAACCATATAACCTTTATTTCATAACTATACAACAAAAGAGCCCATCTAGGACCACCCAAAAAGGTTGCATGCCTCCCAAAAACCTTTCAAATTCAAATAAAAACCTAAAAAATGTGAAATCGTCATAGTAACCATAATTGGTGATAATCATGTTGCCACATGAAGCTGCAAACCATTACAAACTAATCTTGTTCAAGTTCAAATAATGACCCAATTAGCCATTGAGGATCATAATCAAGTTTTCAAATGAGTTGCAAACCCTTACAAACTTGTATTTGAACAAATAATGACCCAATTAGCCATTTAAGATCATAATCAAATTGCCAAATGAATTACAAACTCCTACAAACTTATTCCAAATTCAAATAAAAACACAATTAAGCTTTTAGGATCATAATCAAATAATGAAATGAACATTTAATAGTGTAAACTTGACATCCATAAAGTAGCTTTTAATGAAAGTTGTTGGATGAAAGTAATAAAAAGTGCAAAAAACACATTGATGTTAAAGGATTGTTGAAGGGAAGGTAACCCTAACTTCCAAAAAAAGAAACAAAAGATGAATAAAAATAGTTGCAAACTAGAACTTTTAATGTATCATAATGAAAGTAAGAAGCACTACACCAAAACATGGTATATATTATTTCATATATGACTATATTTGTAATTTAAGATATGGCATTAGTGATTATGTGATTATGTAGCAAAATCAAGCTTGTAGCTTTTTCCATTGGTAATATATTTGGTTGTAATAATTTATATCATTCACCATATGATTTCTATAATTATATTATTGGATAGATGCAAGCTATGGCTCACTTTTGTGATCAAATTATGTTTTTTCCTTGGGTACCATTTATTCAAATGTTTGTGGTGATTAATATATCCTTAGATTTACTAATTGGGACTTGGATTTAAAGTAACAATTCATCATGAAAAGAATTATGCAATTATTTATTGATAAAAAATTCATTTGTTGGTAGTAATGGACTTTTAAAATTGAAAAATATGGATTGTTTGTCTGATTAGAATATCACAAAATGGAAATTTTTATATTGATTCACATTCCAAATTTGTTGTTGGGACTCAATATATAATGTAATATAAGATGAAAAATCATATGAAAAATCTTTTCTTTGAAAAAATTAATTGTTTAATAATTAGGGACTTTTGAATGGTTAAAATTTGACCATATTTTCATAAGTTCATATGAAGTGCACTTTTGGTTTGTTTTTCAAAAATATTGTCCCAAAAGCATATTTTTTGAAAGTTTTAGATGAGGCATTATTCCTTTGGACTTTATGGGTTTTTCTTTTAGGACTTCCAAATCAAAAAATGACATCAGCTACATTGAATATTAGTTTCACATAGATTTGGGAAGGTTTGTAGCTTATTGAACATGTATTATTGATATATTAAAATATTTATATTTTTTAAAATAACAACCATGTCCATTTGAATCATTTAAAAAAAAATTGTATGGACTTATAAGGAGTGTATTTTCTGTCATTTGAGCCATTGTACGATGCATTCATCCAATTAAAAAAACAATGACTTTCATTATTACAACCAAGAACTATAATTAAATAATAAGTATATTTGTTGGCATATGAAATGTAAACATTTGTTCAACCATAATAAAACAATGTGAACAATCTAGTTAAACATATTTATTAACCTATATTAAAAGCCTACCTAGATAGGTAAGTAAGTAGACTTAGGTAGGTAGGTAGGTTTAAGTTAGGTTATTAATTAGGCTTAATTAAATAAATATGTACCTTAGCTACCTACCCTACCCTATCCTATAATCTACCAACCTACATAGTGTAATTAACTATTTATTTAACATAGATTATGTAGGTAGGGTATATTTAATGATTACCTACTTGACCTACCTACTTAAATTACCTACTTAAGTAGTAGGTAGGTGCGTAGGTAAATAAGTAACCTAAGTTAAATGGGTAGGTAAACATAGGTAAGTAACTTAGGGTACATAAATAATTACATTAAAAATAAGTAGGTAGGTGGGCAAGTCAGTAAAAAAAGTAAATAAGTATGTAAACATAAGCAAATGGGTAAATAGCCTAAGTTAGGTAGGCAACATGTAGGTTGTAGTCAATATACATATAGTTCTTCATGTTGGTGAAAGATCTTCATTATTTAATATGGAAAAACATTATTCATGATTATTAAAAGGATCGACATGTTCCTAAAGCCCACACTTAAGCTCTATTATAACGGTCTACATATTTTGAAAGTAAAGCACCATAATTACCTATACCATATTGGCCAACAAATCCTAGTCATGCAAATATTTCAAAAAATTAATAATACATGTGGCACACCAAATTACAAAAGTAATATTATCCATGACTATAAACTAGCAAATGTTACATGTCACCATTCATAATGTTAATAAGGCTAACGTATATTAGTCAAGATACCTACATGCATTACCACCACATAGGTTTCAAAATGCCACATGTAAATGGAATTATCTGTTTTGATTGAAAATGTAAGTCATCAAAGTCATTTCCGACACACCTACTTTTGAAAGGGTGGTAAAACAAACAAAATTCAGTTAGTTTGGTCATTTTGGATATGTATTTTAGTCATCTTAGTCATCTTAGTCACAATGCTAAGGGCATAAAAAACATGTTTTTGTAGTAATTAAACGAAGGTTATCATGAATCTAACTTTACACATACATAAATCAAAAGGCATATAAGGAAGGAGAGGGTTCTTACACCTATTTAAAAATGGGAGGGATCTTATACCTTTAAATTTTTCCCACTCTTACGAAAGAGGTGTAATATCATCTACTTTTCTGGTTGGAAGGATGTTAAGAAATCTAAGGTGCCCTCCAAATACACCAAGATTTTTTTAGTGTTTAAAATGTAAATCCAAACTAATATTCATGTTTTATTGAATTATTTTCCAAGCATAGCATAAGGGAAAAAAAATTCAAGTTTGTAATATGAATATTGGAGTTATCCATAAAATACACCAAATTGTGAATATGGGGCTCTAGTTTTTAACAAAATTGGAAACATGATTGGAAATCAAAATGAAAACAATGCATATGAAACAAAGAAAGAACAAAACTAGTTTTCATACTTGAATTGGTTCCCCCCAATTATGCATTTGCTTTACTTTCAACTTCACTATTGCCCATATTCTTTAGTAAATAAAGTCTTGTGGGAATAAAATCGTACAAATTTTATGACCTAATATCCAATTTTATTAAAATTGTACCCTATTTTTCACACTTCACATGGCTATATTAAAAAATGAAGACAAGACATGGCTTACAAGGTCAAATTAGGTTCAAACATAGGGTGAGTTTAAGATAACTCAAATATGTTTAGATAATAATATTTGACATATCCTTTTTACAAACCTTATGATGAATACAAATGTTAGTTGGGTGTTTCCATGGTAGAGTGTAAACAAAAAGTAGTCACAATTTGAGATTTTTCACTAAAACACATTTTTAATGAGGGAAATGTGCAATTAAACATGAATAACATCCTAAATTGTCATAATGTTGTGAAATTGGTGCACATATCAACAATTCAATTGTCAATTGGAGTACTTTTTAATTTGCAATAGTGTGTCACAAGTATTGCAATGTAAGAAAGGACTAAGAAATACTAGTTTTAGTGGGAATTTGTCCATGAAACTTTGCATATACAATGAAACCAACATATTCCACATTAAAATTTTCAATTTGTCATAAAGTCATGAAGCTTATATTAAACGATACAAAAATATTATGTAATACATTATATTATTATAATGTTAATTATTATGATTTTTTAAGTTGCAAAATGTTCTTGCATTAAAAATGTAATTGGGTTGAGTGTTGTCTTTATCATTCTACAAAAATAAAGTGGAATTTTAAAATAAATGAAAAATGGTATTCTGTTGTTAAATAGGGTGTTCTAAATAACATTTATAAAATGATTGGTATACACTTACATAAAGACACAATTATGAATCAATTTCATTTTCATGGTTTATACAATTGTTTTTAGTTTTAAACCCCAAATCAATTTTAATGCAATTTCTAAAAGAACTCAAAGTGGGTGAAATTTCATTTTTTATTATTTTTGATACTTTATGTACTTATAGTTTTGACACAAAGTGTGTACACTATACCATGGAAACACCCAGTTCATCTTGGTAGGTTTAAGGTTTAAACCATTGTTAGGTAGTTATTACAAATAGGAACAAAACTTGAATTATTATCACAATGATTCTCAAAGTTCATACCAGTGTTGGCCAAATATTAAGAATAAATTTTTATTATCGCCATGCATATATAATGGCTAGATATGCACAAATGCATATTTAGATTTTGGCCATTGTCCATATTTGGTGCTATAAATAACCAAGAGATGCAAGGCACGTCAATATATATATGTGCATTAAATAGAAAAATCATTATGGATATCCATTGCTAGTATTTTATGATGAGCTTGGATATGTATAAATAAATTATACATGTTTAAGGGTCTAGGTATCCACATGTATATGCATATCCTAGTTTCAAGTTTAAGGTTTTGCCAATATCCTTTTTTTCCTTCGAACTTTTTATCACATTGAAAGTTTGCCATTGCTTTGTTATTTTGTTGTTTTTTGTTGTTTTTCTAGAAAGGATTTCAATGCACTTAAGCACCCAAACACTTAAACACACAATGACATGAGGTTTCTTTAGATTTTTGTTTTTATTTTTATTTTTATGAACTACACTCTACATCCTATTAAGATTTAAGATTTCCAAACTTTATGTTGTATCAACACTTTGTCAAAGAGGTACGTGGTATTGACATTGTAGGTCAAAGTGTTGTTGTAGTTCATTAGAACAAGCTGCGTTACTACTCATTGAAGTTTTGTTGCACTTATTAAAGTGGACTTTGTTGTAACTCGTCAAAGTTTTCTTGCACTTCATTAAAGTTTTATTCCGACTTGTGTCAAATTTTTATTGTGATTTGTCAAAGTGGATTTTTTCTAGCTTGTCAAAATTTTGGTCTCGCTTTTCATAATAGGTTTTGTTATTACTTGTCAAAGTTTTGTTGCAACTCATTAAAATGGTTTTGTTGCAACTTTTCGGAGAGTTTTATTGCAACTTGTTGAAACTCTATGTAACTTGTCTTGGAGATCTGAGCATTTTGTGAAAGGTGTTCAAGGTTTGAGAAAATTAAGAGATTGGTGAAATTGTTTGAATTTTTTGGTTGTAGTTCCAAGTGTCGTTGCAAGTTGTAAGAATTTTAATCCAATTCATCAAAGATTTTGTTACTATTTATCAAAGCTTTAAAGGTTCACTACAACAAAACCATGTCCTTTAAGAACACACATTTGACTATGACTAATTTTTAAGATTGATTTGCCCAAGTTGGCAAAAAGAGATAGTTTTGACTAATCTCATGTTTATTTGACTTCATGTTTGTGTTATTATGTTTCAAACATGTGTTTCACACTAATAATTGTCAATGGTTTACATGAACAACTTGCATATGAAAATGAAGTTAGCAAATTTATGAATAAGAAATTCAAATTGTTATGCAAGGTAGGTACATTTTTGTTTTTGGCAATATTATTGTACTATTGTACTCTTCATTTGATGAGTTTCCAAGGCATCATCATCTTCTAAGAATGTTATTTCCAATGCTTCTTCATCAATGTCATCTTCATTGGATGAAAATTCCATGGCATCATTTTAAATTTCTTTCCCTTGTGGTAAAGGGGCATGTAATCCAAGAAAATCTTGATCACTTCCAATTGTCAACAAATTAATTGTTGGTCCATTACCCTTTGCATTTCAACTCATCTCCCTCAAGGTTCATTCTTCAAAACTACCTTCCACCTTAATTCAGAAGGGTCATCAAAGAAGAATATTTGCTCCACATGTATATGAAATGCAAAGGAATCTTATGAAAATGGGAGCATTTCATTAATTAAAGTTCACCAATGTAAATCCATATTCATTTCGTTTCATTGTCAATCTTGTCCCCTTGTAATTGGCCTTTACCCAATAATAGAATAACATAATGACACATGTTGTTCCATAATCTAGCTCCAAGATTTCTTCAACCCATCCAACATATTCCAAATTTGCTTTGATGGGACTACTATCTTGTCCACTTGATTTACACATTGTTGTGAAAGTAGTAACTACTCCAGAATCCATTGTGACCAAATTTGTTTCAACATTCTTCACACGGATATGGTTTCCATATGCATACATAGCTTGATATAATGTTGCTTTCAATCCAAGAGGTAGAGATAGTTGAATGGCCTCATGATTAATATTTTCATCATTTTCCTTTGTTGAAGATAAAGCTTATGGAAACCAATTTCATAAGGCAACAAGTCCAATTCAAGTGGATATCCCACCCTCCCTATCCTAGCACCCCTCTAATGAAGTCTTTTGTATACCTTTCATTCTACTTCTTTAAGTTCCATTTGTAATTCATGCTTCCTGAAAAAAAATCCACAAAAATCTATTATCAAATGACGTCCTCATAATACAAAAAACTTATGCAATTATAAATTATAATTAACATTTATAGCAAGATGCAATAGTTAATTATATCCAAAAAATAAATAGTACATTCGACCTTGTAGTTTAGTCACACTTGAACTAAAATACAAGAAGACATCTTGTAATTTAAAAATATCAATATAATTAACCACATGAAAAAAAAAATTGTTCAATTTTGTAAAGCTTAAAATTGTTCAATATATGCCAACGCACATTCTCCAAGTTTCCAATGCTACTACATTCTTTATGACAAAAGAATGGGCCCAATGTTTAAATTCAGTAGTCGTGGTTTTCATCTACCCAAAACCTTGAGGCACTTCATCGTACATGTTTTGGTCTTCATAATCATCCCAAACTTGGCGTTCTATAGTTTAAAAATTTTACATGTACTCTGTGCAAAATCTAATTGCTTCTTCCATTGTGTAACCCTCAGCCATGCTACCCTTGAACCTTGCCATGTTCTAAACATAAGTTTTCAAGATTTTACATATCTTTCCATGGGGTGCGTCCATTGAGTATGTACAAGGCCACACAACTTTACTTCTACCACTAGATGCACCATAAGATGTGTCATAATGTTGAAAAGATATGGAGGAATGTTTTTTTCCAAAAGACAAAATGTGATGGTTGCTTCTTGCTTCAAATCACTCATCATATTAAAAGCAATGGTTTTTGCACAAAGTCTTTGAAACACCTCGTTCATATGAATGATAGCAAGTCGAAGACCCCTAATCATGAAGGTATATACACAAAGGGGTAAAATTTGCTGCATAAGGACATGGTAATCATGTGCTTTCAATCCTTTTAACTTGCTTGTGCCCATATGAATCTATTTCTTGATCATGATTAAATCCCAACAAACAAAACCCAACCTCTAATGTAAGAGGAATGTTCAAAAATACAATGTGCCCATACCATATTCAAAGGAAAGCAACAATTGTTGAATATGTACCTAGTAGTGGCAAAAACAGATTCAAAATTGTGATAATTCCATATCTGCAAGCACCACATATGGTAATTAAAAGTCCAAGGGTAAAAATGCATATATATGCAAAAAGACTCTGTAATCTTTGATGAAAATGCTTTTCATGAAATCAATTACCTTAAACCAAGTCCATAATTCAATTTTATGTAAATTTGACAATTATGATTACATGGCACCAATTATAAAAAAAAATGTCAAAAAAAGATTCAAACTAATGATGGGCCATCATTTTCATGAATTTTAGTTTTTGCTTCAAACACAAGCAAATGCAAAAATCTGGTTCTACAATTATGGATATTCAAATTGGAAATGCTTGGACTTTCTATTTCCACTTCTAATCCATAGATGACAATTGAGTAACTAACATTTTTTTCTAACTTTCTTTTTTAACTAAGGAGTTGAAGGCATCTACCTCATAATGGCAAAAATAATGCCAATAAAAAAATAATTTATAACAAAAAAAATAACAATGTTTTGAAAAAATATAATTCAAATGTTTTAAATGGTTTTTGGAAAAATTAGAACATTGCATAAGAAACTTATACTTGGCTTCATTACTAGGAAATGAATTTGAGTTCATTCTGGGTTTCACTAGATTTTAAGTGAATTTGGACATTTTTACCTAATGAAATTGTTTAACCCCTTAGTGAACAGGGACTAGTTGCTATGGACAATGACTTGTTTCACTAGTACCTATTGAAACAAGGTTACTTTCAAGTGAAATATAAATTTACCAAACCATTCACTTGCTAGTTGATTAATTAACCAATATGGAAATCAATTAAATTTTAATTATTTAATATATAATATTATTGTTAATTTCATGATTTTTAAAACCTATTATTTATTGACACATGCCACTACTTAGGCTAGGTTAAAAACCTAGTCTAGGTAGGTAAATAGGCCACATAATCAACCTAAGCACCTATTCTAAGAATTCGATAGGAAAATATTCGGTCAACATACCATTGTTGATCACACACAACACCATCCATGAATGTTTGATCCTTTGACCTTTGAAATGGGGCAAACACCCTTACCATCAATCCACCCCACATGTTGTGATAATTTGTTACATTACATTATATTTATCAAATACTTCATTTTAAACATTACAAAAACATAAACTTTGAAAATTCATATCTTATTGAAATTTTGTTCAAATGAAATGATTCAAATTTACTTTTTTTCAAAATTCGATAATGTACATAACTACATTTATTTCCTTTTGAAAGCTTAAAATCATTTGAACAAAAAAATAATTGAATATCATTATTCAATAACATTTCAATGACCATTTTTTTGAAAAAAAAAAGTTTAATAAATGAATAATGTTTTTGTTAATATACTATAATACCTCTATTAAGCTACTTTCAATTATTATATGATTTTTTTTTAAAATTTAAATGATTTCACCCTACATTATGTATTGCTATTTATGACTATTTTCAATTACTTTTGGTTATTTTTAATTATTTCACTTTAGGCTACCTTTGGTTATTTTAAGTTAATTTTGACTATTTTAGCTTATTTCACCGTAGGCTATTTTTATTTATTCTAATTTTTTTTGGGTATTCTATGTTTTTTTGGGTATTATAAATTATATCAGTTTAGACTACTTATAGTTATTATAAGTTACTTTTGGATATTAAAGGCTATTTCACCTTATGTTATTATTGGCAATTTTAGGTTATTATAGGCTATTTCACCTTTTTTTATTATAAATTATTTCACCCTAGATTATTTTTGGCAATCTTAAACAATTCTAATATATGGCTATTGGTTGTTTTTTTATTAGTGCTACTATTGGTTATTAATGGCTATTGGTACTTATTTTATTTGTGGTTATTAATGTTTTTTAGTGGTTATTTTATTAATAGTTATTGGTGGTTATTCTATTAATGGCCATTAATAATTATTGTATTAGTGGTTATTTGGTTGGTGATTATTCTATTGGTGGTAATTTTACTAATGGCTATTGGTGACTATTTTATTAATGGCTATTGATGGTTATTTTATTAATGGCTATTGGTGGTTATTCTATTAATGGCTATCAGTGGTTATTTTATTAATAGTTATTGGTCGTTATTTTATAAATGACTATTGGTGGTTATTCTATTAATGACTATTAATGGTTATTCTCTTAATGGTTATTGATGGATATTCTATTGGTGGATATTGGTGTTTATTAATGGTTACTCTCTTAATGGTTATTGATGGATATTCTATTAGTGGATATTGGTGTTTATTAATGGTTATTATATTAATGGCTATTGGTGGCTATTCTATTGGTGGATATTGGTGATTATTAATTGGTATTATATTAATGACTATTGGTGGCTATTCTATTGGTGGATATTAGTGATTATTAAATGGTATTATATTTGTGGCTATTAGTGGTTATTTTATTAATGACTATTGGTGTCGCAACCCTAGCTTTGGGCTCCCAACCAAGGCAAGGGGTTGCAAGGTTGCGGGCCAAAAGGAAGGAAGCCCAGGAGTCAAGGCAAAAGCATTGCAAGGTTGCAAGCCAAAAGGAAGGAAGCCCGGGAGCGAAGGCAAAGAAGGCATTGGAAGGGTGCGGGCCAAGAGGAAGCCCGGGAGTCATCACATACTCCCGGGAGTTTAAGGAAGTGCAAGGGAGTGTGAAGGAGTGAACACTCACATTCCCAAGGCAACTCCCATTTTAGGAAAGGGAGTTCCGGTGGACTTCCAAACTTCAGAGGGCGAGTTGAAGGGTCAAATCTTAATGGATTGTTGCGCTCTTTATACCATGGGAAAACTCTTGAAACGTAGATGTCTAAAATGGGCTCGCATTGTTCATTTGAACATCTGAAACAAAAGTTATGGCCAAAAGAAGGGCCAGGAACCCGACATCTGATTCTAGAGTGAGACACGGCGTTGGAAAGCTCTCGAGGAGAGCTACAACTTTGGTTTGGACCTCGTCGCGATCAGACTCCGCAGTCAAGAGTTATGAGCTCCCAAAGTCCTAGGGCTCTAATCGGGACAATTTCGGGACAATTTCAGGACTCCAACTTGGGAGTCCTGGGAAAAATAACCATATGGATGTAGCCTCCGTAGAGAGCTGCAGAGTATACTATAAGGGGGAAGGTGGTGGCTTCCCCCAAGTCCGCGCTGTGGTGAATCTTGTGTGTCCGTGTTGCCCGTGGCTCGTCCTAGCACCAAAAGTGCTCCAACTATGCACTAACCACTTTGTGTGGATTTTGAACAGGCCCGTGTGAGTGAGTAAAGCTTGTCAAATCTTCCTAATCCCATCTTGGAGCTTCGGCACGCCCCTCAACCCCTCAAAGTGCCGTGAGCTAGGGAGCGTGCCCCGACTCCTACTTCTTCCGCTATTTTCCTACTTGGGCCCACATTTAGGCCCTGTGAGGAGTTGGGAGTACGTCAATTGGTGATTATTGTGTTGTAACCCATTGGTGGTTATTGATGGTTATTTTATTAATGGTTATTACTGGTTATTATACAATAAATTATTGTTTGTTATTATATGTTATATTACAACTATTGGTGATTATTATATTATTAATTATTGTTTGATATTCTATGTTACAATCATAGTCTATTGGCAGTTATTATATTATAAGGTATTTCAAATTATTTTTCATAGGTTTTTATTTTCTATTTTAAGTTATTTTTACCTTGGGTCATTATATTTTGTTTGAGATTATTTGAAATTATTATATTTAGGATAAAATAATTTATAATAACATAAAGTAGAATGACCTTGAATAATTTGAAGTATAACTTGAAATAACATATATTAATTTAAAATAAAATAACATAAGGTATAGCTTAAAGTTAGTTAAATAATTTAATTTAGAATGACTTAAAAGCTTATAATAAATTAATTAATATGCCTTAAGGTAAAATAACATATAATAATTTAGGTACAATAATTTGTAATAGCTTATAATAACATAAAATATAAGTTAAAATAACTAAAACAACTTAAAATAATATAAGGTATATCATAAAATAACATAGATAGAATATTTTTATAAACATAGAAATAAACCTATTTGTTTTAGTAAATTGTAATAGTGAATTATCTTAACTAGTAGTGAAATATGATGTCTACATAGTGATATTATAATGAAATAACTTTCACTAGGGTGAAATCAGTGAAATGCAATGAAGTTATTTCACTTTCAAGGTCCCATACTAATTTAAGCTAGTAAATTGCACCACATTTTGGTAGTAATGCTTGTATTATTTTGCTCTGCCATGTCTGGTGATGTGTTTGGCAACCCTTGTCTTGGTGGATACAAAGACTTTGTGAGCAACCAAAAGTTTAACCTTCTTTTATTTTTTAATAGGGCTTTCAACAATTTGATCATTAAGAAGTTCTTTATCTAACTAAACTTGTCAATTCCTCATCCTCTCCCTCCTCTTCCAAGTCTTCTTCAATACCTTTGGGATCTTTTTAACTAGCATTTTCTAATTCCAAGTTTTTCTTCACCCCTTATTTCTGTTTTTGGGCTTGGGGGCTTTGTTGGGGTGGTTGTGCAAAGCCAACAACCCCAATCATTTTGCACCTACACATTCTTAAAAGGAGATGTTATAGTTGTGTGTGCAATTGGTGGTTTTGTTGTAGTTGTTAGCTTGGTGCTCCCAACAAATGGGCTAATGGGAAACATGAAGTTTAAAACTTGGACTATTCAAGACTTGTATGGACTTTATTTAAAGATCTTGAATTCTTAATGGACTTTAGGGGAAACACACCCATCTACATGAATATTTAAGATTGTTGAAAACAATTGTTGCAAATCAACAGTGAGTAAATGGATATACATGGAATCAAAGGATTGATATAGACTTGTATGGATTACAATCAACAACTATGAATTATTAAAGGACTTGACCAAAGTGTCCTAGGACTTATGTAGGCTTGTATGGACTATAATCAACAATTATGGACCATCAAAGGACTTGACCAAAATGTCAAAGGATTGTTATAAACTTGTATGGCTTATAATCAACAATTCTAAACTATTAAGGGACTTGACCAAAGTGTCAAAGGATTGATATAAGCTTGTATGGACTATAATCAACAATTTTGGACTACTAAGGACGTGACCAAAGCAACAAAGGACTAATATAAACTTGTATGGACTATAATCAACGATTCTAGACTATTAAGCTTGGATGTAACCAAAGTGTCAAGGACTATTACAGACTTGTCTAGACTATAAAAAGAAATTATGAATTATTTAAGGACTTGGCCAAAGTATGCATGGACTATGCTTAATAACATTAAATTTTGAATGGACTCTTATGAACTTAAATTAATATTTGGTTTCCACCTTGAAAGATGGGGAATTATATTACATTTTTATGGATTTGTAAATATTTACCTAGATCTATAAGTGCTAGATTCAAAATTGTGCATTATGATACTGAAGACATGTGCACAATGTGGTCTACACATGTAGCATGTGAATTTAAACATTATAGATGATTGAACAATGGCAATGGTAGAACTAACAAATGTGTCCAACCAGTAAACAACGTCAAACTTAGATTGACCACAATAAAACAGAATTGTGTTATCTAGAGACAAAATGGATAGTACTTGGAAATAAAACCTCAAATTTCAATAGATGGACAACAAATTGGAACATTTCAAGAGACTATAATGGCATTCAAAGATAAGTAAATTGATCAAATACCTTCAAATTGACATGGTGGTGTTGGAAGTACTTGTGTACTAACCTCATCTCCTTCCACGACCCTAGTGTC
The DNA here is from genome assembly GCA_963920785.1 of Sphagnum contortum. Taxonomy (NCBI): domain Eukaryota; kingdom Viridiplantae; phylum Streptophyta; class Sphagnopsida; order Sphagnales; family Sphagnaceae; genus Sphagnum; species Sphagnum contortum. The sequence goes on from OY987278.1 coordinate 19,230,598, forward strand.
ATCCAAACTGGGCTTCTTGATTCCAAAAAGTATCCACTAGTCTACATGCATCTCATCCTCACAATATAGACACTTTGAAGAATGTGATAAATGAATAATTGCACACCAGGAATGATAAACATGTTTACAAGAAGCAAGTTTATAATCCCATGCATGACCAAAACCCTTATTACAAAATGGACATGGTAAAAGGAAGAATTCAAAAGTAAAAATTGGAAAAACATGATCATTAGCCCAAAAAATGAATGGCAAAGGTGACAATGTGATTATTAGATGCTAGTTCCCATTTTTCATACATTGAACCTGGGCGTAAAGTGCAGATTTTTGTCGCCTCCAGATATCCACCTTTCTAACAAAGCTTGTCCAAGCTTCACATGCCTTTACATTCTTGGCTGAAACCCTAAAAAATTCACCCTTTGTTGTTTCCAACAAAGTTTTGAAAGACTTAAGCATAAGGCCATGAGATCCAAGTTTTGTTGAAGATTCTTTTGCTTCCACAAGTGTGGGTCATGTCTTCTTTCTGAGATTGCAAATCCAAAAAAATTAAGTTTAGGGTTTCCATACTTCCTTGTAATTATAAAAGCTCACCATCTACTCCCACTAATAACCTTTTACAATCCCTAACTTGGTTTGAATTCCTTTGAAGTTTTGTAACAACATCATCTTTGGCTTTTGAAAGGGATGAAACAAAATCTTTTGATGTTGGCACATCTTTCTTTAAAATAATAATATGTTCTTGCCATTTTGTGATACATGCTACGAGTTGTAGTTCATGTGCATGATGACTTTGGTTGCATGGTTGAACCATGGCATTTGTTTGAGTGTTTTTTTTGTCTTCTTTGTCTAGTTCGACACCCTCATAATCACCAATAATATCAAATTTCCCACCTCCAGACTTCCCACCTTCAAAAAATTCCCACCTTTTGATCCTTCTATAGATTGTGTCCTCCTAAGTTGATCATGAATTGTCCATTCGGCAAACACAACCTAGTTGATGTCTTGACCTTTTCTTTGACAAACAAAACTTCAAGCTTTCGCTTTATTGATCATGTGGATGTTTAGAACTTGCATTCTCTGCTGTGCAATCATCCATAAGTTGTATATCTCAACTATCAACACCTCATCATTTGACCATGAATATCAATAGCCATTCCTACTTACTTGGCCGAAACAATGTTTCTACTTCAGCCTTTTCAAAATCCTTACCAAGCTTCAAACATTTACGTGATGGACCCTTACCACAAATGTGGTATTATTCAACAAACTAATTCCGAGAAAAAGGTTGTTTCTTATCAAAGATGATGACAAGTGGTGTGTCGTAGAGAGTATCGACCCAAGAAGACATGGTTCCTTTTATTTTCACCTTCTTCAACTTATAAGGATTTGTGCTCAGACTACCCCCACCCAAACTTCCACACAGACTAACATTTGCATGAAGAGAAATTAAACTACCATTACCATTTTCATTTTCACTAATTGACATGGGAAAAGAGTAAAACAAATTCAATAATCAACATTAAAATTGCACTATCATGTGCATGGGTTTGCACTACACTGAAGTTCACATGCACTTCAATCGGTCTAATGATTGAAGTACGTAAGTGAAAAAGAAGACCATGGGAATTATGTCCAACACCTGCACCTAGATCAATGGTGAAGATCATTAAAGAGTTTGATGAAAATGTAGCAGGTACATTTCAAATTTTCCCACTAAATCACTTTGACCAATGGGAATGACAAAATTCACATCATTTCCTGTTAGATTAACCTTATTACCTAAACCCCCCTATTTTCTTGCTCCCTACTATTTAGGTTTTTCTTGGGACTGCTAAGGACTATTTATCTGTCAATTTTGGTCCACCTTACCTTGCATCTACCCAAGAGGGAACTATTAATGCTCACCAATATAGATTGAGTGAAACTCATCATGGCCAAATTTTTGGAGGTGTTGTCTAATTGTTGACCGGATTAGAACTTTGGACCCATGGCAATTATTACAAGGACATTGGTATTATGTAAGACCCAAATTATTTGTTTATACTTTTTCACATTCCCACAATTTATCATGGTTGACAAATTGTGAAACTTGTCTTGTTGGATTGTCTTTAATTTCTAACTCCATCTTTAATAAACGAAACATAAATTAGTAAAAAAAATCCAAGATATAAAACATTTTCAAAAACTTGTAAACTATTTATAATTTAAAAGTCTTTATCTTATCCACACTATGTGTTATACATACTATGAAATGAGTACATCTGACAAACATTTGCTTGGTAGACACAAATGTTGGACAAATAAACTATGATGCATGTAACGACAAACTTGATAAGGAGTGAGAGGTTGTGATCTTGTATATACTACAACAAAAGGTGTCCTTGTACGCTAAGTGATTTCATTAGATTTTGAGTAAATTCATTAATTTTAGTAAATGGGGACTAGTTGGAGAGTAGTGAATTCATTGGTCTAGTGAACAGGGACTAGTGAACTACACCCACATTTTATAGTAGTGGGATGTGGGAGTAGAAGTCAAAGTTCACTTGTGCGAGATTTTTTTTTGGAACGACGTATATTACATCCAACTTTTGTTCACATGGCCAAAAAAGTTGTCATTTAGTATTAAAAACTAAGGAACAAAAACATAGAGCATAATAATGCCAAACTACGCAACTTGAACTTAGCACCTCTTCTACCTCAGTATGTAATTGTCATCTTTTTCTCATTATATTCTTATTATGATGCTAGGAATTGTTTTGACTAAAAATGAAGAAGTTAAGACATAGCTTCGAATAGAAACTTGAAAACTAGTCACTAAGTGGGAAGTCACAACTCTACAAGTTTTAGTTGAGAGAGTGAAAAAGCCAAGACCTAATTCAAATAGAAATTGGAAATTTGATTAATGGGAAGTGTGGGGTGCAATTTACTTTTGTCTTATTATGGAGTTTAGGTTTAAGGCACTATCATATACTAAAGTTTTGTAGCACGCATAATCACATACATCGATTTAGAATCCAAAAGCAAACTTGCATTTTAGAAGGCACCAAAATAAAGTGAAGCAAGTGAGATAAACAAGAATTTTTTTTCAACTTGTGCATTAGGTTGCAACTCTAAACCCTAGCTCAACTTTTCATTACATTTCTAAAACCATCAATTAGGTTTATTGTAGTCATTGCATCTCCAACCTTAGCTAGAGCGCTTTTGAGACCACTTCAACTTCTAGGTCATATTTTTTATGTTTTTAGTTTGGCATTGAAATGGTGTTGAACTTGTCATGGAGAAGGCAAAGATGCACATTTTAGGGTTGATACAATTCTAATGTCACATTAGGCCGTTACTTTGATGATTTAAATTTCCTAGCTAAAGTTTACATAAATTGATGTAATATGTAAACATTGCACTTGGATGTTTTTCTTCTTGAATACAATCTATGTGTGCAAAGCTCCGTTCGATCCTCCAAACTTAGTGTAGATTGCCTCATTTTAGAAAAAATTAAATGCTCTTTCTTCCCACTACCACAAAACAAATTATAAAGAAGGTTTTGGACCCCCCCCAATGATTGATGATGATGTGGTGCCTTTAGAAGATGACGACATTTGGGTTGCATTTGATGATGATTTTGATGATGGGTTGTGAACAAATGTGATTGTTGCTAATATCTTACCACCTAACATGTGCATCCTATTGTTGGGACTTTTGGATCTAGCATGGCACTTGTTAACTTTGTGAATGTTATCTTGCTTGCATTAGGGCAACAAACATTTAATCAATAGTCATTGGGCTTGGAGTAGGTAGGAGGATTAGGGGCTTTGGGGTAAATGGGATTAGGTGGGTTGGGTGGTCAAATAGGTCTACAAAGTCAGATGGGAAATTAGCTCGGGGCCCTTCAAAACCTAATTGCCCTACAAAACTTACTAACCTAAGCCATTGCTAAAACAAATGCAACAATTACTATGACCCCATCCATGGTACTTCCTACTGTGGAGGATGAAGAAGAGTACTTGGGTCAATTACCAAGTGAGCCTACTATCATTCGTGCATCAAGGTTAAGGGTTCGTAGAAGAAGGATTGAGTCTATAACAAGAGCTAAAGCTCCTATACACAAGATGAATGGGAAAAAACCTTATTGGGTTTATGCAACCCAATAAGGGTAATGCAAAGGGTAGACCTATTAGCTCAAGGAGATATATGTGGGGGTCAACTCTTAGAGGGTACTCCCGTGGATTAGATCTAAGCATCATAGAAGTAGATGAGTTGCAAGCTCAAATAGTTGAAATGGTGTAACTTTCAAATGGGATTGAAGATTTGGATAATTTTTGATTTTGAATTCTTCCTCTTCTAAAGAAACATGTGCAAATAAGTTTTAAAGGTTTTGAAATCTTTTCTTTCTAGTTTTTGAGATCAAGTTCATAACATGTTCATCATAATATTGTGGATCCTTAATTCAAATCATTACAAGTTGCAAAAAAGTTGGTGGGACATGGGGATGCAATCCAAGTTGTTTCTAAGTATGAGTTTTTGTGCCAAATAATACCATGAAAGATTACCAAAAAGTTGAAGGTTCTTTGACTAATAACAATTATGAGTTGATTGAAAAAGCAAAATGTTTTGAAAATTTGGATGTACATGGCAATTACTGATGCACAAGTATTCAATTCCCATTTTCATTTTATTTTCAGCAACAAATAAATATTTTGTTGTTGTCATTAACATTTCGAAGGTTTTGCAATAGGTTTTCTCAAGAGGGTTTGAAAGGAGTTTATGTACAAGAGCTAAATATAAAATGGCAACCTATTGGAAAGACAAGGTTATTGGGTGGGATAATTGGGGTGGGGTTTAGGGTGTTGGTGGGGCAAGCGACTTGCATTACAATGGGCAAAGTTTTTTTGAGAATTAGGGTTCAATTCCCTTGCAAGTTCTTACAATTTTAGAATTTTGTATGCTCTTGTGTGAATGGAAACAAATTGTGATAATGTAGATTTGGAATATGCATAATCTTTGTATGTATTTGTGATTATTGTAAATTAAAAAATTGACAAATTCATATCCATTAAAGAAACAAAATTGAACTTGAATCCAAATCTGCTTTAACAAATAAATTGCTGGAAATTTTCAATGAATATCCATTTATTATTACTTTTTATAAAATATGCTTTATTGGTATTCCAGACTTAACTTTAAAATGTGATATTTGACCAACACTGGTTCATACCCGTGATTCTATTAAAAAATTGAAGAACCAGGTCTGATACAATTATCACAGCTTTCAATTTTTTGAAAAAATCAAACAACAGCTAATAGAACCACTGGTTCTGTATCAGTTCTTTCATGAAAACTGCTGGTTCTTTGAGGTGTGCTTGAAGTAATTGGAGCCAGCATTTCTTTGATGCTGATTTTTTTTGAAAACATTTGAAACAGGCAGTTCTCTAAGTCTGAAATACTTAAATAACTGGAAGGGGTAGTTTTTTTATAATTTCAAACACCACACACCACCTCTAGCTTGTGGATGTTAACATGTCTCACTCATATATCAGGAGCACAATTATGCAAAATAGTGCAGATTGAAGCAGACTGTTACAGAAAGAGCAAAAGAAATGGAGTGTTCTCGAACATGGGTGGTCCTCTTCAAAGGACAAGAAAAGTAGGCAAAGCAAGAAAACAACTACTGACCATTGACATTTGTTCCATAAACATGACAATTTGTGCCTAATTTGGCATCTCTAACACCACTACAGTCCCGTACTAAATTGGGACAAGTTGATAATAATATCAGATTTGATGTAGACTCTTTTTTATCTTCATCGCCTGCCTTGTAAGGCAGGCAGGGACATTGTGTTGAGAGTCATTGTAGACTATAGGAGCTTCTAAAGATTTTGGCCACTCAAAACTAGGTCAGATTATTCATCTTAAATTGGTTTTGAATGCTTTTCATCTTTAAACAAGTCACATTCATTTCTTATGACGTGGTATCAACACCCATGAGAGTTTAGAAGACTACGAGTTTTATCTCTGTATCCCCATTGAGCAATTGTCTAGTTCTTCTGAACAATGATTTTGGATTATGCTAGGCTTTCTTGATGATGACCCTAAACCCCTAAACCTTACAAGTTATAGAGGTTCAATTTGCCACTAGTCCATGTTAAATGACTATAGGTCCCTGTTATTGTAAGGGTAATGGAGTTAGCTAGTCATCCACAAACTCTTCAGGGTTAAGACTTTAGGAAGGGCGCTATCCCATCTTACCTTTGATTCATTCTACTTAGAAAGTGACCACTTCTGAAACAATCATAGCCTTATAACTCTAGGGTAAAATGGCATCTAACTCAATTCCTAATTCGCAAAGGAAGGGGAAAGACAAAGTGTTTAAGGAAGATTGAACAATAAAAATTGGGTGACTAAAATTATATAAATAAACATTCAAGAACTGATTAAAATTCAAGTTAATATGAAAGTTTGAGTGTAGCAACTTAAGGTTTAATCCCCATAGAATAGTAAGGGAAAACTGAAAGAATTGGACACAATTTGTGATCTCTGTCAATTAAAATTCTGAAACATCTATAACATGTCAATGCATACTTTTTTACATCAACTGCTTTCACAGTTTTGATGAAATACTAGGCTGATATTTGACAAAGAAAAATATGTGATAAATGCACTTGTATAAATGCATATATTGCATGTTAAATCCAAGGAACGCACCTTTTAGGTTGAATATATATATATATAAAGAAAAACCTGATTGATTTGTTTAACATATTAATTTTCAGTGATACAACTACAAAATGTTAATGGTTGCATTATTTTTAATCAAATAAACAAATAATCTTATCACCACCACAATTGGCCAACCACATGGCATCAAGTAAAACCTATCAATTAAGGCAATGGTATTGAATGGTCATGGTTGTTTATGACCTACCACAAACAAGCATGACATAAAAGGTCAAGGTTGTTAACTATACCACCTTCTTTTAATTTACAAAAATTGATCAAATGTTATTTAGGAAATTTAATGTAATAATTATATATTGAACATGTAAATTAGGATGGGTCATTTGAATAGATTTTTAAATTTTCAAACCTATAATATATTATAAGTATAAGAATTCAGTTAATTAAAAATGTGCATTTATCATCCATGTTGACGAAATATTTTTATGTTAATTTATTTTTTCCTGCATAAGCTTGAATTTTTGGTACACAAGGAAAAACGAAAAGGATGAGGGTGGGGGGGGTGGGTGTTTCTCTCACCTACATTGGTCCTCATGAGGAGTTTCACCCTCAGTTTTCAATTTTGCGTTAAATGCACATTGACTAGGATGATCACATTCTTCACTAAATCAACTTTTCTGAAAATAATGATAAATTTTTACAAATCTTGTGAACTGATACTCAGTTTCACAAAACATACCCAATTTCGCTCCTTTTATCGTGATGAAACTCAAATTGGGGATGAAATAGGTCTTAGAGAGTCAAACTAGGGCCCGAACACAGGGTGACTTTACAGATCACAACTGTCCATTAACCAAAGTCCAGCACCATCTACGAACAAAAGTCTTACCAGGAAATACTGAGATTTAATTATTTTAATACCAAGGGTTAAGTTGTCAGTTGATACCAAATTGGATTAAGGTTTTTTTAAATTAAAAAATTAGTTCACAGAACCTCGATATATTTTTTAATTCAAATTTTTGGGCCTAAAACCAGAATAGCTAGGGCCTCCGTCCATCTCAAGTTGCGTCTTAAACCAGCGTAGGTGGCCACCGACCGCCCGCCCCCGGCCCGTTGTTCCATCGGAGGGAGGCGCTGCAGGCGAGGAAGATGGGCCTGGGCAGTATAAAGCCCGTCGTTCCTTGTCCGCCAAAGCACCCTTGCACACTGCGAGCGAGTAACGCCCTTCCTCGCGGATCTCTTCGTCTCTCTTTCTCTTTCGCTAGCTGGACCAGCGTCTCCTCCTGCACTGGTTTTGCGCTTGCTTGCTCGCTCGCTTGCTTCTAATTACCGTGCTGCTTCTTCTTCTGCTTAGCTTAGCTGCTTGTTCAATTCTCGAACTCACTAAAACTTTTCTTTGTGCTCATCAATCAATCCGTCACGATGTCGGCCTGCGATAACGGAACATGCAAATGCTGCCCCAGGTGCGGCTGCCGCGCCACCTGCACGTGAGTAAAATATTTCTCTGTCGTCGTCTCCCTCCTCCCCCGCGCCTCTAATACCTTCTGCACCCACGCGCCCACCTTCCCGCTGCGCTGCTGTTTGTTTGTTTGTTTGTTTTCTGCGTATACAATTGATCACTGCTGTTGAGATGATTCTCATGAGTATACTTTTTTGCGTTGATTCTTCGATGGTAGCGCTATGATGCTTGCATTCAAACGGGGGACTTATTACGGGATTTTTTAATTTATGTTTTAAATGCATGTGAATTGCTGGCTGGATCTGTGCAGGTGCAACAGGAGCTTGGGGTTCGAGGTGCCACTGACATGAAGAGGTACTTACTAGTGTCTCCGTCACAAAAACCCCTAATCCCTATTCACTTTGTTACGACACAGTCTGATCATGAGTCTGGCATCCCCTGCTCCGCTCAGATAACTTTAACAACTCATTCTCATGTGATACACTTGGTTTCAAGGAGAGAGTATGGTGGTGCAAACCATTTCGCCTACCCCCCGGTTCTTGCATGATGCTGTTTGCAGCTAATTATTCCAAGCTCATCAAAACTAGAGAAAGCATTGAACAACGAGCAATTAATTCCCAGCTACTTAATTAATTCCGTCTGGTCGACGCATTGATTGTGTGCGTGTGTGTTTGTATCCTTCATCCACAATGTCGACTAGGGACCAACTCTTTGATTCCCTCATGAAGAAGAATACACCGTATTATGTAAGTAGGGCATGCTTAAGAACCTTACACTGATCTGATCAGTGCATCTTTCTTCTTTTACAGCTTCGCCATCGAGACCGCCAAGTGCGGCAACCGACTGCTCGCCATCGTGCCCACATCCCGACAGCAGCAGCAGCAGCGTCACGGATGTAAACGTTGATCTCTTCTTCTTCGCCGTTGCGGCCGGAGGGACGGGAAAGTGCGGCTGTAACCCTCATGGCTGCACATGCGACCGTGCTAAGGAGGACTTCGGAAGCTGCAGTAGGTTCTTTGATGAGGCCTGAAAGACCTGCAAAGAAAGAAAGTGCTTCAATAATAACTGCACGGACTGAAAAAAATACCCCCCCCCCCCACGCCCCTTAATAAGACCTGTGTTACTTGTCCAAATAGATCCAAAGGTCCCTAAAAAAGGACTCCTTAGGATACAGTTACAATAAATATGTTTGGGGTAATAGTTAGGAACCAAGAACTTCCTAGTTTGTGATGTAGCCGATTTAGTGGCTATCATCCAAAAAATAATTTAGTCAGATTTTTGGCTACATGTATTCCAGATAAGAAAGATAAAACTAACTAAAACAGAATTCTTCTGTTTTTTTAAAGCAATAATGGACTGAAATCAGGATCCCCCCCTCCCCCCCCCCCCCTCCTATGTTCCTTGTCCAAATCTACAAAGGTCCTTAAAATCATCCTTGAGACACAGTACCATATGTCTAGGGTACTAATTAGGCCCCAGGAGTGCGAGTGTTTTCTTTTGAAGGATTTTGTGCAAAGTGGCAATCATCCAGAAAATAATTCAGGAGTAATCATATTTTTCAGGGCAAATTTTTGGTGAAAATTCACCAAAGATAAACACGGTGGCCCCATACATTTGTCCAACTAGTGGTCATGCTTTGCCCTTCATTTCATTTCAGGGACACACTCTTTCCATTTGACGGCCTTTACTACACCTAATGTAAACTAAACCAATGTTCTTTGATTTTTATTATAACCTCTAGTTCCGGGCAATTGAAACCATTGCAAAATCAAACAACCTTGGTTTTGGGTTATTACTTTTAAAAAAATAGAATATTAGTATAACTGCTAGTTATGGGTTTTTTAAGGAAAACTTCAAAGAATCAGCAGATTTCCTGAAATTATTTAATTATTTAATGCTTTTAAGATTTTCTCGTACTTATTTAAGTCCAAAGATTTTAAGGTTTTTCAACCTTATTGGTAGAAGGTCTGCATGTGAAGCATGGACCGTCTCTTCCACTATCAAAGGCATCTTCCATGTGGGGGAGGTGGTTTCTAATACAAAGAGAAAAAAACCTTGCAATTTATTTGTATGCATAAGGTGCCATCATGATCAAACAACCTTGTCATTGTATAACTAAGACAATTTGGGCCCACTTTTATGGTTTTTAGCTTGTTAAAAATTTGATGATAGATAGCAAATTTGAATAACTAGTTTTTCTTTGTTAATCTTTAGAACTAAATCCCAAAATCAAATGGATCGTATGAAATTGAAGAGATTTTTCCCATTCATTTTCTAATGGGGACAAGAAAAAATGGGAGGAAAAGAAAATTTACAGTAATAGGCCACTTTGTGCATGTAAGCTTGAGCGTGTATGTATATATGTAGCTAGCATGTAGTAAATTTCATGTGCCATTTTCTAATTTGACAATAATTTAAGTACAAGAGTTATTTCCATGGAGAGATCTCCAATTCAAATTTTAAACAAGAGCCAACTACATTGGGCACCTCACAAACTTACCTAAATAGTAATGAAATATTTTAGAAACATATATAGGTTTTTTATTTTGTTTGTTTTGTTACTAGACCTTAACCTTCCCAAATTGTGGGGCCAGCCATGTGCTTTTGATACTGCTGGAAAGTCCTCAATGAAGCAATGTGCATGGTGTTAATTTTTGCAAGTTATTGAATTTATAGTGATTTTTGTCATTATAAATGAATTAAAATTATGAATTTAATGAGTTGCTCAACAAATTAGTGACTCTTCATCATATTGGCCTTTTTATTTTTCCTTTCACATTTCACTAGGGCCAATGAAACAAATTGGGTTCAAATTAATTTGAGCCAATAACATTTTTCCATGATTGAGTTGTTTTGAAAATATGTGTCTCTTTAAAGCCTTGAAGACATTTTGTGAAAAATTCCATCCCACTTGAGGCAATAGGACACTTAGGGTCCACTAGTTTAAATTGCAAGAAGAGTTGTTAAAATAAAATGCATTGTTAATGGAAATGAAGAAATGAGATCTTTTCCAATTTTTAATCTATCATGATTTGATTAAAAAATACACAACTTGATTTGTCAATGTTGGTATTTTGGTGTAACAAACATAGGAAATTTTGATATAAATTATTTTTCTTTTAATACTTTAAATTTGTAACTAAATGCATATAATACCTTTACTTTACTTGAGTTCCATGCTACTTTGACCTAATTGTCATGAGCAATTGAGTATAAGTTTTTTTTTTTTTTTTTTTGGCCCCTTGAATCTTACAAAATGAAAATCCATGATCATATTAAAATTTTCCCAAAATCATTTCCATTTTCAGTAATTTTAGAACATGAAATTCAGTCTTCACCTTTTGAAAATATTAAGAAATTTTGTGTAGAAATTACACCAAGAAATTCATGAAACCATGTAATTTCAAAGAAAAAACTTAAAAAAGATCATTAACCTTTTTATTTCATGTGATATGAGCTTTTGAATTTAAATATGGGTTGGTGTCACTTGAAAGTATGAAAAGTTTCTATTGTGTGGAATCGTCAATTTTGGAGATGATCCGATAGATTATGCACAAACACCTTCATACCAACTGAAATATCTGATCATGAGAATTAGTTTCCTCATGATCATTCTAATTTTTTGAAAAACAAGGAAATTTTGAAGGTTTAATTCAAACTATATTGTTGTAATCCAAAAAAATTGTGGGAATTTTATACATTATATTTCAAATGAATGGAAACACACGTATCCATAAATAGTTTGGCTTTTGGGAAAAAACATGTGTTTCAAAAATGGGTTGATATATGAAACTATCTGTAAATAACTCATACTCAAGAGTCAACACTCATACAAGTTCATTTTACGTCAACTAGGTCATACAAAATCTCAAAATTACACACATACATATATTCATATAGGGTAGGAAAATAATAATCTCAAGGTATGACTAGAATCTAAAGTTCTTGAGAAAATGTCTTGTTGTATGCAATCATGAAGGTTGGAGATCAAATGAAAGGACTTTTAACTCTAGGAGAGTGGAGGGATAAAAGTTAGGCATCGTGCATTGCATTCAGTTCTTAGAATTATTCAAAACAACTCAAAGTTTGTTCCAAATGATGAAATGAAGGCATTTGCCATTTATGTCAAGAGCAATTGGTTCAAAGAATCGTAACACTTACAACACCTCCAAAGAAACAGCTGTCTCAAATGCACCGGACCCATTTAGACCCACGAGATTCCCTGAAAACTGATTATATGATAAGTCGATGCTCGAAACATAAGGTGTGAAAGTGTTTCCTGGCGAATTGGTGAAGATATATATGTAAAGAAGTCATCCAAACTTCCATTGAGTTGATTTCGGCTAACATTTCTGAGTCATGAACACAGGTAAACAGTAAAATAAGTATTGTGCCCATCTCAATCAATATTTCCAAAAAAACATTAAGATCATGAAGAGTAATTTTTTAAGGTAGTACAAAAAACCGTATATTGCAGCTCTATTGCATATTTCTTCAATGGTCAGGTCCATAATTGTGAACAAGCTCTGGCAGGTGTTACACCTTAAGTTGAACAAAATAGACTTAAATATACAAAAATCCCCAGATCACTAGGTAGGCACCAGGTTCCATAATATTGTTTATTTCAAGTTTGATATTACTTTTAAGTTTTTCAAATGTACATCCTTTTTTTAAGAATTTATAGTTTATGGTGATATTAACGTCTAACATTAACAATGGACACAGGCAAAATTGTAGCATTTAAAAAAGTCTGGCAATTTTTATTTTTCAAATTCTGGCAATTGAGAACCCCAAAATTCACTTGGTTTTCACTTTTTTTTTAATGTTCTATTTCACTGGTAGAAAAAAGGCTACCTATGCTAATATATATATACATGAAGGTTTCAAGGTTGGCACATCCAAATTGAAGTTTCATTCAAATAATCAAACTAGATAAATCAATATAATTAGTCACATAGCTCTAGTACTATTTTGCAGCTCAATTATGCCCAACTCCCAAGGTTTGTACTATCCTAGTACCTTAGCCTGGTTGGGCACTAATTATTTACTTCTTGAAAAACTGCCAGATGTTTTGAAAAATTCTTGCCTGCCTTGCTGAAAATTTGAAAGAGATTTTTTCAAGCACACTAGCTTCATTATGTAGTATAATGCTGCGTTTTTTGTATATGGTGACTTTAGTTATTTTGGCACAAACGTTCAATCTTAACACTTGGAAATATCTGTTTTTTTTTTTTGTAGTATAAGATCTTTTTTCCAGCAAATAAACTCCCCTACTATTTGTGAAATCAAAAAATGGGGAAGACAATGAAATAAAATAAAATGTGCTGGGCCACTTACAGTTGCTCCAAAGTTAGGAAAATGCTGTCACCAAATTGTCAAGCTAAATGGAGGCCACCGCTGAGTTGATTTGAGGACAAATCCAATAGAAAAAGGTTACCCTGAGTTAGATTATTGAAGACGTTTTCAACTGTTCCAATGAGCGAGTTGGAGCTGAAGTTCCTGTAGGTCCAAACAAATTCAACAAATAATTAATGAAATTTCACTTACGACCATCCCAATAAATTTAATGATATCATCACCATACTAGAGCAACTCTCTAGATATGGAAATTTGAAATTTAGCTCAATATGATGCCAACACAACCATGCTAATTGCACAACCAGACCGTATAGTGCAAGGGCAGCTTCCACACTGCATGGACAGGTGCCAAATAATAAATTAATTTTGAAAATTCATGTGGAAAAATAGAATAAATTTCCTGAGATCAACATTCCAAAGGATTCACTATTTTTCCAAAATCTCAACAAATTTGTACACAAATGATATATGAGTACTAGTGTTGAAGCTGCCATGGGTACTAGGGTATGTAGGGGGAGAGACCCAGGTGGGCGTTTGGTAGCTCACAATTCGTGCAAATGGAAAAGTGCTGATATGTCTGGTATAGGGCCGGTGAAATTGTTGTCGTGAAGATCCCTGGTATCGGCAGTCCAGAATGTGACGATCAGCTTAAACTAAATCATAATTAGCTCGATAATTGCACCTCGACTAGTCCAAAGTTTTATAGTATGACCTCTTTGGGGGGCTGGGGGAAAACAAAAATCGAGCATGCAAATGATCATTGTCCCCGCATAAAATAATTGAGGCAGGTTGCGAATCATTCTAGGATGTAAGTACTTAGAGAGGAATTATCTATGAACTTAAATTGAGTTATGATTGTTAATCTTACGGGACTACCAAGTGAACTAGCTGTCCAATCGTGGATGGGATCGGTCCTGTGAGTCCTTTGTTTCGTGTTTTAGATCTGCACATTCCAATTGAATTAGGCTCTATATTAATTATACAGCAATATTTCCTGGAATATGATCATCCGCTGGGGATGATTTAAGGTCAGAAGTTGCCGCAATGGAAACAATATCCGGAGAACAGTTCATTCTTCTAATATCGGTGGAGACCGATGCTTATAATGAAGAGGAATACCGGTGGAGACCGATGCTTATAAGAAAGAAACTAGCGGGGCCCAGCCCAGCCCAGCCCAGCCTAGTCCAGATATTGTTGATACTAGTGCTTAGTTGACACTTTGGTAGGAGGCTTACTGTCTTTTTGGTTGGTGTAGGGACCTACTGGAGCGGCGGATGGCGGCTGTGAATGAACGCCTGAGAGCTGCTGGTGGAATATAAGCATCGCAATGAGTAGCTGCTGCATCGCACGAGAAATAGACCCAGACATATTGTGGGCCTGCATGATGAGGAGTGACGATCGGCAGGACCGGCTGTACAGAATAAAGTTTTTTAGCACAAGGAGCTCTTGGATGATCCCTTCCCTTGTGGGAACATTGTCTACCTCAGCTCCAACAATAGTCTAAAAACGCAAGTAACAGGGCGTTGTGCAGGAAGTTTTGCAACATTTCCAGGGAGGCAGCCTCACATGAAAGGAAGTTCAATTCTGCCATCTCCAGAAAGGTGCTTTAAACGAATGTCGAAGGGGGAAGTTGGTAAATTTTCCCTGGTTGAAAAGCACTTGTTGGGGAAACATTGCCGGAGGGCCAAAAACATTCCTGGTCAAGGAGCAGTGGAGGAAGAAGAGCAACCTTGCGCGTCAGCCTTGTCTCCAGTGTTTTGTTTCTGGGCGAATTTTCGTACAGAGACGACAAAAGACATCATGTGCGAATTGTACAAAGGGTTTAATATTTTTTCTTTTGTTTTTTCAAAACTCGCCACCTTGAGTTTATGAGGTCGCTAGAACAAAACGGCATTCTGAAAAAAATTTACTTTCCTGCCTGACGTCAAGCCAGATTTGTGTCATTTCTCTTAGCATGATCGCCGGTCCACCTACTTGACAAAATTGAAACAGGAAACGGCTGCAAGTTTTCTCTCATCAGCTGTTCGCCGAAGTTGCTAACCGGCGATATTTGCCGCATGCCTGGTCAGGCGAAATCGCTGGTCCACACGGAGTGGAAGTCACATATGTGGAACACTTTGGGAGTACTGTGAGCATTAGTCGACTGGCCAGCGATCTTTTAGGAAGAGGAGGCTTTGTGGGATTTCCAGAGCTTCCGGACGCTGGTGAGATCGCGTCGGTTGTTTTCCTCCAGTACAAAAAGATCAGAGCAGGTCTTTTCGAGTAAGGTTCCTCCTGGGTCCCTAGAGTCCGTGCAGATTCTTGCAAGCGCGTTAGGAGCTAGAATCCCCTTGTTCTGGGAATTTGGATCTTCTTTAAATTACGCGCTCCACCGCTACTGGCTCCTTGGCGGCGGAGTCCAGACCCGGGTTTCTTCTTTCAAGGACTTTGTGATGTAGCCAAAGTGCTGATTATCACATGTTTTCGATCACCATCGGAATTCGGTCACCACAAATTTGATTGAGTTGTCGCAGGAATTCGATTGTCACACACTTCAATCGTCACAATTTTCGATTGCCACGTTTTCAGTTGCCACCTTTCAGTCACCACGTTTTTAGTCACCAAATTTCAATCGTCACATTTTCGGTTGTGTGATGTATTTTTGGTTGTTTCAAATTTTTTTTGCTATAAAAAAAAGATTGGACAATTATTTTTTTCTACTTTCAAAAATGAGTTCAATTTTAAAAATGTATAATATAATTTGGGTACAATATAAATCCCCACAATTGAAAACAAGGGGTGTGTCACAGTATGGCCTTGCGATTTACAATCAAAAGTATCATAAGGCAAAATAAAAATTATGAAAATTTCAATATTTCACAATACTAAAATATATTCTTAAAAAAAAACCCACTAAAAAAACCAAAATCCTTCAAGATATCACAACTTTGTAACTAATCTCAAGTTTGAACACAAGCCAAATTACCATCTTTCAAAAATCCTTGTATATAAATAGACCTACTACATGGGGGCCAAAATCCCCTAAGCTACTATATTCTATAATGAATCTAACACAATATCCTTGCCTTGGTAAGCAAGGGTAAAAACACTGAATGAAAATCAAAAACAAAAATTTATAGACTGAATGACTTGTATTTGCAGTAAGAAATATTGCTTCAAATGAATTTTTATTGATTTTTTTTATTACTTGATGTCTATCAATTATTTGACATTTATCAAAACACATTATCAATGGTAAGTCTAATCATCCATAATTTTTTAATCATCCTTTCTATATTTTTGGAAACACACTAAAAATTAACTGTAACAATTTATGAGTTTTTCTTTTTTCTTTACTTTTGGTGATTGAAAACCTCCAAAATTCACTTATTTTAAAATTTAAAATTTAATATTTTTAATTTTCAATGAAATTTCACCAATGAAAAAAGGTTGGTTCCATGGCAAAATTGTCCTTTCAATAGTTGCTACTACATAGCATTGGGCAAGACTTTGCAATTAAAATGCAGGTAAGTAACAACTAAAGAGTAAACCAAGGTTGGTAGTGTGTGTAAGGTGAAGGCAATGCCATGAAGGGCATGATGCACAAGGTTGAGTACTATGTTGTGCCTGATTATTTTTCTAAATCTAATGATTAAGAACATTGAAACATAAAATATTTTTTATATCATTCAATTTTGAAAGTCTATACAAGTTGGTAAATCTATTCATTAAAAAATTCTAATGAAAATTTTAATTTAATTATTTTTTTATTTAAAAAATTCAATGAATTTAGTAAAATTAAGATGTGATGTTCTTAATAATACCATCCAAGAATGCTACATAATTGCGAACCTGGGTATCATGGGAGGGTAGTGGGATAAATTTTTAAAATAAATAAATTAAAACCATCAATAGAAAAACAAATTTAAAAAAATAAAAAAATTATATATATATATATATATATATAGTTTTGAAAGCAATCTACCTTCAGACATAGAACTTACAAAAAAAAATCTTTTTTACAATTTAGGTGATTGGAAGGTAATGCCTTTTAGTCATTAGAAAAGACTCTAGAACTATAGTGCGATAATTCTTTGATGCAACTTTCCTCCTTATGTTCGTTGCCTTCCAATAGCTACCCTTTGCTAGAGCTTTGAATACTTTTTGTCATAGGTACCATCATGTTCCAAAAACTCTAAAAAAATCATTCTAAGTGAAACTAGGAAGAAGGTAATAAAAAAAAAAAATAGCAGTATTTTATGGAAGTTGAACTTACACTCTACATTCAAGAAATCAAAGCAAAATTTTAAAAATAAAGTACATTTTCAAAACCTTCCACCTTCATTCTATGTATTTCTTATACAATGAACTACACCATAATTTTCCTACCAACTTTCCCAGTATCTCTATCTATCCTCCTACTATGCTACCTTGAAAATGATGTTCCTCCTTCTCCCAAGTTCCCCTTCTAACTCATGCACATATGGTCCTCCTCTTCCTATAGAAAATAGGCCTTTATTCTAATATTACCCCAAAAATATCCCAATTGATTGGGTGAACCAAACCAAATTTCTCATCTATAAGAAATTAATTAACCCAAGTAGCTTCATGTCCTCCTAAATTAGTCTCCTAAATTAGTCTCCTAAATTAGGAAACAATAAATAGTATTCACCACTAGTAATTAACTAATTACTAGGGTGCCCACTAGGCTAGGTAGGTTACAAGATTTTTACCCTTAACAATTATTGTTGTCCTTCAACTAGGATGGTCATTGATTTGGTGTATTAGAGAAGCGTAAATCTATAAAATGGAACAAACATGCAAAAGTAGGCTACAAAAATATCCTTCAACATTGCAATCCTTTATTTGTAATATAAATGTCAAAAAAAAATTCAAAACCCCTTCAATATCATCATGAAACCATCATGCACTTCATTAGGTTTATAATAAATTGTCTACCAAGTTTTATTGAAAATATTAATGTAAGTAGAATATGTAAATTTAAGTAGATTTTTAACTAGTCATGTAAAATGTGATAGAATTAATTAATAACTAAACATTTGGAAAAACATGGCCTTTATTATGTAGAAGTTTTAAATAATTAATACATTTTAATGTGCCATCAATTTGAAGTTATCAAAAAATTGATTAAAGTCCTACTTGCATGTACAAGAACTTATACAACAAAGATTGAAGCCCAAAACATTAAACCATAATCAACAAATGTAAGTTTGATTTGAAATATACACAATTAAGCTAGAGGCAAGAATAATTTAATAATTTTCTTATTGCTTTATGTAAATTGAACTCCAACATTTTAATTTGTTTATAACAAAAAAAATCTAAACTTGCATATCACAAATACTAAATTCCAACTCAATCTAGACATATAAGATGTCAATGAAAACTTAGTTATGGTTATATAATCACAAAACTTGAACTAGCTGATATGACTGTATAAAAATCAACATAGTATACATACATAAATATATCTATGAAAATTACTCTATGGATGAAAATATAAACATGTATGAAATTCCATTGTATTTTTAATAATTTAAGGTTGATGGAAATAAATGCTTAAGAAATCAAAAGAGAACATTTATCATGCATAATGTAAAAGGTTTAATTCAAGTTCAACATTAACATTGTTTTTGTCAATACTATTGGATTCATGTGAAAACACATTACTTTCATTCAATTTCAACAATAACTTCGTTCTTGTCAATAGTATTGGATTCATGTGAAAACACATTACTTTCAGTGAAATCGCTTAAAATTGTTTTGCATGTTTCCTTAGGTGTCATGCTTTCTCCTCTTGATTGCATCTCCATTTCACCCAAGAGCATGGCCGAAACATGGGACATCAATGGACGGTTTTCAGGTGTGGTTTGAATACATAAGAATGCCACATCAATAACACGTTGCAATTGAATATCCAAAACACCATTGTTGTGTATTCTTTCATCAACAAGATATGTCAACATATTGTTTTCCTCCAAAGACATTGCCTGCACAATAAGTTGTCATTTTAGGCTTAATATTTCCAATATTTAGAATGCTAATGGAAATTGTACACATTATATGATCTAAATATATGATTTAATTAAATGCACATTTATACATGCATGTATTCATGCTATATGTCAATGTGTAAAAAATATCACAACACACAAACATTATACCAAATAACATGTATATCCATGCATGTAGGTACATTCATTCAATGCACACCTCAATGATGTTATCATTATAGGCAAAACAAATAGTAGTGGCATGTAAGGAAACTTACCCAATTGCAAAGGTTTATTTCTTTTGGTGGACGATTGTTATCCATGACCTTCCTACCACTTACGATTTCAAGGAGAAGAACCCCAAAGCTATAGACATCTAGCTTTTGAGTGAGGTGGCCACAAGTGGCATATTCAGGAGATAAATATCCTCTGAACAAACAAACAAAAAACAAACAACAAAAAATGATCAATTTCTTTTGATATGAAAATTTCAATCTTATAATCATGTGGTACATTGCAATATAAATTCAATGACATGTATGCCAAGTAATCAAAGTAAAAGGTCATGGATCAATAACATTGCCTTTTTTACCTTGTTCCAACAATTCTTTGTGTTAATACATGGCTGACATCATCAGGGAATAATCGTGCTGTTCCAAAGTCTGCGATCTTAGCATTCAAATTCTTGTCAAGAAGAATGTTAGATGCTTTGATGTCTCGATGAATGATACATGGTTGTAATTCTTCATGAAGGTAAGCAAGGCCACGAGCAATTCCCACACATATGTTAAACCTTTTTGACCAATCCAAAAACAAAGCACCTTCCATTTGGTTTCCTGCACAAACAAATATTATTATCAAGACAAATGATTGATGATCACATGGCATGTTGTAAATCATTTGTAATGATTATTTTGGACCTAGATGTAAATAGTGTCATACCCCATAAAGCTTCAGCAAGATTTTTGTTTTCCACATATTCATAGACAAGAAAGCGTTGTTCATCTCGCACACAATACCCTATCAAGTTCACCAAGTTTTTGTGCTTGATGCCAGTGATGAGCGCAACTTCATTCGAAAATTCTTCAATATCGATTTGTTTAGAACTTTTCAAGCATTTTATCGCTAATTCTGTCCCATTTGACAAAATTCCCTGCAAACAAACATCAATTTTTTTCAATTTACATATTTTCATAAAAGACATATTTGTAAAAAATTGATGCAACAAATTTTTTTAGAAAACCTTTGCTAATTGTGACACAATTTGATGTGACATATTCAACATAGTAAATCATAATTCAAAACAATTGAATTGTAAAGTTCCATGGAATATGAAAATATAAATGGAGATGAAAATTAAAAGTCTATTTGAATGATTAATTGAATTCATGCATAGGATTATACGTAAATGATTGTGTGTGTACATGGTATATAAAAAAACTACTCACCTTGTAAACAACACCAAAATTACCTTCTCCAAGCTTGTTGTCAAGATGGAAATCTCGAGTGGCTACCTTTAGAACATGATATGAATATATACCTGCAAACATATTAATACTTTTTTTCAATACTTGTTTTGTCCATAAAGTCTTTTGAATTCAATATCAATGAATCCATGCAAAATCCTCAAAACAAAGGGATATTGAATTTTCAAAAAAATTGATTTAATGCATATTGATTAATGTCGACATCTTGTGCTTTTTCATTTTGTCAATTATCATTGCAAAATTTGAACCTTGTGTTTAATACAAATGATTTCATTTTCAAAGATTGAAGGGCCTAAACAAACCTCTTTCGATGTTACGTAAAGTTAATATGTGTGCACGAAGTCGGTAAAATGCGATGCAAAAGATCATTACACCAACTGTAATAATAAAAACTAGTACTGGTGTCGGCAAAGTTGGTGGGCCCCAAGGGCTTGGTGGACTTAGCAAAGGTGGTGCGCGCAAAGAGCTTGGTGGACTTAGCCAAGGTGGTGCGCGCAAAGAGCTTGGTGGACTTGATGCTATTGATGGACTTGATTGACTGCTAGCTGTTTTGAAAATGTCAACACGCATATCCCCAAAACAAAATTGATCATGTTCACCCAAACATGCCATGTTTATCTAAAGAATAATAAGTTTCAAGCTTCATTAAGAAAACAATTAGTTGGAGGAATTAAATAATTTCAATATGACATATCTAGGGTCAATGTAATGAATCTTAGAATAATAAAATTATTATATATTTTCTACACTAATGAAAAAATATAATTGACAAAAATGGAAATTTCACAATGGAAGTTTGAAATTATGCAATTTCTTAAAGGTGAAAACACACACTGTAATACTACATAGTTTTAATAGGAAATTTCAAAGAATGACATTAAATAAATTTCAATACCTTACCGGATAATGGCTGCTGAAATATAAGCATCGCAATGAGTAGCTTCTGCATCGCACAAGCAATAGACCCAGACATATTGCGGGCCTGCATGATGAGGAGCGACGATCGGCAGGAGCGGCCGTACACAATAAGTTCTTTAGCACAAGGAGCTCTTGGATGATTCCTTCCCTTGTGGGAACTTTAGCTCCAAGAATAGACTAAAAACGCAAGTAACAGGGAATTGTGCAACACAGGGAGTTTTGCAACATTCCCAGGGAGGCAGCCTCACAGGGGAAGTGTAATTCTGCCATCTCTAGAAGGGTACTTTGAACAAATGTCGAAGTGGGAAGTTGGTAATTTTTTCCGTGGTAGCAAATCACTTCTTGGGGGAAAGATATTGCGAGAGGGCAAATGAATACCTGGTCATGGAGCAGTGTAGGAAGAAGAGCAATCTTGCGCGTCAGCCTTGTCTCCTGTGTTTTGTTATTGGGCGAATTTTTACACAGCAGCTACAAAAGGAATCATCTGCGAATTGTACAAAGTGGTTTTTTTTTCTTTTTTTGGTTCTTCTTTTAATCAAAAGTCGCCGCATTTTAGACGTTGAGTTTATAAGAGGTCGCTAGAAAACAAAGCGGCATTCTGAAATAATTCTACTTTCCTCCCTGACCTCAAGGCAGATTTGTGGTATTATCTCTTCGCATGACCTCCGGTCCACCTACTTGACAAAATTGAAACAGAAAAATCGCAGCAATTATTTTTCTCTCGTCAGCTGTTCGCAGAAGTTGCTAGCCGGCGATATTATTGGCCGCATGCCTACATAGTCAGGGGAAACCGCCGGCCCGCACGGCGTAGAATTCACTTATGCGGAACACTTGGACTGTGAGTATTAGTTGAATGACCAGCGATCTTTTAGGAGGATAGACTTTGTGGGATTTCCAGAGCTTCTGGGATACTGGTGTTCATGAGATCACGTCACTCTTCTTTCTCTCTTCTTTCCCATGATCATCGGCAAACACCAGCAAGGCATTTACGGAAAAAACCGACTGAGAACAAAATTCGTTGCGTATCGTGCCCTCTAGTCACAAAAGATCAGAGCAGATATTTCCGACTAAGGTTCCTCCTGGGTCCCTAGAGTCAATCTCCCGACTCTTGAAGGCGCGTCAGGAGCTAGAAACCCCTGGTTCTGGGAATTTGGGTCTTGTCTTAAATTACGTGCTCCATCGATGCTGCCTTTTTGGCCACTGAATCCAGACCAAGGTGGGTGTGTTTAAGGATTTTGTGATGTAGCCAAAAGTGCTGATCGTCCAGAAAATAATTTAGTCAAATTTCGCTACATACTAGATATGAAAATAAAGAAAACACAAATCCTTCTATACATCTACCCACTGGAACTTATCATAAAAATCTAGTGATTCGGAACCCCAAATTAAGCACCAGTAGGTGTTTTACCTCCATGCCAAATTGATGCTACAAATTGCACAAAGCAAGAATTTGCTACTTAGTTACACTTTTCAGCAAGGCTCATTAAACCAAAGTTACAACAAATGTTGAATGAAGATATGATGAAGTTATTGTCACTTATGCATGCAGGAGTTGATGAACCTCTAAACTATACCCATAGTAGCATAAGTGGGTTGCAAAAATGATACCAAAAAAAATAATTTAATTATGGTTTTAGAATTATAAAAAAATCAAATATAAGTATTAGGTACTTATTATTTATTATTTATTGTTATCGACACATTCAATGAAAACCAATGAAAAAATGGATTTTAAGTTAATTCTAGACTAAATAGTTAATTTTAGATTTTTTCTAACTTGGTGGCTAGTATTAAGTTTTTTATTGAATTTAAACAAGACATTAATAACATCTGTTTGTTGGATCATGTAAGGAGGCAATATAAAATATTAATATGTATTGTTGCATCATTTAATGGTTCTCAAATTAAATATTTTCTTTAATTTTTCAACTTCCACTTGTAGGGTTATCAACATCACATCATATCACATTAAGAATCTAGTTGCAAAATGATTTATTGATGAAACATGAATTCTTATAATTAATTATTAACTTTTAAATTAATAATTAAACTTACTTGCATATTTAACAAATAATTTTTTAATTTTTACTATGGAACATCATACCAATCTTAGTGTTGATGCAACAAACTAACACATCACATTGATTAACAACGACATGATGACCAACACAAAAATAGCATGTCATGTTGGTTTTGACAACCCTAGTTCCATTGTCAATTTTGAACTTTTCAAAAGTTTGAAATTAACTAGAAATACATGATCCAAAAGTAGGGTTGTGGATTGTGGCCCTTGAAAGCCATAAATTGATACATTGTCAATTTCAACAAATTTGAAAATTTTGAGAAGATTCTGACATAACATTATAGAGCTTGAAATTGTATGCCACACCTATGTGAACAAGTTTATATCAAATGGAAGGTGCATGGCAAGTCAAGTGTTGAAACAAAAAGGATTTTAGGGACCAAGTCTTATTAACTAGTTGTTCCTTAGCTTAGGTCAAAAAAAAACCAACATAGCACAACTTTAAAATCCTAAGATGCTTTAGGAAGGAAAGCTTCTAGCTTTTGGAGTTAAATGATGCCAAATATATTAAGCATTTCATGAAAGGGAAACTTACTATCCTATTTAACAAACAATGATTCCTTGATGTAAAAACAAAATTGATGGGAACAAAAAAGGGTAAAACAATAAGCAAATCTTGAAAAAAAAATTGCCACAATACAACAAGATTTACATGCACTATGAGAAAAATGTGTCCATTGCAACTCATCTGATGCAATTAGAAAGTGTCTGATAAAACTAGATTACAACTAGATAGACAAGTTATGATAGACATGATTTTCTCACAATGATGAATAAAAAATTGTGAAAAACTCCCATTGAAGCAACAAATAAACAAATGAAAAATAAAAAATTATTGTGTTTTGTTAAAAAAGGACAACTTGAATGGCAAACCTATGATCATTCCCTCCACACCATTTGCACACGTATCTCATTTTCTTTTGAAACAAATATTTTTTCTCTAATTATTTTGTTAGTGTATTAATAATAAGTCTAAATTCCATTTAAATTGAAAATTAGATGTTCAAAAACAAATTATAACATTAGGATCCACTCCAAGGTGATGTTCTCATGAAAGCAATCCAACAATGTATGGTGCTTGTTGAACATTTCAACCTGAAACTTTGTGACAAGATCAACAAACAAAGAATACAATTGTGTTGACAAATTTTGACCACATTAACAAACACTAAAAGAAATCTTGTCCATTTAGACCATATGTTCGTGACTAATGTGAGATTAATGTTCAAAGCAACTCAATTTGCAACTACACTTGTATTAGTCCTATGTGACACATTAGTTGCAAATATTCACAGTCAAATATACAACTAAACTTTAACAAATCCAAATTTTAATCATACATGCAAGTACAATGTGTGATTACCATAAGTTTAGATGAAAACATTGATCAAATATGAACATATGTCATCCATTATGGGTGACATCCATTGATGGTTGATAATTAAGATGTTTTTGTAACTATATTTACAACAACATCACAAATTTAACCTGCGACAAATTAATAATGGAAATCATGCAAAATTCATTCCTTCATTGGTTTGTACAATTTAAACACAAATATCATGCATTGAAAACACATTTGACACATGGATAATGTGTTGATGAATGAAGTATGAACCTATGGATGCACAAATGTCACACGAATTTTGCATTTTCCTATAAATTTGTGTGTCAAATGTGTTTTCAATGCACAATATCAATGCATAGAACGTACAAATTATAAATCGATAAATTTTGCATGATCTCCATTACTAAATTGTGAAATGCTAAATTTATGACATATACACAAATGATTAAATGACATGTGACCTTTTTTCTATTGCAAATTTAAAATGTAAAAATAAATTTATTGGTTAATAGGTTTTTAGAAAAGCCTATTATAACCTAGTTGGTAAACTAAGCTAAGTAAGTTTAAATACTTTACATTAAATTAAATAAGGCTATGTACATTGATAGCCTAGTCTAGCATGCTTAATTAATCGACCTAAATTATTCATAGGTAGTAATAGGTTAATCTATTAAGCACAACTAATAGGCTAGGCAATGAAAGCGAGACCTAGTTAAATTAGGTAAGTTAGGTAGGTAATTGGTAGGCTAGGTTAATTAGTTTATTGTGTGAATCTATGATCATGTTTTTATATTAATTAATTAATTAGGCACTTAATTAATTGGATAGGCTAAGTAATATGTAATAAGTAGGATAAATATTAATAAGTAGAACATAGTTAAATAAGATAAGAAAGATGTATTTTATTTTGTGGATATGTCATATTGTTTTTGGACATATTTTCAATCAAGGTACTCAAAAAGGTAGTTTAATAAAAAAAGGATTGCAAAGGACTATTTTGGATTTTTATTATAGTTAATGATTACAAGGGATTGGTGTATGATTATAACTAAAATGATGTCATGTTAATCTATTGAAAAAATTTAAAAATAAATTGGATATGATATAAAGGTCCATTAGAATCTTTTAAAATAATTTGAATCATTGTCTTAACTGTAATTTTCATCCTTAAAAAATCAAAAGAATGTATTAAATAATGCAATCAACTTCAATTTTCTTGGATAAGTAATGCATACATGTATGTTTGGCAATGTTCATATAATGCATTTGATTAAATGATACAGAATATAATAATTTTGAATATAATATCCATTCTAAAAGGACATTCAAGAATTTTATTTTATTTTTTCCATTTGGTTGATTTTTTGTATTCACTAAGCTTAGAATTTGTGGCCCCAATGTCGACAAAATGTGTAAGAAATTTTCATACAAAAAAACATGTCAAGTTATATATAATTTAAGTTTATGTATTTTTATTTATTTTTGGTTTTTACCAAAATATTTATGCATAGGTCAAATAATTCATTAAATATAGGCTAAGTAATAGATAATAGGTATGTAGCCTGAGTAGGATAGGTAGTAGCTAATTATAAACAAGATAGGTAGTAAATAATTTAAAAAGATAATAAATATTTTATTGTGTGAATATATGATAGTATTTTTGTATAGAACAAAGGATGTGATAGTGTTGTAATGTTGTAGTGTTTCCTTTCACTAGAATTTATACCATATCTTTTGTCTACAACTTCAAACTTGTAAAGTATATAAATAGATGAAAGAATGGACTAAATTCATGGTATCCATTCTACAACTTCAAACTTGTAAAGTATATAAATAGATGAAAGAATGGACTAAATTCATGGTATCCATTCTACAACTTCAAACTTGTAAAGTATATAAATAGATGAAAGAATGGACTAAATTCATGGTATCCATTTTACAACTTCAAACTTGTAAAGTACATAAATAGATGAAAGAATGGACTAAATTCATGGTATCCATTCTACAACTTCAAACTTGTAAAGTATATAAATAGGTGAAAGAACTCCCAATAGTCTTTCGGAAAAATGGAAAGAAATTAATGTTATGTGTGAGGTACAACAATGATTTTTTTTTAATTTCTAATTTGGTAAATATATGGACTAAATTCATGGCATCCATTATAAACAGTTGGGATGAGCCAATCAAAAAAACTTGACTGTAACAAAACAAATAGGAACCTACCTACCTTCTTAGCCTATGTTATTTAACCTATACTACCCTAGCTTAGCCCAAAATAGGTTACCCCTTATAATTTTGCATAGGATAAATTATAATTATTTAATTACTATAATTATGAGCTAAAAGATATTTTATATTTATTGGATTACCTTTCAAACTTTGTTAAATGCTAAATTAATATATTAGAAAAGGCTTCACATTAATACAATATATATTTTCAACGTTAACTATATGAACATCAAAACCAAGGACTAGTTATGCCAAAATTGGCTCCTATTACCTTGGTTTTACCCTAAAGATCATCCATGGCATGCCATGGATCAAAGATTATGGCCTAGTCATAAGGTTTGCAACTACACTTTCAACTTCATGGCCATGTCATGTCTTTTTGCAACTAATTGTTTTATGGCACTTGTTCAAAGTGAGTATGCTATTTTTAATAGCAATCGAATGCTTAAGGGTTAATAGGTTTCAAGAACAAATTGTTTATATTATTGTGATTAAATGCTAACATATTCACTCTTCTCATTTTGAAGAAAATCTAATTAAATAAAATTAATCAAAATGATGGCATCCTATTCAAAACATTGAAACATGAAGTTCATGTACATCATGCACAATCTCACAAATTCAATCTTGGAGCCTCTTTACAAACACTTCCAGATCAAATTTTATTACAATGCTTGAAGAATTTCTCAAATTAGTGCACATTTCATGAACTCCAATGACTATGCTTCACCCGCACCGTATTGTGTTGTTACTTATCGAGTTGTTAACTCATCGTCAACTAAATGGTCTTCTTAATAAAAAACCCTAAGTCCAATGGTTTCATGCCTATTACCTACCTGCATTTTTCATGCCTTTGTACAATACAATTGAATGGTGACAGACCTGCTGCACAGACTTGATCAAGCAAAATCAGGAGGGATCAAATGCGAGCTATGAAGGCAAAAGGGGCATTTACATATTACAAAACATACAACAAACATGCACCTATGACGTAGTGTGGAAAAACACTATGAAGTGATCTAGTTAATATGTTCCTTTATAAGAATTCCACTTGAGTTGCAATTGCATCCACAAAGGGGAAATGCCACAAACACCACGAGTGAGAGTGGGATCAGATACATTGAAGTCAACCTTCTGCAAAGTATCGAGCAGGACTCCTGTCGGCACCTGCAAGCAGCAAAAAACCCATTTCATCACTCACAACCAGTCTTGCGCACAAAACACAAGAACACACGTGTAAGAAGATTCTGTTAAGAAAACCACCACCACCCCCAACCCAATTGGCCTCTTCATTGACACTGGATGTATTCTTTTAATTTCTTGTCTCATTTTGATGTGTATTCAAAGTGACCAGAAAATTTGGAGACTTATTCTTTTTTTGGGGGTTACTGCTGTCACCTCTTTTTCGGTACATGAAGTCCACTGAGCTGCATTAAACAAGATTTGTGCACATCTCCTAGCTCATCACAGGAATAGAGTACCCTGAGACACATGTATAAGACACTCCAGATGGAGAAAGGCCCTCTTTTTCCTTCAATAGCAGTACAGATGCAAGCATTATGAATTTAATAATAACAGCATCACATGATCTACCTAAGAAAGTACATCTGTTCACTTAAGTCTTTCAGGTTGGCAGATTAATGTACAAATCCTCAGTGGGAAGAGGATTGCACCACAAGAGCAGTTTCTTTGAGAATTAATTTTTTTAATGATAAGGCTGCTAAGGATTCTATAGGTATGAGAAGTACCGCAGGTAGAAGCACAGGTTTGGCAGCAGCAGGAATAGTTCCTGAGAGCGAGCGAGCGTTTTCTAGATGTGCACTTGCAGCAGATGCCACCTACAATACCCATCGTAATCCCATGAACATTAACTACTGCCACCCAACAAACTGCATTGGGAATGAAGGATCCATAATTTCTCTATCTATCATTTGACATTGGAAGAAAAAGGGTATGAGATCCAAGAGCCCTCTATTTTACTCCATACCTAACAAGGGGGTAATAAACAGTACATACTCACCTCATGGACTGCACTTGATAGAGCTTCCAGGTTCTTCCCTCTATATAAATCCTCCTGAGCCAAACCATGCTGCAATCAACACTGGACGGCTCTTAGTACCAATCACCCAACATACAGAGTAGCAATTCATGGAAACGAAAATCCAATGCAAACCCGAAGACATAAGCACAGTATTGATAAGTTTTGTGGATGAATTTTTTTGCCTTAGCAGCAACATCCAAGGGTATGTAAGACCGGCGGCGAGCAGCATGATAAGGAGATGCACGAAGCAAGAGTGCAAGCCCTGCTGACTTGCCTGCATCTCCATTTCAAAAACCTTGTCATCAATTGCACATACTCTACACACCTAACAACTTCCACATTTAGAAGAAATGTGAGAAACCCATCAAACTAAAGTTTGCAAACAGCCACCACTTCTACCCACCACTCATTTTCCAGTGCTCCATGAATGGGGGCGGGGGAAGGTTGTACAAGTAGCCAGAGATTTTCATTCAGAAATTCTTGTTTAAATCACCTATATGGGAAGCAGCATGATCTGCTGCAGTGTTACGTACACCAGCTCCTCTAATGTCAAGTACAGAAGAGCAGAACTTGTGTCCTCCGCATACCTGTCACAAACCCAAAAGAGTGCAGCGCCACACATATATCAGAAAAGGGAGATGAACCAGCAATTGCCATCCCCCAACATAAAGGGAACCTGCAAAGGGCCACAGATAGACTTGCAGAAGCAAGCATTCTTCATGGAAAACCTCCTACCGTTCAATTTGCAGAGGCTGGATGGGCAGAGGGTGGACGAATGATTGCCTGTACACAACCTTGACGAATTGCAGCCCAGGTGAAATGCACACTTTTCTGCTCCTGTTGTCACAATGCAGGTTTAGATCAGCAGCTACCCAAACTGATGATCCTATCTGAAGCATCTTAAGGTGTTTGTAGCAGGGTTGGTTGTGTCTCTCACCAGGCATGCATACAGGACTTCATATGCTGACTTGTAGAACAAAAATTGAGTCTGCTGGGATTTGGGTTGGAGCTAATGCTTGAAATGGTTGTGGCATTTGCATTGGACCATTAGAGAGACAAACAGGCCCTGGAAGAAGAAGATTATGGAGGAGTTGTGCTCTTCTGAGTCTGCCAGTAGTGGGTCACTTATTTGAAGCAGCCATGGATCTGTGACCACTTAACTAGATGCAGCATTCGAGCAAGCAGCAATTACAGCAGACCTTGCAAATTTACTTGAAACTTGTCACTCTGTGATGCAATCAATTGAACCATGGATACCTCTGTTGATGTTGGGTGTGCTATAGACAGTTGCAGCTAGAGTGGCAGAGGAGATGGGTGTCCCAGTTGGTGCTGAAGTTGGGTACTGTATCCGTTTCGAAGAAGTCACAACTCCTGTACGTGAAAATAATTGTGATCATGACATTGTGTCCAATTTGCAACAACATTTGTCCTATTGACGGCTTCTTGTCAACTGTACCAGTTGCATTTAGTACCAGATCCAATGCACCACTTACATTGATGCAGACCTGGTGAGGTTGAGAGAAAATGCAGTTCTTGAGAATGGGTACTGAATGCTTTTGCTCTTTTGGTTGGTTTTTGTTTGTTTCTTCAAAAGGGTGTGACCAGGATAAAGTACTTGACAGATGGTGTGCTGCTGAGGGAAATGATGGCAGACCCATTGCTCTCTTCTTACAGGCAAGATGACCCTATCTTTTTCCTCTTTTCAGCTAGAGAAAATGAGAAGAAATCTCTAGTATCACAATCTCTACTGTGCAATGTCTCTTCTCCCTCCATCTTTCTCATGCAAATGTCTGGAGATCTTGAATGAGCAAAATAAATTGAGACCAGAGTCTTGCTGATCTCCATCATCTTATGAAGTCATTGCTCCCTTCATATCAACCCAGATTTTTTCCCTCTCTGTCAAGCACTTGGAATACATGAAATACACTTGACAAGTGATATGTTATGTGTGTGACCAGTGTGATCATGGTTGATGAGGCCCATGAACGCAGTATTGCCACTGACATGCTTCTTGGCCTGCTGAAGAAGGTGTGCAAGCCTTCCAAATATACATGTCATTGCTCAATCATGCAGATGGTGGTGCAAGAGAAGTGCCATATTGTTCATTCAGTTTGGGCTGTGGTACTTCTTGTTGGAGCTGCCAGCTTGCAACATCTGGGATTTGTCTGAGATTGTCACTCGGATGTGTGCAATGAATGGACTACAGATCCAGCGGCGACGACCAGAGTTGCGACTCATTATTGCTTCAGCCACATTAGATGCAGAATCCTTCTTCAACTTCTTTGATTCCAGGCAAACTCCCCCTTTGCCCATATGTCATCTTCTCGGCTGGGAAAGTCTTGCTGGTCAGGCACTTTGTGATGAATAGTGCTCATAAGGTTACAACTGACTGCACACTCACTTGTGTTGTGCAACCTTTCAAAGTGTTGTTGTGGAGTTTTCCTCTGCAATCTCATCTCATGCATGGGTGTTTGAGAGAGAGTTTCATGTGACATGCAGTACAGAAAAGCGGCAGAAGATGTTGGATCAGAAGGAGTCCATGCCCAGCCCAAAACCTGCCATCCTCTCAGTTGAGGTAAGTCTGCCTTGCCAACAGCAACACTAATAACTGTGTCAGAAATTCAGTGGAACTCCCATGAAGGCTTTTGTCTTTGCGGTGTGTTTGTTGCTTGTCATAAGAAACAATGGGTGAAAGAGTGAACAGTGGGCTGCTGTTGATCAGCATTTGTTGCAACTGTTGGGGGCAGGGGAGGGCACATTCTGTGCTTGTGCATTATGCAGAGGAGCCTGTACAAGACTACCTACGAGCTGCTGTTTCAACCACTCTCTCCATCCATAAGACAGTGAGTGCCATCACATAACTGTGGATGTGCTGAAGATCACATTAAGGCTCTGCCTTTTTTCTCTGCTGTGAGAAGTTCAATGAACAGGATCAACCATCCTTGCAGATTTTGTTGCACAACGAAGAGGTCAAATTTTCGGATCTCTTTACATTCTCCCACTCTTTGATGGTTGGGTGGAGATGGGTGGTACTGCAGGAAGGTCCTGGTGATGTGTTGGTGTTTCTGACAGGACAAGATGATGTGGATGCCGCTGTACAGCTCATAAATGAGGAGGCTGAAACATTGCCTCGGAACACAGCAGGTATATATAACAGCTGTAATTTGTTCTGTGTTTTGCATGGCCATTGCTCCATCTGTCCATCAACATTGACTTATATGTGTGTCTCTGACTTCCTTGTTGCATGTTGTGACAAGAAATTGAGAAAAGGTGGGAACTGAAGTTGTAGTACGAGAGGTTTATGTCAACAAAAATTTCATTGTAGAGTTTGCTGAATATTCTGCTCCATGTGATCTATCTATACTCATTCTGCAATGGAACTAAACAACAGGGTTGCTTGTCTTGCCACTTTATGCTGGGCTGCCACGCTCGGATCAGGTGTCTCTTTTATTATCTCTGGCTCAAATCTTCAGTTTTTTCACAGATTCTTACTCATGGGTTTGGTAGAGCTGTGTTATTACTGAACCTGTGTTTTTCTTTGCTGATGATGGGTGAAGGAGCTGGTGCTGGGGCCTACACCACGAGGAAAGAGGAAAGTGATCGTTGCCACCAACATTGCAGAAACTTCAGTCACACTGGAGGTTGGTGCACTGACTTGTAACTCACTCTCCCTTTTTCATGTTTGTTGGGTGTTTGTTTGGTAAGGAAAATTGGCACTTGACTTAATGTCTGCAAGGTCCAGCCTCATTCTGCAGCAAGCAAGCATTTGTGCCCATTGACAGAGTTCTACAGATTCTGCTCTGTATTACCAGTTGCTGCACCTCTGATGGTTCCGACAAGTTGCAATCTGCTGTTTTATGGTGCAGCTAGTTTTGTAATCAGGTTGCTGCAGTGTTTATGCGGATTCCAGACAGAGTACATAAGACTGGGGATGATGGTGTCTCTAATAGGTGATCTATTAGTGGATGGTTTGGCTAGTAACAATGCTGAGTGGACCCAATGCAGGGAATAGTGTATGTTGTTGATAGTGGGTTCTCCAAGCAGCGCTTTTATAATCCTGTACGATATCTTACCTTCACTCAGTTACACTATCCTTAACTCATATACCAATTTGCTATATTGATTACAGACTTCAGAATTTGCAGTTACAACAAGTTTTCTGTCTTAATATTGGCAGTGGCCTTTAGAATCTGATACAATCATTGGTGATGATGATGTGATTGAGAAGAAAAAGCTCAGGAAAAAAACTCCTGAATGTGTAGATGACAGATGTAGAAGCACTGGTGGTGGCACCTGTGTCACAAGCATCAGCCAAACAGAGAGCTGGAAGGGCTGGCTGTGTGCGACCTGGCAAGTGTTTCAGGCATATGACCCATCCCACAACACCATTGATTTCATGGAATTCATGCTGTAAGCAAGTTTGAATTGATGCCCATTTCTGTCCATGTAACCTTTTAGGGCTTCATCATATCTGCCATCTACATGCCAGGCTTTATACCGAAGAAGCATTTCTGAACGAGATGAGGACAGAGGGTGTACCAGAGATGCAAAGGTCAAACCTAGTTTCAGCAGTTCTACAGGTACTTTCTCATAATTTTCCCTTGCTCTTTCTTACATTCAACTGGCTCTCATCCTCTGCGTACACAAAGTCTCAGATTTGTGTCGCCATGGAATTTTTATTGGCAGTTGAAAGCCCTTGGAATAGACAACATCATGTGGTTTCATTGGTTAGCACCACCACCTGCTGAGACCATGGTGAGGGCTCTTGAGATTCTTTATTCTCTCGGTGTACTTGATGCAGCAGCCAAGCTCACCTCACCCCTTGGCTTCCATATTGCAGAACTTCCACTGGTGGGTTCTTGTCCTGCTAGATCTTCTTGTGAACAGCACTGGTTCAATGAACATACATGAGCATGTATTTGTCTCAAATGAAAAAAATTGTCTTTAGGAGCTAACTACAATCATGCTGACCCAAAGTGGATTTGTGAGCAATGAAGGAACCAATGACAGCCAAGATGTTGCTATCTGCTGATAGAGAAGGATGCTCACAAGAAGCACTCACAATTGCAGCTACATTATCTGTTCAGGTGCACTGCTTTTAAAACTGGGTGTGTTCTTGTGTGCTTGCTGTGAATCTTTTGAAATTTCCATAGTCCACTTCCATCAGAAGTTCAGGGAAGTTCAGGGAAAGGGCCTGAGTTTCTTACTTTCTTAATTCTCTGTGCATAGAGTATTTGGGTATCCAGCAGGGGAATGCAGAAGGAGCTTGATGAAGCATGGGAGCATTTTGCAGTTGCTGAGGTGCACACTGTTTTTACCTTATTTTCTGCAGTGTTGTCTGATTACAAAGGGTTGCCAACTTTTATCGCCTCTTCCTATAACCCATCTCCCCCAAAGGATGGGTGGATGGATAATTGACACTCGTAGGTAGGTTCAAGATGTGGGAAGCACCATGTTGATGACAGTTCTTATACTCTTGACTGGAGTTTTTGATATTCCAACAGGGGGATCATGTGACGTTCCTGAATGTATATGAAGGATTCCGGCATGCGAGCAATCCATCACAATGGTGCTACAAGAACTGTGTCAATTACCAGGCAATGAGGAAGGTGATGGTGGTGCGTGAACAGCTGAGCAAGTTGCTGCAGCGACTGGGTGTCCACCTTCAGTCTTGTGGTTCTGACACTGAAGTTTGTTCTCTCCACCTAGTCCTTTGCCAGATTGAGAAATTTCCAAAGTTGCAAATCTGGTGTTTCAAGAGCTCATTTGTTGAGGATTCTTTTCCAAAGTAGTTTGCTGAATCCATTTGGAACTGTACTAGTGGTGGTCAAAAGGCAAAGTAGCAGAGAATGAAGTGACCATAGTGTATGGTTGGGACATTGCAGGCGATAAGGAAGGCAGTTACTGCTGGATTTTTTTCTCATGCTGCCAAGCTTGAGGTCTGCCTGGTTCCTTCATCTATGTATGTTATGCTATTCTTAAGGTGGAGCTGAAAGCCATAAAGCTTTCCAGAGTTTAGGGTTTAGGGTTTAGGTAGATCATGCACAGAAACTATGGTTCTTTGGGTGATGTGATTTATTTGTATAGACTCTATCCACATTGCTGCTGTGCTGCTGCTGCATTTTTTCTTTGCAGGCAGTTGGGGACCACAATAGCTATCGTTCCATTCGAGGCAATCAGGAATTGTACATTCACCCGTCTTCTGTTCTGTTCAGGTACATTCCACTAGATGAACTAGACAAAAACAAGCTCATCTAGGCAGCAGCCTAGACCAAAGAAAGGCTTTCTGAATGCTGCTGCTGATTGTGTTTTTGTTTCTGCAACCTTTTGCAGGGCAACACCAAAATGGGTGGTGTTTCATTCAGTCTTTTTCACAGAGCGGTATTACATGCGAAAAGTGACTGCAATTGACCCTGCCTGGCTTGTGGAATTAGCTCCTCATTTTTTCCAGCATCAAAAGTCGTTTTCAAGGAGTTGATAGATTTCACATGCATAGTAGGTGGTACTTTTGGAACTGGAACTAGGTGGTACCTTTTGCATCAGCAAAAATAGATCAGACAAAACCACAAATTTTTGTATACATGAGCCACACACAGCAAAGTAAAAACAAATTGTTCAAGCAGTCAAAAGACAGAACTCCTCATACTTTTTGTTGATGCAGTTGCGTAATTGACAGTAGTCTTCGATTGTGGTGCTCTTTCCTGTGGCCTCTAGTATTGTGCATGCATTCTTCGAGTGCTTTTCTACATTGTTTTGTCTCATCTCTAGTGCACAGGTTCATCCACCTCATTCAAAAGATCTGCTTCGTTTGATTTCACAAACCAAGACTGATACAAGAATAGAATGAAAACGGGATTTTAGGGTTCAGATGCTGCAAGCAGATCTGGCAACAAAACCCTTTCGGGTTTTTTTTCTCTTGCACAATTTATAATGCTTTACTCATTGTAGTGAATTGCACCCACTTTCCATACTAGAAATGATGTTGCTAACATGAGTCCTATCACGAGAACAACCAAAAGACCTAGAAGCAGAGCATCAGTGCTCAATTTGAACTGAAATTTTATCAGCAACAATCTCCTCGGATATACCTCTAGTGTCTTCAAATATATTCTTTAGGCACAATCAGTTGTCCAAACTTTGTTGTCTTGCGATCTACCTCCCCACACTTAAAAGCGTCAAGCACTTGCTTCCAAGAGTTTTATCATAGTCGTCGTTGAGCTTGCACATCTTGTTGAAAAAGTCCTTAACTCAAACCAAAACTTCAAATTGAATCAAATGAATTTTTAATTCAAATCCCGCAACATTCATATTAATCATTTGGCAACAACTTGTTATGATTATCATATTTTCGAATTGCAATACATAAAAATAGTTAGAAATTGTTTTTTGTAGTTTTCATTGGGGATTTGACATGGCTTTTGCTTCATTTGATGCGATTGCATACACATAATGCATCCATCTTGGGGGTGCATGCAACCCTTGGGCTCGAAGGTAAACTATGGTAAATGAATTTTGGATGTCGTTCATTTTGATTTGGTTTTGGATGTTGGTTTCATGGTTTTCAAGGTGATGCATTCGTCTTTTTTAGGGCTCCATTTACATTTAGGAAAATCTTATAATAGATCATACGTTCTTTGAGCAACAACTCAATTGAATTTTTTTTAAACGATTTATAATGATCGTATCATGATGGAAGCAACCCTACAACCATAATTAAAGCTTTAATATATATTGAACTTATGAATATTATTTATTTCAATGATCAATAAGAATAAGTCCTTTAACTTCATTAAAGAACCACATGTTTTAATATGCATTTATTTTACATTTTTAGAAATGCAAGTAAACAAAAATAAATATCTCATTTTTTGCAAAATAAGGTTTCAATCAAGAGTTTTTATTAAGGATTTTTCATACGATATATTAATGTGCTTTCAACTTTTTCATATTATAATCATATTTTGAATGTTTTTCTTTACATGTTTATGTTGAAAATAGATTTTTTTAAAAACAATCACCATATGTGTGTGTTTTTTAGTTTCTAAACAACACACTACAAGTGGAAAGATTTTGAATAAGCCTATGGCTATCATTAAAAAATTATGCAAATTGTGATGATTTTAGTTTCATGTACGTTGCCACAAAGTGATTAGTGTGAATGCCATTCATTGAATTGTAACAATGCAAAATTGAATTCATCGATACCTAATTGCAACAAGGGGTGAAAAGATAGTCAAGTAGATTTTTGAATTATCACGATGATAATTCTTCTGAATTATGAATGAACTTAAAATTTAAAGTCATGTTCAACATTAACATTACTGATTTTTTAATTATCAATGTTGTGATTGACTTTATTGAGAATTATATTAAAAATATATGGATGAGTTCTAAAAAAAGAGTGAGACTCATAGTGCACTTTTGAAATGATGACATTTTTTTTGTTACATATACAATTGAAAACATGTGGATTCAAAAAGTACAATGTAAAAATGTTAAATTAATAAAATAAAAAAATAAGCTACCATCAAATGAGGAGTTTTAAAGTAAGATGCATTCAAACTTTCCCAATGTACAAAATAAAATTTGGTTTTTTACAATTTAATATGAAGTTCATTTTCAACATTTTTCATAATTAATATTCTATTTCATATTGAAACTCCAAGCTTTCTAATGATATTTATAAGGTGGTTTACCAACATTTTTGACCAAAAGGATAGAGGAACATTATTGGATTTATAGTTTGATAATTATTATTGGAAAATTTTTAATTCACACCTTTTTTGGTTAAATCAAACCCTTTCATGCTGAGCCAATTAGGGCACAACTTGTAAAACATTAATTAATGTAAAATGTGAACTTTTCAAACTATTAAAAGTGAGTCACCATTGAAATCCCAAGGTAACAACGATGTGACAATTTTTTGTGTGAAAGTGAAGTATAATTTTCCCAAGAAGAAAGCGGAATTTTTTTATAAGGCTTCAAACAATGTTTCCTAACAAAATGCTTATGAAAATGAGGTTTATTCTTTTTCCAACAAAGAAAATGGGGCAAGTACTCTTTCTCTATGAAATATAATTTATTTGTTAAGAATGGAAATATAATGGTGCATAACATTCAAACAATCAAAAGGTCTAAGATTTTAAAATGAATTTAAATTTTGAAATGTTTGAACTAGTTCAAAAAAAAAAGCACAAAACAAAAGGGATAAATCATTCAATGCAAAATCTAATAAAAAAACTTCATCCATTGTCAAAATTTTCTTATTCAATTTTTTTGGGGGGTTTTAAGGTTTTGCATCTTTGGGTATCTACACCTCTTTGATGAGTCCTTTCAAGAAATGGAGATAAATTTGCTTTCTTCGAAGATATTTGCAAATATTTCATAGCCCAGTTCATCATCGTGCATGGTCAATAAAAGATTTTTTAGTGTCATCAATCGGCACACGCCTGCTTTTTTTCTTTGTTAGGCTTGCTAACTTTATATTAACAAAATTTCAATTAATCTAATAATAAGTGGTGCATGTAGAAATCTCAATCAAGATAATTTATATACGTTATTCCAAAAAAGAAACTAGCCATTAAAGAAAATCCAAACCATTCAAAATCCAATAACACAACAATAATTGTGGGATTGATTACAAAAATGAATGCAAGAGTTGGAAAAAAAATAAAATTATAAGAAACATTAAAATTGAATTAAAAAAATCTTAGAGGAGGATTTTAAAAATTCCCTTGGCCACGAGTCAAGATATTGTCTAAGTTTTTATACATTTGACATTGAATAACAAAATTTTGAAATGTTTACATTCAACAACAATTTTAACAGTTAATTTTTTTTCTCATGTGCATTGTGACTAAATCTTGGTTCACATATGTTGAAGTCTTTAAAAAGCTCACAACAATTCAAGACTTGTTGATAAGCCTTTAATAAGCTTCTATGGGAAATGTTTTTTTTGGAGTTAATAGATTCAATTGAAATGCTATATTTTGTTGAATTCATGTTATCATGCATTTGTGATTGCTTGCATTTGTGAGTTTGTTGCTAAGTGATGATTTGTTTCTCCCTCTTTTCATTTCCATGTAAGTGTAAATCCAAACATTACATCATCATTTTTTTTTAGGATGTTGTAATAACACATGTAGCAAAAAAACAAAATAGAAAATATAGTTGATGAAGTGCAAGATGCTTGTGAACTCCCATGGGTTACCAATTAGTAATTTTTAAAAGGCTTACCAAATTTCACCATAGTTTGAGCTTCTTCTTCGTTAAAGAATTCTACAGACAGATCATGAAGCTCCCATATGATCATATCTCAGCCTTGTTGCTGTATAACTCACTGATAGTGTTGTCCTAAGTTCAACGATACAGGCACTTGGTTCATTCAGGCTTGCAGATAGAGCTATATAACTTACTGTCAAAAGATGCAACAGTCCATGCTCGACAGTTTTGCTCCAGTACTGAAACTTTTTGCTTTCTCTGATGATCTTGATCACACACATGATCGTACTTCCTCTGACAGCACCCCGAAAATAGTTGAGTTCGCCCACAAACATTCATAATCTCTATATGCATTCTCACACCCAGTACCTTGATAGACATTTCCACCCTATGTGTTGCAACATTGAAAGACAAGCAAACATCAAGAGATGAAGAACACATGTGCAACAGAAAGTTAAACTCAGGACTTAGCGCCTTGGGTGATTTGGATGCAGCATCATGTATGAATTGAAGGCTCTTCTGCTCAAGACAAAATGTAGGATAATGCATGCTTTTGCTGCTTCATATTATATCACAAATTCATACTCAATTCTCTCGGCCATCAGGAGGTGGCTTGAGAAAACTTGCACTTGTCTCTCTTGCTAGACTTTCTATCACCAAGTTTGCAAAACATTTCCTGATTGCATTCCATTTGCATGAATTTTTTCCTCTGTTTCTGTTGGACCCTCTGATTTACATTGTCCAAAGTTGCTACATGAAATGGAGCTATATCGAGCTTCATTTTGGTGATTGAATGTGCATCATTATACATCTGCTCCTTATGAAATTCAGCTCCATTTGCTTGACATAAGAAAAAATGCCCATTTTGTGTAATCATCAATAACAAGCAATTATCACGTATTTGGTAGCAGGCTGTAATGATCATGTTTTAGTGTAATCATCTAAAACAACCATTGATTCACAAATTGGGATAGTCTTCAATTAAAGGATCCTTCAATACAAAAGATCCTTCAATCTGCCTTCAGACATAGAACTTACAAAAAAAATCTTCTTTACAATTTAGGTGATTGGAAGGTAATGCCTTTTAGTCATCAAAAAAGACTCTAGAATTATAGTGCGATAATTCTTTGATGCAACTTTCCTCCTTATGTCATTACCTTCCAATAGCTACCCTTTGCTAGAGCTTTGAATACCTTTTGTCATAGGTACCATCATGTTCCAAAAACTTTTTAAAAATCATTCTAAGTGAAACTAGGAAGAAGGTAATACAAAAACAAAAAGAGCTACAATATTCTATGGAAAATTGAACTTACACTTTGCATCATCAAAGCAGAATTAAAAATATATAAAAGTACATCCTCGAAGTCCTCCACCTTCATTCTATATATTTCTTACACAATGAATTACAACATGATTTTCCTACCAACTCTCCCAATATCTCCTTCTCTCTTCTTACCATGCTACCTTGAGAATGATGCTCCTCTTCCTCCCAAGTCCCCCTTCTAACTCATGCACATATGATCCTCCTTTTCCTTTAGAAAATAGACCTTTGTTCTAATATCACCCCAAAAATATCTCAGTTGATTAGGTGAACGAAACCCAATTTCTCATCGATAGGAAATTAATTAACCCAAGTAGCTTCATCTCCTCCTAAATTAGGAGACGATAAATAGTATTCACCACTAGTAATTAATTAATTATTAGGGTGCCCACTACGCTAGTTAAGCTAGAAGAATTCTACCTTGAACAATTATTGTTGTCCTTCAACTAAGATGGTCATTGAACATTTAGTGTATAAGAGAAGCCTAAATTTGTAGAAGGGAACAAACGTGCAAAAGTAGGCTAAAAACAAATCTCTCAACATTGCAATCCTTTATTTTTAATATAAATGTAAGAGAGTAAATTCAAAACCTCTTCAATATCGTTATGAAAGCATCATGCACTTTATTAAGTTTATAGTAAGTTGTATACCAAGTTTCAAAAAAAATTATGTAAGATGAATATGTAAATTTAAGTAGATTTTAAACTAGTCATGTAAAATGTGATAGAATTAATTACTTTTAAATTAAAAAATTGGAAAAACATGACCTTTATTATGTAGAAGTTTTAAATAATTAATACATTTTAATGTGCCATCAACTTGAACTTACCAAAAATTTGATTAAAGTCCTATTTGCGTATACTTAGATTTTCAAAAATCTACTTAAATGCATGTAAACGACATAGAGCATAATATTATTATATTAAAATCAAAGAAAGTCCTCATATTGATCATTAAATTAAAAAATACTTCAAAGTTTTCTGTATGAAAATTATTTTATAACTACTTTCATTAAAAAAAAAGGTTAATAAATTGGCCTACTTTAGCAGGCTTGCACCCATAAATCTTTCTTTTTTTGCTTTTGGAGCTTAGAGAGATATTGGAACCCTCCATCTAATGCATCCAATGCTACAAAAATCACTTAAATGATCAATAAATGAGCAAGATATGCCATGTGGAAGTGAAGGGGGTAATTATTAGATGACAAGGTGGTTCAAACAATTTATGTTTTGGAGATTATGATTTTTGGACATTGTCCTATTGCATATGGAGTTCAAAAAAGTTTGTAAAGATTTTGTTGGTGCACCCATACCTCTTTTAAAATTATTATGTCAAGAAATGAAAAAGGTATAGGGTTTGGAAGAAAATGTTTGTTCAAGCATTCAAAGATGTTTTCTAATGCTTCAATTAGCACACCAATGGCCATGATTTTACTTTTTTAAAAGACAAAAAATAAACAAGAGATGGTATGTGTTTATTGATAGAATATTGTTTGGTGATAGACAATTATAACTGATATATACTTGGGCTCCACACTACTTTGCAAAACCAATAACAATCAACTATTTTTAAATTATTTTTACATTCCCATATGGTTTCCAATAGTTTTTCATTATTTAAATTAATCTCAAATTTAATTTAATTTAATTTGAATTAATATAAATATCAAGGACATGAAAATGGACATGTTAATTTGACTTTTCATATCCATGTTGGTGGGTAGGGGAAAGGAATGAAATAATTACTAAGATAATAAGTAGTCATTAAGATAGGAGATAATAAATAAAAATGGAAAGCTAGAAAATGAGATAGGTATGAATTGTCTTTGAATTTTACATACCAATGACCACAAATAAATATTGAAATATCATTGTGATATATATTAGTTCCTTGTTCTTTTTGTTATTGAAATTATGATTGATATGTTATCCATCATGTTGTATAGTGGTCATTTTAACACAGTAATTGACAATTCTTTCTTAAAGCCAAAAGCTTGGCAAAAGTGATGGTTAGAACTTCAATGATGCAAAACAACTAATACTTCAATTTTAAACAAACTATGTTAGTTAGTCCAAATAAAACTTAGTTAATTT
Source organism: Sphagnum contortum (assembly GCA_963920785.1). NCBI lineage: Eukaryota > Viridiplantae > Streptophyta > Sphagnopsida > Sphagnales > Sphagnaceae > Sphagnum > Sphagnum contortum. Next base: position 19,273,818 of record OY987278.1, read on the forward strand.
TACTTGACCAATATGAAATGTCACCAAAGTTTGTTTCACACAAGGAGGTTTTTAAATATTTGGTCTTCATTTGAACTTAATGGTGGGTATGCAAGGAAATTTTTGAACCAAGCCACCTAAAAGAAATAAAATATTTAGGAACTTATAAAACAAAGATTGAGGCTCAAAACATTAAACCATAATCAACAAATGTCAGGGTGATTTTAAATATACACAATTTTTGTTGAAGCTAGAGGCAAGAATAATTTAATTTTTTTTTTTCTTTATGTAAATTAAACTCCAACAGTTTAACTTATTTATAGCAAACAAATTCTAAACTTGAATATCACAAATACTAAATTCCAATTCAATTTAGACATATAAGATGTCAATGAAAACTTAGTTATGGTTATATAATCACAAAACTTGAACTAGTTGATGTGATTATATAAGAACCAACAAAGTATACATACATAAATATATCAATTGTTACAAACTATTATATGTCTCATTTTGTTAAGCAAAAAATAGATGGCCAAATCTAGAAAGTTGAAAGTTCCAAAGTAAGTTAAGTTGAACTTTATATCTATGAAAGTTACTTTATGGATGAGGATATAAACATCTATGAAATTTCGTTGTTTTTTTAATAAGCTAAGGCTGATGGAAATAAATGTTCAAGAAATAAAAAAATAACATTTATCTTGCATAATGTAAAAGGTTTAATTCAATTTCAACATTAACATTATTTTGGTCAATACTATTGGATTCATGTGAAATCACATTACTTTCAGTGAAATCACTTAAAATTGTCATGCTTGTTTCATTAGGTGTCATCCTTTCTCCTCTTGATTGCATCTCCATTTCACCCAAGAGCATGGCCAAAACATGGGACATCAATGGACGGTTTTCAGGTGTGGTTTGAATACATAAGAATGCCACATCAATAACACGTTGCAATTGAATATCCAAAACACCATTGTTGTGTATTCTTTCATCAACAAAATATGTCAACATATTGTTTTCCTCCAAAGACCTTGCCTGCACGATAAGTTGTCATTTTAGGCTTAATATTTCCAATATTTAGAATGCTAATGGAAATTGTACACATTGATATATATGATCTAAATATATGATTTAATTAAATGCACATTTATACATGCATGTATTCATGCTATATGTCAATGTGTAAAAAATATCACAACACACAAACATTATACCAAATAACATGTATATCCATGCATGTATGTACATTCATTCAACGCACACCTCAATGATGTTATCATTATAGGCAAAACAAATAGTAGTGGCATGTAAGGAAACTTACCCAATTGCAAAGGTTTATTTCTTTTGGTGGACGATTATAATCCATGACCTTCCTACCACTTACGATTTCAAGGAGAAGAACCCCAAAGCTATAGACATCTAGCTTTTGAGTGAGGTGGCCATAAGTGGCATATTCAGGAGATAAATATCCTCTGAACAAACAAACAAAAAATAAACCACAAAAAATGATCAATTCCTTTTGATATGAAAATTTCAATCTTATAATCATGTGGTACATTGCAATATAAATTCAGTGACATGTATGCCAAGTAATCAAAGTAAAAGGTCATGGATAAAAAACATTGCCTTTTTTTACCTTGTTCCAACAATTCTTTGTGTTAATACTTGGGTGACATCATTAGGGAATAATCGTGCTGTTCCAAAGTCTGCGATTTTAGCATTCAAATTCTTGTCAAGAAGAATGTTAGCTGCTTTGATGTCTCGATGAATGATACATGGTTGTAACTCTTCATGAAGGTAAGCAAGGCCATGAGCAATTCCCACACATATGTTAAACCTTTTCGACCAATCCAAAAACAAAGCGCCTTCCATTTGGTTTCCTGCACAAACAAATATTATTATCAAGACAAATGATTGACGATCACATAACTTTTTGTAAATCATTTGCAATGATTATTTTGGGCCTAGATGTAAATTGTGTCATACCCCATAAAGCTTCAGCAAGATTTTTGTTTTCCGCATATTCATAGACAAGAAAACGTTGTTGTGCATCTCGCACGCAATACCCTATCAATTTCACTAGGTTCTTGTGTTTGATGCCAGTGATGAGCGCAACTTCATTCAAAAATTCACCAATATCATTTTGTTCAGAACTTTTCAAGCATTTTATTGCTAATTCTGTCCCATTTGACAAAATTCCCTGCAAACAAACATCAATTGTTTACATATTTTCGTAAAAGACATATTTGTAAAAAATTGATGCAACAAATCTTTTTCTAGAAAACCTTTGTTAATTGTGTGGCACAATTTGATGTGACATATTCAACATAGTAAATCATAATTCAAAAAAATTGAATTGTAAAGTTCCATGCAATCTGTAAATATAAATGGAGATGAAAATTGAAAGTCTATTTGAATGATTTGAATTCATGCATAAGATTATATGTAAATGATTGTGTGTGTACATGGTATAAAAAAAACTACTCACCTTGTAAACAACACCAAAGTTACCTTCTCCAAGCTTGTTGTCAAGGTGGAAATCTCGAGTGGCTACCCTTAGCTCATGATATGAATATAGCGTTGATTGTTTCGCCATTTCTGCAAACATATTAATATTTGTTTTCAATACTTTTTTTGTCCATAAAGGCTTTTGAATTCAATATCAATGAATGCATGCAGAATCTTCAAAACAAAATGATTATTGAGTTTTGAAAAAAAACTGATTTAATGCATATTGATTAATGTGGACATCTTGTGCTTTTTCATTTTGTTAATTTTCATTGCAAATTTTGAACCTTGTGTTTAATACAAATGATTTCATTTTCAAGGATTAAAGGGCCTAAGCAAACCTTTTTGGATGTTACGTAAAGTTAATGTTTGTGCACGATATTGCCGAAATGTGATGTAATAGATTATTCCACCAATAATTGCAATAACACTTGGCAATGTTATTGATAATATCAAAGTCAGTTTGCGAGAAGAGCTCCATCCATTGCTAGCTGTTTTGAAAATGTCAACACGCTTATCCTCAAAAAACAATTGATCATGTTCACCCAAACATGCCATGTCTATTTAAGAATAATAAGTTTCGAGCTTCATTAAGAAAACAATTAGTTGGAGGAATTATATAATTTGAATATGGCATATCTAGGGCCAATGTAATGAATCTTGGAGTAATAAAATTATTATATTAATTTCTACACTAATGAAAAATATAATTGACAAAAATGTAAATTTCACAATGGAAGTTTGAAATTATGCAATTTCTTAAAGGTGAAAACACACAATGTAATATTATATAGTTTTAATAGTAAAATTCAAAGAACAACATAAATAATTTCAATACCCTACATATTTTTCAAGAATTCTTTTTGATCCTTCACATTCACTTTAATGTCATACTGAAAAATATAAAAAATGTTAATTACTTATATTATCTACCCAATTTACAATTTATAACATAAGCGTGTGAACTCATAATGTGCCATTTAGTTATCCTATTTTTCATGGGATTGAATTTTGGCATTATAGTTTAAACCCATTGTGTGTATAGATAGTTAGTCACATGGCCCCCATGATCATGTGCATGTGTTAATGTCCTTCTTAGCTAGTTTTTTAGTCCATAATAAATTTTTGTACTAAGAAAATAATTGAAGGTAAACTTGAGAGTTTGTTTTAATAAGACTCACCGTGGATAATGGTTGGTGAAGATGAATTGTAACGACAATTCATTTCTGCATTCTGAGTTTGATTTGATGAATCACCATATATGATGAACTCATTTTCTGGGGAACCATTTTCAATCTTGCTACAACATGGATTCCCTCCAAGCCTGCAAAGACAATGTTAATATCAAATTGTTGCATGGAAATGTGAATACATTCCATTTTGTTTAATAAATAGAATAGTTATTTTGTACGGTCCTTTGATTTTTTAGACATTTTGTTGATTGGAAATACTTGGAATTTATAACTATTAAAAAGATATAACACACACACACACACACACACACACACACACATATATGTCAATTTGAAGTAAAGTTGAATACTCACAAAACTGGTGTATATATGCCAGTATCCCAAGTTGGTATAAGTTCACTAATATTGTTTCTCACTATTGAGAATTCTGTGCTTGCTAGCGATGTGTTTATAGTCATGTTTAAAACTCCATTAAAAGCATTACCATCAAAGTTTCTGCATACAAAACAATGCCAAATTGTTGGTAATTTCTCAATTGTATAAGATTCAAGTACAATCTACCAATGTACATTGTTCATTACATAGAAATAACCAACACATTAAGAAAATGTTTTATTGTTCAATAGACTTTGAAATTAAAATATGTTGTGCAAAATTTTCAAGAACTCACAACTATGTATTGAAAGAAAGTTCCATCAAGAAACCTTGAAGCTTTCCTTTCATGCTTTGAATTATCAATCAGAATTAGCAATTTCTAATTTAATGGCCTTTCAATGTGTTAGAGCTGGACCAATATATATGATCCCTCATGCCAATGTTTCCATGTTTAAGTTCCCATTTCTTGAAAGATGCATCCAATAACCAAACATATTTGTAATTGGAAATTTGTTATGACCAACGTTTTTTTCTCCCCTCAATTTTGCGATATTGAAAATTTGGCAAAATTTTACAAGAAAAGAAAATTTATTAGAATTTACACTAGGACAAAAAATTCCAAAAATTCCCCAATTTTGTGGTGAAAAAAGTTCAAAATTTGCTAATGAAAAAAACATTGGTGATAATTGATGTATAAATATAATACTTGGAAAAATGGCTGAGGTTTGTTTCCATACTCACATTACTTGTAGATTTTGAAGACAATTGAATAGTTGAGATGGAAATGAACCATTGAATGAGTTTCCTGCCATGTACCTATGTAGACCAAGCATGCCAAAGCCCATATGAAGCTCATAAGAATATTGGAAGCATACAGATTTCTCTATGCAATTTAAAACCAATTGATAAATTCTTTTCCAAAAATTGAAGTAGCTTTGAATTTAGATGCAATTGATTTAGTATTCTTCTGATTAATTATAATGATATGCGTTGATTAAACAGGTTAGTTTAGCATAATAGTATTCAACTATTATGTCGATGCTACCATGCCGGGTTGGGCAAGAAATGCCACTTACAAGTATGTCAAGGATTTGGGGCATTGGCCTTCAATACTTTCATCTATGATTGGCAAGTTGTTAGAGAAATTGTTTTCAGATAGATCCAACAAGTTGAGGTTTGCAATACTCCATATTGAAGGTGGGAGAGATCCATTGAGTTGATTAAAACTAAGATCCCTGTTCAACAACCAATGAACATAATTTTATTCATACTAATAGAACTTCTAAGGCAACTTGTGTGAGCATGATTCTTAGACTAAAATATGTACATGTGCTATTTGAGATATTGTTCACAATTATGTATTATGATAGACATTGGCCTTATACATATATGTTCAGATTTTTGCATGTAGTTAAACATTTTAACATTTTTTGCTTATGGATTATGTCAACTATTGTTTTTGTTTTGAACATACTTGATTCAAGTGCTTATGGATAGTCAAAATGTAGTCCACAATTATATACTATCTAGTCTGGCCCCCTCTATTTTTGCAGGCCAAATATTCTCAAAGCAATTTAGAACCCATTATATGTAGATTCTAACTAATGAAACTTGAACTAGTCATTGTAAACATAATTTGTTCTTTGATCCAAATATGACAAAATTAAACCATGTAATGTGGCGCCTGTTTTATGGAAGGCTGAATATTCTTGTAATTTAGAGGCTATACCTTATATATACAAAGTTTAACTCATCAAACTTGTTGGCTATTTAAATGTTGAGGATGTACTCACAATTTTCGGAGTTTGGGAAATGATGAAAGGTCAGGGAATTCTCCACTGAGTTTATTATTGCTTATTGACCTGTAATATGAATACAATGTGCAGCACATGTCAGACTTTGCTTGATGTTGTTAACATATATATCAAGAAACGCTAGAATGAAATAATCTTGCAAATAACAATATCATGACAAGTATATCCAAAATTGTTGGCAGACCAATGATTGATTCACGCATAAGTTGGCGTATTATGTACAGTTTTCATATATGATCACTCATAATTTAAAATGAAATTGTCGATTAAAACACATCTATATTATTATTTCTAATCAAGGCCAATTTTTAAAAAACGCAATGACATGTTACAATTCCAAATCAAGAAATGCAATTATGTGGTAAATTCATACTCAAGAATCAAGACTTGTGTGTAAACACACGTAAATGTCTTGAAAATTGTAGATTTCAACATATATACAAGTTCATTTTGTCTCAACTAGGTCCATACAAAATTTCAAAATTATACACATACATATATTCATTATCTAGGAAAATAATAACCTCAAGGTATGACTAAAATCTAAATTTCTTGAAAAAATTGTCTTGTTGGCATATAATTGGCTTCATGCAACCATGAAGGTTGGAGATCAAATGAAAGGACTTTTAAGTCTAAGAGAGTGAACAATTAAAATTTAGCAATTGTGCATTGCTTTGAGTTCTTAAACTTAATTTTTTAAATTCTAAGTTTGTTTCAAATGATGGAATGAAGCAATTTGGCATTTATGTCAAGTGAAATTGGTTCAAAGAATTGAAATACTTACAACACCTCCAAAGAAACAGCTGTCTGAAATGCCCCTGACCCATTTAGACCCATGAGGTTCCCTGAAAATTGATTATATGATAAGTCGATGCTCGAAACATAAGGAGGTGGGATAGTAGTGTTGGTGAAGATATATGTAAAGAAGTCATCCAAACTTCCATTGAGTTGATTTCGGCTAACATTTCTGAATCATGAACACATGTAACTGGAAAATAAGTGTCGTGACCCTCTCAATCAAAATTTCTCAAAAATAATAATCGTGAAGAGTAATATTTAAGGTTGTACATACATAAACCATGATATTCTTGTGTGCCATGCGAAAAATCTGAAAGAGACTATCAAAAGACTATCAAGCACACTAGCTTCATTATTTAGTATAATGCTGAATTGTGAAATATTATTATTTTTACTGTTGAGTGGAAATGACCCCAAAAATATATATATTAAAAACACCTTGTTGCTGAACCAGGCTAGGTACAATGGTATTCAATCACCATTACAATTTACTAGCGTTTTTGTATATAGTGATTTTTGGAAAAACAATCAATCTTAACACTTGGAAATACATTTTTTTAAAAGTGTAAATTATTTTGCAGCAAAGAGAAAAACTACTATTTGTGAAATCAAAAATTTGGAAAAAATCGGGGAAACAATAAAATCAAATAAAATGTGTTGGCCACTTACAGTTGGTCCAAAGTTCCGAAAATGCCATTAGTAAATTGTAGAGCAATATGGAGGCCACCGCTGAGTTGATTTGAGGACAAATCCAATAGAGAAAGATTACTCTGATTTAGATTATTGAAGACATCTTCCACTTTTCCTATGAGAGAGTTTGAACTTAAGTTCCTGCAGGTCCAAACAAACTCAACAAATTACTAATGAAATTTCACTTACAACCATCTCAATAAATTTAATGATATCATCAACATACTAGAGCAACTCTCTAGATACTGAAAATTTAAAATTGAGCTCAATATGATGCCAATTGATACAACATGCTAATTACACAAAACTATACTCTATGTACAATCTATGTACAAGGGCAGCTCCAACACATGGACCTGCCAAATAGTTAATTAATTGGTATTGAAAATTCATGTGTGCAAATAGAATGAATGCCTGAGATCAATATTCCAAATGATTCACAATTTTTTGAGAATTTTGACAAATTTTTACAAATAATATATGCAGATTGCGTACTAGTGTTGAAGGTGCTAAGCTGCTAAGATATAATGGGGGAAGAGACCCTGGAGGACGTTTGGTAGCTTACAATTGGTGCAAATTGGAAAGTGCTGATAAGTCTGGTATAGGCCCAGAGAAATTGTTGTCGTGAAGATCCCTGTCATTGGCAATCCAGAATGTGACGATCAACTTAATTGGATCTCAATTAGAGATAATTGCAGCTCAAGTAGTCAAATTAGATAGCATGGTCTTGGGAGAGACTAGTCACTAAGAATTATCTTTGTGCAGTCCAGAGCTTGAAAAGCTCGCAATTAATTAACACTTAAGTTATAGAATATATATAATAAAAGGATGAGGTCTGTCTATGCCAACAGAATGTACCTTTTCCAACCCTAACTATCTCACTTTTTTCCCTGGATATGAAAAAGGTAAAATTAACTGCATCTGTCTTTTCATGTCCATGTTATGTATATTGAAATAAATTAATTACCTACCTCTTTCAAGCCTATAATGATGAACAAGGACATGAAAAGGCAACAAATTGAGGTCTGGCATAAATCATATAGAATGAACTATTGAAAATCGTAGGAAAATAAATTTTTTAATTTTAGAAGAGGGTGGAAAGGAGGGAAAGATGGGGGATTTTGATCAGTTTGAAACCTTCCCTTTTGGGTGCAGGGCCCAGGCATTATTACAGTGGTTCATCTCAAAATTCAGCATGCAACTCATCATGCATGTGCCCCACTAAATTCGGGCAGATTGTGAATCATTTAAAGGAAATGCAACTACTTAGAGGAATTATCAATGAGCTTTTGAGTTATGATTGTTCTTACATGACTACCAAGTTAGCTAGCTGTCCAATAGTGGATGGGAGTGGTCCAGTGAGTCTGTGGTTGCTTGTTATAACTCTGCACATTCCAATAGAATTAGTCTCTATATGTATAGAGCAAAATACTGGAAACAAATCTCCTGCATATAATATTGCCCCGTCAATTTTTTCTGGTGACAGGAGTCTATAGATATTATCATCATTAATTCCTGGAATAGAATCATTAGCTGGGCTTGATTTAAGGTCAGAATTTGCTGCAAGGGAAACAATATCGCAGGGAGAACAGATCTACATTTTTCTGAGATCATGTTAGATTAATCCTTAGCTAGAAAGGATTCTCTTCACATACACATCTTGTAAACTGCTATAGGAGAGCTTAATGTCTGCGCTGCGAAGTAGCTAGCAGTGAAAATTAAAGCATAGTGAGATTTACAAATATGTGAGACTGCTGAGGCTTCCAATAGCTGGGGACAATTCACCCTGCAAATCCAGACCATTCAGCTCCCTGCAAGACCCAAACATGAATATACCAACTGAGCTAAAATTAGACAACAACTTCCGTGGTCTAAAAGTTACTACTTCAAAATGTAACAACCTCAGAGAAAAATCTAGTTGTAGTTGAAAGGGGGTTATTTTCAGTATCGAGGCTTTTTACAGTTGGTGTGTGAGAACCCAGCCAGGGCTGGGGTCCTTCCATTCCTTGGAAGCAAGGAATTTTTTTTTGGGTAATCTGCACTTTTCAAACATGGCGTCCTCTGTTGTTACTCTAGGTAAGGCACCTCTGTCTGTCAAAGGAGCCTTCCAATATGTAACTACCCTGAGACTGGTGAAGTTATGCAGGATTTGCCGCTCGCGCCTCGTGTCTGGAATCCGAACTACTAAGTACTCAACTATTGTGGCCAAAAAAAATCTACGACTCTGACCTTCGAACATAATTGCAAAACAGCCATATGCTTTCTCCCAAGAGTTGGAAAATTTCGCCTCTTGAAAATCGAACATACAATTTAGCTCAGTGGTTTCAACTAGTCAAGATCCGTACTGGGCTTCATGACTACTACTGCACTAACTTTTCCTTTCGCTAATCGGAGAGCTTGGGCCATGATTGAGAACCTCTTCCGATTCTTTACGGCATAGCTTCTACTGGTGACCGTTGCAAGCTGGCTGCTTGATTAGTCAAGCTGCAACTCAGTACCATTTTTTACCCTGAACAGTTGCTGAGTTAGTTTGAAATTCAACATGCGATATATAGTTCTACTGTATCCACTTCAACTTCAACAGCGACCCTGGTCATCTGCCATATGCACAAATTGGTACAAAAAATTAGTACTGCTCCAGAGTTGGTCAGTCACGTAGAACTCACAATCCGACCACATGATACGTTTCTTGCTGTTCGTCGAGATAGCAGATGATTCCAGATAACGACCCCTCCTTGCACGGGTCCCAATATAAGTTTTGCGCCGCCGCGAGCGTCGAATTCCAGCCATGGAGCACCGAGTCGATATTTGGTGTGTTGTTCCATGCAGAGTAGAGGTCTTTTATGGCGTTTACTGCGCATGCAGCACAAACATTTGCACTGATCTCAAGGACAAATAATATTTGACAGAAACGAATTCAAAATGTACAGTACAGGAGCACGGCTTAACAGAAACTATACAAGGAATTTTCGTACAACTATCCTGTGTGCAATGTGGGAAAGCTCTCAGTTATCGCTGTTAGAAATCCCTCTTAGAACCAGTGTCAAAGGGAAAATTCGTTTCCCCCAATAGGTGCTTTCCAACCAGGGAAAGATTTACCAACTTCCCCCTTCGACATTCGTTCACAGTACCCTTCTAGAGATGGCATAATTGAACTTTCCCTGTGAGGCCGCCTCCCTAGGCATGTTGCAAAACTCCCTGTGTCGCACAATTCCCTGTTACTTGCGTTTTTATTCTATTCTTGGAGGTAAAGTTAGACAATTTTCCCACAAGGGAATCATCCAAAAGCTCCTTGATAGCTATCTCGCCGATCCCAGCACCGTCCAATTGTTGATACTAGCGCATGGACTCACGCACAGAAACGAAGATGACAAATGAGGAGTGGAAGTGTATTATGAGAAGCTTACCGTCTGTTTGATTGGTGAAGGGAGGAACGGAAATGATGTGATCATTCTTAAGTGAATCAAGATTAAGGCCTAAGACGGGCTGCTGGAAAATGAGCATCACAATGAAAAGCTGCTGCATCGCACAAGCAATGGACCAAGACATAATATTGCAGGCCATGATGAGGAGTGATGAGAAGCACGAAATGTAAGAAATTTGTTTGCAGCTGCGATAAATGAGTTATCAGCCCAGGAAAGCATCGACGATTTATCAAGGCCTCTTGCAGCTTTCCTCTTGCGGATCATACCCGTCGTCTATAATACAAGGCATGCGCATATCCACAGGAAAGCGTCCTCTCGGCCAGGCGACGGCTGTCTGAGAAATTAGGCTTATAGCTCCGCTCAGAGGTCTTTGCGTGGGCCGACTTTCATGGCCGCTCCGCTGGGCACCTCTGTTCCGCTCCCTCAAGAACAGAATGTAGTGGGAGGAAGGAGAGCAAGCTTGCGCCTCAGTCTTGTCTCTTCGCAGAAGGCGCTGGCCGCCGAGCTCCGAAATTAGTTGCGGACATACCATAGAATTCACGCGCCTACAACACTTGGCCATTGACCGGAACTTGCCTGGGCCGCCATCATTGCCGAGGAAATTACCTCTGCATTGAATTATTTAGTCACATGTGTACAAGACTTTATTTCGCCAGAACTTAGTAGTTGGAAGGCCATCCATCCCGACTCCCAACGTTTGTGCTTACGGACAAATTTTTGTCAAATTTCGGCCTGAAAAATATTATTTCGACCTACACAAACGATTTTTCATGAAAAAAGTGGCCCAAATTCGCCAGATTTGGAAGGAAAAAAATTCCAAATCGTCAGATTTTTGTGATACCTTCCGTTAAGTAGCCAACAATATTGAAGAATTCTGTTCATTTTTCTACTCTCATAGATTCTAGTATGTAACCATATTTGACTAAACTACTTTCTAGATGATCGTCATTTTAAATACATCACAAAACCTTTAAAACGAAACCCTGAGCCATCCCGCAGAAGTTGCTAACCGGCGATATTTGCCGCATTCCTGGTCAGGCGAAATCGCTGGTCCACACGGAGTGAAAGTCACATATGTGGAACACTTGGGAGTACTGTGAGCATTAGTCGACTGGCCAGCGATCTTTTAGGAAGAGGAGGCTTTGTGGGATTTCCAGAGCTTCCGGACGCTGGTGAGATCACGTCGCTTGTTTTCCTCCAGTACAAAAAGATCAGAGCAGGTCTTTCCGAGTAAGGTTCCTCCTCGGTCCCTAGAGTCCGTGCAGATTCTTGCAAGCGCTTTAGGAGCTAGAATCCCTTTGTTCTGGGAATTTGGATCTTCTTTAAATTACGCGCTCCACCGATATATACTGGCTCTTTGGCCGCGGAGTCCAGACTCGGGTTGCTTCTTTCAAGGACATTGTGATGTAGCCAAAGTGCTGATCATCACATGTTTTCGATCACCATCGGAATTCGGTCACCACAAATTTGAGTGAGTCGTCGCAGGAATTCGATTGTCACACACTTCAATCGTCACACGTTTCAATCGTCACAATTTTCGATTGCCACGTTTTCAGTTGCCACCTTTCAGTCACCACGTTTTTAGTCACCAAATTTCAATCGTCACATTTTCGGTTGTGTGATGTATTTTTGGTTGTTTCAAATTTTTTTTGCTATAAAAAAAAGATTGGACAATTATTTTTTTCTACTTTCAAAAATGAGTTCAATTTTAAAAATGTATAATATAATTTGGGTACAATATAAATCCCCACAATTGAAAACAAGGGGTGTGTCACAGTATGGCCTTGCGATTTACAATCAAAAGTATCATAAGGCAAAGTAAAAATTATGAAAATTTCAATATTTCACAATACTAAAATACATTCTTAAAAAAAAACCCACTAAAAAAACCAAAATCCTTGAAGATATGACAACTTTGTAACTAATCTCAAGTTTGAACACAAGCCAAATTATCATTTTTCAAAATCCTCGTATATAAATAGACCTACTACATGGGGGCCAAAATCCCCTAAGCTACTATATTCTATAATGAATCTAACACAATATCCTTGCCTTGATAAGCAAGGGTAAAAAAGCTGTATGAAAATCAAAACAAAAATTTATAGAATGAATGACTTGTATTTGCAGTAAAAAATATTGCTTCAAATGAGTTTTTATTGATTTTTTTATTACTTGATGTCTATCAATTATTTGACATTTATCAAAACACAATTATCAATGGTAAGTCTAATCATCCATAATTTTTTAATCATCCTTTCTATATTTTTGGAAACACACTAAAAATTAAATACAACAATTATGAGTTTTTTCTTCTTTACTTTTGGTGATTGAAAACCTCCAAAATTCATTTAATCTTAAAATTTAGAATTTAATTTTTTTTATTTTCAATGAAATTTCACCAATGAAAAAAGGTTGGTTCCATGGCAAAATTGTATTCTAAATAGTTGCTACTATATAGCAATGGGCAAGACTTTGCAATTAAAATGCAGGTAAGTAACAACTAAAAAGTAAACCAAGGTTGGTAGTGTGTGTAAGGTGAAGGCATTGCCATGAAGGGCATGATGCACAAGGTTGAGTACTATGTTGTGCCTGATTATTTTTCTAAACCTAATGATTAAGAACATTGAAACATAAAATATTTTTGATATCATTCAATTTTGAAAGTCTATACAAGTTGGTAAATCCATTCATTAAAAAATTCTAATGAAAATTTTTATTTAATTATTTTTATTTTAAAAATTCAATGAATTTAGTAAAATTAAGGTGTGATGTTCTTAATGATACCATCCAAGAATGCTACATAATTGTAAAACTGGGTATCATGGGAGGGTAGTGGGATAAAGTTTTTAAGAAAATAAATTAAAACCATCAATAAAAAAAAATTATTGTTTTGAAAGCAATCTACTTTCAGACATAGAACTTACAAAAAAAATCTTTTTTTACAATTTAGGTGATTGGAAGGTAATACCTTTTAGTCATAAAAAAAGACTCTAGAATTATAGTGCAATAATTCTTTGATGCAACTTTCCTCCTTATGTTCGTTGCCTTCCAATAGCTACCCTTTGCTAGAGCTTTGAATACCTTTTCTCATAGGTACCATCATGTTCCAAAAACTCTTAAAAAATCATTCTAAGTGAAACTACGAAGAAGGTAATAAAAAAATAAAATACCAATATTCTATGGAAGTTGAACTTACACTCTACATTCAAGAAATCAAAGCAAAATTTAAAAAATAAAAGTACATCTTCAAAACCTTCCACCTTCATTCTATATATTGCTTATACAATGAACTACACCATAGTTTTCCTACCAACTTTCCCAATATCTCTATCTCTCCTCCTACTATGCTACCTTGAAAATGATGTTCCTCCTTCTCCCAAGTTCCCCTTCTAACTCATGCACATATGGTCCTCCTCTTCCTATAGAAAATAGGCTTTTATTCTAATATTACCCCAATGTAAACAACATAAAACATAATATTATTATATTAAAGTAAAAAAAAAGTCTTCATACTGACCATTAAATTAAAAAATACTTCAAATATTTTTGTATGGAAAATTATTTTATAACTACTTTCACTAAAAAAAAACAAGGCTGATATGTTGGCCTACTTTAACAGGCTTGCACCCATAAATACTTTTTAAAAAAAATTCAGAGCTCAGAGAGATATTGTAACCTTCCCCCTAATGCATCCAATGCCACAAAAATCACTCAAATGATCAAGAAATGAGCGAGATATGCCATGTGGAAGTGAAGGGGGTAATTGTTAGATGATAAGGTGGTTAAAACAATTTATATTTTGGAGATTATGATTTTTGGACATTGTCCTATTGCATATGGAGTTCAAAAAAGTTTGTAAAGATTTTGTTGGTGTACCCATACCTTTTTTTAAATTATTCAAAAATGTCAAGATATGAAAAAGGTATAAGGTTTGGAAGAAAATGTTCTAATATTCAAAGATGTTTTGTAATGCTTCAATTAACACACCCATGGTCATGAAAATCTTTTTTAAAATGACAAAAAATGAATAAGACATGGTAAGTGTTTATTGATAAAATATTGTTCGGTGATAGATAATTATAACCAATCTATACTTGGGCTCCACATGACTTTACAAAACCAATGACAATCAACTACTTTTAAATTATTTTTACATTCTCATACAATTTCCAATAGTTTTTCATTATTTAAGTTATCCCAAATTTAATTTAATTTGAATTAATATAAATATCAAGGACATGAAAATGGACATGTCAATTTGACTTTCATATCCATGTCAGTGGGTATGGGAAAGGAATGAAATAATTACTAAGATAATAAGTAGTCATTAAGATAGGAGATAATTATTAAGAAAGGAAAGCTAGAAAATGAGGTAGGTATGAATTGTCTTTGAAATTTACATACAAATGACCACATGATAAATTTTCAAATATCAATGATATATATAATAGTTCCTTGTTCTTCTTGTTATTGAAATTAGGATTCATTAATGTTGAAACAAAATCATTGTTATATTATCCATCATGTTGTGTAGTGGTCATCTTGACATAGTAATTGACAATTCTTTCTTAAAACTAAAAGCTTGGCAAAAGTGATGGTTAGAACTTCAAATGATGCAAAAAAATTAATATTTCAATTGGAAAGAGGTTTTTTAATATTTGGTCTTCATTTGAACTTAATGATGGGCATACAAGGAAATTTTTGAACCAAAGCACCTAAAGGCAAGCAAATCTTTAGGAAATTATACAACAAAGATTGAGGCTCAAAACATTAAACCATAATCAACAAATGTAAGTTTGATTTTAAATATACACAATTAAGTTAGAGGCAAGAATAATTTAATAATTTTCTTACTGCTTTATGTAAATTAAACTCAAACATTTTAACTTATTTATAACAAAAAAATTCTAAACTTGAATATCACAAATACTAAGTTCCAACTCAATCTAGACATATAAGATGTCAATGAAAACTTAGTTATGGTTATATAATCACAAAACTTGAACTAGTTGATATGACTATATAAGAACCAACATAGTATACATACATAAATAAATCTATGAAAATTACTCTATGGATGACAATTTAAACATGTACGAAATTCCATTGTATTTTTAATAATTTAAGGCTGATGGAAATAAATGCTTAAGAAATCAAAAAAGAACATTTATCTTGCATAATGTAAAAGGTTTAATTCAGTTTCAACATTAGCATTGTTTTCGTCAATACTATTGGATTCATGTGAAAACACATTACTTTCATTACATTTCAACATTAGCATTGTTCTTGTCAATACTATTGGATTCATGTGAAAACACATTACTTTCAATGAAATCACTTAAAATACAATCGTGCACCAAAAGAAGTAAACCTTTGCAATTGGGTAAGTTTCCTTACATGCAATTACTATTTGTTTTGCCTTTAATGATAACATATAGCAATGTGCATTGAATGAATGTATATACATGTATGGATATACATGTTATTTGGTATGATGTTTGTGTGTTATGATATTTTTTACACATTGACATATAGCATGAATACATGCATGTAAAAATGTGCATTTAATTAAATCATATATGTCAATGTTTATAATTTCCATTAACATCCTAAATATTTGAAATAATAAGCTTAAAATGACAACTTATCATGTAGGCAAGGTCTTTGGAAGAAAACAATATGGCATATCTTGTTGATGAAAGAATACACAGCAATGGTGTTTTGGATATTCAATTGCAACGTGTGATTGATGTGGCATTCTTATGTATTCAAACCACACCTGAAAACCGTCCATTGATGTCCCATGTTTTGGCCATGCTTCTGGGTGAAATGGAGATGCAACAAAGAGAAGAAAGCATGACACCTAATGAAACATGCATAGCACTTTGAGGGGTAGAGGGGCATGTTGGAGCTCCGAGATGGGACTAAGAAGAGTTGACAAGCTTCACTCACTCACACAGGCCTGCACAAAACCCACACAAAGTGGTTAGTGCATAGTTAGAACACTTTTGGTGCTACAACGAGCCACGAGCAACATGGACACATAAGACTTACCACAGCGAACTTGGGGGAAGCCATCACCTTCTTCCTTACAGTATACTCTGTGGTTGGCCACAGAGCTCACATCCAAATGGCATTTCGTCCCGGGACTCCCAAGCGGAAGTCCCGAAATCACCCAAGTTGGGACACCTGCGACTTTGGAGGGCAATAACTTTGCAAACAAACCTTTGATTGAGATGCGGTTGAAAGCAAAGTTGTAGCTCTTGTTGAGAGCTTTTCAATGGTATTTGCACGCCCTTTGCAAACAAGTAAATTGGGTCAATTCCCGACTTTTTCTGGTCAAGAGTCAAACTGCTAGTTTGACTTTCGACCCTTCTTTTGGCCATAACTTGTGTTTTAGATGTCCAAATGAACAATGCGAGCCCACTTTAGATATCTACGTTCTAAGAGCTTTCGAATGATATAATGAATGTCATAAGCCATTGAGTTTTGACCCCTCAAATCGCTCTCTGAAGTTTCAGGAGTCCATTCAGGACTTTAACTCCCACCATGGGAGTTCACTTGGGAATGTGAAGGTGGATTCCCTCACACTCTTTGCATTCCTAGGAGCATGTGATGTCACTCCCGAGTCTTCCTCTTGGCCTGCACCCTTATAACCCCTTGTTTTGGTCGCGAGCCCAAGGCTAAGATTGCGACACTTATGATGCCACCTTGTGGCCATTAATGTTCCAATTCAATCTAAATAATATAAGATGTGAAGAAAACTTAATTATAGTTATATAATCACATAGACTTGAATTAATTGATGCAATTATATAAAAACCAACATAGTACACATACATAAATATATCAATCATTGCAAACTATTTAAATGTTTCATTTAGTTAACTATTTTATGAATGGAGGTATGACCAAGTACAAAATTGTATTGTACTTTTAATAAAAGGTTAATGGAACTAAATGATTAGGAAATGTAAAAATTATACTTGTCATGCATAATGCAAAAGGTTTAATTCAACTTCAACATTGACATTGTTGTTGTCAATATTATAAGAATCGTGTGAAAACACATTGTTCTCAGTGAAATCACTTAAAATTGTTATGCCCGTTTCATTAGGTGTCATCCTTTCTCCTTTTGATTATAGTAATTGCTATTTCATTTCTCCTAATAATTGGTGTACCTGTTGTGCTTGCCTCCCCTAATGGTTGGTCTAGCAACAAAAATGTCATATTTTCAAGTGCTTCATTATGGATTGGATTAGTCTTTTTGGTTGGTATTGGTTAACATTTCTATTAGCAAATAGGCGGTCCACCCAAGAGCATGGCCAAAACATGGGACATCAATGGACAATTTTCAAATGTGGTTTGAATACATAGAAATGCCACACTAATCACAAGTTGTAATTGAATATCCAAAATGTCATTGTTGCATAATCTTTCATGAGCAAGACATGCCAACATAGTGTTTGTTTCCAAAGACCTTGTGTGCATGATAAAGTGTCATTTTATGTTTAATATTTGAAATATTTATGATATCAATGAAAATTCCACACGTTGGCATATATGATCTAAACATATGAATTGATTTAATGACATTCATACATGTATGTATGAATGTTATACCTTCATGCTATAAGTCTTAGTTTGTTGGAGTGTACAATTTTTGATATGGTATTGTAATCTTTTAATATTTTCAAATGCCAAAAACAATTTAGACATTTCCACCGACCTTTTCACTTAAACATATGAATTGCACAATTTTCTATATGTCAAAATTTTCAAACATTCAAACCATATGACTATGGCATTATTGTACCCACTTTAGGTTCAAATATCTGAAAATTATTGGTCTTATATGAAATGAAGTCATATTTTATGAGTAATTTGAAAATATTGGACAAACCATATGACTATAACTTTAATAGGATTAATTTCAAACATAAAAATATAGCTAGCATTAGTATACTTCCTTGTTAACACTTTCAAAATTGGTTTCATGCCATTTTTTAATAAAATAATATATTGAATTTAATTTTTTCAAAAAAGGATTCAAACACACAAGTTTTCATAATCATTGTTAATGAATGAACCTAAAAATTGGTGAAAAGATTCATCTAATGGATGTTGATGAAAATACACAAACATACACATTTCCATATATATATGAGGTATTTATTCTATGGGATATGAATTTGGTGTTTCTACAATACTATCAAAATGCCATTATATTTAGAATTATGGATACATCTCAACATTTTTGTTATGTGTTTGTTGCATATTACATTTTTGCAATTTCAAATTTTCATTAAACAACACCTAGCATTGCATTATATGGTATTTTGTTCAAAAAGCTACATAAAACATTATGTGGGATAATATTTTCTATACATTCAAGCAAACTGAAACTCTATGTCATGTCATGGACAAAATATCACACCACACCAATACCATACCAAATAACATATATGTGTGTGTTCATTGAATGCACACAATAAAATTATCTTTGAAATCGAAGCAAAAAGTAATGGCATGTATGGAAACTTACCCAATAGCAAAGGTGACTTCTTTTGGTTGACGATTGTAATCAATGACCTTTCTACCACTTATGATTTCAAGGAGAAGAACCCCAAAGCTATAAACATCTAGTTTTTGAGGGAGGTGGCCACAAGTGGCATATTTAGGAAATAAATATCTTCTGAGCAAACAAAACAAGAAATAAATCACAAAACATGATCAATTGAATTCTTTTGAAATGAAAATTTCAATTGGGCATGAAAGGTCATGAATCAATAGCAATGCCTTTTTTACCTTATTCAAACAATTCTTTGTGTTGATATATCTTGGGTAAGATCATCAGAGAATAATCGTGTTGTTCCAAAGTCTGCAATCTTAGCATTCCAATTCTTATAAAGAAGAATGTTAGATGCGTTGATGTCTCGATGTATGATACATGGATGTAACTCTTCATGAAGGTAGGCTAAACCACGAGCGATTCCAACACACATGTTAAACCTTTTTGACCAATCGAAAAAAAATTCACCTTCCCTTTGGTTTTGTACACAAACAAATTATATTATCAAGACAATTGATTAATGATCACATGGGCCCATGTTGCAGGTCATTTGTAAAATGTCATATAATGAATTTATAATGACTATTTTGGGCCTAGATGTAAATTGTGTCATGTACCCCATAGAGTTTCAGCAAATGTTTTGTTTTCCACATATTCATAGACAAGAAAACATTTGTTGTGCATCTCACACACAATATCTAGTCAACTTCATGTTATTAAGTTCTTGTGTTTGATGCCAATGATGAACGCAACTTCGTTCAAAAATTCACCAATGTCATTTTGTTCATAACTCTTCAAGCATTTTATAACTAATTTTGTCCCATTTGACAAAACTCCCTACAAAATAAACATCAATTTTTAAAAACTTATATATGTTCATGTACAAAACATATGTTTGCAACAATTTGATGCAACAAATCCTTTTAGAATTTATCCTTTGTTAATTGTGTGGCACAAAATGTGACATATTCAACATAGTAAATCAATATCCACAACAACTTTAATTACATAAAATTCCATGTTCAATATGTGAATATAAATGGAGATAAAAATTAAAAGTTTATTTGAATGATTTGAATTCAAGCATAAGATAATGTGGATGATTTTATGAAAAAAATTTACTCACCTTGTAAACAACACCAAAGTTACCTTCTCCAAGCTTGTTGTCAAGATGGAAATCTCGAATTGCTAGCTAGTTCATGATATGAGTATAATGTTGATTGGTTTGCCAATTCTACAAACATGTATATTAGTATATCTAGATTTCAAACTTATTTTGTCCATAGAGTCTTTTGAATTCAATATTAATGAATCCATACAAGATTCTCAAAAATAAACTTGGATTATTGAGTTTTCAAGCAAAATTGATTTAATGCATTGAAGGACAAGTAAACAAACCTTTTTGGATGTTACATATAATAATGTTTGTGCATGATATCAACAAAATGTAATGTTATAGATTATTCCACTGATAATTGCAATAACATTTGACAATGTTGTTGACAATATCAAAGTCAATTTGTGAAAAGAGTTTTGTCTAGTGCCTATTTCAAAAATGTTACAAATATCCCAAAATAAAAATTGATCATGTTTTCCCAAACATTCCATTTTTTTCCTAATAAAATAATAAGTTTTTAGCTTCATTAGGAAAACAATTAACTCAAGAAGAATGTAATAATTTGAATACCCTACATTTTTTTTTCTTGATATTTTCAAATTCACCTTTATGTCATATTAAAAAATCTACTACAATGTCATTTGCACTAGAACCAATGTACCTTATAATGTTCATAAAATAATCATCTCATGAAACTTAAAATCAACAATAATGGACAACAAGTTCTAAAAGCACACAAGCTAAAGGAACAAATTGGGTTAAACTATGTTGGTAATTTATATTAGTTAAAACTTAAAATTTATGTGTAAACTTTGGCCTTCAATCATCAATGTCTTTGAGTTCAACTTGGAGTTCCTATTAATACTTGTCATATATTAATGAATGAACTCCTAAACCCATGTGCATGCACAATATCACTTTCAATGATTTATTTTATTTGGGTTTTGACTAATTTGGCATAGTTTCATAGTTCTTTATACGCTAAATTGGACCAAGGACTTATACATAACTTTACACCATGTGTGTGAATGTCCATTACTGAATCACAATTATATCTTTGTAATTTAATTAGCAAACATTATATTATAATTAGACATTTTCATTCAATGTCACGGATGCCAAAGCATTTATTTTATTGGAAAAAAGTTGTTATTTACCTCTTTTGATGCAAAATGGTTACCATATACAATTTCATGCAAAAGTTATGTTCTTAACCATTTTGCAACCATCATCCAAATTGGTGATGCTTGCATAATAGACGCATGGACATATGGTGTCATACATGATGTCATCCTTATGTGATGCTCAAACATAATGTGCAACAATTGACCAGACTTTTATGGATAGCTCAAGTTCATGGTGTTGTCAATAAATTTTAGAATAATGTGAAATCATTATTTGCTAATTTGCAATATTATTATAGACAAAGGTTTGTTCAAAGTCAAATATGCCCCCAAAATATATATATATATATATATATTACTTAGCTTGATATTGTTTAATTCAACTCTAGAACTTTGTAGACAAGTCCTTATGTCAAACTACCTTATGAAGTTATTCTATATGCCATGAAATTGATTTTTGCAATATTTTAATTTATATTCATTGTGTGCTAGAGAATTTAGGTCATGTGGCCCTTTTGATCATGTGCATGTGTTATTGTCCTTAACTAATAATTTCATTCATAATAAATTTGTGTACTAAGAAATAATTGAGCATAAATTTGTAATTTATTGTGATTCACTTTGGATAATGATTGGTAAAGATGAATTGTAATGACAATTATTTTCTGCATTTTGTTCATTTTAACTTTGATATGATGAATCACCATTTATGGTGAACTCATTTTTTGGGGAACCATTTTCAATCTTGCTACAACATGGATTCCTTCCTAGCATGCAAAGAAAATGTCTATATCAAATCCTTATGGAAATATGAATATATACCATTTCATTTAACAAATAAAATAACTTTATATGGTACTTTGATTTTTATGGATGGATGAAAACATGGTAAAGTATGCCAATGAAGGATACTTGTTTTTTGGTGGAAAGTATCCATAAATTAAGCCTTAATACTTTGAACTCATGAATATTCTATTCTAATGGTCAATAAGAGGAAAGTTATTTAACTTCATGGTATAATATTAAAAGATTTCATGTTTTAATGTGCATTTAAGTACATTTTTAAAAATATATTTATATAGGAAAGTTTATGTCCCACTTTTGAACAATTATATGAAAGTATGATGAAAGTACAATTATGATTGGGTTTTTAATACTTTCAAATGGATGAAACACTAATATGTACCAATGTGTTTTAATTTTTTTCATATTATAATCATAATCTACTAAATTTTTCATGTAAAAGTATGTTTGAAATTTGAAAACCTAGCTAGTTTAGATTCTAGAACATATTTTTCATCAATTTTTCTTATACTAAATTCCTCACACTTTATGTGTAGCTAACCATATATTCAATGGAGTGCACCATTACTTCATAATGCAAGTTTAAAAAGTTTTGAATAGATTTTTTCATGTTTATGTCATAACTGTGACTACGATTACATGGTGGATTAGCATACTTTACCATGTTTTCATCTAAGCATTTTATTGATTGAAAATTACTTAGAATTCATTTAAGTTATATAATAAATAACACATCATGTATATGTCAATTTGAAGAAAAATTAGGTTGAATACTCACAAAACTAGTGTATATATGCCAATATCCCAACTTGGTATAAATTCGTTAATGTTTTTTTCACTATTGAAAATAATGTTGTGCTTGTTAATGATGTGCTTATAATCATGTTTAAAACTCCATTAAAGGCATTATAATCAAATTTTGTACATACAAAACAATGCCAAATTGTTAGTGATTTGTCAATTATATAAGACTTAATGTACAACGTACCAAAAGATTGCACATTACATAGAAATAACCAATATGAACATCAATAAAATGTCTTAACTTGTTAAATATAGACTTTGAAATGAAAACATGTTAAGTGCAAGATTTTCACTTGAACTCACAAATTGTGTATAAGCACAAATTGAAAGAAAATTCCAACAAGAAACCTTGAGGCTTTCATTTCATGCTTTGAATTATCAATTAAAATTGACAATTTCTAATTTGATGATAGTTGAACTTGTTATAACGAACCAATATATATTCCTTACTAAGCCTCATGTCGCGATATGTCTTCATATCTAAGTTTCTATTTCCTGAAATATGATACAACGACATATATATAGATAATTTGAAATTTGTTATGACCAAAACATTTGTTCTTCCCCCCACCAATTTTGTGATATTGGAAATGTTTTGGCAAATTTAGTAGAATTTACAATAGGAAAAAATCTTCAAAAAGTTTCCAATTTTTCTGGGGAAAAAAAACAAAGAATTTCAGGGAAATTCTTTTTGGTGACAAATGATGTAGAAATATAAAACTTGAAAATGGACAAGTTTGGTTTCCATGTACTCACATTACTTGTAGCTTTTGTAGGCAATTGAATAGTTGAGATGGAAACAAACCATTGAATGAGTTTCCTGTCATGGACCTACGTAGACCAAGCATGCCAAAACCCATATGTAGGTCATAAGAATATTGGAATCATACAAATTTTTCTGTGTAATTCAAAACCAATTGATAAATTCTTTTCCAAAAATTGAAATAACTTTGAATTTAAAATCAATTGATGCAAATTCTTCTCACTAATTATAGTGATATGTGTTGTTTGAATATAGGCTAGCTGAATATACATGTATTCAACTATTAAGTCAATGTTAACATGCCTGGTTGGGCAAGAAATGTCACTTACAAGTATGTCAAGGATTTTGGACATTGGCCTTTAATACTTTCATTTATGATTGGCAAGTTGTTAAAGAAATTGTTTTTAGATAGATCCAACACATTAAGGTTTGTGATATTCCATATTGAATGTGGGAGAGATCCATTGAGTTGATTAAACCTGAGATCCCTGCTCAACAAGCAATGAACATAACTTTATTAATACTGAGAACATTTCTAAGGCTACTTACATTGTGACCATGATTCTTTGACTAAAATATGTACAATGCATGTGCTATTTAAAATATTGTACATAGTTATGAATCATGATAGAAATTGGTATTTTACATATAGATTTTTTGCATGTAGTTGAACATTTGAACATTTTTTGATTACAAATTATCTTAACTATTGTTTTGGTTTTGAACATATTTGATTCAAGTGCTTATGAATAGTCAAAATGTAATATATATACTAAATAGTTGCTTGAGAATATTTGGCCATAAAAAACTATTGGTGGTCATACTATACAATATACATACTTGAATATATATTATATAGTTTGGATGTGACCCATATTTTTAAAGGCCAAATATTCTCATGCGTTTTAGAATCCATTATATATAGATTCTCATGAAACTTATTGGCTATTTGAATGTTGAATAAGTACTCACAAAGTTTTGAGTTCGGGAAAGGATGAAAGGTTTGGGAGTTCTCCACCAAGTTCATTATTGCCTATTAACCTACAAGATGAACACATTGTGTAGCACATGTGAGACTTTGCTTGAGATTGTTAACATATATCATCTATAAAATTGGAAAATTTTCTCAAGAAACCCTATAACGAAATCATGACAATTTTATCCAAAACCATTGGCAAACCAACAATTGACTTATGCATAAGTTGGTGTATTATGTACAAGTTTTCAAATATGATCACTTAGAATCTAAAATGAAGCTATCTATGAACACACACATATAACAAGTCTATTTTTAATCTAGCCCAATTTTTAAAAAATGCAATGACATATTACAATTTAAAACCAACAAACACAATTATGTGGTAAACTCATACTCAAGAGTCAGCACTCATACAAGTTCATTTTACGTCAACTAGGTCAGACAAAATCTCAAAATTATACACATACATATATTCATATAGTGTAGGAAAATAATAATCTCAAGGTATGACTAGAATCTAAAGTTCTTGAGAAAATGTCTTGTTTTATGCAATCATGAAGGTTGGAGATCAAATGAAAGGACTTTAACTCTAGGAGAGTGGAGGGATAAAAGTTAGGCATCGTGCATTGCATTAAGTTGTATGTTAATTGAGCCGTTTGTTTCTGTGGCGGCTGCTTTTACTTTACTTCTGCATGGGAAACCTTGTTGGTATGGGGGTGAGGTGTTGGATTGAGAGATTTGCAGGACGGCTGCACTGAATGGGTATGGAGGCTGAATGGCGGCTCCGAATTATGACGAAGGTCGGTGCTAAGACGAGGGGGAGAATGGCGGTTGGAAGCGTGAAGAAGAAGGTAAGAAGGCCAGGAAGAAGGGGGAATGTAAGGAGGAGAAGAAGACAGGGAGAAGCACACAAGATTTTGGGGGGGCTGTTGGTTAGCTGTTGATAGTTTTTCCGCTGCGCTTGAAGCTGATCAGCAGAGTGTGATCAGAGGTTTTAGAAGCAGAACTGAGGATGTCGTGTGAGCTAGGGAGAGTAGCATCAGAAGTCTGATGTGGTTCTGCCAGTTGTAGCAACAGAAGACCTGTGACACCTGAGTGTTGGGTGGACGGAACAATATCATTGCAGACGCATTCTAGGCAGAAGGATATGCATTTGTATGTCTTTGTGAATAAAATCTGAGTTTTTGTTGCCATAGCCAGGTTGGTGTTTGGAGAGATTGATGCACAATTGAATCTGAATGAGGTATTGTGAATTGTATGAAGTCCGGTGTCTGAGCTTTGTGTAAGCGTTTGTTGAGCATTCTGGGAGAGCAAAGCCTGAGATCACGATTGAGGAAAGAACTTGGGATCATGGTCTGCAGGAGTGTCTGATTTGCATCTAGGGTGTCCGTTGTTTGATGGCGCCCCTCCTTTTTGGTTACAAAACAATTATATTTTATATATACACTAATGCATAATTTGGAGAAAATGTAGGTTTTTGCATTA
Organism: Sphagnum contortum; assembly: GCA_963920785.1. NCBI lineage: Eukaryota > Viridiplantae > Streptophyta > Sphagnopsida > Sphagnales > Sphagnaceae > Sphagnum > Sphagnum contortum. The sequence goes on from OY987278.1 coordinate 19,300,251, forward strand.
AAGGACTTATGAATCTATTTAGAACATAATTGGTCTTTAAAAAGCTTTGCATGCAAGTATAAAATAAATAAATGGGACATCTAAATAAAATATCTAAATTGGAATTGTAACAACTTATGTGCAACCATTGTTTCTTTTTGTGCAAAAAATTCATTAGAATGAAAAAAATAAAAATAAAAGGGAATTTTTGGTCACAATATTCCTCTTAATAATTTCAAAATTTGAAACAAAAATTCACCACATTTGGACTTTGATTTTAGTTTGGTATCATTTAAAAAATAGTTTTAAAAAATTTAGATATACAAATTCTAAAAGCTTATCACCATTTAATGTTTAATCCTTTTTGGGACAATAGCCAATGATGCAACATCATGAAATGAATTAGATTGTTAAATAAAATGGATAAAAAAATGAATAAAATTTCATTGAATGACCAAATGAAATTACATTTAAAGTATCACATTTGTAAAATAATTAATACACTTATCATATAATTCATTTAAAACTTTTCCAACTACAACCAATAAGGTTGATAATGTTCCATTTGTCACAATTGCACTCACTCATAAACATATTTTTTTAAGCATTATTTTTCAAATAAAAAATGTCACATAAAAGTGTATATGTTCATATTATAATATATGTCCCTTCAAAAACAATTTCTAACAAATATCATTACATAAAACACATTACCAAAACATATTTGTAATTAGGGTTTTTAAAGAGTCCTATAAAAAGCAAGTTCATTGGAGAGGATCCACCCAAAAAAAGGATGGGTGCTAGTTTCTATTGCAAAAGATAGGAGAGAATGTTTGCTACCATGTGGGTCTTTGGAATTCCAATCTTGATTTGACACATTCAATGAGTAGACAAAGCTTTTTCAAGAGATTTTTACATTGGTCATACTTTGGTAGCCATGTCGCTTAAGCTCATTGGAGTATGCAAATGGTCTGTCTAGCATCTTCTCTATAGATAGTTGCAGTAATCTAATACACATTTTGGGACAGATTGGCTGGCTACTTTGCTAGCCAAGGAAAAGGCCGACCCTTAGAACTTATCTGGGTTGCATGAAAAAAGAACGTGTTATTACAGATCCAAAAATGAAATGGTAAGCCAAATTCAGGACATTCAGTACATGCCTCTGTTGTATGAATGAATAAAAATGTGTGTTGGCACTCTAGCTTAATCAATCATAGAATCAGATGTCTTGGGGACTTGCATTTCGGTGTGCCTTTCCTGGAAAGTGGTGGATCCAGATCATTGCATTCTACCAAGCTTGGAGGTTGCTGAGGCAATGTCACCAAAAGAGAGGGAGACGAGATAAATGCAAGAGGGATGTAACAACACAGCAGCAACAGGTCATGGAGAGCACACAGACCCTTGATGGATCCGAGCACCCTAATCTTCTCAGCTGCAGCACCTCACTCTTGCACTAATCAGTCCACCGAACACAAGAACACACAAATGCCTAATCCTTCTACAGATACCATTCTGCTCAAGACACAATCAACAAAACAGACCACAGGATCTAATTCCCTGAGTCTTCAGTCATATTACGAGTCAGCGAATACATCTTGTCTGCTCTATAATGCTCATTCCTAGGGTCCCACAGATTCACCGAAAACTAACACCCGCTCATGCCTTCCATGCTAGTCACATTCTGAGATTGCAGCAACTCAGCCACAAGACTGGCGCAGCGAAAGAAGATCAGTTCCTAGCCAAACAGCTGCAATCTTACATCTAAATACCAAACTGCAAAACACACAACCAGAATACCTCCAGCATCCACCACACTCGGTATATATCCATTGCTCTTTCCCTTTCACCATTCTCCCCGTTCACTCCTTAGCTTCCTACTCAAGCTTCCATGCACCATTGCGAGATTCCCTCCCCCAAAATCATAAACACGTCGCCTCCATCCCAACACCGCCGTCTCCATTAAATCCCTCCTTTTCGGCGGGTTTAATTCCTTAAACCCTTAAACAAAATCAGAACCCAAACCCCAGTGGCCGAGATCATGTAAGTGTTCGATCACCCCACAATCGGTCACAACAGTGCCTTGATCTGCTGGGTAGTTTTTGACTGATGGAAAACAAGTTGGTGTTGCAGGTATGAGCCTAAATTTGGGTATTTATAACTTGGGAGTGATTACTTCTTACATGCATATGGGCCAATTTATGCTCGATCTGCTGAAGTTGTGGCATGTGTGTCTGTTGCTAGAAATAACAGGTGAGTAGATTGGACCAATTTCCCTTGATTCGGAGTTTGTGATCTCATATCACGAGGGATAATTTCTGTGAGAGACTGATAAGGGGGCTTTCAAGCTGTTTTTTGAGGTATTCTGTTGTATTTGTTGGTGCATATTCTGAAGATGGCATATGTATTGATCCAATTATCGTATGTTCATGAATGAGGATGTTACAATAGGCGCATGGATGTAACACATGAACACAATCATGCTCTCTGTGAGCCCGAGTGCCGACTTGAATTAATTGCCGTCTGGGATGTCCCAAAATGCTCTTGTGTACTATCATCATTTCTGTGAAGCCATAGACCTGACTAACTTTTGTCTGTGACTAGATGCAACAGTGTTTACAGATTCTCTCTGTAGTTTTTCATTTTGTTTACTTGCTGCACCCTAGAAGACATTGTGCTTCTGCGAGTCACATAATGTGCTATCGTACATTGGGTGAAAATTTGGGTGGGGTTGAACAGGGCTTTGCCATCCCACAGAGCAGCTAGCAAGGCTACACCAAAATCCCATGTGCTCCATGAATGATACTCACCTTGCCAGGTGATAACTGACTCACATTGATGTTGTTCAATCTTGTACAAATTAATTAACAAAATTAACTTTGAGGTGAAATAATGACTAGCCCATGGCACTTGGATGTAGGCAATTATGTTGTATTTGACAGTTTTGCATGAACCCAAAAGAAAGTTATGAAGCATTATAAGCATTCTTATTGGCTTATAGGTACAAAGAAGGCATTATGTGGACTCATATGGACTTTTATGGATACTATAACCTATTGGAATGTTGGGGATTACATATGCACTTTTATGGACACAAACTATAGAATTGGACAATGTGAGCAAGGGTGAATTAATGGAGTAATAACATAAATGTAAAGTAAGTTGAAATGGCTTTTAAGGAAAAAGAAAGCATTATGTGGACTCATATGGACTTCTATGGACACTACAACTTATCGGAATGTTAAGGACTACATATGCAATTCTGTGGACATAAACTACAAAATTTTAGAGTGTTAGGGGAAACTAATGGAGTAATAACATAAATCTAAGATATTGTTGTGAAGATTGATGAAGTATTAAAGACTTATACACATATATGATGGACAATTAAGTATGTATAATATTAATAATAAAGACTCATGTGCACTAGTAGGGACAAATAAAACAATTTCTACAAATTACATCAAAGCCCATTGTCTCCATGGACTTGAATGGACAATAATGTATAACATAATGCATATATATGGAGTGATAAACAAATCATGAAAACTTCCATGGACTACAAATTACTATCTATGGATTTTATGGATGTAGAAAAGAAACAATAGGATTCAAGTGAACAAACAATAACAATATCAAACACCTTTTCCAAACTTGCAGCCATACTAATGGAGTATTGTGGAAACAACATAGATTGCAAAATCAACTAGAAAAAGAAATACCATCTTCAAATTTACCATTACAGAATGGAAATGTTGTGGCAAAGTCCAACAAACAATTGGGAATGAATATGAAGACTATTGAAATTGCAATGCATTCAAAATTTGAGAAGCAAGTTTGAAAGCTGAAAATCGTACCTTTGGAAGATTGTGTGTGCGGGGGTCGGTGCCTTGGTCTTGTAGTTGTATTTTTCACCAAACTATAGTATGAAATTGTAGCATTTCTTGGCTTCTTGGTTCCTTCAAAATGCCACCACGCTTCATGCATGTCCTCTGCACACCCTGCTTGAATGCATTTGGTGGAAGTGCTGAAGTGCAAATCAACACACCAACAATGATATACATGTTTATAGGAAGTTATGTGCCTACCCATAAAGGTGCTAAACCAAGCCCACAAAATGGACAAAGCCCAATCAATAAGGATTCCTCAAACCCTAATTTATTGACCAAATTTGAAGGCAATGCTGCAACATGAATTTGATAGATTAAGCCTCTTTGAAAGTTAGAAGATAATGTTCTAGCAGCATGACAATTCCTTTAAGCAAAAAAAAACTTCTTTTCTTCACCCGAAACCCTATTGCTCAAAATTTCAAAATCTTGGCAAACTTTTTCAAACTTCACCTTCCCCTCCTTTGTAAGTTCATGATAATCCTCTATTTGATAGTTTTGGTAGTCCACCCTCTTTTGCGACCTTTCCACCGCCTTTTGTAATTCATCCCTACCACCTTTGATCTCATCCAAATTTTCCAACTCCAAAACTGTTATGTCCAATGTTAAAACCAAAGTGCCAAGCTTCTCATTTGTTAGCTTCAAGTTATTAATCCAATCGTCCATTAGGTCTTGGGCTTGCATGTTCGCCTTTTGCACATTGTCATGAACACCTCTTGCAAGACCTTCTTGAACTTCAAGCTCAAAAACCAAATTGTTTGCAAACTCTACATACCATGAAACTTTTTTTGGCACATATGATGGTTCTTGCACGAGGTTCTGCATCATCTATAACCTCTTTCTCCTCCTCAACATCACTAAAGATTTCTGAAACACCCTTTTTCTGTCATTGTTACTCTTAGTTTGTCCATTTTGCACATAAAGCCAAACTCATTTACTTCCTTGCCATCTACATAACTAGCCCTCTATCAAAGCCCAAAGAAACCACCCATGTAACAAGAACACAACACTTTCAATGAATGACCATCCATAACTTTTCAACTTTCTCAATCAACATAGGATCCTAGCATAAACGTAGCTATGACCGTTCTTGCTAACAATGGGTTTTAAAAACTTAGCCATTTCCTTTGTTGATATATCTCATGGAATCTTGTTTCAAATTCATGCCTATTGCATGGAGAACAAACCTCTTTGCAAACTTTGACCACCATCTCCGACCTCAAGAGGTTCAATGTACAAAGGAGCAGGAAACCTTAAAGGTTTGGAACTAGCCTTCAAGCTTGGCTCAAGTTTCACTCCTCTCTTGAAAGCATGAGGAGGTGGAGGAGGTAAGAAAGGTGTAAGTTGTGAAGAAGGCTTTGTCATTTTCCCCACAAAATTACAAGTAATTTAGTTCACAATCAAAAAAACTCAAGTGCTATAAAAAGTATAAAGTTGGTTAGAAAACTCGTGTGTTGGCAATACGTAGATAATTAATAAACTTGAAATTCTAGAATAAGAAAACCATCTCCATCACTAGAGAGATGATTTCTTTTTTGCAAGGCAAAAATATGGAAATTAAAAAAAAACTTGTGCATGTTTTTTTGCGCTCACAATCCCATGTGTGTATTTAGGTTTATACATGGCCTAAATTCGACAAAAATTGCTGGACTAGGTTTTTATGCATTTGGATGTGTGCCATTTTTTTTAAAACCAAGGATTTAAAAAATATATAATGATCTCCTGAAAATTAGCCACCTTAACATGCTTTACTTATTTGTTAAAACAGTATAAAGCCTTTGGATTCTAATGATAATATATAACAATTTCATCTTTTTCAAATCAATTGTGTTTTTCTCATTCATAGAGCTTGTTCTAATTACCTCCATTATATAAGAAGTTTAATTTTCAGTTATGGCTTAACAAATTTTTTCCACTGTGTATTATTTCAATCATTCTTATGAGATGTATATATTATTTTTTCTAGAGATTATACATAAATGATGTGGCATCAAAGTATGTGACTTGATAAAACTTTATACATTTTATTTATAATAAACCCATTGACAGTCATAATGTGTTTTCATGTATATTGTTTTATTTTGTAGAATACCGTAACACCTTGCCATCACAACACATCTTTGTTGAAAAAGTAATATATTGATAAGTTTAAATTCATTAAATATTTCTCAAGCATGTAGTTTCTCATCATTTCAATAGTTTTGAAAATATTGAAGGTATAATAAGAGCCTTAAATATTTAGAACATTGGTTGCATCGGGAATGATAATATGCACCTTTGTATTTTCTTTTGACTTTAAACCTTCACATGATGCTACTATTGACAACTATGTTAGTTAAATCCATGTTCAAAATCAATAAATCATTGTTGATTCCCCACCAAATCATGCATGTGATGTGGCAAAAATATTCCATGACAAGGTGTGGAATATTTTGCCACATCATATTTTATTTCCATGTGGCAGATGAATACATTAGGAATATTCCATGATGTGGCATGGAATATTCCTTAAGATTCTTTCCTTGCTCACATTCACTTGCTCACTTGCTAACGTCGTTGCTTCAAGCCAAGGAAAGGGAGTTGAATAAATTACAATTGGAGATCATTATGTTAAATCAATGTAGGGGGAATTTGGAATAGAAGTTGCATTCTTATGGCATTATCAAGGAGGAGAAAAACTTGTTGAAGATGAATTAGGAGAAAGAGGATGCAAAATATTAAGTTGTGAAAAATAGGCAAATGATTTGAAAATTCAATTTGTAGCTTTGCAACAGGACAAAGATAGTTTACAAGGATAGGTAAAAGTACATGAGAAGGAAATTTTCAATCTCAAGCAGGACATTCAAGTCATTCTACATCAAAAAGATGAAGATACTCGAAAAAGGACAAAACTCAAGCCACTTGTAACAAGTCCATCCAAAAATTACAATAAGATATAAAAGGATACAGAAGGTTGTGGATTCATTTATAATCATGGAGCCATACTTATCCAAACACAAGTTGAAGGAGTATGACAATCTTCTAACGTAAAATACGATTTTGAGGACCAAACAGAAGTCACCATAACTATAAGCTTTTGATGTGGATGAATGGTGGAATTTGTAAATGGTGGAATGTTGTAAATGGACATATAAAGTTTATTTGATGAACATAAGGGTAGTTGAAGCTAGTTATAGGAAGAAACTAAAAGCTTACAAATAAACATATCCAAAATTTAAATACGAATCATTTTCTATGACCCTTGAAGATAGTTTTGATACATCAAGTGAAAACACACTAAGGTGGATTACTTTTTGACATATGTGGAGTCCATACTATTGTTAAAATAAAATTTCATTTTACATTGTAGTATAATAAATTATATTGCACAAGTCATATGGAAAGGCTAAACAATCTTTTAAAAACTTCTAGACTTTGTCAATTTTAAATAATTGTATGAAAATTTTACATTAAAAAAATGAAAAGCTGAATTATTAATTCAAATGAATAAAATAATTTATAAAAAAATCCATATTTCATTGTATATGTCAATCTATGGTTCTCAAAATCTTTCAAAATTGTCTTCCTTTGTATCAATGGCATCACATTAGATTCTTTGTCAAAAAAATTCACTCAACTAAGAATTTTAGTATATATAATGAGTCCATAATGATATGATATGGATTGTGATGTTGGGTTTTTGGCACTTCAAAAGTCCAATATGTTATGATAATTAAAAATTTATTCATGAAATTCATACAATGTGATCATATCACATGTAATATTATTGTTTTGAGTTGTTTTCACACATTATTCATTTATATTTTGTTCCATGGCCCATGATTGATAATCCAACGAATTGTGGTAGGATTATGTACTCCATTGTAGTGTGCTTTCACCCAGCAAACTTCAATCAATATGGTGTTGGTCCAAGTGGAGAAGTCCTAAAGGTTCAATCATATGCACCTACATAGTTGAAGGGAAAAAATATTAAAAAAGTTATGGGGGAGTTGATAGTGATTCATATAAAGGAGTAAGTTACAGAAAAAGTTTGGCAATACAAAATGCACACCAAATGTCTGCACATATAGAGTCAACTGAGCATGCCACATCAATTGTAGTTTTTCCATCAATAGAATTTGTCACAACAACTATACTAAAGACAACATCATAAAGATGAGGGAAATAATGGTCATACAAAGACCACTATAGATAACAATAGATGCAACCACAAAACCCATTACAGATTAAAGTAGTAGAAGGGCAACAAGTTGTGGAATAGGAAATCTTAGTTGCAAAATAGGCAATTGCAGAAGTAAGTTAGGAAGAAGGGGTGGTCCATTTTTTAGATTAATTGTCCTTTTAGTATAGTTATACATAACAAGACGAAATTCCAAAGTATAGGGGGGTGATGTTAAGGAAATGTATTGTCATTGTTGGACAAACTATATTGGATGGAAGTAATGAACAAGAACTGTGTTGTCTTTGTTGGACAAGGTGGACAAAAGTAAAAAATGAATAGGTACAATTAAAATTACTAACATTGGATTCAAATTAGTTTTATGAGAATTGATTTAGAATGCATTTGAGTTTTTGAGGGATTATTTTAGTGAAGAATTTAGAGAATAGAAAGAGATTAATGAACAATTTTGATGAGAAAGAACATGATTACTTTAATATGTTTTGTTCTGCATTTTTGGGTGTGTTCTTTTCCATATTTTGTGTGTTTTCCAAGAATATGCAAATTGGAGTTGTTGCAGACTGATTGCAAATACATAAATGTGCAAATTTATTTAATATGATTTTTTGGGTTTAATTTTTGCACTGACTTTTGTAGTTGTTTGAATATAAATTTTGTAATTGAAAATTAACATGCTAAAAATATATATTTTTGATTTAATATATGTGCAAAGATTAGTTACTAGTAATGTAACGAGCATGTATAAGTTTTTATTCTTTAAATGAGTTTTTAGACAAATTCATCATAATGGATATTTAAGAAGTTTTGTCATAAGGAACTTGGTTGGAGTGTTCAAGATACATGAAAACTTTGAATTTTGAACTTAAAAATTATTACTTATGTTTGATTAAACATGAAGAATGTTGCATCTTATTTTATAGATCACATGGACTGATTGAAAACAATTACATGCTTCACAAACAAATGATATTTGAAACCATTTTGGAAACCCGTGTTGTTTCTTAAAAGTCAAATTATTTATAGATGTGTTTCAATTCATTAAAATGTATTGTACCAATTTTTCACAACATTTCAGCATAACAAAAAAATTGAATTTAATCTTTGAAATACTCGTTTTCTAAGAATTTAAAATCATCATAAAGAAACTAATTCTAGTGATAATGATTCATCAAAGCTGCTTTCAATCCAATAATATTTCACCCTATCAAATTTTAGTGTGAAATTTGTTTAGCCCATTGCCAAATAAAAATGTATGCAAAAGTTGTTCTATCAGATATGTGGCTTTTAAAGTTTTTTTCCAACATCATATTTGCAAGCAAACTTTCGATATCTTCTCCATCAATTTGCATCCCATTTTTTTTTTTGCATTCAATTGAATTCAAGGCACATCCAATGTTATTTAATATCTTCATTCGAATGAAACTTAATTTTCACAAAATCAATTCATTTTTTTCTTCAATTCATCAATTGATCATCATTGGCAGTGCACAACAACACAGAGCCCAAGTAAAACAAAAGATATTATATGCATTTTTTAGTTACAAGTTTAAACTATGTAAAGCAAAAATTATTTCAAAATTGCTATCTATCATCAACTTTTTGTTCTAAAACTAGAACCAAACCCAAACCTAGTTCTAGAATCAGAACTGAAATTTTTGAAAATAATTCTTTTTGGGGAAAAAACAAGTCTGGAGTTGGGGGTTTAACCAGCAGTTTACCACTGGTTTCAGACCAGATTACCTCAAATTCGAACTAGAATTAGGTCAGATTTCCATAACCCGAACCTGAGTTGTTATTTTTTTCAAGAACCAGACCAGAACCGGATCCAGGGTTCCATTTTGGTGTGGAACCAGAACCATTCTAATGTTTATTTAAAGAACCGGAACCAGAGGTTATAACAAATTCAGAGAATCACCCAACCCTGGTTTAGTTCATACTGGATAAGACCCTCAAATGGGGTGGGGGTGTGTCCCTAAAATGAAGGGCCCAGCATATATTGGGCAAATATCCCCCTGCTTTTCTGTTGTTGGCAAATTCTTTGCCAAATTTCGACCTGAAAAAAATGATTCTGACCTATGCAAAGGAGTTTTCATGGAAAAAAAAAAGGGCCTAAATTCACCATATTTTGAAAAAAAATTCCAAATCACCAGATTTTCTTTTGATAAGTTCCAGTAGGTAGCAAGAATTTAAAATTTTTAATGCCTTTCTACATTTGTATCTGATATACATGTAGACAAAATTTGGCTAAATTCTTTTCTGGATAATCACCACTTTGGCTACATCACAAAATCCATTAAAAAAATACTGGAGTCTGCTCCTCAAGGACACTTAAGGAACTTTGGAGATTTGGACAAGGAACATAGGGGTGTCCTCATTTTCAGTTCATTATAGAAGCACGAATGTAGACTGGATTCTGTTTTTTATAACTTCCATATCTGGTATGCAACCAAATTTTGCTAAAAGATTTTCAAGATATTCCCATTTTGGCTACATGATAAAATCCTTTTAAAAAAAAGAGGATGGCACTCCTGGGGGCCTAGAATTATAACCCTAAACATATATTATTGTAACTGTCTCAAGGACAATTAGGGACCTCTGGAAACTTGGACAAGGAACACAAAGGGGGTTGATTTCAGTTCATTTTTATTACCAGAGGAATATAAAGAATCCTTTATTAATTATTTTGTACTTTCATATCTGGTATACATGTAGCCCTGTAATTGCTAAATTATTTTCTGGATCAATGCCACACTTTTTGGCTACATCACAAAATCCTATTTAAAAAAACATTGGGTTCACTTGTGGGGCCTAATTATTACCTTACAATTATTATGGTAACTGTCTTGAAAGGAAATTTGGTTAGGAACATTTGGAGATTTGGACAATGAACGTAAGGGGCCTACTAATTTCGGCCCATTATTACCACAAGAAAATAGAAGGATCCTGTTTTGTTGATTTTTAACTTTCATATCTGGTATAGATGTGGCCAGAATTTGGCTAAATTATTTTCTGGATGATGGCCACTAAATTGGCTACGTTACAAAATCCTTAAGAAAAACGCTAGGACTCCTAAGGTGTAATAATTACCCTGTTGTAAACTCAATAATATGTTTATTCCAAGGACAATTTTAGGGACCTTTGGGGACTTGGGTCCAAGGAATATGGGGGAGTCCTAATTTCAGTCCAATGTTATTGCCACAAGAAATAGAAGGATTCTGTTTTATTTATTTTTAAGATTCAAATCTGGCATACATGTAGCAAAAAATTGGCTACATTATTTCCTTGATGATGGCCACACTAAATTGGCCACATCACAAAATCCTTCAGAAAAACACTGGAAAATTCCTGGTTCCTAATTTTTATCCCCCAAACATAATTTATTGCAACTGTAACTCAAGGACCCTTGACCCTTGTTTAGGGACCTTTAGAGATTTGGACAAGGAACAGAGGTCTTATTAGTGGGGGTTGGGGTTGATTTTTTCAGTCCGTCCATTTAATGTTACCGCACTTTCTTTCTTTCCAGTCAGTCCTTTCAGGTCTCATTAGAGACTAACCCAATGGAATTTCCGAAGAGGTCCTTAGCACTAGCATCAGAGGACTTAGAGAAAAACCCATTGCAGTTCCCGACGAGGTCCTTAGCACCACCACCAGCAGCGCGAGTGTTTCCTGTCTCTCCGCGCACACCCGCGAAGAAGAGGGAGAAGACTTCCTTGTTGTTGCCATCGACCTTGGCAGCGCAACTGCTGCAGAAGAAGAAAACAAGAATGCACTGATCTGACGTTGTTAAGAAGCATGCAATTCTTATACATAATATAAGTATACGTGTAGATCGACTTCATGCGAGAATCAAAGAAGTACCTAGACATGATCTCAATCTAGAGACTAGTTGTGTCGATAATATTACAACCCAACGCAACTATGTGATCACGAGCTGTTGTTGCCGCGCTGCTCAAACATTCATTTGATCATCAGCCAAGATTAAAATGAAATGAATGCCGCAACAGACCCAGCAACTCAACCCATACAACACCCGCAAGAAGAAGTATATGGTTGAGGTAGATGGTTCCAGATAATTCTTAGACTCCAGGAGTGATCTTCTTTCCGGGTGTTGATTGGTTGAGAAGCTGGGATTGCTTTGCAGCAATATTCATTTCTTTCTTTGCTGATGATAAAATCAATGTGCGAGCAGCCGCGGCGACCGCGGCTCGTGATCACAATATTAATAATTGGGTTGGTTGTAATATTGATACAAGTCTAGCTTAGATTTAAGTAAGGATTACAGACATGGTACAAGATCTGCAATGCGTCGTGGACCAGGACGGACAGACGGAAGTAGCTAGCTAGAAATGACTACAGCACTAGACGTTATACTGACCTCATGTCAGAAGCGCCATCCTCGAACCCCAAGTTCCTGTTGCATCTGCACATAGAGAGCGGAGCGTGCGAGTTAGCAATTCACATGCGATACCAAAAACAAAAATAAAATCTAATCCCGTAAGTCCCCATTTGAATGCAAGGCATGATCATGGCACCACCACTACTACTACCCATTGAAGAATCAACGGGAAAAAAAAGAAAGTATACTGAGAATCGTCTCAACAACAGTAGTGATCAATTGTATATGCAGCGCATAAACAATCTAACAAACAAACATAAACGCTGCTGGAAGAGGAAAGTGGGCGCGGGGGTGCAGAAGAAGGTATTAGGTTTGCCCGGGGACGACGACTGAGAAATGTTTTTACGATTTTACTCACGTGCAGGTGTGGCGGCAGCCACACCTGGGGCAACATTTGCATGTTCCGTTATCGCAGGCCGACATGGTGATTGATGAGTTTCGAGAATTGAACAAAGAAACAAACAAGACACTGGTGGAGAGAGAGAGAGAGAGAGAAAAGAAAGAGAAGAGCTCCCCGAGGAAGGAGAGAGAGAGAGCGAGATAGAGGGCGAGAGAGCGAGAGAGCGCAAGAGAACAGAAGGGCACGGTTCCTTGCGATGGCGTTTTGGCGCAGGAGCAACAACGGTTTTTATACTGCGCAGGGCCCATCCCCCCGCCCCCCACCTACTCTAATGTTAGGGTTTTGGAAAATTACTACCTAAATATGTCCATGGAGGTTAATTTGAGACCTCATTTTTAAAAATATTTTTTCTGAATTTAAAAAAAAACCGTAATCAATTTGCCAAAGCAATGGATCATTGAATGACATGAACTTATTAACCACTGACATTAAAATTATTAAGTCTCGGTACATAATAATTTCCCAGTAAGATTTGGTTCTTAGTTCTTAGTTCTTACCTGGTAGTCCTGGCAAGTCTTTGGTTAACCTGGACAGTTGTGAGATCTGTAAAGTCACCCTGTCTTTGGGCCCTAGTTTCGCCCACTAAGGACATTATTAGATCTAATTCATTTTTCATCCCCAATTTGAGTGTAGTCTAATTACACATTTTTAATTAACTGAAATTTATATTCATGGTATATGATAGGTTTGAAATCCAAAATCCATTCATATGATCTGGCATCCTAATTTACATGTTCATGTGGAGGTGATGAGACTATGTATGCTCACTTAATCGATGTTTTAGAATTATGTAACTATTAATATTTTGTAATTTTTTCACCGTAAATTAGAATGTTATACAAATTAGTCAGGTTTTTTGTTTAATATATAAATATCCTAGAAACTGTATTCTTTGCATGTATTTATTACATATTCTTCTTTCTTACATAATGTGGAGTGTTTAATCAAAACATGAAATTAGTAGTTGATGTAAAAAAGTATCTATTGATATGTTATAGATGTTTTGAAATTTTAATACACAGAGACAAATTATGTCAAAAAAATTCAGTTTTCCCTTACTATTCATGGGGATTATACCTTAGTTTCCATGTATTCAAAATCTCATATTAACTTGAAGTTTTATTTGATTCTTAAGTGTTTATTTATATAATTTTAGTTACTCAATTTTCATCATTCAAGATTTCTTAAACTCCCCCCCCCCCCCCCCCCCCACTTCCTTTGCCAATTAAGAATGATTTAAATGCCTTTTCATCCTAGAGTTATAGGACTTTGATTGTTGTGGAAGTGTTCACTATCTGGAACTAATGATTTGAAGGCAAGATGGGACACCACCCTTCTTAAAGTTTAAAACCTTACAGGTTTGAAAATGATTAGCTAACTCAATTGTCCCTCCAATAAAAGGGGGCCTCTAGTCATTTAATATGTGCAAGTGACGAATTGGGACCTCTATCATTTGTAAGGTAGTTATCACCCCCAACCACTATTGGCTTGATTCTAGTAAAGCCTAAACACAAAATGTCATCACAAAAGTGATAAACACTAAACAAGACACATTACATGTCATTTGCATCCATGTTACATTCTAATCATATTTGGATCACTTGAATAAAACAGCACAATATGATTTAGGGTTGAGGTGTTTAAGCTTGAGGGTTTAAGGTCATCATCAAGGAAGCCTCTCTCTCTCTCCTCATCATCTAAAACAGTCATTCAGAAATACTGGAATGCCTTTGCACTGGGTTCTGTGTATGACTGGTGGCCAAGCAGACTTGCATTATGTGCTATCCTGGGTAATGCCTGGCAGCCAGAGCTTTACCCTATATGTAACGGACTTGTATGCTCCATATCTTGTCACTGATTTTTTCCAATTGTAAAGATCATGATTGGAAGCACCATGATGACAAAGTAGTCATCCAAATATCAGGACCCTGTGAGTTGCCATTTTCAACAAGTAACTTACCTTTCAGATCAGTGAGCCAAGGGATCATTATATGATATAAGATCAGTGCAGTGAACCAAGGGAATAAGGAACAGTTTTGGTGATTAGGTACATTCATCGTCAATTATGTTTTGAACTGCCATTTCCCAATATGTGGCTATCATTGTGGGAGAGACAATATAGGACTGGTGACTTGTTCTAAATTTAGTACCCATTGTGCATCAGTGCTCTTGATAGTTGTGTGAAATTGTATTCTATGACACAACAGTTGATGTTGATGAATTTGAGAATTTCTCACTCTAGAGTGCGAAGTATCTAAAACCAGCAGGGTGATAAGAAACCAGCCATCTCACCTACTTTCAACTCGGAAGGGATGGATGGATGGATGGATTTCTTCAGGTTTAGGGTTTGGGGTTTGTAGTCTCGCCACCCCTCATCCAGTGCTGCATCCACACTATTGAGCCAGCTGGAAATTTATGAAATATTTGCCCCTTACCTTGCGAACAAGGCAAATGTTGTCATTTATCTTTACCTTTACCTAGTTTGGCAAAAAGATTGGAACCTCCATGGCTCTATTCAGTCTGTATATTCTTGAAAAAAAAAATTATAATATTCTGACCCAAGAGATATATTAGAATTGGTCCAACATTCGTTCATTATTTGATTCGATTTGGTCAAGTTCCTTTTAATCTCCACCTCTCTTTTGTGATGCAGAACGGACTGGGGAGAGGTGAGAAAGGGACAGTCCTTCTAAGCTTGTCCTTCTAAAGCTTAATTTCACCTCTATTTTGTGATGGGAAGGGGAGAGGTGAGAAAGGGATACTGGAGTAGGATCAATTGGATGGCCTCCTCCTACAGATGACATATCTGAGTCACCTGTTTACCAAGCATAAAACCTAATTTTTCAATTTATTATTTCTTTTCTCATAATACCCACGATATTGTAAAGAATAAATAAATAAATTGGTGGGATGTTAAAAAAACAGAACACCAACAACAGGCCATCCATTTTTTGAAATTCCCTCACAAACAACAGAAGAAAAATACCCTTTGTATTACACTAGAAAAATTGGTGTAGCTCTTTACATGGAGGATAAGGACTGCAAATAGGGCCACTCTAGAAACGAGGGCCTAGTGCAAAGTAGGATCCCAGCATGACCATGAGGTCCCTATATAGCATAAAGATCTAGTAAAATTTTAATGGCTGTGATTTTGTTTGAGAAGGAGAGGAGGCCCTACAAGTAAGGTGCCTTCTACCTACACTAAAATAATTCTACTAGTTCTTTACCCAATGCAAATGAGGCTCAGTAGTCATGTCCTCTCCCTTTCCTTATATTCTCTTCTTCTCTAAATTGTTGCTCTTATCAACAAAGATAGAAAATGTCTAGATCAAATCAGATACTATTATGGGCTTATCTCAACTAAGTACAGAACTGTAGCTGTGTTAGAAGATGACAAATTAGGCACAAATTATCATACTTATGGGACAATTGCCAATGGTCAGTTGTTGTGGTGTGCTTTGTATACTTTTCTTGTCCTTTGAAGGGACCCACCCATGTCTAAGAAATACTCCATTCTTTTTTTGTCTTCTTGAACAGTCTGCTTCAATCTGCCTTATTTTGCATATTTCTGTCACATTCTCCTCTATGGAAAATATCAAAATGAGTGGGTGAAACATGTTGGCATCCACACTGCAGGCTTCAAGCCAGTGTTGGATAGGTATTTTGAATATCTCATCTGAACATATCTTAGAATCAGCCTTCAAGTCACACTGTCTTTGGTCCCTAGTTTGATCCCTGCAAATCCTGTCTCATCCCCAATTTGATTCTAGCTGTGTAAATTGAGCAATATTGAGTATCATTTTTAATGAAACTGGACATCAGTTGATAAGATTTGCAGTATTTTATTCTGACAAGACATGACTAAGTAACAAAGAATGTGCATATCAATGTAGGTGCATGTAACACTAATGCAAAAATGGGGATGAAATTCCTGTGAGGATCAATTTAGGTGAACTAGTTTTTTTAGGGTTTCAATTTTAAATTTAGCTTATTGGCTTTACAACTTGAAATTTTAGGGTTTATGTTTGGTCTTTTTAAAGTTTAGTTTTAATGTTTAGGTTTCACGATTTAGGACTTCAAATTTCAATTTCTATTTTAGGGTGTATGTGATCTTGTTAAAGTTTAACTCTTAAATTTAACTTAGGGTTTACGTCTTGAGATTTTAATGCTTAGTTTTTAGGGTGTTTGTTTGGTCTTTTTAAGGTTTAGGTTTTGACATCTAGGACTTGAGATTTCAGGGTTTGTGTTGGGTATTTTTAAAGGTTAAGTTATAAGTTTTTTTTTTGGGGTTTTAGAATTTAAAGTTAAAACTTTAAGGTTTATTTTTAGGGTTTTTGTTTAGGTCTGAAATGAGAGCTTGAGGTCTAAAATTAGGGTTTAGGGTTTTAGGTTTTGGATTTAGGGTTTAAGGTCTGAATGATAGGATTTAGTGTTTGAAATTAAGGGTTCAAGGTTTGTGGATTTAAAAGAAAATGGAGATAATATTAAAATGAGGTTGGATTACACAAAAGCAACACAAAACCAATATTTTCACATCAAATTACCAATTACAATTTTAGAATTGTCCTAACCTTTGCTTTAAACTCCTCTTTCTAAATCATTTTTAAATCTCTAATTGTTTTCAAATTGTTACTTTTTATTTTGCTCTTCCTCTCATGGTTGATGTTTACTTTACCTAGCCAAAAAAACATCATGTACATCAAATGTTGATGATAACCAACTTGCCATGGTTGCATGTTCCTAGATTTCATTGTTGTTATTTCCCCCTTGGTTAGTTTTGAAATAGGAGTTTGCACCTTGATGAAGGTGATCACAACCCTAGTAAGTTCTTGGGAAACCACACCAATGGATAGTCCATCCAAATCATTAAAGGAAAGGCTTGGGCAAGGACTCGGAGATGGGGTTAAGGTTACTAGTGTGCCATCAATGAAGTTTGTCACCTTTTTTAAATAGTTCAACCTACATGCTCATTCATGACTTTCAATTGTTCCAAAATTTCATCACATTACAACATTGCCCATTTTAATCTTTCTTCATTGGAATTGCCCCAAGAGGGATACTTAATGTAAAGTTTGGGATTTACATGCATCAAATGACCATTTTTAAGGGGGGTATTAGATAATTGTTCAACCTATTTTTATCATCATATTATCATCTAATTTATATATATACATATTAAAGTCACCATATATTAATTATAATCCATTCTTTCATATTATTACATATCCTCTATTATAATTCAATTGATTATTTGAATAAAATGTATCCTATTTTTAATTAATTAACTTATAATTTTTACCCAACAAGCAATATATTGCACCCTATATTTTTACTCACGTATTTTCTACTTTTTTTTATTAGTGTCCCCCTCGGGGGAATTACCCATCTTTAATTTCTCCAAAGTCTTTTATGGACAATCCTTCAAGGTTTTTTTGGCAAATGGGACCTCAAGATATGCTTTCAAGTGCTCTTGATAAATGAATTTTCATAATGCATTTAGATTAACTAAGTTATGTATTTTTTGTCAATGTTATAGGAAGCAAAATGAACATTGTATGATGTCAGTAATGTTTGAGCTAGATGAATTCCACAATTTACCGAGGCATCTTGTGTTGGCAAGGTTGTTTTGCCTTGTGCAAACAATAAACTTGAATTATTGATCTCCCCATCAAAATTCCAACTCTAGAATATTCACCATTCGATTTTTTAAAATAACACATGTGACACAACACTCAAACCTAAACACACATAGTCATTAAAAAAAAAATCACTAAAAATTTTAATTCTAAAAGAAAAATCCTTGGAAAATTTGTGTCACTAGAATATCATTCTTTAGAAAAATAATCATTCCACACTTTGAAGGTCAAAAGACACCCATATAGCCCATTGAACCCAACATTTTGGATTGTCCAAGGAATTACAAATTCATATGATACACTTGAATGTCTAAAACACACCTATAAAGCTATATAGAATAATCATCAAAGGTTGTTTATTTGAGTGTTAAAAACACACCCATAAAACCATAAAATTTGTTTTGGATTTCACACATTTGTTCATTAGATTTCCATATCACTTTTTAGACCTCACAAATCCATGATCTTAACCACATAACCTTTATTTCATAACCATACAACAAAAGAGCCCATCTAGGACCACCCAAAAAGGTTGCATGCCTCCCAAAAACCTTTCAAATTCAAATAAAAACCTAAACAATGTGAAATCGTCATAGTAACCATAATTGGTGATAATCATGTTGCCACATGAAGCTGCAAACCACTACAAACTAATCTTGTTCAAGTTCAAATAATGACCTAATTAGCCATTGAGGATCATAATCAAGTTTTCAAATGAGCTACAAACCCTTACATACTTCTATTTGAGCAAATAATGGTTCAATTAGCCATTTAAGATCATACTCAAATTGCCAAATGAATTACAAACTCCTACAAACTTATTCCAAATTCAAATAAAAACACAATTAAGCTTTTAGGATCATAATCAAATAATGAAATGAACATTTAATAGTGTAAACTTGACATCCTTAAAGTAGCTTTTAATGAAAGTTGTTGGATGAAAGTAATAAAAAGTGCAAAAAATCACATTGATGTTAAAGGATTGTTGAAGGGAAGGTAACCCTAACTTCCAAAAAAAGAAACAAAAGATGAATAAAAATAGTTGCAAACTGGAACTTTTAATGTATCTTAATGAAAGTAAGAAGCACTACACCAAAACATGGTATATATTATTTCATATATGACTATATTTGTATTTTAAGATATGGCATTAGTGATTACGTGATTATGTAGCAAAATCAAACTTGTAGCTTTTTCCATTGGTAATATATTTGGTTGTAATAATTTATATCATTCACCATCTGATTTCTACCTAGAAGTTGAAGTGGTCTCAAAAGCGCTCTAGCTAAGGTTGGAGATGCAATGACTACAATAAACCTAATTGACGGTTTTAGAGATGCAATGAAAAGTTGAGCTAGGGTTTAGAGTTGCAACCTAATGCACAAGTTGAAAAAAAAATCTTGTTTATCTCACTTGCTTCACTTTATTTTGGTGCCTTCTAAAATGCAAGTTTGCTTTTGGATTCTAAATCGATGTATGTGATTATGCGTGCTACAAAACTTTAGTATATGATAGTGCCTTAAACCTAAACTCCATAATAAGACAAAAGTAAATTGCACCCCACACTTCCCATTAATCAAATTTCCAATTTCTATTTGAATTAGGTCTTGGCTTTTTCACTCTCTCAACTAAAACTTGTAGAGTTGTGACTTCCCACTTAGTGACTAGTTTTCAAGTTTCTATTCGAAGCTATGTCTTAACTTCTTCATTTTTAGTCAAAACAATTCCTAGCATCATAATAAGAATATAATGAGAAAAAGATGACAATTACATACTGAGGTAGAAGAGGTGCTAAGTTCAAGTTGTGTAGTTTGGCATTATTATGCTCTATGTTTTTGTTCCTTAGTTTTTAATACTAGATGACAACTTTTTTGGCCATGTGAACAAAAGTTGGATGTAATATATGTCGTTCCAAAAAAAAAATCTCGCACAAGTGAACTTTGACTTCTACTCCCACATCCCACTACTATAAAATGTGGGTGTAGTTCACTAGTCCCTATTCACTAGACCAATGAATTCACTACTCTCCAACTAGTCCCCATTTATTAAAATTAATGAATTTACTCAAAATCTAATGAAATCACTTAGCGTACAAGGACACCTTTTGTTGTAGTATATACAAGATCACAACCTCTCACTCCTTATCAAGTTTGTCGTTACATGCATCATAGTTTATTTGTCCAACACTTGTGTCTACCAAGCAAATGTTTGTCAGATGTACTCATTTCATACTATGTATAACACATAGTGTGGATAAGATAAAGACTTTTAAACTATAAATAGTTTACAAGTTTTTGAAAATGTTTTATATCTTGGATTTTTTTTACTAATTTATGTCTTGTTTATTAAAGATGGAGTTAGAAATTAAAGACAATCCAACAAGACAAGTTTCACAATTTGTCAGCCATGATAAATTGTGGGAATGTGAAAAAGTATAAACAAATAATTTGGGTCTTACATAATACCAATGTCCTTGTAATAATTGCCATGGGTCCAAAGTTCTAATTTGGTCAACAATTAAACAACACCTACAAAAATTTGGCCATGATGAGTTTCAATCAATCTATATTGGTGAGCATTAATACTTCCCTCTTGGGTAGATGCAAGGTAAGGTGGACCAAAATTGACAGATAAATAGTCCTTAGCAGTCCCAAAAAAACCTAAATAGTAGGGAGCAAGAAAATAGGGGGGTTTAGGTAATAAGGCTAATCTAACAGGAAATGATGTGAATTCTGTCATTCCCATTGGTCAAAGTGATTTAGTGGGAAAATTTGAAATGTACCTGCTACATTTTCATCAAACTCTTTAATGATCTTCACCATTGATCTAGGTGCAGGTGTTGGACATAATTCCCATGGTCTTCTTTTTCACTTACGTACTTCAATCATTAGACCGATTGAAATGCATGTGAACTTCAGTGTAGTGCAAACCCATGCACATGATAGTGCAATTTTAATGTTGATTATTGAATTTGTTTTACTCTTTTCCCATGTCAATTAGTGAAAATGAAAATGGTAATGGTAGTTTAATTTCTCTTCATGCAAATGTTAGTTTGTGTGGAAGTTTGGGTGGGGGTAGTCTGAGCACAAATCCTTATAAGTTGAAGAAGGTGAAAATAAAGGGAACCATGTCTTCTTGGGTCGATACTCTCTACGACACACCACTTGTCATCATCTTTGATAAGAAACAACCTTTTTCTCGGAATTAGTTTGTTGAATAATTCCACATTTGTGGTAAGGGTCCATCACGTAAATGTTTGAAGCTTGGTAAGGATTTTGAAAAGGCTGAAGTAGAAACATTGTTTCGGCCAAGTATTAGTAGGAATGGCTATTGATATTCATGGTCAAATGATGAGGTGTTGATAGTTGAGATATACAACTTATGGATGATTGCACAGCAGAGAATGCAAGTTCTAAACATCCGCATGATCAATAAGGCGAAAGCTTGAAGTTTTGTTTGTCAAAGAAAAGGTCAAGACATCAACTAGGTTGTATTTGTTGAATGGAAAATTCATGATCAACTTAAGAGGATACAATCTATAGAAGGATCAAAAGGTGGGAATTTTTTGAAGGTGGGAAGTCTGGAGGTGGGAAATTTGATATTCTTGGTGATTATGAGGGTGTCAAACTAGACGAAGAAGACGAAAAAAACACTCAAACAAATGCCATGGTTCAACCATGCAACCAAAGTCATCATGCACATGAACTACAACTCATAGCATGTATCACAAAATGGCAAGAACATATTATTATTTTAGAGAAAGATGTGCCAACATCATTTTTTTTCATCCCTTTCAAAAGCCAAAGATGATGTTGTTACAAAACTTCAAAGGAATTCAAACCAAGTTAGGGATTGCAAAAGGTTATTAGTGGGAGTAGATGGTGAGCTCTTATAATTACAAGGAAGTATGGAAACCCTAAACTTAATTTTTTTGGATTTGCAATCTTAGAAAGAAGACATGACCCACACTTGTGGAAGCAAAAGAATCTTCAACAAAACTTGGATCTCATGGCCTTAAGCTTAAGTCTTTCAAAACTTTGTTGGAAACAACAAAGGGTGAATTTTTTAGGGTTTCAACCAAGAATGTAAAGGCATGTGAAGCTTGGACAAGCTTTGTTAGAAAGGTGGATATTTGGAGGCGACAAAAAACTGCACTTTACGCTCAGGTTCAATGTATGAAAAATGGGAACTAGCATCTAATAATCACATTGTCACCTTTGCCATTCATTTTTTGGGCTAATGATCATGTTTTTCCAATTTTTACTTTTGAATTCTTCCTCTTATCATGTCCATTTTGTAATAAGGGTTTTACTCATGCATGGGATTATTAACTTGCTTCCTGTAAACATGTTTATCATTCCTGGTGTGCAATTATTCATTTATCACATTTTTCAAAGTGTCTATATTGTGAGGATGAAATGCATGTAGACTAGTGGACACTTTTTGGAATCAAGAAGCCGAGTTTGGATGACACTAGGGTCGTGGAAGGAGATGAGGTTAGTACACAAGTACTTCCAACACCACCATGTCAATTTGAAGGTATTTGATCAATTTACTTATCTTTGAATGCCATTATAGTCTCTTGAAATGTTCCAATTTGTTGTCCATCTATTGAAATTTGAGGTTTTATTTCCAAGTACTATCCATTTTGTCTCTGGATAACACAATTTTGTTTTATTGTGGTCAATCTAAGTTTGACATTGTTTACTGGTTGGACACATTTGTTAGTTCTACCATTGCCATTGTTCAATCATCTATAATGTTTAAATTCACATGCTACATGTGTAGACCACATTGTGCACATGTCTTCAGTATCATAATGCACAATTTTGAATCTAGCACTTATAGATCTAGGTAAATATTTACAAATCCATAAAAATGTAATATAATTCCCCATCTTTCAAGGTGGAAACCAAATATTAATTTAAGTTCATAAGATTCCATTCAAAATTTGACGTTATTAAGCATAGTCCATGCATACTTTGGCCAAGTCCTTAAATAGTTCATAATTTCTTTTTATAGTCCATACAAGCTTATATTAGTCCTTTGTTGCTTTGGTCACGTCCTTAATAGTCCAAAATTGTTGATCATAGTCCATACAAGCCTATATCAATCCTTTGACACTTTGGTCAAGTCCCTTAATAGTTTAGAATTGTTGATTGTAAGTCATACAAGTTTATAACAATCCTTTGACATTTTGGTCAAGTCCTTTGATGGTCCATAATTGTTGATTATAGTCCATACAAGCCTACATAAGTCCTAGGACACTTTGGTCAAGTCCTTTAATAATTCATAGTTGTTGATTGTAATCCATACAAGTTTATATCAATCCTTTGACTCCATGTATATCCATTTACTCATTGTTGATTTGCGACAATTGTTTTCAACAATCTTAAATATTCATGTAGATGGGTGTGTTTCCCTTAAAGTCCATTAAGAATTCAAGATCTTTAAATAAAGTCCATACAAGTCTTGAACAGTCCAAGTTTTAAACTTCATGTTTTCCCATTAGCCCATTTGTTGGGAGCACCAAGCTAACAACTACAACAAAACCACCAATTGCACACACAACTATAACATCTCCTTTTAAGAATGTGTAGGTGCAAAATGATTGGGGTTGTTGGCTTTGCACAACCACCCCAACAAAGCCCCCAAGCCCAAAAACAGAAAAAAGGGGTGAAGAAAAACTTGGAATTAGAAAATGTTAGTTAAAAAGATCCCAAAGGTATTGAAGAAGACTTGGAAGAGGAGGGAGAGGATGAGGAATTGACAAGTTTAGTTAGATAAAGAACTTTTTAATGATCAAATTGTTGAAAGCCCTATTAAAAAATAAAAGAAGGTTAAACTTTTGGTTGCTCACAAAGTCTTTGTATCCACCAAGACAAGGGCTGCCAAACACATCACCAGACATGGCAGAGCAAAATAATACAAGCATTACTACCAAAGTGTGATGTAATTTACTAGCTTAAATCAGTATGGGACCTTAAAAGTGAAATAACTTCATTGCATTTCACTGATTTCACCCTAGTGAAAGTTATTTCATTATAATATCACTATGTAGACATCATATTTCACTACTAGTTAACATAATTCACTATTACAATTTACTAAAACAAATACGTTTATTTCTATGTTTATAAAAATATTCTATCTATGTTATTTTATGATATACCCTATATTATTTTAAGCTGTTTTAGTTATTTTAACTTATATTTTATGTTATTATAGGCTATTACAAATTATTGTATCTAAATTATTATATGTTATTTTACCTTAAGGCATATTAATTAGTTTATTATAAGCTTTTAAGTTATTCTAAATTAAATTATATAACTAACTTTAAGCTATACCTTATGTTATTTTATTTTAAATTAATATATGTTATTTCAAGTTATACTTCAAATTATTCAAGGTAATTCTACTTTATGTTATTATAAATTATTTTATCCTAAATATAATAACTTCAAATAATCTAAAACAAAATATAATGACCCAAGGTAAAAAAACTTAAAATAGAAAATAAAAACCTATGAAAAATAATTTGAAATACCTTATAATATAATAATTGCCAATAGCCTATGATTGTAACATAGAATATCAAACAATAATTAATAATATAATAATCACCAATAGTTGTAATATAACATATAATAACAAACAATAATTTATTGTATAATAATTAGTAATAACCATTAATAAAATAGCCATCAATAACCACCAATGGGTTACAACACAATAATCACCAATTGACGCACTCCCAACTCTTCACAAGGCCCAAATGTGGGCCCAAGTAGGAAAATAGCGGAAGAAGTAGGAGTCGGGGCACGCTCCCTAGCTCACGGCACTTTGAGGGGTAGAGGGGCGTGCTGGAGCTCCGAGATGGGACTAGGAAGATTTGACAAGCTTTACTCACTCACACAAGCCTGCACAAAACCCACACAAAGTTGTTAGTGCATAGTTGGAGCACTTTTGGTGCTAGGACGAACCACGAGCAACACGGACACACAAGACTCACCATGGCCTGGACTTGGGGGAAGCCACCACCTTCCCCCTTATAATATACTTTGCAGCTCTCCACGGAGGTTACATCCATATGGCTCTTTTTCCCCGGACTCCTAAGTTGGAGTTCCGAAATTGTCCCGAAACTGTCCCGGTTGGAGCCCCAGGACTTTGGGAACTCATAACTCCCGACTGCAGAGTCCGATCATGATGAGGTCTGAACCAAAGTTGTAGCTCTCCTTGAGAGCTTTCCAACGCTGTGTCTCACTCTAGAATCGGATGTCGGGTTCCCAGCCCTTCTTTTGGCCATAACTTGTGTTTCAGATGTCCAAATGAGCAATGCGAGCCCATTTTAGACATCTAAGTTTCAAGAGCTTTCCCATGGTATAAAGAGCGCAACAATCCATTAAGATTTGACCCTTCAACTCGCCTTCTGAAGTTTCAGGAGTCCACCGGGACTCCTTCTCCCAAAATGGGAGTTGCCTTGGGAGTGTGAGTGTTCACTCCCTCACATTCCCTCGCACTTCCTTAAACTCCCGGGAGTATGTGATGACTCCCGAGCTTCCTCTTGGCCCGCACCCTTCCAATGCCTTCTTTGCCTTTGTTCCCGGGCTTCCTTTCTTTTGGCTTGCAACCTTGCAATGCCTTTGCCTTGACTCCTGGGCTCCCTTCCTTTTGGCCCGCAACCTTGCAACCCCTTGCCTTGGTCGCGAGCCCAAAGCTAAGGTTGCGACACCAATAGTCATTAATAAAATAACCACCAATAGCCACAAATATAATACCAATTAATAATCATCAATATCCACCAATAAAATAACCACCAATAGCCACAAATATAATACCAATTAATAATCATCAATATCCACCAATAGAATAGCCACCAATAGCCACAAATATAATACCAATTAATAATCATCAATATGCACCAATAGAATAACCACCAATAGCCACAAATATAATACCAATTAATAATCACCAATATCCACCAATAGAATAACCACCAATAGCCATTAATATAATAACCATTAATAAACACCAATATCCACCAATAGAATATCCATCAATTACCACTAAGGGAGTAATCATTAATAGTCATTAATAAAATAACCACCAATAATCATTTATAAAATAATAACCAACAACCATTAATAGAATAACCACCAATAGCCATTAATAGAATAGCCACCAATAGCCATTAATAAAATAACCATCAATAGCCATTAATAAAATAGCCACCAATAGCCGCCAATAATAATTTATAGAATATACACCAATAACAATTAATAGAATAACCGCCAATAATAATTTATAGAATATACACCAATAACAATTAATAGAATAACCACCAATAGCAATTAATAGAATAGCCACCAATAACAATTAATACAATAAACACCAATAGCCATTAATGGAATAAACACTAATAGCAATTAATATAATAAACATTAATAACAATTAATATAATAACCACCAATAACCATTAATAAAGTAGCCATTAATTGTCATTAATAGAGTAGCCACCAGTAGCCATTAATAGAGTAGTCACCAATAGCCATTAATGGAGTAGCCACCGGTAGCCATTAGTAAAATAACCACTAATAAAATAATCACCAACCAAATAGCCACTAATACAATAATTACTAATGGCCATTAATAGAATAACCACCAATAATTATTAATAGAATAACCACTAAAAAACATTAATAACCACAAATAAAATAAATACCAATAGCCATTAATAACCAATAGTAGCACTAATAAAAAAAAACCAATAGCCATATATTAGAATTGTTTAAGATTGCCAAAAATAATCTAGGGTGAAATAATTTATAATAAAAAATAATGATTTAAGGTGAAATAGCCTATAATAACCTAAAATTGCCAATAATAACATAAGGTGAAATAGCCTTTAATAGCCAAAAGTAACTTATAATAGCTATAAGTAGTCTAAACTGATATAATTTATAATACCCAAAAAAACATAGAATACCCAAAAAAAATTACAATAGCTAAAAATAGCCTAAGGTGAAATAAGCTAAAATAGTCAAAATTAACTTAAAATAACCAAAGGTAGCCTAAAGTGAAATAACTAAAAATAACCAAAAGTAATTGAAAATAGTCATAAATAGCAGTAAATAATGTAAGGTGAAATCATTTAAATTAATGAAAAATAGTCATATAATAATTGAAAGTAGCTTAACGGAGGTATTATATTATATTAACAAAAAAATTATTCATTTATTAAACTTTTGTTTTTCAAAAAAATCGTCATTGAAATGTTATTGAATAATGATATTCAACTATTTTTTTGTTCAAATGATTTTAAGCTTTCAAAAGGAAATAAATGTAGTTATGTACATTATTGAATTTTGAAAAAAAGTAAACTTGAATCATTTCATTTGAACAAAATTTCAATAAGATATGAATTTTCAAAGTTTATGTTTTTGTAATGTTTAAAATGAAGTATTTAATAAATACAATGTAATGTAACAAATTATAACAACATGTGGGGTGGATTGATGGTAAGGGTGTTTGCCCGATTTCAAAGGTCAAAGGATCAAACATTCATGGGTGGTGTTGTGTGTGATCAACAATGGTATGTTGACCGAATATTTTATTATCGAATTCTTAGAATAGGTGCTTAGGTTGATTATGTGGCCTATTTACCTACCTAGACTAGGTTTTTAACCTAGCCTAAGTAGTGGCACGTGTCAATAAATAATAGGTTTTTAAAATCATGAAATTAACAATTATATTATATATTAAATAATTAAAATTTAATTGATTTCCATATTGGTTAATTAATCAACTAACAAGTGAATGGTTTGGTAAATTTATATTTCACTTGAAAATAACCTTGTTTCAATAGGTACTAGTGAAACAAGTAATTGTCCAGAGCAACTAGTCCCTGTTCACTAAGGGGTTAAACAATTTCATTATGTAAAAATGTCCAAAATCACTTAAAATCTAATGAAACCCAAAATGAACTCAAACTCATTTCCTAGTAATGAAGCCAAATACAAGTTTTTTATGCAATGTTCTAATTTTTCCAAAAACCATTTAAAGCATTTGAATTATATTTTTTCAAAATATTGTTATTTGTTTTGTTATAAATTATTTTTTTATTGGCATTATTTTTGCCATTATGAGGTAGATGCCTTCAACTCCTTAGTCAAAAAAGAAAGTTAAAAAAAAAATGTTTAGTTATTCAATTGTCATCTATGGAGTAGAAGTGGAAATAGAAAGTCCAAGCATTTCCAATTTGAATATCCATAATTGTAGAACTAGATTTTTGCATTTGCTTGTGTTTGAAGCAAAAACTAAAATTCATGAAAATGATGGCCCATCATTAGTTTGAATCTTTTTTTGACATTTTTTTTGATAATTGGTGCCATGTAATCATAATTGTCAAATTTACATAAAATTGAATTATGGACTTGGTTTAAGGTAATTGATTTCATGAAAAACATTTTCATCAAAGATTACAAAGTCTTTTTGCATATATATGCATTTTTACCCCTAGACTTTTAATTACCATATGTGGTGCTTGCAGATATGGAATTATCACAATTTTGAATCTGTTTTTGCCACTACTAGGTACATATTCAACAATTGTTGCTTTCCTTTGAATATGGTATGGGCACATTGTATTTTTGAACATTCCTCTTACATTAGAGGTTGGGTTTTGTTTGTTGGGATTTAATCATGATCAAATCTTCAAGATATGGTTTTGAGATCAACTTCATGCATGCAATTCCTTACCATTGGGCCCAAAACATGCATCATCATTAGGTTTGGAATATTGATTAGAATTGCATATGTGTGGTGCATTTGCAAATGTGGTGTCAAATGGATGTCATGCATTATTAGTTTTTTTTTTATTGGGGCTATTGGTGGTTATTAATTGCTATTGGTACAGGCTATTCTACTAGTGGCTATTAATGGTTATTTTATTAGTGGTTATTAGTGGTTATTAATGGTTATTGATGGATATTGATGGATATTCTATTGGTGGATATTGGTGTTTATTAATGGTGGCTATTATATTGGTGGATATTTGTGCTTATTAATGGCTATTATATTAGTGATTATTAGTGGCTATTGTATTAGTGGATATTTTGCTAATGGATATTGGTGGTTAGTAATGGTTATTATAATAATGGTTATTGGTGACTATTGATGGCTATTTTATTAGTGACTATTAATGATTATTTAACTAATGGTTATTGGTGGTTATTATATTATAAGTTATTATTGGTTATTATATGTTATATTACAACTATTAATGATTATTCTATTATAAATTATTGTTGGATATTCTATGTTATAATGTCATAAGCTATTGGTAGTTATTATATTGTAGGGTTTTTCAAATTATTTTTCAAAATTATTATTTTTTATTTTAAGTTATTTTCCCTCAAGTCGTTATATTTTATTTTGAATTATTATACTTAGAATAAAATAAATTTTAATAACATAAAGGAAAATGACCTTGAATAACTTAAAGTATAACTTGAAATAACATATATTAACTTAATATAAATAACCTAAGGTATAACCTAATGTTAATTGAATAATTTAATTTAAAATAATATAAAAGCTTATA
Organism: Sphagnum contortum; assembly: GCA_963920785.1. Lineage (NCBI taxonomy): Eukaryota > Viridiplantae > Streptophyta > Sphagnopsida > Sphagnales > Sphagnaceae > Sphagnum > Sphagnum contortum. The sequence goes on from OY987278.1 coordinate 19,330,331, forward strand.
ATAAGCTAGTTAAGATAGCTTAGGTAAAATAATGTATCATAATTTAATGTACAATAAATTTTAATAACGTATAATAACTTATAATAACATAAGCTATAAGTTATTCTAACTAAATTAGTTTAGAATAATATAAGGTATATCATAAAGTAGCATATATAGAATATGTTTATAAACATAAAATAAACATATTTACTATAATAAATTATAATAGCGAATTATGTTAACTATTAATGAAACATGATGTTTACATATTGATATTATACTGAAATAACTTTCACTAGGGTGAAATCAATAAAATGCAATGAAGTTATTTCACTTTTAAGGTCCCATAATGATTTAGAATAATGAATTGCACCCCACTTTTGTAGTAGTGAAGATGGTTTATATAAGCCACATGCGTCAACTTGATCGTACACACTTTTATTGTCGAAACAAATGTTGGTTTGATGGCAAGTTGGAAATCAAAGGAACTCCTCTACTTATTTTCCCAGAAAAAACATTCTAAAATGCAGAATCACGTGGAAATTGGATCAAGGAAGGAGGTGTACCCAGGTCAGTTAATGAACCAGTACACAAACATGGAATGAAACACAAATCCTCATTATGGACTGTGAGGATTATTTGCACACCTTCACCATTAAGATATGCACTCACATAAAACCCGGTTGGAAGTGGAACTACTATGTAATTGTAGTCTAACAAGTAAGTGGTTCAAAGTACGTAATGAATTCACTAATGATCTAACGCGTTGTGTCCAAGTTGAAGATACAAAGATAAGGTGAGAGAATCATAACTTACCGTGATGCGATATGAAGGAGCCATATGTGGGTGTTCAATTCCATGTCGTGCTTGATGGTTGGAACCTTTCGTTTCATTTGTCATGACATCTACAACAACTGTCGCAACCCTAGCATTTGGCTTGCGACCAAGGCAAGGGGGTTGCGAGGTTGCGGGCCTAGAAGTAGACCCGGGAGTCACATCACATGCTCCCGGGAGTGCAAAGAGTCCAAAGAGTGTGAGGGAATGAACCCTCACACTCCCAAGTGAACTCCCACGTTGGGAGTTGGTGAGAGTTGGAGTCCCAAAGGGACTCCCGAAACTTCAGAGAGAGATTTGAGGGGTCAAATCTCAATGGCTTGTGGCGCTCTTTATATCAATGGAAAGCCCTTGAAGTGTAAATGTCTAAAATAGGCTCGCATTGCTCATTTAGACATCTGAAACACAAGTTATGGCCAAAAGAAGGCCCGGGAGTCCGCCAGTTTTGACTCCCGACCACTAAAAGTCGGGAATCGACCCGAAATACTTGGGTGTAGAAAACGTGCGACATACCGTTCGAAAGGTCTCGATGAGACCTACAACTTTGCTTTAGACGGCAACTCGAATCGGAGGTCTGCTCTGACATTTATAAGGCTTCAAAGTCACGGGAATCCAAAGTTGCGCGATTTCGGGACTCCCACGCGGGAGTCCCGGGAGTCCGGCAAAGAAAAGCCATTTGGATGCAGGCTTGGCCGCGAGCTGCAGAGTATACTATAAGGGGGAAGGTGGTGGCTTCCCCCAAGTTCGGGCCGTGGTGAGTCAAAGTGAGTCCGAGTTCACCCGTGGTTGTCCCAACACCAAAAGGACCCGAAATGAGTTCTAACCACTTTGTGTGGTTTCATGCAAGCATGTGTGAGTGAATAAGCTTGTCAATTCTTCCTAGTCCCATCCCGGAGCTCCAACATGCCCCTCTACCCTTCCAAGTGTTGTGAGTTAGGGAGCGGCCCCAAGTTCCAACTCCTTTCGCATTACCGCATACTTGGACCCTCAAGTGGGTCTACAAGGAACTTGGGAGCGCGTCAACAACCTCTTAATCTACATGCATTGAATTTTGGAAAGCTAATAATAAAGAAGACATGTGACAACATCTCATAATTTTTTATTTTATTTCATTTTTTTGATTAAGAGTTAAGCCTTGAAACTAGAAGCCACTTGCCTAGATTGAGGAAAAAAACAACCAATTCGACCCCCTCTACTTCTAACCAGTGCAGTTCCCTTACAGAAGGTCCGATGGTGCTGAAATTTGGGGAAAAACTTTTACACCTTCCAAACTAAGACTGATATAATTTTGATGCAAATCCAATGGTGGATTTGAGAGAAACAATTAATCAACCAGAAGTCCAGAGGCTTCACCATGGAAATCCTTCCATGAAACCCTCTTCAACACCTTCTACTTCCAACACCTGCAACTCCCTCACAGAAGGTGCGATCGAGCTGAGTTTTGGATAAGTCCTTCTAAACCTTTCAAACTAAGACTCATATAATTTTGACACAAATCCAACGGTGGACTTGTGAGAAATAATTATTCAACCAAAAGTCCAAAGGCTTCGCAACAAGTACTTGCTACACAAGTTCTTTTCATGCCTAATTCTTACACACATTCCTTCTATGCTTGATTCTTGCACACATAAGAACTAACAACCAATCTTCCTCACACTCCTCCTCCTTCTCCTTCTTTCTTTTCCACATACACACAATGCCCTCTTCCTTGGTGAGCCTCCATGACCCCTTGAGCTTGTTTCCCTTGTCCAATGAGATCTTCGCACCAATCCATGGCTTCCTCATCCTTCAAGGGCCAATGAGCTTTTGAGAATGAATTGCCATCCAATTGAAATTAGGATGAGAATCCTTGGGTCCAATGAACCACAAGAGAGATTCCATCCTCTAATAAAAAAGGATGATAATCCTCATGACTAATGGAATTCGAGGATCCATCCTCCCCCTTATCTTGATATCTTGATGAGGTCTCTTGAGCTTGATCCTTATCTTTTCCGTCCGTTGACCCTCACATCCTACATCTTCATCATAATTACTTCAAGTAACTAACTATTAGGATAACTTATCGGTAGTAACAAGGAAAGTCCTTGAGTTCTTACTTGACTACTTCAATGGTTGAAGTAACAATTCCATGTACTATTTACTCTTTTGATATTCCCTACCTATTTACTTTACTATGCATTAATTATCTATGTAGTACATAGTAAATTGGAATTACAATTTGCATCACAAAAAATTCTCACATACTTCTAGATCCATCATCGAAATTAGGGTTTGATGAAACCTTTAGATCTAAGATGTTCGAATTTTCATGAGGTTCCGCCATCATTTCCACACCTTCGCCTACCCTAATTTATTTAATAAAAAGCCTTGCCCCTTCCGAATGCAATTATCGCATTGTTTCTCGTACCCTCTTGGTTTTGTTGATGTAGGTGAGCACGAGTCATGGCGGATGATGTTGCTACGCCTTCGAATCCTCCGGTCGCACCTGTACAACAAGAAGAGCTTAAAGAAGTACCGCTCGACTTGGATGTTTCTCAACGGCCGCGCGAAGAAAAACCGCCCAAGAGAGTGGTGCGCACTCGAGTTGCTCGTTCAGTATGGGATTATCGACTGTCTCCTAACCCACACGCCTTAGCAATTTACCTAGAGTTTGTTCCTGTTCGTGGAGCCGCGCCAGAAAGGTTTGAAGAGTGCCAGTGCAAAGATGATGATGTTCGTCTCCATTGTCAAACGTGGGTTCCCGGTGACGGCCATTATCGTTGGCTACGAGGCCCGATCAACCCACTTCCCCTGGAGCATCGAGCCAAGTACCTCGCTCGCACCATTCGTCGCATCCTAGAATTTTTACAACTATGATTTATCCTTTTAGTTAGTTCTTCAGTTGTAATTCATTTGAGGCTACTCAGGCGGAACTGTTGTTACTTAAGTTTGATTTTGATTCTATTTCAAAGTCTGGTAGAAGTGATACTAAATAAAGATGTATCAAGACTACATCCTAAAAATCCTACAAGTACATCATTCGTGCTTGAAGATCATTTTACAGACTAACTCAACCTTGTCATGCGAAATATTGTTAATTATGGGCTTGTATTCCCTATATATCAATAAATCACATCTAATTCTACATCCCCTTCCCCTTTTCTACAAACTAAAAAGGATAATGTACCTTAAAAGGTTTACTAGGTCCTAAATTAATTTAACGTTACATCCACTGAAATAAGAATTACTCTATGCCTAGAAATATCACAAAAAACTAATTCAACTTTTTAATAATCACTACTTGAAGGTTTAAAAATATTCAAATCATTAGTACTAAGGAAATTTAAGGAACTAAAGCTTAACTAATTGTTGAGCTATAATCCATGGCTCACATGGACTCTTGAGTATTGGCCAATGAGTATGTTTGACACAAAAACTATACATAGTCAATAAGAAATTTCAATTTATTCCAATTTAGTCAATAAAATATATTTTTGAGATAGATATAAAACACATAGTTATGTAATTATAAACTCAAAAAGGTTTTGAAATTTAAAAAAGTTGGATGCATTTTTTGGGTACAAGTATTATGTTGATGACTGTTATTATTGTTTATCTTATATGAATTATTTTTCTTGTGCAAATCAGGAGCTCCTTATACGACATACATTAAATGTCATGCACTCTAAAAAACATCTCATTGAACATGTGATGAATATCATGTTTGGAGAAGGTGATACTATATTAGTGTAGAAATATATGAAGGTTATGAATATTTGAAATGGATTGTGGCCAATTGTAAAGAGAAAAGAAGGTGAATTTACTATGCCAGTTGCACCTTATGTTTTGCAACTGGAAGAAAACAAACTTTCATACATATCATTGAAGAACTAAAAACACCAATCGGTTATTCAAGTACCTTCTAGAAATAGATTCATATGGGCACAAGCAAGTTAAAAGGATTGAAAGCAGATGATTCCATGTCCTTATGCAGCAAATTTTACCCCTTTGTGTATGTACCTTCATGATTAGGGGTCTTCAACTTGCTATCATTCATATGAACGAGGTGTTCCAGAGACTTTGTGCAAAAACCATTGCTTTTAATATGATGAGTGATTTGAAGCAAGAAGCAACCTTCACATTTTGTCTTTTGGAAAAAAACATTCCTCCATATCTTTTCAACATTATGACACATCTTATGGTGCATCTAGTGGTAGAAGTAAAGTTGTGTGGCCTTGTACATACTCAATGGACGCACCCCATGGAAAGATATGTAAAATCTTAAAAACTTATGTTTAGAACATGGCAAGGTTCAAGGGTAGCATGGTTGAGGGTTACACAATGGAAGAAGCAATTAGATTTTGCACAGAGTACATGTAAAATTTTTAAACTATAGAACGCCAAGTTTGGGATGATTATGAAGACCAAAACATGTACGATGAAGTGCTTCAAGGTTTTGGGCAGATGAAGACCACGACTACTGAATTTAAACATTGGGCCCATTCTTTTGTCATAAAGAACGTAGTAGCATTGGAAACTTGGAGAACGTGCGTTGGCATATATTGAACAATTTTAAGCTTTACAAAATTGAACAATTTATTTTTTTCATGTGGTTAATTATATTGGTATTTTTAAACTACAAGATGTCTTCTTGTATTTTAGTTCAAGTGTGACTAAACTACAAGGTCGAATTTACTAATTATTTTTTGGATATAATTAACTATTGCATCTTGCTATAAATGTTAATTATAATTTATAATTGCATAAGTTTTTTGTATTATGAGGACATCATTTGATAATAGATTTTTGTGGATTTTTTTTTAGGAAGCATGAATTACAAATGGAACTTAAAGAAGTAGAATGAAAGGTATACAAAAGACTTCATTAGAGGGGTGCTAGGATAGGGAGGGTGGGATATCCACTTGAATTGGACTTGTTGCCTTCTTGTGAAAATTGGTTTCCATAAGCTTTATCTTCAACAAAGGAAAATGATGAAAATATTGATCATGAGGCCATTCAACTATCTCTACCTCTTGGATTGAAAGCAACATCATATCAAGCTATGTATGCATATGGAAACCATATCCGTGTGAAGAATGTTGAAACAAATTTGGTCACAATGGATTCTGGAGTAGTTACTACTTTCACAACAATGTGTAAATCAAGTGGACAAGATAGTAGTCCCATCAAAGCAAATTTGGAATATGTTGGATGGGTTGAAGAAATCTTGGAGCTAGATTATGGAACAACATGTGTCATCTATTATTGGGTAAAGGCCAATTACAAGGGGACAAGAGTGACAATGAAACGAAATGAATATGGATTTACATTGGTGAACTTTAATTAATGAAATGCTCCCATTTTCATAAGATTCCTTTGCATTTCATATACATGTGGAGCAAATATTCTTCTTTGATGACCCTTCTGAATTAAGGTGGAAGGTAGTTTTGAAGAATGAACCTTGAGGGAGACGAGTTGAAATGCAAAGGGTAATGGACCAACAATTAATTTGTTGACAATTGGAAGTGATCAAGATTTTCTTGGATTACATGCCCCTTTACCACAAGGGAATGAAATTTAAAATGATGCCATGGAGTTTTCATCCAATGAAGATGACATTGATGAAGAAGCATTGGAAATAACATTCTTAGAAGATGATGATGCCTTGGAAACTCATCAAATGAAGAGTAGAATAATACAATAGTATTGCCAAAGACAAAAATGTACCTACCTTGCATAACAATTTGAATTTCTTATTCATAAATTTGCTAACTTCATTTTCATATGCAAGTTGTTCATGTAAACCATTGACAATTATTAGTGTGAAACACATGTTTGAAACATAATAACACAAACATGAGATTAATCAAAACTATCTCTTTTTGCCAACTTGGGCAAATCAATCTTAAAAATTAGTCATAGTCAAATTTGTGTTCTTAAAGGACATGGTTTTGTTGTAGTGAACCTTTAAAGCTTTGATAAATAGTAACAAAATCTTTGATGAATTGGATTAAAATTCTTACAACTTGCAACGACACTTGGAATTACAACCAAAAAATTCAAACAATTTCACCAATCTCTTAATTTTCTCAAACCTTGAACACCTTTCACAAAATGCTCAGATCTCCAAGACAAGTTACACAGAGTTTCAACAAGTTGCAATAAAACTCTCCGAAAAGTTGCAACAAAACCCATTTTAATGAGTTGCAACAAAACTTTGACAAGTAATAACAAAACCTATTATGAAAAGCGAGACCAAAATTTTGACAAGCTAGAAAAAATCCACTTTGACAAATCACAACAAAAATTTGACACAAGTCGGAATAAAGCTTTAATGAAGTGCAAGAAAACTTTGATGAGTTACAACAAAGTCCACTTTAATAAGTGCAACAAAACTTCAATGAGTAGTAACGCAGCTTGTTCTAATGAACTACAACAACACTTTGACCTACAACGTCAATACCACGTACCTCTTTGACAAAGTGTTGATACAACATAAAGTTTGGAAATCTTAAATCTTAATAGGAGTAGAATGTAGTTCATAAAAAAGAAACAAAAATCTAAAGAAACCTCATGTCATTGTGTGTTTTAGTGTTTGGGTGCTTAAGTGCATTGAAATCCTTTCTAAAAAAACAACAAAAAACAACAAAACAACAAAGCAATGGCAAACTTTCAATGTGATAAAACGTTCGAAGGAAAAAAAGGATATTGGCAAAACCTTAAACTTGAAACTAGGATATGCATATACATGTGGATACCTAGACCCTTAAACATGTATAATTTATTTATACATATCCAAGCTCATCATAAAATACTAGCAATGGATATCCATAATGATTTTTCTATTTAATGCACATATATATATTGATGTGCCTTGCATCTCTTGGTTATTTATAGCACTAAATATGGACAATGGCCAAAATGTAAATATGCATTTGTGCATATCTAGCCATTATATATGCATGGCGATAATAAAAATTTATTCTTAATATTTGGCCAACACTGGTATGAACTTTGAGAATCATTGTGATAATAATTCAAGTTTTGTTCCTATTTGTAATAACTACCTAAAAATGGTTTAAACCTTAAACCTACCAAGATGAACTGGGTGTTTCCATGGTATAGTGTACACACTTTGTGTCAAAACTAGAAGTACATAAAGTATCAAAAATAATAAAAAATGAAATTTCACCCACTTTGAGTTCTTCTAGAAATTGCATTAAAATTGATTTGGGGTTTAAAACTAAAAACAATTGTATAAACCATGAAAATGAAATTGATTCATAATTGTGTCTTTATGTAAGTGTATACTAATCATTTTATAAATGTTATTTAGAACACCCTATTTAACAACAGAATACCATTTTTCATTTATTTTAAAATTCCACTTTATTTTTGTAGAATGATAAAGACAACACTCAACCCAATTACATTTTTAATGCAAGAACATTTTGCAACTTAAAAAATCATAATAATTAACATTATAATAACATAATGTATTACATAATATTTTTGTATAGTTTAACATAAGCTTCATGACTTTATGACAAATTGAAAATTTTAATGTGGAATATTATTCATTATGTTGGTTTCATTGTATGTGCAAAGTTTCATGGACAAATTCCCACTAAAACTAGTATTTCTTAGTCCTTTCTTACATTGTAATACTTGTGACACACTATTGCAAATTAAAAAGTACTCCAATTGACAATTGAATTATTGATATGTGCACCAATTTCACAACATTATGACAATTTAGGATGTTATTCATGTTTAATTGCACATTTCCCTCATTAAAAATGTGTTTTAGTGAAAAATCTCAAATTGTGACTACTTTTTGTTTACACTCTACCATGGAAACACCCAACTAACACTTGTATTCATCATAAGGTTTGTAAAAAGGATATGTCAAATATTATTATGTAAACATATTTGAGTTATCTTAAACTCACCCTATGTTTGAACCTAATTTGACCTTGTAAGCCATGTCTTGTCTTCATTTTTTAATATATCCATGTGAAGTGTGAAAAATAGGGTACAATTTTAATAAAATTGGATATTAGGTCATAAAATTTGTACAATTTTATTCCCACAAGACTTTATTTACTAAAGAATATGGGCAATAGTGAAGTTGAAAGTAAAGCAAATGCATAATTGGGGGGAACCAATTCAAGTATGAAAACTAGTTTTGTTCTTTCTTTGTTTCATATGCATTGTTTTCATTTTGATTTCCAATCATGTTTCCAATTTTGGTAAAAACTAGAGCCCAATATTCACAATTTGGTGTATTTTATGGATAACTCCAATATTCATATTACAAACTTGAATTTTTTTTCCCTTATGCTATGCTTGGAAAATAATTCAATAAAACATGAATATTAGTTTGGATTTACATTTTAAACACTAAAAAAATCTTGGTGTATTTGGAGGGCACCTTAGATTTCTTAACATCCTTCCAACCAGAAAAGTAGATGATATTACACCTCTTTCGTAAGAGTGGGAAAAATTTAAAGGTATAAGATCCCTCCCATTTTTAAATAGGTGTAAGAACCCTCTCCTTCCTTATATGCCTTTTGATCTATGTATGTGTAAAGTTAGATTCATGATAACCTTCATTTAACTACTACAAAAACATGTTTTTTATGCCCTTAGCATTGTGACTAAGATGACTAAGATGACTAAAATACCTATCCAAAATGACCAAACTAACTGAGTTTTGTTTGTTTTACCACTCCTTCAAAAGTAGGTGTGTCGGAAATGACTTTGATGACTTACATTTTCAATCAAAACAGATAATTCCATTTACATGTGGCATTTTGAAACCTATGTGGTGGTAGTGCATGTAGGTATCTTGACTAATATACGTTAGCCTTATTAACATTATGAATGGTGACATGTAACATTTGCTAGTTTATAGTCATGGATAATATTACTTTTGTAATTTGGTGTCCCACATGTATTATTAATTTCTTGAAATATTTGCATGACTAGGATTTGTTGGCCAATATGGTATAGGTAATTATGGTGCTTTATTTTCAAAATATGTAGACCGTTATAATAGAGCTTAAGTGTGGGCTTTAGGAACATGTCGATCCTTTTAATAGTCATGAATAATGTTTTTCCATATTAAATAATAAAGATCTTTCACCAACATGAAGAACTATATGTATATTGACTACAACATACATGTTGCCTACCTAACTTAGGCTATTTACCCATTTGCTTATGTTTACATACTTATTTACTTTTTTTACTGACTTGCCCACCTACCTACTTATTTTTAATGTAATTATTTATGTACCCTAAGTTACTTACCTATGTTTACCTACCCATTTAACTTAGGTTACTTATTTACCTACGCACCTACCTACTACTTAAGTAGGTAATTTAGGTAGGTAGGTCAAGTAGGTAATCATTAAATATACCCTACCTACATAATCTATGTTAAATAAATAGTTAATTACACTATGTAGGTTGGTAGATTATAGGATAGGGTAGGGTAGGTAGCTAAGGTACATATTTATTTAATTAAACCTAATTAATAACCTAACTTAAACCTACCTACCTACCTACCTAAGTCTACTTACTTACCTATCTAGGTAGGCTTTTAATATAGGTTAATAAATATGTTTAACTAGATTGTTCACATTGTTTTATTATGGTTGAACACATGTTTACATTTCATATGCCAACAAATATACTTATTATTTAATTATAGTTCTTGGCTATAATAATGAAAGTCATTGTTTTTTTAATTGGATGAATGCATCGTACGATGGCTCAAATGACAGAAAATACATTCCTTATAAGTCCATACAAATTTTTTAAAACAATTCAAATGGACATGGTTGTTATTTTTAAAAATATAAATATTTTAATATATCAATAATACATGTTCAATAAGCTACAAACCTTCCCAAATCTATGTGAAACTAATATTCAATGTAGCTGATGTCATTTTTTGATTTGGAAGTCCTAAAAGAAAAACCCATAAAGTCCAAAGGAATAATGCTTCATCTAAAACTTTCAAAAAATATGCTTTTGGGACAATATTTTTGAAAAACAAACAAAAAGTGCACTTCATATGGACTTATGAAAATATGGTCAAATTTTAACCATTCAAAAGTCCTTAATTATTAAACAGTTAATTTTTTCAAAGAAAAGATTTTTCATATGATTTTTCATCTTATATTACATTATATATTGACTCCCAACAACAAATTTGGAATGTGAATCAATATAAAATTTTCCATTTTGTGATATTCTAATCAGACAAACAATCCATATTTTTCGATTTTAAAAGTCCATTACTACCAACAAATGAATTTTTTTATCAATAAATAATTGCATAATTCTTTTCATGATGAATTGTTACTTTAAATCCAAGTCCCAATTAGTAAATCTAAGGATATATTAATCACCACAAACATTTGAATAAATGGTACCCAAGGAAAAAACATAATTTCATCACAAAAGTGAGCCATAGCTTGCATCTATCCAATAATATTTTTTAGGTTTTTAGTTTGGCATTGAAATGGTGTTGAACTTGTCATGGAGAAGGCAAAAATGAACATTTTAGGGTTGATACAATTCTAATGTCACATTAGGCCGTTACTTTGATGATTTAAATTTCCTAGCTAAAGTTTACATAAATTGATGTAATATGTAAACATTGCACTTGGATATTTTTCTTCTTGAATACAATCTATGTGTGCAGAGCTCCGTTCGATCCTCCAAACTTAGTGTAGATTGCCTCATTTTAGAAAAAATTAAATGTTCTTTCTTCCCACTACCATAAAACAAATTATGAAGAAGGTTTTGGACCCCCCCCAATGATTGATGATGATTTTGATGATGGGTTGTGAACAAATGTGATTGTTGCTAATATCTTACCACTTAACCTGTGCATCCTATTGTTGGGACTTTTGGATCTAGCATGGCACTTGTTAACTTTGTGAATGTTATGTTGCTTGCATTAGGGCAACAAACATTTAATCAATAGTCATTGGGCTTGGAGTAGGTAGGAGGATTAGAGGCTTTGGGGCAAATGGGATTAGGTGGGTTGGGTGGTCAAATAGGTCTACAAAGTCAGATGGGAAATTAGCTCGGGACCCTTCAAAACCTAATTGCCCTACAAAACTTACTAATTTAAGCCATTGCTAAAACAAATGCAACAACTACTATGACCCCATCCATGGTACTTCCTACAGTGGAGGATGAAGAAGAATACTTGGGTCGATTACCAAGTGAGCCTACTATCATTCGTGCATCAAGGTTAGGGGTTCGTAGAAGAAGGATTGAGTCTATAACAAGAGCTAAAGCTCCTATACGCAAGATGAATGGGAAAAAACCTTATTGGGTTCGATGTAATGCAAAGGGTAGACCTATTAGCTCAAGGAGATATATGTGGGGGTCAACTCTTAGAGGGTACTCCCATGGATTAGATCTAAGCATCATAGAAGTAGATGAGTTGCAAGCTCAAATAGTTGAAATGGTGTAACTTTCAAATGGGATTGAAATTTGGATAATTTTTGATTTTGATCTCTTCCTCTTCTAAAGAAACATGTGCAAATAAGTTTTAAAGGTTTTGAAATCTTTTCTTTCTAGTTTTTGAGATCAAGTTCATAACATGTTCATCATAATATTGTGGATCCTTAATTCAAATCATTACAAGTTGCAAAAAAGTTGGTGGGACATGGGGATGCAATCCAAGTTGTTTCTAAGTATGAGTTTTTGTGCCAAATAATACCATGAAAGATTACCTAAAAGTTGAAGGTTCTTTGACTAATAACAATTATGAGTTGATTGAAAAAGCAAAATATTTTGAAAATTTGGATGTACATGGCGATTACTAATGCACAAGTATTCAATTCCCATTTTTATTTTATTTTCAGCAACAAATAAATATTTTGTTGTTGTCATTAACATTTCGAAGGTTTTGCAATAGGTTTTCTCAAGAGGGTTTGAAAGGAGTTTATGCACAAGAGCTAAATATAAAATGGCAACCTATTGGAAAGACAAGGTTATTGGGTGGGATAATTGGGGTGGGGTTTAGGGTGTTGGTGGAGCAAGCGACTTGCATTACAATGGGCAAAGTTTTTTTGAGAATTAGGGTTCAATTCCCTTGCAATTTCTTACAATTTTAGAATTTTGTATGCTCTTGTGTGAATGGAAACAAATTGTGATCATGTAGATTTGGAATATGCATAATCTTTGTATGTATTTGTGATTATTGTAAATTTAAAATTCACAAATTCATATCCATTAAAGAAACAGAATTGAACTTGAATCCAAATCTGCTTTAACAAATAAATTGCTGGAAATTTTCAATGCATATCCATTTATTATTACTTTTTTATAAAATATGCTTTATTGGTATTCCAGACTTAACTTTAAAATGTGATATTTGACCAACACTGGTTCATACCCGTGATTCTATTAAAAATTTGAAGAACCAGGTCTGATACAATTATCACAGCTTTCAATTTTTTTGAAAAAATCAAACAACAGCTAATAGAACCACTGGTTCTTTATCAGTTCTTTCATGAAAACTGCTGGTTCTTTGAGGTGTGCTTGAAGTAATTGGAGCCAGCATTTCTTTGATGCTGATTTTTTTGAACACATTTGAAACAGGCAGTTCTCTAAGTCTGAAATACTTAAATAACTGGAAGGGGTAGTTTTTTTATAATTTCAAACACCACACACCACCTCTAGCTTGTGGATGTTAACATGTCTCACTCATATATCAGGAGCACAATTATGCAAAATAGTGCAGATTGAAGCAGACTGTTACAGAAAGAGCAAAAGAAATGGAGTGTTCTCGAACATGGGTGGTCCTCTTCAAAGGACAAGAAAAGTAGGCAAAGCAAGAAAACAACTACTGACCATTCACATTTGTTCCATAAACATGACAATTTGTGCCTAATTTGGCATCTCTAACACCACTACAGTCCCGTACTAAATTGGGACAAGTTGATAATAATATCAGATTTGATGTAGACTGTTTTTTTATCTTCATCGCCTGCCTTGTAAGGCAGGCAGGGACATTGTGTTGAGAGTCATTGTAGACTATAGGAGCTTCAAAAGATTTTGGCCACTCAAAACTAGGTCAGATTATTCATCTTAAATTGGTTTTGAATGCTTTTCATCTTTAAACAAGTCACATTCATTTCTTTGGATTTAAAAAAAGTTTGGTCGGCTCTCACCTCATGCCAAGCCCTCATCCCCAGAACACCCCTCTTCAAGGTCCTTATCCTACACTACATCATCCAGTGACTCAGATCTCTAAGATTAGGGAGTGATAAGGGGGATCCTAATTTTCAACTGGAGATGAATTCAAGATTAGGTCTAATATGGAAACAGCAAGAGAATGCCATGCATTGGTATCATTTGAGAAATGCTACTCAAGTGTCCCTTTCTCACCTCTCCCCTCCCCATCACAAAAGAGAGGTCAAATTAAAAGGAACTTGCTCAAAAGGACTCAAGTACTTGTTGCAAATGACAACAGACAGAATCCTGATATTTGGATTGTTACTTGTGATCATAGCACTTCCAATCATGAGAATTACAATTGAAAAAAAATCAATGACAAAACACTGAGCATGCAAGTCAGTTAGGTGTAAGGTAATGCCCTGGTAGCATGGCCTTACACTGCATAAAAAAAATGAGGCGGGTCCCTTACAAGGGGCCTGCTTGCACGGAGCTTATGACGTTGTATCAACACCCATGGGCCATGAGAGTTTAGAAGACTACGAGTTTTATCTCTGTATCCCCATTGAGCAATTGTCTAGTTCTTCTGAACAATGATTTTGGATTATGCTAGGCTTTCTTGATGATGACCCTAAACCCCTAAACCTTACAAGTTATAGAGGTTCAATTTGCCACTAGTCCATGTTAAATGACTATAGGTCCCTGTTATTGTAAGGGTAATGGAGTTAGCTAGTCATCCACAAACTCTTCGGGGTTAAGACTTTAGGAAGGGCGCTATCCCATCTTACCTTTGATTCATTCTACTTAGAAAGTGACCACTTCTGAAACAATCATAGCCTTATAACTCTAGGGTAAAATGGCATCTAACTCAATTCCTAATTGGCAAAGGAAGGGGAAAGACAAAGTGTTTAAGGAAGATTGAACAATAAAAATTGGGTGACTAAAATTATATAAATAAACATTCAAGAATTGATTAAAATTCAAGTTAATATGAAATTTTGAGTGTAGCAACTTAAGGTTTAATCCCCATAGAATAGTAAGGGAAAACTGAAAGAATTGGACACAATTTGTGATCTCTGTCAATTAAAATTCTGAAACATCTATAACATGTCAATGCATACTTTTTTACATCAACTGCTTTCACAGTTTTGATGAAATACTAGGCTGATATTTGACAAAGAAAATATATGTGATAAATGCACTTGTATAAATGCATATATTGCATGTTAAATCCAAGGAACGCACCTTTTAGGTTGAATATATATATATAAAGAAAAACCTGATTGATTTGTTTAACATATTAATTTTCAGTGATACAACTACAAAATGTTAATGGTTGCATTATTTTTAATCATCAAATAAACAACTAATCTTATCACCACCACAATTGGCCAACCACATGGCATCAAGTAAAACCTATCAATAAAGGCAATGGTATTCAATGGTCATGGTTGTTTATGACCTACCACAAACAAGCATGACATAAAAGGTCAAGGTTGTTAACTATACCACCTTCTTTTAATTTACAAAAATTGATCAAATGTTATTTAGGAAATTTAATGTAATAATTATATATTGAACATGTAAATTAGGATGGATCATTTGAATAGATTTCTAAATTTTCAAACCTATAATATATTATAAGTAAAAGAATTCAATTAATTAAAAATGTGCATTTATCATCCATGTTGATGAAATATTTTTATGTTAATTTATTTTTTCCTGCATAAGCTTGAATTTTTGGTATACAAGGAAAAACGAAAAGGATGAGGGTGGGGGGGGGGGTTGGGTGTTTCTCTCACCTACATTGGTCCTCATGAGGAGTTTCACCCTCAGTTTTCAATTTTGCGTTAAATGCACATTGACTAGGATGCTCACAATCTTCACTAAATCATCTTTTCTGAAAATAATGATAAATTTTTACAAATCTTGTGAACTGATACTCAGTTTCACAAAACATACCCAATTTCGCTCCTTTTATCGTGATGACACTCAAATTGGGGATGAAATAGGTCTTAGAGAGTCAAACTAGGGCCCGAACACAGGGTGACTTTACAGATCACAACTGTCCATTAACCAAAGTCCAGCACCATCTATGAACAAAACTCTTACCAGGAAATACTGAGATTTAATTATTTTAATACCAAGGGTTAAGTTGTCAGTTGGTACCAAATTGGATTAAGGTTTTTTTTAATTGAAAAATTAGTTCACAGAACCTCGACATATTTTTTAATTCAAATTTTTGGGCCTAAAACCAGAATAGCTAGGGCCTCCGTCCACCTCAGGTTGCGTCTTAAACCAGCGTAGGTGGCCACCGACCGCCCGCACCCTGGCCCGTTGTTCCATGGGAGGGAGGCGCTGCGGGCGAGGAAGATGGGCCTGGGCAGTATAAAGCCCGTCGTTGCTTGTCCGCCAAAGCACCGTTGCACACTGCGAGCGAGTAACGCCCTTCCTCGCGGATCTCTTCGTCTCTCTTTCTCTTTCGCTAGCTGGACCAGCGTCTCCTCCTGCACTGGTTTTGCGCTTGCTTGCTTGCTTGCTTCTAATTACCGTGCTGCTTCTTCTTCTGCTTAGCTTAGCTGCTTGTTCAATTCTCGAACTCACTAAAACTTTTCTTTGTGCTCATCAATCAATCCGTCACGATGTCTGCCTGCGATAACGGAACATGCAAATGCTGCCCCAGGTGCGGCTGCCGCGCCACCTGCACGTGAGTAAAATATTTCTCTGTCGTCGTCCCCCTCCTCCCCCGCGCCTCTAATACCTTCTGCACCCACGCGCCCACCTTCCCACCTTCCTGCTGCGCTGCTGTTTGTTTGTTTGTTTTTTGCATATACAATTGATCACTGCTGTTGAGATTATTCTCATGAGTATACTTTTTTGCGTTGATTCTTCGATGGTAGCGCTATGATGCTTGCAATCAAACGGGGGACTTATTACGGGATTTTTTAATTTATGTTTTAAATGCATTTGAATTGCTGGCTGGATCTGTGCAGGTGCAACAGGAGCTTGGGGTTCGAGGGTGCCACTGACATGAAGAGGTACTTACTAGTGTCTCCGTCACAAAAACCCCTAATCCCTATTCACTTTGTTACGACACAGTCTGATCATGAGTCTGGCATCCCCTGCTCCGCTCAGATAACTTTAACAACTCATTCTCATGTGACACACTTGGTTTCAAGGAGAGAGTATGGTTGTTCAAACCATTTCGCCTACCTCCCGGTTCTTGCATGATGCTGTCTAACTTGCAGCTAATTATTCCAAGCTCATCAAAACTAGAGAAAGCATTGAACAACGAACGAGCAATTAATTCCCAGCTACTTAATTAATTCCGTCTGGTCGACGCATTGATTGTGTGCGTGTGTGTTTGTATCCTTCATCCACAATGTCGACTAGGGACCAACTCTTTGATTCCCTCATGAAGAAGAATACACCGTATTATGTAAGTAGGGCATGCTTAAGAACCTTACACTGATCTGATCAGTGCATCTTTCTTCTTTTACAGCTTCGCCATCGAAACCGCCAAGTGCGGCAACGACTGCTCGCCATCGTGCCCACATCCCGACAGCAGCAGCAGCAGCAGCGCCACGGATGTAAACGTTGATCTCTTCTTCTTCGCCGTTGCGGCCGGAGGGACGGGAAAGTGCGGCTGTAACCCTCATGGCTGCACATGTGACCGTGCTAAGGAGGACTTCGGAAACTGCAGTGAGTTCTCTGATGAGACCTGAAAGACCTGCAAAGAAAGTGCTTCAATAATAACTGGACGGACTGAAAAAAATACCCCCCCCCCCCCACGCCCCTTAATAAGACCTGTGTTCCTTGTCCAAATAGATCCAAAGGTCCCTAAAAAAGGACTCCTTAGGATACAGTTACAATAAATATGTTTGGGGTAATAGTTAGGAACCAAGAACTTCCTAGTTTGTGATGTAGCCGATTTAGTGGCTATCATCCAAAAAATAATTTAGTCAGATTTTTGGCTACATGTATTCCAGATAAGAAAGATAAAAATAAATAAAACAGAATTCTTCTGTTTTTTTAAAGCAATAATGGACTGAAATCAGGATCCCCCCCCTCCCCCCCCCCTCCTATGTTCCTTGTTCAAATCTCCAAAGGTCCTTAAAATCGTCCTTGAGACACAGACAGTACCATATGTCTAGGGTACTAATTAGGCCCCAGGAGTGCGAGTGTTTTCTTTTGAAGGATTTTGTGCAAAGTGGCAATCATCCAGAAAATAATTCAGGAGTAATCATATTTTTCAGGGCAAAATTTTGGTGAAAATTCACCAAAGATAAACACGGTGGCCCCATACATTTGTCCAACTAGTGGTCATGCTTTGCCCTTCATTTCATTTCAGGGACACACTCTTTCCATTTGACGGCCTTTACACCTAATGTAAACTAAACCAATGTTCTTTGATTTTTATTATAACCTCTAGTTCCGGGCATTTGAAACCATTGCAAAATCAAACAACCTTGGTTTTGGGTTATTATTAAAAAAAAATTAGAATATTAGTATAACTGCTAGTTATGGGTTTTTTAAGGAAAACTTCAAAGAATCAGCAGATTTCCTGAAATAATTTAATTATTTAATGCTTTTAAGATTTTCTCGTACTTATTTAAGTCCAAAGATTTTAAGGTTTTTCAACCTTATTGGTAGAAGGTCTGCATGTGAAGCATGGACCGTCTCTTCCACTATCAAAGGCATCTTCCATGTGGGGGAGGTGGTTTCTAATACAAAGAGAAACAAACCTTGCAATTTATTTGTATGCATAAGGTGCCATCATGATCAAACAACCTTGTCATTGTATAACTAAGACAATTTGGGCCCACTTTTATGGTTTTTAGCTTGTAAAAAATTTGATGATAGATAGCAATTGAATCACTAGTTTTTTCTTTGTTAATCTTTAGAACTAAATCCCAAATCAAATGGATCGTATGAAATTGAAGAGATTTTTCCCATTCATTTTCTAATGGGGACAAGAAAAAATGGGAGGAGGAAAAGAAAATTACAGTAATAGGCCACTTTGTGCATGTAAGCTTGAGCGTGTATGTATATATGTAGCTAGCATGTAATAAATTTCATGTGCCATTTTCTAATTTCACAATAATTTAAGTACAAGAGTTATTTCCATGGAGCAATGTGCATGGTGTTAATTTTTGCAAGTTATTGAATTTATAGTGATTTTTGTCATTATAAATGAATTAAAATTATGAATTTAATGAGTTGCTCAACAAATTAGTGACTCTTCATCATATTGGCCTTTTTATTTTTCCTTTCACATTTCACTAGGGCCAATGAAACAAATTGGGTTCAAATTAATTTGAGCCAATAACATTTTTCCATGATTGAGTTGTTTTGAAAATATGTGTCTCTTTAAAGCCTTGAAGACATTTTGTGAAAAATTCCATCCCACTTGAGGCAATAGGACACTTAGGGTCCACTAGTTTAAATTGCAAGAAGAGTTGTTAAAATAAAATGCATTGTTAATGGAAATGAAGAAATGAGATCTTTTCCAATTTTTAATCTATCATGATTTGATTAAAAAATACACAACTTGATTGCAATGTTGGTATTTTGGTGTAACAAACAATAAGGTAGGAAATTTTGATATAAATTATTTTTCTTTTAATACTTTAAATTTGTAACTAAATGCATATAATACCTTTACTTTACTTGAGTTCCATGCTACTTTGACCTAATTGTCATGAGCAATTGAGTATAAGTTTTTTTTTTTTTTTTTTGGCCCCTTGAATCTTACAAAATGAAAATCCATGATCATATTAAAATTTTCCCAAAATCATTTCCATTTTCAGTAATTTTAGAACATGAAATTCAGTCTTCACCTTTTGAAAATATTAAGAAATTTTGTGTATAAATTACACCAAGAAATTCATGAAACCATGTAATTTCAAAGAAAAGACTTAAAAAAGATCATTAACCTTTTTATTTCATGTGATATGAGCTTTTGAATTTAAATATGGGTTGGTGTCACTTGAAAGTATGAAAAGGTTCTGTTGTGTGGAATCGTCAATTTTGGAGATGATCCGATAGATTATGCACAAACACCTTTGTACCAACTGAAATATCTCATCATGAGAATTAGTTTCCTCATGATCATTCTAATTTTTTGAAAAACAAGGAAATTTTGAAGGTTTAATTCAAACTATATTGTTGTAATCCAAAAAAAATTGTGGGAATTTTATACATTATATTTGAAATGAATGGAAACACACGTATCCATAAATAGTTTGGCTTTTGGGAAAACACATGTGTTTCAAAAATGGGTTGATATATGAAACTATCTGTAATATTTCTTGAGCATTCTGCATTACATACAAAATAATATGCAACATTTTACATGTTTAATTGAATAATACAACCATCAAAGTTTTCATACAATTTGAACATTTCAACCAACCTTGTGAAACATGTAGAAACATCTAAATGAGGGATGACAAACAACATTGGGAATGTGCTAGAGGACATCAAGGAATTTAATTTTAAAAATTGGATGACAACGAGATGTCAAGAAACATGACAAGGGGATGATGGGGGCACCAAGAGGATGTCAAGGGACTTGAGTAGTGCCACAAAAATGCAATGACATTAGTAAGTGCCAAGAAAAGGTGTTGAATTTTTTTTCATGTGATGAGAGGACACCAAGGGACATTGAGCAACATTGGGAAGCTGTTTGGGAATGTTAGGCAATGTTAGAAAAATGCCAAGGAACAATGGATTGCATGGAAATTTTAATATAAAAAACAATGAAAAATATTGGGAGGCATTAGGGAAAAAAATCACAAACAATGGGGGATTATTGAGGGATGATCAAACATTGAACACGACTAGAAAAATGAGAGGTTGTCAAGTAAAATAAAAATTGTTGAGGGACATTGGGTAGTGTTAGAAAAACATTAAGGACTACAAGTTGTGGGTAAAAACATATTATGAGGGAGTCAAAATTGTTGTCACATAATACATTGCATTGTTTTGTAGGGGTACAAGGTTTGAATTTCAACCATATCATTATAATGTTAGGACTGTCATAATTTTTTTTCATATGACGTGAAAAAAATATTTATGTAAAAAAATGTACATCACAACATATAGATTCCAAAAATGATTGAAATAATCTTTGATCTTTATGAATTTTATAATATCTATTAAAAATTGTGATTCCATATAAATGGGATAGGTTTGTGAACCATATGAAGAATTTGATAGTTATCATATTTTCAAGGTGATGATCATAAGTATGTGATAAATTCAAATTTTGACAAATGTTCATTTTCAAATAAAGGATGGTAAGAAATGTGAAATAGGTCATTTTTAAAATTTTCAATTCAATTTTTTTTTATTCACTAATTGAAACAAAAAACCATTACAATCTAAAACAAGAAACTTGTTTTTTTATATTTCATATACCACACATTTATTTATTATTCCTTAATAAATAATGTATTTATACATAATTCACTTCTTATTTCAGATAATATTAAATAATGTTAACTTTGTGACAATCAAAATGTAAAGCCCAAACACCAAATGTGAAACTCACAATTAAATGCAACACATTTTGGAGGTGTATATTTTATGCATTTGTTGTGAAAGTGCCCAAGTTGGGCCCCCCATATTGTGTTTTCACCCTTGTAACAACCCAGGCCATTTACCTAGTTATCAACAAGCTAGTCCTTTGCACCTCAACTATGTAGATGGTTTGTTATAACCTAGGAAAATCATATTAAACCAAGTCTACATCATAAATTTAACATTTCAAATTTTAATAATGGAAATTGTTCAAAATTCATGATTTCATAATTTGTACGTTTTACGCATTAATATTGTGCATTGAAAACACATTTGAAACATAAATTTATAAGGGGATATGAAATTCATGTGACATTCATTCATTCATAGGTTCGTACTTTCATTAATAGTAATGGAAATCATGCAAAATTCATTCATTCATAATTCGTACATTTTACACACTAATATTATGCATTGAAAACATATTTGAAACACAAATTTATAGGGAAATATGAAATTCCTATGACATTCATTCATTCATAGGTTCATACTACATGCATTAACACATTTATTCATGTATTAAATGTGTTTTCAACGCATAATACTTGTCTGTAAAATATATGAACCTATGAATGAATGAACTTCACATGATTTTCATTATTAGTTTGTAATATGTTAAATTTGCGATGTACAAGGATCATTAACTTGCTCCAACTAGCTTTGAGTGAAGTGAAAGGTGAAAATACAAGACATAACCATCCCTTATGAAAATCTTGATGTTGTAATTGGCTATTAGGTCACAAAATTACAATCCATAACCTTTAACCTAGGTTTAATTAGTGGCCTATAATGACTAAAAGGTATCACCTTTAACTTTCCTTGGTTTAATGAATCCATAAACATTCTTTTGCATGGATGAAAAGGAGGATTTGGATTCTCCTTAAAGATGGTTATGTTTGATTATTCAGTACATATTCAAGATTGTTCCTTATCTATTCAACTATTCTTTGTTATTGATTAACCTATTTGACAAGGTAAATAAAAATAGTTAAGCTACATGTGTAACTACCCCACTTAGATCCAATAATTAAATGTCATTTTAACAAATTTAACTTTCTCAAAACCTCAACTATGATTTTATTTTTTAACCCCATTTCCTTCACTTGATTTTCATCATTATTATAGCATCATTTTAGAGCACCAAGTTGAAATGTTATTAAAGTGAAAGCACTCTATGGGGGCTTAATTTGGGCATTTTCACTTCATGTATTAAAAATATACACCTCCAAAATGTGTTACATTTAATTACGGGTTTCATTTTTGATGTTTAAACTTTATATTTTGATTATCACAAAGTTAATGTTATTTCATATTATTATTATTTTAAAATAAATTTAAAACATTTAACTCAAGGAATAATAATAAATATATTCATGGTGTGCATAATATAATAGAACTCGTTATTATTTTAGATTACACTAGTTTTTTATTTGAATTAGTCAACCAAAAGCAATTTAAAATGTCATTTTAAAATATGGCCCACTTCACATTTATTTTCATCTTCCATTTGAAAATGATTCTTTGTTAAAATTTTAATTTATTGCATATATAATCAATAAAATGAACTAAAAAGGATGTCCAATGGGCCTTAAAACAGTCAAGATTGGAAAAGTATTTACATTCTATGATTTAAAACCATGGCAATCATGGCAAGTTTAATTGTTCCTTTCTCATTCATATGAATATTAAGGAATTCAAAAAAAAATCCATTTGATAAAATTTTAAGTTTAAATTTTGATTTAAGACCTTTGAAAATGAACATTTGTCGCATCATTTTTGCAAAGGACTATCAAAAGGATTCATATAATAAAACAAAACTGGTGGAGAATTTTTTTAAAAGGTAAAAACCTATTAGCCACATTCAAAAAGCACTCATACCCTAAAATATGTGAAATTCTAAAACATTAAAAATTCAAAAAAAAATTCAAAATTGATCAAGAATTTTATAACCTCAAAAGTTCTTTAAACTTATAAATGGGGTATACATCCATGATGTGTTAAGAAAAGTTATAGTTTATTATACAAGAAAACATAAAAAATTTAAAAATCAAGTTTTGGTTGTGATTTGAAATTGTTAAATCATTTAAAAAATTTACAAAGAATCAACACATTTTCAAAAATTCCTATATATTACAATATATATATTTTAAAAAATCATCCACCTAGACAATTATATGCATTCATTATAACAGTTTGCAAAAAACATTGTTCAAAAATTCATTTGTATGAAAAAGTTATTTTTGGGCAAAAGGGCATTGTAATCCTTTTGTAAAGTAGCATCATTGGCTTGTTTTATTTCATTTTGACCCATTTGTGATATGATAATTATCATTTTTTTCACATGATTCACAAACCTATTCCAATCATATGGAATCATAATGTGACATACATTCGTTTTGCTCAAATATGTTTTAACAACACATCATATGAAATTTAAAAAGGGTAATTTTTTTGGTGTTTGAATTCTTTGTGTTTTGACCTACCATAATATGCAAATACATTGTAAAAATCCATTGAAATAATGACATGGTTGAGGTTCAAAGTGGTTAACCTAAAAAACATACAATGTGACAACAATATTGACCCCCCTTTAATGTGCTTTCACCTTTTCACCAAAATTCATGAAAATAAAGTTATGGATGTGAAGCCAACTAATTGCTAAGTGTTTTCATTTTCATAAAAAAAATTGTTATACAAAGCAAGATGATTAATGTGTTATGGCCTCATCCTAGGCTCCTTATTGTTTGGGACTCTCTACCCACCCATGGTCTTTAAGATAATAAAACACTAGGTGAAGGTTATCAAGAATCTAACCATTTGCATAGATAGATCAAGTGTAGGAGGGGGAGGGTTCTTCAAGCATACTCCTTATGTTGCTATAAACACATCGAATGTTAAGTTGGTGGTGATACAATATTACATTTTACAAAGTTTAGAAGTGGACATTTTACAAGTCCAATGTTACATAGCAAGCCCCAAAAGGGGGGCTTTAAGACAATGGTACCTAACACCTAAACATTAGAACTTGTTCCCTTTCTACTTTCCACACTCCCCTCTACTCAAATACCCTTTTGCCCCTTCTCTCCATCTTTTATTTTTTGCCCTATTTGCAAGACCACCTAACTCTTTAAGGATGAATAGCTAGAGTTAAAGTGTTAAATTGTTGTTTGGTACCTTCTCAAGAACTAAAACCTCCGCAAAGAATCAACATCAAACAACCATGGATAGTATGGGACCACAATCTCCAACACCTACGAGGAGGAATTTGAAGAATATATTTTTCAAACCCAAAATGTCTTTAATAAGCTTTTTACATGTCTTTCTTGTGTTGTTGGATAAAACCATGTTGCAGTGAACATTGATAAAAAAAACCTATAGATACATATAAACCAACATTTAATTAATAATCATATTTGTAAAAAGAAGACATGCAAAACATCATACAAAGTTTCTTGACCATTTGGATTGAAAGAAAAGAATCTAGAACAATAGAATAGGATTGAACCAATCAAATTATGTCTTGGATAGTTGGCAACACATCTGTCAATGATAAACAACAAGTTCAACAAAAAAAAGAAAAACAAAGGCAAAAGAAAGAAATCTAAAATTCAAAAATTGTGGAGTTGTAATCCAAAAAGTTGTGGTAACCAAATTAGGGACATGTTGAAGTTATGATTTTTATAAAAGCCAATAAGGAAAAACACCTTTCCAATCTTGACAAATTGATGGATGGGACCAATTTGAAATTGCAATTAACAAATGGTTAGAATTGGTGATGAAATCTAAATGTTTTACTCACCTAAACAATGTAGGTCCAACTTGCAAGGATAAATGAGGCACTATTTTCAAAACTTCAAAACAATCTATGACTACATGGCAAGTATTCCATAATGAAAAGTTCTAAGTCACAAGCACAACTTACAAAATGTTTTTCAATCTCCCAAGGAGTTCCTATCAACAAAATAACTCACATTACAAAAACTACAACTATTGAAAGAGTTCCTACTCAATTAGTTAGAAGCACTAAAGTGAAGAAGACTTCCTCTTCTACTCATAAAAATATGGCTAAATCTAGAGAAAAGGGGAATAAAATGTTGGTGGAGTCCATTGATTGAATCAATGCCATTAATTTAATGTTGGAGGAAAACGAGCTCTAAACAAGGACACAATATTGTTGGAGAAACAACTTGGATGTATTTGGAATGTGGAATTGCTCTTCACGAGTGCTTATGCTTGGTTCCAATTCTATTATTTGAAATAGTCAACCGACATTCAATTCATCTTTGAATATAAGCATATGTGTAACAAATAACAACATATAAACACATAAAGTAATAATGCAACATGAAAATCATATTTTTACATTGAAATTCTTTGAACGTTCTTTCAAAATGCCAAATGCATTTTCAACAACAAAACAACATTTCTTATGTTTTCTATGGTATAGTCATTCTGAAATGGTATGCTACCCTTTTTCTTTGAAGGGTGTCATGATCTAGTTTATAAGGGGATACCCCTTATCACCCAACAAATAAAGAGGGATCCCTTTAATTCTTTTATTTATGTCAAACAACCTTCCAAAATTAGAACAACCAATGAAAGATTATATGGAAAATGAATATTAAATTTCTTAATAATGTGAGGGATGAAATTAAAGCCCTTTGGATCAAAGTTCCATCATTGGGCTTCTTCAAAAAATGAAAAGTGGCATCAAGAGTTTAAGGGTTTATGTAAGAATAACAAATAAATTTCCAAAAATAAGAAATTGATTCAAAACTAAAATTAGACTCTAAGGTTAGGGCATTTCAAACTAACTATGGAAATTCAACCATTCAAAGTAAAGTCACTCAATTATACACCTTTAAAGATTTAATGGAGAGGAAAATTGAAGGCATGTTGGTGTGTTCTAGATCAAAATGGAAGCAAAAGAGGGATGTGATAACAAGGTATTTGCAAGCTTGAATGGATCACTTTTGACCAAATTTTTAATCCTTAAAAATATGTTTCATGTTGTACTTTTAATAGGCTAGAAAATATAAAATAAAATATTTTCCAAAATGAAATCACAGAAGACCATGTAATACCTCCTAGGCTATAATATTTGTGAACATAATTTTTGTACTTCATAAAAATGTATGAGGGACTTACTTGTCAATTTTCAGCCTATGTAAAAATTCATAAAACTTTCATGTGACATTCAAATGATTTGTAAACAACTATTTTAAATTGCTAATTAACTACATTTTTGAGTTTTGGAAAAAAAAAGAATTTTGTTCACTATAAGCTCAACATATGGTGACTCCATTTACACATCTTTTATGTATTGTAACCTTGCAACTTGTATGCAATGAATAAAGTCCCCCCTTTGATGTATAAAATTCAACTTCAATCAATTTCAAGACTCTATCACATAAAATTACTTAACAATCACATACATGAGTCCTTTCTCATAAAATTTAATAACAATTTGATATGGGACAAATTCTAATCCACAAGGGTGTTAAAAAAATGGCATTGTGACATAAAAAATGATCCACTTTAGCGTGTAAATACGCAACAAGGGAATTCTCTTGTGTAGTGAAAAAAAAACCTCCATCCAATTTGATGGAATAGTTTAGGCTAACAATGAATCAATGGTGAGTGAGAGGAAGGAAATGGAATGTGTTTTGTACCAAAAAAATTCAAACCTTGTATGCAAACTAGCCAATATTAGAGGAGGTCTTTGCTACCACAAATTAAGTCTTTTAATCTCTTCTTAAAACCATCACACAATGCAAGAAGAATGTTAACCACCTTTATTACTTAAACAAGAGCTATGGGCAACAATAGATGTATTGACCAAAAGAAGAGCCCTCGAGTTGATGGGGTGGTTTTAAAATTTGTGATGTGATTGGTTATAAACTATTATAATGGAGATTAATGATTCTAATCAATCAACATTCCTCTCAAGAAAATACATTTTAGATTATGTCCTAGTTTTACAAAAGACATTGGAATGATTCAATTTTTTTTAAAAAAAAACATGATTTGTCTCAAGCTTGATTTTTCTAAATCCTGTGATATGTGTCGTGGTCCCTTTTTCCAATGTTTCCAAAAGGTAGGCATATTAAAACATTATGTGATGATGATCAAATTACTATTTGTAGTTGTTGAGGTAATTTTCAATTTAAATGGTGCACCTACACAATTTTTTCCCATCTATCGAAAGGTTAGGCAAGGTTGTTTTTCGGCCCATCTTTTTTTGCTCGTTGAAAAAGCAATGAATCAAGTAATAAAGGCAAAAGTGAATAAATGAAGTATCAAAGGTTTGTGGCTTCCTCTATTTAACACCCGACAAATCATTCCTTTTGATGTAAGATGACATCTTTTTCACAATTAGGTGTGAAAGCAATTCAATATAAAATCAATATTAAGAACCTTTGCCATGGCTTCTAATTTGGCCTATTTCAATCATACAAATCAAGATAGGTTTTGATTGGCTACATAATTTCCAATGGAAGTTGGCCAGGGATAAAAACTTTTTTATGATCCAAATTCCTAGGTTTTCCATTTGGCATCAATCTTCAGGTGGATGGAAGACATCAACAAGTTTTTATTGGATAAAATGAAAATGAAGTTAGCATACTCGGTCTCTTTCCATGTTCCTAACAAGTAAAACATTGATTGTGAATAAGGTGTTGATGGCAACCTTATGGTTTTTTCTATATGTTTGGGCTAGCTCAAGGAAAATGTTACATTGAATTTGTTCATTATTAAAAAATAATATGTGGGTTTGCAAGGATCAAATGGCCATGTGTAAGGTGAATTAGAAGGATTATATATACATTTATAGTTTAGCTTGTTTAATTTGTGACTTTTGCTGACACATCACTTAGATGCAATTAGATTTAATAAAAACGAGAAGTGGGGTGTAAATTTAAATTGAACTTTTGCTATAAACATTGTTTAATGCTCGTGTGTTTGAAATAAAATTGCCAAAACATGGAAATCTCAAAGTTGAAAACTAAAGAAATTTCCCTCTTTAATAGTCAACATTTTGGATAGGGAAGTATTGCAGTTTACAAAATTTGAAAAGGGGGGGGGGGCTTGGATTTGGTAAGAAGAAGTAGTTGAGTTGTACAAGAATGGCTTAAAAAAGGTGGGATCCATCATTCACTAATAAACCAGGAAAACAATGACAACATTTTAAGCTGAAAATGAGTTTGGTTTGAAGTCAATTGAGAGCCATTTATGTGCAAGGCAAGTGCAACAATTAAATGGGGATGTAATGAAAAAGAAAAGGAAAACCAAACAAATATTATTTGTATAATCCTCGCTTAAACATATAGAAATGTAGAATAACAAAAATATAATAGAAATACCAATTGATAACAATTAAGCACTTGCAAACTATCTTATCAATTTTAAACTATGGGTTGTAAAGGATCAACATGTTGTGACTTCCTCTTTATGAACCCACTATTCATATGTGGTAGTTTAGTAATTGCAACACCTTTTCCCAATCCCTAAACACATTTGTCTCCCATAAAGATACATTGAAACACATCCCACACAAAAGCTCATGATTTATATAATACAAATGTTTCAACATGATACTACACAATATGTAATTTGAATATCTCAATTCTCAAAACATTAATTCTTATAGTAGAAAGATGAAACACATCCACACACTAGCACAAGGAATTGGACAAAAAAAAAAAAAGGTTTTGGACAAACCATTAACACATTCTACATTTTCCCATTAGATCGTTTTCAAGAGTCACATTCCCTTCAGAGTTTCCACAATAGTGAACATTCTTTTCCAAACCAACAAGACTTTAAAATAACTAATTGCCACCTAAATCACTTTCAAATCCTTAAAGTGGTTCATCATTTCCCTTAGCATCACCCCTAAATAGTAATACTACATCTACATTTTTTCCTCTGAATCTAAAAGTATTATAACAAAAAAAAAAACACAAACTCAATGTCGCAACCCCACTTTGGCCAAGTGTGAGGTGAAGCCCAACACTTGGAAAAGTTGGGATTTGGAGTCCTCCGGGACTCCCGAATGTTCAGAGCTCGACAGCAAGGGGAAAAACACCTCACATTGGGGTGTTCTTGGTGTCGTTGGAAAAGGTCTTGAAACGTAGATATCGAAAATGGCCTCGCATTGGCAATTCGGACATCTACAGCCCAAGTTATGGGCAAAAGAAGGGCCGGGAGTCAAACTGGCAATTTGACTCCCGACCACTAAAAGTCAGGAATCGACCTCTTCCTGATGTCCGATTCGGGAGTGCGACATGGAGTTGGAAAGATCTCGACGAGGGCTACAACTTTGGTTCAGACCTCGTTGCGATCCAACTCTGCACTCGGGAGTTATGGCGGTTCAAAGTTCCGGGAGTCCCGGGAATTTGTGCCATTTGGATGTTGTCTCCATGGCGAGCTGCAGAGAATACTATAGGGAGTAAGGTGGTGGCTTACTCTCGAGTCTGGGCCGTGGTGAGTCTTGTGTGTCCAAGTGCCCGTGGCAAGTCCCAACACCCAAGGGTGTCTCGAATGCTAAACTAACCTCCCGTGGTTGGTTTTTGGATGTAGATTCAAGCTTGATCTTCTAGTCCCTCTTCCTAGTCTAATCCCGGGGCTTCCAACTCGACCCTCAACCCCTTTCTAGAGTTGGAAGCCGGAAGCGTGCCCTTCGGTCCCCACTTCCGCAACTTGACATTTGGTGAACCCTCAAGTGGGTTCACCCCGGGACCAAGGAGCGCGTCACTCAAAGTCAAGAAACAAACAATAGTAGGGCATTCTTCCCATGTCATCATTTTGGTCCCACTAAACTTCACACATAAACTCCATCATTCCAACAAGATCATTAATCTCTAGAAAAAATAAATCAAAGAATAATGGAAAAACTTAGCTCTACCCCCTTCCCCCGCTCCATCTCCGAGTGCTTTTCATATACAGTGAAGTTCCTTGTTCCATAATTCAAATACTCCAAGCAAATAGTGTAACAATAATTCACACCACGCATTATAAGCCACCCACATAAAAAACTAACATACATAAAATAACATCAAGCACCATTGGAATACTAAGCAACAATAAAAATGCCACATTCCATAATTTGCAAGAAACAAAAAAAAACAAAGCACTCCATCCATAACTACCTTCCCCATCACCATTAAATGCCAAAAGCCTTGTCATGTTCTAACTTTCAACAATTGATGGCATTGTTTCATCTAGCTATGATTTCATCACCTTCAATCCATGTCATAGGGGGTTGATCACAAAAGTAGATTTCAATGCCATGGAAGCAAAAGTGAGGGATTGGGAGTGCGAGAGGAATGATTTGGTATTTAACAAAAAAAAGATGGTCTTAGCACCAAGTTGAATCTCTTGTGTGGAGACTATATGGGAGATTGGCTAAAAAAAGAGATGAAAAACCATCTTATCTATTGGCAGGGCCAGCATGCTTGTGATGCCTTGTTCATCTTATTTTTCCTTTAAAAAAATTTTTAATTAAAAAAAAAATGTTATACTCAAAGGAAAGTTAAGATGTGAAAAGCAAGTTTACATATCAAGCTATATCTTTAAGTTCCAAATTGTTTTAACAAATTGTTGCAATGGACCAATCATATGGGTCAAACAAATGGGTCCATTCCTACAAAAATGACCAGAACTTTGATAAAAGAAAGCTGGGCCAAGGATGGGTGTACATACCATAGTGCAGCGCGCACCAGTCTTTGGAAGGAGCCCCATAGCTTGTAATTGATTGGTGAATAAATCGATCAATGGTTAATTTTATTCCTTGTTTCAGCTCCATGTTTATCATGTTAAAATTATTTTCACAACTCCAAATGCAGGCTCACAATCCACTAATCTCCTAATAATCTCTTCGCTTTGGAGTGGGAGAAAGGGACTGTAGTGTCCATAACTATCCCTTGTGCAAATGTTGACACTCTAATTGGCAGTCAGATTGCAAGTTTCAACCCATGACCTTCAACCTCCGTGTCATTAGTGACCTACTAGTTAGCACCCTGGGCTCTCATTGGCCTAATGATATGGCCCTTCATAGATTGCATGAAACACTTCACAACCCCCCTCTGCATGGATGAAAAGGTGGCATCTCAATTCTCACACAAGGGATGGTTATGTCCAGTAACCAATGAGAGGGCGCTGGTTGCCACAAATAGTCTCACCACTTCCACACCTCAACTATTCCCAGTAACCAGTGCCCTCTCACTGGTTACCTAGCCCTAACCAGTGAGTGCACGTTCAGATATGACTAGTAGGTAACCCGTGGCTATGCCACTCCAGCCACCCCGAATGCCATAAAAGGCCGTGGCACCTCACCCGGCCCCCCGCAGCGGCTGCCCTGGCTGTCTATGATCTCATGGTGAGGTCTCACTTTTGAGATCCCTTTTTCCAGGTCTTGAGAATATGGGTCACAACTATCGCATAACCGTGTTAGGGTTTGGAGCTTTCACTTTTAGGTCTCAAGGTTAGGTCACACTTTTGAGATCCCGTTTTCCACGTCTTGAAAGTATTGGGCATAACCACAACAAAACCTTGCTTGGGTTTCAAGGCTCGTCATGGAGCTCTAAAGGTGAAGGTCCCACTTTTGAGATCCCGCTTTCCAGGTCTTAAAAGTATTGGACAAAACCGCAACAAAACCTTGCTTGGATTTCAAGGTTCGTCATGAAGGTCTGAAGGTGAGGTCCCACTTTTGAGATCCCACTTTCCAGGTCTTGAAAGTAGAAGACAGAACCGCAACAAAACCTTGCTGGGTTTTCAAGGTTAGTTATGGAGGTTTGAAGGTGAGGTCCTGATTTTGAGATCCCACTTTCCAGGTCTTGAGATTATTGGACAAACTGACCCATAACTGACGATACCTCCTGTCTCCATGTCCCTAAATAGACAGACCCCTCATTTCTTGAGACCTGAAGTTTTGTCCAGACAGACACCACGTTTGCTTTTATATATAAGATTGGGGTTAGTGCTTGCATTGAAGAAAAACCCATTGAATTCTGACATTACAAAAAAGTACACTCCAAAGAAGTGTAGTAAACTATTCACAATGATCATGACAGAACTTTAGAAGCAGAATCATGAACTTCTTTGTTCTCTCAGCTGGGGAAGTTCATCCATTAGGTGCCATGATACTGGCCTTGTTACCAGCAACACACATTCATTGAGATAGACAAGATTTGATAAGGCAGCACACCTGTGTCATTGTGACTTACTTGGATGAGAGCATGAGGAGAGTTTGATAAGCATCAAATACCCATTCACCCATGTTGTTAAACCATTGGCCCAAGAGGAAACAAAGTACATAACAGTTTCTGGATGGCTTTCCCTCCATGTTCTTCATGATGGCAGGATAACTGCAGCTTTGCAGATGTTTGAGCAACCACTGGCAGCAAGAATGTAGGAAGTGACATCCATGCGTTCCACCATTCACAAGTTTGGGCTCCTCCATTTCAGCTCCCAGTTGCAACCTTCATCTCATCTCTTGCTTCAGTGAATAACCACAGGACACCCTGTAGCAGGAGCTGAAAAAATCCTCAGGGATTTCTGAGTTACCCAAAGCCTTCTTCTACAAGAAAATCTGAGGACAGAAGGAAGGAAGGAAGTTTTTGCAGATGATTGAGTATTGGGTAAAAAACTACAATAGCTTCTTGTGGAGAACTGGAGGGAATGAGATTCCTGCCCGCATGGCCACACTCAAAATACCACAAGTTTCTTCCCCCACAGCATCAGTAATTGGGCTTGAATGCATTCTCACAACATCCATTACTGTTTTGGGAAATCTTTGGACTGGCGTATGTGAGGCTTCTATTATTCTCTGGGCCTTTCCTTGCCCACTTATGTCTAGAGCACTTGGCTTCCGCTTGAAGCTAGGCCCAATCTCTTCCATGTCAATTTCTTCTCCTAAGCAGTTTATCCGACAGCTCTGATCTCCTCTCACACTAGTGTCTTCTAGAGCATCTGAATTGGGTAGGTCTTCTTGTGATATTTATGCAAGGTGGCCAACCACATGGGCTGTTTGCTTGGTACCTTCAGGCTGACCTGAACTAACATGTTTTAGGAGAAATCTAGCAGAAATCAATCATATACAATGTGAAAGATTCTTGTTGACTGCTAGACACACAAGTATTAGTCAAGCAGTGCTATTCACTATACCTTGCTGTTGAGCACCACATCTTGATCTGACGAAAATCCATTGTGTATGCACCTTAAAAGAAGTAGGGCCTAAAACTGTAGAACATGTTTAAAGGTTGGTGTGAAATATGTTATAGGATAGAGGAAAAAAGGAAAAGCAAGTTGTGGAAGGGAAATCATGTTCTCAGTGAAGGCAGACGAAAAAGCATAGATCATGATATGGTTTCCATGCAAACAAATGCCAAACACACCTGACCTTGGAAGTAAATTATCAGATTTCAAAATGTTCCTGATGCCAAGTCCTTCAGGTGGTGGTGAGTCAGGCTAAATATGAAGAAGAAGAGAAGACTGAAATGGGCATCTACTATCTATAGACTCTTTTTTGTTGTTGGTCAATGAAGAAAAATCACTAAAATAAAGTGCACTGCAGGTTGTGATCCATGTCGGTTGTTGATTTGGGTGGTTGCTTCTTCAAGCTTCTGTTTGTTTTGGTCTTGCTGCAACAGACACAAAACTGTTACATTCAAAGAGTTATGGCAGTGAAGTTTTTCTCTGCACTCTCATCATAGATATGTCACTTCTTGAGAGGGAATTAGAATTCTTTCAAAGTAGTAGTGGCAACATGCGTGCACCTCTGTCTCAGGTTGTTCAAGTTATTGTTTCCTGAAGTTGCATTCTGATTAGTGGGGGCTCCCTATCTCTCTTCAATTGTTTTTATGATTGTTCAACAGAAGGGGTGGTTGGCAGTTTTACTTAATGAGATTTGAGTACAAGGAAATGGGAAGGCAAGGCAAAGCTGGCCAGGTTGCCACCACTGGCACCACCACCACCACATTAATAATCTCCCTGTCCAACCAACTAACTGTTGTGTCTGCTCCTCCAGCAAAACCAAAAAGACTAGCACAACTTGCCTGTATACTACAAGCAAGAACACTGCCAGAGACTATTCTGATCTGCAAAAAACTGCTATGAATATCATACGCTCTTCGCAACTCTTTACTATATTTATGGAGCAGAATTTCACAATACAAAAGCTCGAGTTTGTTCCCAAGATTCACTGGTTTCCCTTTCCTGCAAAATATCCTAGCACCATTACAAGTGCATCTAGTGTTGTCTGTAGAGGACCGTTTTGAATACTCCTTGCCAGTAGAGTTTTCCTCACAATGTGTATCAATGTTCTTGGACTATAAGAGCAAATCTCCCATACAACCTCTCCGCTGCATACTTCTGCTGCAGTTTTGGCATCTGAAGTCTCATCCCAGCAGAAGAGTTATCCCACCCACAACCATAGTCCCCCCCCCAAAAACTCAGATTGGGAAACAGAGGAACATTGTGGTGTTGGGTGTGAATCAAATTGCCGATAGGAATCTAAGAATGAGGAAAAACCCGAAAAGGAAAAATGCTGTGTCTGTAACTGTCCAGCCTTTGGTGATGCCTTCTTCTTCTTCATCTGCTCTTCTTGAATCTCTTATTGCTGCGCTCACCTTCTCTGCTAGCTCCTTTTGTCTTCCTACTACTGCCTGCACTATCATGCCCAAATGTATTACCTTTGTCTCTCTGCCACCTGCTGCTGCTGCTGCTGCTGTGTGGCTTCTTTCCCCTCTCTTGTAGTCCACCATACCTTTTGTTGTCATTGCCTTGATTCTTCCCAAGCCTCTTGCCAAAATTGCCTCCAGGTCTACTTTCAGGTCTCCTTGCCTGTCTCTTTTCTGGCCTGAATTGATTGTCCTTGTTGCCGCTCTCACTGCCCTCTCTTTTTGCAGAGAATTTTTTCACAAACTTCACTGGTCGTCTCTGATGTGAGCCAGTCAAGAAACCTGCGAAAAACCCAAATGAAGAACCAGATCAGATATTGGAAGAAAGAAACAAAGTAAGAACTTCACTTCCCTCTCAAGCAAGCAAACACAAAGAAACAGGTGGGCTAATTGATGACAGCTGCTAGGAGAAGATTCTGACCTTCATCTGGTTCCTCCCCTACTTCTCTCCTATACCACTCAGCATCGTCAATCTCCTCTTCTTGAGGCTCGTCGGCACTCATCCCTGCTTCATCATCCTCAGCTGCATCCTCCTCGGCTGCATGCTCCACTTTCTGTTCCACAAACTTCCGCTTCTTCCTGGAGCTCCTTTCCTCTTCTTTTCTCTTAACATTGGCCTCCTGCTCAGCCCTCCGTTGCTTACGCAAAGCTTCCCGTTGCTCCTTTAATGCTCTAAGTGCTGCAACTTCCTCAGGTGTTTTCTTCACATATTCATGGAACATGACATCTCCATCACAAAGGCCTTCTTCTACTTTCACCAGCTGCAGTGTCATGCGTGGTCCCACCTCATGCAACTTCACTGCACTTTGTTGTGAAGCATGATTGCCCTTGCCATATTCATCCGGTAGCTCTACCTTAGCTGCCTGATCTTCTGCCTCACTCTCTGAGCCATAACCAGACCTAGAGATACAGAAATGGGGAGGGAGGGGGGGGGGGCACACAAATGCAACGTGTGTTGTGTTGGTGGTCAGAAAGCTAGAAAATCCAAGCACTTCAGAAACAAACATCACTGGAAAAGAGGCTAATGCAAGGGGGTGCAACAATGAAAGTGGCAGAAGGTACTCACTTTGAGACAAACTCGCTGACATCTGTCAAGTTACTGAGGTCTGGGAGCTTCTTGCGCTGCACAAGCTTGCGGATGTTGCGGCTCACACCTGTTGGTTGGGCAGATATGGAGTAATGCCGAAAATCAAAGAGCTTCGTCTTCTTGTCGTAATTGAGAAGCAACACCCTCTGGCATGTTGCTAATTTCACCTGCCCCAAAATCCAATCACAGATCCAAAGTAGTATCACTTCCACAAGAACACAATCCAAAAGATTACCCACTCCTCTGCCAACAATTGTTGTCATTCACAGTTTCAAAAACAACAATAATGGGATTTAAAAACCCATCACATTGCCTACAAAAGAAACAATATGAGGTAGTACAAGAAGAGTGGAGGGAGCTCATCAATGGCAACTCTAGGTTATACTGGAGCTTCTTACCGTGTGCACATTGATTGCCGGAAACATGTTCTGCAGCATGATTATGGCAAGCTTCAAATGCTCCTCTCCAGTATTCAATCCATTCATCACCAACTGAAAAAGCCCCCACCACCCAGAAACCAAAACACAATTGCTTCACCTTGCTGGGAACCCAAAATATGACAGACTGACAGAGTTCACTCTTTTCTGCATCATCACCAAGTGAATGAATTTCTGCTTTGTACTCCAAACAATAAGCCAGAAAAAAGGGAGTTGAGGATGGACCCCCAGTTTTTGAGCAGGAACTTACGAGAGGTGGTGTCTTGTAGATAGAAGCTGGTGCACGAGGTCGAGACTGTGCATTGGCCATGTCAGCAGCCAAAGAGTAGGAATGGATTTTGAATGTGAGAGTGGGTCCGTGAGGACTGCGTGCAATCCGCAGATATGGAGCTACTTTTGTGTTGGAAATGATCATGAAGTGTGTCACTCCCAATGGTGAGGCTACATGCACAAAATCCCGCATTGTGTTCTTGTTCGATTCCTATCCCAACAATCATGATGACAATCCAGCACCCACAAATTCAACAAATCTTTCAGCCAACGAAATTCTTACAGGATACAGAGAGAAGATCCCTTGGATTGCTGAATACCCAAGACCTCAAATCCCTCTACCCCTCCATGATTGACACAGTGAAGAAGCTCCCACAGACCCAGAAGGAGATCTTGCAGGACAAACCCTAAACCTCTCTCTGTCTCTCTCTGAAGAAGAAGAAGAAGAAGAAGAGTTCAGACCTTGAGGTTCATGGCAGTGTGTGGCATCATGAGCTTGCGAAGATCATGTCGAAGGTTTTGAAGAGGTGGTGGAAGCTTTCCTCGGCCGAGGACGAAGCTCTTGGGCACTTTGTCTTCAGGTAATGGAGGCCCTTGCTTGCCACCCAAGTCGTGTGTTCTCTTCTTTTTCTGAAAAAACAGAAAAAAGGAGCATGAGATGAAGTTCTGGTACATACAGGAGGAGGAGTTCCTCCATTCCTGCCGCATTGAAAACAAAAACTGCTGCAGGAGCAATACTCAACAGTCAGACACACAAACAAACATGGACTGTGTCACAAAGACATCTCTAGTGTACACATGAAGGAAAAATGAAACAAAAACCACCAAGAAAGAATAATGATCCCAGATGCACACACACACACACACGCACACGCACACACCTTAACAAATCCTCCACAACACCACCATCTCCAGGAAAACACTGCACACCAAATGCTTGCAGGACGAAGTTGCAGCAGCCACACCAAAACAGACAGCAGTGTAGGGAAAAAAAAACAGAAAACCCTTTCTAGAAAACAAAGCACCGCCGCAGTACAGGATCGCCATCACGACCACAATCGCACCAGCACCAGCACCAGAAGAAGAATAAGAAGAAACTGCGACTTGGGTAAGGAGGAGAACAGGACTAACCCTTCTTGCGCCACCCATCCTTGCCTTCCTCCGAAACGCGCTGAATGATCGATCGCCGATAGTAAACAGTTGTAGTTGCAAAAACAACAAAGCCCTAAGGAAGAAGCTCGAAGCTCTTGGTTATCGCTGCTGTTTTAGGGTTTTGTTTGCTCGCTGATCCTCCTCTCAACCCATCGACCCATCACCTTCCCCTTTCTTCCAGCCAAATCCAAGCCTGTTTGCCGAGCCTCAACACAAAGGTCCGGGGATCAGTTGCATCCAGATTGGATGATGATCCATTAGGAGTGCTGCTGCCTGTCCCCCGGAAGAAAGAAGGAAATGAAGAGCGTGATCGATCACAGGGCGAGCAAGCAAGAGCCTGATGATCTGGGAATGGATTGCAACATGCAAGGATGGGGATGGCCATGTGTCCTGTAAACCTAGAAAGCAGCGACAAAAAGTTGTTGTTGCAGACGAAGTAGATCCTTTGGCGAACAAATCCAGACCCACCCAACCATGTTCTTCTTGTTGGATCGTCGAAGAATTGGAAACAGAATCGGCTCTGTTGAGTTGGATCCTCTTGCACCCAAGTGTGGGGAAGAGAAGAAGCAAGAAGAAGAAGAAGGGGATGAGTGGTGGAAGCAGGCATGGCATGGTGGTGAGTTTCTACATCTTCTGTTTCCAAGCTTCTGTTTGAGCATTCTGCACTACCCAATTTCTTCAAGCAGGAGAAAGGTGCAATCTTTCCCAAGATTAGAGATTTTTTTTGTTGATTTCTTGAAGATCAGAGTGTTAGGATTCTCCTTCTTCTTGTTCTTCTTCTTGAGTACTGTTTTTGTGGGTTTCGGTATGTTGCTGTTGTTGCTGACAGTCTGAGAGGTAGGGTTGAAGAATGCCAAAAGCATGCATTGATGATGATGATGTATGTGCATTTGCAGAGAGAAAGGCGGTTGTAGTGGTGGTAGGTTCTTTTTTTTCCTGATGAGGGGAGGCTCAGGATTTCCACTCTGCTGCTGCTCCTCCTCCTCCTCCTTCTCTACACCACTGTCTTCTCGACCAGCAACTGCTGCAATCCTCCTTCATGTTGAATTGTCTCCACAACATCTCTTAAATTGTCCAAGACAACTCACTAACAACAAACTCTTTGAAGAATCTCACTGTCAGCAGCAGTGGAGCTTTGTCTCCACATCCTCTTCCAACTCTTTCTCTTCAAAGAGTTGGTGTGTATCCCTCCTGAGCAGCAGCCCACCCTTTCAACAACAGCAGTCAAAACCCAATTCTAGAATCGGTTGTCTGCTCAGAAGCAACAACAACAATCACACCCAATCATCCACAGTATGGAGAAATATGACAAAAATAGTAGGTTTGCAAAACAGGAGAACATGCTCTTCTTGCACAAGTACTGATCAAGGTTTATCGATACCAGAAAAAGAAGAAGACGACATTGAGGACGAGGACAAGGAGGTCAGTTCCATGTCTTGCTTGCTCTTTTGAAATGCAGATGATGATGTGCACATCATGCACTTGTCTGTGGACAAGAATCTCTAGTCAATCAGGATGATGATGCTGGTGGTGGTCAGTGGTAACAAATTCACATTCTTCTCATCCTGTTTCTCTTCTCATTTTGGTTAGATGCAGATAGATGACAGCAGCAGCAGCAGTGCCACTGGGACCTTTACAGTTGAGGATGCAATCAAGGAGGTGGGGTTTGGGCCGTATCAAGGATGGTTGTTGGCATATGCCGGGATGTCATGGGTGGCAGAAGCCATGGAGATGATGTTGCTTTCCTTTGTGGGACCAGCAGTTCAAACTGAATGGGGTTTATCTTCCCAGCAAGAGAGCTTGATAGCCAGCATTGTGTTTGTGGGCATGATGATTGGAGCTTACTTCTGGGGCATTTTATCTGACCTGAAAGGCAGAAGGTAAAAATTCTCTCTACTACTTCAAAGTCTCATTTGCATATCACTTGCAGCG
Source organism: Sphagnum contortum (assembly GCA_963920785.1). Lineage (NCBI taxonomy): Eukaryota > Viridiplantae > Streptophyta > Sphagnopsida > Sphagnales > Sphagnaceae > Sphagnum > Sphagnum contortum. The sequence continues at coordinate 19,370,476 of OY987278.1, forward strand.
ATGACCCAATTCATGCAATTCCCTGATCTATGTTGATTTGAACTGCTGGAAGAAGAAAACAGTACAGAAGAGAACTGATTCATGAAGAATTTTCTGCTGTTTTTTTTCCCCTAGGTTTGGGTTTTTTGCGACAGCAGTATTGACATTCGTGGCAGGCTTAGCGAGTGCAGCATCACCAAACTACTTGTCACTGTTGCTGTTGCGGGGATTCGTTGGTATTGGACTTGGTGGTGGCCCTGTCATCTCAGCATGGTTTATGGAGTTTGTTCCCTCTGCGAATCGTGGGCTTTGGATGGTGATCATCTCACTTTTCTGGACACTGGGATCAATTGCCGAGGCTTCACTCGCATGGGTAATGAATGATGTCTTTACACCTTGCTTGTGCTCTTGTGCTGCACCTTTATGCTGTTCTTCACATCTTCCTGAACATGCACGAGGTTGAACAAATGGTCTTTTTTCCAGATAGAAAAATTTGCATAGTCTCTCCTGAACTTATTTTTGCATCTGAATTTGTGGCGGTGGACAATTACAATTGATGCAGGTTGTGATGCCAAGTTTGGGCTGGCGATGGCTTCTAAGCCTATCATCAGTTCCACTGGCTGTTTTGCTCCTGTTTTACAAGTTTGTGCCTGAGTCACCAAGATACTTAGCAGCTCAAGGTGAAACAACAAGTGCAGTCAAGATACTGCAACAAATGGCAAGGATGAATCAAAGGTCTCTTCCCCTTGGAAGGCTAGTAGTAGTTGGGTCAGAAGAGGAGTTGCGGAGAATATCAGTAGCTCGGCAGCAGCAGCAGGCAACTCAGGAAACGATGACAGAAGAGGAAGAAGAAGAGAGGATTCAGTTTTTGTTGCATGTGGAGGACAAAGGGCCACTGGTGCTGCATCGGCAAGTAAATAAAGAAACATCACCCATTGGTGGTGTATTATCCAGTTTTACCACTCTGCTGTCACCACCGCTCATCTCATCCACAATCCTTCTTTGGTCTGTTTTCTTTGCCAATGCATTTACATATTATGGACTTGTGTTACTCACGTCACAGCTGAGTGGTCAAGGAGGTGGGTGTGACACTGATTTGGTCGCCTCCTCCACAGCTGTCGCCTCCACCAGCGACAACACCCAGCTCTACAGAGACGTTTTTGTTTCAAGTATTGGAGGTAGGTTCTTCTTCAACTGGGTTAACCAGCTTCATAAGAATGATGACGTTTTAGATGAAGAAACAGGTGACATCGATGATGGAATTGAACATTTTCTGCACATGATGTTTCTGCCTCTGGATTTCTTTGATGAAGTTTCTGAAGTCAAAAAGAGCTGAAAGTTAGAAATGGTCATGGGTCTCATGTGGAATGTCTGTCTGTTGTATGCAAATTCAGGCTTTTGGGAAAGGGTGGGTGAGTGATTGGGGGGCTGAGTTTGTTGTTGTTTGTGTCTGTGAGCAGAGCTTCCAGGATTAGCTGTAGCTGCGGCAATTGTGGACAAACTTGGGAGGAAATGGTCAATGGCTGCACTATTTGGGATGTGTGGTGTCTTTCTTCTCCCCTTAGTTCATCCACAGCCTGAGGATCTCACCATTCTTTTTCTTTTTGGAGGTCGTGCGTGCATCATGGGTGCCTTCACAGTCCTCTATATATATGCCCCTGAGGTACAAAATCCAAAGCTCTCTCTTTGTCGAGAGATGATTGCAGTGATCTAGGTCTCTTGGTTATGATAAAGAGTATCTGTAATCATGATCATCTTAAGGATCAGAGTCTTAAATCCACCTGCCACCCAATATCTTCTGTTTGTGCCTTGTATGTGGCAGGTATATCCAACAAGTACACGGTCAACAGGATTGGGAATTGCGAATTCATTTGCTCGAGTGGGAGGGATAGTGTGCCCATTGGTGGCTGTGGATTTAGTCAGGAGTTGTCAACAGGGATTGGCAGTATCAGTGTTTGCAGGAGTGCCACTCCTCGCTGCTGTTGCTGTTTTGTTCTTTCCCATGGAAACCACAGGCCAACCCTTATCTGATGTAGTGGACCGTAGTCCAGCTGTGGGGCGGAAGTAGCTCTCTCTCTCTTGTTTCCAATGCTGCTCAAGCAAATGCAAAGTGCTTTAAGAGTATTGGGTGCCTTGAAGTTCCATGGAGGATGTAAGATGAGGCTTTCTTCAATTGGTGATGCAATGGAACATTCCTTGATTGGGTAGCCTGGAAATACTGTCGCAACAAGCTCCTCCAACTAGACTGACACTAGCTTGAACTGGTGATTCTGTGGTCTAGTACTCATGTAGTGCATTCTGAAGTGGATTGAGCAGATCCTACAGACTGTTGTACTTTGGATCAATGTTGACAGTCAACACAATTCTCAGATCAAGCAAGCTCAGATGGGTTGATTGATTCATGAGTGTATTGTTGTTGTTGTAAATTCTGTCGATTTGCTGATCAGATGTCCAAGAGCTTGGATACAGTTGAATGCACATCTTCCTCTTCTTCATCTTCTCTGCAGTTCTTCACTACATTGGTCACAGCTTCATTGCATGATCCACAACAATACATAAGTTTTGGATACCCATCCATCTTGTCTTCCCTTTGGGATTGAAAGCTGCTGGGTGTGTAGGCTATGGTGGTCTTTTCCTTGCCAAAGATTGTTTCTTCTCTTCAGCAACTCTTGTATTAACTGGATTGCTGTTTGCTTTGATTTATGACAGGCTTATCTTCTTGCTCATCTCAAATCTGTTGTCACAATTCTTGTCGTTTTCAGACTTCTAACTTCAGATTGTATGATGAAATACTGGCAGAAGAATTCCTCATTTTGGGTAGAGAGAGTTTTTACATATAGTGAAGGATTTGTTCCAGACTGTTGCTAACAAGGTTAATCTCTATCTTTGATTTCCTTGTTAATCTTGGAAAACCCATTCAGTCACAGCTGGTGGCTTGCAGGAGATCCCAAGAATCACTATGCTGTTTTGCGACGACCTCTTCAGATCATGCAATTGGAAATCCAGCTTCCTTCCTTTTCAACAAGCTCTCCCAATGTTCTGCTGTAGCAACAAGGTGTGTGAAACTGGTGGTCTGAAGTTGTGATGATTAGGTTGTGAGATTCTGCATTGAGATTTCTTTTAGCTTCCTTGCAAAGTGCAGAAATTGAATGTGGACAGTTTGCACTGGGGTGCGGGTGATTGCAGTCTTCTTCTTCTTCTCCTTCTTGTAAAAGCTGTTGTATCTTCAGAGGAATTTTCCAAGGAATGATGAAATCAAGGGGTCTACATTGACAACAATGATGACAAGAATGTGCATCAGCCTTGATTGCAGGAGATTCAAATGCAATCAGAAAGCTTGCTAGCATCTTACAACAACTCTCATCATCATGGTGTCTCTGCTGTTGATTAGATGGATACTGCACATGTGGCAATTACATTCCACACAAGAAGAACATCAGCATCAGCATCAGTGGCAGCAGTGGCATCACACTGACATTCAGGAGACTCTACTGTTCCCCATGTATTCAACCCAATACATGAATGATCTCGATATGCATGCAAGGAGTATGCAACCACCAAACACATCAAGGATAACCCATCATCAAGACTACAGCAGCATCACGGATTTGGATTGACAGCCATGTGGAAGAGCACCACTGTTGCTGCAGGCCAAAGCAGAAAGTGAGGAGGCAACAAGCTTCACTTGGTTCATGGAGCCCATAAGAATCAATGTGTAAGGCAATCTTCTTTTTGTTTGCATCCTCTGAAAAATCTTCCTTTTTCCAGACTTTGTGTGTCTAAAAGAACTTTGCATAATCAAAATGAGATTCTTTTTCTTTAGGTTCTATAAGGTGCATCAGCCTTGATTGCAGGAGATTCTATGTGCCTCCATCTTATATGCTGGAGGCATCAAAACCGAATTAGCACTTGCCCACAATGATATGAAGTTCAGGAAGATTAACAAGAAAGCTCATTTGGTGCCTGATGTATTGTTTGGATGAGTTTTTCATTTCTGGGTTTTTCCTTGTTCAGAAAAGTGCTGATTACTTCGAAATGTCAAACCGCAACACAAACCATACCCACATAGTTGTGGGTACCATTCTCAGGGACCAATTGATATGCTGTCTGCAGCAGTCGATGGATTACTGAGATTGGGCATCTCAGCTTTATCAATTCCAGTACACCTGGCATCGAGAGGCTTCAAACATGCGTTTGATCACTGTATCAATTATTGCCATGGACCATTTGTTGGGAGTGTCAGCTACCTTTTCATGGGCATTGAGCCAATCGCTATGTAAGCCAATATGAAATGGATCAAAATGTTCACTGTCGGCCAAGACAGAAGGGTATTTTATACATATGTATATAAGGGTATTGTGTGTGTGTGTGTGTGTGTGTGTGTGTGTGTGTGTATAAACTCCTGCTTTTTTCTTTTAAATGATTTTTTTTGTTTTTTGTTTTTTTGGTGTTATCTAGATCATGCAAAAGAGAGCTCTGTTGATTCCCTCTTTTCTGGATATATTCCTCCTATATGTTCCCACTTTAGTTTGATGTGGGTGTGTGTTAGTGATGATGTCATGAATTTGTGTGATCCATCAGACATATTGCTGGGTTGCTGGATAAACTGGAGCACAGTGATTTCATGTTTAAAGCTCCAAAATGGATGGGACTCGGTTTGTTTGATACCAGGTCAACAAGGACTGTCCTTGGATCCAACATTTACCATCCTTTCATGGACCATTTAAGTTTTTTGCATGGGCTCAACAACACAAAAATCCACTTTGATTCTCCAAGAAAGTCGCCATATTTAGACAATGAGTTCTTGGAGGTCACCAGAACAAAGTGGAATCGTAGAAAATTTCTACATTGTTAGCAGATTTGGCTCATTCCTCTTGTGTATGATTGCCAGTCCACCTACTTGGCAAATTCTTTTTAGAAACTCATGTTGGTTACTTGTGTCAAATGCTTCCCAGTTTGATTCCAACAACAGCTCCATGAAATGTGATGGTAATGGGTTCAAACTCTGAAAATTGTTTGTCAGGTGAAGGAATTTGTGGATTGTTTAGTGAAGCAAGGATCAAACCGAAACCAACCCAGTATCTAAAATCTATGGTAAGCTGATGATGATGCACCCACTGTATACTACTGCAATGCACCTAACCAGGAAATAAGAACCCCAGTAATTACATAACAACGCAACAACAATGTCAATTGCTAGTTCAATTGCTACCGATCTGATTTTATATCAACTTTATTTAGGAATTTCTTTTGTGTGCAGAGAAGGAACTGTATTTGTTCTTGGATCACAGAAGGATGTGAAGAGATAGTAGTGGCAAATATTGGAGTATTCTCGGAGGTAAGGTTTTTTCCTTGTTTGTCACTTTTGTATTTTAAAGGTCTCATAGGTCTCATTATATATTGTAATGTGTTTCATGATGTTGTAAGATTTATCTCTTATTGTAGCTTTGATTTTGTTTCTTCTATGATTTTGAGAGCTTGCAGAATGGTTGTGTTGGGCTTTTTTTTGGGGTGGGGGGGCGGGGGTTTGGGTTGCTGCCAGCTTCAACACTTCTAGGTCATTTTGTTGCACATGACTTTGTGAAGAATCAGAAGGGCTGGTTGAAAACTTCCAATTGTGATATCGGCAAACTTTGAGAAAGGATTCAGAAAAATCTTTCCAATGGGTAATTGAAATTGATGCATGTTTCATATACTCAGGCCTCCTGCCCATCATGAGCTTCACTGCAGCAGCTCAGCTGCTTTCCTTTTTTGAAGAAGTCTAGTAGTCGCAAGCAACTAGGAGAATTTTGCATTTTGATGGATTTTGACAAAATCAAGTTGTAATTCTTCTTCTTCTTCTTCTTCATCTTCATCTTCATTGCCAGACTGAGAAAACTGGATTTGTTTGTAAGCAAATTTAGATTGAATCTACAACAAAATAAATTATTGCTTTTGGTTGTCACCAAATATCTTTAAGGATTTTATTTTTTTAATTATTTTATTTTATTTTATTTTGGTTAAATTGAAGATTCTTCGAGTGTAGGTTTGAACCCAATTCTTCTCATTTCTAAATCATGTGCTTTGAGTTCTATAAATTTATTAAATTCAAGAAAATTTTGGGGCCTATTCAACAATCAAGTTCAATTTCATGTACCCATTACACACTCTTGTATGCTAGATATTGTATACATTAAAAAAAATTATAATAAATTAAAATCGATGTCTATATAGGTATGGAGTTCAACAACTAATAGAAATTAATATTTAACTTAGTTGAACTCACTTGTCAACTTTTCAAAACAATTAAATAAATTCCCTACTTAAAGAACTTGCCATTTTTTTTTAAAAGAGCGAATTTTCAAGAATTTTGGTTTTGGGTGTCCAAGTCTAGCAAAAGATTTAGATGCATAGTTTTGGTTTTTATGCCGATTCTAACAAAAAGGTGTGAGCTTGGGTCTAGGTCACCAAAAATTTGACCTAAAATCCATGGTTTTAACCATTGTTGGATGGTTATGTGCATCAACCATACTTGACAAATATAGAAAAAAAAAATTGCATATATCAAGCTTGTAGGGCATAGGTTTTGTTCTAAATTTGAAAAACTAAGCCTTTTGAGAATGCACATATATCTATCTTCTATTAACATTTGGGATGCATAATATGTATGAGTATGCGATATGCCCTTCAAACATCAACTCAAATATGCGTATCAACAAAACCATATTCAAAACCAACATAGGCCAAGGAAAATCAACAAATGGGCACATATTTTGGCAAAACCACATTGAAATTTATTAATGACACATATATGGTGTGAAAAGTCCTCATTCAACTTGAAAAACTATTATGCACATATGAGCAATTGCAATCTGTCATTTCAAATTTTACATTACTAATGCTACATTATTTATTAACCATCTACAATATTTACATTTTAGTTGCAATTCAATTGTAATTCGTCTTCCTTCACATCTTTACTTGGAATGTCCTTGAATTGTTTTCAATTGTACATTAGGGCAAAATTGTTTTCAACTAACAACTACCTACCTCAACAATACACACGTAAAACGACAAAACCATATGACAAAAATCAAATAATAACACAAAGATTCAAAGCATATTCATTGGACAAACATTGATATGATCACATGACACCAATCAAAACAATGCCATAAGACTCATATCATATTCATTGCACACAATAAGAATTGACTTACTTACTTATTGACTTATTAATTGATTAAAATCTTATAACATTGAAACCTAAAACCCAACCATAAAGAAAAAATGCACATGGCTGATTGCACAAAGACATTTGACCTAGGCAAAACTAACAAAGAAACAACAACAACAAAAAACCTAACACAAATAACCAAAAAATTTGCCCATTGCCATTTGCTTGAAAATGATAAGAAAAATATTAAAACATATGACCCAAAACAAAACAAAATAAATGACTATAAGGAAACCCAACACAACACAACTCAAAAAATTACACCTTTCTATGTGCTTCAAAATGGCAACAAAAACTCCTAAACATATGACCCAAAGCAAAGTAATTAAATGATTGCAAGGAAACGTAACACAATCAACGCAAAGATTCACATTGTCATGTGCTTCAAAAGGGTAGTAAAAACATATGACCCAAAACAAAATTAACTAACTTGAAAATGAGAGTATAAACAGATTATGAGAAATCTTATTCATTAGAAGCACATTACCCCACAACTAGAGCTCCAAAACAATTAATATACAACTACATCGCAATTAAAGCGTGAAAATATAAGCAATTAAAAAAAAAAAATGTCACATCAAAAATTGAAGAGTGGCACCATAGTTGCAACTTAATTTCAAATGCAACATTTATATTGTCTATAATGTACACATCATACATATGAACATAATCAATAGTGTTTGACTTTTGGGCAAGTTGCATTTTAGTTGTGTGTGACAACTACATTATAACTAGTGTAAATGTAAAACCTAATTAGCAATTATGTTGCAACTAGTGTGCAACTGTCAACATATATGATCATGTCACATGTACACATTTCCATTGCCCATTAAATATGACACTTGCAATTAGTTGTCAACTATGATCCCCGTTGTACAACTAGTTGGGCCATTATGTCGCCACTATAAAAAAATTATTATGACGTTTTAAATAAATAAATAAAGGTTCATTTTTTACTCATTATTGAGGCACTCTGCCCCATTGTGTCCAAGTGCATTCACATTTTGGCACATTTCACACCCCCTACAATGTTAATAACAATCCATAAATGCAACACATAGAATTTGCAAGGCTTACTCTTATATTACTCCTTGATTGTCCATTGCCATCATAATTTAATCAATCTTCTTTCAATAGATTGAAATATGCAAAGAACTTTTCATTTTCTTCAAGAAAATCATCTTCAACATTCAAAAACTCTTCCATTGATTTGAACTATACTTCATTTGAATAGCCAAACCTAGGATTATATGGCCAATTCTTCATGATGAATACTAATTTGTCCAATTTTTTAGTCCCAAGTTGACAACCTTTCAAACTAGTGATCACCCCCACCATATTAAAAATTATTTCAATTTCAATTTGCAATCACATAATGCCATTTGACAGGCAAGGAATCCAATGTTTAAAAATTGTTGTATGTGTTTTACCCACTACATCAAAAGACCCCAAAAGGGACAATAGTCAATTTTTTTTAAAAAAATATGTGAATAAAAATATAGGGTGCAATATATTGGTTGTTGGGTAGCAATTATAATTTTAATTAGTTAAAATAGGGTACATTTTATTCAAATAATCTATTTAATTATAATATAAGGTATGTAATAATCTAAAACAATGGATCATAATTAATATAAGGTGGTTTTAATGTGTGCAAGTTAGAAAACTAGATAATAATAAGGTGATAAAAAATAGGTTGGACAATTATCTATCCCCCCCCCCCCCCCCACGAAAAGCAAAGGACTAAATTTTTTTATTGGCATCACAATTTTTTTGAATAAATATAGTTTTGATCTTAGGAGCTTCAAGGCAACTTTGTCAATTGAAACCAAAAATCCAAACACTTCGAATTCAAGCCCAAAATCACCAAAAAGTTCAAAAATGGTAGGGGTTGGTGTCAATTTTAATTGGGACTTAACTGAAAATTAACTAGGATTTGACTATGAATTATGGATGAGCATTATGGATGAATTCCATCATTGAAATGGTATTTAATGTTTGCTTGTCACACATATAATGTGTAATGTGGGGTTGATAGGATGAAGCAAAAACCAAAAATGTTTTCAACACATTTGATTGTAGTTTGCATGTGCATGCAAGATGCATCAATGAAGAATTGAAGTTTCTAATTTGTAATCAACATCAAATAAACAAAAAAAAAAATTGTGAAAGGAAGGCAATTAAAAAAACAAAAAATTGAAAGCGTTTGAAATGATGCCATGTGGCGCTTTAAAATTTTAGATTGCATTTTGAGACTTCAAGCCTACCTCTGTTAAAGATACCTACTATAACATGACATGGTTTTTGTTGTTTGTTAATATAATTAACCATCAAAGTTCAAATGTCAAACTTGACTTGTGGACATTTAGAAATCAAATGTGGCATTAATTATAATGGTTTCAATATGAATAGGGAGCACATGCCATTCCATGGCCTTACAGATCATGTTAGGGATCACTTCACTAAAAAAATAATTATTTACTTGGAAACATAACCCAATTGTAATGTCAAAAGACTAGCCTCCTAAGCCGTACATTTTTATAAGCCATACATTTTTAATGGAACTCAAAGGGTGATACCTTTTAATGATGTACACAGTGAAATCCTCAACAAATTTTTCTTGAAAAGGGTTAGATTTTCTTTAATGAACTACACTACCAAGAAAATTAACAATGGAATTTATTGTTGGTTTTTTTCTTTTTAAGAAGGTTGGCAAGTATTGTTAATAAATTGGCAACATTCGTTTTTTTTGGTAAATATTCAACACATCATAATGTTAAAAATTGCATGATTGTTCATGGCAACTATGCCATGGTCTTTGTTATACATAATAAGGCCTTTCCAATCTTGAATGCTTTTACTTTTACTCTTTTTTCCATTGTTTTCTTGGTGGACAAAATGGCACACAATGCACCACATTTGTTGAGATATAGAAAAGTTTGTAACAATAGATGAATCATCAAGTTTAAAGAAAACCCACATACTTGTTGTTTGATGAAAAATAAACCAAAACTTTTGGTTCGCCTGTAATTGGAGAAGGTGATGTTGTTGTCATGCTTGTGCTGCAACTTGTAAAACCTCTTCCCCCATATCTCTTTCTCCAATCTACTATATTAATTGCATTAGTCTGTCTGTGAGATGACAATTCTGGCTTTACATTCTATGGCAAAACTGGCCTCTGCATTTTCTGTGGCAGAACTGGCCTCTGTATATTTCAAATGGTGTTGCCCAGGGTTAATACCAAGGTTTTTTTTTTTTTTTTTCCCAGCCCTTTTCCGACGGGCTGCCCAGGGTTAATACCAGGGTTTTTTTTTTTTTTTTTTTTTTTTTTGCCCTTTTCCGACAGGTTCGCTGTGTAGGCAGGTATGTTCTTCCATACCCATATTTGATTCTACTAATTATACCCTCAACTGATGGTTCTGAATTTTTCAAATACACAGAATCGACAGGTATGTAATACCCCCCCCTCCCCGCCCCCACATTGGTTAATTTTTTTTCTTTTTTTGGGGCAAATTTCTCAAGTAGGCATTAATTAGCATTAAATGATGACGGTGCTACTCAGGCTATAACATTTTTAAAATAAAAAAATATGGCAAATTTAATAAAACAATGTAGGGGCGCCTCACGGTGACCGAAGGTCGTGGGTACCCACTAGTCAACTCATTAATTCATTCAAATTTAACCCCACCATCATCATTCCCAACCACCCTATTAGTAACATTTGCATGATTAGAATCAATAATTGATTAATTCTAACCTTGAGATTCTTCTCACTCTTACAATACTTGCAACACCCCAATTGAAATCCATTTTGCAACAACAAAGTAATGACAACATAACTAGGAAAAGGTTAGGGTTTAAGGTATAAAAATGGTAGGCACCAACAGTGCGACAAAACAAAAAAAAAAACACAATTCTCTTTCTCAAATGCTACATAGTAAAATTTGAACAATGGCAAGTAAAAGAAATGCAACAAAAGAAACAATGGTAGGTGCAATAATTGCAGCATAGGAACAATGGTAAGCACAAGAAAGTGTAGCATAGGAGTGATGGTAAGCACAAAAAATGTACCAAAAAGAGTGATGGCAAGTGCAAAAATAAGTTGAACCAACCACTCTATTAGCAACACAAAAACTTGAACCCACTATTGTATTAGAATAATAGGAAGCACAAAAAATCTAGTAGGGGAGCAATGGAAGGCACAATACATCAACAAAATGTAGTTTCGTTTTTTCAAACCAAACACAAAGCATAAATAATGAATTGAAAACACACCAAAAAGGATGTTTAAAGCTTAGCTAAATGATGAATGTTCTTCAAACAAAAACACAAAAATGCCTCAATTCATGAATGTGACGACACAATGAAAAGAAGTCATCAAACCAAGTTGTCCTTCCTTCTTTTTCGTTGCCTTGCACTACAATGTTTGATGGACATTCACTTTCTTTGCAATGCACACTCAAATACTCCTTCTAGCCCTAATCCTAATTTGATTGATGCCCTCATCGATGCAACAAAAATTGACACCCTTTGTGCCTACGCATCTCATGCGTCTTGACAAATGCGAAGCCTATATGAGCATTGACATAGCTAGGGTTTTGGGCGAACAAAAGGCCACTGAGTCTTCAAGTCTCCTTTTTTTTTCCAATTGCTACCCATAGGTTAGGGCCTCACATACCTTCGTGAATACCTGAACTGTATCCACATACCCACCCAACATTGGTTTTAATATGGGAAAGCACACAAAACACTGGTTGGAAGAGTCTAATAAACAGAGTCGAATCGTATTTATTGATTGCTCCCTATTTCTGATTGGCTAGATAGTTTGATTGATCCAGGTGGGTTGTTGATAGTAGTCTCCCACTTATTTACACTCACAAGTTTCGGTTTTTATGTGTGGGGTTGGAAAAATACAATATGTACCAAACTAAAACTTGGATGTGAGAAACATGCTGAACATTGCTGGAGATGCTCTTAGCATCATCATCATCATCAGCTCATCGATTGGATGATGAGTCACGAGAAATCCGCACGGGAAGAAAAAGAAAATTCTTTCTGTACCCAAAAAAAAATCCTCAAAAAGATGGGAGGAGGAGGATATCTCACACACCCATGAAATCCAACAGCCTTTGTTTGTGATTGGAGCAGCCACCATAATCCTCCTCCTCCTCCTCTTCCTCTTCTTCAGGTAACAAGAGACAACAAACACGCACCTCACGCACTCCCACCACCCAACTCCCCTCAAAACACACACACACATTCTTCAGCCTCATTCACAGACAGTTAGTTTCTCTTTGCATGTTGTTTGTTGGGTTGCACAAGAGAGGAGGACAATGGCATCATCAGCAGCTTCACTGGGTGTGATCTTCAACTTCAGTGACAGATGCCCATCACCATCATTATCATTACTTGCAGTTGCAGCATGTGACAAGTGCATGGCCATCAGCAGTAGTAGCAACAAAAGCAGCAGCAGCAACAGCAGCAGCAGCAGCATCACTTGCAGCAGCTTTTCTTTGCAATTGGGTTGTAGAAAGTTTTGCACTGCAGCAGCTTTTTCTTCTTCTTCTTCTTCTGTTTCTTCTTCTTTTGTGTGCAAGTTTTCAGTACCCAATTGTGGTGGTACAAGGACAAGGAGATCAGGATTGAAATTGGGGAAGTTAATGGTGTGTAGTGCAACATTGAGTCCTTTGAAGTCAGCAAGGAAAGAGCAGGAGGAGGAGGACATGGAGGGGGAGGAGGGCATGAATCAGCAGCTGGTTAGGGTTGGAGAGGAGTTGCCTGAAGATTATGTAAAAGATGATCCTAGCAAGACAGCTCCACAGAGAAGGTGTGGTATTCTCTTGCATCCTTCTTCTTTGCCAGGGAGTTATGGAATTGGGGAGATGGGTCACGAAGCTTTTGCTTTCCTGGATTGGCTGAAGGCCACAGGTTGCAGAGTCTGGCAGGTGTTGCCTCTGGTGCCACCAGGAAGGAAAGGAGGGGAAGATGGATCGCCATATGCGGGTTCTGATGCTAACTGTGGAAATACTCTGTTGATTTCCTTGGAGAGTTTTGTTGCAGACGGATTGCTGGAGAAATCTGATCTGCCCAAGGTGGTGCCTCTTGCTAGAGTTGATTTTACAGCTGTGGCAGAGATCAAAGATCCATTGATTGTCAAGGCAGCAAGAAATCTAGTCAAGAGCAAAGGACCCATACGAGAGAGGATGGAGAGCTTCAGGAAGGATCCAAAAATCTCTGTGTGGTTGGAAGAGGCAGCATTGTTTGCAGCAATTGACAATGCACTCGGTTTGCAATACTGGTGGGAATGGCCTGCAGCTCTGCGTAACCGAGATCCTGCTGCTCTAGAGAAAGCCAGGAAGACGCACGAGGAATTCATCTTAATCTTCATTGCACAGCAGTTTTTGTTCCAGCGTCAGTGGCAAGAAGTGCACAGTTATGCGACAAAACTAGGCATCAAGATTGTGGGTGACATGCCAATCTATGTCGGTGGACACAGTGCTGATGTGTGGGCAAACCAGAGCATGTTTGCTTTGGATCCTGACACACGAGCTCCATCCATGGTGAGTGGAGTTCCGCCTGATGCATTCTCTGCAACTGGCCAGCTATGGGGAAGTCCATTGTACAACTGGAAGGTTATGGCTAAGGATCGATACACTTGGTGGGCAAACAGGATGCGGCGTGCTGTTGAGCTCTATGATGAGTTCCGGATTGATCATTTCAGAGGACTTGCAGGCTACTGGGCCATTGAAGGAACAGCCACAACAGCAATGGATGGCAAATGGGAAGCTGGGCCAAGAGAGGATTTCTTTGAGGCAATCAGGGAAGCTGTCGGAAAGGTTGATATCATTGCTGAGGATCTGGGTGTCATTACAGGAGATGTTGTAGCTCTGCGGAAACATATCAAAGCACCTGGCATGGCTGTTCTTCAGTTTGCATTTGGCAGCAATTCACGGAATCCACATCTGCCTCACAACCATGAGGTGGATCAGGTTGTGTATCCTGGAACCCATGACAATGACACGGTGGTTGGGTGGTGGAAGAAAGCAAGCTCCACTGAGAGACATCATGTGCAGCGCTACTTAAGGATGGAGGAGGATGACGATGTGCATTGGGAGTTTATTCGTTGCAGCATTGCCTCGGTTGCTCTCACTACAATCATCCCCATGCAGGACATATTGGGTTTGGACAATGATGCTCGGATGAACACTCCTGCAACCCAGGCAGGAAACTGGGGATGGAGAGTGGGAGAATCTGGCATCTTCTCAAAACTCAAGGTGGAGCAGCTAAAGCTGAGGGGTCTTCTTGATGAATTCAACCGCCTGCCTCGGGGTGAGAAACTTGTTGAAGAGAAAGCTGAGTCTAAACCAAAACAACTGGTTGTTGAAGAGAAAGCTGATTCTAAACCAAAACAACTGGTGGTTGAAGAGAAACAGAAATCAAACCCAAGCAAGCGTGAGATCAAGTGAAGAAGAAGAAGAAGAAGAAGAAGAAGAAGAAGATTAATAATTTCATGTAAGTCCTTCTGTACTACTGATTTTCTTAGGTGACAAATTGGCCAAGATGAGAAAAAGCACGAGCAGACAGGTAACCAGCAGGAACAGTGTTGAAAAAGCTTCTTGTTCTTCATTATCAGGGCATTGCTGCTTGTAGGATGGAGATCACAGATGGATTGCAGGAGGTCCAATTTTTTGTATCACTAAAACCCATTGTCAACCCAACCAAAGAAAGGTCCCCCAGGGGGAAGATCATCATCATGGTGCAAAGTGGAGTTGAATTGGTGAGCAGCAAGCAAGCAGATCCATCCATTCCATCCTTAAGATAATTTGTTGAGTCCAATTCTCAAGCCCCAAGATTAGCACAAGTCTAGGGAGGAGGGGGACTCTCTGCTGCTGATGATAAACTTCAAAAACTCTAGTAAGATTTGAAGAAATGGAGATAAGAAGATTTGGCGAAAAAAATTCAAGCAATCCAATATATCCTGAAGAAGAAAGACATCACCGACAGACGACAACAACAAGAATCTATCATCATATCATTGAAACCACCACACTTGTGGGAGTATTCAAACACTGGACTAGTTTTTTTCCTGCAACACAGCAGCTATATACAATTTATACGATTTGTCATCTTCTTCTTATGTTGCAAAGTTCCTCTTATGTTTCTTTTGAAAGTTCACACTCTGTCACACATCTGAGCTTGTCTCTTCTCAAGTGCAAGATTGATTGGCAGTTCAAAATTCTAAATCCTGAATCTTTCAAACCCATTTTTACAGTTTTGGTGAAGAAGCATGGTCAGAAACAACACCTGTCAGTGCGGTCACCAGCTTCAAATGGAGTTTCACTCACTCACTCACTCACTCACTCACTCATTCATCACTGAAAGGTTTTCCCCTTGAATTGATTTTTGTTGTCGAGAGATGGGTAGTAGTATTGATAAAGCTTTTGCAGTATTGAATCCAAGTCCTTGATTCTCTTCCAAGCATTTGGAAACCAAATGTCGATTCCATATCTTGATCGAATTGGAGAGTGAGGCAGAGAGAGAGAGTTCTTGGCACTGTCTTTTATTTGTGTTTTTTTCCCCCATCAAGGTGTTCTTACATCTTTGATTTTGTTTTGCATCTTATCTGCGAGAAGACTTTTGTTTTGGGCATCTGTGAGAAGATCACAGAGGCAACTCCTCAAGGTATTGATTGTTGTCAGTTGCCTTGGATACTCATACCTCAATTGTACCTCATTCATCAATTGGGTATTTATACCTCAATTGCTGTGGATTGGATTTTTTCCAGTTTGATCACAGTAGTATCTTTGTTGCAGTCTTTTGCATCATCTTCTCTCTCAGTTCTAGTTATTGCATCTCGAAGATAAATAGACAGCATGACAATGATTGCCACAACAACATTCTAGCATTGTTGCAAAAGACAGAGACTGAGATAATCATCAGCTGCTCAATGTCAAGCAGTTGCAAAATCCTAGCTCATGAGAAGAAGGATCAGTACACCACCATTCAAGCATTGTTGCAAAAGACACACACTCAGACAATCATCAGCTGCAAAATCCTAGCATGAGAAGAAGGATTGGTACAACATCCTAGCATGATAAGAAAGGATTGTTGGTACAACACCATTCAAGCATTGTTGCAAAAGGTACACACAGATCATGAGCAGCTCTCTTGCAGCAGTTGCAAAACCCTAGCAAGGTTCTTAGTATGAGAGGAGAGGCAGAGAGAGCGCGCGCGAGAGAGAGAGAGAGAGAGGACTTCTTTTTCTTCTTTTTCCTTCGAAGTCAAGTCTTTGGAGTTCCTTCTTTTCGGGACCACGCGTAAGAAGAAGAAGAAGAAGGTGGGTTGGGAGGGATCCACAAGCGGCGGGCAGTCGAGGGGGGACCCACGAGCACCAGACATGTGCTAGGAACATTGATTGCGTGTGCTACGCGACGACCTTTCCCTTCCGTGGCGCAACCAAGTGCGCAGCAGCACTCTTTCTTTCTTGCTCCTCCTCCAGTCATCAAGTCCTCCTGGACGCTTCTGCTCCTCTCTTTTGCGATTCTCTTTCTCTCGTCGTCACTTGGGGAAGAGACCTTCTTGTTCTTGTTGTCGTTGTTGGTTGTTGTTTGCTGCTACAGCTGCTGGAGGGAGATCCCAGCACCAGCACACACACACACACACACACACACACACAACTTCCAGATTCTCCTCCGATCGAGACCCCAGCACAGCCAGCACACACACACACCCAACTCACAGTTTCTCCTCCGATCTCCATGAGCAGCAGTAGCAGGTATGGAAAACACAACAAGAGACAATCTCATCATCAATCATCATGGGTTGTTGTCATTTTTTCCTGTGCAATCCGTTTTTGCTGCTCTTCTTCTCTTCCAAATTTTTTTGAGGTTCTGAAACACTTGGTAGTCGTCAGGGGGATGTGATGGGTGGTTCTTTGCTGCTGCTGCTGCTTTTGAGGGTTTAGGAATCTGCGTTTTTTTTCTGGTGTCAAGCATGACACGAGCTTTGCTTTCTTTTTGTCAAGCATGACATGGGCTTTGCTTTCTTCGTCCTTTGTATCATCAGGTAAACAAAAACAAAACAAAAATGGGTGGAGAGAGTTGGAGATTTCACCACCCTTGAAGAAGAGCTTCTTCTGAGCGAATTGTACTTCCTCTGCTGTGAAGCAGCAGCAGCAGAAGAAGAAGAAGAAGAAGAAGAAGGAGACTTGGTGCAAATTTGTGCAAGAATTGGTTTTTGGGGTTTTCTGGTGCTGGAGAAATCCAAACAACAACACAAACTCCAGGATCCATCTGATCTACTTCAGGTATGTATGTATGGGATGTATGGATCAAAGAGAGAAGGAGAAAGCAATCTCAAGGTGAAGAAGAAGTACTTTGCTGGCTGGCATGGGAATTGTGTTCTCACTCTTTTGTTGTGATCCTTTTTTGTTTTTTGTGCTGTTTCCTGGTATCATCATCATCATCATCTCCTCTTTCAAGAAAGAAAAAGAAAAAGGGGTTTGCAACAGGGAGATTTGCATCAACCTGGTGCTGGCTGAGGCTTTCTTGTAGAAAAGTCATGAAATCCAAAGAGGTCCTTACGGCAATTGGATTTTTGGGTGCTAAATATTGTACGCTTGTTGTTAGGGTGGACTGTGGATGTCTTTGTGAGATCTGAAATGTTCTGTTCCAGCTGGGAGAATTCTGAATTTCCATTGATGCTTTGAGAAAGTTTGCTTTTTGTGGGCAGCTTTGCCCATCATGCTGGACCATTGGTGCTACTTTGAACAGCTCTTTTTCAACATTCATTTTGGCTCTCAGTTTTGTTTCTGATCATGCTAGCTGCTAGAAGTATTTTTTCTTGACGAAATGAAAATTGTAGTGGACAAAAGATTATGTCAGTCTGGGGTAAGAATTTTTGTTTGCCTGATGTTGGTGAGAGTTTCATTCAATTGGAAACAAGTAGTAGTACTCATGCTGTCAATGGCCCTCGTATTTGGGGCAGAAATTTTTGGAGTGTTGAGACAGGACATCCCATGGCAACAATCAGTGGTTCTTCATTGGTGGGTCAGTCAGTTTCAAGGATAGTGGTACAGGAGAATCTGATGAAGACCAATGATAGACACAGTTCTATACCAGTCTCAAGACATTTGCTGCCTTCATCAGCAGAGTGCAAAGAAACTTGCACATGCCAGGTCTACTTGCAAATCTCCAGAATTCCACGGGGTTTAGGAGGTGTTTCGAGTTTAGGATGCTACGGATTGCACAGAAAGGGGCAGAGGAAAATAAGAGGATATGAAAAAAGCAATATAGTGACAAAACCCCGATGCGTGCATAGTTCTTCAGAGGGTGGGAATAATGATGATGCAATGGGAGGTGATCCACGGGTTCAGCAAATGCTTGTGGAGATGGTGCAAATTCAAATGGGGAAAACCCGTATGTCAGATTTTGTGGGTGAGAGATCACAATACATGCGCAGCATTGCTCAGGAAACCCATCAACAGTATGACCGCATTGCTTACCGCACAATGAAGGGTCTGGATGACACTGGTGCTCGGGTGAGTGAGTGAGTGAGTGAGGGTGGGTGTGTTCAAGCCATGTATGTGGTGCCAAAAAAATTTCATCTGATGCAATCTGCTGAGATGCTTCTTCTTTGGTAGCATGTGGCCATTCATGCCATAATAGTGCAAGCTTCTCTGATTCCTAGGGCACAGCTTTTGAGTTGGGAGAGATGAATTTTTTTGCAGGTGCTGAGGCAACTGGATGCAGATGCTCACGCCATTGAGCGAGAACTCAGGAATGCAAGAGCTGAACTTGAGGTATGACCTTGTTGCATGAGTGTCCAAACCTTCCATCTTGTTGGCTTTGTCACAATGTGGGTGGTCAAAAGTATTAGTTTTCCGAGAGTAAAAGTTTTGGCTCTGTTGTTGTTCTTGTCTTCTTTGAAGTTGATTTCAGCAGGATGTGTTTTTGAAACTTTGCAGGCACAGCAGAGGGATTTTGAGGAATTTCAGCGCATCACAGCATATTCTCGAAATGAAGGATTGTTCTTCAAGAATCTGTACCCATCTCCTAGCCGCTTTCGTTTGCAGACATCAACACTCTCGAAGGGTCCCTTCAAGGAGGTAAACCAGATGTTGGTTGTCATTGTATCTGGTGAAAGTATGAAGGCTAGATTCTCCTTTGAAATTCCTGGGTATTTTTTTCTGGGTTACTTTTTCACAATTCAGTTGAAGGTTGAATTCACAGAGGATAATTGGCATTTTGTTCTATATGGGAAAGTTTGTGATGGATTTGACATTGACATATTCCTCCTGCAGCAAGTGATTGTGGTGAAACCGAGTCGGGATTTCAGTAGCAGCTACAAGCAGGTCCTTTATGGAGGTCTTTCATTGGTCATTGTTTCGTTCATCTGGAGTTCCAGCTCAGGTAACAAAACATTGTAGAAAACACCCAATTTTTCTGCCACTGCCTAAACAGAGATGGTTAAAGCTATCATCTCTGGGGTGGAAAATTTTCCATTCCCCATTCTGATCTGTCTGCGAATTGTCAAACTTGTCCAATCGATATGACACTCATCACAAATATGTACTTAATATGCATGCAGTCATTTCACTCACTCTTTACAAAATAAACTGTGTCTAATGGGAACTTAATTGCAAGGATTTCAGTAGTGTACAGAGGCCCATAAAATGCACTTCCATTTGTTGGGTGATGTTGCTTATAAAATGATTGCTATTTCTGACCATTTCAGAGGAAATATGCAGTCAAGAAACCTTCAGTATGCAACACACACATACATATATGTGTGTGCATGTCTATGGATATGTATAATGCACATTATTGGTGGAGCTACACATGAATGATCTCATTGTGTTTTGCTGGGCAACTACTTGTTTGCAGCTTTGTTGGCAGGAACGGGTATGAGAGCTTCAAAGCTGATGAGTTACGGTATCATCATCTCTGCTCTTCTGACACAATTAGCGTATGCAAAGGTGCTAGTGGGTGAGGAGGAGGAGGAGGACAAGGAAAACAAGTCATTGGAACCACCAGTCCAATCTCAAGACTCTCAAGACGCTCATGACTCACAATGAGTGCACTTTCTGATATTCCATCTATATAACCAAAAAAAGGTCGTAGATCTCTGTTAATACTGGGGGGCAACAAAAATCTGCAAGGGAAACAAAAAAACTGTTAGTAGTAGGGCATTGATCAGTATTTATTTTTCAAGTTGGATTTGATGATCTTTGTGTAAAAATACAATTCTACTCTTTTGCTGAATAGTAGGAAAAAGCCAAAGAGGTTGGTGCACAGTATGTTAAGTTAGAGAGAATTCTTTTAGTTTTCTCTGCCAGCAGTGCATAGTGTATAAGTAGAAGAGAATCTAGGGTTTTTTTCTCTCCTGTAATTTCTTGCACACAAGCTCTTCTACAAGAAATTTCTTCTTTGAAATTGGTCTTTTTGGGTGTAGTTCCACAATGCTGAGATCCCAATCTTTGGAAGTTTGCGGGTGCATCTGCAGCAGTCGGTAATTGAAGTCTCTCTACGGTGTTCGCATATGTGTTAGCAATGCTCTTCAATGGATCTCTTTGATACTATTTTGCAAAAGTATCAACAAAATGGCTTTGACCTGATGATTCATTGACAATTCATACAATTTGTTCAGGTTTGATGGGATTATATGATGGTAGTATCAAAGAGATTTGTGAATTGCAAAAGTGGGGGTTGGGAATTCGGAGCGGCATGTTTTCACAAAGGAATTTTGGAAGTGGTAGCCACTCACAAGCATGTGTTTGAAGGTTTTCAATTTGCATGAGGAAGTTCCTTCTGCTGGAGAATTTTGTGCGTGTTTTTAATGCCTCCCTGAGCTCTAGAGGCTTCAGGTTTTCCCCATGAAATTCCATCTAAAAAAGCGGAGGAAGTGGAATCATGTTTCTATCTTTGAGAAATGAACACACTCTCTCTGGTGATTGATCAACAACAGCTTCATAGTGAGTATAATTGCATAAAACCTTTGGACTTTGGCAAAGCACTAAACAGGTACAAAGAATTGAATCCAGATCAAGCACCAGGAAGGTGGGCATTGAACAGGTGCTCCCTGCTACAAGTATACACTCAACTAAAAGGCTTCAGAAACCGGACTCAAGATGAACACAAGCATCCTGTTGCCAAATTGGGCAACCCCCACACAACAACAAAAGGTCTCAGGAATTACTGTTCATAATTCTCATGTAAATGGAAGCCACAAATACATTTCAATTTGAGTAAGATAATGTACATCAGGCTGGGAAAATTGGCAGCCAAACTTACAGTAGCAAGTGCTCCCACCACCAGGTAGATGGATGCCCAACAATTTGGAACACTTTTCCACACTCTCAGCACTCCCCAAAAAAATCAAGTAAAACCCCTTGCTTCAGAATATCTCCCTCTGCCATTTGAGGGTTGAAAGATACCCAGTATATGTTAATGTCATACACATGAAATTTTGGCTAAAGACTACGCTGAATCACTCCCCTAAACTTACAAAATGCAAAAGCCATGTTTGTGTGGCAAACACTTTCTAAACTAGTGCATCTCAAACTAACCAGAAAATAGTCATCCTTCACAATCATTGAGTCATTTTGATGTCAACATTCAGAAAATCTTCGTCGAAGTCTTTTTTGGAGCTTGATAATAGATCTGGGTTTGAAATCAAAAAGATGAGGAGGTACTCAGGGTTCTCCTCAAAGAATTGGGAAAATTCTGCCATGCTTATAACTCCTGGCTTCTTTCCATCCAATTTTTCAAATAGAAAATGCACCTACATCAAAATGCACATCCCACTCAGTGAGCATGTTGATTTGCATATTCCTCATCCAGCAAAGAACAGTTCCATTTGAGATATGCCCATATAGAATGAACTCAAGATAGTTCAACAGCTAGTTGCACTGTAGGACAATGGTGCATAGCAGGTTGACTCTGGGGCCTCATGCACGAAGACTGTTCAGGCTACTGAGATGACAAGAGCAGTATTCTGGGAAAGTAGAAAGTGTCACACCAAACCACACAGAGGTACAGGAGACAAAGACCACTGCCTAAAGGATACAGCTATCAAAGTGCCTATTGTGAAAATCAACCAATAGCAAGTTTTGGCCCAGCTGCTACATGACAGGTCGTAAAGAGACTACTAAAATTCTGTCCTTGATGTGGCCCATAGCCATACACCCCATGATGCCCAGTTTGGGAATGTATCAATCTATAGAAGAGAGAGCAAGAGGGAGAAACTTGAACCTGTTGGTTTGTGATAGAAGGAATGACTTCACGGAAGCTAGTTTGAGCCTTAGCTTTATCCAGTATCCCAGCTCCATCTCCATTGCAGAACTTGAAGGTGGCCTCAATGGCCTCTTTGAATTTGTCATGTTTGACTATGAATGCAACCCCTGCAGCATACTGTCCTACCTCCCCATCCCAATTCAGTCCACCTGTTCAGCATAATGTCCGCTATCCCCACCAGAAAAGGAGCATCGAAAAACATCAGACAGAATTGAGGTGCATCACATATTTTGAAACACAACAAAGATGCACCATGGTAAAGGCACCTGGCTGAAGTCAATAAACCCTCGGTCTGTGCGGTCAAAGTACGAAAAGACCTGCTGGAGAAGGACACAATCAGGTAGGTGTAGTGCATTAATGAAGTTCCAGTACGTAACAACACCCCTGCGTATACCCAACACATGCAGAGATCATCAGCTACAATAGGCACACAACTCATGAGGGCCTGCTCCTGACAATTGTGACCTGTGGAAAATAGTTCATGCAACAAAAGGACAATTTTCTCATCTCTTGATTGACAAGAGACAGTGTCTGAGACCCTGAAAAGTTTCAATAACAAAAAACTCTTTAAAGGAAATGTTCACCTCTTTGCTGGATCCATGGCCAGAAACTTGTGCAACCACAGTTTTGCATCCTTGAAACTTAGTTGATACAGCTTCTCAAACTTCCCAAATTCCAAAATACCAGCTTTGCTCTCGAGCTTCAATTTTACTGCCTCCATTGCCAGTGCAGCATCCTCATAACTGTGTTGAGTCACAGATACATTGAGTGCTCGTGCCATGGTGGCACGAACTCTTTCTGCAAACGCTCGTGGATTTTTCTGTTCTGCTAATGTGGGATGTATAACGGGCAGATACTCCACCTAAAAAAAAAAAAAAAACAAATTTCCCAAAATTCTCAATCACACAGCTCTCAAATCCACTGCTTATAACAAGCACATTGCCTAACAACAATATAATGCTCTATGGAAAGTTCCAAGCAGGAAAAGAACTATGAAGGCAACTCCATACCTAGTCTTCTATACCTAACTCCATCAGCTACAATGAAGCTAGTGTGTTATACTCTTGATATTACTGCACATATCTATGAAATTGCAGAGAAATCTCCACAACAAGAATTCAAGGTAACACAACAATGAGAGTACACCAACACAGTTTCTTCTACTGGATTGCAATCACAGATTTGCGGACTCTGGGACAGGCAGGGATGATTTGGATTCAGCTGGATTAGGTCTACAGCCTGCTGCAGCTTCTTGACAGAGGAAATCTCTTGTGAGTGAGAAGAAGGTAAAAGGACGGTGGTGGTGGCAAGGAAGGAAGGAAGAACTCACCGACATGAAGTTGTGGAATTGTGTCATGAGACGGAACAGAAGCCAGTAGACGACAGGGCCTTCTGCAACCCAGGAGGGATCGATGTGCACATGCGGATAGCGCATCAACATGGGCTGCACTGCATAGCCAGGAGTGAAGGCACCCGCTTTGAAGGAAACCAGAGCTTTCCCGTTGGTCGTAGTTGCTTCGGGGAAGATCATCACATGGCTCCAGTCGTTGCACATGGCTTTCCGCTTGATGGCACCCGACGCATTGCGTCGGGAATCCGGCAAATCCCTGTTGACGGCTATCACTTGCATCGCCTTCATGATGGCGCCGGCAACAGGCATCGTCAAATTCTCATGCGCTGTGACGATCACCGGCAGATGGCGGAAGAAGATGAAGAGAGGATCCGCAAAGGTTACATGATTGCTCACCAGAATCGGAGCTTCTTGCCGCGGAGCCGGTTTCCCCTTGACACAGATCCACTGAAACCCGCAGGAAAACAGTTGGATTCGCGCGCAGAACCTGACAGGCATGAGTAACACTCGTCGCCAAGTAGGGAACGGCTTCGTCAACACTTTCTTGGCCCCGAGCAAGGCGATCTTGGTGATACAGTACCCCAGCAACAACGCTGCAACGAACAACAACGCTCGCAGCAGCATCACTGGGAACAAAACAACCGTCTTCACAACCTCGTAAGTTCCTTCAAACCGGCTGTCGTTGCGGAACGGATTGAAGGTCTGATCCGTCTGCACCTCGATCGGTTGCCCTAAACCTCCTGCTCCTTGTCCCTTCTTCTCACCATTCTTCCTCATATTTCCCGTCTCCCACACACACACACTCTCTCTCTCCCTTTCTTCTTCAATCCCGCCTGTAACCTCCTATATTATGTCTTCCTCCTTGCTTCTTGCTTCTTACTCCTCTTTTATTTCATCTTCTCCACCTCTGCATCCGTTGCCGCAACACAACCATCATCCTCTTGCTCGTTTTGCTCTTCTTGTTTCTGCTCCGCTGTCCTTCTCCTGTCACAACAACCCTGCTACATACACCGAATTCTAAAACCCTGTCACTATTGCTCCTCTGCTCTTCTTGCAAAATAGTCACTCAAGCTCGTCATAATCAGCGACAAATTTACAGTCTCTTCTTGGATCCTCTTCTTCATCTCCTTCTCTACTCCTGTTTTCTCCTTCTTCTTCTCCTCGATTTCTCTTTCTTCTTACGACACCGCTGCTGCTGCTGCGACGATGATAAGCCCCGAAATCCTTGTGCGATAATCGCGCATCAAACGCGACAACGAAGAAAACACTCACAGTAATGCGCCGCTGCCGAACGCTCGGAGTTCGCACACTAATCACGGCCCGTTAATCATGAACACGAGGCACTAATTAAGATTAGTCCACGAGATTAGGGAGACGGTACATGTACTCTACACCCTAATCATGATTACGGTGCACTAATTACGATTAGTGCGCCAGATTAGCGAGAGGGTATAACCCTGGTAACCTACTGGTTACTTACTGGACTAGTAGTAGTGATCATTTCTTTTTCTTTCTTTTCTTTTTTTTTTTTTCTTTCTTTCTTTTATGTTGTCTCAGGGGAATGCATTAAATGCTGCTGATTTGGCCTATGATGAAAAAGAAATGATGGGTCAGGTTTTTTTTTCAAAATTATTATTATTATTATTATTATGTTAGAAATTTATTATTATTTTATATTCATTTCTTTTTAAAAAATCTTGCCAAATTAGGCCACTTGTCACCACTTCAAGGCATGTTATTTTATATACCCATGAGTGTTTTGGGTGTATATATGAAAAGTGTTTTTTTTTAATTTTTTAATTTTTTTTGGTGTCCATACTTTTATATATAACATACAAAGTAAAGCCAAATTTATTTGGGGTGTGTGCCTTTTTGTCTCATTATGAATCCATGGCTTTGAATTTATTTCTGAAATAGAAATGTGAGTATTTATTATTAAGGAATTAATTCTTCATTTCTCCACAATATTTTGTGAAATGAAGAAAAATCATATTTAATTTCCCATAATAATCATTTTGTAATATTTACCTAATTAATGTGAGGAATTAGGTGGTGAAAGGGGGAGGCCCTTGGGGAAGTTTTAATACCTATAATAAACTTGTTGATAATAATTTGATTTTTAGATTTCTAAAAAATGAAAGAATAATTAAAAACCTAATATGCAAAAAAAATAAAATTTGAAACTATAATGACATTTTGTCAAATGGAAAACACTAAACCCTAAAAATAAAAAATCATATTGAACCAATACTCAACTCATGTAATGTACATATGGAAAAAAAAAAAGAATTGTAGTGCAAAATATGAATTCAATAGTGATTAAGTTTGTGATGAAACTACCACCACAACAATTGATGCGGGTCGTTTCATCACATGGATGGAGCATGGATGAAGCATCAATAATGATGCTCCATATGATGGATGTAAAAACCAATCCCAAAAGTGGAAAAAACCATAAAGCTTGAAAAGACAAAAAGAAAAAAGAACCCAATTTGAATCAAATCTACAACCATGGTTAATGTCCAACCAACTCCTTTGCAACTCAAAGGAGGAGGAAAGCATAATGGTTCCAAAACACACACACACACACAACTAGCTTATGTTTCTTTTGTTTGGTTGAAAGTGTATAATGGCATCATATCCACAAATATATCTTACTTTTTTTCTTTCTTTTTTTTTAGATTCATGTTTCTTCTCAAATGAATCTAACAAATGTGAAGATCCGCAAATCCATCAAAAAGCATTGGAAGGACAAAATTGGCCAACACTCACTCGTTTGTACCTCCAAGAATATGTTATAGCATCCTTCCAAATTGTGCCAATGCTTTTTTTTTTGCTCATGTTTGAATGTCGTGTAACAAATGTGTCAAAACTTTATGGTGCTTATGACTCCATTGGAATCAATGTTGTTTCTTTTGGCGATTTTTTGTCACTAAGCAACCCCAAAAAAAATTGTAGCGCAAATCATACAAGGGAATTTTTTTGGGGGAAAATAATATTATAAAGCCATATTTCAAGTGAAAAAAAAAAAAAAAAAACTGAAATTGCCATATTTAGGTAATAAGTTTCAACATATTGCCAAAACATAGTAGGAATCTTAAATTTTTCTTACGTCCTCTTTAGCCAAATTGAAATTTAACTACATTCTCTTGTGGATGATCACCAACCCACATGACTCACAAAATTGAAAAAAAAAAAAACCCTAATAAGAATTCCTTCTTTAGGGTTTTTTTTCTCCACCATCTTTTTACCATATAATTTACATTTTCCCTTAGAAAAAATATGACTAATTTTTTTGTGACATTATTGTTGCATTTCCACCATAGCCATAAATTCTAACCACTTAAAGCTATTGGATTCATGCCAATTTATTGGTTTCAATTTCTTAAATTGGGTCTAGGGACTTGAATAGGGTTTAACCTAGGAAAATTGGGTTAGCTTGATTTTCACAATTTCAACATGTAGCAAATTGTTTGATTGCACATCTTTGATTTTATTTTTGCTTGTTCCCTAACTATTGCCAATTTCCACCATATATCTTCCCTTCTTTCATGTTTTTCTTTTTTGAGGTTTGCAAAAAATTCTAAATCCCAAAAAAAAGATGGGAACTCATTACAAAACAATGTTAAAAAATATTTTTTTCCCCAAAAGTTGGCATCATAGTGACAAAACTCAAATTAAATATTAAACTTCCGGTTGCATGTAGCTTCTATTGGTCCCAATATTGACAAAAATAAAAACCTTGGAAATAAGCCATAAACTTCCACTCAACTCTCCCAACATATGAAATATAATAAAATTTAATAAATAGTCTACAATACAAAAAACAAATGAACATGGGAAATTTTTTGGCTCCATGTCGGATACCCACCAATAATATATGGAAAGAAAGGGGAAAATATTTTATGAATATTGGAGTACATTTTCAATTTCATAAATAATTAGACTTTTTTTTAAAATGTTGAATCTCTAGAAGTTTTTTATTTTATTTTTTGAAATGTCAATTTTTTAAAAATTACAAATAAAATACAAAAATTGGTGGAAACCCAATAGCTTCTTGTTGCAAGCCAATCCGCCATTACAAAGTAGGTATACAATAATTGACAACATTTCTCTTCCTATCTTATAATTTGATCGAATATTATTTTATCTATTCATTTTGGAAAAAAAGAAATAATAATAATTTTTTTGTAAGAAGTCTCATTATGTTAAAATTTCATAGGTAGTCAAGAGAAAGTTGCCTATATTCATTGCCAAAATTCCATAAATTATATAGTTTTTTGCTATTGAAGTGAATTTTTAAAAAATAAAATAATTATTTTAACACCCAAGTCCCAACCTTGAAAAAGGCAATACGGTGTGAGGATTACAATTATGTAAACTCTAATAACAAATTGTGATACCTAATATGAAGAAAATTAACAATCTTTTTTGTGAACAAAGTCTTCAATATTATTTGAAACACCCACCAATTTCAAAATAACAAGTGCATATAACAAGACCCCACTAGCCATATCCATCCTCAATTTACATTTCAAAATTAATTTAATATTGATCAAAGACAAAATAAACAACCTAAATCATGTGTTACAAGAAGTGTTTTCATATTCACATAATCCTATTATGTACAAGTTTAGCCAATCCATGTATGGGCTCTAAGGAAAAGATATCAAATGTGTAATAACACAATTAAGCTTCCAAAGCATTTTAAAATTAGAATGATTATTTTTATCTCATTGCAATCATGCTCTTTTTTGGAAAAAAGTCACCTATAAATTTGAAAAGTTTTAAAAAACTTGCCAAATTTCACCACAACTACTTAGAACATGAAAGGATGCTAAGGATTTTTTCTACTTTCATATTTTGAATATTGCCAAATTTGGCTAATTAATAATCCTATGGATGATTGCCACTTGGAGCACAAATTTTTATTTTATTTTTTCAATTTTGGGATGTTGATCGAGTAACGATTTGTGCATAAGCATATTTAGCCAAATTTTGGCAATATTCAAAATTCAACTAGACAATCTTAAGCACCATTTCATATCTAGCCATTTGTGACAAATTTTTGGCAATTTTTTTCAAAACGCGAATTCGTAGTAAAATAATTTGTTTTCAAAATATTTTTCACAAAATGGTGAAAGTTTGCCACCAAAAAAGAAACTCCCCACTACTTGAGCAACATTGCAAAATTGAAGAAAAAAAAAACTCTAGAACATGATCGGGAAATCATCCAAATACCAAATTCTATTCTTAGTTCTCTGGCCTTAATTGACATCCCACAATTAATATGTTCTTAAAAATGTAAATGAAAATAATGTACACATGGTATAATTTTAAACTATATTTAAAATTACTTTTGGTGGATTATTTAAAGAGAAGGGTATTATAACTTTAAGTAACACTTGAAGCTTTCAAATATGAATATTTCTTGACTATAAAACTCTCCCATGCAAATTTATTGATTTTGCTTCTTTTTAAGGGTAGTTTGTCAAGCAAGATAAAATTTCTTAATAATGAGAGTCCCCAAGTTTGCCAAGGGTTATTAGATGGTAATCTAATTTTTGTTTAGATTATTGGCATAAAATCTTTCATTAAATTAAAAACAAGTGTGCTTCCTTAATTCTTCATCCTTAAATCTACCATTCAAAAAACATCAATAACACCAATGTTTTCTTAATAAGAACCTTCCCATCAAGCATATACCCAAATACCTTGGCGGCTTCAACATCAACACATGTTTATCAAATAATTAAATATTAAAAAATTCAAAAGGTTCCATGTTTTTTTAAAAAATAATATTCTCCTAGATTCCTTTATTTTCCTTCACAAAAAATTTGTTGTTTGGAGAAAAAAAATTAAAAATTAAAAAAAATTGTTGAAAGTTTCAACAAATTCTACAAATAATTTAATTAGTGTCAAAGTTGCCAAGGTACTAACTACTACAAGAGAGAGAGAGAGAGAGACATTCCATTCTTCCCTATGGTTGCCAAAAAAAACAAGTCTTGTAATTTGCATAATGTTATAATTTTTTTGTTCCTTGAGTTCTAAGTTTGTAACCCATGGTTTGTCTCTATTTTAAAAATCATGGTGAGATTTCCCTCAATGATATATGTGACACATCTCAAACAAACCTCAATTGGTTTTCTAATGCTTAAAATTTCTTCATTCATGGAGAATGAACTTAAGTGAAGCTTCTTTTCTAACTACTCATCTAATTAACAAGGCTTATGAGCACCAAGACTATTCTCTATTATCAACACGCCCGAGTTGGTTACCAGACATAACTTACGGTGCAAAGGTTTGATACCCAAAACCAGCTTGTTCATGGATGAAAAAGTTTCATAACCAGCTTGTTCATGGATGATAAAATGCGTAACCCATCTTCTTGATGGATGAAAACTCATAACCTATGTCTGTCCGGATGAAGTTTGGAAGGAAAAAAAAAAAAAAAAATCTAAAAAGGGAGGAGAGGTGATGATGCATCAAGGAGCAACTAATCAAAAACGAGGGTGGCTCAAGTAAAAATGACCCAAAGAAATGTCGGGTAAGTTGTATATATGCATGCACGGGGAAGGCAATTATTAATTATAAAACAAAAAATCCTTCAAGATATTATAACTCTATAAACTAAACTCAAGTTTCAACACAAGCCCTAAATATCATCATCTTTTTTTTTTGCAAAAATCCTCATATAAAAATAGACCTATTATTATTATTATTATTATTATTATTACTACTACCTAGGGGCCTATAAAAATAATCCCTTTAAGCTACTATACTCTATAATGAATCTCAACACAATATTGTTGCCCTTGGTAGCCAAGGCCCATAAAAAATAGACCTATTATTATTATTACTACTACTACCTAGGGGCCTATAAAAAAATCCCTTTAAACCCTAAACCCTAAACCCTATACTCTATAATGAATCTAAACACAATTCATTAAAACCCTAAACCCTAAAACCCTAAAACTCATCATCATCATCATCAGGTGTGTCATAAGACTCTGAGCTTCTTCATAAATTTCAATTGATTTCAGGTTTTTTTAGGCTCTGTGATTGTCTCTAGTGTTCTCATGGCTTTTTGTTGGCTTTTTTTTGGTTTCCAGAAGAATCATGTAATTCAGGGCACATGAGGCTACAATTTGGAGCAGCTCAGATTACTAGAGACTCCTGGGCTGTGTAGCTAGCTGATCATGTGCAGCAGCAAACAAATGCCAGTCTGATTTGACAGACATTGCTCATGAGAAGAAGGATGGTGAGATGAGATGAGATATCATGATTTATGCTGAAGAGATCATGTAGCTGTTGCTGCAGTTGGAGTTGGAGTTGGAGTTGGATTGGACTCCATCAAAGCTTTTTCTAGGAGATGAACAAGAATGTAGGAAGGAGGTTGAGGGAAAACTGGCCAATCTCCAGGGTTTTGTGGAGGGAGTTAAACTTTGAAGCTGGCTTGCAGGAACATACAACTTGGCAATTAGAGTTGGTGATGGCATATGTGAAAAGTCAGCTTGAGTGATGAGCCTGTGGTGTGGAGGGAGCTGGAAGAAAAGATTGCTCTTCTGATGAATGAACTGGAAGAATTGAAGGCCTTGGTGGCTGGCAGCATGGATACAATTGGAGCTCAGGAACTTAATGTGAGAGTATCCAAGTATTTTGATGCACTTGCTGATCAGCTGAAATCTTCTTGCTCTCCAGATCAAGATGAGTGTGTTCATGATCTTAGTAGTCAACTTGAGCAGGAGAAAGTGCAGCTCATGGAAACTCTGGTAAACCAGCAGCTATTTGCTATCAAAGCGCTCGAAGATTTGCAGGCAGCTCTTGAGGAAGAACTGGAGGCAGCAACTAGTTGCCAGGAGGTGGACAATTGACAACTCCTCCTAAACGTATCAAAGATCATGAGACTGATTTAATGAAGTTCTGCAAGGATCTAGGAGAATCTTCCAGAGAGCAAACTCTTGAAGTGCCAGAACTAGTGCCAGAAAATTTCCAGGAAGTCCCAAAGAAGGTTACTAGTCAGGAAGTGCAAGTAGACGATGAGGCTCAAGTAGATCTTTTGTTGCCATCTGAGTCCTTAGAAATTGGATCACGGAGGTCAGAAAGGATTAGAATTTCAAGAAGGAATGAAGGGCAGAAGATGAAGAAGACTTGCACTCGATGGACATCTGAAGAAGATGATGCATTGAGACAAGGCATCTCAATATTTGGCAAAGACTGAGTTCGAATTTTGAGTACTTTTTGGATGTTTTCAAACAGAGTGGTCATGATAGAGGGGGGTCTAAGATGGAGATGGAGAATGATGCCAAAGTCCACAACAGGGGAAGGAAGCAAGAGGCTCAGAATACATTCATTGCCCATGGTGTCAAAACATGAGGTTTTTGGCTGAGGGATAGCTCCATGCAGACTTATGTGCAGTGAGCTATGGTTTCTTCTATTTGTGGGCAATTTTTCTGACACACTGGATCAGAGCCTCCTTGACAAATTTGATGGCAAAACACTTTGAAGGATCTCCCCGAGGAGAAGAACCCTAGGGTGTTCCGCCAGGGGGAGATCTGCCTATGTTTACATGTTCCTACATTCCCATAAAAAGAGAGTCGATGACATGCAAGCATGGAAGTTACTGTTCCTCTACTCATCATGGGTTCTCCTGAGGTTAGGGAACACCCCTGGGACTCATGGTCTCAGGTGGCTCTCCTTAGGAGAATCCAGTCGATCAGGAACCTCCCCTACAACTTACACATCACACATCTTGTCTTGAAATGCACTTGCAGCAAGCTGCAATGAGGATAAGCGCATGATCTTATCAAGGACCAAATGAGAGGAAGAAGAAATTTAGGGTAAATTCCAAACTAAGTCTTGCAATTGCTTTCATGTAACTTCATGTTGTATTTTAAATGGATTTTGGCATTCAATCACATGCTGTGGGTTGTACACAAATTAATCTGTTTTGTTGCCTCCCAAGTTTTGCAATCAATAAATACATGCTGCCTGAAAGAATTCAGAGGTTTTTCAAGCTGGTATGTTTCAAGGTCTTCAAGCTGTCCAGCTTGAAAACCCCAGGAAGTGTTAATCATGATCATATGTTGCACAGAAGAAGAACCTTCAAACATTGTGATTATGGTGTTTTTGTAACTGGCAAGACTGCATGGCATCATACACATTAGCTTAGTACTGCAATTCTTTTGGAAGGGATTCCAAGTTCTTAAGAAACCTAAGTAACAATCTTACTAGCTAGCTAAGCTAGCAGCATCAGGCATTTTTTCTGATCTCAAGTGCTGCCGGTCTACACCAGCTCCACCTAGCCTGTATGCATGCGACGACTCAGCTGGTAATTCCTTTGGTACATTATGCACCAGCCCAAGTTTAGTCTTTGTTGCATAGTAGCCTCCCAAAGTATCAAGAGTAGTGTAAATGTTGCCTGGTTGTGCTGCTTCCCAACCGTTGTCTAGACGGACAATCTTCCCGGAACTGGGTTTCTCGAATAAAACTGATACGAAAGACTTGAATCTCAAATTGAAAGGTATCACCTGCATGAAGAATCATTATACATGTGGAGTTTAAATCATTTGGAGTCAGGATCAGCAGATTTCTGAATAAGCACTCCCAAGATCAATCGAGATCATTTCCATGACCAGAGATCTAACTGCATAATCTGATCAACGTGTTGCTCAATTTTTCTTGGGTTGTTTTCTCTCTCTCTCTCTCTCTCTCTCTCTCTGTTTGTGATCTCTTTTCTCAACAGTTTATGCTTGGAATCTGTATATGATCAGGGAGCTGTCTGCCTTTGGATGAAGTCAAAAAAGACCTTAGAGTTCGCTAGTCTTATAACAAATGCAGCAAGTGAAAGAAATCAGCGATGGAAGATTTGTGAGAACTTGGAGTTTTAAAAACGCTTGATTAAAGACTTACGCTTACGCCAGGTTTGTCGGTGTCGGCTTTCAGGAACACAAAGTCTGCATACCGGGTTGCCCAATCCTGGTATCGACTGTCCAAGTCTAGTTGCCAGGGCAATGAAGATCCATAGATTGCGAGCACAAGCTGCCACCAAACCAAACCAAACCAATCCAAAAAAAGTAAAAAACACATCCCCAAAAGTCAGGCGCTCATCATCATCATCATCATCATCATCATCACTGCTCGTCCCGTATCGATCAAAAATCAATAAGCCAGATTCACAGAAAACCATTGAAAGAGGAACTAGATCGACCAGCACTAGGTGCTAGCCAGCAGCAAGCAACAACCCATGATGACTTACCACTTTATCTTTACTGCCAGCCCGCACCGCAAGCAAATCCTCCCAAGTAGCAATGCTGTTCACAACACCAACAGACAACTCTACACCTGTGGAGAGCATCAATGCACCAGCAGAACTCGAAGCACCAGCTACAGCAGCAACAGCAGCAGGATGAGCATAGACATTGATCAGAGAAACACAACAGATCACAAGCTGCAAGAGCACAACACAAACCAGCTGCACGGAAGACAAACCCATGATGCAGATTTCCAGCACCCAATAATATTACAATTGCAGCAGCAGCAGCAGCTGCTGTTGTTGTTGTTATATCTAGTGATCTTTCAAACTTGTGTGTACTAACTGATCTTTCTAAGTACCAGAGAATTTTGAGCTTATGTTCCCAGGCAGTGAGTGTCCAGTTTGTAGATTAGGGAACTGGGACTCTAGGTTTTGTGATGGAGGTGGAAAAGTACAAGAATCAAGCAGTTGCTAAGCTAGCTAGCTAGCTTCTACAACACGGACTCTTCATGGGACTGTGAGTTATTAATAGCTGATTTCCAACTGGGTTTGCACCAGTACTTAATCACAGTTCTATTAACAAACAGCTACATGCTATGTTATATTAACAGATCTAGAATTAGTGGGTGTTACTATAGACATAGCATGCTATCTTGATTTTAGAGTATGCATATCTAGTATGCCTATCTTATAGATCTAGAATTTTATGGGTATTAATAATATAGATAGCATGCTCTCTAGATTTAGAGATGGGTTATGTACATAGTGTGCTATCTAGATCTAGAGATGGGTATGTACATAGTATGCCTATCTAGATCTAGAGATGGGTATGTACATAGTATGCCTATCTAGATCTGGAGATGGCTATTAATACAGAATATAGTACTATGCTATCTAGACCTAGAATTGGTTATTCATATATATCTAGCAAAATGCTATCTAGATCTAAAAGTGGGTATTAATATAGATACTAGTGCTATTGAGAGATCTAGAGATGGGTAAATGTAGATTTACCCATGCTATTTAGATCTAGAAATGGGGATAGCTAAAACCCTAAACCCTAAACCCATAATTAAAACTCTAGAGCTAGAGGGTTTTCTTATTATTATTATTAGGTTAGCTAGCTGATCGTGGCAGTTTTAGGTAGCCCTTTCTTAGAAGCTTAGTTGTTGTTTGTTGGTGTGTACATTAAGAATATAGATATGACCGTTTTGTCCTCTTTACTTTAAATTGGGAACGAGCATTGGATTCTTTGGCCATTTTTATAGGTATCTGCTTGAAGCCTTGAGGGATGATTCTTATCATCAGTTATCTTGCTTTTTTTGCTTTTACTCTCGCTTTTTCTTTTCAAGAAATTATTCTTTATTTTCTTTTAGATCATTCTTGTGTTCGTGTTTATGCCCGGGGAAACTCTTTGTACAGAGACCCTAGATGTGCATAGTCCCAGATAATTAGTACTTAGTATAAACTCCAGTTCACAACTGATCTTTTGCAAGCCTTTGGATGATTCAGTTGAATAAATTATTAGTACATTTTGTATGGTAGTTGAGGACCATGATGGTTAGTTGAATCTTTGGGAGATTGTGCAGCATATGGTATCCTATGCAATGGTGGGCAATTTTCTTGTCATTCATATGTGAATTTGAGGGATCAAAACACTGGACTTGGGGGGGGGGGGGCATCTCTGGGAATTAAGGTTCAAAGTTCAAACTAGTGTTGGGCTATGCTCACTTTTCAGAGAATCATCGATTTCGATGCTTAAACAAGCTTTGAAGAATTGGCCTGATTCTTTAACAAGACTTTATTTTTAACTTCAAGTGACCGACTAGGGTATTAAATTTTTTTGAGGAAAAAATAAGTCAGTTCTCAAAGTACAAGCTCTCACAAATTTAATAACCATCAGTGCTCACAAGCCGGGTATCAAAGTTTAATTTTTTACTTAACAATTTTTTTAGTTCTTAAATTTTTTTTAAATTCACGAAAATAATTGAAATAGTTAGTGAAATCACAACCCTAGCTAAAAATATGAGCCCATAGCCTAGTAGAACTGTAAAACTTAACCTAAAAATCTAAACCTAAACCTTACCCATCACCCTAGATCCTAAACCTTACCTATTAAATTTCATGGAAAATAAAATACCAAATCACCATAATAGAATAAGAAGCCTATACTTGCCCAACACTTGTTCAAACCAAGTAAATAATTTTCGAAGATGATGTTTTCAGTTTCCCTACCTTTGTGGAAAGTTTATCCATGCCAACTTGGAAATGTAAATGATGAATACTAGTGAAAGCCTAAATTCACTATACTATACTTGCCTAGCTTTATGGTATGATATGGTTCACCATTTGCATAACAACAAAGCCATATATTATGGTGGTATTCATTACATCAACAGCAATATTCATTACATCAATTGACATGGGGCATGTACAATTGGGCTAGTATCACAAGGAACATCACTCCCTCAATTTGTTATACTTCTCAAACTTCAGGACAAATGAAGGACACATTTAAGAAAAGTTTTTCACTACGAATACAATCCTCACTTTGTCTTGTAATATTAAGTTTTAAATTAAATTAAATTAACAAAAAATATAATGGTTTACAATAGATTCTTGTCCCATTATCATTCAACTCAATACAAGGACAAAAACCAAAAGAGATTATGTGTGTACAATTGCGGAATCTTTAAACCCACAATTTACATACCCAATCAACACATGAAAGAAGAATTTTTGAGTTCAAATCCTAAGTCAGATACATAAGATTGTAGTGCCATAGTAAGCAAGTTCAGTGGTTCGGTTCCAAATATTTCATATATTCTCTCCTGAGATTCTAGCTAATCAAATTAAGAAATTGTTAGGTATATTTGTTGCATAAGTTCACCTCGATAATTTCTCAAAACTACTGAATTTTTTTCTCATAATTATTTAATGCCAAACTTGCTAGTTTACTATGGTATGGACTATGCCATACCTTATCTTGTGGAAGTATTAATTGTATCTATTAAGGGGAATGAAGTTGTTAATGACATGGAAAGTAGTAAAGGAATGAGTCTCTCTAATACAAACCTTATTGTTGACATTCTTGATTTGGTATGCACATCTTTTTATTCAATTCTTTCAATGGGTTCTGTCAAGTTTACCTTTCATTAGGATGTGCAATAGGACATGACCCAAAAGATTGCAGCTTGTGTGCTCTCAAAGGCATATATAAGAGAAAATGTCAAGGTTGGTCACATGGACCATATGAAATATCCTTAGGGCATACCCAATGTAAGATGCAATCCTTGGGGTTGAAATTCTATTTCATTGCAAAGTATGTCCCAGTTAGTAATTGCAAGATTGATCTTGTAAAAGTGTAGCAATCTTTCAAGTTAGCAAATATGGATATGTCAATGTTTCAAGAAATGCAACTTGAAAGGTGTGTGCAAGTTTTTAGCATACCCTTATGATAATGTTCTTGGTTGTTGTGCACAAATTTCTTTGTAGGAAACACCATTAAGTACCACTGGGGCCATAGCCTATTCTGGGCAATTTGTCAATGCTTCGAAAATCTCCACACAAGGCAAGTTGAACTGAACAATATGGGCTTATAATGTGTTTCCATCTTTCATTCCATTAACACTCTAGTTACATCTTCTCCAAATAGCCATGAAAACTGCAATGATATGTTCCAACATCATCAATCATGTGACTTTTGTTTGAAATTTTGGCCAATAAACAAAGTATGGAGTAAGGGGGGGGTATAAGTGGTAGTTCTTAAATATTGTGACACATTCAAAGGATTTGTGTGAGAAAAAAAAAAAATTACGATGAAAAGAATTTATTATTCCAACTCATCAAAACAAAAAATAATCAAGGCCATTTACATGGAAAACCCAAGCAAGCAAAGTGGTGGATCACCATCTCAAGCTATTAACAAATTCCATGAATCTTGTCACTCAAATGTTGTTAGAAAAAAGGTGTTTGAAACCTATTAATTTTCTCAATGTTTTAAAAATGTACAAAACAATGTTGGGAATTACAAGCATTGTATTTTGATCACCAAAGCTGTGATTTGATATTATGGGTTGTATTTGATATTATTGCTTTCAATTTGGAACTTACAAATGGTAAGTTCATGTATGAACATCATATTTTAGTTATGAAAATCATCAATTACAATCACACACAATCTAATTCATTTTTGTCAAATAGCTATTGTGGAACTCAATCTAGTTAAGAGGGAATATCATGGTTCAAAACAATTGTTGATGGATATGTATATTGATATGATGCTTTCAATGTTGTTGAGTACATCCCCAATTGTTGATGGATATATATATTGATATGATGCTTTCAATGTTGTTGAGTACATCCCCAATTGTTGATGGATATGTATATTGATATGATGCTTTCAATGTTGTTGAGTACATCCCCAATTGTTGATGGATATGTATATTGATAGGATGCTTTCAATGTTGTTGAGTACATCCCCTATTTGAAGTAGGTGACCGTGCTTCAAGGGATTGACATCTCTTTACAATTGTTGCACAATCACATGTCCCAATTTGTTACAACAATAACCAACAAACACAAAACAATTGTATTTACTCCAAATTTAGATAAATATGTGACTAAAAACTTGATGGATGTTCTCCTTATAATGCCTTGAGAAGATGGGATTCAACAATTCAAGCTATTATGATTGTGAATTGAGATTATAAGTGACAAAACCCATATTTACATACTCGGTAGTTATTTTTTTGTGTTTAGTAATATTTTCACATTACGTTTTGTATTGGCCCATGTTTTTTATGTATTATACACCAAAAGTTAATAACAAGAGGTTGATATGTGTGATTTCTACACATGATATGCTTATTGGAGGAATAGGCACTCAACTACTATGGACCAATTTTATTTCATAACATGTTTTTGTTAAAATGTATTATTGTTGTTGTTTAACATAATGTTCATGAATACTTTTCATTATCATAGATATGGCTCCAATCAACCTTTTTTTTATTCACATTTTTTTGCTAAAAGCAATTTAAATCAAAAAATTAAAAAATGAAGTGAATTTGGAGACTTTTCCATTGCCAAAAGTGAGGGAATTTCTTTTTGTTAAACTCAATATTTGGTTTCAATGTGCTCTTGTAAATACAAGATCTCTAACATTGGAATGGGCGATTGTAGAGCTTTTTGCAACACCTTAACATTATGAAACGTTCAAAGCAATATGATTCCCCACTTGAATTGAATTGAGTTTTGAAGCAACTTGTCTTTCAAAGAAGAATAAATGCATGGAGTAGCTAGACTCACTTTTATTCACACTAGTGTGAACCCGGTGCATAATGCACCCGTCGAGCTCAGTTCCCTGTATAATAGTTGCTGAGATTGTATCCGAATATGCAATTATTTGTCTCGGTGCAAAATGTCTATGATAATAACGAATATGAACAGGAGGGTGACACTGTTATCTCTACTGGGATGTCAATGAGCATTGTAGCTATCTCTTGTCAAACAGGGTCTCACCAAGCATATGGAGCTTCTGAACATTTTATCCTATTTCAATCAGTTGGTAGGGGAAAAGATGGCAAGTGTTTATTGCGGCTTGGGTATTACGTCAAACATTTTGTTGCATGGTATGT
Source organism: Sphagnum contortum (assembly GCA_963920785.1). Classification (NCBI taxonomy): domain Eukaryota; kingdom Viridiplantae; phylum Streptophyta; class Sphagnopsida; order Sphagnales; family Sphagnaceae; genus Sphagnum; species Sphagnum contortum. Next base: position 19,410,209 of record OY987278.1, read on the forward strand.
CTGATGTGTAGATAGTTTCGCAACGATGGGGATCGTCGAGTGTTGAGGAACATGGGTCTACAGTTAGGGTTTGGAACAAGATGAATATTTCTTCTTCTGTGTTTTTTGCGCAGTGGGTATTGTCTCAAATCGATGATGATCTTTTGTTAGCCATATCCGAGCCTTCCGTCTCACTGCTGCCAAGCTCTTCCTCGATTTAGTGTGAGAACTTCTGTTTTTATCACAAAGAGCTTAGGGTGGGGTTTCAAGCCCTTTCATGGGTTGCTTTGATGTCTTGCCAAGATCTTTCTTGGTCAAGAGTTCTCATGCGATGATGATCTTTGAGAGGGTCTGGAAGTGAGGAGATGTATTTGGCGGCGACGATGACAAAGCAACCGAAAAAAACAAACACTGCCTGAGATTTGCGCGCTCATCCTTCACCACTGCATCTCGCTTCTGTCGTTCTTCTCCATCTCAATCAGTGTTGCTGGATCCATTTTCATTGTTCTTCCTTTTCAGTGATGTTTTATCACTCCTGCAATATATCCATCCTCTGACCTTCGGGAATACTTGCCCTCATGCTTCCTGTTTTCTCTACAAAATTGTCTTGATGTCTTGCGTTAGCATAGCTCCTTGTGATATTGTAAACAGAAGGAAACAACCTTGGCAAGGATCTGAAAGAGGAAGGTCATTAGAAAGCACCGCTGAAACTCAGCTTGGCATCTTCTATGAGTGACAATCTCAACACTTGATATGAGCCAAGATTTGGTTTCAAGTCCTCTGCTGTATTTTTAGCTCAATGTAAGACTACTGCAAGGCACAGGCAGTCCATGTTGTGATGTCCTCCTAAAACATTTTTGGAAACACAATTGAGAGTCTGCAATTTTTTTTTAAGATCCTCAAATTCTTTGAATGCCTATTTTTAGCTTTCGAATTCTTGAGTCTACAGTTCAGAGATTCTCTTGCATCCTTGAGTCTGCAATTCAGACATTTTCGAATATTCTTGAGTCTGCAATTTAGAGATTTTGGAATTCTTGAGTGCACAATTCAAAGATTGTCACATTCTTGTGCGCATTTCAGAGATTCTGGAGTCCACAATTCAGCAATTTGTGAATTCTTCTGTGCCCATTTCAGAGACTTTGCAATTCTTTGAAAGTCTGCAATTCTTCAGAGACCTACCTATTCTTAAATGATTGATTGAGTGCACATATTCTAAAAATTCAAAATTCTCGAGTCCAAAACCTCAGAGATTCTCAAATTCTTCTGGAGTGTGCATTTTAAACATTCAGAGGTCCAGGATATTTTTTCCAACACAATAATTTTCCAAATTGATGTTGCAACTGGGGAAGGCAGCAGATGGCTTCTTCTGAGAACACAACACCAAAGAAAACCATACCAATTGCACAATGCAAGTTCTTGGTGAGATTCTGGAGTTTCTTAAAGTCAAGATTACTACTATGGGGTGGTGGGCTCAGGAGTCCCAGACCTTGAGAGAAGCTTGAAAGCATTGATTGTCAAAATTCTGAGAATTTCCTGCACAATCACATGAGAATTGCAAATCGTACACCAGATTCATACCCTGAGAGAATGGATGAATTCTTGAGTATTTGTTGCAGTGGCAATCATCTGATCCCAAGTGACATGTCTTTTCCCTATGACCGATTCTGCTGCAGAATTGTCACGTCATAGACAGACAGGACTAAGTGAATTAATATATTAGATTGGTTAGTTCAATGGTTTATGATGCTCCTATTTTAGTTATGATTTTTGCAAGCAACACTTTGAACTTGCAAAAGACACAAAGTCTTCGATTACTTTTTCATAAAAATGACATGAGTTCATAAGAAGGGATTTATCAATTACTTTGGAAATAAAATTCATAAGCGTTCAAAAATTTAATTAACCGCACAAAAATCTAATTTTGAGAATATTTATGAAACAAATGTTTAACATGATAAAATTAAAACATGTTGTTCATTATTAAATTTACATATCAATCATCTATCAAATTTTGCCATGTGCATAAATCATCAAATAAACATACACACACACACACACACACACACACACAATAACAATTTGTCCCAAAATAACACCCTTCAAACGTAGGGCTACTCTAGAAAATACAAAGAGGAAGGATCTCTAACATTATGAACTGGAAAAATAGTGGCTTCATGGATGAAATATCTCCGAGTAAGCTTCACATTATCAACTCTAGTACAGTGCCTTCATGGATGTAAGACCACCTCCCTCTGAGGTCCTTCTCCTCCCGGCTCTTCACGGTTTGCTGCAGATGCGCATGGAGCTCGCGAACGGAGAGCTTGCACGCACCCGCATCTCATGTTTGCGCCTTGTGGGTCGTGGCTACAGAAGGTAATGGAGCTTTTCCCTTCTTCTTATGGAAGCATTTGTTTCCCAAAAAAAATTCTTTAAACGATTTAGTAAAGAATCAGCCCCTGTTTTTTTGACTTGACGCTCTGAAGCTCTGAAGGTCTCTGTCTGGGTAGTTAGGTATGTAATTGAGCTCTTTCATTTGATTGGGTTTTTTCCTTTCCTTATTTTGATCTCCGATCTCACTTTTTTCATCAAAAGCTGGCCGTTTTTCCTCGTGAGATTTGAGCATGAATTTTAAGTTTAAGAGTCTGAACAATCTGAATTTTGCTTTATGATAAGGTAAGAACTCCTGTGCTCCTTTTGCATGTCAGTGTTTTCTGACATTGATTACTTATGGGTGCTCTCCAGAATAGGAAATCTTGTGACATCTGATTGATCTTCTTCTTCTTCTTCTTCTTCTTCTTCTTGCTGATGATTTTTTCCTCTCCTTGGGTTTTGCAGTAGGAGGAGCCATGAGGATGTTAGAGGTTGTTCTGGTATTTTGTTTGTTTCAAGGGGGAAGAGCAGCAGAAGTGGATGACTTGCCAGGATGGATGGGGGAAGTGCAGCCTACAGAGAAGAAGGTAGAGATCTCTGGAAGGATAGCACAGGTGGGAAGTAATTTCTTCGACCCCACATCGGTGATACAGATCTCATGGAAACCCCGAGCTTTTCTAGCCAAACAATTTCTCACAGATTTTGAGTGCAATCATGTGATTCACCTTGCAAAAGACAAGCTGGAGGAATCCATGGTCGCAGACAATGAATCTGGCAAGAGTGTGAAGAGCGAAATCCGGACAAGCTCGGGAATGTTTTTGATGAAAGGACAAGATGAAGTGGTTTCACGAATTGAGGATCGAATTGCAACCTGGACTTTCTTGCCAAAGGAAAATGGAGAGGCAATGCAAGTCCTGAGGTATCAACATGGGCAAAAGTATGAGCCACATTTTGATTACTTCCAAGACAAGAACAACCAAGCTCTTGGAGGTCACAGAATTGCGACTGTGTTGATGTACCTCTCAGATGTCATCAAAGGAGGTGAGACTGTCTTCCCATCTGCTGTAGAGGAAGACAATGATGGAGGACTCATCAAGGATGATTCATGGTCTGATTGTGGGAAAAGAGGATTAGGTGTGAAGCCCATGAAGGGTGATGCATTGCTTTTCTTCAGCTTACATCCTTCAGCTGAACCAGATCCAATGAGCTTGCATACGGGCTGTCCTGTCATAGAAGGCGAGAAATGGTCTGCCACAAAGTGGATCCATGTTGCATCATTCGAGAAGCAGAGACCGAAAAGCAGTGATTGTGTGAATGAGAATGATAAGTGTGAGGAATGGGCAGCTTATGGTGAGTGCAAGAAGAATCCTGCCTACATGGTTGGCACTCCAGATTGGCCTGGTGCATGCCGGAAAGCTTGCAAATTATGCTAGACAGGGTAAATATATATGTGCATCTTTTTGTTTGAGATTGACACTAGGTTAAAAGTGTTAGGGCGTTTAGTAGGGTTTGGTGTTCCAACAATTGTACTGTTAGCATGATAATTGAAGCTTTTTACATGAGGGTTCAGTGCTCCAATGATTGCACTATTAGCATGATAGTTGAAGCTTTTTTATTAGCGTTTGGTGCTCCAACAATTGCACTCTTAGCATGATGGTTGAAGCTTTCTAGTAGGATTTGTTGCTCCAACAGTTGCACTGTTAGCATGATAGTAGTTGAAGCTTTTTATTAGGGTTTGGTGCTCCAACAATTGCACTATTAGCATGATAGCAGTTGAAGCTTTTGATTAGGGTTTGGTGCTCCAACAGTTGCACTATTAGCATGATGGCAGCTGAAGCTTTTTATTAGGGTTTGGTGCTCCAACAATCACACTTTTTAGCATGACAGTTGAAGCCTTTTTCCGTGAAGCTCAAGAGTGGTAAAATGCCCGGTACTGAGGATTGGAAGTGGGAGGTATTGGCTGGTATATTTGTGAATGGAAGAAAAATCCTCCCGCATGTGCATCAGTCTGGTATCACTCTGGATCAGTGAGTGCTACTCCCCTCTCTTCTCTTCATGAAGTTTTTTTTTGACGTAATCAATTTCCAGGTTATACCAGGCGAGTGTAGGATGGACTACTTTATGCATGACCTACAGAACTATGAGGTGTGTGTTGTATATTATGTTGATGGTGGATTTCCTTTGAGAGAGAGAGAGAGAGAGAGAGCATTGACATTCTAGTCTTAACTTGTTGAGCAAGGTTTCTGCTTTCTGTGCTTGCCCCTTTTTTATCAGGTTTCAAGTTTCAACTCTGTCATTCTTAATAGGTCTATTTTTATGTGAGGATTTTTTGAAAGATGATATTTTGGCTTGTGTTGAAACTTGAGATTAGTTCTAGAGTTATGGTATCTTGAAGGATTTTGATTTATTTTAAAGGATTTTTTTGAAGATTAGATGTATTTTTTGCATGGTGAAATAATGTTTGAGTTTTTATAATTCTTCTTCTTTTGCCTTAAGATAATACTTTTAAAATGTAAATGGCAAGGCATGCCACAGCATAACCGACACACCCCTTGTTTAGAAATAGGTCAATTTCTTGGAAAGAAAACTGGAAGCCTAACAAATTCATGACTTTTATCAAAGGGATGTTTATATTTACTCTAGAGTTGCTCACATATAATGGGAAAGAAATGTCATGTGGTCACTAGCTTGGAAAGCAAGGGGACCAAATGTAGCGAAGCTTATAACCCCATACTCCAAGCCTTGCTGAACATTTCATGATATTGCATATCATGTTCATTTAGTGCATATGTTGGATCATGAAATTGAAACAATTCTCTTCCAACATTGCCACCAATTTCATCTCTTGCCTCTTATATTGACACCACTTATTTTTCTTTGCATTAATTAGATGATGGGTGCCTCCCAAGTTTCACTTTTCTTTTTTCTAATGGACCGTTTTGATTGGTTGATGCGTATGAAAACTAAACCTTTGGAGCCTCCCCAAAAAATGCAATGCTCGCCCTTTGACCCACATCTATAGGTGAATAGATAACAACTTTCAAGCAAAACATATGGGATAAAAGTGTGGTGCTATTTCGAACATCTTGGAGAACACCTTGAGAACTTGATGGGCACACATGGGGAACAAAAAAAAATCAAAAAATCCTTGTATTTGTGAATTGTGGACATATTCTCTAGATTTATCCAAAGTCTATGGCTTCAAGCCATGTATAGTTGTGTGCCCTAATTTTTTGAGATATGAAATAACACATAATCCAAAGGTTCAGCAAGTTAGTGAGGCTTTTTCCTTCCCTTACAAAATACAAGTCTAATTGGACTCCCTTGGAAATGTTATGTAGTACCCATGAAGCATTGTGATTTGGAGCTCAACCCCACCTTTCATTGGCAAGAAAGCAAATGTGCTCTCACCATATGCAACCTGTGAACCAATAGCACCTTGTACTAGTCAAGCTTGGAAAGTTTGACAAAATGACTAAAAGCAAGTTAGTGTCAATGATTTTGAAATTTGTGGAAAGTTGTGGTTCTTTGAAATGAATATAATTTTTGGTGACTAATTACTTGTGTTTCGGGCAACTGCTTTCATATACTTCAAGCAATTCTATCATAAATAATTTGTGATGGAACATGATCTCAAACACATAATGTGAGTTTTGCAATGTTCAAGAGATGTTATTGGTTGCAAATGTAAGTCCGGAAACTACTATTTTATTATATTGTTGGCATGTAATGTAGCTATACATATGGCCATATATAGAGCTCTTCAATTATATTGTACTCTTCAATTTGAACAATACCAATAGTCAAAAAAACGGGATGGAACATAATGTTGTGGGATGGGACAAGCTCACATGCATTTATTTGTCATGCAAAGTAGAGGAGTTCCATGTATCTACATAGGAATTGGGCAAGGGCATTCAGCGAGACCCCCAAGTTGTGTTAAAAAATAAGCTAATTATTTTTTAGATGAATGCTTTTGTCTATACAATTGTATCTTTTTGTTGTGCTTCTTGTTGGGTCCTAGATGACATCATGACTATATCTTCTTGTTACTTATGGGAATGAGACAAATTTAGGATGCAAATGTTTATATGATTGCTTTCCCTAGGTTTTGAACAGATCATTATATGTTTATCAACCCCCACTATCGGAATGAGTTTAAGTTATTGAGACCCTAATGAAGGTGATGGTATGATACTATGTGAATGACATTCACATGGTTATGGTGCACTTATTCTTAGCACGTTTATTTTGGTTCGGCCAGGAGTGACACAAAGTGGTTGCCTTCAAAATATTTGGATTTTCTTCTACAATCTCATTGATATTTTTTGTCCTTTATGTTTGTTTGGATAATAAAGCCCACCTTGTCAGATACAAAAATATTATTGCAATTGCAAATTTCATGTCTTATATATTTGAAATATTGTGGAGTGTTATGATGGGTGGAGACTTTTACTAACGTGGCATGCCAATGCTAAAGTTTACACATTGTCATATGTAGGGCTTAGATTTTGAGCCTATTGTTTATAAACCTTACCAATTAGTGGATGGTTTTATCTATGATCTAAAGGTGAAAAGTCGCTTCTCTCAACTTCACTTTTTCTTTAATTATCCATGGAGGTTTAGTGTTTATCATAGTGAAACATGAGGTTGGCCAGTGTGACCCAAGACATGAGTACAAGTTAACAACATCCTAAAAAGAAATGTTGACATGATGTTTGAATTTGCACCTGCATGGAAATGGAAAGAGGGGTAAAAAATCATCATTTAGCAACAAACTCACAAACACAAGCATTCACCAATGCATAATAACATGAATTCAACAAAATATAACATTTCAATTCAACCTATTAACTAAATAAAATAAAATCCAAAAAAGCTTCTTAAAGGCTTGTTAACAAGTTTTGAATCGTTGTGTGTTTTCTAGAGATTTCAACAAATGTGAACCAAGATTGAGTCACATGCATGTGATAGAAATTAAATGTTAAAATTGTTGTCAACCATGAACATCTCAAAATTTTGTAATTCAATGTCAAATGTGTAGAAAGTTACACAATGGGAAGCCATGACTTGTGGCAAATGGAACTTTTAAAATCCTACTTTAAGATTTCTCTAATTCAATTTTATTTTTATTTTTTAGAAAATTAATTTTCCTAACTCTTGCATTCACTTTTTGTAATCAATCCCACAATTATTGTTGTGCTATTGGATCTTGAATGGTTTGGACTTTCTATAATGGCTCATTGTTTTGCAATAATAGAAATAAATTATTTTGATGGAAATCTTTACATGCACCATTTATTGTTTTCTAATTGAAATTTTGTTGATCTAAAGTTATAATTATTTTCATTTGTTGAAATGACTCATTAAATAGATGTAAATAGCCAAAGATGCAAAACCTTAAAACCCCCATAAATTTTTGAATAATATTTTTTTCACAATGGATGCAAAAAAATTATTAGATTTTACATTGAATGAATTATCTTGTTGCAACCTTAACATTGGGTTCACAACTAAGTGTGGAATGCAAGAGCACATGAGGCTAAGAAAATATGTTCAGGAGTGAAACACGCTCTCACAAGTGGGGGTGCGTCACTCTTTTTAGGAGTTGGACTCGTGCGGGAGTTCCAAATATTTAGAGCCTTAGTTGAAAAGACAAAAGAACACCAATTTGAGCTTCCAAATACCATTGAAAAGGTCTTAAAGTGTAATTACATAAAGTGCAAGCACATTGTTCGTTTAGAGTTCAAATGCATGAGTTACAATAAAAAAAAATGTTGGGATCAAATTGGAAATTTGACTTTCGACCACAAATCCTTTTAAAGTAGAAGTAAAATGAGCTCCAATTAGAACAAACCATACACCGTTGAAAAGATCTTTTTAAGGGATATAATATATTTCCCTTGCATGATCCAAATAGGCTTGATTTGAAAAGATATGAATGTCCAAAGTTTTGAAATAGTAAGAGTCTCAATTTTGAGTCGCAGGAAAAAGTGCCATTTGAATGTAGCCCTCGCAAAGAGTCACAACATATATTATAGGGAGGGGAGTGGTGCTTCCTCCCAAATGTTGCAGGTTGTGCAAGATTGATTTTGAAATTGTCCCTATTAAGTCTGTTACACCATTTTTGTCCAATTTGCACTAACTGCCCTCTTTGTTTAGTGGTGTTGGTTAATTTCATGTCAAACTTTTGCTTGTGAGTTTCTTCTAATTCCATCCCATCCCAAAGTTCTAGGACACCCTCCTACTTTAAAAATGCTACGAACTAAAGACGTGCTCCAACTTTTTTTTTCTATTTTGTTGTTTCATTCTAAAACTCGCATTTGGGTCTTTGAAAAAGTTTGGGGGTGTATCATATCCCTTATCTTTTGTGCATTTTTTAAAAAACTAATTCAAACATTTCAAAAGAACTGTATTTTATATTAAAAAATTATTTGCCCCATTTTTTCGATTGGAAAAATAATAAACCTTGTTTCCATAAACATTTTGTTAGTAAACATTGTTTGAAGCCATGAATTTTTTTTTTCCCTTTTCTTCTTGGGAAAGTTATAATTCTCTTTCACACGAAAAGTTGTCACATCCTTGTTATAGTGGGACTTCAATGTCACTTTCTTTTAACATTTTGAAAAGTTCACATCTCACACTAGTTAATTTTTTGACAATTATGGTAATAATCAAATTATAAATCCAATAATGATTTCTTATTTTTTGGTCAAAAATATTGTTAAACCACCCTGTGATTAATCAAAAAATCCATGTGAAAGTTTGGAGTTTTGATATGAAATATTATATTAATTATGAAAAATTACGAAAATGAACTTCATATTAATTTTTTAAACCAAAAAGTATTTGTACATTGGGAAAGTTTTAATGCATCTTACTTTTAAACTCTTCATTTGATGGTAGCTTATTTTTTATTTTTTATTAATTGGACATGTCTCCATCATACTTTTTGAATCCACATGTTTTCAATTGTATGTGTGACAAACATAATGTTATCATTTCAAAAGTGCATTATGAATCCACTCTTTTTTGGAACTCATCCATATATTTTTAATATATTTTTTTATTAAAGTTAATCGCAACATGGATAATTTAAAAACTAATATTGTCAATGTTAAACATAACTTTAAATTTTAAGTTAATCTATAATCCAAAAACTTTATCATCTCGACAATTCAAACAATTCATTTAACTATGTTTTTCACCCCTTGTTGCAATTTGGTCTACATGAATTCAATTTTCCATTGTTACAATTCAATGAACTACATTCATAGTAATCATTTTGTGGCAACATACACGAAACTAAAATCATCACTTTGCATAATTTTTAATAATACATATAACCATAGGCTTATTCAAAATATTTCCACTTGTAAATTGTGTTTTCTAGAAATTAAAAAAAGAACGCACGCAAATAATGATTTTATTTTCATGTTATGGTGATGCAATGTTATAATGTTGGGATTTCAAAAATTAGAAGTGAGTTGTTAGATAAATAAAACATGAGTGTGTTGACAAAATGTTTTTTTTTTCCACTATGAATTCAAGCATGTTAAAGTATGCTAGAAAAATTGTCTCAAATAAATTTAGTTTTAAGAAAATCTATTTTTGACATAAACATATAAAGAAATGGATTCAAAATAGGATTATATGATAGCACATTATTACATTGGGGCCTTTATAAAAAATCTGATTTTCCAATACTTGAAACCCTATTTTGCAAAAATGTGACATCTACTTTCGTGTACTTGGATCTCTAAAAATGTACATAAATGCATATTAAAACATATGATTATAAAATGAAGTTAAAGAAGTTGCTCTTATTAATCATTTAAATAAATAATATTCAAAATTTGAATATATTAAAGCTTAATTTATGGCTACCGTGCAAAAACATTTCAAGTACATTGGACTATAATACTTTAACATGCTTAGACCACTATATATGTAATTCCAAACTTCAAAATTGTGAGATATCCAAAATGGAAAATTGTAAGGGTGTGAAGTTAAGGCCTTTATGTGAATAGTTTTTCAACCTATAGTAAACTTATACATAACAACCTTGAGTACCCTTATCGTAAATTAAATTTGCCTCAACAAATCAAGAATCATCTTACACATTTATTATACCATATGCGTACACATCATAGTTTCATAGGATTCTACCATTAGTTCTTTAAAAAAGGAAATAAAAACAACAAATTGTTCAAACTAAAATCCACTAATTGTAATCGTTTCCATCATTATATCACCATTATAAATCCTAAAAAAGTTTGCATTCAAATTGTTGCTCAAAGAACATCTATTGTAAGATTTTCCTAAATGTAAATGGAGCCTTAAAAAAGACAAATGCCTCACCTTGAAAAACCATGAAATCTACATTGAAAACCAAATCAAAATGAATGGCATCCAAAATTCATTTACCATAGTTTGCCTTCGATCCTTAGGGTTGCCTTCACCCTTGCGATGGATGTTAGTGTGCAATCACAATCAAATGAAGCAAAAGCCATGTCAAATCCCAAATGAAAACCACAAACAATTATAACTATTTTTATGTATTGCAATTTGAAAATCATGATAATCATAACAAGTTGTTACCAAATGATTAATATGAATGTTGAAGGATTTGAATTTGAATTCATTTAATTCAATTTTAAGTTTTGGTTGAGTTAAGGACTTTTGAAAGCATGCAACTATTGCCCTAAATTATGTCAAATTATTTGCCCTTAATTTTCTTAAAACCAACATGATGATACAAATAAATTTTAGTGAAAGAAAATTACAAGTCACAATTTTTAAAACGATCATTTTGCACACAAATTTGAGTTTGAAGTATTTATGAATTTCAAGAGTCCTTTACCACATGTCATTTAGGTTTTTGTAATGTAATTGATATAAAAACCAAAATTGTAGGTTACAATAGCAGAAATGGAACTATGGGTTTAGGGTTTAGCAAACACATTTATGTTCGATTTGAAATTTTGATAAACTCAAATTGAGAGTTTGAGCAAAACTCTAGAGCTGAACAATGTTTTTGAAAGAGAGCTTCCCAACAGATTCACACAAAGTACTCCCAACTATGAAGTGAAATGTGAAACACAAAAGACTGAAGTATTGTTTGTCATTTTTACATGTCCAAACCCAATAAGCATACTCAACATTCTGAACATTCAGAAAGTAATACTTGATATTACCTTCTGCTCTGCAAGTGGTCAACACACAATGTTTTGAAAGTGTAAAATTACCTGGAAATAAGTCAAACCTAAAACCTCCAGATTCTGCAAAGAACGACAAGGGACAAGGTTTCTCTGCGTCAATTTCTCAGATTTGTCATAATTTAGTTCATCACGTATAATGCATAAAAAGACCTAGAGGTGGTCACTAACAGTTCCCATCAATCCTTCCATTCTTTGGTCATATTGATCCTTGTCATATGCCTCCATAATCTATCATTTCAGCACCTAATTATCCCTTGCACTACTCTTCTTGGTCATCTTTTTCAAAAAATCTCCCCCTTATCCTTCACAAGCAGAAGTTCATCCTTTTCTGAACAAAGTTTGCAATTAATAAATTTCTGATAGATTATGTTCCAATCATCATAATGCACATGAATAATAAGCTCAAAAACAATTTATGGATCCTTTTGTTCAATGTTGATGGATGTTATAGTACAATTTCCTCTTCACCAGAGTCTTCATGTCATTGCTCTAAAATTGAACTTTTGATGGAAACTTCAACTCCATCTTTTCATATTTTATGGACCCCTCCAATCCAATAACATATTTCCAACCTTTAAACATGTTCTACAGTTTTAGCCCCTACTTCTTGTAAGGTGCACACATGATGGGTTTCCTCAGATCAAGATGTGGTGCTCAACAGCAAGGTATAGTGAATAGCACTGCTTGACCAATACTCTAGCAGTCAACAAGAATCTTTCACATTGTATATAATTGATTTCTGCTAGATTTCTCCTAAAACATGTTAGTTCAGGTCAGCATGAAGGTACCAAGCCAACAGCCCATGTGGTTGGTCACCTTGCATAAATATCACAAGAAGACCTACCCAATTCAGATGCTCTAGAAGAGCTCAAAATTGAACAGCATCAGTGTGAGTCAGTTATCACCTGGCAAGGTGAGTATCATTCATGGAGCACATGGGATCTTGGTGTAGCCTTGCTAGCTGCTCTGTGGGATGGCAAAGCCCTGTTCAACCCCACCCAATTTTTCACCCAATGTACGACAACACATTATGTGATTTGCAGAAGCACAATGTCTTCTAGGATGCAGCAGGAAGACAAAATGAAAAACTACAGAGAGAATCAGTAAACACTGTTGCATCTAGTCACAGACAAAAGTAAGTCAGGTCTATGGCTTCACAGAAGTGATGATGGTATACCAGAGCATTTTGGGACATCCCAAACGGCAATTGATTCAGGTCGGCACTCAGGGTCACAGAGAGCATGATTGTGTTCATGTGTTACATCCATGGCCAACATCCATGCGCCTATTGTAACATCCTCATTCATGAACATGCGATAACTGGATCAATACATCTGCCATCTTCAGAATATGCACCAACAAATACAACAGGATACCTCAAAAACAGCTTGAAAGTCCCCTATCAGTCTCTCACAGAAATTATCCCTCATGATATGAGATCACAAACTCTGAATCAAGGGAAATTGGTCCAATCTACTCACCTGTTATTTCTAGCAACAGACACACTTGCCACAACCTCAGCAGATAGAGCATAAATTGGCCCATATGCATGTAAGAAGTAATCACTTCCAAGTAAATACCCATTAGGCTCATACCTGCAACAACAACTTGTTTTCCATCAGTCAAAAACTACCCAGCAGATCAAGGCACTGCCTCAGCAGCCTCCAAGCTTGGTAGAATGCAATGATCTGGATCCACCACTTTCCAGGAGAGGCACTCCTAAATGCAAGTCCCAAGACATCTGATTCTATGATTGATTAAGCTAGAGTGCCAACACACATTTTTATTCATTCATACAACAGAGGCATGTACTGAATGTCCTGAATTTGGCTTACCATTTCATTTTTGGATCCGTAATAACAGGTCCTTTTTTCATGCAACCCAGATAAGTTCTAGGGGTCGGCCTTTCCTTGGCTAGCAAAGTAGCCAGCCGATCTGTCCAAAATGTGTATTAGATTACTGCAACTATCTATAGAGAAGATGCTAGATAGCCACTTGCATACTCCAATGAGCTTAGCTACATGGCTACCACAGTAGGACCAATGTAAATTCCTTAAAAGCTTTGTCTACTCATTGAATGTGTCAAATCAAGATTGGAATTCCAAGGAGCCAAATGGTAGCAAACATTCTCCTATATTTGCAATAGAAACTAGCACCTGAGATTGACATTGGCATTTCTCCAGTGAGGTTTAGGCCACATGAGAAGCAAAAGATCAGATCAAAATTCTCTTTCATTGTCTTACTGCTGGAAGAAGTTTTGCAACCAATCCCTTACTGAAACATATATGCTGAAAAAGGTGGCAATTTTACCTGGCCGCAAGTAAATATCATCATCTGCCTTGACATAGAAATCAGCATCAAAGAGCATGTACACCGCTTTAAAGAAAGCCAGCCTGTATTGCAACCCCAGACAATTCATTCCAGCATTTATGTAATGATCATCTGCACATAAGCTGCACAAACAGGCCATAACTCTGCAGGCCAGTAAAAGTGCTGAGAAATTTAACAGCAACTATTCTTCTTGGATGTGGCACTTAGATCCCAGAATAGAGGGCAATGGTATGATGCAGGTGAATACAGATACCTTTGCACTTCTATCAAGTAACAAAGAGAAAGAATACCCAAATGAGCAGAGACAAAACAGCAAAGATTGGTTATGATTTCCAGTATGACACAAAACACACACAAATCCATTGAACTGATTCCAGTCACAGTTTTGCCACAAATGATAACACCTAGAGAAAAATACACCATACGTTTTGAGATTGAGGTTTTGGTAGCTCTCATCTACATCAATTCGAATGAAGTCTTTATGTTCTGCTATCTCCTTGTCAAGTTCCTGCATCTTCCAGCCATCTGTAGAGTGGCCTATCACAAACCTGAAAGCCAACCCTGTAGCCATCTCGAGGCTGCAAAATGCAAACACCAGCATAATTGAAGACCAAGCTTTTGCATTGCAGCTCTCAATTTACCAGTGAGCATCAGAACACATGGTACAGCACAGATACATATAAGATGCACAAGGGACAGAAGAGATGTGCACTTCCTGAAATTGTTATGGCGTTTTATAACTTCAAAATGCGAGCACTCATCATAGAACTATTATGTTTATGTGGATAGCCACAGCTGCATGGATTGCATTTGATCAGACTTGCATGCAAAAGCTCCTAGGTGCAACAGCCATGAACAGAAATCTGAGACTTATGTGCTACCACAACCTTCTCCAACAAACTGCATGTAAAGACAACTGTGCTTTCTGATAATGTCCAAATCAAAGCAAGAAGGTAGCCAGAGTTTTGATGCAGGATTGAACAGAGGAAGCTGCAAATGCATGTTCTGAAATCTCAAGAGCTTCATCATTCCCACAAGAGCAAGATCTCATTCTTTCTGAGCTTATTTTATAGTAAGGTTTCTGTTAGCTTGCCAACACTGATTGCAATATTATATGCTTTCAAACAAGCTAAAGATATAAGGTGACAAGTCAAGGATTGGAATTGCTGCTGCACCTGAGAATGCCTTCTGGAGTGGAAGGAAACCAAGTCTCCCGCAGGGCATTCCGACGAAGCACAGAATCAAATCCTGTCTGAATCCCTACAACTCCAAGTACCTTGTGTTTCTTCCTGGTGTTTTTTCCTCCGCCTTCTTGGCCATCAAGCCCAACGGTGTCAACAACAGCATCAGCAGCAACAGAAGACTCGTCCTCCTCCCTGACGTCTTTCCCTTTGATGTAAACCTCCCGCAGTGTGTCTGTGACTGATCTCCCGCAGAGACGAGCAAGATCCCGCCGCTCTTCAGCAAGATGAACGCCGAATACGATCAGAACCAGGAGGAGAAGGGCGATGACGCTGCCTCCTGCGGCCAATAGAGCGAGCCTGTTGCGTGCTGTCCATGATGATCCCGGGCGACCTCGAGATGGTAATAAGAGCTTGTCATCATCCCATAGCACTCCGTTGTTCGTCGGCAGGATTGTCGCCGCAAACTTGCGATTGGAGATCGAAGGAAATGGCATCGCACCTGAAACTCTCTCTTGCTTTCTAGAAACAAAACCTTTCCTTCACGGCAATCCTACTGGTTTTGTTAGCTCTCCTCGCAGCCCACGAAGCCGCATGTCTAGGATTGTTTCTCAGACCTTCTCAGGCCCATTGATCGGAGTTCCTGTTGCTTGCTCTCCGCTACAGATCCGTGACTTGAACTTCGAGTTGCTTGCTGCGCTGCAGATCGGTGACTCCATCGCTCATTCTACCATCCGCAGAGATAAGGATCCTTCTTTCTCCTCAAACCGATCGCTCTTGCATCTGCCTCATCAACAAAAAAGCACTGATCCCTAGACTACCACTCTCGCATCCATGAGCGTCTGTTTCCTCTTTCACAATCACACCACATCTCAAGCACAGTAGGTGGGGCTCTTCTCCCACAGATTCAAAACAAGACTGGTTTTCTGAAGATTTCCGAGACATGATTTCTCACAACATAAACAACATTGGCACCATCGTATACATGACTGCAATCAGCTTGTTGATGGTGGACTCTACAACTTCAGAGCATTTGTGCTACAATAAGAGAATAATACTTCCATTGACATTTCTCAAAAGCCCATAGTCTCAAAGCTGCAGGTGAGTTCACTTGACAGCCATTCTGTAACTGGAGAGGACAAGGAGCTGTCGACACCAAATGGATGACTGCATTGCAATACTTTCAATCAATGCAACAACTCCACCAATGAGCTACAATTGTGCAACTTTGCACCCGTATGGAGATCTCCATGATGCAATCCAGCTCGTAGAATGGGAATCTCTAACATGCAATCAAGCTGGTACAATGAAGTACAGAAAAACCACAACTCACTGCCAGTTTTAATACAGCATCCATGGCACAACTTCATGGTTTGCAAGGACACAATGTGGCACAAAAAAAGCTGGTAATTGCAGCAGGGAAAAAACCATGGAATTGCATGTGACGTTCAAGTAGGCCCAACAGACATGAATGCATTCTTTCTTTACATGTTGGTTGCATACCCATAGGCAGCAATCAGTTGAAAGTTTTACATGCTTTAAAAAAATGATGGCTTGCTTCTGGAATCTAACAGTTAATTTACACACACACATCAATTACAGCAACATCAACACCACATCAAGCTGCTGCAGCAGTTGGGGTGGATTGCCGAATTTCACCCAAAAATCGAGGCAGACTGCATCCTGCCGAGTAGCAAGTGTTTCCTCTCCTTTTTATCAGGACACAAGAAGTTGGGGTTGTGGACCCATTCTCATCTTCTGATGTTTGCACAGTTTGTGCCACAAGACCATGAAACTGCCAGCACCATTCACCATTTGACCCACAACCACTCATACGGCATCAGATCAATAAACAAACTTCTCAATTTGAGACTTGTTTTGTTATCACTGCAGATTCTATCTCCAAGCACTTCAACAAACATCTTTCTAATTCTTTGACGTAGATACGCATTTATCTACCATGTGTAAGCAAATAGAGAATTCACCAGAAAGATCAAATGTTGTACCTGACTCAAACCATGAAGCAGCAATCGATGATATGGCAGTTCAGCTTCAAGTAGAAGCTCCTTCTCCTCCCCACCAATAAAAGCCACCAACCTTTCCTGTCAAAATCAAACATGTTCCACACATTTGAATTTCTAATGCCTCCATCTCTGCTGTTAAGAGTTATTCTTCCAGATATTGCATCTGAATTAGTGGGCTTCTGGCTGCAGTCTCCAGAAACTAGAATAGTTTCCACATATGACAGAAAAACCAAATTTCATTCACTTAGAGTTCCCATTGAGCTGATGTTATTGGTCGATCACATTGACACTGTCTCCACAATGCACAACCAAATTACCACAGGTCAAGTCTCCCATGGCCCTAACTGCAACATGATCTGGATCAGAAAGTGTGAGCATAATCAACTGCTGACCTCAAGTTCTTCCACCAGGGGTGAGGTTGACACACGGCGAAGTGTGCCTCGCAAGTTGCGCTCCACTCTGTTCCAGGCTGTCATTGCATCTTTCATACCACCCTCCTTGCCTTTGGCTCTAACCTTCTCCCTGTGTTCAGCTTGCTCCAACAGCATTGCCTGTGCACATACCTTTCTGTTATAATCTTACCATTCTGAAATCCAGTGTAATGACTATCTTCATACATGTCTGCCATTCTGCTGAGTCCACTGTCACACCATGAAGACTTTGCCAGAGTGAGCAGAGAAATTTTGTCGCCACATGAAATGTAAATCAAACCAACCTGCAGATCCATGTCCACATTGTTCCGAAAAGGTTCCCAAAGAGCCATATGATGTGCAGAGGCTGCTACCTGCTCGAATGGTGATACCACATTTTTCTCACCTGCAACAATATTGAAATTGCACAAAACTGAACTTCCAAGTACATGCATCTCATAGAATATGTGTATTATGAGATTGCAGAGAAAGCCCCATGACGACAATTTGAAGGAAGCACAATACTGATGAATGTGGTCATCACAACCTTATGAGAGTTGCTCACAAAGTGTCAGACCCATCAGCTTTGTCATGAATAAATGGCAAGCTGCGATGACTCTCCACAGATTTTCATCATCTCCAACTTATGCATACAGTCAGATTGATATTCCAGCCAATAACTAGGAGAGATAGTTGCTCACCCCATGGAGGAGGAGCAAACAGGGCTCCAATCTCAAAGGCATCAAGTGGTGGAGCAAGTTCCCGAAGAAGCTTGTCATTCATCCATCTGCGATACCGCCGGTTGCTAAGCTGCAGTTAGCATATTCCTCATCAGCTCCAAACTCAAATCAGGCAGAAGCAGATAAGATCGAGTTTCTTGTCCTGAGCCAGGAGTGCAACTGCAACACACTCCTTCATTTCTTTCCTTCTCTCAGCAAAGCAAAAAGGGTCCCTCATTGATTCTGGCAAATCTCTGTCAGAGCCCAATCAATGCTCTGGTGGTCTACTCCTTCAAACACCTACCATCATTCCAGTGTAGTCCATTAACCTCAAGGAAAAATCCTAATCATGCACCCGACATTGATTTACCTTACTGGACAGCTCCTTCTCTTGTTGTTGCTCAGATTCCTTATGTCCATCCTCAGTTCCTGCAAACCAAAAACTAAGAGCTCAGTGATTCATTTAACTCCATGAAGATCCAGGGCAAAGAAAAGCCCGACTCCAAGTTATTTGTACTCCCAGACTAAAATCAGAACCTGAGATTGAAATTCTGGCAATTCACGCGCCCAAGCGGACATCAGATCAGAGTCAGTTTGCTCCTGGATACACATCAAATAGTTCTTGAGAATGCAAGGAAAAAAAAACTGACAACGAAAAAGGTTTGACATACCAGAGGAGGCACGGCGCCGAGATCGACACTTTTTCCTGCTCAGAACCGCTGCCGTCTCGTCCCTACCTCGCACTGCATCCACCAAAATTCCCCTCCAGAAATCAGCCACTCCAGCAAGGTCCCAGACTCCCCTCTCCCTTTTCAATCCCCCAACCCCTTCACAAAACACCATACTCACAATCCCCATAAACCTTCTCTTACAATAGACCGCAAAATTTCCTCCAGATTTCCATAAACACGAAGGGACACAGACCATAGCCGTCTGTCGTCAACCATGCATATAAACTCCCCGCATCCTTCAGTCTCTGCTGCGCCATGCTTGCGCCCTTCGGTTGCGCGAAGCGCAATCGTCCCCCCAACCCAAAACACACACAGAGACTGACTCTCTCTCTCACTCTCTCACTCTCTCTCGCTCGCGATTCTCCCTTGATAGCAAAATGCTTGAAAACAGCAAACAGATTAGGGTTTGAAGCTCTCGTGCTCTGTCGCTTGAAATGCACAATTAGGGTTTGAAGCTTTGGTGCTCTCTCTCTCTCTCTCTTCAAATGCACAATTGAAGCTCTCGTACGCTGTCTCTTCAGATGCACAATTATTCTGTGTAACAGCCTCAGCCACAGGCACTGCTGGAGTTGGGCCCACCTCCGCTCTGCCTTGTGTGGGCCCTTATTCCGGTAACGCCCACGGCCTCAGGCATTGCCCTACACTTGGTCCAACAAGAATATTCTTGTGAAGCACTTGAAGAAATTTCCCAATGTCTTTTGAGGGGTACCCTCTGTACATGAATATCCCAGCTACAAAGTCTTAGGGAGCATGAGAGATGTAGGAGTGAGATCTGTCCTGCCCTTATTGCCTCATGATACCTTTATGATAAGGTTCACCTTATGCTTTATGAATTCAGAATTCATTGCATTGCCTCAGTTGGGTTGTTCATGATCAGAATTTTAAGGCGCCTGTGCAATGCTCTTGAAATTCAGGTTGGCAGGTAATCCAGCATGTGTGGCAAACTCCATAGCAATCCATACCAACTACGTAGCAATGCAAAAATGCATTGGAGACTTGGGCATCTCCTCTCTTTCAACAGAACCCATGTCCCACAAATTCTTCATGTGCTGGCCTGACACTGAACCTACAAAACTGCTGTTGTGGGAATCCTTGATCTCCTCGTGGTAATACGACAACCTTTGTTCTCTTTCGTCACTGATGGGCTGATGACATTGCTGCAATGTTATCTCTACACTTAACTCAGATTCCACTTGCAACAAAGTGTGGATCACAACTGCAACTTTCACGATCAATGGATGTAACTGTTCTCTTCTTCCTGTTTGACTTGAGCTCATCTGTGGATCCAGTGACCATTACAAATATTGCTTCCAAGTTTTTCACAGCAGAGAATCCAACTCTATTCTTTTGAACCACACTACATGGCTGTGGTTGATGGGCTTCTTATCAGTGAGAGTTTTCTTTGTTACACCCATTTCCAGATGCTACTGCACAATGCCAGGATTTTACTGCACGTAGGATTTGCTTCAAGCACCATTGTTCCAATGAACTAACTTTTCTTGCTGCAAAAACATCATTGGATCTTGCTGCAGGTCATGTACTCGTGATATATTCTCCTGGGTTTTGCAAGTGGTTGTTGCACACTTGCAGGTTCTTTGGGTGCTTCATCCTCCTTGCCAAGAGGTGCTCTCATTGGCATTATTGTGGGAGGTTCAGCAATTGTGCCAGTTCTGTCCGTTTACATTGTCACACTGAAGCACCAAGTGCAAAGATTGAGGAGATGGGCCAACCCTTTGGTATTGTTCCACACTTAAAACACTTGGGATGCTTGCACACAAAGGTATCAGGGCAGCACTTGTTAGTATGGCCTGTGTGAGTCCAATGATTTGCACACTAAAAAGTAATGTGCAGGATGTGGCATTTTTGGATGCTGTTGCAGGTGTACAAGGGTATGCTGGAAACAGTTGAATTGGGGCTGTGAAGAGGGCCCAAGAAGAGTCAAGGCAGGAAACTCAAGAATTTAAAGCTGAGATTGAGATCCTATCCAGGTACACCATGGTAACTTGGTGAATCTGTTCGGGTTCTGTTATGAGCATGGAGAACAGATGCTTGTCTATGAGTTTTGCATGAATGGCAATTTGCAAGAATGGCTTGTTTGTAAGTCTGTCATTGCTCATCTCACTGCTCAGATATCATCCTTGTTTTTTTTAAGGAAAAAAAAGTGGGATGTTAGCAAACTTTAAGAACAGCACCAGATATTTTTGGTTCTTCACACAACAGAGTTGGAGATTTTTGTATTGATGATTTTATTTTGGCAGGAGCCACTCACCTGGCACAGGCTGCTTTAGGATCGGCCAGAGGCTTGACATATCTCCAGTAGAATATCAACCCACCCATCATACATTGTGATGTCAAAACTGCCAACATTTTGTTGGATGGGAAGCTGACTGCCAAGATGGCTGACTGTGAAGGTGGCTGACTTTGGTCTCTCAAAACTGGCTCCTCAGACTGGTGAACATCACCTGCAGGTATCAACACAAATGAAAGGAACATGGTAAGTTTTATGTACAACTTGTTTTCCACAGTCTTTGGCAGGACCACAAAAAAGGTCCAAGAAGTAAGAGCAGCTCTAGACAAAGGCAGCTTCAATGCTGTACTAGCATCGCTAGACCCAATGCAAACTATAGAACCAGTTCTGGATCTTGCTCTCATGTGTATGGAGTTGAAATCAGTTGACTGCCCATCCATGAACTTGGTTGTGAAGAGCTTGGAGGCTATTTCAGTACAGAATCATGTCGTGGCTGCAGATGCAAATCAATGAAAACAACAACCAGAGCATGTTTATGACAACAACCAGAGAAGTGTTTTGTCTAGAGGTGATGAGACCATCATCATTCCAGTGTAGTGGGTGATGGTAGTGCTATATCCAGAGCTGTAAAACCTAAGTAGATGTTTTCTGTTGGGTTCTTTCTGTAGCTGCTGCTGCTGCTAGTCTAGACTTACTGTGCACCATTCAGAGGTTTTGGTTCCACATCTTTCTGGCTCCAGTTTGATGTCCAAGTTGGGTTGCACTTTTGCCATTCCATCAATAAATGTTGCACAATATAATTGCTGTGTGATAGTCCTGATGTTTGAATCAAATTAATTAACCAAATTGTACCAAGTTCAGTTCTGCCATCATACCTGTAAATGTGAGTAAAGAGTAGCTCCTCATTTTTTATGAACTAGTGGGTTCTCATTTGGCCTCAATTTTGATCTGTACTGCAGCTGTGAGATTCAGTAGATTGTGCAACAACAACAACACCCACATGATTGCCAAAACCCTTCAATTGCATTAAAAGGAAATCTGACACCAAAATATACCACAGAAGATCAGTCATTCTCCCACTGTCAAAAGTTCTGGTGAAGCTTTGGGTATTATGAGCAATCTGGTATTGAAGATTGGGTAGGTACTCTCTTAGACATCCTTACTTGAACTTTCTGAGGTGCTCTTCTCCTTGGTCTTCTTGCGTGTTTCGCACTCTCAGGGTTTTCTCTTGTGGGAAAAACCCATTTGCAGTTCTCTGAATCTTGATCCTCAAACTGCAAAACCCTAATCAAAGCCCACAATACACACATAAGAAATGGGATTATCATCCCAGGATTGTTCTACAGTAAATATGCAGATGTTGCTGCCATGAATAGTACATGAAAGACTTCAGAAAATTCCCATTTCCTGTTGCCCATTTGTTGACAGACAGATAGACAGACAGACAGGGTGATCCTTCTCCTGGAGCAAAAAGATGTTGTAGTCTTTGAATACATGATGGGAAGAAGAAGAAGATGATGGAGATTGGAAGAAGATACACAAAACTGACAGGCAAAGAAGGAAGTACGCCATCTTCTTCCTCAAGCAAGAAGAGATTAGGGTGAAGAAAAAGAAGAAGAGACAATCGATCAGTCTCTTCTCTCTGGCTTTTGTTTTGCAGAGATGGCGACAATCTTCTTCATTGGGTTACTAGGGTTTGGTTTTCTTGTGAAGATTTGCATACATGTGTTTCTTCTTCCACAGTTTGAACTTCCTTAGCGATTCAACTCAAGGTGTAGAATCCCAGTTGGGAGGGTAAATGGTGTTTATGTTATTTGAAGCTGTGAAGATCCTCTGATGGATGTCACTTCTGCTGCCGCTGATGATGATGATGGCCGTGGACCTGGCGGTAACAAGCGGAAAAGAAATGGTGAAGGAGGAGGAACAAGCTATTTGCACCTGGCTGTGAAAGAAAGGGAGAAGAAGAAAGCAAGAGAATGGAAAGGTGGGAGCACAGATGTGCTCATCCTCATCTTCGCACGTCTGAATCCTTTATCTCTTGCTTGTTGCTCAGTGGTCTGCAGGACATGGTATGCAGCCCCCATCTCTCTTGTTTCCTTCAGTGTCTTTCACCATTAGCTAGGGATGTCGAGAGACACAGACACAGAAAGAGAGAGATGGTCTTGTAGAAGGACCTCAAAGGCTGTACTGGGTGGGTTTGTGGGTTTCTCTCTTTTGCATTTTTCAGGAAGCAAGTAGTTGATGGTTCTCCATCGCTCTGGAAGAAAGTTTACGCGGAGCAGCACACCGGCAGTTTGAACTCTAGGTTGGTGAAGCTCAATAAGGCCAAAGAGGAAGCCGGCACAGAAGAATCAGACTGGAAGGCACTGGCAATTGACGAGCTGCAACGTACAAATCTTGTTCAGGGCACACTATCTGTGCATGTCTGGAAAGCACATTCTACAAGGCATGTTGTGGGACACTTTCATCACCTTCTCTACTTGATACATTCAGGTCCCTTCCATTGCACTAGCCACTTGTTTCTTCACAGCTTGGAAATGGGTTTTGTGAGCTTTCTCACAATGTGGTTGAGATTCAAGGGGTAGTAGTGTGGTTCTGGGTTTTGGGTGTTTTGTTGCATTGCAGAGTCAATGCTTGCCAAATGAATATGGATACAATCTTGAGTGCCTCTGCTGATCAGGTACTTGCCTTCAGCTTTATCATCATTTCTGTACTTCACCTTCAGCTTCAACATGGTCTTATGGGTGCTTGAATCCTTTCATGCAGCTGATGATGAAGAACCAGGGGACTCAGATCTTGACAGTGTTGTCAGGAGTAGAAATGCTAATTGCAAAGAATTGAAAACTTCGCTGCACACTATACTAGACATGTGAGTTGTTGATGTGTGATTGTCACCAAAAGGTGCAAAAGAAAGATTGTCTCTTTTGTGTGTCTTTCATCAGGGTGCATCATCATCTCCTTCTTGTGCTGCTCACAAGTTCTGTGTCTTTGTCATTGGCCTTTCAGACAATCAGATTATGGTCTGCAAAGTCACTGCGGTGTACAGAGGAGTACAGAGTTCATGGAGAAAAAACACCTATAATAGATGTGGACTTTGATGAAAACAAGGTCCGAAAGTCTTGTTGCACTAAAATCAGCATAGTGGTGGCATCCATCGTGCTTGCTTCTTAGTTTCAGAGAATTTTTTACTACTCTTTGTAACATATGGTTTTTTCCAATCTCTTCTCCTTGAAGGTTTGTGGAGAACACTCTTGACAAGAGCATTTTTTTTCCTCAGATGCTGGATTATAATATGTTGATGGAAGCAGATTATGGCAGCAGCAGGTGCAGAGGTATGGATATTGAGTCGCACTGACAAAGGACGAGTGATTCGAAGAATGGGAGGCTATGGTCAACGTTTATATTGCATGAGGTGGCATGTCTCATCTTTGAAACTTCACACATGAGACGACATCTTGTACTGCATCAGAATCAGCAATCTTTTGTGCTGTAATGGCTGTTCAATCTCTGTTTCTTAGGGATGGTTTTTGGAGCCTATGGACCTAGAAAAATTTGTGCTGATGCCAAACTGTCTTTGGGAGTGTTTGCAACAGGTACGCAGATCCAGAGCTAGCAGTGGGCTGTGCAGATGGAAGCATGCGTGTGTATGACTTGTACAGTGGTCGCTGCTCTCGCCTCTTCA
Organism: Sphagnum contortum; assembly: GCA_963920785.1. Taxonomy (NCBI): domain Eukaryota; kingdom Viridiplantae; phylum Streptophyta; class Sphagnopsida; order Sphagnales; family Sphagnaceae; genus Sphagnum; species Sphagnum contortum. The sequence goes on from OY987278.1 coordinate 19,435,105, forward strand.
GGTTACAACATTTTCTTCTCTTGCCTGTGACATTCAAGGAACAATCTGAGTATTACAATGTCTGATATGACATGATGACCCTTGCCCCATCAAAATGTAGTCTAGAAATTGTTTGCCTCTGCAATGTGTTCACTTGCACATAATTACACTGAGGGTCTCAATTTGGAGGTGTTCTTGAGATGGGAAGCTTTGATGTTCAGGGGTATTGTTGTGCCATTGTCAATGCTTATAACCCTTCGCTGCATCTAATCTCCCCCACAGCTTACTACACAAGATTGAAGATCTGTCTTAGTTCTGGTTATCTGAAAGTTGTTGAAGCAATATGCGGAGTATGATTTTCAGAAACAGGGATATGGGATTTGCAGGAAACACTCTGCACCAGTAAAAAGTGTGGCGATCAATGCAGCAGCACAGATTTTTGTCAGTGGGTGTCGTGATGGCAAGGTGCAGATGTTTGATGCCTTGTCTGGGCAGGATGTTGTTGCTCTTTTACGTCCCATTGGTGAATTTGGTATATGCATTCTACCCTACTCACCTTCTCCCATTGATATTTCTTGTTCACTGTATTTCAAAGGGTTTAGATTCTTACTTTCTTTACGATAGTTTATTCATGCTTTTCCTGCCTGGCACCTTTTGGTTTCCTGGGGATCTGTCTACAGGGGTGGATTCTCTACAGATGGGCATGAATGACCACCTTCTCTTTGCTGGAACAACAACTGGTTTTGTATATTGCTGGGACCTCCGGTATGACATTGAGTCTTGTCCTTTGTGTTGATGTGTTTTTCCATTTCCATGGAATCATCTGTCTACCAAAAAAAGAAACGAAAAATGAGATGGGACAGTCTACAGCTGGATGCTTATTGCTAATCGGAGTGTGCTGTTTTCAGGACACACCAGGAGCTTTGGCGGATAAGGGCGCACAGAAGTGTTGTGACAAGCATGCATTCACAAGCATATGCTCCAAGCACACTTCTCACTGGGAGCATGGATGGAGTAGTGAAATTGTTTGATTGTAACTCAGGCACCATGCTTAAAGCCTTCAAACCAATTTGTGAGCCTCCATCTGTACACAGTGCTTCTTCTATACCCAATGTGCTAAATGCACAGAGGCTCCAGACACAGCAGTCATCTACAACACAAACTCCCATTTTGTGTGCAAGGCTTGGCATGACCCAGGTACTTACATCACACACTGATGGCACCCTTTCACTTTGTAAATCCAGTATCTGATTGCCTGAAAACTGTATCCTCCACTTTCAGTTAACCACAGCAAGACCCATTGAGAAGAAGTGAGGATCTATTGTTGTATAACCCCCACCACAAGGCCATGGAGCCTTGAATCTGTACCTTTGGGGTCAGGAAACCAAACATCCAGGTAAAAAAGAGGGACCAAGTTCAACAGATACTGGAGGTCCAGCCAACTGAAGAGAATCCTCTCTGCAACAAAGATGCCTAGTCTTGCATGAGTGAAGTGCAAGGAACTTCTGCTTGGCTTTGCAGTGATTAGAGGTGATCTGTGCAAGAGCACACAACTGACAGTACAATGCCACTCAAATAAGAGGCTGAATTGCATTGACAGTTGCTTTCTAGCTCAGAGGATTTCTCCATGGAACATACGTCTTGGACTTTTGCCTCTAGCGGTCTGTGGGTAATCTACATGTTAAGAGCTCCAATTATTTTTACATTTGATTTTTCACACTTATCACTTCCTTCACATGATATTGCGTCTGTCACATAAATCCTTTTGTGTGGAAAATCCCAAAATGGAAGATAAATTCCAAAAGCCAAGTGTTGCACACCTTGGTTAAGGGTTGATTCCATGAGCAGATTCATGAGCTCTTCCATTTGCAATTGGATGCATTCAATAAGCAGGTCCATGAGCTCTTTCTTTGCAATTGAATGCAATACAACAGCATTATTTTAACTGCATTTGTAATGACAAACTGTAGTTGATTACATGACTAAATTTGAGATTCCAGGTTCAATATAATCAAATACATTGTTAGTGATTTTTTTGAATGGGATTGCAAATGCTTTGTATGTAGCTAAAGAAAAGGAAATAGAAATCCATGCAAGAGTAGAGAAGTTTAAACATGATAATCTATCAACAATGGATATGTAACATATATCAAAACCAGGGTACTAAAGAACTATCATAGATGGTAACAAGAATGGAAATAAAAATGCAATAAAAGATTGATGGCTAGAACCATCATAGGGGACACATAAAGGAAGGCCAAAGATGAACAGCCCACAAGAACCAAAAAGAGAGAGAGAGTTAATCCCTCTCTTGGTAGAAAGCTATCTCACCAACAGCCCCTCTAATGTCACTTGCATGCAAATGATGTGACCTAATAGGAATGGGGGCTTTAGAACAAGCATTACTTGTCCATGCAATCTTCCTCTCTATAGCAAAGGCTCAAGGATGTTAAAAAGCAATATTAAGATGTTGTTTGAAAAATAAAATGCAAAAAAAACAAGGATAAATGACCTCTTGATCATTTATTGTGGAAAAGATGGGCACACTCCTTAATAAAATAATTCATATTGCACCTAAGTGTGTTGTGCACCTCCATGGCCATCGAAATAAAGTGGTGCCCCTCATAAAGCCTTTTATACTTGCGATTCTTAGCAATGGCATTAAGTTCTTCAACTGCACTTGCTGGTCAATTAATGACACTTGAAGCCACTGTTTTTCATGTCAAGTCAATAACCACCACATCCACAACAAAGACCTAGTCCTTTCAAGTCATGTAAAGATTGGTTTTTAATGAAATTCTTGACATAAAGGCATACCATTGCTCTTCCCATACAACATACCCACTCCTTTGAGTGAGGGCATACATGACGTCTCAAATGGCGTCATGTGTGGCTATTCCTTAACCTCCAAATGGGCAACGAACTAAATGCATGCCAGATGCATCCAACCTGTGTCTACACTCACATGTGAGAATATTAGATGTCGAAAGTTAAATCAAATTGAAACAAAAGCATAACGTTAAAGTGAAAATAGAGAGTGCGATGCAAAATGAATGGATAGATGGTCTAACAATTAACCATAGCCTTGCCCCCTTGCTCGAACAAGAATGAATGCAGGTTAGATGCTGACAAAATGGAATCTTCCTCCAAGATAGACCTAAAGGATGTGTCATGGTGAATGTTTTTTATATGTCACGCACATTTTTGTGCCCTAGGTCTATTTGTTTTTTATATGTCACGCACATATTGGCGCCCTAGGTCTATTTGTGCAAATATGCTTGGAAACCCATTTGAAAATCATGGTGAAAGTGGTCATCCACCCTAGAAATAGCAATTGAAGTCCAAGTTGTAGTGAATTGTGCTTAAACATGCTTCTCGATAGTTTTTCAAGTTGTACATTCTATTACAAAACCCAATTATGTTGTTCATTTGGTTCGCATGTTTTCTTTTTCCTTTTTTTTTTGCCTATTTTGATTTCCCTTGTGATTGCCCAAATTCCATTTTTTTCCCCCTTAGGATGTTTACGTATTTAAAATTAGTCACAACATGTGATTAAGAATAATCAATTAATGGTTCTTTTCCATTGTTTGCATCTTGTGGGTAATGAGGTAGTGAAATAGGTTATGTAGCATTTAGGTTTACAACATCAATATTTTTTGGTTTCTGTTCTAACATTGTAGAGCTCTAAGGCATATATACATAATAACATTGGCCTTTTTTGGCTTGTAGATAGGTAGATCTTCAAATGTTAAATGTTGATATGTTTCAATTACATGGAAAAGTTTTGCATGTTTCTCCCCATTGAGGACTATTCTCAACTTCCTTTTTTGTTGTGTAATATTTTCACTCCTTGCATTGTTTAGGTTTGCTATAGTGTAAACCTTTCATGGTTTCATTTTGTTATCCATTACCTTTGGGTTCAACGGCCATATCCCTGTAGTTTAAACCCAAATTTTTTTGTGAGTAATTACTTTAAAGCTTGACCCACCCATCCAACTAAAATGACCTTGTTTAGTTCCATGTGATTGCTTTTAAACATAGTTACATCCCTAACTTTTCTGAATGCAATATTAAATGGTTTAAAACAAGCACGTCTAATGGTCGCAATGCATGTGATGTGTGTGATGGTAATGTGATCATGCCTAAACCCAAATTCTTTTACCTATTCTACTGCTTTTAAGGTAACATTGCTACCATGTCCATCTAAAATTAACAAGTGTCAATTGTTGAAAGACATTCCACTTGGAATTGACTTATTAAGGAAAGCCATAGATTCCTTAAACATGAAAGTAGTCATCCATGCTCTTTTCTGCATTACCATACAAATATTTGGTTTGTAGAGTTTTGCGTAGTCATCCCTTAGTCTTTCACCTCTGAAGATGTAAAAACCATGTAAAACACCCCCGACATCATTGATTACATAGTTTATAGTTAACTGTTCTCTAAATTTTGGGATGGTGCTAAAAATTGCATTAGATCCTTTCAATCCTAGCCAAAACTTTTGTTTTCCTCTTATTCCAAACTATCTACTAGTTTGAATCCATGTTTCATTAGAGTTCCATATATGATTAGTATGCAATTATGTTGGATGTATATTGATTATAGGTTAGTGAAACATTAAAATAAATCCCCTATGCTACAACTGCATTTACAACTAATGATTTTTTCATCCTATACATTAGATTTTTTTCCATCAATAATCATGCCCATGTGTCCCATTAGTTGCACATGGAACAAAATTTTGTCACACCACGAAGGTGTCAAAATAGCCCTTGGTGGTATACATATGTGTATTAAGAAACTTTTGAAAGGTATGTGTACTTTTGCTAAGTTTTGTTAAGGGTATAATGGGGCTATGTTGCCATTGTTGTATTTATAAAGTTATATTTAGTTTGTATTTAAGCAAATTAACTACCTACCTACCTATATATGTTTTTTTACCTACCTAACCTATCAACCTATGTAGTAATTATATGTTTACCTATCTATCAAGCCTAGGTTACCTACCTACGTAACGTAACCTACGTAACGTAACCTATCTACTTATTAATAGATAATTAGTTATTTTTATTTTTAATTAATTGATAATTAATAGTTCATATTTAGTATTTGTAATTAATATTTTGATATTATTCAATATATTAGTTTTTTTATATGAACTATCACTCAATTATTTATAATTTAATATTTATTTATTTATTATTTAATTGATAATGATTAATGTAATAATATTGTAGGTATTTATTTATTCATTTTGAACTCTTCATCAATAATTTATAACTAAATGAATTAGTTGATTGATTACAATATATGTCATGATTAATAATTAATTAGCTTATTAAATAGTTAGTTAATTATTTATCTATTTAGTTACATAATTATTAATTTTAGAAAGAGGACAAAAGATATGAGATAAACTTTTTAGTTGCAATTTAGTTTGCAACTAAGTTGCAACTTTAATTTTTATCTCATATTTTTTTTCCTCCACTTCCATTTTGAGAAGTATATAATGAGGAAGCTTTGTCCTACACTTTCACATAAAAAACACATGACAATTAGAATGGGCCAATCAAAGGAGCTTAACCTTTTAAGGAGTTTAACTTTAAAGGTTAAACCTAAAAAAAATTGAAAATATTTACCTACTACCTACCTACTTAATCCCCCTAACCTAGCTAACTAACTATCTAGTCTAACCTACCTACTTACCTAGTCCCACCTATTTACCTAAATTTTGAATTCAATTTATTTTGACCAAAATTCAAAAATGCCATGTGACATGTGGGTATTAAGTGTCACAATCTTAAAACCATTAAAAATAAATGATGAAGATCCATCATCTATTTTTAAAACAAATTTTTCAAACATTTGTCATTTGTCAGATGTCATTATGTAAGTTGCTGATTATTATGGTAATATACAGATGACATCCAATAGTATACAAATGGTGAAATATTTTGTTGATTGTTGACTTCATCCACACTTGCAACTAATGTTTTATGCAACTTGTCTAATGTAATTAAATAGTCTTTAGTAGCAAATGTCTTTTACAACTAGAATATAATTGCAAATGGTAATTTATTTGTTTTGTGATATAATTGTAGGAATTAGATGTCATCTTTTGTGTTTTACAAACTTCCAATTCTTCTTCTTGTCATATGTTAATTTCAGGATGTTGTGTTTGAATTAGGCTGTCGCAACCCTAGCTTTGGGCAAGGGGTTGCAAGGAAGCCCGGGAGTCAAAAGGAAGGAAGCCCGGGAGCAAGGGCAAAGGCATTGGAAGGGTGCGGGCCAAGAGGAGGAAGCCCAGGAGTCATCACATACTCCCGGGAGTCTAAGGAAGTGCGAGGAAATGTGAGCGAGTGAGCACTCACACTCCCAAGGCAACTCCCATTTTGGGAGAGGGAGTCCCGGTGGACTCCCGAAACTTCAGAGGGCGCGTTGAAGGGTCAAATCTCAATGGTTTGTTGCGTTCTTTATACCGTTGGAAAGCTCTTGAAACGTAAATGTCTAAAATGGGCTCGCATTGTGCATTTGGACATCTCAAACACAAGTTATGGGCAAAAGAAGGGCCGGGAGTCAAACTGGCAGTTTGATTCCCGACCACTAAAAGTCAGGAATCGACCTCTTCCCGACATCCGATTTGAGAGTGCGACACGGCGTTGAAAAGCTCTCGACGAGCGCTACAACTTTGCTTCAGACTGTGTCACAATCGGACTCTGCAGTCGGGAGATATCGGCGTCCAAAGTCCCGGGACTCCAACCCGGGACAATTTCGGGACTCCCACGCAGGAGTCCCGGGAAAAATAGCCATTTGGATGCTACCTCCGCCGCGAGCTGCAGAGTATACTATAAGGGGGAAGGTGGTGGCTTCCCCCAACTCCAGGCCGTGGTGAGTCTTGTGTGTTCGTGTTGCCCGTGGCTCGTCCTAGCACCAAAGGTGCTCTAACTATGCACTAACCACTTTGTGTGGGTTGTGTGCAAGCCCGTGTGAGTGAATAAGCTTTTTAATTCTTCCTAGTCCCATCTCGGAGCTCCAACACGCCCCTCTACCCCTCCAAGTGTTGTGAGCTAGGGAGCGGCTCCAAGTTCCAACTCCTTCCACATTGCCGCATACTTGGACCCTCAAGTGGGTCCACAAGGAACTTGGGAGCGCGTCATAGGCCCATTAATTACTACCTGGTATTCCATCTAAAAACGGTATAACCTTTGTTTATGTTATTCTACAACCTTCATCTTTAGTTGTTGTAAGGTAATGGACCATCCGCACTCTTACATTGTTAATATCCATGTAATCATTGCTGCATCCTCTTCTTTTGTAAGCACACCTCCTAGCCCCATCTTCTTGGTTTTTCCATTTAAATAGTCAAAAAAGAATTCAATGGGATGTTCCATGACCTATTGGCCTTCCTTGAGGAATGTGTCCCTCTTTCAATAACATTCATAACTACTTTTAATGCTTCATATGTTCGCATGTCTGTTTTAATTGTTGAAGGCATTCAATTCAATTGTGGTGCTGAGCTTTTTTTTTGTGGGTCAAAAGCATGGGGAAGCTTTTCCTTGTTTGATGTAAAGTTTGTTGCTTGTAAATTCATCATGTTATTTCGTCTCTTACAAGTGACTATGTAATTCATGATTTTTTTCTCTTCCTAATCCCAACCTCTAGCAATTTGGTGGAGTGTGTTTTGGCCCCACCAAGGGTATGTCTTTTTCTTCCTTATAAATAACCCAAGAATCCAAAAAGTGTAATAAATTTGGACATTTTACTATAGCATGTTCATGGGTTGCTATAATAGAATATAATAACTTGTTAAATTTTGCAAAATCATCTCAATCTAAATCAACATCTTTTGTTGTTGTGCATGTAGTGGGGCAATTGATATGACTTAGTTGATCCCTAGCTCTTTTGAAGATCCTTGATGCAACATTTAAAATTATGGATTTTTGGATCCAACTGTGATTTAAATATTTTTAAAACCTTTGATTGTAAATTTGGTTTACAATTTCAACTTGTATGTCTGATGTTGATCCATCTTTTACATATTCTACTTCCACCTTTTGTAGATCTACTTTTGAACTTAATTTTTATTCTTTTATTTGTTCTACTTTTTCTTTGAAACTTGTTTTTTGCATGTAAAATCTCAGACTTGGACTATTGGACTATCATTCTCTACATGTTTTACTATCACTAACATAAATTCTAAACAAAGTTGGAAGTATTTTTCTAACCTAGTTCATAGAGAGGACATATTTGAAGCTCAAATCACAAGTAAAAAATGATCATGTAAACCTTGATGAAATTTAAACTTTGATTTGTCCCCCTTTTTTTTTTGGAAGGAATGTAGAGTTCTTATGCATAGTAAGAATCCTTGAGGACTAATAAATGTGCTACCAAAATAGGATGTCCTTTGTTGATCCTTGTGGATTGTGTCTTTGTTAGGATTTATTAATGAGTAGTTTCATGCCCTTTAATGGGAGCCTAAACCCCATAACCAAACACTTTTTTTTTTAATTTTTGCAATTTGTTTATCTTGAGTCTTTGTTTAACCCACCATCAAAAGATTCATATCCACCATATTTGCTTTCAAGTACATGCATTACAATGTGAAGGTCTTCTCCCATAACCAGGCCTCCTTAAGTTCGGAAATCGCACGAATGTACGATTTCGATGTTTTTTCGGGCACCTACTGCCCCTAAAGGCGTGCGATTCATGCACTAGTATATTAACTATGGGTTAAGGTTCTCCCCAATCTTATTATTAACCACTGCTACTGGAGATAATAAGAGGCAGTCAGTCTTTTTCTACAACTAATAACAACTAATAACCAGCAACAGAAGAGGAAGAAGACAAGACAACGAGGTGCTGATTCCCTTCTTGGAGTGCCATCTCGTTGAAGGTTTGTCGCAACTTCTCAAGCTGTCTCGAGTGCAATATGCCTTCCAGAGAGAAGCTTGTGAGTGCAGAACGATGAATTTATCACTTTTAGATCATAATCCAGGTTCAGAAAGCAACTTCCATTTCTTCTCCTTCTCATCAAGTGCATAGAACATAACATGAATTAGTTTGTTGCACAACAAAACAAAAGTTCCATCACAGGTTCTAGATGTGAATTCGGTTTGCAGGTTAATGCATTCAATCCCATCATTCCTGTGATTATACTCATGCCAACATGATTCTTCAACTTGAACATAACATAAAAGTAATTTGCAGTATTCAGATCTAAGTTGCAGACCAGTACAACATCTGCAATATCTACAATGTTCAGATTACACACTATTGAAAAAGCCACAACAAAACTCAGCATTCAGAGAATCTCAACCTCCAATCTTCCTTCCTCAGAGTTTGCTGAAGCCATATTCTGATTCCTCACATTGTACATCTTCTTTGTCGGCGCCATCTCAGAAAGCATCGCTAGCGTAATTGCTGTGATGATGGCTACTACTACTTACTACAGCAGCAGCAACGAGATACTAGATACTATTCTAGTCAAGAAGAACGACGATGGAAGGAGACGACAGACGAATGAACGGTCGATCACTCCAGGACTGAGGCTGAATGACGATGCAAGTATAATGATGATATGATGATAATTATTAATGCAGTACTTGTTGTAAGAATGAAAGAAGAGCGTTTTTAGAAATATTATAGTATGTTGGTGGTGATTTTGCAGCCAAGACATTTCGAATCCTATAGTTTGTTACAGAAATCTATGTGTACAAAAATAGGTCAATCGCGGATTTCCTAAATGCGTGCAATGCATGCAAAAAGAAGCCCGTGCACGAATCTAAGGAGTTGTGGGCCATAACAAAACATAACTACATATAACAATGCGCCTTTTTTTAATAATTTCTATTTCCCCGTACAAGTACACCTACCTCTCACACCCACTTAGGACACCTCTTGCATTTGATCAATGTAGATCAGTGAGATGATTCTGATCACAGTGAAGTGAAAAACTGTAATGGGAAAGGGCTGCTTTGACAGATTCTCTCGTGACAACCCTCTAATGCAAATATGTCCTAAGTAGGTGGGAGAGGTAGGTGTACTTGTAGGTTTGCAAGGTCTGTTACCCAAGGGAGTTTTATGACACTCACAGACCACTGGGGCCCAACCTGTTTTCAGGTGTCATTATTAATTCATGTACAGTGCCCTCCAGATACACAAGGAATTTGTCATAGTGCTTCTGTGTGCTTTCATTGTGAAAATTTCTCAAAGATCTTTTCTGTGTGCTTCATTGTGAAAATTTCTCAAAGATCTTTTCTGTGTGCGTCATTGTGAAAATTTCTCAAAAGATCTTTTCTGTGTGCTTCTTTGTGTTGCGAAAGTTTGCTGGAAGTTTCAAACTGTGTTTGGTGTGTGCTACACACTACAAACAAACGTATATTTTAGCTGTTCCCATGAAATTTATAGTCTGTTTTCATCAAATTTTGCAAGTTTTCAATTTTATGTTCCTCAAGTTTCCAATGTGTTCCCCCCAACTTGTTCCCAATAGCTCTCACTTTATGGCATATCCTGGGCCCTCAGTTTTACTCTTGTAACCTATACAAAGGACCCCAAAGGATGAGATTACAACATATCATATCTGTTTCAGGAATGTTCAAATCTTAATTTAAAAAATTTGTGCCAAGCTAAACAAAGATGTTGATCAGTGTGTTTTTTTTTGGGGTGAAATATTGCCTAAATTTCGACCTATTGAAAGGATTTTCCATGGAAAAAAATGACCCAAATTCGCCAGATTTCCAATAAAAAAAAAGTTCCAGATCATCAGATTTTTATGATAAGTTCCTCTAGATAGCCAAGAATAAAGAAGGATCCTGTGTTTTTTTCTACTTTCATATTTAGTCTGTAACCAAATCTGGCTAAATCATCTTAGGGATGATGGCCACTTCAGCTACAACACAAAAAAATTGAAAAAAAAAAAAAAAAAAAAAAAAAAAAAAAAAAAAAAAAAAAAACCCTTGATGCTGATGGCAAAAGAAAAAGAATTAAACTTTGGGGGCCCAACAACAAACTAATTAATACGAGTCACAATAGACTACTACCATTAGTATATTATGTAAACTGGGGACCCCAAAGTTTAATTCTGAACGCAGTAATAATTCATCTGCAAAAATAATAATATTGTGCATGGCTTGTCCTTCGTTGGAAGTTTCCTGCGTTGCTATACGTTACACGTGATGCGGAAGTTCAACTGAAGTTTCCACCTAAAACCTGTGTTTTTGCAGTGGTGGTGCGGTGCACTGCAGAATTATGGAAGCGTCCAGAGCAGTCTAATTTGAAAAAGAGTGTGCGGCCTGTCTCCTCCTGATTTGACGCCTGAAAACGCGTTAATGTATCGTCCGGGTACAAAAACATTTCTCTACAAAGTTTGGGGGAGGAACTCGTTTTATTTGCGAAAGGAAGTTGGTGAAGCTCTGGAGTAGTGGTCTTTCTTTCCTGGAAGACATTTTCTAGTTGTCCGGTTTGAACAGGCAAAGGTGAAAACATTTCAGCTACACAACATGGGTACAGAAGCTGAGAGGTACGTGGGTGTTGTGTCCTTTATCTCCTCCTTGCTATCGCAACCTAGCAACCAGATGCTTGGGTTATATATCTTGGGGATACCACACTTCACAAAGCTGTTGGGGAAATCTGCAGTAACCTTTTGCATTCTAAGGTTTGGAATACGCAAATTTTTTCACATCTTTTCATTATTGTAGGCCTGTCGCTCCACTTTCAATACTCAGGACATATTGTGAAAGTTGTTGTTTCGTATCAGTATAGGTCTCCTAGCTTTCTTGTGCTCGGCTCAAGCGTTTTTGGTCACGACGACAGTTTCGACAAGGTTTTCCTTGTTTGCCATGAATGCAACCTATATTTGCGTTGGCTGCACTAGTATTCATAAGCCTCCTTCTAGATCTTTTCCCTTGGCCGTATTGTTCTTCCAGATCGATTGGAATGAGTCAGTTCCTGAAATTCTATAAAATAGTTCAACCTAAGCTATGATGTGATAAGTGGTAACAAACATGAAATTAGCCTCTCCTAAGGAATCACTCTTTCTCTTAACGTTAATCGGAAGATCTGGTTGGCTGATTTGCAAATATTTTTGTTGTTTCTCCATGTTTATTGTTTTCAGGGGATTCCTTTTTAACGCTGACTGGTTCTTGCTGCATTTTTGTCAGATCTGAAATGTTTCATAAGTATTGAGTACTGAGGGTGTGATCTTCCCTTCTGCAATTGGCAGTCTCAATTTTTTCTTGGATATGTTCTTAGTTGTGTGTTCTCTCGGAACCATTTTTGAAAGTGAGATGGTTTTAGGTGGTGGTCCAAAGACACCGTGGCAGTGGTGACAGGAGCCAACAAAGGGATAGGCTTGGAGATTGTCCGCCAATTCGCAAAGGAGGGTATTACCGTTGTGCTTACAGCTCGCGATGCAACCCGTGGTAATGAGGCCCTTGAATCTTTGAAAAGCCAAGGGCTTCACAATGTGAATTTTCATCCTCTTGATGTTGCTAGCCAAGAGTCCATACTAGCACTTGCAGAATGGCTGCACAAGACCTATGGAGGCATTGACATTCTTGTAAGCACATTTGAAGCATACAAACTCCTCAAACATTTTGCTTTTGTTGTGTGCTAAGTGAAACATTTTTGAGTTTCAACAAAATAAATCAAACAAAGTTGTTTGTGAAAGCTGAAGCATTTGTTATTGACCACAAACTTAAAAAAATTCAATTGGAAAACTGCAAATTGATGAGTTATTGATGTTGTATTGCAACTCCAGATCAATAATGCAGGCATTGCAAATGTTGACAAGGACGTAACCTTTGAGACTGTGAAAGCTGTATTGGACACAAATTATTTTGGTGTCAAAAATGTCACAAAAGCTCTGCTTCCTCTCCTACGTGATGATACACCTGGTGGTGCTCGAGTCATTGTTGTGGCATCTACGCTTGGCCAACTCAAGGTAATGTCATTGGCATCCCTACTCCACATCAACTCATAAATGGCCATCTAATATGTACTTGAGTGAAATTTTAGCTCTGTTACAAATGGATAGGTCTGCAGGGAGAATGAAGTATTCTAAATTTGGGATGCCATTTCTAACTAGTAGAATTCGAAAGACATTGTGAATGGTAATGGATTACTAGATTGTGAAAATTACTACTAATTGAGTCAAATATCGATGCCATTCTATGCAAACCAATAACCAAGAGAAGTCATATTGATATAAGTCATGGAGTGACAAGCTGATTGTTTGATTCACAAATTTCTAAAATATAGATTGACTTCCACATCTAATAAGATGCATTTTCTGATTCTGTTATGTGTATGTTCCTGTGTGTTGGTGAAACTTCAGAACCTCGAAAACAAGGATTATGTCAAAACCCTCTCTGACAGGGAGCACCTTACTGAAGACTTTGTCGACAGTTTTGTAAATCACTACTTGAACGATGTTGTAGATGGGTCTCATAAAGAAGGGGCTTGGCCCAATTGGACTAACTGGGTCAATTTACCATATGGAAGGCGAATAGAGGCCTATTCAGTCTCCAAAGTTGCAGTCAATGCATATGTCAGTGCCCTACATAACACTCTTGTTGCCCAACCTGGAAGTGGAAAAAAGATCAATGTCTTTAGCTACTGCCCTGGTTTTGTGGCCACAGATATCAATAACAACAAGGGAACGAAAACAGTTGAAGAAGGTGCCGATACTGCAGTATGGTTAGCACTCCATTCTCCAGAAGAAGGTATTGGAAAATTCTGGGCTGAGAGAAAAGTAGTTGACTTCTAATGTTAATGTTGTTTTGTAGTCCCATGTCTTCTAAACCCCAAATCCTGATCCCCTATAATTTCCCAACTCTATTTAGGAGTTGTGAATGTATTGGAGACTGACACAAAATTCTGTACACAAAGGAACCTAAAGGGATGATGTTCCCACAAATTTCATATATTTTTTTCCTGCATGAACTTTAACATAGTGTTTCCACATAATAGAACAATTTCTTATTCCTATGAGCTTCCCATGTGTGTTGTGGCTAAATCAAGGTGCATATGCAATGTGACTGTAGATTTTGAACTTTGCACTTTTAGTTGAAAAAAAATGCATATTGCAAGACGAACCAGGAAACCGCATGTTGCAACTTAGAATGATCATGCCACTCAATTGAGGTACAATATTGATGAGAGGGTTGCAGAACTATCCCACTACTCAAATAAGGTACAATGTTGATGGTCTCTAAAAAACACGAAAAGGTATTTCTATTACTCACACCATGTTTGGGTAAGTTCTTATTTTGGGGTTTGAATGCACACTTCAGAGTACATTGTCTCTTCCCAGGTCTAACTTTCCCAACCATTCACTTCTAAGCGAATCGTATAAAATTGTAAAATTAAGTTTTATCATGGAGATTGGCCAAGGTCTTCAAATGCCTTCTTATGTGGAAACAATAAAATGAACACTCACATCTGAACACATGGATTTTGGAATTTCCTGCTCTTATTCACACCTAGTTCAAAGTTCTAATGTAAAAATTACATATCTAGATACCTATAGTTATTGGCATAGATTAGTGTTTGAACATTATGTTCAATTATTCCTTCTTTCACACATGAATTGTTTATTAATGACACTTAGTATTTTATTTGTCTGTTGGAAAGAAGATCGTAAAAGATTGCTTGATTGAAAGGATGGGACCATTTGTACTGAAAGAATAAATCATGTGACCAGACTTGAAGAAACTATGTCATTATATTGATCCTTGGAGGTGCATAGCTTCACACCAGAAGGTTTCAATTGCATACAAGAAAGTTGTGCAACTTCTTGGTGCAAATTTGTGCATGGGTAACAAATCTAGGTCCAATTATGATTAAGACACATAGGCACAATAGAACTAGTTTCTAGATGAGAAGCTGAATGGGGTTGCATTTCTGGATGCTCATTAAAAGAAATTGAAGCTTTCTAAAATCTAAGTCATGCATTCTTAAGGTATGCAACATGGCCCTTCAGATTGGTATGCTGAATATGATGATTTCCGGAGTCCTAAGTATGAATCAAATCCATGGGAATTGGTTGTAAATTCAACATGTATCCTCAAGGATCACCTGCACATTTATTATATCCTTGAGGACCACCTAGACATGAATTATATCCTCAAGGAGGACCTGGCCATGGATTATTTCAATGAGGACCAGCTACACCAGCTTTGTGTCCACATCTTGGTAGTGGATGACCTTCACTACATAAATAAAAGCTAAATCTATTCTGATTGATATAACTATATTTTAACTGAATATTTGAAGCAATACACAGGTTCATTGCATAATGATTCCACCCTTCATAGCAGGTCAAAATAGACTCAGGAGAGATGATGAAAGTATGTGCCACTACTAAATTATTTGAATGATACTTGAAAAAGCCCTTCTCTAAAGGCTTTTCTCAAGTAAATATCATTCAGTTGTTGAGGAATTACTATACAAAGTCAGAGGAACTGATCATAATAGTCCTCCATCATCTCATACTTCTTTTGTTTTGAATATCGTGAAGTAGTAATTGCTTGCCTATCACTTCTTATTTCTTTAAATCGAATTATAAAGGCACATTGAACCTTTGCCCATGTCGTTGTTGGATGAACAATCTCATATCTTCCAAACCAGTCGACAACTCTTCCCCACAAGGAATTTGGAAAATATTGTGATTTGTGGCAGTATGTATATTCTCCATTTGTTACACATAGCTTCGTCAACTATCAAATGTGTAAAACTGGATCTTCATTTATCATGACATTTAGGTAATTGTATTCGTAATTTGCAAAGGGTACTACCATGATGGTGGAATGTTCATTATCAATGCAACAATAGTTGGTGGTAACTTTAGAAAAATATTAGTCTTGTTGCGTTCAGGGCTTCTCAAAAATAATTTGAATAATTTTCTTCTAGAAGCTTTGTTAGCAATGTTGCTACCACTGGCTTCTTCTGTTGCATACTTTTTTGACTGTTTTCTTGGTATATGCGGCCATCCCTCTTTCATAATCCAATTGAACATTCCGAAAACATTAATTGTAGCCTTTGGGTTATTGGTCATATAATGCATGTAATGAACACATCAAGGACCTTATGGACTTATGTGATAGTCATGTGGGAATGTTGCATGGATAAAATATTGAACAATAAATGCATTATGACATGAGAACGTATGTGTAACTAAATCAACAAAAAACTTGAAAAATTGGGGTACTTAAGGGGTTAGTTAGAGATATGTGCAATCTTGGGTTCAGGTTAATCTAGTAATCAAATAAGATGTATCATAGTGGTGTTGATGAGGAATATACATAAATCTATAGTTTATTCGGATTTCTTAGGTAACCTCCTTTTTTTGTTGACAATGGAATTCTTCCAAGCTCATGTTGCCCCAAAACAATGAATTAACCATTGGACTTCAGCTTGCATGATTACATAAGCCCAATCCTCAAGTGTTGTCAGCTTTAACAAGTTTTTTCCATGATTTATTTATGCATTGTAATATATATAACAATTTCACATGTTCAATGGGATCATCATCAAGATCTTGTAATCGATGCCAAATATGCTCATGCACAAGGTCATTGAACAATATAAAGAATGATGAAAAAGTAAGTGTTGTAAGGCTTGGCTACAACCATGGAATTTTTTCCATAAGATCAGAAAGCTCTTTGCTTATTTTGTTAACACTTGTAAGTTTAAACATTGAGACTCTCAATATTAACTTCATGCAAATTTAGGATCTAGATGGGAGGATTGTGATGAAACCTTGAGTCAATTGTAACTCACGCTTGGGTGTGCAGAAATAGAAGGTTGGGGATAAGGATCGTGAAAACAAATAGATTTTTCAAAAAGAAGTTAAACAAAGAAAAAAAAAAAAGGTGTTACTCAAAAAGTCTTAAGATGCATGTTTAGAATGCATTCTTGACAAAGTCAGATGAATTCCACCATGTTGAAAACTTTGAAGTATTGTGATTTAAGATGCCTAACGTCAAGCCTTATGAACTTAAATGCATTAAAAAAAGTAGTTGTGAAAGTAGTTGCAAGGGAAAGTCAAAGGTTGGAAGCTGCTAATGTTAATGCCTCAAAAGCTTCAACTGTCTACCTTTAATGCTTTTATAGAACTTGAGTGCATTTTTTAAAAAATCATAAGTGTAAGGGGAGTTCGAGTGTTTATGTTGATAACTTGATGAAAAAATAAATGGAGAAAGAAAGGATGGGAAACAATGCAAGGTTAAGGGGAGATTGACAAGGAAAATAGGAAAATGTTACACAAAAAGAACCTTTATGGACCTTTACTTGATGAAAAATAATGTTCAATGCATTGGGGATGAACCAATATAACCACTAGCCTTGGGTACATGGCAAGTTTGTTAACGTGCCATTAGCTTCGATTCCAATATGTGATGGGCCTTCACTTCAAAGCTAACCAGTAAACTAATTATAAGCATGCCTTGGGCATAATGCATCACCATTCAATATTAGCTTGGCCCCCCAAAACCACAAAGATGTAATTTGAAGTCTATAATACATGGGGACTATGTTTAGGATTCAAGTGAGTTTAGTTTCCAAAGATTGTTTTTAAACTTCCAAAGACATAGCTTTGGCATGTAATGTTTTTCAATTGATGGGTGTAAGTTGTTACATGATTTTTTTTCAAATTGCTTAAACATTCATTCTAAAAGCATCAGGTTCCAAAGTTGTTAAGTAACCATTCATATTTGTTATAGATAGTTGGGTTTCATTTTCATATTTTTGTAATGGATCCTAATTTTAGAGGCAAGGTTTTCCTCGTTTGAATATTGTTGTCTACTACTTGATAATTCCATTTTGACTTCTTTTTTTTACAATGAACCTATATTAGGGTTTTTTCACTCTAAGCTATTGTTGGTGGTTTTGGCCATAAAAAAAAACCATGTCCTCAATTGTTGTGGAAAAAACCTATGAAATCCATGCATTGGAATCAAATGAAATTTGGTATGACATGTTATTCTAGAAATAAAAGACATGAAATATTTGTTGTATTACAAGATGAATTATGAAGAATTTCAAAACTTGGTGTTAATTGATTCATCTTTTGCAATCTTGATGCTTCAACCTTCAATCATGTGAGGCCACAACTAGAGATTTTAAAAAATAATTGCAATTGTTCTTTAAAAAAAATCATAAACGTATTGCCACTCATATGGTTGATCATTTTAATGTGGGTGCATCAACAATCTAGAAATATGTGGACATTGTATATGATTTTCTAACCAATAATGACAAACTTTTCAACAAATACATTAACATTTCACAAGGAAATTGATTGAGATTGATGATTTGATCCAGCATAGGCTAACAATTGGCTAACAAGGCTCAATTTTTTAAAAAACAATCATGTGGCTGAGGCTACTACAAACTAGAGCATGGTTTGGGCTGAAAATATTTTTAGAGTTAAGCCAAAAAAAAATTGGCAATAGAAAATTGGGCTAGCTATTCCAAGCAATCCATTTAATGCTTGCACCTAGCTATATCTAATAGCCTTAGCAATTAAGATGCCCATAAACATCTCATCCTAAGACTAAACAAGGGTTTTCTTTTAGTTCAAGATATTAAATTTTAAAATGTGAAAAGGAAGTGAAATTGGGGTTTTTCAATCACTATAATTAGAAATAAAATAAAATAAAGCTTTCCAGAATTTAATATTTGGCTACAGTAGGTAGCCAAAAATATAGAAGGATAAAAAAAAATGTTTGTTTATACCCAAAATTGGCTAAATCTTCCAATAGATGATCATCACTTTTGCCACATCACAAAATTGACCAAAAAAGAAAGAGCTTGACACCAATTCACCCTGGCCCAAAATAGTTTGATTGGGTTGGTATTGCTTAGGAGTGACATTCATGGAACCCTAAAGTTGCAGACCTAAAAATATATTTATACAATAATTATTGACACAAAACAGGTTGATAATAGTGATTTATATATTCGACGGCAAAATCTCCATTTTTTTTCCCTTTTTTATTTAAATGTTGAATCTGCTACCCCGGACCTTTATGCCATGGAATGGTCTCACCCTTGCCCATTATGTTGGGTGCATCACCTAGCTTGCCCTAAGGGGCTTGCTCAGCATCCTACCGGACGTAATGGCCAGAGGCTTGACCATTCCACAGTACACAATTACCATGTTCTTCAACAAAATGATTTTCATAACTGAAGCAAAGTGCACCAGTGATGTGCTAGAAACCTCTCTGTAAAATTAGCCATTACACATTGAATTGTTAGTTCACTCAAGATAAACTAAGAAAAATAATTAAATTCAAGCAACCGAATCCAGCAATCCCATTGGCTGAAAATAATGATTTTCAGACCTACACACAACCCTATTCTGCTGAACATTGAAAATAATGATCCCCTTCTAGAATTTTCATGGTTCCTTCAAAATTCTCGCAAACCTACTAAACCCTATTACACACATTCATTGAAGATAACTAAGAGAAAGATTCAGACCACCAAATACAGCAATTTCATTGGCCATAATATATTTTCCGCGCACCTATTGAACACTCTCTAAACCCTAAACCCTAAAAAGAACACACACACACACACACACACACACACACACACACACATCTCAGATTCATCTTGAGAAACTCAAGAGACACTGTGATCTCTCTGTGTTTGTAGCATGATTTTTTCACTTCTTCTGTCACCCTACCCATCCCCCCCAAATCTGTTTGATCTACAGCATCTCTTACCCCAAGAGAAGAGACAAAGCTGAAGTCCCCAAGCACTGGCAGCACCATGATCATGTCAATAAGCAAATTTTTCTGTATGCAAGCAAATCAGCGCATGGAAGATAGATATCAGAGATATTAGACTTTGTACTCTGCACCGATTTTTCCATGTCCATAGAAAGTCACAAAACAAGATTCTTGAAGAAGAATCAGATATTTTTGAACATTTCAAAATACAAGTAAGGTTTAGGGTTTAGGGGTTAAGAGTTTATTCATATGTATAGGCCATATTCATCATGTGTAGGTTAATGCTTGAGAATGAGGACTTGGGCTTTACTCAATTAACTACGGGCGCGCGAGGTGAGAGCCAAGAGCAAGCCTGATTTTGTTAATGCTCTTGCCCATGAGCTTTACGTAGCATAAAAATCGATGCAACCTTTAGAGAGTGGTGCTTTACAATTGTTAGAAGCCCACTGTGAAAACAGAATGCCCATTTTGGAGGTTGGGGGAGGGGAGGTTGGAGGAACAATTACAGATTATAATATACACTCCAATTAGACTACTATAAGTTCTAAGAGGTTTTTTATGAACCAGTATATGGACCAGAATTGTTTGGTTCTCTAGCTGGGCTTGTCATAACTTGGCAGTTCTGGTTTTGGTTCTGGTTCTCATAACCTGCACTGAAATTTGGGACCAGGTTCTAAAACTGGATCTGGCAACTGGGCTCCTGCTGAAACCAAAACTGAAGGAACTGGGAAAATTGGGCTCCTGCTGAAACTGGAACTGGTGTCTTTCTTTAGTTCCATGTGATTGCTTTTAAACATAGCTACATCCCTAACTTTTCTAAATGCAGTATTCAATGGTTTAAAATAAGCACGTCTAATGGTCGCAATGCATGTTATGTGTGTGATGGTAATGTGATCATGCCTAAACCCAAATTCTTTTACCTATTCTACTGCTTTTAAGGTAACATGGCTACCATGTCCATCTAAAATTAACAAGTGTCAATTGTTGAAAGACACTCCATTTGGAATTGACTTATTATGGAAAGCCATAGATTCCTTAAACATGGAAGTAGTCATCCATGCTCTTTTCTGCATTACCATACAAATATTTGGTTTGTAGAGTTTTGTGTAGTCATCCCTTAGTCTCTCACCTCTAAAGATGTAAAAACCATGTAAAACACCCCGACATCATTGATTACGTAATTTATAGTTAATCGTTCTCTAAATTTTGGGATGGTGCTAAAAATTACATTAGATCCTTTCAATCCTAGCCAAAACTTTTGTTTTCCTCTTATTCCAAACTATCTACTAGTTTGAATCCATGTTTCATTAAAGTTCCATATATGATTAGAATGCAATTATGTTGGATATATATTGATTATAAGTTAGTGAAACATTAAAATAAATCCCCCAAAATGCAACTATTGTCATTTGCAAATAACTTTAATTGTTTTTTGTCAATATTTTGCACCTTTGACCATTCTTACAACTATGCTACAACTGCATTTACAACTAATGACTTTTTCATCCTACACATTAGATTTTTTTCCATCAATAATCATGCCCATGTGTCCCATTAGTTGCACATGGACCCAAATTTTGTCACACCACGAAGGTGTCAAAATAGCCCTTGGTGGTATACACTGTGTATTAAGAAACTTTTAAAAGGTATGTGTACTTTTGCTAAGTTTTGTTAAGGGTATAATGGGGCTATGTTGCCATTGTTGTATTTATAAAGTTGTATTTAAGCAAATTAACTACCTACTTACCTATGTATGTTTTTTTACGTACCTAACCTAACCTATCAACCTATGTAGTAATTATATGTTTACCTATCTATCAAGCCTAGGTTACCTACCTACGTAACCTAACCTATCTACTTATTAATTAATTATTTTTATTTTTAATTAATTGATAATTAATAGTTCATATTTAGTATTTGTAATTAATATTTTTGATATTATTCAATATATATGTTTTTTTTAATATGAACTATCAATCAATTATGTATAATTTAATAATCATTTATTTATTATTTAATTGATAATGATTAATGTCATAATATTGTAGGTATTTATTTATTTATTTTGAACTCTTCATCAATAATTTATAACCGAATGAATTAGTTAATTGATTACAATATATATGTCATGATTAATAATTAATTAGCTTATTAAATAGTTAGTTAATTATTTATCTATTTAGTTACATAATTTATAAATTTTAAAAAGAGGACAAAAAATATGAGATAAACTTTTTAGTTGCAACTAAGTTTGCAACTAAGTTGCAACTTTAATTTTTATCCCATATTTTTTTTCCTCCACTTCCATTTTGAAGAATATATAATGAGGAGGCTTTGTCCTACACTTTCACATAAAAAACACATGACAATTAGAATGGGCCAATCAAAGGAGTTTAACTTTAAAGGTTAAACCTAAAAAAATTTGAAAATATTTACCTACCTACCTACTTAATCCCCTTAACCTAGCTAACTAACTACCTAGTCTAACCTACTTACTTACCTAGTCCCACCTTCTACCTAAATTTTGAATTCAATTTATTTTGACCAAAATTCAAAAATGCCATTTGATATGCGAGTATTAATTGTCACAATCTAAAACCATTAAAAATAAATGATGAAGATCCATCATCTATTTTTAAAACAAACTTTTCAAACATTTTTCATTTGCACATGTCATTATGTAAGTTGCTGATTATTATGGTAATATATAGATGGCATCCAATAGTATACAAATGGTGAAATATTTTGTTAATCGTTGACTTCATCCACGCTTGCAACTAATGTTTTATGCAACTTGTCTAATGCAATTAAATAAATTTTTAGTAGCAAATGTCTTTTACAACTAGAAATAATTGCAAATGGTGTCATATGTTAATTTCAGGATGTTGTGTTTGAATTAGGCCCACTAATTATTACCTGGTATTCCATTTAAGAATGGTATAACCTTTGTTTATGTTACTTTACAACCTTCATCTTTAATTGTTGTAAGGTAATGGACCATCCGCACTCTTACATTGTTAATATCCATGTAATCATCATTGCATTCTCTTCTTTTGTAAACACACCTCCTAGCCCCATCTTCTTTGATTTTCCATTTAGGTAGTCAAAAGGGAATTCAGTGGGATGTTCCATGACCTATTGGCCTTCCTTGAGGAATGTGTCCCTCTTTCAATAGCATTCATAACTGCTTTTAATGCTTCATATGTTCGCATGCCTCTTTTAATTGTTGAAGGCATTCGGTTCAATTGTGGTGCCGATCTTTTTTTTTGTGGGTCAAAAGCATGGGGAAGCTTTTCTTTGTTTGATGTAAAGTTTGTTGCTTGTAAATTCAGCATGCTACTCCATCTCTTACAAGCGGCTATGTAATTCATGATTTTTTTTTCTTCCTAATCCCAACCTCTAGCAATTTGGTGGAGTGTGTTTTGGCCCCACCAAGGGTATGTCTTTTTCTTCCCTATAAATAACCCAAGGATCCAAAAAACGTATTACATTTGGAAATTTTACTATAGCATGTTCATGGGTTGCTATAGTAGAATGTAATAACTTATAAAATTTTGCAAAATCATCTCAATCTAAATCAACATCTTTTGTTGTTGTGCATGTAGTGGGGCAATTGATATGACTTAGTTGATCCCTAGCTCTTTTGAAGATCCTTGATGCAACATTTAAAATTATGGATTTTTGGATCCAACTGTGATTTAGATATTTTTAGAACCTTTGATTGTAAATTTGGTTTACAATTTCAACTTGTATGTTTGATATTGATCCATCTTTTACATATTCTACTTCCACCTTTTGTAGATCTGCTTTTGAACTTAATTTTTATTCTTTTATTTGTTCTACTTTTTCTTTGAAACTTGTTTTTTGCATGTAAACTCTCAAAATTGGACTATTGGACTATCATTCTCTACATGTTTTACTATCACTAACATAAATTCTAAACAAAGTTGGAAGTATTTTTCTAACCTAGTTCATAGAAAGGACATATTTGAACCTCAAATAAAAAATAAAAAATGATCATGTAAACCTTGATTAAGTTCAAATTTTGATTTGTCCCCCTTTTTTTCTTGGAAGGAATGTAGAGTTCTTATGCATAGTAAGAATCCTTGGGGATTAATAAATGTGCTACCAAAATAGGATGTCCTTTGTTGATCCTTGTGGATTGTGTCCTTGTTATGATTTATTAATGAGTAATTTCATGCCCTTTAATAGGAGCCTAAACCCCATAACTAAACACTCTTTTTTTTATTTTTGCAATTTGTTTATCTTGAGTCTTTGTTTAACCAAACCACCATCAAAAGGTTCATATCCACCATATTTGCTTTCAAATATGTGCATTACAATGTGAAGGACTTCTCCCATAACCAAACATAACTACATATAACAATGTGCCTTTTTTTAAGGAATATTTTAAATTCACACCTTTTTTGGTTAAATTCACACCCTTTGCGCATCCAATTTTATGCAGATTAAACTTTAAGAGTATGTTCCTTTATCAGTTCAATTACTTCTGCGGGCAAGTTCTCGAGTTGTGCCCTGATTGACCACAGACCCCACACTTGCGTCCTTCCACGTATTCAAAGTGAAGAAAGGGTGTGAATTTAACCCAAAAAGGTGTGAATTTAAAAATCTCCTTTTTTAATAATTTCTATTTCCCTGTACAAGTACACCTACCTCTCACACCCACTTAGGACACCTCTTGCATTTGATCAATGTAGATCAGTGAGATGATTCTGATCACAGTGAAGTGAAAAACTGTAATGGGAAAGGGCTGCTTTGACAGATTCTCTCGTGACAACTCTCTAATGCAAATATGTCCTAAGTAGGTGGGAGAGGTAGGCGTACTTGTAGGTTTCGAAGGTCTGTTACCAAGGGAGTTTTATTATGACACTCACAGACCACTGGGGCCAACCTGTTTTCAGGTGTCATTAATAATTCGTGTACGGTGCCCTCCACATACACAAGGAATTTGTCATAGTGCTATTTCGACCTGCAAATTTATGATTCTGACCTATTGAAAGGATTTTCCATGGAAAAAATTGGCCCAAATTCGCAAGATTTCCAATAAAAAAAAGTTCCAGATCGTCAGATTTTTATGATAAGTTCCACTAGGTAGCCAAGAATAAAGAAGGATCCCCCCTTTTACTTTTTCTTTTCATATTTAGTCTGTAACCAAATCTGGCTAAATCATCTTAGGGATGATGGCCACTTCAGCTACATCACAAAAAAATTGAAAAAAAAAAAGAAAAAAAAAAGAAACCCTTGATGCTGATGGCAAAAGAAAAAGAATTAAACTTTGGGGGGCCCAACAACAAACTAATTAGTACGAGTCATAATAGACTACCATAAGTATAAGACATTTTTAAAATTCACACCTTTTTTTGGTTAAATTCACACCCTTTCATGCTGAGCCAATCAGGGTACAACTCGAGAACTTGCCCGCAGAAGTAATTGAACCGTTAAAGGATCAGGGCACAACTCGAGAACTTGCCCGCAGCAGTAATTGAACCGATAAAGGAACATACTCGCAGCGAAGGGGTGTGAATTTAACCAAAAAAGGTGTGAATAAAAAAAATTCCTTAGTATATTATGTAAACTGGGGGGGTACTTAGTACTGCGTTCAGAATTCATCTGCAAAAATAATAATATTGTGCATGGGCTTGTCCTTCGTTTGGAAGTTTCCTGCGTTGCTATACGTTACAGGTGATGCGAAAGTTCAACTGAACTTTCCACCTAAAACCTGTGTTTTTGCAGTGGTGGTGCGGTGCACTGCAGAATTATGGAAGTGTCCAGAGAACTGTAATTTGGAAAAGAGTGTACGGCCTCTCTCCTCCTGATTTGACGCCTAAAAACGCGTTCATGTATCGTCCGGGTACAAAAACATATTTCTCTACAAAGTTTGGGGAGGAGGAACTCGTTTTATTTGCGAAAGGAGGTTGGTGAAGCTCTGGAGGAGTGGTCTTTCCTTCCTGGAAAGACTTTTTCTAGTCGTCCGGTTTGAACAGGCAAACGTGAAAACCATTTCAGCTACACAACATGGGTAAAGAAGCTGAGAGGTACGTGGGGTGTTGTCTCCTTATCTCCTCCTTTCTATCGCAACCTAGCAACCAGATGCTTGGGTTATATCTCGGGGATACCACACATTCAAGTTGTGCAATTTGATCACAAAGCTGTTGGGGAAATCTGCAGTAACCTTTTGCATTCTAAGGTTTGGGATACCCAAATTTTTTCACATCTTTTCATTATTGTAGGCCTGTCACTCCACTTTCAATACTCAGGACATATTGTGAAAGTTGCTTCGTATCAGTATAGGTCTCCTTCCGTCTCTTGTGCTCGGCTCAAGCGTTTTTGGTCACGACGACAGTTTCGACAAGGTTTTCCTTGTTTGCCATGAATGCAGCCTACATTTGCGTTGCATGCATTAGTATTCATAAGCCTCCTTCATGATCTTTTCCCTCCGCCGTATTGTTCTTCCAGATCAATTGGAATGAGTCATGAAATTCTATAAAATAGTACAACCTAAGCTATGATGTGATAAGTGGTAACAAACATGAAATTAGCCTCTCCTAAGAAATCACTCTTTCTCTTAACGTTAATTGGAAGATCTGGTTGGCTGATTTGCAAATATTTTTGTTGTTTCTCCATGTTATTGTTTTCAGGGGATTCCTTTTTAACGCTGACTGGTTCTTGCTGCATTTTTGTCAGATCTGAAATGTTCATAAGTATTGAGTACTGAGGGTGTGATCTTCCCTTCTGCAATTGGCAGTCTCCATTTTTTCTTGGATATGTTCTTAGTTGTGTGTTCTCTCGGAACCATTTTTGAAAGTGAGATGGTTTTAGGTGGTGGTCCAAAGACACCGTGGCAGTGGTGACAGGAGCCAACAAAGGGATAGGCTTGGAGATTGTCCGCCAATTCGCAAAGGAGGGTATTACCGTTGTGCTTACAGCTCGCGATGCAACCCGTGGTAATGAGGCCCTTGAATCTTTGAAAAGCCAAGGGCTTCACAATGTGAATTTTCATCCTCTTGATGTTGCTAGCCAAGAGTCCATACTAGCACTTGCAGAATGGCTGCACAAGACCTATGGAGGCATTGACATCTTGTAAGCACATTTTGAAGCATACAAACTCCTCAAACGTTTTGCTTTTGTTGTGTGCTAAGTGAAACATTTTTGAGTTTCAACAAAATAAATCAAACAAAGTTGTTTGTGAAAGCTGAAGCATTTCTTATTGACCACAAACTTTAAAAAATTCAATTGGAAAACTGCAAATTGATGAGTTATTGATGTTGTATTGCAACTCCAGATCAATAATGCAGGCATTGCAAATGTTGACAAGGATGTAACCTTTGAGACTGTGAATGCTGTATTGGACACAAATTATTTTGGTGTCAGAAATGTCACAAAAGCTCTGCTTCCTCTTCTACGTGATGATACACCTGGTGGTGCTCGAGTCATTGTTGTGGCATCTAGGTTTGGCCAACTCAAGGTAATGTCATTGGCATCCCTACTCCACATCAACTCATAAATGGCCATCTAATATGTACTTGAGTGAAATTTTAGCTCTGTTACAAATGGATAGGTCTGCAGGGAGAATTAAGTATTCTAAATTTCGGATGCCATGTCTAACCAGTAGAATTCGAAAGACATTGTGAATGGTAATGGATTACTAGACTGTGAAAATTACTACTAATTGAGTCAAATATCGATGCCATTCTATGCAAACCAATAACCAAGAGATGTCATATTGATATAAGTCATGGAGTGTACAAGCTGATTGTTTGATTCACAAATTTCTAAAATATAGATTGACTTCCACATCTAATAAGATGCATTTTCTGATTCTGTTATATGTATGTTCCTGTGTGTTGGTGAAACTTCAGAACCTCGAAAACAAGGATTATGTCAAAACCCTCTCTGACAGGGAGCACCTTACTGAAGACTTTGTCGACAGTTTTGTAAATCACTACTTGAACGATGTTGCAGATGGGTCTCATAAAGAAGGGGCTTGGCCCAATTGGACTACCTGGGTCAATTCACCATATGGAAGGCCAGCAGAGCCCTATTCAGTCTCCAAAGTTGCAGTCATTGCATATGTCAGTGCCCTACATAACACTCTTGTTGCCCAACCTGGAAGTGGAAAAAAGATCAATGTCTTTAGCTGCTGCCCTGGTTTTGTGGCCACAGATATCAATAACAACAGGGGAACGAAAACAGTTGAAGAAGGTGCCGATACCCCAGTATGGTTAGCACTCCATTCTCCAGAAGAAGGTATTGGAAAATTCTGGGCTGAGAGAAAAGTACTTGACTTCTAATGTTAATGTTGTTTTGTAGTCCCATGTCTTCTAAACCCCAAATCCTGATCCCCTATAATTTCCCAACTCTATTTAGGAGTTGTGAATGTATTGGAGACTGATACAAAATTTTGTACACAAAGGACTCTAAAGGGATGATGTTCCCACATATTTCATATATCTTCTTCCTGCATGAACTTTAACATAGTGTTTCCACATAATAGAACAATTTCTTATTCCTATGAGCTTCCCATGTGTGTTGTGGCTAAATCAAGGTGCATATGCAATGTGACTGTAGATTTTGAACTTTGCACTTTTAGTTGAAAAAAAATGCATATTGCGAGACGAACCAGGAAACCTCATGTTGCAACTTAGAATGATCATGCCACTCAATTGAGGTACAATATTGATGAGAGGGTTGCAGAACTATCCCACTACTCAAATAAGGTACAATGTTCATGGTCTCTAAAAAACACGAAGAGGTATTTCTATTACTCACACCA
The DNA here is from genome assembly GCA_963920785.1 of Sphagnum contortum. Lineage (NCBI taxonomy): Eukaryota > Viridiplantae > Streptophyta > Sphagnopsida > Sphagnales > Sphagnaceae > Sphagnum > Sphagnum contortum. Next base: position 19,463,614 of record OY987278.1, read on the forward strand.
TCTTTCGGTAAGTTCTTACTTTGGGGTTTGAATGCACACTTCAGAGTACATTGTCTCTTCCCAGATCTAACTTTCCCAAACATTCATTTCTAAGCAAATTGTAAAAAATTGTAAAATCAAGTTTTATCATGGAGATTGGCCAAGGCCTTCAAATGCCTTCTTGTGTGGGAACAATAAAATGAACACTCACATCTGAACACATGGGTTTTGGAATTTCTATCCTGTTCTTATTCACACCTAGTTCAAAGTTCTAATGTAAAAATTACATATCTAGATACCTATAGTTCTTGGCATAGATTAGTGTTTGAACATTATGTTCAATTATTCCTTCTTTCACACATGAATTGTCTATTAATGACACTTAGTATTTTATTTGTCTGTTGGAAAGAAGATTGTAAAAGATTGCTTGATTGAAAGGATGCGACCATTTGTACTGAAAGAATAAATCATGTGACCAGACTTGAAGAAACTATGTCATTATATTGATCCTTGGAGGTGCATAGCTTCACACCAGAAGGTTTCAATTGCATACAAGAAAGTTGTGCAACTTCTTGGTGCAAAGTTGTGCATGGATAACAAATCTAGGTCCAATTATGACTAAAACACGTAGGCACAATAGAACTAGTTTTTGTAGATGAGAAGCTTAATGGGGTGCATTTCTGGACGCTCATTAAAAGAAATTCAAGCTTTCTAATCTAAGCAGATCATGAATTTTTTCAAATATCATTCAAATAATTTAGTAGTGGCACATAATTTCATCATCTCTCCTGAGTCTATTTTGACCTGCTATGAAGGGTGGAATCATTATGCAATGGACCTGTGGATTGCTTCAAGTTAAAATATAGTTATAACAGTCAGAGTAGATTAGCTTTTATTCATGTAGTGAAAGGTCATCCACTACCAAGATGTGGACACAAAGCTGGTGTAGCTGGTCCTCATGGAAATAATCCATGGCCAGGTGCTCCTTGAGGATATAATTCATGTCTAAGTGGTCCTCAAGGATATAATAAATGTGCAGGTGATCCTTGCGGATACATGTTGAATTTACAACCAATTCCCATGGGTATGATTCATACTTAGGACTCTGGAAATCATCATATTCAGCATACCAATCTGAAGCGCCATGTTGCATACCTTAAGAATGCATGAAGTTGGGTTTAATTTGTATTGTAGCCCTTCTCTAAAGGCTTTTCTCAAGTAAATATCATTCGGTTGTTGAGGAATTACTATACACAGTCTGAGGAGTTGATTATAACAGTCCTCCATCAACTCATACTTCTTTTGTTTTGAATATCATGAAGTAGTAGTTGCTTGCCTATCGCTTCTTATTTCACTAAATCGAATTATAAAAGCACATTGAACCTTTGCCCATGTCATTGTTGGATGAACAGTCTCATATCTTCCAAACCAGTCGACAACTCTTCCCCTCAAGGAATTTGGAAAATATTGTAGTTTGTGGCAGTCTGTATATTTTCCATTTGTTACACATACCTTCGTCAACTATAGAATGTGTAAAATCGGATCTTCATTCATGATACGTAGGTAATTGTATTCGTAACACATTTGCAAAGGGTACTGCCATGATGGGTGGAACGTTCATTATCAATGCAACAATAGTCGGTGGTAACTTTAGAAAAATATTAGTCTTGATGCATTCAGGACTCTTGAAAAATAATTTGAATAAGTTTCTTCTAGAAACTTTATTAGCAATGTTGCTACTACTAGCTTCTTCTTTTGCATCCTCTTTTGACTATTTTCTTGGTATATGCGTCCATACCTATTTCATAATCCAATTGAACATTCCGAAAACATTAATTGTAGCCTTTGGGTTATTGGAAATATAATGCATGTAAGGAGCACATCAAGGACCTTGTGGACTTATGTGATAGTCATGTGGGAATGTTGCATGGATAAAATATTGAACAATAAATGCATTATGACATGAGAACGTGTGTGTGTAACTAAATCAACAAAAAACTTGAAAAATTGGGGTACTTAAGGGGTTAATTAGAGATATGTGCAATCTTGGGTTCAGGTTAATCTAGTAATCAAATAAGATGTATCCTTTTGGTGTTGATGAGGAATATACATAAATCTATAATTTATTCGGATTTCTTAGGTAACCTCCTTTTTTTTGTTGACAATGGAATTCTTCCAAGCTCATGTTGCCCCAAAACAATGAATTAATCATTGGACTTAAACTTGCATGATTACATAAGCGCAATCCTCAAGTGTTGTCAGCTTTAACAAGTTTTTTCCATGATTTATTTATGCATTGTAATATATATAACAATTTCACATGTTCAATGGGATCATCATCAAGATCTTGTAATCGATGCCAAATATGCTCATGCACAAGGTCATTGAACAATATAAAGAATGATGAAAAAGTAGGTGTTGTAAGGCCTGGCTACAACCATGAAATTTTTTCCATAAGATCAAAAAGTTCTTTGCTTCTTTTGTTAGCACTTGTAAATTTAAACATTGAGACTTTCAATATTAACTTCATGGAAATTTAGGATCTAGATGGGAGGATTGTGATAAAACCTTGAGTCAATTGTAACTCACGCTTGGGTGTGTAGAAATAGAAGGTTGGGGATAAGGATCACGAAAACAAATAGATTTTAAAAAAAGAAGGTAAACAAAAAGAAAAAAGGTGTTACTCAACAACTCTTAAAATGTATGTTTATAATGCATTCTTGACAAAGTCAAATGAATTCCACCATGTTGAAAACTTTAAAGTATTGTGATTTAAGGTGCCTAATGTCAATGCTTATGAACTTAAATGCATTAAAAAAAAGTAGTTGTGAAAGTAGTTGCAAGGGAAGGTCAAGGGTGGGAAGCTGCTAATTTTAATGCCTCAAAAGCTTTAATTGTCTACCTTTAATGCTTTTATAGAACTTGAGTGCATTTTTGAAAAAATCGTAGGTGTAAGGGGAGTTTGAGTGTTTAAGTTGATAACTTGATGAAAAAATAAATGGAGAAAGAAAGGATGGGGAACAATGCAAGATTAAGGGGAGATTGACAAGGAAAATAAGAAAATGTTACACAAAATGAACCTTTATGGACCTTTACTTGATAAACAATAATGTTTAATGCATTGGGGATGAACCAATACAACCATTAGCCTCGGGTACATGGCAAGTTTGTTAACGTGCCATTAGCTTGGATTCCAATACGTGATGGGCCTTCACTTCAAAGCTAACCAGTAAACTAATTATAAGCATGCCTTGGGCATAATGCATCACCATTCAATATTAGCTTGGCCCCCCAAAACCACAAAGATGTAATTTCAAGTCTATATTACATGGGGACTATGTTTAGGATTCAAGTGAGTTTAGTTTCCAAAGATTGTTTTTAAAACTTCCAAAGATGTAGGTCCTCTTTATAGCTTTGGCATGTAATGTTTTGCAACTCATGGGTGTAAGTTGTTATATGATTTTTATTCAAATTGTTTAAATTCATTCTAAAAGCATGTTGTTCCAAAGTTGTTAAGTAACCATTCATATTTGTTATAGATAGTTGGGTTTCATTTTCATATTCTCTTACTGGATCCTAATTTTAGAGGCAAGGTTTTCCTCATTTGAATATTGTTGTCTACTACTTGATAAATTCCATTTTGACTTTTTGTTTTTACAATGAACCTACATTGGGGTTTTTTCACTCTAAGCTATTGTTGGTGGTTTTGGCCACCAAAAAAAGACCATGTCAATTGTTGTGGAAAAAACTTGTAAAATCCGCGCATTGGAATCAAATGAAATTTGATGTATGACATGTTATTCTAGAAATTAAAGACATGAAATATTTATTGTATTACAAGATGAATTATGAAGAATTTCAAAACTTGGTGTTAAATTGATTCATCTTTTGCAATCTCAATGCTTCAACCTTCAATCACATGAGGCCACAACTAGAGGTTAAAATACTAATTGCAATTATTCTTTTTAAAAAATCATAAACAAATTGCCACTCATATGGTTGATCATTTTAATGTGGGTGCATCAACCATCTAGAAATATGTGGACATTGTATATGATTTTCTAACTAATAATGACAAACTTTTCAACAAATACATCAACATTTCATAAGGAAATTGATTGAGATTGATGATTTGATCATTCCAAGGATTGATAGGTTTGCCAAACATATGTGGATCAATACATGGAATGCACATACCATTGGTAGATCTTCCAAGCAAGAGGGTGACATTTGTACAAAGTGATTTTTTCAATTGGAAAAAAATTCATAATATTGTTTTACAAGGGGTGTGTGATGCATACAAATAGTTTTGGAACATTTGTGTTAAAGAACTAGGAGGTGTTCATGAGGGTGGTTAGTTTAAGGTTTTCAACTTGTATATACAACTAAAAGTCCAAAAGATTTATGTTAGAATTGGTTTTGATGGTTAGAGGTGTGAAATCTATCCATTACATAATTGGAAATTGAATTTATCCAATTCAAACATATATGTAAAAACATTGTAAAACTAAACATTTATATATGTTGAAAAAATAAGTTATGAATGTAACATGGACAGAGGTAAAGTTGTAATTAAAAATGATTTTAGATTAATGAAGAATAGGTGGTGGATTCAAAGGCATTTCAATTCAAAAGTGGAATAGAGTAGCAAAAGTGGCAACATGTTGTGTATTCCACAATTTTTGTGAGACATGGAATGAACTAGAACCATTGGTTGCAGATTTGGGAAATAGGTAGGAAAACCTAATCAGATTTGGTGTGCACACATGTTGTTTGTTCATAGAGAGATGCAACTAAAGCAAAAGGAGAAAAATCAAGACTTGCCTTAAATGAACAATGGGTGTTTGATATTTCAATATAATTAATTGAATATAATTCATTTTAGTTTTTTTATGTACAATCTCATTGGTACCTTCACCATTTCAAATGAGTTCTCATAATACCCATATCAATCCCAAGAAATGTTAAATTTGTATTCAGAGGCCTTGATTCCTCATAAATGTGGAATATTGATCATAATGTTGGTGTATGTGCCCCTTTTGGGCAAAGGAGACCATCACCATAATTTGGACCAAGAAATGCCACATTTGTTCTCAAAGACTTTTGATTTAATGTAAACATTCCATAATGTTGGTGTGAACACCTCATGTTAGCATAAGAGGCCATCATCATCACAATAAAAATTCAAATAATCACAAGGTCACATGGTTGGATTGAAGTTTAATAATATGTCCATATTAATCCCAACAAATATCACATTTGGACTTAAAGACCTTGATTTAATGTAAACATGGCATATTAAAAATGTTGGTGTGTACACCCCCTTCCTATAAACACCATCACTATGACCCACATAAACCTTTTTTTAGGGTAACCCCAATTTTCCATAGACAACAAAGAAACTATGAAAATTTTGAACATCTTTGGCAAAAAAACACTCATAGGCCTACGTTTTCAAAACCCCAAATTCACACCACGACATGCAACAGAACCTAAAATCCACTCTCAAATTTGCACTCACATTGCACCATCAATCACATATTTATTCACGAGCTTGTGGCACCCAATTTACAAATCAAATCAAAATTTGAGTCCACAACCTATTGAAACACAAATGTAGGAATTAAAGTGAACTACTTGTCGCTATCAATTGTTAAGACCAATTTTTTTGGCCTTATTTGAAACTTGAAATAGCAATGAACTTAAGTGAACCTCTTGTCATCAATGATTGTAAGGATTGGTTTCTTTGGCCTTCAACACATCAACAAACATAGTTGTAATTTGTAATTAACTTTATAACATTTGTGAATTGATCTTTTCAATCATCTCCATCTTGAGTTTTTCAAATTGGGTTCACATCAATAGAGAATTCCTCGACAACATCAACAAGAGCACTAGATCCAACATCCATTTTCATATTCTTGTTTGTTAACTTTATGTTAGGTTGACCTTCGACATTGGGAAATTTGCATGCCCTAGTCCTTGGTGTATTGGAACTAGAACTTGGAGGTACCATGCCATCTCCAAATGCAAAAGTTTGCATCATAGGAGATGTAAGAATTTCTTGAGTTTGAAGAACATTCTCATATTTGTTAGAAAGATATCATCACATCTATATTTTTATGATTAGTGCAAATTTTGTGATCAACACCACATGGCATTCCATCTATTTTAATAATACCAACAAACAAATAATCAAATCTTTCATACCAAGGTATTCATCGAAAGGTTGAACACATGTGACATTGGTCTTCTTCTTTCAACATTGTACTTGTCCTTCATTTTGTTGAATTTGTTTTTGCATTAACCTCGAATACATTGCAAATTGGGTGGAAGTGAATGTTGATGGATGCAACAAAACTTCCCAATTCTATGTCTCCATTGCCTTTTTGCTAGACTCCCAATATCTCTTTTCAAGCTTGCCCAACAAAAATGCAAATGTTACATTGCTCCAAAATCTCCTTATGGAATTTCTCTGTCCAACTTAGACCTCATCTCTCTCATGCACACTAGGAATTCCATACATTAGTAGCTCCATTATCTACATTAGAGCTAGGATGTTGTAAGCTAGAAACCTCTTTTCCTTCATGACTACAAAGGAGCTCATTGGTGCAACCCTAAACTTGTTTGTTGCTATGATTTGGAGTATGGGGAGAGCATAAGAAGATGAAAAGGTTAATTTAATATCATTAATTACGGTATAAATCATGGTTATGATAAATGGTTCTCACAATTTGTGGTAAGTAGAGCAGGCTAAAGCTCATGGGCTAACCATGGATTTGTTTTGTCATGAGAAGTCCATGAGCTTGTTAGCACATTTTTTGGCATAGGCTAACACTTGGCTAACAAGGGCTCAATTTTTTTTAAAACAATCATGTGGCCAAGGCTACTACAAACTAGAGCATGTTTGGGCTGAAAATCCTTTTAGAGTTAAGCCAAAAAAAAATTGGCAATAGAAAATGGGGCTAGCTACTCCAAGCAATCCATTTAATGCTTGCACCTAGCTATATCTAATAGCCTTAGCAATTAAGATGACCATAAACATCTCATCCTAAGACTAAACAAGGGTTTTCTTTTAGTTCAAGAATTAAAATTTAAAATGTGAAAAGGAAGTGAAATTGGGGTTTTTTTATCCTTATAATTAAAAATAAAATAAAATAAAGCTTTCCAGAATTTAATATTTGGCTACAGTTGGTAGCCAAAAACATAGAAGGACAACAAAAAATTAAAATTTGTTTATACCCAAAATTGGCTAAATCTTCCAATAGATGATCATCACTTTTGCCACATCACAAAATTGACCAAAAAAGAAAGAGGTCGACACTATTTCCCCCTGGCCCAAAATAGTTTGATTGGGTCAGTATTGTTTAGGAGTGACATTCATGGAACCCTAAAGTTGCAGACCTAAATATATATTTATACAATAATTATTCACACAAAACAGGTTGATAATAGTGATTTATATATTCGACACCAAAATCTCCATTTTTTTTTTCCCTTTTTTATTTAAATGTTGAATCTGCTACCCCAGACCTTTATGCCATGGAATGCTCTCACCCTTGCCCATTATGTTGGGTGCATCGCCTAGCTTGCCCTAAGGGGCTTGCTTAGCGTCCTACCCGACGTAATGGCCAGAGGCTTGACCATTCCACAGTACACAATTACCATATTCTTCACCAAATACAGCAATTTCATTGGCCATAATATATTTTCCGCATACCTATTGAACACTCTCTAAACCCTAAACCCTAAACACTAAAAAAAAAACACACACACACACACATAGATCTCAGATTCATCTTGAGAAACTCAAGAGACACTGTTAATCTCTCTGTGTTTATAGCATGATTTTTTCACTTCTTCTGTCACCCTACCCATTCCCCCCAAATCTGTTTGATCTACAGCATCTCTTACCCCAAGAGATGAGACAAAGCTGAAGTCCCCAAGCACTGGCAGCACCATGATCATGTCAATAAGCAAAATTTTCTGTATGCAAGCAAATCACCGCATGGAAGATAGATATCAGAGATATTAGACTTTGTACTCTGCACCGATTTTTCCATGTCCATAGAAAGTCACAAAACAAGATCCTTGAAGAAGAGTCAGATATTTTTGAACATTTCAAAATGCAAGTAAGGTTTAGGGTTTAGGGGTTAAGAGTTTATTCATATGTATAGGCCATATTCATCATGTGTAGTAGGTTAATGCTTGAGAATGAGGACTTGGGCTTTACTCAATTAACTAAGGGCGCACGAGGTGAGAGCCAAGCGCAAGCCTGATTTTGTTAATGCTCTTGCCCATGGGCTTTACGAAGCATAAAAATCGATGCAACCTTTAGAGAGTGGTGCTTTACAATTGTTGGAAGCTCACTGTGAAAACAGAATGCCCATTTTGGAGGTGGGGGGAGGGGAGGTTGGAGGAACAATTACAGACTATAATATACACTGCAATTACACTACTATAAGTTCTAAGAGGTTTTTTATGAACCAGTATATGGACCAGAATTGTTTGGTTCTTTAGCTGGGCTTGTCATAACTTGGCAGTTCTGGTTCTGGTTTTGGTTCTGGTTCTCACAACCTACACTGAAACTTGCGACCAGGTTCTAAAACTGGATCTGGCAACTGGGCTCCTGCTGAAACTGGAACTGGTGTCGTTCTTTAAAGACTACCAACTGGCCTAGTCCTACTGAAAACTGGAGTTTGGGAGTTGGCTGGTTCTGGATCCCAATTGGAGTCTTCTTCTTTTTTGTCTTTTTGCTGCTTTCAGTGGAAGGCAAGCTGTATTTTCTAAAAGCTTGGTGAACACTTTTTAACTGGTTGGTTGTGAACTGGAGTATCTACACTAATCCCAATTTTGGGCAAGATGTAATATAGTTACCACAGGTACCTACCTACCTACCTACCTACCTACTTACACAAACCATCTCCAATTTGGGGCAATGTGTAATATGGTTATGAATGTGATTGCCTCCTGCACCCAGTCTGGATTATTTCAACAAAGCTTCTTAGAGCTTCTTTAGATGAGGGTGCAAGGTTCAATGAAATAGGGCAATCCTATTGGTTGAGAATCATAAATTGGACCCATGGCCAAAAAGTCGCAAATTCAGGCTAAACCTACACGGCACCATTTTGCAGGGAAAATCAATTGGTTCAGGCTTCAGACCAAGAAAAAAAGAGCTCAAAGGAGAGCTCATGATTTGGAGACTCAAAATGCAAGTAAGGGTCCAATGCAAGGCCCAACTCAAGGATTCAATTTGCTTGAAATGAGTTCAAATCAGTTCCAAAGTATAGTAAAACCTTTTGTAAAGTCACCCCGTACCATTCTGGGAAAGTAGCCATATCTTCAGAGTTCTAATATATTTTTTATTTAAAAAAACCAAATTCCTTTTTAATTGCTCAAAAATAATAACTTTTGTTCAAAATTTGAGAAACACACTAGCCTTTCCAATGGTACCAAAAGTGAAGCAAGGCACCCACATTTAGTGATGGTTATGATATGGTCATCTAAAACAAACAAACAAACAAACACATATTTCATATAATCATATAATGGTAGATGACATGCCCTTTCAAGTGGACCTTCAAGTGAGAGGAATCATTTAGTTGGGCCCAAGTCTGGACAATTGCGAGGTGGCCCTTGTGGTAGACTGTGTTATGAGTCTAAGTGTTGAATTGGGTTCGACTCCTGGTTTGACAACACTCATGATCGCATCGGTGTTAGTTAGTGAGGGTTCAAGGTAGGGGGTCTGAGGAGATGTCCTTGGGTGTGGAGTCCTTGAACTAGACAAGTCTGTAGTTTGGCCATGAAATGAAAGATGGTAATCCTAGGCAATTAAGCCTTGAATTAGTTGGGAAGTTTGCATTGGGTTAGTCCCACTCATCTGAAGGTTAGGGTTAGCCTAAGGTTACGAGATGAGGTGAATGTTGAAACTAACCAAATGCGTGCCTTGCCATGTGTAGGTAGTTTAGGTGTTTAGTGAAAAATGTGGTTAGAGGTGTGGGCACGAAGGTGCCAAGGCGAATCTAGGTGTGAAATGTGGTATCAAAGTAGGTTCCTTGGTTCTTTGGGAAAATTTTAAGGCAAAATGGAAAATGAGGCACCAATATTGGAGCCTAAGCATGTAAAACCCAGGCTGAAAAAAAAGTGAGAAGGGAAAAGAGGCCAAGGAGGCCAATTTTCAAGAGCTCTCCGCCATCGGAAAGGACATGATGGGGTGAAAGGTGTGCCTAGGTGAAAAAATACTTGAGGGAAATCATGTAGGATGCAATTGAAAAGCCTCCTTGTAAGAGCAAGGAAAAGGACAGGGAAGGGGTTGGTTCAAGCATGGTATGGCTTGTGAAGAAAATACCCTCCACTCCAAAAAAGAACAAGGGAAAGGAAAATGTTTTGGACCCAGTGGAGGAAGTGAAAGACCATGTGGACTTCCACTTTTGTGACGAAAAATCTAGTGAGAAAATTAACTCCGTGATAATCCCCTTTGAGGAGAAAGGGTGGCAAGAAGCCCATGAAACATACTGAAAAGGTGGACAAAACTTTTAGGTCATAGGAGGAAAAGGTGAACCAAAACGTGGTGGCAAATGTGCTTGAAAGCTTTTTGGACATCCTAAATCCCATCAAGGCTTTCGTGGTAGAACAAAGCCAAACCATGATTGCCTAGATCAAGTGACAACAAGGTTGGGCTTGGCAACTTCTACCTCGAATGGGGGCTCCACCAAAGCAATCTAACTCTTTGGTAGAGCAAGGATACCAAAACAAAGCAAATGTGATTGTGTCTGCACCAAGTTGAAGCTTATCTATAAACCCAACACCTTGATTCAAATAAATAACAAATTCATTTTGTTCAAACACTCTTCAAAGAACAAGCGTGGGATTGGTGCATGGTTCAAAAATAGGAAACACCCAATTTACTGGAAATCCTCACTTGGAAGGAATTCAAGTTATTGTTGAATGAAAGGTTCATGCCACACCACTTGGTGTTAAAAGATGGGATGGAATTCTTGGAGCTCACCCAAGGGGATGGAGTGGGCTTCCTAGCCCACTATGTGCAAGACTTCAACACAAAGCTAATTATCGTCCCCCTTAAAAAAGAATTTGCTAAAAAGTTGGCCTTCTTGCATGGATTGAAACTTTAGGTCCCAAAAATTGTCTACTAGAGGGTGAACATTCCAAGTATTTGCCAAGGCTTCATGAAGATGGTGGAGTGCATGGAGGACAAAGGTCATTCATGTTGCTAAGGTGAAATCAAAAGTAGTGTCATTGAAAAACCAAATGTTTAACCAAATATTGGGAACAAGGTCCAAAACAAACGGAAGTGGATTACGATAAGTCATGGCTTCATGATGATAAGGAAAAGCCACAAGGTTGTAAGGAGCCAACACGAAGAAAAAAGCAAAGTATGACTTTTTAAAGGTCAAGTGCTTCAAATGTGATGATCACAAGCACTTGGCAAAAGATTGCCCCAAATCACCTTGGGTCCATGTTTGCATTTCCCAAGGTAAGGAAATTTTCCAAGGGGACTTCTGTTGCGGACAGCAACTCACACAAAAACTGGAAATAACACTAGAAGTTTCACAAATACAACAACTCACACAACACTGAAAATAACACTTGAAGCTTCAGAATTGGAATCAATAATACAACAATTCACACAAACTGGGAATAACACTTGAAGCTTCAGAACTAGAATTAATAACACTCAAAGAAAGAAAGCTGGAAATAATATTGATAATGGAAGAGCAAATACAACTGGTGTTGACGAGAGTGAGGGACAAAGTCTCAAGGTCCTCTATTTATACTGCTAAGATACTATTGGAAACTCCAATGCTAAGATATTATTGGAAACTCCAATGTTGGATAGTTGGTTTCGCATTGTCACGTCCGTGACATCACCCCCCCCTTCAAGCAACAAGTTCCTACAAGTTGTTCTATTTATCTTATCAAAAACAGAAATTAAAAATCTATTACAAGAAGTCCATGTGATATTTACATGGTGTGGTGTTGATCCAGACATGTTGGATTCAAATATCTTTGGCACTTGGTTTTGTTGGGTACTAACGATGAAATTTGTTGATCATTTTGGGAGCATTAGCAAGATTAGCAGCAGGTTCCCAAGTTCGCTCGCTTATGTCATAGCCCTGCCAATGTACAAGATATTTTAATCTCCTTCGATTGATGTGGGAGTCGATGATCTTAGAAACTTCAAATTTTTCTTCTCCGTTAATTTCGATTGGTGGCGGAGGTGCTAGCAACCGTCCTGGAATAGTCGATTCTTTATATGGTTCAAGCAAGGAAACATGAAACACTGGATGAATTTTCATAGATGATGGCAGGTCCAACCTGTATGCTACCTCGTTGACTTGCTTACTCACGCGAAAAGGTCCAAGACGACGATAGTCAAGTTTGTCGCTCGGTCGGCGAATCTTCAAATTGCGACGTAAAAGCCAAACTTTATCTCCAACCGAAATGTTTGGATTCTGGTTTCGAGATTTGTCTGCATTTATCTTCTGTCGCTCTTGAGCTTCTACAAGCCTTGCCTTCATGTCTTTGTGGATTTCCAGAAGTCTGGTGACCAGATCTTGCGCAGCCGGATTTTCTGCCAAACTCAAGTTCAAAGAGTCAAATCGTGGATGATATCCATAGTTTGCGAAGAACGGAGTTTGATGGATGGACTCTTGAAATGTATTGTTGTAGGCAAACTCTGCGACTGGAAGTAGATCCACCCAATTGTCTTGATGGTAGTTGATGAAGCACCTTAAATATTGCTCCAATACTTGATTCACTCGTTCGGTTTGTCCATCCGTTTGAGGATGATACGCTGATGATAGATTGGTCTTCACTTGTAAGATCTTAAAGAGGGATTACCAGAACTTGGACGTGAACTGTGTACCATGATCAGATATGATATCGTCGGGAAGTCCATGATATTTGTACACATTCTCCAAGAAAAGTTGTGTTGTTTCTTTACCTGTGATAGTTTTGTTGCAAGGCACAAAGTGTGCCATCTTTGTCAACCAGTCCACCACAACAAAAACTGAATCAAAAGATTTGGACTTTGGAAGGTCCACAATGAAATCCATGGATATGGATGTCCATGGGGTTTCTGGAATCGGCAGCGGTTGGAGTAACCCATATGGCTGATGATGAGGGATCTTGGATCTAGAGCAGGTGTCACACATCGTGACATAGTCCTTCACAATTTTCCACATTTGGGGCCACCAAAAGTCTCTGGATATCAGCTCCATAGTCTTGTTGTAACCAAAGTGTCCAGCCGATGGAGAGTCGTGTCGAGACTGGAGCACTTGGAGTTGGCATGGGCCTTCAGGGACATAAAGTAGTCCCTGGTAATATAACAGCAAGTCATGGAACTAGAATCTTGGATCAACATTATGCGATCTGGAACCCTGGGAACTGGAAGTAGGGTGATCCAGGGATTTTGAATCTGAGCCTGGACTTGGAAATTCTCTAGGATTGAAAATGTCAGCATTGTTCTTCAATTTCAAAGCCAAAGGATCAAAGTTTAAACTTACTCGGATATCTTGGAAAAAAGATGCATCCACTGAAGTTGTGGTGCGTACAACCTTCAGTTGAAGTTGCTCGGGTTTGATAAAGGTAGTCTTTTGTTGGTCGTAAGCTGCATCTCCTTCCCTTGGTGCAAGATACGTTCGTCGGAAAAGAGCGTCGGACTGAATTTGCTTGGAACCAAGACGGTAAGTGATGACAAAGTTGAAGCGCGAAAGTGATATACTCCAATGAGCTTGTCGTCGATTCAGTACCTTGGCAGACATGAAATATTCAAAGTTCTTGTGATCAGTGTCGACCGTGACTGGATGTTGAGCTCCTTCAAGAAAATGACACCACTCTTGGAACGAGTCGACAATGGCTAAAAGCTCCTTGTCATGAATCTCATAATTGATCTCGGCAGCAGTAAATTTTCGTGAGTGAAATGCGACAGGGTGGAGGCGTTCGTCTTTGTCGGGTTGTGAAAGGACCGCTCCAAGAGCAAAGTCAGAAGCATCCGTTTCTAGAAAAAACGGCTTCTAGAAGTCAGGATGCGTCAGAATAGGTGCCGTTGTAAACACCTTCTTTAGAGTTTCAAATGTTTGGTCTGCTTCTGCATTCCACTCGAGCTTGTCTTTGCAAGTTAATCGGGTCAACAGAGTGGCAATCTTGGAATAGTTTCGAATGAAGATTCGATAGAAGTTTGCAAGACCGAGGAAGCATTGTACTTCTCGAATGGTAGCCGGTTTCTTCCACTCGATAACTGTCCGAATTTTCTATGGGTCCATGGATAGACCCTCTCCAGAAATGATGTAGCCCAAGAATTCGACTTGGGGTTGGTGGAAAACGCATTTCTCCAGCTTGGCATACAATCCAGCAGTGCGCAGTTTCTCCAATACTAGCCGGACATGGTTGATGTGCTTTTCTTCATTCTTGGAGAAAACCAATATGTCGTCGAGATAACATACAACAAAATCATCTAAAAATTCTCGGAATACGTCGTTCATCAAGTGTTGAAAGACGGCAGGTGCGTTGGTAAGACCAAAAGGCATGACATTGTATTCAAAATGTCCGTACCTAGTTCGGAACGTCGTCTTCCATTCGTCACCTTCCTTGATACGTACCAGGTTGTACGTTCCACGAAGATCAAGCTTGGTGTAGATCTTTGCTTGACCGAGTTGGTCAAGAAGTCCTGAAATAAGCGGCAATGGATACCGGTTCTTGATTGTGACCTTGTTTAGTCCACGATAATCCACGCACATCCGAAGGGAACTGTTTTTTTTCTTGACAAACAAGATAGGAGCTCCAACAGGTGACTTGGAATGTTGAATGAAGTTCTTCGCGAGATTTTCATCAAGGTAATCTCGTAATGCAGCAAGCTCGTTCTGGGAGAGACTGTAGATTGGACCAAAGGGAGGTTGCGCATCTTCTTGGAGTTCGATGCTACAATCATAAGGTCGATGCTGAGGAAGTGTATCTGCGTTTTTATTCTCAAACACGTCCCGATACTCCTCATATTTTGCTGGTAACTTGGTTGGTTCTTGAACAGGTTGAGATGTCAGAATTGCATAAATTGCAAACATATTCCCATTCTTGGCAGCCCTCGTAAACGCTTGAGCACCGACCATCAACGAAACTTCTACCGCGGACCCTTGGACTTGGTAAGGACACGGATTTGGAACATTCCTAGGGTGTCTAGACGAAATATGAGAAACTATGGTTCGATATGTTAGTTTTCGCTTTTTCCAATCTATATCCGGGTTAATCATCTCTAACCAAGAGAGACCTAAGACAAGAAGATTAGAGGGAGAACTAATGATATTGAATATAATAGTACTTCGGTGTCCTTCTAGGATAATGTCTAAGGGTTTAGTTTCGTGAGTGACATCTCCTGAAATCAAAGGTCTATCGTCGATAACCTCTACTGCCACAGGGGATTTCTTGAGGACTATAGGAAGATTATGACGTTTTACAAGATTTTTATCAATAAAACAAGCAGAGGCTCCGGAATCTAACAAGGCTTTAACTTTTATGCTATGTGGATGAAAATTTATTTTAAGTGGGATATTAAAACAACGAGAAGGTTCAGAGGATAAGATAGGACCTAATGACGTGGTAATAATGGTCAGCCGCACGGTCCCTAATGTGGTTGGCTGTTGTCATTTCTCGACTCGATTTCCTCCTGTTTTGGCTCAGAAGTGCTCAAGGTGTATCGAAATTTGTGCGCCTTTGGCCCCTGAGGTTTCAAAAGGCAATTGTTTAAGCTGTGGTCCTTGCCTCCACAATAAAAACACAAGTGCTCCCTGCGACGTCGTTCTTTCTCTTCTTCAGTTAGCTTCCTAACCCTCGAAGTGTCAATTTGCATGGGCTCTGGAGTCGAAGTGCTTGAAGATGTTTGGCGGGTTGGAGCTATGTAATCCGCTCGATATGATCCAAAGAGCAGTCGTCGCTCCTGTCACTGCTCGAACAGCCGGTTGTCGCGGTCGATTGCTTGAATAATGGCTTCCGACAGAATAGTTGGTTTGGGCAAGTTTAGCAACAAGGTTTTGATATCATCACGGAGTCCCTATCGAAACATGGGGATGAGAGCTATGTCGTTCCAATCGAGGTCACATGCAAATTGTTGAAATTCTGCAACGTATGCTGAAGCTGGGCGTGATCGTTGTTGCAGTGTTCGAAATTTTGTTGTTGCTATAAGGCTTGATCTCTCTCTCCAAACATTTTGCTGAATTCGTCCAAGAAGCGATCAAGGTCTGCCAGAAGTGGAAAATCCTCCTCTAATAGTGACGAAAACCAAGATAACGCAGTTCCGGTGAGCAATGATCCAATGAGTCCAACTTGTGTTTCTTCTGTTGCGTATCTGTGTGGTTGGAGACGGAAGACAAGTTGAACTTGATTGATAAAATCTCGAAGTTTTGTACAATCTCCGTCAAATTTCTCTGGCAAGCTTACTCGAGGTTCTTTTGGCGCTTATGGAACTGGAACATGGATTGGAGCGTGAGCAACTTGGAGCTGTTCCATGGTATTTCGTAGGTTGGCATTTTCTTGTCGTAGTTGTTGCAGCATGGCAACCACGTCGTGCATCTGGATGTTGGAAGCATCACGCATCTTGGTAGTGCACTCTCGTCAAATTGTTGCGGACATCAACTCACACAAAAACTGGAAATAACATTGGAAGTTTCAGAACTAGAACAAATACAACAACTCACACAACACTGAAAATAACACTTGAAGCTTTAGAATTGGAATCAATAATACAACAATTCACACAAACTGGGAATAACACTTGAAGCTTCAGAACTAGAATTAATAACACTCAAAGAAAGAAAGCTAGAAGTAATATTGATATTGGAAGAGCAAATACAACTGGTGTTGACGAGAGTGAGGGACAAAATCTCAAGGTCCTCTATTTATACTGCTAAGATACTATTGGAAACTCCAATGCTAAGATATTATTGGAAACTCCGATGTTCAGATACTATCGGAAACTCCAATGCTAAGATACTATTGGAAACTCTAATGTTAAGATATTATTGGAAACTCCAATGCTAAGATATTATTGGAAACTCCAATGTTGGATAGTTGGTTTCGCACTGTCACGTCCGTGACAACTTCATGGCTGAAATAGGGGCCAACAAAAGCGAAGTCTCCAACTTATTACAATTAAAATGTAAAATGAACAAGTTTTTATGTTGTTTTTTGGATTCAATAATGACAAATTCATTCATGATTTCGCAAATGGCAAAACAATTGGGGTCAAGACCGAATTAGTGGTGGATCCCATCATAGTGCCCTTGGAACAAAATGTAGCTAAACCCTCACTTAGAGTAGTGTAAGGTGTCAAATTGTTTTGCAGGGGAGTTCAACTTTTTGAGAACTTTACCCTGTGTGACTTCAATAATTTTGATGTCATTTTTAAAAAATACATTTTTGGATGCATGTGAAATAAATGTCCTTCAAAGTGGAAGTAAAGGGAGAGTCCATGCCAAAGTTGGCTCTAAATTAATGAACTTAAATGTAGATTATAATTATTTGTTGGTAATAGTTGAAATTACCTTGGTCATTTTAACTGAAGAATTAAAGTCACCTTATGGGGTACCAAGTTTGTTTATTGATAAAAATGATGATAAGTTATATGTGTATTGACTATCATGCTTTAAACAAAATAACCATAAAAAAAAATTACTTTCTACTTCACATTGACAATGTATTGAATCGATTCAATGGAACTAAGTATTTTAGCCAAATTGATTTTAAATCACAGTACTATCAACCACATAACAAATGAAGATGTTGAAAAGATAGTTACAAGAATTAAGTATGGTTTTTATGAGTTCTTGGTAATGCCATTAGGTGGTGTAATGTTCCATTAATGTTCATAACCTTCATGAATTCAACCTTCTAAGAAAAGTTATATGAGTTTTTGATCATCTACATTGATGATATCTTGGTGTATTCTAAGATGGCTAAAAAACATGCAAAACATGTAGAATAGTTTTTGAATAAGTTCCAACAAAACAAACTATTTGCCAATAGGGCAAAAAGTGAGTTTGCCCAAGAAGAGATGAACTTCCTTGGGCATATTTTGTCAAGGGGAGGGGTGAAGCCTAACCTTAAAAAGTTGTAAGCCACAAGAGATTGGAAAAGACCAATCATGGCCAAGGGAATTTGATCCTTGTTAGGCTTAACTAACTTCTACTGAAATTTCATAAAAATATTTTCACAAATGATGAAACCACTTTTGAATCTCCTCGAGAAGAAATTATTTTTAAATGGAAAAAAAACCACAAAGGGTATTTGAAGATTGGAAAGAAAAATTCTTGTCCACTTTTATGTTAAAGTTCTTAGACTTCACCAAACCATTCAAAGTTCACATTGATGCGAATTATTTCACTATCGAGGGAGTCTTCATGCAAGATGGACATCTGATTGTTTTTGAGAACAAGAAGCTTTACGGAGTACAACTACGATGGTCAATTCATAAAAATGAGTTGTATGTCGTGGTGTGTTGCCTCAAAACTTGGCAACATTACCTAGGGATGCATAAGACCAATGTCTTTACAAATAACATTTCCTTGAGGTATTTTGAAACCCAACCAAAAGCCTCAACAAAGCAATTGAGATGAATGACACCTTGGCATTGTTGGATGTGGAATTGATTCACAAGCCAAGTATTTATTTGGGCATTTATGAAACATAAGCTTTGTAATGTTTGACAATCCATTTGTCACTTGTTGTGTGAATGTTTGCATAACCTTTTTATACTATACAAAATTTCATGTATAAGGAGTGCATTTAGTAGTGGAAAACTACCCATCATCCCTATTGCTATGATGGGTAACATGTGATTACCATAGTACCTTGGCCATTTCAACACATGTTTGTCGAATAATTAATTAATTTTGAGATATTCATTTGAACAAATGGAATATTTTTATATATTCACTATTTTTTTCACAATATTTTTTGATTTGGAATTTTTTTTTTTGAAAATTTCAACATGTTTGAAAATAATGTAATTAATGTCAAATTGGCCAAGGTTAGGTAGTAGTAGTTTTTTTTGAGGGAGCTTAGAAGTCCTTCAAAGGATTGCCATTTTTTTGTGCCAGCAAATGTTTGTTAGTTTGCTTTTTATTTTTGGTGAATCCTAATGCCTAAGTGCCAAGATGATATCCCCTTTTGTTTCTATAATTTTAGCACGTTTTGTATGCTCTTTTTCTTGGCTCACAATTTATTTCCTACTTTGTATCATAATTTTGAATTTTGTTGTACATTTATAGGCTAACTTGGTGTGACATTGTAGGTCAAATGAGCTAGAGAAACTAGTTTTAGGAGTTTAATTTCCTCTCAATTGCTTTGAATTCATTTAAGTTGTGAATCTCAATGATTTTTGTTTTGTGTGCTTAACAATATTGTGTTCCAGCTTGAATAGTAAATTGTAAAAATGTTTTGCTCTTTAGTTATTGGATTTGTAATGTGTTATGTGATATGTAGCATACTAGCCCCTCCATTTTAATTTATTGATTGTAAAAAAGTTTCCTAGAAAATAAATGTACGGGCCAAAGTTTAAAAAATAAAAATTTACCAGTCGTAATAAAATCACACATGTGCAATCTCATAATCGCTTGATAAACCACAAGTGCACTGATGCCTTTATAGCCAAATACTTTCTGCTCCAAATATAAAGGGGAAACCACAAACTTCACCCACCAACTAAACTAGCAGCCAAATTTAGAAAAAAAAACTCTGGGTGGGGCGAGGCAAGGCTTCTATAAGTGTAGGCTACTAGCCCCTCGAGCACCATAGCCAGGGCAGTAGGGGCCACTAGGGCTAATTCCCAAAAACCAAACAAAAAACATTGAGCAGGACTTGTAAAAATGGTACTTAGGACAATCGCCATTTAATGCTAATTAATGTTGTTGATGGACCTACTTGAGGTTGAAGAAAAAACCTGACCTAATGTGCAAATTTTATAGTGCAAAATGTTGCCATTTTAGTTTTGGATATATTGTGATAGAGTCACAATTGACCAGTGCAACATCAAGTGAAAATTTGTTATCACTTCCAACACAACCAAGTTACCACTCTTCTTACTTGCAAGTCCACAGAAGTTTTATGAAGAACCTTGGGTCTGGGTTTTAAAAAATGTATGAAAACTAATGGGTACCCGTGACGGTCGGACACAATCCGCCCGTGCCCAGTCCGTCCGTGTCGTGCTCCTCTTCCGGGCCTAGCCCGTCCGTGTCGTGCTCCTCTTCCGGGCCCAGCCCGTCCGTGTCGTGCTCCTCTTCCGGGCCCAGCCCGTCCGTGTTGTGCTCCTCTCCCGGGCCCAGCCCGTCCGTGCCCGTGCACCATTCATGCCCTTGGGGGTATGTGGCCATATTCATCCTAATACAATTCCAAAAGCCCTTTTGCCCATTTTCTTTGGGAGTGCTAAAAAAACCATATAATCCTAAAGATACGCAAAGCCAAAAAAGAGAGAGAAAGAAAGAAGAGAAAAGAAAATCTTATATAATATATATTATATATTCTACTGAAAAAGAGTAAAAGGAAGGCCAATTACATTGTGGAATCGGGCATAGGCTCCTTTTGGCTTATGACCCTTGGATTTTGGAAATAGAAAGTTCGTAGAGAAAGAAGACAATTCCAGGAGAATATTCCGGCTGGAATCCAACGACTCAGACAGACAGACGTTCCAAGAGAATATTTCGACTGTTGTAATATACTATTGCCTACTGTTCTTCGTGACTCTTTTTTTCTGTTGCTGCTGTCGTGTTTTTACATAGCGAAGTGCAATAAACGTGAGTGTTGCTGCATTTGGCTCTTAGGACCTGGGTTTCAGGACCTCGATAGACGCACGCACGCAACAAGCAAAATTATATATAAGATGGTTTTGGGCCCTAGTTAGGTTAAACACAAAAATAGAAGATGGAATCCGGTACTACATCTGGTTCTTGACAAACAAGGCATCACAAACGCATTGGCCCTACCAATAACAAAAATGTTGTACATCTATCTACTGTGTCCACATTTTGAACACTAAAAAAATCCGTTCCAATCTAAACAGTCTAAACACTTTCACTAATGAAACCAGTTCACCTAATGTGAAACCGATTTTCATAAGGTAAAACTTCCAAAAGTTGGATCCAAACACGGTAGTCGCTGTCCCTGTGGGGCTGTAACTTAGTGTGTAACTCGATGTAATTATTTAATTACTTAATTGTAAAAAGGGGTAAGTTGAATGGTCATGGTGCATGTGCACCATGTGATGTCATTTCTTGTAATTAAAGGTGAAATCACATGGGGAACCATGTGATGTCATTCCTTGTAATTAAATGTGGAATCACATGGGGAACCATGTGATTTTGTTTCCTTTGGATTAATTAAATGTAGAATCTCATGGGGAAACATGTGATTTTGTTTCCTTATGATAAATTATGTGGAGGATAACTTTTGGAAGTTTCTTGATTTGTTTCCTTGGGATTAATTAAATATGGAATCTCATAGGAAACATGTGATTTTGTTTCCTTATGATTAATTATGTGGAGGATAACTTTTGGAAGGTTCTAGACTTGTTTCCTTTGGGTTAGTATATAAAGAGGTGTTTTGTGACCTTAACACACACCTCCTCCCTTTGTAAAGAGTGATGGTTTTGAATACAAAGTTGTGATGAAGGTTTTGATTTTTGGAAAGGCTTTTGGTTTTGATTGTTTTGAGTGTGATAGTGTGTGGTTCATGGTTGAGGAATGTTGAGGCTCATCACCTACGCAGAGACTCATGTTTTGGTGTTGATTGTGTGAGGTTGAGGGTAGGAGGATGTTAAGGCTCACTACCTATGTGTAGACAAATGTGTTGGTGTTGATTGTGTGTAGAAGGAGAGTGATAAGGCTTTATGTATAGACAAAAGGAGACTGAGAAAATAGATGTGTAACTTATAACATAGATCTTCATAGCTATGTAACAAAATTACATAGTTTCGATCCCATACCCGTTCGTGTCTTACAGGGCCAGGGCCCAACAAATTCCAATTCTGGTTCTAAAGATCAGACCCGGTTCCAGTCTAGTTCCAGGTAACCCAGACTACAATCGATGGTTCACTACCAGTTATCGTCTTGTTACTCTTCTGGTTTGGGTTCAGGTTCCACAAGAAAATGGAACCAGGCCCCCAGTTCAGATTCTGCAATTGATTCCAAATTCCAGACCCAGTTCTGATCGGGTTTTTACTAACCAAAACCGACCATTGTAACCCGCCAAACCGGGTACCCGGCCAACACTGGTTACTACAGAGGTAACCGCCACAGTTAGGTGCTGGGAATGGTTGCCTTGCCACCCATGAACACGCACAACCCCGGTTTAACACTACATAACCTTTTTTTAATAATTTCTATTTCCATGTACAAGTAAGTACACCTACCTCTCACACCCACTTAGGACACCTCTTACATTTGATCAATGTAGATCAGTGAGATGATTCTGATCACAGTGAAGTGAAAAACTGTAATGGGAAAGGGCTGCTTTGACAGATTCTCTTGTGACAACCCTCTAATGCAAATATGTCCTAAGTAGGTGGGAGAGGCAGGTGTACTTGTAGGTTTGCAAGGTCTCTTACCAAGGGATTTTTATTATGACACTCACAGACCACTGGGGCCAACCTGTTTTCAGGTGTCATTAATAATTCATGTACGGTGCCTCCACATACACAAGGAATTTGTCATAGTGCTTCTGTGTGCTTCATTGTGAAAATTTCTCAAAGTGCATTTTTGTGTGCTTCTTTGTGTTGCGAAAGTTCACTGGATGTTTCAAACTGTGTTTGGTGTGTGCTACACACTACAAACGTATATATTTGTTGTTCCCATGAAATTTTCACTTTGTTTTCATCAAATTTGAAATGTGTTCTTCAAGTTTCCAATGTGTTCCTCAACTTGTTCCCAATAGCTCTCACTTTATGCCATATCCTGTGCCCTCAGTTTTACTCTTGTAACCTATCAAAAAGGAACCCAAAGTATGAGATTACAACATATCATATCTGTTTCAGGAATGTTCAAATCTTAATTAAATTTTTTTTTGCCGAGCTCAACAAAGATGTTGAACAGTGTGTTTTTTTTTTGGGGTGAAATATTGCCAAATTTCGACTTAAAAAATTATGATTCCGACCTATTGAAAGGATTTTCCATGGAAAAAAATGACCCAAATTCGCCAGATTTCCAATAAAAAAGGTTCTAGATCATCAGATTTTTATGATAAGTTCCACTAGGTAGCCAAGAATAAAGAAGGATCCTGTTTTTTTTTTTTTTTTCTATTTTCATATTTAGTCTGTAACCAAATCTGGCTAAATCATCTTAGTGATGATGGCCACTTCACCTACACCACAAAGAAATTGAAAAAAAAAAGAAAAAAAACGCCTTGATTTGATGCTGATGGCAAAAGAAAAAGAATTAAACTTTGGGGGCCCAACAAACTAATTAGTACGAGTCACAATAGACTACCATTAGTATATATTATGTAAACTGGGGGGGGTACTTATTACTGCGTTCAGAATTCATCTGCAAAAATAATAATATTGTGCATGGCTTGTCCTTCGTTGGAAGTTTCCTGCGTTGCTATACCTTACACGTGATGCGAAAAGTTCACCTGAAGTGACCTGTGTATCGTTCCGGGTAGAAAACATTTCTCTACAAAGTTTGGGGAGGAACTCATTTTATTTGCGAAAGGAAGTTGGTGAAGCTCTGGAGTAGTGGTCTTTCCTTCCTCGAAGACATTTTCTAATCGTCTGGTTTGAACAGGCAAACGTGAAAACATTTCAGCTACACAACATGGGTAAAGAAGCTGAGAGGTACGTGGGGTGTTGTGTCCTTATCTCCTCCTTTCTATTGCAACCTAGCAACCAGATGCTTGGGTTATATATCTTGGGGATACCACACTTCACAAAGCTGTTGGGGAAATCTGCAGTAACCTTTTGCATTCTAAGGTTTGGAATACCCAAATTTTTTCACATCTTTTCATTATTGTAGGCCTGTCGCTCCACTTTCAATACTCAGGACATATTGTGAAAGTTGTTGTTTCGTATCAGTATAGGTCTCCTAGCTTTCTTGTGCTCGGCTCAAGCGTTTTTGGTCACGACGACAGTTTCGACAAGGTTTTCCTTGTTTGCCATGAATGCAACCTATATTTGCGTTGGCTGCACTAGTATTCATAAGCCTCCTTCTAGATCTTTTCCCTTGGCCGTATTGCTCTTCCAGATCGATTGGAATGAGTCAGTTCCTGAAATTCTATAAAATAGTTCAACCTAAGCTATGATGTGATAAGTGGTAACAAACATGAAATTAGCCTCTCCTAAGGAATCACTCTTTCTCTTAACGTTAATCGGAAGATCTGGTTGGCTGATTTGCAGATATTTTTGTTGTTTCTCCATGTTTATTGTTTTCAGGGGATTCCTTTTTAACGCTGACTGGTTCTTGCTGCATTTTTGTCAGATCTGAAATGTTTCATAAGTATTGAGTACTGAGGGTGTGATCTTCCCTTCTGCAATTGGCAGTCTCAATTTTTTCTTGGATATGTTCTTAGTTGTGTGTTCTCTCGGAACAATTTTTGAAAGTGAGATGGTTTTAGGTGGTGGTCCAAAGACACCGTGGCAGTGGTGACAGGAGCCAACAAAGGGATAGGCTTGGAGATTGTCCGCCAACTGGCAAAGGAGGGTATTACCGTTGTGCTTACAGCTCGCGATGCAAACCGTGGTAATGAGGCCCTTGAATCTTTGAAAAGCCAAGGGCTTCACAATGTGAATTTTCATCCTCTTGATGTTGCTAGCTGTTGTGTGTGAAGCCTATAAATTAGTTGCACCATCAAGTTGATCAATCAGTTGCACCGTCAACTTGATCTATTAGTTACACCGTCAAGCTGATCAATAAGTTGCATTGTGAAACCTGATCAATTAGGTGCACCGTTTCTAAGTTGAGTTGTGTGAACGTGGTGGGGGATACGGCGGTGGCGGTCGAGGAGGATATGGTTGTGTGGAGTGCTAAGTAGGATAGTGAGAAATTGTGAGAGTAGTGTTGGTTGTTCTTCACTGTTGTATTCATTGATTGCATGAGTGGATTGAGTGTTGGAGCGCTCCGTGGACGTAAGCCCTTTTTTTGGCTGAACCACGTAAAAAATCTTGTGTCCCTTGTTTTTATTTTGGTTTGCTGTTGTTTGTGTGCATACTCCCTATGTCAAAGTTATTTTCCTAACAACTGGTATCAGAGCATAGGTTTCAGGCTTAGGGTGTATAGGATCCAGAGTTGAGGATTTTGTAGCACAAGGTCCAGGAGTTCGGAACAGCAGCTGTGCAACTGACACGCCGTTGGAGCAGCCATCGCCGCCCAGTTGCTGCCGGCAAGTTGAACGACACCACCACCACCAAAAGAAGTGGAAAGAGACGATCTTTAAGATTGTCTTCTTGGTGCGTAGATCCGTTGTGAATCTGAGAAAATCGACACCACCAGTAGACTCAGCGTGGTGAAATCTTTTAGATCCGGTTCCTTTGACATTGAAACGGAAATTTTTTGGACTTCAGCGAAACTGTATCCAGGTTTGATTATTTTCCGTTGACCAGTTCAGATTGCTTGCCGTTCTTAGTTTGAGTCAGAACAATGGGGTCCGAAAAAGATACATACAAGATAGAGAAATTCAACGGGACGAATTTCAGCTTTTGGAAGATGCAGATGGAGGACTATCTATACCAGAAGGACTTGTATTTGCCGATAGTAGAAAAACCGAAGGACAAGTCCGATGCAGAATGGGTGGTCGAACGTAAACCAGGAAATATGACTGACGCGCAGTGGATGGTTTTGGACCGGAAAGCGCTAGGAGCAATTCGACTTAGCTTGTCGACATCAGTCGCCTTCAACATCAAGGGTCAAGAGACAGCAATAGATCTCATGAAGGCCCTATCGAATTTATATGAGCAACCTTCTGCGGCAAGGAAGGTCCATCTGATAAAGAAATTAGTAAATCTGAAGATGTCAGAAAATCAGAACTTCAAGGAGCACCTGAATGTGTTCAACGAGGTAACAGATGGGTTAAATTCAGTTTCTATAGTATTTGATGATGAAGTGTTGGCAGGCATAATTCTCGGCCAGATGCCAGAGAGTTGGAGCATGACATGCCAATCGATCGCAAACTCATTTGGAAAAGAAAAGTTAGCCTTCTAACAGGTCGTAGACATGATTATGACCCAGGAAATCAGGATGCGTGAAGAGGGATCAGGGGCATCATCTTCAGCACTGAACATGGAAGGTAGAGAGAGCAGAAACAGGAATCGGAACAGAAATCAACGAGGTAGATCAAAGTTAAGAGGAAGATCCAAGTCGAGGAATCATCAAGGCAACAATTCAGGTAATCAGCAGCGAAGCAAGAAAGACATCGAGTG
Organism: Sphagnum contortum; assembly: GCA_963920785.1. NCBI lineage: Eukaryota > Viridiplantae > Streptophyta > Sphagnopsida > Sphagnales > Sphagnaceae > Sphagnum > Sphagnum contortum. Next base: position 19,490,000 of record OY987278.1, read on the forward strand.
CTGGAATTGTGGCAAGATGGGTCACTACTCTAGTGAGTGTAAATATGGAAAGAAGGACGATGGCAAGAGCAGTGCAAATTGTGTTTTAGAGGAGGCAGACAATTGCCTCATTTGCGCATTTGAAAGCGAGATGGAATCTTGGGTGTTGGATTCAGGAGCGTCATTCCATGCCACCTCACACATGGATTTGTTCGAGAACTATATCTCTGGAAATTTCGGTAAGGTGTATCTTGGTGACGATCAAGCATGTGACATTACCGGGAAAGGAGATGTGAAGATCCAGCTGAATGGCTCAGTTTGGAAACTCGACAATGTGAAACACGTACTGGACTTGAGAAAGAATTTGATCTCCATTGGGCAGTTAGCATCAGACGGCTATGTGACGACTCTCATGGGAGATAAGTGGAAGATCTCGAATGGAGCAATGACAATCGTCCGAGGAACTAAGAACGGGACTCTTTACACAACTACCGATGGGTGTGGTTTGGCTGCAGTGGCCGAAGGTAAAGAGGATCCAAATTTGTGGCACCAAAGGTTTGGGCACATGAGTAGTCAGGGATTGAAGTGTATGCAATCAAGAGGTAAACTGCCAGGATTGAAGTCTGCTGAGGTTGATTTCTGTGAGAGTTGCATTCTTGGAAAGCAGAAGCGAGTGAGCTTCAAGAAGGCCGGAAGAGCACCGGCAAAGGAGAAGCTGGAACTAGTTCACATCGACGTATGGGGTCCAGCTTCAGTTTCATCAATCGAAGGTAAACAGTATTTCGTCACTTTCATCGACGACCATTCCAGGAAGGTATGGGTTTACTTCTTACGACACAAGTCTGATGTGTTTGAAACTTTCAAAAAATGGAAAGCTATGGTTGAGAATGAGACAAGTTTGAAGATCAAGAAGTTGCGTTCAGACAATGGTGGAGAGTACGAAGACAACGAGTTCAAGAAGTTTTGCTACCAAAGCGGGATAAAGTTCATAAGGACGGTGCCAGGTACACCGCAGCAGAATGGTACAGTAGAACGTATGAACAGGACATTGACTGAGAAAGCTAGAAGCATGCGCCTACAGTCGGGGTTGCCGAAGCAGTTCTGGGCAGAAGCAGTCAGTACAGCAGCATACTTGATCAACAAAGGACCATCAAAGCCTTTGGACCTTGCTATACCAGAAGAGATTTGGACTGGGAAGGAGGTAAAACTTTCTCATTTGAAAGTGTTTGGGTGTGTATCTTATGTACATGTAAGTGATCATGCAAGGAGCAAGTTGGACGCCAAATCAGTGAAATGCACCTTGGTGGGTTATGGCGAAGATGAGTTTGGATATAAACTCTGGGACGACCAAAACCGCAAGATGATCAGAAGTAGAGATGTTGTCTTCAATGAAAAGGTCATGTACAAGGACAGAAACACAGAGAAGTCTGAGCAGAAAGAACTAGACTATTTTGGGCCAGAAGATGTATCAGGTGGTAGGATCATGGAACATGGTAGTCAAAAAGATGAAGAACAAGGAGTGCAGCCTCAGGTTGAAGAACTTATACCACAAGATGAAATTCCAACACCACACAGTCCGATTGGTCAAAGAATACTAAATCCACAGGTTGGGAATGCTTTGAGAAGATCCCCAACGGTCCAGAATACATTACGAAAATCCATTCGCCCACATGTACCAAACAGGAGGTACTTGCAATACTTGTTGTTGACAGATGTAGGAGAACCTGAATGCTATGATGAGGCATGTCAGGGAGAAGATGCGAACAAGTGGGAGCTTGCAATGAAGGAAGAGATGAAGTCGCTTGTATCCAATCAGACTTGGGAGTTAGCTAAGTTGCCTGAAGGAAAGAAAGCTCTACAGAACAAATGGGTGTTTCAAATCAAAGAAGAACATGATGGTTCCAAGAGATACAAGGCGAGACTAGTGGTCAAAGGCTTTTAGCAAAAGGAAGGTATTGATTACACTGAGATTTTTTCTCCTGTTGTTAAACTAACTACGATCCGGTTAGTGTTAAGCATTGTCGCAACAAAGGGGTTATATCTTGAGCAGTTGGATGTCAAAATTGCATTTCTTCATGGAGATTTGGAGGAAGAGATATACATGCAGCAACCAGAAGGGTTTGCAGAAAAGGGCAATGAAGAGATGGTTTGCAGATTGACGAAGAGCTTGTATGGTTTGAAACAAGCTCCTTGACAGTGGTACAAGAAGTTCGATGGGTTTATGCAAAGGAATGGGTACTTCAGATGCAATGCTGACCATTGCTGCTACTTCAAGAAAGTCAAATCAAGTTTCATAATATTGTTACTTTATGTTGATGACATGTTAGTAGCTGGTGCAAATTTGGAAGAGATTAACAATTTGAAGAAGCAATTGTCAAGCGAATTCGAAATGAAGGATTTGGGTGCAACAAAGCAAATACTTGGAATGAGGATTAGCAAAGACAAACACGGAGGTACTTTGCAGCTGTCTCAAGCAGAGTACATTCGTAAGGTGTTACAGAGGTTCAACATGAGGGATGCAAAGCCAGTTAGAACACCTTTAACTAGTCACTTTAGATTGTCCAAGGAACAGTGTCCAGAGACAGAGGAAGAGAAGGACTTCATGGCTAGAGTACCATATGCCTCAACCATTGGAAGCCTGATGTATGCCATGGTTTGCACGAGACCAGACATTTCCCATGCAGTGGGAGTTGTGAGCAGATACATGCCTAATCCAGGCAAGCAACACTGGGAAGTAGTGAAGTGGATCTTAAGGTACCTGCAAGGTACGACAGAGAAGTGTCTAACCTTCAGAAAAGATGAGCTCAAGCTAGAAGGTTATGTGGATTCAGATTTTGCTGGAGAGGTGGATCATAAGAGGAGCACCATAGGATATGTGTTCACATTTGGGAGTACAGCTATTAGTTGGGTTTCTCAGTTGCAGAAGATAGTGACAATATCTACAACTGAAGCGGAATATGTGGCTGTGACTGAAGCTAGCAAGGAGCTTATATGGTTACAGGGGTTATTAACAGAGTTAGGATTTGAGCAAGAGAAGAATGTGTTGCACAGTGATAATCAGAGTGCAATACACTTGGCAAAGAATTCAACGTTCCATTCTAGGACCAAGCACATAGACCTGCGTTACTATTTCATTCGGTCGTTAATCGAGGATGGGGTATTGAAGCTTGTGAAGATTGCAGGGAGCAAGAATCCAGCTGACATGTTAACCAAACCAGTCACTACGGAGAAACTGGAGTTGTGCGCAGCTTCAGTGGGTCTTCAAGGTTGAAAACAGAGAAGAATGAGTGCGCCGTACCTATCCACTAGTCATCGAAGGAAGAGGAAGAAGTCCACCCGAGTTTTTTTTAGTCTTCAAGTGGGAGATTGTTGTGTGTGAAGCCTATAAATTAGTTGCACCGTCAAGTTGATCAATCGGTTGCACCGTCAAGCTGATCTATTAGTTACACCGTCAAGCTGATCAATTAGTTGCACCGTTTGTAAGTTGAGTTGTGTGAACGTGGTGGGGGATATGACGGTGGCGGTCGAGGAGGATATGGTTGTGTGGAGTGCTAAGTAGGATAGTGAAAAATTGTGAGAGTAGTGTTGGTTGTTCTTCACTGTTGTATTCATTGATTGCATGAGTGGATTGAGTGCTGGAGCGCTCCGTGGACATAAGCCCTAACTTTTCTAAATGCAGTATTCAATGGTTTAAAACAAGCACGTCTAATGGTCGCAATGCATGTTATGTGTGTGATGGTAATGTGATCATGCCTAAACCCAAATTCTTTTACCTATTCTACTGCTTTTAAAGTAACATGGCTACCATGTCCATCTAAAATTAACAAGTGTCAATTGTTGAAAGACACTCCATTTGGAATTGACTTATTATGGAAAGCCATAGATTCCTTAAACATGGAAGTAGTCATCCATGCTCTTTTCTGCATTACCATACAAATATTTGGTTTGTAGAGTTTTGTGTAGTCATCCCTTAGTCTCTCACCTCTAAAGATGTAAAAACCATGTAAAACACCCCCGACATCATTGATTACATAGTTTATAGTTAACCGTTTTCTAAATTTTGGGATGGTGCTAAAAATTACATTAGATCCTTTCAATCCTAGCCAAAACTTTTGTTTTCCTCTTATTCCAAACTATCTACTAGTTTGAATCCATGTTTCAGTAAAGTTCCATATATGATTAGAATGCAATTATGTTGGATATATATTGATTATAAGTTAGTGAAACATTAAAATAAATCCCCCAAAATGCAACTATTGTCATTTGTAAATAACTTTAATTATTTTTTGTAAATATTTTGCACCTTTGACCATTCTTACAACTATGCTACAACTGCATTTACAACTAATGACTTTTTCATCCTACACATTAGATTTTTTTCCATCAATAATCATGCCCATGTGTCCCATTAGTTACACATGGACCCAAATTTTGTCACACCACGAAGGTGTCAAAATAGCCCTTGGTGGTATACATTGTGTATTAAGAAACTTTTAAAAGGTATGTGTACTTTTGCTAAGTTTTGTTAAGGGTATAATGGGGCTATGTTGCCATTGTTGTATTTAAGCAAATTAACTACCTACTTACCTATGTATGTTTTTTTACGTACCTAACCTAACCTATCAACCTATGTAGTAATTATATGTTTACCTATCTATCAAGCCTAAGTTACCTACCTACGTAACCTAACCTATGTACTTATTAATTAATTATTTTTAATTTTAATTAATTGATAATTAATAGTTCATATTTAGTATTTGTAATTAATATTTTTGATATTATTCAATATATTAGTTTTTTAAAAAATATGAACTATAAATCAATTATGTATAATTTAATAATCATTTATTTATTATTTAATTGATAATGATTAATGTCATAATATTGTAGGTATTTATTTATTTATTTTGAACTCTTCATCAATAATTTATAACTGAATGAATTAGTTAATTGATTACAATATATATGTCATGATTAATAATTAATTAGCTTATTAAATAGTTAGTTAATTATTTATCTATTTAGTTACATAATTTATAAATTTTAAAAAGAGGACAAAAGATATGAGATAAACTTTTTAGTTGCAATTTAGTTTGCAACTAAGTTGCAACTTTGATTTTTATCCCATATTTTTTTTCCTCCACTTCCATTTTGAGAAGTATATAATGAGGAAGCTTTGTCCTACACTTTCACATAAAAAACACATGACAATTAGAATGGGCCAATCAAAGGAGCTTAACCTTTTAAGGAGTTTAACTTTAAAGGTTAAACCTAAAAAAATTTGAAAATATTTACCTACTACCTACCTACTTAATCCCCCTAACCTAGCTAACTAACTACCTAGTCTAACCTACCTACTTACCTAGTCCCACCTATTTACCTAAATTTTGAATTCAATTTATTTTGACCAAAATTCAAAAATGCCATGTGACATGTGGGTATTAAGTGTCACAATCTTAAAACCATTAAAAATAAATGATGAAGATCCATCATCTATTTTTAAAACAAACTTTTCAAACATTTTTCATTTGTTAGATGTCATTATGTAAGTTGCTGATTATTATGGTAATATACAGATGACATCCAATAGTATACAAATGGTGAAATATTTTGTTGATTGTTGACTTCATCCACACTTGCAACTAATGTTTTATGCAACTTGTCTAATGTAATTAAATAGTTTTTAGTAGCAAATGTCTTTTACAACTAGAATATAATTACAAATGGTAATTTATTTGTTTTGTGATATAGTTGTAGGAATTAGATGTCATCTTTTGTGTTTTACAAACTTCCAATTCTTCTTCTTGTCATATGTTAATTTCAGGATGTTGTGTTTGAATTAGGCCCATTAATTATTACCTGGTATTCCATCTAAGAACGGTATAACCTTTGTTTATGTTATTTTACAACCTTCATCTTTAGTTGTTGTAAGGTAATGGACCATCCGCACTCTTACATTGTTAATATCCATGTAATCATTGCTGCATCCTCTTCTTTTGTAAGCACACCTCCTAGCCCCATCTTCTTGGATTTTCCATTTAGATAGTCAAAAAAGAATTCAATCGGATGTTCCATGACTCATTGGCCTTCCTTGAGGAATGTGTCCCTCTTTCAACAACATTCATAACTACTTTTAATGCTTCATATGTTCGCATGCCTCTTTTAATTGTTGAAGGCATTCAATTCAATTGTGGTGCTAAGCTTTTTTTTTGTGGGTCAAAAGCATGGGGAAGCTTTTCCTTGTTTGATGTAAAGTTTGTTGCTTGTAAATTCATCATGTTATTTCGTCTCTTACAAGTGACTATGTAATTCATGATTTTTTTCTCTTCCTAATCCCAACCTCTAGCAATTTGGTGGAGTGTGTTTTGGCCCCACCAAGGGTATGTCTTTTTCTTCCCTATAAATAACCCAAGAATCCAAAAAGCCTAATAAATTTGGAAATTTTACTATAGCATGTTCATGGGTTGCTATAATAGAATATAATAACTTATAAAATTTTGCAAAATCATCTCAATCTAAATCCACATCTTTTGTTGTTGTGCATGTAGTGGGGCAATTGATATGACTTAGTTGATCCCTAGCTCTTTTGAAGATCCTGGATGCAACATTTAAAATTATGGATTTTTGGATCCAACTGTGATTTAGATATTTTTAGAACCTTTGATTGTAAATTTGGTTTACAATTTCAACTTGTATGTCTGATGTTGATCCATCTTTTACATATTCTACTTTCACTTTTTGCAGATCTGTTTTTGAACTTAATTTTTATTCTTTTATTTGTTCTACTTTTTCTTTGAAACTTGTTTTTTGCATGTAAACTTTCAGACTTGGACTATTGGTTTATCATTCTCTACATGTCTTACTATCACTAACATAAATTCTAAACAAAGTTGGAAGTATTTTTCTAACCTAGTTCATAGAGAGGACATATTTGAAGCTCAAATCACAAGTAAAAAATGATCATGTAAACCTTGATGAAGTTTAAACTTTGATTTGTCCCCCTTTTTTTTCTTGGAAGGAATGTAGAGTTCTTATGCATAGTAAGAATCCTTGGGGATTAATAAATGTGCTACCAAAATAGGATGTCCTTTGTTGAACCTTGTGGATTATGTCTTTGTTAGGATTTATTAATGAGTAGTTTCATGCCCTTTAATGGGAGCCTAAACCCCATAACCAAACATTTTTAAATTTTTTTTTGCAATTTGTTTATCTTGAGTCTTTGTTTAACCCACCATCAAAAGGTTCATATCCACCATATTTGCTTTCAAGTACGTGCATTACAATGTGAAGGTCTTCTCCCATAACTAGGCCTCCTTAAGTTCGGAAATCGCATGAATGTACGATTCCGATGTTTTTTCGAGCACCTACTGCCCCTAAAGGCGTGCGATTCGTGCACTAGTATATTAAATATGGGTTAAGGTTCTCCCCAATCTTATTATTAACCACTGCTACTGGAGATAATAAGAGGCAGTCAGTCTTCTTCTACAACTAATAACAACTAATAACCAGCAACAGAAGAGGAAAAAGACAAGACAACGAGGTGCTGATTCCCTTCTTGGAATGCCATCTCGTTGAAGGTTTGTCGCAACTTCTCAAGCTGCTTCGAGTGCAATATGCCTTCCAGAGAAGCTTGTGAGTGCAGAACGATGAATTTATCACTTTTAGATCATAATCCAGGTTCAGAAAACAACTTCCATTTCTTCTCCTTCTCATCAAGTGCATAGAACATAACATGAATTAGTTTGCTGCACAACAAAACAAAAGTTCCATCACAAGTTCTAGATGTGAATTCGGTTTGCAGGTTAATGCATTCAGACCCATCATTTCTGTGATTATACTCATGCCAACATGATTCCTCAACTTGAACATAACATAAAAGCAATTTGCAGTATTCAGATCTAAGTTGCAGATCAGTACAACATCTGCAATTTCTACAATGTTCAAATTACACACTATTGAAAAAACCACAACAAAACTCAGCATTAAGAGAATCTCAACCTCCAATCTTCCTTCCTCAGAGTTTGCTGAAGACCATATTCTGATTCCTCACACTGGACATCTTCTTTATCGGTGCCATCTCAGATAGCACCGCTAGCGTAATTGTTGTGATGATGACTACTACTACTTACTACAGCAGTAGCAACGAGATACTAGATACTATTCTAGTCAAGAAGAACGACGATGGAAGGAGACGACAGACGAAAGAACGATCGATCACTCCAGGACTGAGGCTGAATGACGATGCAAGTATAATGATGATATGATGATAATTATTAATGCAGTACTTGTTGTAAGAATGAAAAAAGAGTGTTTTTAGAAATATTATAGTATGTTGGTGGTGATTTTGCCGCCAAGACATTTCAAATCCTACAGTTTGTTACAGAAATCTATGTGTACGAAAATAGGTGAATCGCGGATTTCCTAAATGCGTGCAATGCACGCGAAAAGAAGCCCGTGCACGAATCTAAGGAGTTGTGGGCCATAACAAAACATAACTACATATAACAATGCGCCTTTTTTTAATAATTTCTATTTCCCCGTACAAGTACACCTACATCTCACACCCACTTAGGACACCTCTTGCATTTGATCAATGTAGATCAGTGAGATGATTCTGATCACAGTGAAGTGAAAAACTGTAATGGAAAAGGGCTGCTTTGACAGATTCTCTCGTGACAACCCTCTAATGCAAATATGTCCTAAGTAGGTGGGAGAGGTAGGTGTACTTGTAGGTTTGCAAGGTCTGTTACCCAAGGGAGTTTTATGACACTCACAGACCACTGGGGCCAACCTGTTTTCAGGTGTCATTATTAATTCATGTACAGTGCCCTCCAGATACACAAGGAATTTGTCATATTGCTTCTGTGTGCTTCCTTGTGAAAATTTCTCAAAGATCTTTTCTGTGTGCTTCTTTGTGTACTTCTTTGTGTTGCAAAAGTTCGCTGGAAGTTTCAAACTGTGTTTGGTGTGTGCTACACACTACAAACAAGGAATTTGTCATAGTGCTTCTGTGTGCTTCCTTGTGAAAATTTCTCAAAGATCTTTTCTGTGTGCTTCTTTGTGTTGCGAAAGTTCGCTGGAAGTTTCAAACTGTGTTTGGTGTGTGCTACACACTACAAACCGTATATTTTAGCTGTGCCCATGAAATTTTTAGTCTGTTTTCATCAAATTTTGCAAGTTTTCAATTTTATGTTCCTCAAGTTTCCAATGTGTTCCCCCCAACTTGTTCCCAATAGCTCTCACTTTATGGCATATCTTGTAACCTATACAAAGGACCCCAAAGGATGAGATTACAACATATCATATCTGTTTCAGGAATGTTCAAATCTTAATTTAAAAAATTTGTGCCAAGCTAAACAAAGATGTTGATCAGTGTGTTTTTTTTTGGGGTGAAATATTGCCTAAATTTCGACCTATTGAAAGGATTTTCCATGGAAAAAAATGACCCAAATTCGCCAGATTTCCAATAAAAAAAAAGTTGCAGATCATCAGATTTTTATGATAAGTTCCTCTAGATAGCCAAGAATAAAGAAGGATCCTGTGTTTTTTTCTACTTTCATATTTAGTCTGTAACCAAATCTGGCTAAATCATCTTAGGGATGATGGCCACTTCAGCTACATCACAAAAAAATTGAAAAAAAAAAAAAAAAAAAAAAAAAAAAACCCTTGATGCTGATGGCAAAAGAAAAAGAATTAAACTTTGGGGGCGCAACAACAAACTAATTAATACGAGTCACAATAGACTACTACCATTAGTATATTATGTAAACTGGGGACCCCAAAGTTTAATTCTGAACGCAGTAATAATTCATCTGCAAAAATAATAATATTGTGCATGGCTTGTCCTTCGTTGGAAGTTTCCTGCGTTGCTATACCTTACACGTGATGCGAAAAGTTCACCTGAAGTTTCCACCTAAAACCTGTGTTTTTGCAGTGGTGGTGCGGTGCACTGCAGAATTATGGAAGTGTCCAGAGCCACTGTAATTTGGAAAAGAGTGTGCGACCCGTCTCCTCCTGATTTGACGCCTGAAAACGCGTTAATGTATCGTCCGGGTACAAAAACATATTTCTCTACAAAGTTTTGGGAGGAGGAACTCGTTTTATTTGCGAAAGGAGGTTCGTGAAGCTCTGGAGTAGTGGTCTTTCTTTCCTGGAAGACATTTTCTAGTCGTCCGGTTTGAACAGGCAAAGGTGAAAACATTTCAGCTACACAACATGGGTAAAGAAGCTGAGAGGTACGTGGGTGTTGTGTCCCTTATCTCCTCCTTGCTATCGCAACCTAGCAACCAGATGCTTGGGTTATATATCTTGGGGATACCACACTTCACAAAGCTGTTGGGGAAATCTGCAGTAACCTTTTGCATTCTAAGGTTTGGAATACCCAAATTTTTTCACATCTTTTCATTATTGTAGGCCTGTCGCTCCACTTTCAATACTCAGGACATATTGTGAAAGTTGTTGTTTCGTATCAGTATAGGTCTCCTAGCTTTCTTGTGCTCGGCTCAAGCGTTTTTGGTCACGACGACAGTTTCGACAAGGTTTTCCTTGTTTGCCATGAATGCAACCTACATTTCCGTAGGATGCATTAGTATTCATAAGCCTCCTTCATGATCTTTTCCCTTGGCCGTATTGTTCTTCCAGATCAATTGGAATGAGTCAGTTCCTCAATTTCTATAAAATAGTACAACCTAAGCTATGATGTGATAAGTGGTAACAAACATGAAATTAGCCTCTCCTAAGGAATCACTCTTTCTCTTAACGTTAATCGGAAGATCTGGTTGGCTGATTTGCAAATATTTTTGTTGTTTCTCCATGTTATTGTTTTCAGGGGATTCCTTTTTAACGCTGACTGGTTCTTGCTGCATTTTTGTCAGATCTGAAATGTTCATAAGTATTGAGTACTGAGGGTGTGATCTTCCCTTCTGCAATTGGCAGTCTCAATTTTTTCTTGGATATGTTCTTAGTTGTGTGTTCTCTCGGAACCATTTTTGAAAGTGAGATGGTTTTAGGTGGTGGTCCAAAGACACCGTGGCAGTGGTGACAGGAGCCAACAAAGGGATAGGCTTGGAGATTGTCCGCCAATTCGCAAAGGAGGGTATTACCGTTGTGCTTACAGCTCGCGATGCAACCCGTGGTAATGAGGCCCTTGAATCTTTGAAAAGCCAAGGGCTTCACAATGTGAATTTTCATCCTCTTGATGTTGATAGCCAAGAGTCCATACTAGCACTTGCAGAATGGCTGCACAAGACCTATGGAGGCATTGACATTCTTGTAAGCACATTTGAAGCATACAAACTCCTCAAAACATATTGCTTTTGTTGTGTGCTAAGTGAAACATTTTTGAGTTTCAACAAAATAAATCAAACAAAGTTGTTTGTGAAAGCTGAAGCATTTGTTATTGACCACAAACTTTGAAAAATTCAATTGGAAAACTGCAAATTGATGAGTTATTGATGTTGTATTGCAACTCCAGATCAATAATGCAGGCATTGTAAATGTTGACAAGGATGCAACCTTTGAGACCGTGAAACCTGTATTGGACACAAATTATTTTGGTGTCAGAAATGTCACAAAAGCTCTGCTTCCTCTTCTACGAGATGATACACCTGGTGGTGCTCGAGTCATTGTTGTGGCATCTAGGTTTGGCCAACTCGAGGTAATGTCATTGGTATCCCTACTCCACATCAACTCATAAATGGCCATCTAATATGTACTTGAGTGAAATTTTAGCTCTGTTACAAATGGATAGGTCTGCAGGGAGAATGAAGTATTCTAAATTTGGGATGCAATGTCTAACTAGTAGAATTCAAAAGACATTGTGAATGGTAATGGATTACTAGATTGTGAAAATTACTACTAATTGAGTCAAATATCGATGCCATTCTATGCAAACCAATAACCAAGAGAAGTCATATTGATATAAGTCGTGGAGTGTACAAGCTGATTGTTTGATTCACAATTTCTAAAATATAGATTGACTTCCACATCTAATAAGATGCATTTTCTGATTCTGTTATATGTATGTTCCTGTGTGTTGGTGAAACTTCAGAACCTCGAAAACAAGGATTATGTCAAAACCCTCTCTGACAGGGAGCACCTTACTGAAGACTTTGTCGACAGTTTTGTAAATCACTACCTGAAGGATGTTGTAGATGGGTCTCATAAAGAAGGGGCTTGGCCCAATTGGACTACCTGGGTCAATTTACCATATGGAAGGCCAGCAGAGCCCTATTCAGTCTCCAAAGTTGCAGTCATTGCATATGTCAGTGCCCTACATAACACTCTTGTTGCCCAACCTGGAAGTGGAAGAAAGATCAATGTCTTTAGCTGCTGCTCTGGTTTTGTGGCCACAGATATCAATAACAACAGGGGAACGAAAACAGTTGAAGAAGGTGCCGATACTGCAGTATGGTTAGCACTCCATTCTCCAGAAGAAGGTATTGGAAAATTCTGGGCTGAGAGAAAAGTACTTGACTTCTAATGTTAATGTTGTTTTGTAGTCCCATGTCTTCTAAACCCCAAATCCTGATCCCCTATAATTTCCCAACTCTATTTAGGAGTTGTGAATGTATTGGAGACTGATACAAAATTTTGTACACAAAGGACTCTAAAGGGATGATGTTCCCACATATTTGATATATCTTTTTCCTGCATGAACTTTAACATATTGTTTCCACATAATAGAACAATTTCTTATTCCTATGAGCTTCCCATGTGTGTTGTGGCTAAATCAAGGTGCATATGCAGTGTGACTGTAGATTTTGAACTTTGCACTTTTAGTTGAAAAAAAATGCATATTGCGAGACGAACCAGGAAACCTCATGTTGCAACTTAGAATGATCATGCCACTCAATTGAGGTACAATATTGATGAGAGGGTTGCAGAACTATCCCACTACTCAAATAAGGTACAATGTTGATGGTCTCTAAAAAACACGAAGAGGTATTTCTATTACTCACACCATCTTTGGGTAAGTTCTTATTTTGGGGTTTGAATGCACACTTCAGAGTACATTGTCTCTTCCCAAATCTAACTTTCCCAACCATTCACTTCTAAGCTATTAAGTTTTATCATGGAGATTCGCCAAGGTCTTCAAATGCCTTCTTGTGTGGGAACAATAAAATGAACACTCACATCTGAACACATGGATTTTGGAATTTCCTGTTCTTATTCACACCTAGTTCAAAGTTCTAATGTAAAAATTACATATCTAGATACATATAGTTCTTGGCATAGATTAGTGTTTAAACATTATGTTCAATTATTCCTTCTTTCACAAACATGAATTGTCTATTAATGACACTTAGTATTTTATTTGTCTCTTGGAAAGAAGATTGTAAAAGAGTGCTTGATTGAAAGGGTGCGACCATTTGTACTGAAAGAATAAATCATGTGACCAGACTTGAAGAAACTATGTCATTATATTGATCCTTGGAGGTGCATAGCTTCACACCAGAAGGTTTCAATTGCATACAAGAAAGTTGTGCAACTTCTTGGTGCAAATTTGTGCATGGGTAACAAATCTAGGTCCAATTATGATTAAAACACATAGGCACAATAGAACTAGTTTCTAGATGAGAAGCTGAACGGGGTGCATTTCTGGATGCTCATTAAATGAAATTCAAGCTTTCTAAAATCTAAGCAGATCATAAATGTTTTTCAAGTATCATTCAAATAATTTAGTAGTGGCACATACTTTCATCATCTCTCCTGAGTCTATTTTGACCTGCTATGAAGGGTGGAATCATTATGCAATGGACCTGTGGATTGCTTCAAATATTCAGTTAAAATATAGTTATATCAGTCACAATAGATTAGCTTTTATTTATGTAGTGAAGGTCATCCACTACCAAGATGTGGACACAAAGCTGGTGCAGCTGGTCCTCATGGAAATGATCGATGGCCAGGTGCTCCTTGAGGATATAATTCATGTGTAGGTGGTCCTCAAGGATATAATAAATGTGCAGGTGATCCTTGAGGATACATGTTGAATTTACAACCAATTCCCATGGTTATGATTCATACTTAGGACTCCGGAAATCATCATATTCAGCATACCAATCTGAAGGGCCATGTTGCATACCTTAAGAATGCACGAAGTTGGGTTTAATTTGTATCGTAGCCCTTCTCTAAAGGCTTTTCTCAAGTAAATATCATTGAGTTGTTGAGGAATTACTATACACAGTCTGAGGAGTTGATTATAACAGTCCTCCATCAACTCATACTTCTTTTGTTTTGAATATCATGAAGTAGTAGTTGCTTGCCTATCGCTTCTTATTTCACTAAATCGAATTATAAAGGCACATTGAACCTTTGCCCATGTTGTTGTTGGATGAACAATCTCATATTTTCCAAACCAGTCGACAGCTCTTCCCCTCAAGGAATTTGGAAAATATTGTAGTTTGTGGCAATCTTGATATTCTCCATTTGTTACACATACCTTCGTCAACTATAGAATGTGTAAAATCGGATTTTCATTCATGATACTTAGGTAACTGTATTCGTAACACATTTGCAAAGGGTACTGCCATGATGGGTAGAACGTTCATTATCAATGCAACAACAGTCAGTGGTAACTTTAGAAAAATATTAGTCTTGATGCATTCAGGGCTCTTGAAAAATAATTTGAACAAGTTTCTTCTAGAAACTTCATCAGCAGTGTTGCTACTGTGACCGATTATGGGGTGGCCGAACGCCAACCTGATTTCGACCACTGAGTTTGGGATCTGATCTCTTTTTTTGCTTTAAGGGTTTAAGGAACTAAACCCGCCGAAGTATGGAGTGAAGCTTGGTGGGACTGTGAATCTGGAAACGGTGCAGGAGAAGCTTCAGTTGGAAGCTAGGGATGAAATGGGGAGAATTGTGGAGGAAGGCAGGCAATTCTTTAGGTTGGAAGGGGAGGGACGGAGGAGGCATTCTGTGTTATGAGTTTTTGAGCATCTTTCTCTTCGTAGGCTTGTAGCTGTTTGGCTAGATTGCTGATCTTCTTCCACTGCGCCAGCATTGTTGCTGAGCTATTGCAATGGCGGAATGCAATCAGTGTAGAAGGCACGAGAGGGTTCTGTTTAGTTAATCTGTAGGATCCCTGTTAAGGTGCGTGGTGTAGCAGACGAGATACAAACCATTGAATTGTTAATATGTTCAAGGGCTCAAGGACTTGCACCCAGAGGACCATTTTGTGGATGTCGTTTTGAGCAGAGTTGTTTTTGTTGAATGATTCAGCCCTTGTGTGTTCATGTGTTCGGTGGACTGATTAGAGCAGGGGTGAGCTGCCAGCTGACAAGGTCAGGACGCTCAGGTCTGTTTGGATCTTTGCGCTCTCCATGGCCGGTAGTCTCCGTGTTGTTACATCTCGCTCTCTCTAACTCACTCCCTCTTCTTTTTTGGTGACACTACTACTAGCTTCTTCTTTTGCATCCTCTTTTGACCGTTTTCTTGGTATATGCGGCCATCCCTATTTCATAATCCAATTGAACATTCCGAAAACATTAATTGTAGCCTTTGGGTTATTGGTAATATAATGCATGTAAGGAGCACATCAAGGACCTTGTGGATTTATGTGATAGTCATGTGGGAATGTTGCATGGATAAAATATTGAACAATAAATGCATTATGACATGAGAACATGTGTGTGTAACTAAATCAACAAAAAACTTGAAAAATTGGGGTACTTAAGGGTTTAGTTAGAAACATGTGCAGTCTTGGGTTGAAGCTAATGTAGTAATCAAATAAGATGTATCCTTTAGGTGTTGATGAGGAATATACATAAATCTATCATTTATTCAATTGTTGGATTTCTTAGGTAGCCTCCTTTTTTGTTTACAAGGGAATTCTTCCAAGTTCGTGTTGCCCCAAAACAATTAATTTACCATTGGAAGTCAGGTTGCATGATTACATAAGCCCAATCCTCAAGTTTTTTCCATGATTTAATTATGCATTGTAATATATATAAAAATTTCACATGTTCAATGTGGATCATCATCAAGATCTTGTAATCGATGCCAAATATGCTAATGCACAAGGTCATTGAACAATATAAAGAATAATGATAAAGTAGGTGTTGTAAGGCTTGGCTACAACCATGAAATTTTTGCCATAACATCAAAACGTTCTTTGCTTATTTTGTTAAAACTTGTAAGTTTGAACATTGAAACTCTCCATATTAACTTCATGCAAACTTGGGATCTAGATGGGAGGATTGTGATCAAACCTTGAGTCAATTGTAACTCACGCTTCCGTGTGTAGAAATAGAAGGTAGGCGAAAAGGATCACGAAAACAAATAGATTTAAAAAAAAGAAAAAGAAAAGGTGTTACTCAACAAGTCTTAAGATGCATGTTTAGAATGCATTCTTGACAAAGTCAAATGATTCCACCATGTTGAAAACTTTTAAGCATTGTGATTTAAGGTGCTTAATGCCAATGCTTATTAACTTAAATGCAATTAAAAAAAGTAGCTGTGAAAGTAGGTGCAAGGGAAGGTCAAGGGTTGAAAGTTGCTAATTTTAATGCTTCAAAAGCTTCAAATGTCTACATTTAATGCTTTTATAGAACTTGAGTGCATTTTTGAAAAAATCATAAGTGTAAGGGGAGTTCGAGTGTTTATGTTGATAACTTGATGAAAAAATAAATGGAGAAAGAAAGGATGGGAAACAATGCAAGGTTAAGGGGAGATTGACAAGGAAATAGGAAAATGTTATACATAAAGAACCTTTTTGGATCTTTACTTGATGAAAAATAATGTTTAATGCATTGGGGATGAACCAATATAACCATTAGCATTGGGTACATAGCAAGTTTGTTAATGTGCCATTAGCTTGGATTCTAATAAGTGATGGGCCTTCACTTCAAAGCTAACCAGTAAACTAATTATAATCATGCCTTGGGCATAATGCATCACCATTCAATATTAGCTTGGCCCCTCGAAACCACAAAGATGTAATTTCAAGTCTATAATACATGGGGACTATGTTTAGGATTCAAGTGAGTTTAGTTTCCAAAGATTGTTTTTAAACTTCCAAAGACATAGGTCCTATTTATAGCTTTGGCATGTAATGTTTTGCAATTGATGGGTGTAAGTTGTTATATGATTTTTTTTCAAATTGCTTAAACATTCATTCTAAAAGCATGTTGTTCCAAAGTTGTTAAGTAACCATTCATATTTGTTATACATAGTTGGGTTTCATTTTCATATTCTCGTAATGGATCCTAATTTTAGAGGCAAGGTTTTCCTCATTTGAATATTGTTGTCTACTACTTGATAATTCCATTTTGACTTCTCTTTTTCAATGAACCTATATTAGGGTTTTTTCACTCTAAGCTATTGTTGGTGGTTTTGGCCACCAAAAAGAGACCATGTCCTCAATAGTTGTGGAAAAAACCTATAAAATCCGCACATTGGAATCAAATGAAATTTTGATGTATGACATGTTATTCTAGAAATAAAAGACATGAAATATTTGTTGTATTACAAGATGAATTATGAAGAATTTCAAAACTTGGTGTTAATTGATTCATCGTTTGCAATCTTGATGCTTCAACCTTCAATCACGTGAGACCACAACTAGAGATTAAAAAAATAATTGCAATTGTTCTTTGAAAAAAAATCATAAACATATTGCCACTCATATGGTTGATCATTTTAATGTGGGTGCATCAACAATCTAGAAATATGTGGACATTGTATATGATTCTCTAACTAATAATGACAAACTTTTCAACAAATACATCAACATTTCACAAGGAAATTGATTGAGATTGATGATTTGATCATTCCAAGGATTGATAGGTTTACCAAACATATGTGGATCAATACATGGAATGCACATACCATTGATAGATCTTCCAAGCAAGAGGGTGACATTTGTACAAAGTGATTTTTTCAATTGGAAAAAAATTCATAATATTGTTTTACAAGGTGTGTGTGATGCATACAAATAGTTTTGGGATATTTATTTTAAAGAACTAGGAGGTGTTCATGAGGGTCGTTAGTTTAAGGTTTTCAACTTGTATATACAACTAAGAGTCCAAAAGATTTATGTGAGAATTGGTTTTGATGGTTACATGTGTGAAATCTATCCATTACATAATTGGAAATTGAATTTATCCAATTCAAACATATATGTAAAAAAATTGCAAGACTAAACATTTATATATGTTGAAAAAATAAGCTATGATTGTAACATGGACAAAGGTAAAGTTGTAATTAAAAATGATTTTAGATTAATGAAGAATAGGTGGTGGATTCAAAGGCATTTCAATTCAAAAGTGGAATAGAGTAGCAAAAGTGGCAACATGTTGTGTATTCCACAATTTTTGTGAGACATGGAATGAACTAGAACCATTGTTTGCAAATTTGGGAAATAGGTAGGAAAACCTAATCAGATTTGGTGCACACATGTTGTTTGTTCATAGAGAGATGCAACTAAAGCAAAAGGAGAAAAATCAAGACTCACCTTATATGAACAATGGGTGTTTGATATTTCAATATAATGAATTGAATATAATTCATTTTAGATTTTTATGTACAATCCCATTGGTACGTTCACCATTTCAAATGAGTCCTCATAATACCCATATCAATCCCAAGAAATGTTAAATTTGGATTCAGAGGCCTTGATTCTTCATAAATGTGGAATATTGATCATAATGTTGGTGTATGTGCCCCTTTTGGGCAAAGGAGACCATCACCATAATTTGGACCAAGAAATGCCACATTTGTTCTCAAAGACTTTTGATTTAATGTAAACATTCCATAATGTTGGTGTGTACACCTCATGTTAGCATAAGAGGCCATCATCATCACAATAAAACTTCAAATAATCACAAGGTCACATGGTTGGATTGAGGCCTAACAATACCCATATTAATTCCAACAAATGTCACATTTAAACTCATAGACCTTGATTTAATGCATCCATGACATATTTAAAATGTTCATGTGTACACCTTTTCTTGATAAAGACCATCACCATCACAACAACTTTCAAAAAATCTCCAAAGATGTGTGGTGGTCACATGGTTGGATTGAAGTTTAATAATATGTCCATGTTAATCCCAACAAATATCACATTTGGACTTAAAGACCTTGACTTAATGTAAACATGGCATATTGAAAATGTTGGTGTGTACACCCCTTCCTATAAAAACCATCACCATCACAACAACTTTCACATGACTCACATACACCTTTTTTTAGGGTAACCCCAATTTTCCATCAACAACAAAGAAACTATGAAAATTTGGAACTTCATCTTTAGCAAAAAAACACTCATAGGCCTATGTTTTGTAAACCCCAAATTCACACCACTACATGCAAAAGAACCTAAAATCCACTCTCAAATTTGCACTCACATTGCACCATCAATCAAATATTTATTCATGAGCTTGTGGCACCCAAATTACAAATCAAATCAAAATCTAAGTCCACAACCTATTGAAACACAAACGTAGGAATTAAAGTGAACTACTTGTCACTATCATTTTTTAGGACCAATGTTTTTGGCCTTATTCGAAACTCAAAGTAGCAATGAACTTAAGTGAACCTCTTGTCATTAATGATTGTAAGGATTGGTTTCTTTGGCCTTCAACACATCAACAAACATAGTTGTAATTTGTAATTAACTTTACAACATTTGTGAATTGATCCTTTCAATCATCTCCATCTTGAGTTTTCCAAATTGGGTTCACACGAATAGAGAATTCCTCAATAACATCAACAAGAGCACTAGATCCAACATCCATTTTCATATTCTTGTATTTTTAACTTTATGTTAGGTTGACCTTCGACATTGGGAAATTTGCATGCCCTAGTCCTTGGTGTATTGGAACTAGAACTTGGAGGTACCATGCCATCTCCAAATGCAAAAGTTTGCATCACAGGGGATGTAAGGATTTCTTGTGTTTGAAGAAAATTCTCATATTTGTTAGAAAGACTCATCACATCTATATTTTTATGATTAGTGCAAATTCAGTGATCAACACCACATGGCATTCCATCTATTTTAATAATACTAGCAAACAACTAATCAAATATTTCATAACAAGGTATTCATCTAAAGGTTGAACACATGTGGCATTGGTCTTCTTCTTTCAACATTGTACTTGTCCTTCATTTTGTTGAATTCTTTTTTGCATTAATCTCAAATACAATGCAAATTGGGTGGAAGTGAATGTTGATGCAACAAAACTTCCCAATTCTACTTCTCCATGGCCTTTTTGCTAGACTCCCAATATGTCTTTTCAAACTTGCACAACAAAAATGCAAATGTTACATTGCTCCAAAATCTCCTTATGAAATTTCTCTCTCCAACTTAGACCTCATCTCTCACATGTACACTAGCAATTCCATACATTAGTAGCTCCTCAACTTGTTCCCAATAGCTCTCACTTTATGCCATATCCTGTGCCCTCAGTTTTACTCTTGTAACCTATCAAAAAGGAACCCAAAGGATGAGATTACAACATATCATATCTGTTTCAGGAATGTTCAAATCTTAATTAATTATTTTTTTGCCGAGCTAAACAAAGATGTTGAACAGTGTGTTTTTTTTTTTGGGGTGAAATATTGCCAAATTTCGACTTAAAAAATTATGATTCCGACCTATTGAAAGGATTTTCCATGGAAAAAAATGACCCAAATTCACCAGATTTCCAATAAAAAAGGTTCCAGATCATCAGATTTTTATGATAAGTTCCACTATGTAGCCAAGAATAAAGAAGGATCCTGCTTTTTTTTTTTTTTTTTTTTTTTTTTCTATTTTCATATTTAGTCTGTAACCAAATCTGGCTAAACCATCTTAGTGATGATGGCCACTTCAGCTACATCACAAAGAAATTGAAAAAAAGAAGAAAAAAAACCCCTTGATTTGATGCTGATGGCAAAAGAAAAAGAATTAAACTTTGGGGGCCCAACAAACTAATTAGTACGAGTCACCATATACTACCATTATTATATATTATATAAACTGGGGGGGGTACTTATTACTGCGTTCAGAATTCATCTGCAAAAATAATAATATTGTGCATGGCTTGTCCTTCGTTGGAAATTTCCTGCGTTGCTAAAACGTTACACGTGATGCGAAAGTTCAACTAAAGTGACCTGTGTATCGTTCCGGGTACAAAACATTTCTCTACAAAGTTTGGGGAGGAACTCGTTTTATTTGCGAAAGGAAGTTGGTGAAGCTCTGGAGTAGTGGTCTTTCCTTCCTCGAAGACATTTCCTAATCGTCCGGTTTGAACAGGCAAACGTGAAAACATTTCAGCTACACAACATGGGTAAAGAAGCTGAGAGGTACGTGGGGTGTTGTGTCCTTATCTCCTCCTTTCTATCGCAACCTCGCAACCAGATGCTTGGGTTATATATCTTGGGGATACCACACTTCACAAAGCTGTTGGGGAAATCTGCAGTACCCTTTTGCATTCTAAGGTTTGGAATAACCAAAAAATTTCACAACTCTTCATTATTGTAGGCCTGTCGCTCCACTTTCAATACTCAGGACATATTGTGAATGTTGTTTCGTATCAGTATAGGTCTCCTTTCTTGTGCTCGGCTCAAGCGTTTTTGGTCACGACGACAGTTTCGACAAGGTTTTCCTTGTTTGCCATGAATGCAACCTATATTTGCGTTGGCTGCACTAGTATTCATAAGCCTCCTTCTAGATCTTTTCCCTTGGCCGTATTGCTCTTCCAGATCGATTGGAGTGAGTCAGTTCCTGAAATTCTATAAAATAGTTCAACCTAAGCTATGATGTGATAAGTGGTAACAAACATGAAATTAGCCTCTCCTAAGGAATCACTCTTTCTCTTAACGTTAATCGGAAGATCTGGTTGGCTGATTTGCAAATATTTTTGTTGTTTCTCCATGTTTATTGTTTTCAGGGGATTCCTTTCTAACGCTGACTGGTTCTTGCTGCATTTTTGTCAGATCTGAAATGTTCATAAGTATTGAGTACTGAGGGTGTGATCTTCCCTTCTGCAATTGGCAGTCTCAATTTTTTCTTGGATATGTTCTTAGTTGTGTGTTCTCTCGGAACCATTTTTGAAAGTGAGATGGTTTTAGGTGGTGGTCCAAAGACACCGTGGCAGTGGTGACAGGAGCCAACAAAGGGATAGGCTTGGAGATTGTCCGCCAACTGGCAAAGGAGGGTATTACCGTTGTGCTTACAGCTCGCGATGCAACCCGTGGTAATGAGGCCCTTGAATCTTTGAAAAGCCAAGGGCTTCACAATGTGAATTTTCATCCTCTTGATGTTGCTAGCCAAGAGTCCATACTAGCACTTGCAGAATGGCTGCACAAGACCTATGGAGGCATTGACATTCTTGTAAGCACATTTGAAGCATACAAACTCCTCAAACATATTGCTTTTGTTGTGTGCTAAGTGAAACATTTTTGAGTTTCAACAAAATAAATCAAACAAAGTTGTTTGTGAAAGCTGAAGCATTTGTTATTGACCACAAACTTTGAAAAATTCAATTGGAAAACTGCAAATTGATGAGTTATTAATGTTGTATTGCAACTCCAGATCAATAATGCAGGCATTGCAAATGTTGACAAGGACGTAACCTTTGAGACTCTGAAAGCTGTATTGGACACAAATTATTTTGGTGTCAGAAATGTCACAAAAGCTCTGCTTCCTCTTCTACGTGATGATACACCTGGTTGTGCTCGAGTCATTGTTGTGGCATCTAGGTTTGGCCAACTCGAGGTAATGTCATTGGTATCCCTACTCCACATCAACTCATAAATGGCCATCTAATATGTACTTGAGTGAAATTTTAGCTCTGTTACAAATGGATAGGTCTGCAGGGAGAATGAAGTATTCTAAATTTGGGATGCAATGTCTAACTAGTAGAATTCAAAAGACATTGTGAATGGTAATGGATTACTAGATTGTGAAAATTACTACTAATTGAGTCAAATATCGATGCCATTCTATGCAAACCAATAACCAAGAGAAGTCATATTGATATAAGTCATGGAGTGACAAGCTGATTGTTTGATTCACAAATTTCTACAATATAGATTGACTTCCACATCTAATAAGATGCATTTTCTGATTCTGTTATCTGTATGTTCCTGTGTGTTGGTGAAACTTCAGAACCTTGAAAACAAGGATTATGTCAAAACCCTCTCTGACAGGGAGCACCTTACTGAAGACTTTGTCGACAGTTTTGTAAATCACTACTTGAACGATGTTGTAGATGGGTCTCATAAAGAAGGGGCTTGGCCCAATTGGACTAACTGGGTCAATTTACCATATGGAAGGCGAATAGAGGCCTATTCAGTCTCCAAAGTTGCAGTCATTGCATATGTCAGTGCCCTACATAACACTCTTGTTGCCCAACCTGGAAGTGGAAAAAAGATCAATGTCTTTAGCTACTGCCCTGGTTTTGTGGCCACAGATATCAATAACAACAAGGGAACGAAAACAGTTGAAGAAGGTGCCGATACTGCAGTATGGTTAGCACTCCATTCTCCAGAAGAAGGTATTGGAAAATTCTGGGTTGAGGGAAAAGTACTTGACTTCTAATGTTAATGTTATTTTGTAGTCCTATGTCTTCTAAACCCCAAATCCTGATCCCCTATAATTTCCCAACTCTATTTAGGAGTTGTGAATGTATTGGAGACTGACACAAAATTCTGTACACAAAGGAACCTAAAGGGATGATGTTCCCACATATTTCATATTTTTTTTTCCTGCATGAACTTTAACATAGTGTTTCCACATAATAGAACAATTTCTTATTCCTATGAGCTTCCCATGTGTGTTGTGGCTAAATCAAGGTGCATATGCAATGTGACTGTAGATTTTGAACTTTGCACTTTTAGTTGAAAAAAAATGCATATTGCGAGACGAACCAGGAAACCGCATGTTGCAACTTCGAATGATCATGCCACTCAATTGAGGTACAATATTGATGAGAGGGTTGCAGAACTATCCCACTACTCAAATAAGGTACAATGTTGATGGTCTCTAAAAAACACGAAAAGGTATTTCTATTACTCACACCATCTTTGGGTAAGTTCTTATTTTGGGGTTTGAATGCACACTTCAGAGTACATTGTCTCTTCCCAGGTCTAACTTTCCCAACCATTCACTTCTAAGCGAATCGTATAAAATTGTAAAATTAAGTTTTATCATGGAGATTGGCCAAGGTCTTCAAATGCCTTCTTATGTGGAAACAATAAAATGAACACTCACATCTGAACACATGGATTTTGGAATTTCCTGTTCTTATTCACACCTAGTTCAAAGTTCTAATGTAAAAATTACATATCTAGATACCTATAGTTCTTGGCATAGATTAGTGTTTGAACATTATGTTCAATTATTCCTTCTTTCACACATGAATTGTCTATTAATGACACTTAGTATTTTATTTGTCTGTTGGAAAGAAGATTGTAAAAGATTGCTTGATTGAAAGGATGCGACCATTTGTACTGAAAGAATAAATCATGTGACCAGACTTGAAGAAACTATGTCATTATATTGATCCTTGGAGGTGCATAGCTTCACACCAGAAGGTTTCAATTGCATACAAGAAAGTTGTGCAACTTCTTGGTGCAAATTTGTGCATGGGTAACAAATCTAGGTCCAATTATGATTAAAACACATAGGTACAATAGAACTAGTTTCTAGATGAGAAGCTGAATGGGGTTGCATTTCTGGATGCTCATTAAAAGAAATTGAAGCTTTCTAAAATCTAAGTCATGCATTCTTAAGGTATGCAACATGGCCCTTCAGATTGGTATGCTTAATATGATGATTTCCGGAGTCCTAAGTATGAATCAAATCCATGCGAATTCGTTGTAAATTCAACATGTATCCTCAAGGATCACCTGCACATTTATTATATCCTTGAGGACCACCTAGACATGAATTATATCCTCAATGAGCACCTGGCCATGGATTATTTCAATGAGGACCAGCTACACCAGCTTTGTGTCCACATCTTGGTAGTGGATGACCTTCACTACATAAATAAAAGCTAAATCTATTCTGATTGATATAACTATATTTTAACTGAATATTTGAAGCAATACACAGGTTCATTGCATAATGATTCCACCCTTCATAGCAGGTCAAAATAGACTCAGGAGAGATGATGAAAGTATGTGCCACTACTAAATTATTTGAATGATACTTGAAAAAGCCCTTCTCTAAAGGCTTTTCTCAAGTAAATATCATTCAGTTGTTGAGGAATTACTATACAAAGTCAGAGGAACTGATCATAATAGTCCTCCATCATCTCATACTTCTTTTGTTTTGAATATAGTGAAGTAGTAATTGCTTGCCTATCGCTTCTTATTTCACTAAATCGAATTATAAAGGCACATTGAACCTTTGCCCATGTCATTGTTGGATGAACAGTCTCATATCTTCCAAACCAGTTGACAACTCTTCTCCTCAAGGAATTTGGAAAATAGTGTGGTCTGTGGCAGTTTGTATATTTTCCATTTGTTACACATACCTTCATCAACTATCAAATGTGTAAAATCGGATCTTCGTTATCATAACATTTAGGTAATTGTATTTGTAATTTGCAAAGGGTACTGCCATGATGGGTGGAACGTTCATTATCAATGCAACAATAGTCGGTGATAACTTTAGAAAAATATTAGTCTTGTTGCGTTCAGGGTTTCTGAAAAATAATTTGAATAATTTTCTTCTAGAAGCTTTGTTAGCAATGTTGCTACTACTGGCTTCTTCTGTTGCATCCTCTTTTGACTGTTTTCTTGGTATATGCGGCCATCCCTCTTTCATAATCCAATTGAACATTCCGAAAACATTAATTGTAGCCTTTGGGTTATTGGTCATATAATGCATGTAATGAACACATCAAGGACCTTGCGGACTTATGTGATAGTCGTGTGGGAATGTTGCAAGGATAAAATATTGAACCATAAATGCATTATGACATGAGAACGTATGTGTAACTAAATCAACAAAAAACTTGAAAAATTGGGGTACTTAAGGGGTTAGTTAGAGATATGTGCAATCTTGGGTTGAGGTTAATCTAGTAATCAAATAAGATGTATCCTTTTGGTGTTGATGAGGAATATACATAAATCTATAGTTTATTCGGATTTCTTAGGTAACCTCCTTTTTTGTTGACAATAGAATTCTTCCAATCTCATGTTGCCCCAAAACAATGAATTAGCCATTGGACTTCAGCTTGCATGATTACATAAGCCCAATCCTCAAGTGTTGTCATCTTTAACAAGTTTTTTCCATGATTTATTTATGCATTGTAATATATATAACAATTTCACATGTTCAATGGGATCATCATCAAGATCTTGTAATCGATGCCAAATATGCTCATGCACAAGGTCATTGAACAATATAAAGAATAATGAAAAAGTAGGTGTTGTAAGGCCTGGCTAAAACCATGAATTTTTTTCCATAAGATCAAAAAGCTCTTTGCTTATTTGGTTAACACTTGTAAGTTTAAACATTGAGACTCTCAATATTAACTTCGTGCAAATTTAGGATCTAGATGGGAGGATTGCAATGAAACCTTGAGTCAATTGTAACTCACGCTTGGGTGTGTAGAAATAGAAGGTTGGGGATAAGGATCGCGAAAACAAATAGATTTTTAAAAAAGAAAAGAAAAAGGTGTTACTCAACAAGTCTTAAGATGCATGTTTAGAATGCATTCTTGACAAAGTCAAATGAATTCCACCATGTTGAAAACTTTAAAGTATTGTGATTTAAGGTGCCTAATGTCAATGCTTATGAACTTAAATGCATTAAAAAAAAGTAGCTGTGAAAGTAGTTGCAAGGGAAGGTCAAGGGTTGGAAGCTGCTATTTTTAATGCCTCAAAAGCTTCAACTGTCTACCTTTAATACTTTTATAGAACTTGAGTGCATTTTTGAAAAAATCGTACGTGTAAGGGGAGTTTGAGTGTTTAGGTTGATAACTTGATGAAAAAATAAATGGCGAAAGAAAGGATGGGCAACAATGCAAGATTAAGGGGAGATTGACAAGGAAAATAGGAAAATGTTATACATAAAGAACCTTTTTGGATCTTTACTTGATGAAAAATAATGTTTAATGCATTGGGGATGAACCAATATAACCATTAGCATTGGGTACATAGCAAGTTTGTTAATGTGCCATTAGCTTGGATTCCAATAAGTGATGGGCCTTCACTTCAAAGCTAACCAGTAAACTAATTATAATCATGCCTTGGGCATAATGCATCACCATTCAATATTAGCTTGGCCCCCCGAAACCACAAAGATGTAATTTCAAGTCTATAATACATGGGGACTATGTTTAGGATTCAAGTGAGTTTAGTTTCCAAAGATTGTTTTTAAACTTCCAAAGACATAGGTCCTATTTATAGCTTTGGCATGTAATGTTTTGCAATTGATGGGTGTAAGTTGTTATATGATTTTTTTTCAAATTGCTTAAACATTCATTCTAAAAGCATGTTGTTCCAAAGTTGTTAAGTAACCATTCATATTTGTTATACATAGTTGGGTTTCATTTTCATATTCTCGTAATGGATCCTAATTTTAGAGGCAAGGTTTTCCTCATTTGAATATTGTTGTCTACTACTTGATAATTCCATTTTGACTTCTCTTTTTCAATGAACCTATATTAGGGTTTTTTCACTCTAAGCTATTGTTGGTGGTTTTGGCCACCAAAAAGAGACCATGTCCTCAATAGTTGTGGAAAAAACCTATAAAATCCGCACATTGGAATCAAATGAAATTTTGATGTATGACATGTTATTCTAGAAATAAAAGACATGAAATATTTGTTGTATTACAAGATGAATTATGAAGAATTTCAAAACTTGGTGTTAAATTGATTCATCTTTTGCAATCTTGATGCTTCAACCTTCAATCATGTGAGGCCACAACTAGAGATTTTTTTTAAAAATTGCAATTGTTCTTTAAAAAAAATCATAAACATATTGCCACGCATATGGTTGATCATTTTAATGTGGGTGCATCAACAATCTAGAAACATGTGGACATTGTATATGATTCTCTAACTAATAATAACAAACTTTTCAACAAATACATTAACATTTCACAAGGAAATTGATTGAGATTGATGATTTGATCCGGCATAGGCTAACAATTGGCTAACAAGGGCTCCATGTTTTTTAAAACAATCATGTGGCCGAGGCTACTACAAACTAGAGCATGTTTTGGGCTGAAAATATTTTTAGAGTTAAGCCAAAAAAAAAATTGATAATGAAAATTGGGCTAGCTATTCCAAGAAATCCATTTAATGCTTGCACCTAGCTATATGTAATTAGCTTTAGCAATTAAGATGACCATAAACATCTCATCCTAAGACTGAACAAGGGTTTTCTTTTAGTTCAAGATTTAAATTTTAAAATGTGAAAAGGAAGTGAAATTGGGGTTTTTCAATCATTATAATTAGAAATAAAATAAAATAAAGCTTTCCAGAATTTCTCCAATTTATTTTCCCTTTTTTATTTAAATGTTTAATCTGCTACCCTGGACCTTTATGCCATGGAATGGTCTCACTCCTTGCCCATTATGTTGGGTGCATCACCTAGCTTGCCCTAAGGGGCTTGCTTAGCATCCTACCCGATGTAATGGCCAGAGGCTTGACCATTCCACAGTACACAATTACCATATTCTTCAACAAAATGATTTTCTTAACTGAAGCAAAGTGCAGCAGTGATGTGCTAGAAACCTCTCTGTAAAATTTAGCTATTGAATTGTTAATTCACTCAAGATAAACTAAGAGAAATAAATAAATTCAGGCGACCAAATCCAGCAATCCCATTGGCTGAAAATAATGATTTTCAGACCTACACACAACCCAATTCCACTGAACATTGAAAATAATGATCCGCTTGTAGCATTTTCATCGGTCCTTTAAAATTCTCACAAACCTACCAAACCGTATTACACATTCATTGAAGATAACTAAGAAAAAGATTCAGACCACCAAATACAGCAATTCATTGGCCATAATATATTTTCCGCACACCTATTGAACACTCTCTAAACCCTAAACCCTTAAAAAAAAACACACACACACACACACACACACACTGAATACTCTCTAAACCCTAACCCTAAAAAAACACACACACACAGATCTCAGATTCATCTTGAGAAAATCAAGAGACTCTGTGATCTCTGTGTGTTTATAGCATGATTTTTTCACTTCTTCTGTCACCCTACCCATCCCCCCCAAATCTGTTTGATCTACAGCATCTCTTACCCCAAGAGAAGAGACAAAGCTGAAGTTCCCAAGCACTGGCAGCACCATGATCATGTCAATAAGCAAATTTTTCTGTATGCAAGCAAATCACCGCATGGAAGAGAGATATCAGAGATATTAGACTTTGTACTCTGCACCGATTTTCCATGTCCATAGAAAGTCACAAAACAAAGATCCTTGAAGAAGAGTCAGATATTATATTGAACATTTCAAAATACAAGTAAGGTTTAGGGTTTAGGGGTTAAGAGTTTATTCATATGTATAGGCCATATTCATCATCATGTGTAGGTTAATGCTTGAGAATGAGGACTTGGGCTTTACTCAATTAACTAAGGACACGTGAGGTGAGAGCCAAGCGCAAGCCTGATTTTGTTAATGCTCTTACCCATGGGCTTTACGAAGCATAAAAAATTGATGCAACGTTTAGAGAGTGGTGCTTTACAATTGTTAGAAGCCCACTGTGAAAACAGAATGCCCATTTTGGAGGTGGGGGGGAAGGGGGGGTTGGAGGAACAATTACACACCATAATATACACTCAAATTACACTACTATAAGTTCTAAGAGGCTTTTTATGAACCAGTTATATGGACCAGAATTGTTTGGTTCTGTAGCTGGGCTTGTCATAACTTGGCAGTTCTGGTTCTGGTTTTGGTTCTGGTTCTCACAACCTGCACTGAAATTTGGGACCAGGTTCGATTAAAACTGGATCTGGCAACTAGGCTCCTGCTGAAACCAAAACTGAAGGAACTGGGAAAATTGGGCTCCTGCTGAAACTGGAACTGGTGTCAACTGGCCTAGTCCTACTGAAAACTGGAGTTGGGAGTCTTTCCATTGTTGGCTGGTTCTGGATCCCAATTGGAGTCTGCTTCTTTTTTGTCTTTTTGCTGGTTTCAGTGAAAGGCAAGCTGTATTTTCTAAAAGCCTGGTGAACACTTTTTTAATGGTTGGTTGTGAACTGGAGTATCTACACTAATCCCAATTTTGGGCAAGATGTAATATAGTTACCACAGGTACCTACCTACCTACCTACCTACACACACGATCTCCAATTTGGGGCAATGTGTAATATGGTTATGAATGTGATTGCCTCCTACACCCAGACTTGATTTAGGATTATTTCAACAAAGCTTCTTAGAGCTGCTTTAGATGAGGGTGCAAGGTTCAATGAAATAGGGCAATCCTATTGGTTGTTAGTCATAAATTGGACGACCCATGGCCAAAAAGTGGCAAATTGAGGCTAAACCTACACAGCACCATTTTGCAGGGAAAATCAATTGGTTCAGGCTTCAGACCAACAAAAAAGAGCTCAAAGGAGAGAGCTCATGATTTGGAGACCCAAAATGCAAGTTAGGGTCCAAGGCAAGGCCCAACTCAAGGATTCAATTTTCTTGAAATGAGTTCAAATCGGTTCCAAGTATAGTAAAACCTTTTGTAAAGTCACCCCATACCATTCTGGGAAAGTAGCCATATCTTCAGAGTTCTAATATTTTTTATTTTAAAAAACCAAATTCTTTTTTAATTGCTCAAAAATAATAACTTTTGTTCAAAAATTGAGAAACACACTAGCCTTTCCAATGGTACCAAAAGTGAAGCAAGGCACCCACATTTAGTGATGGTTATGATATGGTCATCTAAAACAAACAAACAAACACATATTTCATATAATCAAATAATGATAGATGACATGCCCTTTCAAGTGGACCTTCAAGTGAGAGGAATCATTTAGTTGGGCCCAAGTCTAGACAATTGCAGGGTGGCCCTTGTGGTAGACTATGTTATGAGTCTAAGTGTTGAATTGGGTTCTACTCCTAATTTGACAACACTTATGATCGCATAGGTGTTAGTTAGTGAGGGGTTCAAGGTAAGATGTTCTTGGGTGTGGAGTCCTTGAACTAGACAAGTCTGTAGTTTGGCCATGAAATGAAAGATGGTAATCCCAGGCAATTAAGCTTTGAATTAGTTGGGAAGTTTGCATTGGGTTAGTCCCACTCATCTAAAGGTTAGGGTTAGCCCAAGGTTACAAGATGAGGTGAATGTTGAAACTAACCAAATGCGTGCCTTGCCATGTGTAGGTAGTTTAAGTGTTTACTGAAAAATGTGGTTAGAGGTGTGGGCACGAAGGTGCCAAGACGAATCTAGGTGTGAAATGTGGTATCAAAGTAGGCTCCTTGGTTCTTTCGGAAATTTTTAAGGCAAAATGGAAAATGAGGCACCAATATTGGAGCCTAAGCATGTAAAACCAAGGCTGAAAAAAAAGTGAGAAGGGAAAAGAGGCCAAGGAGGCCAATTTTCAAGAGCTCTCCGCCATCGGAAAGGACATGATGGGGTGAAAGGTGTCCCTAGGTGAAAAAAAAACTTGAGGGAAATCATGTAGGATGCAATTGAGAAGCCTCCTTGTAAGAGCAAGGAAAAGGACAGGGAGGGGGCTGGTTCAAGCATGGTATGGTTTGTGAAGAAAATGCCCTCCACTCCAAAAAAGAACAAGGGAAAGGAAAATGTTTTGGACCTAGTGGAGGAAGTGAAAGACCATGTTGACTTCCACTTTTCTAACGAAAAATCTAGTGAGAAAATTAACTCCGTGATAATCCCCTTTGAGGGGAAAGGGTGGCAAGAAGCCCATGAAACATAATGAAAAGGTGGACAAAACCTCTACGGCATAGGAGGAAAAGGTGAACCAAAAGGTGGTGGCAAATGTGCTTGAAAGCTTTTTGAACATCCTAAATCCCCTCAAGGCTTTCGTGGTAAAACAAAGCCAAACCATGATTGCCTAGATCAAGTGATGGCAAGGTTGGGCTTGGCAACTTCTACCTCAAATGGGGGTTCTGCCAAAGCAATCTAACTTTTTCATAAAGCAAGGATACCAAAACAATGCAAATGTGATTGTGTCTACACCAAGTTGAAGCTTATCTATAAACCCAACACCTTGATTCGAATAAATAGCAAATTCACTTTGTTCAAACACTCTTCAAAGAATAAGTGTGGGATTGGTGCATGGTTCAAAAATAGGACACACCCAATTTACTGGAAATCCTCACTTGGAAGGAATTCATGTTATTGTTGAATGAAAGGTTCATGCCACACCACTTGGTCTTAAAGGACGGGATGGAATTCTTAAAACTCACCCAAGGGGATGGAGTGGGCTCCCTAGCCCATTATGTGCAAGACTTCAACACAAAGCTAATTATTGTCCCCCTTAAGAAGCAATTTGCTAAAAAGTTGGCCTTCTTGCATGGATTGAAACTTTAGGTCCCAAAAATTGTCTACCAGAGGTTGAACATTCCAAGTACTTGCCAAGGCTTCATGAAGATGGTAGAGTGCATGGAGGACAAAGGTCATTCATGTTGCTAAGGTGAAATCAAAAGTAACGTCACTCAAAAACCAAATGTTCAACCAAATATTGGGAACAAGGTCCAAAACAAATGGAAGTGGATTATGATAAGTCATGGCTTCATGATGATATCGAAAAGCCACAAGGCACTAAAGAGCCAACACAAAGAAAAAGGCAAAGTATGACTTTTAAAGGTCAAGTGCTTCAACTATGATGATCGTAAACACTTGGCAAAAGATTGCCCCAAACCACCTTGGGTCCATGTTTGCATTTCCCAAGGTAAGGAAATTCTCCAAGGGGACTTCATGGCTGAAATAGGGGCCAACAAAAGCAAAGTCTCCAACTTATTACAATTAAGATGTAAAATGAACAAGTTTTTGTGTTTTTTTTTAAGTTCAATAATGACAAATTCATTCATGATTTTGCAAATGGGAAAACGACTGGGGTCAAGACCAAATTAGTGGTGGATCCCATCATAGTGCCCTTGGAACAAAACGTAGCTAGACCCTCACTTAGAGTAGTGTAAGGTGTCAAATTGTTTTGCAGAAGAGTTCAACTTTTTGAGAACTTTACCCTATGTGACTTCAATAATTTTGATGTCATTTTTTTAAAATACATTTTTGGATGCATGCGAAATAAATGTCCTTCATAGTGGAAGTAAAATGAGAGTCCATGCCAAAGTTGGATTTAAATTAATGAACTTAAATGTAGATTATAATTATTTGTTGGCAAAAGTTGAAATTACCTTGGGCATTTTAACTGAAGAATTAAAGTCACCTAATTTTGTGAATTTGATGTCTTTGTAAATTTCCAAGGGGGAGTTTAAGCCACAAGGGGTAAGGCAACATCCCAATTATATTTTGGATTCATTCATAAATTTTCAGAGGTTCTAACAAATGAACTCCCCTATTTTCTTCCACCTTTTAAAAATGTTGACCATAAAATGAAATTAGTGCCTAGTTCAACCCCAGTGTCCAAAGCACCAATAGGAATTTGAAGAGCTCAAAAACAATTAAATGACCTTCTCAATCTGGGGTATATTCGACAAAACAAATCACTTTATGGGGTACCAATTTTGTTTATTGATAAAAAGGATGATAAGTTAAAGATGTGTATTGACTATCATGCCTTAAACAAAATAACCATAAAAAACAACTACCTTCTACTTTGCATTGACAATGTATTGAATCGATTCAATGGAACTAAGTATTTTAGCCAAATTGATCTCAAGTCAAAGTACTATCAACCACATAACAAATGAAGATGTTGAAAAGATAGTTACAAGAATTAAATATGGTTTTTATGAGTTCTTGGTAATGCCATTTAGGTGGTGTAATGTTCCATCGATGTTCATAACCTTCATGAATTCAACCTTCTAAGAAAAGTTATATGAGTTTTTGATCATCTACATTGATGATCTCTTGGTGTATTCTAAAATGGCTAAAAAACATGCAAAACTTTTTGAATAAGTTCCAACAAAACGAACTATTTGCCAATAGGGCGAAAAGTGAGTTTGCCCACGAAGAGATGGACTTCCTTGGGCATTTTTGTCAAGGGGAGGGGTGAAGCCTAACCTTAAAAAGTTGTAAGCCATAAGAGATTGGAAAAGACCAATCACGACCAAAGGAATTTGATCCTTCTTAGGCTTAACTAACTTCTATTGAAATTTCATTAAAATATTTTCACAAATGATGAAACCATTTTCAGATCTCCTCAAGAAGAAATTATCTTTGAATGGGAAAAAAACCACAAAGGTTATTTGAAGATTGGAAAGAAAAATTCTCATCCACCTTTATGTTGAAGTTCTTGGACTTCACCAAACCATTCAAAGTTCACACTGATGCGAATGATTTCACTATCGAGGGAATCTTCATGCAAGATGGACATCTGATTGTTTTTGAGAATAAGAAGCTTTATGGAGTACAATTGCGATGGTCAATTCATAAAAATGAGTTGTATGCCATGGTGTGTTGCCTCAAAACTTGGCAACATTACCTAGGGATGCATAAAACCAATGTCCTTACAAATAACATTTCTTTGAGGTATTTTGAAACCCAACCAAAAGCCTCAACAAAACAATTGAGATGAACAACACCTTGGCATTGTTAGACGTGGAATTGATTCACAAGCCAGGTTGGGAAATGTAGTTTTTGATGCACTGAATTAGAAAGAAGAATTTCAAGTGGAAAAATTCCCAATCAAGACTCAAGCATTGAAGGCCATCTTCTAAGGGGAAAATACTTTCAAATAGAAAACAAAAAAAGACTATGTGTAAGATCCCCTTCCACAAAAACATTTTAGAAAATTACAAAAGAAAAAAGGTGAAAACATCACTTTAAAAGAAAGGCTATTGAAATGGAAACAATCCTGAATCTATGTGCTAGTAAGGAAGTTGTGTACAAAAATCATGTAAAAAGAACATGATGTGCATGCGGTGGAGCACCATGGATAATGAACCATGAGAGTGGTCGTAGGTAAAAGATTTTACTAGCTTGAGATGAAGGAGGATGTAAATCACTTTGTTTGTACTTGTGTGAAATGCCAAAGTACTAAGTTTATTTACAAAAAGAAATATGAACTTTATAAGCCTCTAATGATCCCTAATGAGATATGGGAGAGTGTTTGATGGACTTCATGACTCAATTCTTGGAATGGAATGGAAAAGACACCATTTTGATAATAATTAATCAATTTTTTAAGTTGGCGAAAATGGTTCCAACAAAGAAAGTACAATAACTTTCGATTCAACGAGGTTATTATTTGATATGTGGGTTAGGCACCATGGGATGCCTCATATCATTGTCAATGATAAAGATGCCAAGTTTATGGAAAGTTTTTAGAAACATTGTTTTCGAAGGATGAAATTGTTTTTTAACACAACATTTCACCCACAATTGGATGGTGAAATAAAAATGTTCAATGGGGTGTTGAATCAATACTTTAGAGACTATGTGAACAATGATCCAAGAAATTGGGGTGAACATTTATGCTTGGTGGAGTTCTGTTATAATTCCACAACACATTCATCAACTAAAATGTCGCCATTTGAATTACCATTGGGAAAAGAAACTAGGAAGCCTATGGCCTTAACCATCCCCATGGGATGAAAGGACCACTCCAAGGAAGTTGTGGAAATGGTTAAAGGGTGTGAATAGTTGTACACCCAAGCCAAAAAACTTTCGGGGTAGGTTTATAAATGGTATGAGAAACATGCCAATCAAACATGTAAGCACATGGAATTTGACGTTCGACAACACATGTGGCTAAACATTAGGATTTTAGACGCCCAATGGACTAGCCCCATGTTTCACTACCAAGTATGCAAGGCCTTATGAATTTTTGCATAGGCCACACCTTGATGTGCATACTTTGAAGTTGTTAACAAACTTTGTGGCACATTCGACCTTTCACATTTCAAAATTAAACTTGTTTTTATGTGATAAACAAAAACCAAACAAGAAGTAAAAGGTGTGACCGGATGTGGATGCCATCGAACACAAGCTTGTGGTTGAAATCAAAAGTATATGCCGTACAATGTAAACACACCTTAGGAATAAAAAATATTTGGTCAAGTACAAAGGCTACCATCATAAGGAGGTAATATGGATAAAACCTACGCACTTGAACCACATGTTAAACATGGTGGCCAAGTTTGAGCATGGAAGGGGTCACAAACTTGGAGCGAAGAAAAGATGAAAGGAAAACAAACCCATTTAAAGAAAGCCTAATTATTGATGAGGGCATCAACCCTTTCTAAAGTGGGTGAAAGTGCCCATAAATAAACAAAATGAATTAACTTCACCAATCTAAGTGGGTTAAAGGTTTTCATGAGCATGGTTAATAGAGAAAAGGCTAAGGTTCATAAAGGAAAAAATGATTGGGAAAGGTCAGGACGTGGCAACCAATGAAAATAAATTTACAGTTGAATTCAAATTGAAAAATTGTAAAGCCCGGTCAAGCAAGATTAGGATTATGGTGTGTGCGAATAAAGTTGCACATCTTTGAGTGGAAAAATCAAACTTTTTGCACATGAACTTGTGAATCATGTTCTGTTTGGGTAAAGGGGATTCAAACTATAGAGCTCTATTTGACACTATTTGTTGGCGCATTTGCAACCTTCATTTGGTGTGGTGATTGAAACCTCAAAATTAAATTCAAAATGAACTTAAAGGAAAGAAAGCAAGGTCAGAGGGAAAGAATTGATGAAGTGCAAGAAAACATGTTAGAAAAGCGCACGGGGTGAAAACTAAAGACACACCCCTTGGTTCCTCACAAAGACACATTACAAATGGGCTCCTCTAATTAGGAAAGTAGGTAATCCCACAATGAGTGATCAAAGGAGAGAGATAGTATAAGTGTTAATGGTAATTACACTTAAATAAGGTCAAAAAAGGTGTTGACATCTAATGACACACCTTGAACTAGTTGAGAAGTCTGCAACTAGTTTAGTCTCAACCATCTAGGGGTTGAGGTTAGCCCCAATGTTACGAGACAAGATGAATGCTAAATTGACAAAGTGTGTGGTTTGCCACATACAAGTAATTTCCGTGTTTAGAGAGGCGCGCAGTCAGAGGTGTGGGTGCCAAGGTGAATTTGGGTGCGAATGTACATACCCATTTGGTAGATATTAGGGTCAAATATACCATCCCCATGAATAAGTTTGTCTATTGAGTGTCTAATTCTCTCTCCAACTATCCAATAAAAACTTCAAACTTATTGGTTCCTTAATTTACTGTACTGGTAAATATTTGGAGTTCGAATTTGTCTGGCAACTGAGTAGGTACTTTGGAGCACATGAGAATAAGTCTCTCCAAGATTTCTCCCAAAGCTTTACATGTATTTCCACATTTTGCAATTCAATCAGTTATGATGGTTTACATTGTAGTAGACTAGTATTCTTATTCTGTTTGATTTTCATGTCTAGAGCAAATGATGAGCAAAACTATGATTTATATGAAAGCAAGCCATTAAGATTCTACTACTGTTTGCCATTATAGATCTACATTAAACATACTTTCTACGGTAAAAAAGAGGCTTAAACTTATACTGTTTATAATAATCTGTTCAATTGGATTACATACTTTTTTCCCCCACTTGCTATGATACATGATAATAAATATTGTTCAGTAATATGGGGATGGGCCGATATTTGGGAACTTCTCTAAAACTTTCACACTGAAAGTGATACATACCCTGCTTATGCTTATGTCATTCATCGCCTTTCCTTTCACAATGTCTTGCATGCACGCTGGGAAGATACTAGTGAGTCACCAGTTGGGAATTAGATAAACTCCAACATAACTCTTTAAACCATACTTTGCTGGAATTACAGCAATTCTGTTTCTTGCAAATTATGTTTCTAGGCCAAGAGACAGTCTAGTCAGATTGGATTCTAGACTGGAGCTAGTTTTAGAATTGAATTTGACAATGGATCTGCCTTCTACACTGGGCCTAGAAACAGAATCGAAATCAGATCTAGAAAAAATAACAGGAGTTCTTATGATGTCCAAATGCTCCTCACATGCTTGATCAACTTGGGTATAACCTAGGATTTGACCTAGAGAATCCTGGTGCAACTCTGGTAAAATCCAAATGCTGCAGAAGTGCCACATATCCAACTAAAAGAGTAAACCCAGACAACTGAGCTAATATTCCTTCATAATTTTTAACAATGTTTTTGCAGTTCTTTAGCAAAGATTTACTTTCATAAATAACCTCAGAAACCAACACTTGATTCGAGAATGCATATTTTTAAAACATCAATCTTGGAGAGCACCATACTTACAGAAAGTGGTTTGCAGGTACTGCATCCATCTTGGTCCAAAACCAGCCCACAAAGTTGTAATTGACTCTTGAGACTGTGCCACTATCAAGACCAGGATGCAGCTGATACACCATGACCAGTTTTCACCTCCCATGCAAGAGCCAAAATGAGAAACTCTTCACCATCCACTGTAAGGAAGTAAACATCCATTTTGTTCCATCACCCTTTAACAGTAGAACATAACCTTCTTCACATTATCCCTTAGAGCTGGAAGCGGCCTCACAGATGCACCAGCTGCCCCCCGGTTCGTCCGCACAGTTGTTGTGCTCCCACTGCTTCTGCCCGTGACAACACCACTGGATCCACTATCTGATGCCTCAGGATCCAAGTAAAACCTAGCACGAAATGCTGCCAAGTGTGCATAGTAAGCAGGTGGCACTGCAAAGCACAAAGCAAAAATGGATTAATCAGAGGTTGTTGACTAATCATTTAGCACACAGAGTTCACTGGAGACATCTTACAATTTATGTACAGTTATGCTCACCAATAGAGACTGATCGTGTGCACCGTGCATACCTACAAGCCAACCACAAACAATAGATGAATAAAACCACTACTCACACCCATAGTGAGCAAGCCATGAAACACAAGCCACTCCTGCTGTGTGAAGCAAACCAGAGAGCCACATAGTTGGCAGGTGGCAGGTATGTGCACATACGTGTAACACAGATTGTTTGTCAAAGACTGCAAGCTGTCTGCTGTAAACTTGTTTTCATCCCAGAGCACATGATAATGTGCAGGTCGACTGGTTCCCTGTTCAGATACAAAAAACAACCTCAAGAACACCACCTCTGGAGCATCCTACTCACCCTAATGTTCTCTGAAAGAAAAATTCTTTGTGCACCACCGGTTGGAAAAAGAAACTTTACTGCTTTGAGAAATACTCTGATTGCACATGACAGAGGTTACAACATTGAACAGCATCACTTTGACCAAGGGAAGATCAACAACTAACCTGAATCCCTGCATGACTGCAGAGGTAGAAATCAAACTCTGTAGGATGACATATTTTACTGTCAACAACTGTCCCTGAACTACCACAAGAAAAAAATCAATTTTCAACAGAAGAATGCACATGACTGCAAACTGCACATTCTGCAATTTCTTGCCAAAACCAAATGTCAGCTTTCCTCAGTTCACAAACTAACTGACCTGGAAGGATATTCCCACTTTTATCGACACTACGGGTGTCATTGTGATTGCTGGCAAAGAGGCGTGTATGGTGGCGTTTCTGCACCACCACAAATGTGACTGGTGGCTGGTAGTCTGGCTCTAATGAAGCACATGCTTTGCGAATTGCATCCAGCTCGTAGAGGAGGACCTGATAGAATTGACCCTCACTTACTCCATCTCTGCAAAGGCAAAATGTGCCACATTTATTGCAAGTTTCTCATCTATAGCAACTAATTCCAAAACATCATGAACATCTGAAACTGGGAAAAAAACCTGTAGAAGATGATGCGCAAAGGCTTCTGTCCTGTTGCTCTCCGAAATGAGATCAGCAACTCCCTGTTGGGGAAGCAACACAAGAATTGAATATAAGAACACAGGGAAGGTCAAATTCCAAGCTGTGCATACTAGGATTGCATAATCTTTTACACCACATTCTTGGCTTCATTAACGAACTGACCACAAACCGACAAGAAAACATTAAAACCACACTGACCCATACCCATTACCTGGCACTAGACTGACCACATTATCCAGCATTGGCACAGTCAATTTTCCATGTAAGGACAATAACCTTTAGCTACGACAGCAGGATTTGCTTGCAGAAGAGAAAGGATGAGGGTCACAGAAGATAGTATACTTGATCAGTCCCCCTGTTAAGATTCCTTTCTGAGGATCTACCCAAGTTTTGTAGAGGTCTTGGATCAACTCCTGCCTGTGTGCTTGGGCACACACCAGGCCTGCATACTTTGTTACTTCAGGCCAGTCCTGAGATGCTACTACCTGGGCCACAAAAACAAGGATCAAACCCCAATCATCACAGTGCAATTTCCAGAAAATTGCTATGTTGACAAGGGAAAAATAATCAAGCCTATTCAGAAAAAAATGATCACAAAAG
The DNA here is from genome assembly GCA_963920785.1 of Sphagnum contortum. Classification (NCBI taxonomy): domain Eukaryota; kingdom Viridiplantae; phylum Streptophyta; class Sphagnopsida; order Sphagnales; family Sphagnaceae; genus Sphagnum; species Sphagnum contortum. The sequence goes on from OY987278.1 coordinate 19,530,425, forward strand.
ATTTGGTGCAAATGGTCTCAGCTTTACCGCAGCAATTGAAGGGCTTGTGTCCTCTCCAGGATGTGGGTGTGTGACATCAGCACCAAAGATAATTGTCGGGATGTCACTCACCAGTGGAATTCTTCTGGAGAGTGCATCAACCAAAACAGTATTTCGTCCACCAACCTGTGCCCATGGCAACCAAGAAGGTGAGGTCCATGTAAAAGGGAAAGACTACAAGCCATTGTTTCCCAATGTCAAGAGCATAACCAACTCTAAACCACTACAGAAAACCATGAATCACCACCGTGATTATGAAGGAAACAGACATCTGAACACAAGACCTACCTTCACATTTATCTTCAGTGCCACATTAGCCAAGTACTGCTTATTGATCTTATGAACATGCTTTGTCAAGCAACACTGTGACACCACTCCGACCACTGTCTCACACTGTTTCTTCAGGTCACCTACATCAGAAACAACAGAGTCAAACAGGGAGATCACATAAACAAATCTGTATTACTATTTTACAGAGGACAGATCATGCAAAAATTCTGCAGCTATGGGGTTCAGATCATGCATCAATACAGGAAGCTTACCATAAAGGGAGCCATTACTGTCATCCAGAATGGCTATAAGCAGATCAAGACCCTTGTTATCAGTTCGCTTTTTTGCTAGTTCACAGACATGAGAAATTGCACGATCAGAATAGTCTGGTCTCACACCCTGAACTGGGCAAATTGGCTTAATCTCAAATACCTGCAGCACAGGCATGTGAGTGTGAGTGATGAGAGTTACATGTACAAAGGCACACAAGTAGTGATCATATAAACTGGACACTGTCATGGTATTTCAGTAGATCAGTACCATTCCTGAAGTTTCACACATACGGGCCAGCTCATAGCAGAACCGACCCGCAAGGTCATCTCCTACACTTCGCGAAAAGTTGATGCAAGCCCAATGTCTTACAACTCCACCATTTACCATTTTCTGCACATATACACATCAAATATTGTTGGGTTGCAATTAAAAATTAAAACTAGCAACCAGACCAGCACATATAGACACAGTGCACAGTAGAATATGTATTGACAATAGCACACCTTATTCATCATATTCCACTGCCCAACACTTGGTAGACATTCTTTCTCCCTGCCAGTATCATGATACTTGAGCTGCACATGATACACGGACGCTTTAGTCATTGCCACTCCCTGACAGGATAATCCACAATTGCCAGGGCAGGAAAAAAGCACATGTCAAGAGAAGATGCATACCCGAGGAGCTGGCAGAATTCGCGCTTCCACATTTGCAAGCTGGTTGCTGATTCGAATACCAAATTCTTGTGCATATGGATCCTGGTGGTATGCATTGTGACCCACAGTCTATGCACAGAGCAAATAAGAATACCAAATGTCAAATGTTGATAAAACCTGTTCTCCTACTTGAAACTTGATTGGCGAAATCAGAAGCTGATAAATTTTAGAAGTTTGGAAGTTAAAAGCACTCATTTCTCAAGTTGAAAAACACAATAAATGTCTGACATACCTGCAGAATATCATTCTCACGATCTCTAGGCCGCTGGCATGTGACTTTGAGAAGAGCTGTTATCTGGCGATCATTAAGGCGCTTGGAATACCTTTGTCCTTCAGCTATCTTGCAAACTTCCATAGGCAGATAATTTGGGCGTTGCTGATTGCCCACTTGAAGACAAGGCAACTTTGGATAACGAATTGAGAACTTATAAGTTTCCCGAAAGTAATCAGTGACAGACTTGAGAGTACCCTTTTCATCAACTGGGAATCTGCACATAAAAGGCCCAGTAAATCTCATTTTACTATTTTCTTTATATATATCTGCTACATGATGATTCCAGCACCTTTTCCCACAGCCTTATATATCTATGAAATTACAGACTAATCTCCAAAACAAAAAGTTGGAAGTCTTAACAACAATGTGTGCAGTCTTAACCATAAGAAATTGCTCACAAACATCTAAGACCATCAACTTCATGAAGAGCAGTGACAAGCTACCATGACTACCCACCGACTGCATCAGCTGCTGAAGGAAGTATATAATAGTCTGCCCAAAATCTGGGCAAACCAATCTGAGCACAAGCTAAGATACATACTGCAAGTCCTCTGTTGCCTCCTTTGTAAGGCCTGCAATACGGTACTTGCGTCGCATGCTTCCACGGTGTATGACTTCTACCTTCACACCATGTAATGCCTTCTTGATCTGCACATCAGCCAAATAACAGAGAGAAACAGGGCTGACACATAAAACCATAAAGTGCTGCAGATCTTCATTTCAAAAGTTCTTTTGAGATCCAACTTAGAAGTATCGAGGGCCCATAAGCACACATTCACATTGCAAAATAGGGTTAAGCTACACTTTCCAAAGAAGAAACAGGATGATGACCATAACAACTTGATAACTTCAGAGTCAAAAACATACCTTGCTGCGATCAAAATCAGACAGTGGGCCAGAAACATGCCTATTACAGAGGTCATGAATGAAATCCAAAACAGGTTTTGGCTCTATGAAGGCAGTTGAAGACATGTCTGAAGAAACCACAGAACACAAAGCAAGTTCAGATACATGTCACTTGTAGGCACTATTACACAACCTGTGTTACTAAGTGTGCTGATGGGAGACAAAAACAAAACCAAAATCCAAGGTCAGTATTGGTCCTACCAATGTTGAGGGACAAGCCCATTTGTGTAGGGCGTATACTCTGATAAAATCCCCTCCAACTTTCCAACCCATCACCAAGAGATACCCTGGAACCCAAGTTTGGAGAGTAGAAAGATCGGACTATGGGTGTGTACCTACAAAGAAATTGACAAGACAATCCCACATCATACTAGGTACAAAGCACAGTCACAACCATGTTTTCAGGAATCAATCAAAGGTTGTAAGACTGGGATTAATAAACCTTAAACACTGAGAGCATAAGCATATATGTTTTTTCATGTCATGTAAAGAAACCTTATGTTCATCAAAGAATCATCAAAGTCATGATTGAAGGAAATCAATGGTTCTCGAGGAAACTATTCTTGCAAACATGAGAGAGATATCGGAGAAGGGGGGAGAGAGAGGTACCGATGTGTTGGAAGCTCCCTGAGAACAATGTCAAGAACCTGCAGAGCTTCCTGTGGGGCATCTGCTTGAGCACCTGCTAAGAATTGTTGGAGGTGATGGAGGTCTGGACGTGAGGCAAATTTGATGACCACTTTGAATGCTCGTTCCCTTCTCAATCTACAAATAGACAACTTCTAAATTACTCAACAAACTCATATGTATGTAGGTACCCAATTTCACTCTGAAATTGGAGAAGATCATAGCAATGGTTGCGACTTGCAAGTGATGTATTGTGTCTCCATCCAGCACATGAAATGGTTCTAGAGCATTTGCATGATTTGCATAATCTCAGATTGAAATGCTGATGCTGTTGAACCTGATAGTAGTATTGCCACCATCATCCTCATCAGGTAGAGCTATTTGAAATTCCCTGGATTCGAAAGGCAACTTTCCAGCAGTATACAAACTCTTTCGACCATCATAAGCAGGCAGCCGGTTTGCAAGATCAGACTCTCTGTGCCGCTTGACAAGCTGCTCCATCACCGCTCTATTGACCCCTCGTGAAGTCACCTCCGGAGTGATTGCAACCTGAGAAAGCAACCACAGGAAACCAAAACCCATGTTGGGATTGTAACCATTTCACTGGAAAAGAAGAGGCTGGAGAAAGCCAAGCCCATGCACAGAGAGAGAGAGAGAGAGAGGGCACCAGTTTCTCACATCGTAATGATGAAGATCTTTGTCAGGAAGGTTGGCAATGAAATGGTTGGCCTTCACCATGCAATGCTGGCCTGATCGTCCTTTTCCAGGCCGCAATGGAAATCTGAGAGTCTTGCTTGATACAGGCGCAGGTGCAACAGCTACTACTGGTTGCTGCTGCTCCTCGTCTACCGGTACTGATGACTCTTGAGCAATTCTAATGGAGCCTATCTGCTCAACTAGTCGCTGGCCCCGAGCTCCAGTTGTGGCTGCGCTTGGTTCTGCAACTGGAGGAGGAGGAGGAGGAGGAGGAGAATGCGCAAGCTGCCCCGGAGGCGTATCGACTGAAATTCTTGCAGGGATCGGTTGTGAGACCTGCGGCCGTTGTACTGCAGCAGCTTGCACAGGTCTCTCGGGCAGCTGCTGCACATAATGCGGAGCTGGTTGCCCCTGACGAGAGTGCAATGGACGAGTAGCACTTGGTCCTGTCCGTGAAGGAAATTCGAAACCAACGCTTGTAGCACGCCCGCGACCGCGTCCTCTCCCCGGCAAGGATCTTCCACCTCGACTTCTACCGTACTCCGGTGCTGAACCGATGTCAGAAGCTCTTCCCTGTGTTCCGAAGAATTGTTGTGCAGGTCGAGACGGTTGAACGTGTGCAGCAGCAACTTCACGAGGCGTTACTCCTGTTCCAACTCTTCCAGGATTCACCGGTGAAGGAAGTGCAGCAGCATCTTCACGAGGCGTTACTCCTGTTCCAACTCTTCCAGGATCCACCGGTGAAGGAAGTGCAGCAGCAACTTCACGAGGCGCTACTCCTGTTCCAACTCTTCCAGGATTCACCGGTGAAGGAAGTGCAGCAGCAGGGGGGGCCGCGGACGTCGTCGTTCCGGATGACGATGCTCCCTCCGAGCTGCCCGAGCCCTCAGGCTTTGGTTTCCTCGGCTTCCGCGGCATGACTGATCAACACTTTGCAAAAACGCCTTGCTTGTCTGCACAGTACTGGGGAGGAAGAATTCACGTAGTCGCAGCTGTGCGACTTGCTTCCCTTCACAATGCAGGACCCGCCATGACTATCTGCAAACAACGCACGAAAGAAGGAATATCAGCAAAATTGATGTAATCAGTTCTGCAAGAAAGACCACAGAAGAAAGTAGACATCAATGTCTGCAAGTGCGCACAACTCCCAGCGCAGAGAGACTGCTCCCAGCAATTATGGAAGCAAAGGAGCATTTACATCGTCATCAACTCTAGTTGCCCCGGCGTTCTTTCTTTTCTTTTGTTTTCCTTCTGTTGCAGCCAGGTTCTGCATTATCACCCCGAATGCTGCCACACACTTCCCGCCAGAAGGAAGGCACACAAACCCATGCATAGAAGAAGAAGAAGAACACAACCCCGCCTACAAACACAAAAACCCCGAAACCGAAAAACAAAAATTATATTCAACAACTGGGGGCAGACACACATAAATCAGCAAAAACCAAAAACATACATATATATATATACACATTTCGTGAGTGAAGAAATCGAAACAAAACCTTAAACACGACAACAAGAAGGTTTCTTCACAACAGTAGGGAGGGAAAAAAAAAACAAAATCAAGCGTTGCCTTCCATTATCAACTTCTCCAAACTCTTCTAAGTAATACATCCAGCACAGACCACCAAAATGAGAACTGTGAAATCCTGCAGCTACCTATACAACTTGACTCGAAAGAAAGAAGAAAGTTAAACTAGTTTCTTGAGTGAGAAAGCAGTACCTGAATCACTCGCATCAGCAGCGGCAGCAGCCCCACCACCAGAGCAGCAATCGCGACGAACAAACAATCAAGAACCATAACTCGGACGACGTAGCAGCAAAAACTAGACGAAACGGAAGAGGAGTACGGCGGCCACAACACTGACTTGATTTTATTTATTTAAAAAACCAATTAATTTTTTATAATCGTATCAAGATCTACCGTTAAATATTAATTGCTCCTCCAAAATAATCTAAATAAATTCCACGAATATATATATATATATATAAATTCACCTTATTGTTTTACTATTTCACCGGGGGTTTTATTTCCAGAGCGGATCGGGTTTTTTTTTTAAAGGATTTTGTGATTGTAAATAAAGTGGCGATAATCCAGAAAATATTTTCGCCATATTTTGCTACATACTATATAACAAAGTAGAGGGGAAAAAAACAATATTTGAGCCATTTTTTCCATGAAAAATCCTTTGAATAGGTCAGAAAATCACCTTCTGTTTTTTTTTTTTTTCTGGTCGAAAATTTGGCGGAAGATTCGCCAAATTTAAAATCAAGACACCACGATTAGAAAACCAGGGTAGCCGCACACCGTTTTTTTTTGGGTGGGGAAGTGTTATTCAAAATGGCGAATATTAAAGGGGTTTTTGAGTTTTGAAAATCTCTAAATTTCGAAAACAATATTTTTAAAAAAAAAACCTTATGATGTTGTTATAATTAGCCAGATATATTTTTCGAAGGATTTATTTAATTATTTAATTTCGTATTCTGCTTATAATAGCCAAATTTGGCTAATTTGTCTTCTGCAGTATAGCCACTTCAGCGACTGTCACAAAATTTGGGGGAAAAAAAACACTACTGGGAAAGCAAGGTGTGTAATAAATAGTAAATTTGGACTGAGGAAAAGATAATATAATTGAGTGTGGTAATTAAGTAACAGTACCTCCAGACAAGGTACGTAATTAAAAACAGCATTAATGAGAACAATAGTCCTGTCGGGTGGTTTATTTTACTGGCCCATTCTGCCACTTTTACTGGCCTATTCCCAAGCTGTGGCGGCTACAGATTATACAAAGTGCGGAATTCGTCATTTGTTTTCGTAATTGGGCATTTTCCAGTGCCATAAAAGGCGAGGTAAAAATAAACTGCTTTGTTTTTTCTTTTACACCATACATAGCGCACTTGTTGTTATTTAAAGCGCTCGTCTCGTAATTAACCCAGCAGTAAATAATAAATGAAGGTAATCTTTGGGAAGTGGGATTTGGGACGTGGGTGAAAAAAAAAAAAAGAAGCAGTCGAGGTAATAAAGTACAGTCGTCAGCACTGAGCAAATTTGAGATCCCAGTTCTGAGGGCCCGTCATTGAAGTCCCATTTCTAGTAAGGCTCCTCACTGAAGTCTCATTTCTACTTAAGGCCCCTCATTGAAGTCCCATCATTTCTACTAAGACCCCCCCCCCCCTTATTGAAGTCCCAACCAAAGCCATTACTTAAAGAGAAAGATTTTTATTTTTTATGCCTTGGAATACAGCCCCTAAACTCTCAAATTTTAGTGCAAGTTCTTCCAATTAGGTGCCTTATATTTAAAGTGAAAATTTTTTAATTAAAAAAGAAAAATTCCTAAGGTATGATGCAAATGGCCACACCTCATACAAGCTTTGATCCGAGCTTTTCAACCATAGTTACTTGGTTTCTGAAATTCTCGGTGTTCCAAAAGGGTATGAACCACATCACTACCTCCATAGAACCCTACTTTGTACATCATAATAATGGAGAGTTTGCACTTATACTCCTCATAGGACAATGTACTCCAAGGTTGGTACCTTGTAATTGATTGTTACATGCAAATAATACACACACTATGAAAGGTTTAATTTGTGTCATCCAATTTGGGAGTTTGGTTCCATTTGTACCCCCATTATCACCTATATAAACAAGGTATGACATTATTTTCTCCAGTACTTAGTACTTAGCCCCCCCCCCCAAAGGGCCCATAACCATAGGCCATGGAAGCTTTACTCTCTAGAACATGTGAAGATCAATGGTTAACAAGCTCAAAGTTCAGGGCAAGGATCTCACAAATTTTCATGCCAGAAAAACCCAAATGTCGTGGTCGGTGCTTTCATTGTACTGAATTATATGGTAAGTACAAATAGGGTTTTATGAAATCCCCAGCAAGGAATAATCTTTTTTTTTTTTTTTTTTTTGGGATGAGTATGTGAGCCGTGTCCAAATTTTCTAAAGCATAAAGAGGCAAAAATAAACCTTTATGGAATGATGAAAATAATAGTTAAACATGATATGTATATGAATAAGCCTTATCACGTACCCCAAGTGTTGAATTGCAAACTAAAAATCTTAGAGCACAATTTTGGACAACAATTTTGGGCTTTTGTGGATGAACTCTTAAGAATTTGTTCTATTTACACTTCATACAAATAAAAGTTCATGATATTGTTTTTTCATGGAGATCTGAGACATTGTAGGTTTCATTGAAATACTATCATTATTCTTTGATTTAGAGCACAATTTCAACCAATAATTTAGGCTTGGTAGACAAACTTTTAGTTGGGTGTTTTGCATTTCACGACTCTTTGGATCCAGCTACTAATACTAAATACTTCCACTAAAAATTGTGAATTCTTCTAAAGAGGGAAAAGAAATTCATGCTATTGTTGTTGCTTACGGTATTTGCAAAAATGCATGTATGTTTTTGGTCTTGGTATTTGTGTTGTTGCTTTGGTATTTGCAACCGTCTTAACTCTTTTAACTTCCATGGGTTTTTCTGACCAAAATTTTTTATCACCATTACAGACCATCTTAACTCTTCTAACTTACATGGGTTTTTCTGACCAAATTTTTTATCACTGTTACAAACCATCTTAAGTCTTCTAACTTACATGGGTCTTTTTGACCAAATATTTTTATCACCATTCCAAACCATCTTAACTCTTCTAATTTACATGGGTTTTTTTTTACCAAAATTTTTATCACCGTTACAAACCATCTTAACTCTTCTAACTTACATGGGTTTTTTTGACCAAAAATTTTATCACCATTACAGACCATCTTAACTCTTCTAACTTACATGGGTTTTTTTGACCAAAATTGTTATCACCATTACAAACCATCTTAACTCTTCTAACTTACATGGGTTTTTTTGACCAAACTTTAAACCATCTTAACTCTTCTAACTTACATGGACTTTTTTGACCAAAAATTTTTATCACTCTTACAACTGGGGGGGAAAATTATTTTTTGGGGTGTGAAGATTTTCCATGATTGTACTGTCGATTGAGGACAGCCTGGTGGGGGCACTGGGTGGCCTCAGGAGGCAAAAATGGGTCAGAGGGGCCATGTATGGGCTGCGAGAGCTTTTGCAGCCATTTTTGTGGTACTATAGGGTTAAGCCGTCAGCTTTGCTGGTACTATAAAATCCTCACATTTCATATAGATTTTGTAATCAGGTTCTAGTTATATATATATTTAGTTCACCGGTAATGTTCTTCCTCTCTGGGCCAAGAGGATTTTGCATTCAAAAAACCGTTATTATTATGTTTTTGCAGCACTATCATAAACATAACCACTTACATTAAAAGAGCCTGTTCAACTATCGTCTATGTCAATAGTTACAGAAACACCCAACCTGAGCCATGTACTACTGACCTTAACAATTGAAGAGATGTCAAAAAAATCATTAACCCATTACAGTAGTCGTTCTCAAAATCGCTTATTAAAATGAATTTATGCATATGCTCGTTGGTCAAAGCTTGCATTCTCGTTGAAAAGTTTATAACTAAACATTTGGAGCTGGTGGTGCTTCACCAAATTTGTATTTTATTAACTTAAGAAGGAATTAAGGTGCCATCACATAATCAAACCGTAATAGCTAGCAAAGCAAACAAACTGTTTTGGTATTAGTAAACTAATGGCCCTTAAGTGATGCACACCTTTGACCACCATAATAGATTTAACCCACGACAAAAGTCCTATGAAAATCCATTTGAAGACACTCTCATTAACCCCAGTTGGAAACTCCACTCGAAACACTCTTCTTGTTCCCTCCTTTTTTGAGAACATATAAGTAAGTGAGAAATTGGAGAGTCTTTTGTGAGTATCTTCCTCCCTTTAGAAACAAATGTTTCATACAAATTATTTTAACTTTTTAACCTTTAAATTACAATATTTGTCTACATGAAAGTGGCTCAGGTCTAAACGTCAAACATTCAATTTCCCCCTCCTCCAGTGCTGACACAGTTCCTCGCCTCCAAGTGCCGCCCCTTCCCCCCAAAACCCCCAAATGCGACAAAATTTTGAGGTGCTTTAAAGACAAGTTTCTTCACCGGTGCCAATTGTGGGGATTTGGAGCCCAACAACAAGACTACTATTCGATTTGTTAGTGGTCGAAACAATGATGTCGGTGGAAAGAGTTTGAGCTTTGAGGTGGTATGGGCAAGCGGATCTCAAAACTAGTACACACAAGATTTGTCACTTTTATTAAAAAATAAGAAGCAAAGCTGCTCTGCTCCTTGAATGCACAACACTGGATTGCAGAGCTTTCCTTCCTTCCTTCCTTCCTTCCCACCCAGACCATGCTGCAGGGTGCCTATGTGTGAGGCATGTATGGGGTGTGGACAACAATGAAGAAGACAAAACTTCATCCTTTCAATGAAAAAAATTATTGTCTCTATCCCCAACTTCATCCTTTCAATGAAAAAATTATTGTCTCTATCCCCAACTTCATCCTTTCAATGAAAAAAAGTATTGTCTCTATCCCCAACTTCATCCTTTGAATGAAAAAAATTATTGTCTCATCCCCATTTCTGTAGTAAATACTATTTCAATATGGTGGGAACCATTATGTACTATGGTAGGGCCCGATGCACCTGGGAACACAGGAACCACATTGGCCTAAACATCATTCCATGAGATCCAAAGGTATAAGGGGTTCTACTAGAGTCAGTTCCACAATGATCTCCATGGACCCCATCAAACCAGCAGCACCCACCAGCACACCATCCAGTGTGGATGTCAATTGTTACTCAGTTGTGGATGAACCTCAACTGTGTTAATACTTGGTTTCATCTGGGTTAACTACTTCTGTAGGAAACAAGTCTCATACATAGGCATATAGGTCAGAAAATAGGCAACTTCCAGCTAAGGAGATGGATGATATGTAGCTAGAGCTAGCTAGGGGCTGTTTTTACTACCTACTTACTAACAACATGTTTGTGGGTTGTTAGTAGGTAGGTCTTAAAAAAATGTAACTGAGCTAACTCACCATGGTTAGCTAGGGAACTAAAACCCAACAGAAAACTGTTTCCTGACCACTTACCATTCATCCTGACCACCTATTCCCCAGTTAGGAAATATATATAGCCTACAAAAGGTACTTAGAAAAAAAAGACACCAAAACTAGTTACACTATTAAAATAGATCACATATTCTTTGCCAAAAGTGGGGTCAAGCCATGGTCTTATTCCTTCTGTTTTTTTCACTTTTAATGTATTTTTAGTTGAATAAGCAAGATGGCCAAAAAAAACTGGGGTCAACAGGCACTTTGACTTTGCTCAAACAAAGGGGATGGAAAATCGTCTATCATTCATTCATTAGGATGAAAAGAAGCCAAATGGTGGCATGTTTGTTTTACTTGTGTTTATGTAGGTTGGTTGCTTTGTTTGTTTTTGTTTTTTCTCGGATTCAAGGACATGAGGAGTATGAGAATCAACCAAGCTTATAAGGGGTTAAACAAGTCGGCCTCAATAGTAGTATTACATGATTTTGTTGGCCATGGAATAAATGGGTTTTCAGTTTGTTCAATTCCATTGAGTTTGCTATATGGAGCACTTTCTTACAAACAACCCCAAAAAAAAACAAAGGAACATGACATTGAGGATTGTTCAGCAGGTGTTACTGTGAAATGTGACTTCATTTTTTGGGAACTTCAAAGAGCATTCCCTATTTGAACTGTTGTTGGTGTGTTGTTGCCATAAGGGGTAGAGTCATTACAAGGATGAGCTGCTTGTTAGAAGATGCCAACCCAAATCTTTTGTGCATACCAGATAGATGCTACCCTACCTTTCCTTTCTGCCTAAATATTGTGCATCTGAAATAATTTTCCATCTTGCCCAAACATATATAGGGCCCCATGTGGCAAATTTGTTGGCCTAGGCAAGGATATTGTGTTTAGATTCATTATAGAGTATAGTAGCTTAATGGATTTTGACCCCTATGTAATAGGTCTATTTTTATATGAGGATTTTTGAAAGATGAAAGTTTGGCTTGTGTTGAAACTTTCAGATTAGTTATAGAGTTATAATATTTTGAAGGATTTTGGTTTCTTTTAGAGGATTGTTTGAAGCTTGTATTTTTGCATAGTGAAATATTTGAGTTTCCATAATTCTTCTTTTGCCTTTAAGATAAATTTTTAATGTAAATGGCAAGGCCATGAGCAGTGTTACACAACCCTTGTTGATAAAGGGCAGGTATGTAAGAAAAAAGAACCGCCAGATATAAACTGATTAGACTGGTTTATAAGGGTTCTAGTCCAGTTCCATTTGGGCAGATTGAAAACAAATAAAAAATTTAATCTTTGATATAAGTTCATGATCAGCTGTCATTAACAATCCTGAAGTTTTCTCAGCATTCTGTCTATAGGACATTCTGTAACATATGAAATAATTGGTGCAAAAATGCACTCATCCTTTTGCATCCTTTTGCATCCTTTTTAGTTTTTCCCCCTTCTTCTACCTTCTGAATCGGCTCTTGAAATGCTTGCTACAATCTGGTCTTTAAGCCTTTTGTGCACATTTGTCACACATTATATTTTCTTGAATCTGTGTGCTAAGTTACATAGGACTGAAAGCAATGTGAAAAAGTAGCCCGATTATATCAGCCAAACTACCTTGCACTATATTCCAATAAGAGGTCACACTTTTTCCATGGCAAAACATATTTGAAGTTGGGCCTCACCCAATGGTCATTGAGTCACAAATACCCTTGCACTATATTCCCTTATGGGGACTAAGCTTTTTCCAATTGAAAAACTCACTTAAAGTTGGGGCTCACCCAACAAGTATTGTTGTACTATATTCCCATATGGAAACTAAGCTTTTCTGGTTGAAAAACACATTTAAAGTCAGGCCTTAACTCAACAATCATTACATCACAAATACTCAGTGTGCACCATATGAGAGAGTCTTGCACAAGATTCCCATATCGAGACTTTAGTTTTTTTTTCCATTGGCTGACACATTTTAAATTCTTGTGGTCTCTCCCAACAAATCATGATGTCACAACTACTTATTGCAACTTGATCATCATTAGGTCCACATAAAACCTGATGGCCAGAGACATCAGAAAATGCTCACAAAAATTGGAGACTACTCTCTGTCTTACTCTCTCACCTGGAGACAAAAATTTGCTCAATGTACATACCTACCATCACCCAGCTTTTGAGTGTTCAAATTGCACATACCCACCATCCCCCAGTTTTCAAGTGTACAAATTGCATAATATTAAAAGGAGTTGGTCAAGTTGGTGCGCTTCAGCACTACAAAAACGCTTTACATGATGATGGCCTTGAAGACATGTAAAGTCTGGTGTCTGATCCTGTGCTGTATGATTTTATCCAGGCACCTGACACCAAGTCAAAAGCTGAGAAGAAGATGAGGAAGCCATATGATTTTATCCAGACACCGGACACCAAGTCAAAAGCTGAGAAGAAGAAGAGGAAGCCATGAAATGTGGAAGAGAGAGGGAGAAGAGGTGTGAAGCAAAGAGAGGTCAAAGAGAAACAGCACTAATCATGGCAACAGGATTCAGGAAAATTGAAGGACAGTGGGCCAACTCTAGCACCAAAATACTGTGCTCATGAGCAAAATAGGATTTCATCAAAAGCAGGAAAACAGCCATCATCTGTTCACATGCCACCTAACAAGTACATTCAATTCAAGTGCTCAGAGAAGATAATGAATAAAAATCACAAACAAAGGTTAGTATCAATAATAATTCATTTCTTCTCACTTGAGGCCATCCATGTTTTGTTTAAACTACAACTTTCCCTTCAGTCTGGAAAAAGGGAGGGAAATGTACTCCAATCTCATCCTCCCACACACCAACTTCTTTACTTCATCTGGCTGGTACTTCTATGGGGGAATCAGTACCAGCCACGTAGTCAGGAAAAGAACTTGCTCCCTATGACCTCATGGGCAACAGTACTACTTTGTTGTACAGAAAGCCTTTTGGACCAGCTCAAACTCCATCAACAAAGGCAGGAAAAGAGCTTGATGACTATGGCTCGGTGGATAGATGGTAGTACTAGTCTGTTGTACAAAAAGACTTCAGAACCAATTCAACCTCAAAACTAGGATCCGTACTAACTGATTCCTTCTCTCTTCACCATTTCTACTCTCCAACAATGAGAACACATACCAACTATTGCCAAGAGCTCCTGAGAAACATACTAATATTCTGTCTCCAGGAAACTACCTTTTTGGTGGAGGGAGGGGCAATAAGTCACTGCACCTAGATTAACCAAATCGTGACATGCAACCAGAAATCAGAAATACCTACAAGGTACACTATCAACTAACACAGAAAAGACTATCCAACAGTTGCTATTGTTGTGAAGACAATATTTATATATTTTTCTTGCAGCCAACCACCTGGTTATTAGGCTTGTGAAGCTTTTTGCCTTTTGAACCTTTCTCTTGCACCAACCACTTCATCACCCTCTCGCTCTCGCTGCACTCCTCTCCCAGCTTTCTCCTCTTCAGCCAACTCCCTAGCCTTTCCAGCTAATTCTCCATACACTGCATCAGGAATTGTTTTTTGTGCCACATCTACCCCTGCTCCTGCTTCTTCTTCCTCTTCACTCTCTGCCCCAATTTCAATCTCTTCAGGATTCACAACTGCTCTCCTTGTTGGGCTCCCAAGCACTTGTCCAGCCTCTCTCTGTGCTTGAACCCCCCCACTTACAAAGCCCAGTGATCTCATACCATCTTGCAAAGGAGGTGGAGCAATTTGTCTTTCAAGAGCTGCCATATCATCTTCTGGGACACCTGCACGCTTCAGAGTATCCACAGCTTCTTCCAAAGAAACCTTTGTTGCCTCTTGTTGCATGAGATACTCGGGAAGTATAAAATGCATCTGCTCACAATGACATTCACATCATCATTTACAGTTCGTGTCTGTCATAAATAAGGATAAGTATCTCAGCTTTAAGTGTCACTGCAAGAGATTTAGAGAATGCCCACTAATAAGACTAGGCATATTTCAGATCTGACAACATGATAGCAACCAATTATGAAAGGAACTCAAGTTCTTCTCTGCAGAGCACAAGTGGACAAGAGACAGAAAGGAAAATGCCATTGTCACAAAATCTCTGAGCTACTCATTCAGTTCAAACCCATCTAGATGACTGAGACCAGTGAACATTTCCCTGAGGACAAATGAGATAATGAATCTATCAGAAGAAAGATATGCAAGCTTGACCTCTGCAACTATACTGGGAAAGAAAGCAGCACACCGCTTGAGAAAGATTGCTCATTTTCAGATAATGATATACCTGGCTATAGCTTGCAGATACACTACGCTTGATACGAAGCATCTCACGAAATGTGTCCTCATTACCATGCTGCACTTCAAAATCATTCCACTTGACCCAAAACTCGGCATCTGAGCGCGGATCAGCCATTTGTGATGCATGTATATATATGGCTCGCGCCCGATCAATTTCTCCCAGATTACGCTCAAGCTCAGCATACTTGATGCACATTGTTTTAACATCCTTGTCTGGTAGCCCAGACTCAATTGCATGCTGCTCACACCACATTGTATTCAATGAGTAAATATAATGTCAAAGTAAAATAGAGGGAGGAGAACACAAGTGGCACCAGTATTAGAGGATATGTGCAAAAAGAGGAACACAGAGTTTGGTTAGGAGCCTACAAACCTCATATATAGCACGAGTTTTTGGAACTCCCAGAAACTCTGCAGCACGTGCAATGTAGATCTCATAGATGCTCAGTTTCTCCTGATCTGTCACAGCCTTGGTGGCACGGTCATAGATAGCCATGGCATGACGATCCAGGCCATGCTCCTCCTCCAACTTTGCATATTGCAAGTATAGAGGTTTTGCATCCTCTGCAGGTACCTGCAAGAGGGGCAAGGCCAAAGCACTCAGGCAAATGTATCTAGAACAAAGACCTTATAAATATAAATCTGAAACCATTGAAAACAAGGGTTCCACAAACCTTTTCAACAGCTTGCTCAAACAAATCCCGTGCCCGTTCCAGCTTCTTCCCTCCATATCGACTCACAAACTTTGACAAATATGTGGTCCAGATTTCCCGAACATGGGGATACTTGAAAATTTGAACCCCTCTCTCGTACACTTTGAAAGCATCCTCAAAGTATTTGTGCTCCTACAATCCAAACCAGCAAAGTAAGTTGTCCAGTTCTGTCAACCACTATGCTGGTAAAAATCAACAATGTACTGGTCACCTGATTGCTCAAACCTAATAGAACATAGAGCAAGTAAAAAAAGATAGGTACCTGGAGGGACACTGAAAAGTTCAGAATGAACTAATGTTATTGGCAACACTGGCAAGAGAGGGAAGAGGTACCTCAAGCAGGGCTGTGTAGTTCAAAATAATCTGGGGGGTGGCTATTTTGAGGTCAAGAATCCGCTCATAGACCTTTCGAGTGTCATCCAAAGTACCCAAGCTCTCTTCCAAATCAACATAAAATGACCAAAGCTTCAAGGACTTATGTACCCTCATTTGAACAGGTGCATCGCCTTCTGCTGCCACTGCATGGACAAATGTAGTTGGACAAATCAGTCAATCTCTTCTTGCAAGCCCATAAACCTGAATCATCTTTTTCACTACACAACAATCCTCCAGTGAATATCTTGAAATCACATATTTTTCTCAGCAATGAAAATCAGCAATCCTCCACTCCTTTGTACATGCCCATTGTGGCCAGGAAAACACTAACCTATCCGCTTGACAGCTGCTGAAGGCTCAGCTGTGGCACGGGCCATGAGCTTCAATGCACCTTTGAAATTCTTGTGGCGAAGCTCCATCTCCGCCCACTCACACCATACACTTGCCAAGTCATCCACTGCCTTGTAACCTACCTGCACTGCCTTATCAAAGATAACTCTGGCGTTCACAAGGTCATCATGAGCTTCATAGAGTCGTGCAAATGAGACCCATAACGTATGTGGCTTGCCCACAGCTTTAAATGGGTCTACAGTCCTAACGGCCTCAGTGAATGTGAGTATTTGTCGTGCAGGATTATCAACAAAAAGCTTCACACGCTTGTGCCATTCATGCACATTGTGAGGATTTTGTCTCAAAAGAACGCTGCTCACAAGCTCTGGTCTTCGGTTCATCAAATCTTCCAGTCGTGCAAGGCGCAAGTCAATATCATTCTCATCATTCAGCCAAAAGCCAGACAAGATTTCCCTCTCCCATTTCTCCAGTGCAGTCTTCTGATCAACTTTCTGCGTCTTTCTTTTAGGATCCTCTGCAGCCAGCACTCCATCCAAAACCTCAATTTCTGTTCTCCCATTGTCCAGAGCTTCTTGCTCTTTCTCCTCTTCTCTCTCATCATCACTGACTTCTAGGATCTCCATCTTAGCAGCCAACATGCTCTCCTCAAACTGAGTATAGGCATCAAATACCATACTGAAATCCCTAACAGTCATCACACTCATCATGCCCTCTTCATACACATCCCTGGCTTTCTCAAACAGTCCTCGCCTGATGTAATAATCTGCAAGCGATGTCCACAAGCGGCCTACCTCATCAGTGAACCTCCGAATGCCGCCCCGGATAATGGCATCAACTTGCAACCCTGAAACCTCGTTTGCATGCTTCGTCAGCAAGTTGCAAAGCTCCAGCCATAGCTGATGCCGCGGCCTCCCCTTGCTGGAGTGAAAGGTATCATCGTTCAGCACCTGAGCAAGACGCTCTGCAGCCTCTTGCCAGAGCTCGGACGATTGCAAAAACTCGATGAAATCCTCTATGTGTGTGGGATCGAACTTCAGAAACCGTCTGTAAACCCTAAGAGAAGTCTCAGTTGGAACTCCTTGCTGTGAAACAAACTTCAAGTAATCTTCCCATATACGATCGTGCTGCGTAACAGGTAGTGAACAAAGAGCTCTATCAAACGTCCTCCGAGTCCGTGTGAGTAGCTTTTGCTCCGTCAGAGTCTTAAGATACATGATCCAAATCCTGGGCATCTTGTGCATTGTCACAAGAGCACGTTCAAAAGTGTTGTTCAGAGACTCATGCTGCGTATTGGCAAGCGAAAGTCCTCGCACTCCTTCCATCCTCTGCTTTAGGTAAGCATACCATAGCTTGTAACTTCCTGGCAAAGCTTTCAAGGACCTTTCGAAGAGAACCACGCGCTTCTTCACCGGTGCATCCCTGCGAGCTTGAATGTAGCGCCACCATAGCTTCAAACTATACGGGTTTCGCAGAATCTCTTCCTCGTAGAGCAGATCCTCCTCAGACGGGTAAAGGTCCTGAGATATGGATGGCATGGCAACTAACCTCTCTTGATGCTGCTGCAAAACAGAAATTCCTTACAGCATGCAAGCTGCACACAATCCTGATGTAGCCAAGAAACACCGCTCCCCCCCGGGCACCCCCCCCCCCAAAAAAAACTGTCAAACACAAAGAAGTTTCAACCCTAATCCTCTAATGACGACAAAAACCCACCAAAAACAGCGTTACAACAGCAACTACAAAATCCGAACACTGCAACATGCTGCATTGCACCAAGGACGAACCTCCCCGAGTGTTGCAAATTGTGACGCAAACGCCAAGCTGAAAAAAAACCCTAATTCATCAAGCTAAACTCTTGAAAAACGACGCAGGGGAAACCCTAATTTCAATTTTTATCTGATGCCTCGGAAGACAGTAAAACCCTAATTTCAAAAGCACCAGATGTAGCATCCAATGCAGGATGGATGCATGGATGGATGGAATGTGGACAGGGAACACTTTTTGGAAGTATGTCTGTTCCAGGACTACCCACAGTGATTAGCTATATTTTAACCTATTAGGTAACCATCCCCAGCACCTAACTGTGGTGGTTACCTCTCTACTAACCAGTGTTGGCCGGGTACCCGGTTGGTTACAATGGTCGGTTTTGGTTAGTAAACACCCGATCAGAACTGGGACTGGATTTTGGAATCAATTCCGGAATCTGAACTGGGGGCCTGGTTCCATTTACGTAAATTAGCATTAAATGGCGACTGTCCTAAGTACCATTTTTACAAGTCCTGCTCAGCGTTTTTTTTTTTGGTTTTTGGGAATTAGCCCTAATGACCCCTACTGCCCTGGCTATGGTGCTCAAGTGGCTAGTAGCCTACAATTATAGAAGCCTTGTCTCGCCCCCCCCCCCCCTTCAGAGTTTTTTTTTTCTAAATGTGGCTGCTAGTTTAGTTGGTGGGGTGAAGTTTGTGGTTTCCCCTTTATATGTGGAGGGGAAAGTATTTGGCCATAAAGGGGTCAGTATACTTGTGGTTTATAAGGCGATTATGAGATTGCACATGTGTGATTTGGTATATTTTTGTGTTTTTTAACTTTGGCCCATACATATATTTTCTAGGAGACTTTTTTACGATCAATAAATTAAAAATGGAGGGGCTAGTTTGGTACATATCACATAACACATTACAAATCCAATAACTAAAGAGCAAAACATTTTTACAATTTACTATTCAAGCTGGAACACAATATTGTTAAGCACACAAAACAAAAGTCATTGAAATTCACAACTTAAATGAGTTCAAAGCAATTGAGGGGAAATTAAATTCCTAAAACTAGTTTCTCTAGCTCATTTGACCTACAATGTCACACACCGTTAGCCTATAAATGTACGACAAAATTCAAAATCATGATACAAAGTAGGAAATAAATTGTGAGCCAAGAAAAAGAGCATACAAAACATGGTAGAATCATAGACACAAAAGGGGATATCATCTTGGCACTTAGGCATTAGGATTCACCAAAAATAAAAAAACAAATTAACAAACATTTGCTAGCACAAAAAAATGGCAATCCTTTGAAGGACTTCTAAGCTCCCTCATAAAAAAACTACTACCTAACCTTGGCCAGTTTGACACTAATTGCATTATTTTCAAAAATGTTGAAATTTTCAAAAATTATTTATTCCAAATCAAAAAATATTGTGAAAAAAATAGTGAATATATAAAAATATTCCATTTGTTCAAATGAATATCTCAAAGTTAATTAATTATTCGACAAACATGTGTTGAAATGGCCAAGGTACTACGATAATCACATGTTACCCATCATAACAATAAGGATGATGGGTAGTTTTCCACTATTAAATGCACTCCTCATACATGAAATTTTGTATAGTACAAAAAGGTTATGAAAACATTCGCACAACAAGTGACAAATGGGTTGTCAAACTATTACAAAGTTTATGTTTCATAAACGCCCAAATAATTAAACATATTTCATCTTCCATGCTACCGACCACTTGCACCATATCTAATTCAACCAATTTCATGTACTCAAGGAAACTAATAATCAGAATCCAAGGTGTTGTCACAAATTACCACATCCTAATGAAAGGATTAATGTCAAACAGGGGGGGCCATGCACGCTATTGCACTATCAATTTGATTAATCTTTATTGGCATTAAAGGTCCCCTGCATTAAAGAGTTCAAGGACTTGATACCTCTTGTCCATTCAAGGTGGAAATCTTGCCACAATAAAATGTAACTTTAAGAACCTCCAAATGTTTATGAATGACACATTGACATTTGGTTGGAGCCAATATTGGGAATACACAATCCCTAAAACATCCATGATGGCATGAGTTGGGAATTTGGTATCCAGTTCACAAATGAGCCCTTTTACAAACCCTACCACAATAAAACCATATTCAATCATTAGAAACAAAACAAAAAAAACCCCAAACCTAAAACCCTAAAATAAGGAACCCTAAATTGGAACCCTAAAAAAACCTTCCAAATTTAAACCAAAATGTTCAAAATGGAAGGAACCTTAAAAACACCACCCTAAAACTAAAATCCCAAAAAAACCTTAGTGACTAAAACCAAAATTAAAAAAGAAATTAAGCAAACTAAAACAATTGAAACCCCCAAAAGATTAGGGTTTCAAACCATGAGTCATACTTGAAAACAATTGGAACCCCCAAAAGATTAGGGTTTCAAACCATGAGTCATACCTAAAAAGAAACCCTACAAAGATCCCACATGCACCTCAAATTAGAACCTTAAAAGAAATATGTCATACCTAAACTATAACTATAAATATATTTGTTCATACTTTAAGTTGGAACCCTTAAAACCTACAACGATAGAAAAACTTTGGGTCACAAAAGAAGCTACCATTGTTTATAAATCATGATACATTGCCCAAATGTGTTGACCATAAACCTCAAAAGTCAAGTGGCAAACTCTTGTATTGATATCTAGTATCCACTGCATGTGGGTATAATCATGTTTGGAATCAAGCAAATATTAGAAAGATTAAAAATTATCAACAACAAACTTTGAGGTCTAATCACAACACATGTTATATAAATCACCCTAGTAAGCTTTAACAATTGCCACCAATTCACAAACAAATATGTCTTGCATCTAAGCAAACTTCATTAAAACATGCACATATTCCAACAAGGCAAAATGCATGCAAACCTAAGCACAATCCAGAGGTCATAGAGGTGCTTAAAATTGAATTTTGCTTACTAGTTTGTATTGTTGTCCATAGCCATTTTGAACAATAAAATTATAAACTTTGCCATGACTCTTTTACATGACTCAATGTGGAAATCCATCGAGTTTTCATGATACAAAAGATTTTATTCCCCTTTGTTTCCATGATTTTGGCAAGTTTTGTAAACTCCAAATGTCATTTTGGAGAATGTGCAAAATATCACATGCAAGGTTTGCAAGAGACTTTCAATGCACTTCACCCAAGGTATAATAGATAAGGTCTACACTACTATGTTCATATGATGTGCCATACAATGCACACTTATGGGGAAGGGTGAATAATCTTCCCAAATGTGCTTAGTGACACCATACTTAGTGCCTTGAAACACATTGACATCCTTTGTTTCAAAATTCATCAACTTGCTAACAACTTTATCTCTAAGCATACCTCCCCTTATGGTCAATGCCTCCACAATCACTTTGGTCAAATTGTTGGAACCATATCATTCCAAAACATGATCAAGGGTAATCAGAATATGGATCCTTACCCAATTTTCCATGACAGAGCTTGGATTGATAACCAAGATTGGTTGTCCAAGGTGGAAACCTCATCACAACTAATGAAAACATATTGCACAGTTGTAACTATTACTCTAGCTGTGACCATGACCTATTGGCACATAAACTTTACCAAATCTACCAACAAATAATGTTACTCTAGTGCTTCTTGTTGTTTCTTGGAACTACCAAAAACTCAAACAACACCTTGATGGACTCATATTCGAAAATAGGACGACCTTGCTATAATAGGTGCAAAACAGTGGTGAAATGCATTACCTTCCTTGTTCTTTTTCTAGCTATACCATTTGCTACTTGTTGGGCAATTGTTTGGTGGTTGCAACTTACAAACTCAACAAGATTTTTTACATGCTTACAAGACTTTGTGTAATACCACTCCCCTTTTTTCATTGAACCAATATTTTTTTGTGTTTTTTTACAACCTACATGCTTACAAAGTGAGTCCCATTTAATAGCAAACAACTTATCATTTGCTTCCACATGTCTACATATCTTACATTTAACATTATGTAACAACCCATTTGACCCTAAACACATCTTTACCCAAGGTAATTTAGCAGCCCATGAATCCTGAAATTTCTTAACGTGATCGTAAGATCATTTCTTTGAGATTGGATTAGGAGGGATGTAAAAGGTTGCAACATCATCAACAATTGGTTTTTTCCCCTTTGGCTAAAAAATAATTATAAAAGACACAACAATGTTTGGATCAATGCAATTTGATGATGTAACATGAACATGACTGATTCAGTTAAAAGATGCAACATGAACAAGATCAACATGCTCAAAAAAAGATGCAACATGAGTAAGATTGATGCAATCAAATGGAGGTGAAAATTTTGGATTACAATCAAACACACAATAGGATTATTGATATTAGGGTTTTTGCTCTAGAAGAAATATCAAAACTTGTATGATGGCAAAAGTTCAGGAGGCATTGTGAAGGAAGGAAAGTGTGAAAAAATAACAAGATGATTCAAACAAATTTAAAGCCTCTTCAAGCAACAAAAAACCAAAACTTGAAAAAACAATTCAAAAGTTTCTCAAGTTCAAACTCTAGACTTTCAAACTTGATAATATTTTATAAATACAAAAGGTTGTGTAACATCTAAAATTACCTAGAGAATTGAAATGTTCATCACTCACTCCCTTTCACAAATCAAATCTTGCATTGAATGATTAGTATCATATACAAATTGCATAAGAAATATAAACATCAAAGCTATATTGAAGACTAAAGTTGCCCACTTGGAAGTTGGGCAAGAAATTAAACACAATGGAAATTGGATGCTCATAACTCTTGCAACCTCCATCTCCCAGTAGATCATAATAGAATGAAAATTGATCTTCCATTTGAATGTTGGATTAACCCCTTTTCCTTTTACTAGAGCCTAAAACTAGCAACAAATTGAGCACGATGAAATTACAAACAATGGTTGGCGAACAAGGGGCATGGAATATGGTGAACTTGACAAAGTTCAAAGGTAATTCATAATCTTCTAGTGAGAACACAACATAGAAAATAACGAAAAACTGGCGAGCTTAATAGCATATAAGGAGAATGGGAGTGGCAAATTGTGGGAAACATTTATCACAAAGATGCTCTTTCAATGGCCTAGATGTGGTCATTCAACGATTTTGATGGCTAGGGATCACACCATTTGGTGATGCCCCATCATTAACCCTAGTTGGGGTTGGTGGTCCCAATGCAAATTCTTGATTTTATTAAGTGCAATAAGATGTAGAACGTAGATTTTCTAGCAATTTTTTTATGAACAAAAAAAAATCCCTTTGTACAAGTGGCCAAAGCCTTTTTCATGTTGAAATTTGGTGATAATTTGCTAGAAAAAAAAAATTGGTCCTTCTACAAGTGGCGACCTAAAAATTGGCTAGATTTAGATGTGGCTAACAAATGATGAAACACATCCCAAAAATAATAAAATTTTCATGTTTCTTTTCATTTTTAAAACAAATTGCCAAGCTACAAAATTGCCTCATAAAAAAACATTGATTATGGTATGTATCAATCTTGGGCAAGTATATCATTTGTTGGTTAATAATTAATAACATGGTTCAAGTACTAATATTGAATGTTAGACCAATTTGATATAAAGGAAGCATTGATTATGGTGTGTATCGATGTTGGGCAAGTATATGATCAATTAGTTAAAATTTAGTAACATGATTTTAAGGAATGATATTGGAGGTTAAACTAATTTTATATTTGTATTTTGGGCCCATACTTGGATTAAGCAAATATGAAAGCTCAATGGTCAGTAGGCAATAAAAATAACTCTTATCTATGTCTAAATTATATTCCATTCCACTTATTTACTAATTACTTATTTTATTACCTATCTACCTAAATATGAGACCCATGTCCTATAAAATTGGTTACCAAGGTGAAACCAAATATTATTTGGTTGGGGTTCATTCAAAACTAAATAATAATGTGCATCCAATGGATAGTGTGCATGTGGGTGTTAGTTCACTATGGCCCATTAACACCAAGTTTATTAACACTTGCTTCCCAAGTGGCAATTCTCATATTAACATTAACCTCACCCTAATACTAAACATTATATATGTAGCTTTCACTAGAATCATCATTCACACATGATAAGACAATGAACATTGGCATGATGATTCCACCCCTCCCCCCCCCCCCCCCCCCCCTCTCCAACCTTCTATCATCACTTCTTTTTCCCAATTTTTTTCACATTATCCCTTTCTTTTTTTGTTTTGTTCTTTTCATTTCACTTTTTGTGTTGATTGCTATAAATAGTTAAATTTCTTATGGGTTTATTCCATTTTGTACATTTCATTTTTCATCATTAGTTGTAATTTGGAGGTTCCAATTGCTTGAAATTAGTGATGAACTTGTTTCTTGGGTATAAAACAATTATATAATTCTTTTTAGTAAGACTTGTTGCTTGCACCTCGATGGTTGATTCCATGTTTTGGTTGATTGCTACCATCTGCCACGTGTTCTTTTGAATAAGATGTGACATTATTGTTGGGTTATAGGTTTTGTTAACTTGACAAAACAATTGAAATATTTGAATATCTCATGTTTTGTAAACATTCAAAAGTTGTCATACCATATACCTCAAGGGTGGTAAATACCCGATTTTGTCTGCTCGACAAATCGGGTTTAAGGTTTAAATGAATAAAACCCGATTTGTATCAAATCGGGTTTTATTCCGGCTAACATTAATCGAGGCCGGCATGATTGGAATCACTCTCGCCGGTATAGTCGTCGCTCGTCGGACAGCTGTAGAACGCACCCATGTTGCTCTTGATGAAGTTCAGAAGTTTTGAAGTTCAGAGCTCTGAAGTTCAGAGTTTTGAAGTTTTGAACACAAAGTGGGTTGCGAGATATACATCTCTTCCAAACCCTTCCCAGAAGGCACACAACACACAGAAACCCAAACAAGCTTCACACGCAGCAAGCCTGAGTGGAAAGAGAAATGACCCAAATCAACCCACGAGCATCGTTCACAACAAAACAAATCTCATCTGCAGCACCCATCACCGCATTTTTCATCAAGAACCGGCAAAAATATCAGATCAAAACAGAGAAGAAGGAAACAAGATAAGGAAGGGGGGAAAAACCAACAACAACAACTCGAAAAAAGAAGAAGTCACAACCGACTTACCGTTAGTGGATGGTGCCATGGAAGTATACCAGCTATACTACTCTTGATCTTCCTTAAAAGAAGAAGAGCTCTCCACTCCGGTAGTAGTGATTTGGAAGAGAGAGAACAAAACCCAACACACAGAGAGTTTCGCAGTTCGCACCCTATTAAAAGTTAAAACCTGATTTTCAAAATAAAACCCGATTTTGTGCGATCTCAGACAATCGGGTTTTTTATTAAAACCTTAAAAAACCTGATTGTAAAAAACCAGGGTCTGCCACCCTTGATATACCTTGATCAATCACACTTGTTAATATATAAAATAAGTGTTCATATTTGTTCAACATGATAAAAACCCCTTATTTGTGTGGGTTTTCATATAAGAAAACAACAAATAAATAGTCAATGAATAATTATTTTCAAAGCAAGATGCTTCAAGAAATGAAGATTTCAATTCTTACTCTAATGAAAGTTGTCATAGTTTTCATCAAACTTAAATATGGTGGTGTCAAACAAGTCGATGGTGCCATGAAGCAATCAACAATGCAACAAAAGTTTCAAAAGAATTTAAAATAAAATCATAAAAATGAAATTGCAAAAATAGAAAATAAAAATGGAACCATAACACTTGTTACAAAAACATGATTAGAATTAGGTGGAAGGAATTATAGTTTCATTAATTTTTTTCCCAAAATATAAACAATTGTTGTATGTAAACAAAGTTCATGATAAACGATATCACCATGGTTAAACAATTTGAAATTGAAAATTTAATTAGGATATATGCAAACATGAGGTTGTAATCGATATTAACTAATTACTAAGAAAGTAAACAATTATCAACAAGCTTATCAATGACGTTATTAATAAGTTATCTAGATCAGACAAAACATGTTGTATGCAACCAGTTAATCTACAACAACATATAATTAATTGTTTAATCATGTAATTGAAGAATACCATTACATATTTTTTGACATATATGGTCATGTATGCATATAATTTGCAACTAATGGTGCATAGAATCAATTATATATGTATATATGATTTTCCATGGCTTTTCATCTAAATAGATTGTGAAAAATCCCTTTATTCACATACTTGACCATTTCATTATTGTACATGCACATTTATATGTAGTTCATGGTGTATACAGGCTCCAGGGTATGTTACGATACCTATCTAAGTAGGTAGTTAAGTTAGGAAATGTTATTTACCTACCATTTCCTAGGTAAGTGGTGAAGTTAGGCTAGGCTACTTACCTACCTTTTTTTTACCGTCCAACCTACCTATTTAAATAATGTAAAAGAAAAACATGTTCATAACAATATGTTAACAAAAAATTGCACCTTATAAAGAGTGATCCATTGATGAAAAACTTGCCTTCTTAATGTGAAGTTAATGGGTTCGAGTCCTTATACTTGTAACCTAAGTTAGGTCATTTAATTTAGGCTATTCGATCCAAGAACGTTAGGTTAACCAAGAAGTTGCAAATTACACTTAATGAAATGGATTGTCATTGTGATAGGTTTTTAATCTTTATTGAATAAGAATTTAAATTAATATTTGATATCACAAAAAAAATTTCATCTATGTGAAGTTAACATATGAAGTGTTTCAACAATCACAACAAAATAATGAAAGGTCCTAAATGGATTATATATGGACAATGCTAATCCTTCTAAGATTGAATATGATTTTTTATCTCATAATGTGTTTGTATAATGTTTTTGAAACTTTGGAACATAACACCTCGAAGGTTACTAAACTAATCAAAAGATCAAGTTAAAATATATCCTATTGGTGGAAATATTAAATCACATTCAATTTAATAGTTGCTTAAATTATATATATATATATATATATATATATATATATATATATATGTGCGTGTGAAAATCAATCACCTTATCTTTCAACCTGAATTTCACCTTTTATTCTTAGTTCATCCCCAGATGAACATTATTTGTAAAGTGGATGAAATTTGAAAAAAAAAATCTTGATACCTAGATGAAATTCATAAGATTTGAAGGCTTGTGCAAAAACAAAACATAAAAAAGATGTAACATTCTGCAAATGAAGGCATAATATATTTGGATAATTAACAACGAACAACTTAACATTAGGTAAATTAAAAAATTCAACATAAACTCCTTTTGACACCAAATCATCACCTTTCAACACTAAATTTGGTAAATTGGTTTGAAAATGAGTTCCATGCCCCATTGTACATTATTGTATTTTTTGTGATAACTTTTGTGTTTCAACCTATGTTTTGGGCTTCGATTTTGTGTTTGAATTAAATTTATGGATTTCTCTATTAAGATTCATGTTTCATGTTTTTCAATAACAATTTTCAATAACAGTGTTTCAAAAAAAGTTTAAATGGCGTCCCAACTTTAGAGATGGAAAAAATGTTAACTTTTAACATTATTTTAATCAATTTGGAAGTTTAATCAATTCATGAGGCTTAAAATACAATTAAGATATCAAGGATAATGACATCAAAAGGGACTATGCATTACCACTTTTGGTTTACCTTTAAATATTTTTATTCAACCTATGTTGTCCTAATTTAAGCCTAATTTAGGTGGTTTAAGTTAACCTAACTGCTTAATTAAGTTAGGTTAGGCTACAATCCTACCTACAAGACATGCTAGAATAAGCTACCTACTTAGGTTAGGTAGTTAAATAGATAGTTGGGTAGTTTCAATTTGTTACCACATGTTCATTGATGATTCGTTCACATTTTGAACAAATGAAGCACATAAAAACAATTGCACAATAGTTGCATGGGTCAGCACCAATAGTATATAACAATAAATGAACTTGTACAATAGGGCATGAAATAGGCTGCGTGCCATGCAATTAATGTCAACTGCAACTTGTTTGCTATTAAAAGATTCACATTTGTAAATGTCACATTAAAAAACTTCACCAGAAAAAAAAAGTGCCAAACATCTTTCAAAAGATTTCCTAATTAGCATTCTTTGTTTCAATTTTGTAATATGAATTACCCCAAAGATCATTTAACCAAATTTGGCTACAGTCCAGAGAGGAAAGTTAAAAATAATTAACGATCCTGCTACAATTTGGCAACCTGCTGGAACATGTTGTCAAAAATATAGTGATTTCAGAATTCTTTTCCTCAAAATCTGGTGACTTTGGCAAAAACAATTTCACAAAAATGGTTTGTCTGAGTTGGACTGGGTTTTTTTTTGGTTGCCTAGTGCTGAAAACTTGCCCAAGGAAAAATGCTGCTCCTAATACAGTGAAATTGAAGAGTTGCGAAATGAAAATAAAAACTGAAGAGATTAAAGACTTAAGAGTCAGTCCCTTGGTGTTAGAAGTGCAAAAAATTGGAAGTTGGGGGCAAAAATTTGAACATCTTCTGTAGAAGTGGTTACCATATTGTGCAAATGACTTAGCACAAAACAATGGCAACTAAGAAGTTTAGCACTAAACCTATTGTGCAATATCTACTGTGCAGACTGAAGGGGTGCATATAACCTAGGTACTCTTCCAAAAACTAAATACTCATCAACTTTAATGATTACAATCAGTGCTAATATTGCAACTGTCATCACAATGAGGAAGCCCCATGAGTTGGACACCTTGCTCACCTTGGTTGTTTGTTTCTTATCTCTGTAAAATTCTGCAAGCCACTTGGATATGTATCTCATCTCCATGGCTCGCTGTTGAACTAACCAATTTGGGTCAGACTCTGTTGCTGCTCGAAGGTCTAAATGATGTGCTCCTGACAAAAGCCAAAGCATATTATTATGTAAGGTCAAATTAAGTGCAACAGAACTTCAAGTGCACTTAAGAAATTGGTCTTTGACAGAAATGCACCCAGCTGTTCAAGCAGTGACAATGTATGCAAGAAGCATGATAAAGCATCCCAAAATGTACCTTCTGGAACAACCAGGGTGACGACGCTGCTAGAGATGTCTTCAAGGACACTGCACATTTTCCCATACAAGTCTATTAGACTGCTACAATGCAGCCAGACAT
This sequence comes from Sphagnum contortum, assembly GCA_963920785.1. Lineage (NCBI taxonomy): Eukaryota > Viridiplantae > Streptophyta > Sphagnopsida > Sphagnales > Sphagnaceae > Sphagnum > Sphagnum contortum. The sequence goes on from OY987278.1 coordinate 19,559,902, forward strand.
CACCCACCATCCCACCCCACAGAAAATACAAATCGGAAAGAGTCAAACAATCCATGATAAGATACTCAAAACCTGTGCATGAAAACTGGGAGTCTGGATTTCTTCCTGGAATAACTTACCCTCCACCACTCCATGGATCCAGCAAGCCATTAGAAAATACAATGTTGCTTGCAGAATTCTTGAGAACAGCCTTAATATTCTGCACATATCGGATTCATGTATCCAACTGTATTATCAGCCCACATAAGAGGTAACTGCAGGAGACTGAAGCATATGTTTTGAAAACCATTGCAAATTCAAAACCCACATGCAGATATTTGACATTGCAGAGGCCCTGTGAGTTAAACCTACTTTGCCACCATATTCTGAGGTTATCCAAGATGGTCGTGGCTTCACTCCATAGTTTTCCATACAGAACTGCTCATAAGACTTTAGATCCCAGGAGAATGGCTGAAACATGCTGTTGTCAGGGTCACTGCTCATTGGCATCACCATCTCTGTGCATGCCTGTCAGGAAACCCACAACCCTGTCAGAGTAGTGTACTCTCCCTTAATTTAATAAAATTTTCCAACAGCATCTTACTAGTCATACTGTCATGACTCAAAATGGGAAGTTTTGTGGCATAACCTGCCAATTCCACCCACTTGTCCCTAGATCAATATTTCCTGAGTCATCCGGCTGGAAACAGTCAACATTTCCAGTGTAGTTATAATAGACACTTGCACCTGCAAATATACGAGAGAGAACGTGTGAGCCATCAGGCAAGCCATCAATTGCCTGGCACACCTGCACACAATCCCACCAAATACTTTTCAGGAAAATATTTACTTGAAGGAACTGCAGTTCAATCATTCAGACAATAAGGTGAAAACCCTAACTGCCCTGTTGCTACTTGCAACCTTTTGAACCAGCACCCTCACACTCTGCAGTCAAAATTGTACCTCTCGAATAGGATATGCAGGAAGTGGCATCAAGAAGTCAGATGCGAATGGGTAGTCAACCATTGCAAGGTAGGAGTAGGCTGAAGATAACCAGTCCTCTAGCTCCCAAGCACCTTGCAAATCTCTGGCAACCACCCCAAAAAACTGGCTGTAAGTTTTTCTTGGCAACAGACTGCTGCTTGAACACAATCTAAATCAACATACAAAGAAGTAGCAGTTTGTACAATACCGACACATGTGGAACTTTGTACTCAGGTCGTGGAGACCACCATTCTGTGCAGCAATGTTGTCAATAGCATCCCATGATTCCCGGATGTAGTTGAAACAACTTGTGCTCTCACCCTGCATCCCACCAAGTATATTTGAAATCAAAACAGCAGTCATGAACCCTGCCGCTATAACTTGTCAGGTCCAATGTAGCCAAGACATTCCTTCAAACATACACACTGTCTTTACACCATTATGTGCACTTGTGCAAGAAAGACTAAATTTGAAATCAGTAGTGGTGAAATCCTACAAACCTTAAAATCTGAGCTAACAATCCTGTAAAATGTATCTGTGGGAACAATGTCCTCAAATTGCAAGATAGGTGCTGAAGCAGCCACAGCCCCTATTGCAATGTGTGGATACTTTATCCGGAACCAAGCAGCCAGCACTGTGTACATCTCCAACCCCATGTCACATCCAATGCCACACAAAAATCAGAAGAACTCCAGAACATCAGTACCTCAAAGGTCAAATATCTCAAGTTTTGCAGTGATATGCATATCAGGCATGCCACACTCATCTGAAACATGGAAAATAAGTGAGTTTCAGAAGGTGCAATGACAAGGGCTTACTTCCACCATAGGATCCACCAAATAGTACTACTGGGGAGGCTTCAGCTGAAAGATTTTTTTTCAGATCAATCACCAAGGTCGCAAAATCCGCCAGTGCTTGCTCTGAGGTTAGGGGAGCCAAGGAGTTCGCATCCTTGTATGCCGCTTTGCCGCTGCCGTATGGCATCGATTCTCCATAGTACCGGTGCTGTTTCCAGAAGACAACACACTCTGTATTGTTTTGTGTGTGCTTTTTCTTATGCTATACGAAAGAGGGAACATCACTGGCCCAATAGCTGTAGGGTTAAGGACTCCTTTATAAGGCGCTAGAAGCAGAGTGCAAAAATTGCAAGGCAAGAACACCGCAATCTGGAGCAAGAAACAGAAGACGACGATAAAGAAGAGGAAGAAGAAAGGGAGGGATCGAAATTCACCTCTGGAAAGAGAATAAGAGCTCCGAAAACTGGGGCAATATCCCAGAGAAAGCCACTATTGGCAGCAAACCACTCAATATCGCCCTCATTCCCGCAGTAGAGGAAGATCGGACCTCGCTTGTCGGCTCCATTCCAGTGACGGGCGTCGATCAGGTACCGCTGCTGGAAAGTGGATTCGTTTCTGAAAACGAAATGATCCAGCGTCTGCGTGTAGTAATGGATGTCGTACTTGATCCCTCCTACTCCCAAATATATACCCTCTGCGCCACCATCGCCCCCGCCAACTCCGCCGCGTTGCTTTGCGCTGTACGGAAACCGAGGCACACGAGGAGGCCGACGCATCGAAAGCGCATCCGACATCGGGATGCAACACGAAAGCATCAAACTGAAAAGACCGAAAAGGAGGAGCACCAGAAAACCCGGAAAAGGGAGAGCTAATGCAGCCATGCTCCTCCTCCTCCTCCTCCTCATCTTCTTTCGCCCTCTCTTCGCAAGGCGATGCAACACACAAAACAAACAAGAAACCGCTCACATACGCCAATGCTACGTGTTAAGGAGACCAAGACACGCACAACGCAGAAAAATTTGCAAAATACACAACATACATGACAAATTGCTGCGAATCCAGACGAAACACAGAAAAAACAACGCAATGAAAAACTTGAAGAAAACACACCAGACGTACTATTTCATTTACAACTCTTTATACTGCAAAATAGCGCCGGAAGCACAAAAAAAGCAAACAAATTTGTTTTGAGAAAACGAAGCTATAATTGAAACTGAAGTGCGAAGCGAGAGGGAGGAACATCTCAGAACGCAAAAGAAAATTTGAAGAAAACACAGCGTTCTTCAAGATCGAGAGCAAAACAAGCAACCGGGGACATTCCAAAACACGACATCACTGTGTCGATATTCGTCGAATTATTACGCGGAAAATGTCATCATAATTTCTCCAGCATATGGCGGTTCTCGAGGCAGAATGTAATTCTCTGGCTGATTCTTCGAACAACTTCATCTCTGTGGATGGATGAAGGAAGGTTTTTCAAGTAATCAACTTTTTTCTATTTTGCTGAAGCAGAAGCACAAGGGATGAAAAAAAGGGGTTTAGTTTTAAAAAAATTCCTCTGGGAATGAACTTTGAAAGTGAGAAAAAGAAAGAAGCCACTGCTTTTGCTTGGCGCCTCTTTTTTTTATCTGAACAGATTTTGAAATGTTCTTGGATGTTCTTTTGTAATCCATATGGATGATAGTCATTTTTGGATGTTATTATACATGATATGCATCTTGAAAGGTCAGCTCATAACATCAGCAGCTTCCATGGTGTTTGGATGTAAATCATCCATCTGTGATAAAAATTTGATGTTATCATTTACTTTTAAAAAAAATTGTTACTTATGATGTAGGCATGGATTTCTATCAGCTGTCTGGGTGGATGAGTGAATCAACTTTGCACGATATCATCCATATGAATGTTGGGGTGGATGTGAGATTTCTGTGTGAAGGGTCCAATACCCTTTGCAAAGGGTATTTCTGACTATGTCGACATGTGAAATTGTGATGAAAATCAATATGTCGACATGTACCTAATTTCTTCAGGTGTCATGAAAAAATTATAATTATAACTTGATTTTTGGGATTTTAAAGTTGTTGTCACATTCCCACACACAAAGAAGAGATTGTCTAAGCATGAATGACTAACCTCTACCATCATATATGAAATTTGGTATAATTTTATTTTTGTCACATAACACTTTGGCCCAAATTGTGTGTTGTACCTACAGGCATTATTATTCACAATAATAGTGCTACATTCAAGGTAGGGTATTTGAAAATCCTAAAGCACTTGTAATGTATTGGGAGAGCACCTTAAATCCAGCAATTTCCCTCCTCAAAAATAGGAAGGATATTATGCCTACTCCTCAATAGTGAGAAGGTTCTTACACCCATAAGTAGGCATATAACTTCCCTCCCACCCTTCAGGAGTAGGCATAACTTATGTCCCTCCCTCCTATGCCTTGTGATCAAGGTAGGTTTGGTTCATGATAAATTTTGCCTTGTGCTTTATGATAGGTAAAAGCCCTAGGGTGGCGAACATTCCCAAAATGGGGGGCCATACTTGGTTATCACCTCATCCAAGGCCCCTTAATTTGAGAATGGCCCCACACTAGGGCTGTACCCTACATGAACTACACACAAGCCTATTCAACACCGTGTGTATATTAATACAATAATATTATAACCCTTGTTTGTATATTGTACTCCCTTTGCAGTTTTGACATTAATTACATTATTTTGAAAATATTCAAAACATTCACAAAATACATTATGTTATTGTTGAAAATGATCAAAACCCAAATCCGGGCATGTCAAAAAAATTTGAATTTTTTTCATTTGGTGTTCAAAACTTTGCACATTGCAAGTCTATGTCCTAGAGAAACTTGCAACCTGAGAGTATTACATGCCACAAGTCTATGTAGTAAAGAAGCAGCAACCTGCGAGTGAACTACACTTGAGACTTTAGAAGTTTGTCACCGAGAGATTGTTATGAAGAAAGAATTTCAGTTTTTGGATGGAGCTTTGGTTATTGTGGTAGAAGGGAATGAGTTTTTGGGTGGAGCTTATTTTGGACAAATTTTGTTGTTAGCCATTTGAAAAAGAATTCACTGCATTAAAACGTGGCACCCATGATTAGTCTTTTTCAACTAGGTTAGTCACTTGTGTTATTTCTTGGTTGAATTGAAACTTTTGTCTATATCATTTCTAATTATTTATGCTATAAGTACTTGTATCGATTTAGTCATGAATGTCTAGTTGAATCAAACCCGTCGTTTATATCATTTCAAGTTATTAATGCAATGTGTAGTTGTATGGATCTAGTTGTAAATGTCATGTTTTGGTGAAGTGATTTTTTTTCTTCTTACAATCTCTAGCAAGATTCAATACATTGACAATGGGTCAAGCAAAGACAATGTGTGCTTACACTTAGACGGGTTGCCTTGAAACATGCCTTATGCATTTCTGCCGTTGTGAGCAAACTTTGAAATGGTCCCATAACAACTTTGATCCTTAAATCAAGAATAATTTACATCCTATGAGGAACAACCCTATGTTGAAGAAGGGCAGTTCAGATGAGGATGAATATTGTTCATGGGCTTGGGAACAAGGGCAACGCTTCTATGTTGCAGAAGGGCAGGTCACATCAAGGGTTATATTGCTCTCAGGCTTGGGAACTTGGGCTGATGCTCTCATGGTTGGTTAGAAGTATGCTTATGTGAACAGACTATCAGAAGCAAACATTCAATGCACCATTTTGGTGAGAATGTTCTATATTGACAAAAAAGACAAGACAATCATCAAGTCTTGATCATCAAAAGAAAACAATACGTTGCTGCATCCGACATCGAGCACACAAGAGATTCATGAAGATGTCCAATACATTGTTGTGAATGTCTATTGACTAGAAGGAGAAACCAATCTTGGGTTTTCAAATTTTGAGCTATAACCTATCACAAGGTAAAGTTGCTTCACCTTCCAAAACAATTGTAATGTAAAGCTCCATGAGATTGCAAATTCAGCATTCAAGAGGGATCCAACCTACTGTCACCAATTGCCATCTAGCTTTGTAATTTCAGCTTGGAAACAACTCTAATGTATCTAAGTTTCTTGATTTCTGATTCTTTGAGAAAAAAATTCCAGGGTCTTGGTGACAGGAATTTGTTAAGTGCAGAATTCTACAGTGGTTGTGAATGTCTTGTTCAATCTACCATTTGTCTGAAGTTCTCTCTACATACTGAGAAGTGACAGGAGTCCTGTGTGAAATGGCTATCTAAACTCATCATGTGAATCCTCAAACTCTTCATGCTCATATGCTGTACTATAGAAAACATATGGATGATTCAGCATTTCAGTGAGTGTCAACCTCTTGTCCTTGTTCTCATCTGCCTGCAAGAAACAAGCACTCCCCCATATCACAGAATTCCCATTGGTAAATCTGCACTACTAGAGGACTAGAAACATCACAATTCTGCATCACCCAAGACAAAACTGAAAACAAAATACTGTGTGAAGCAGACTGCTCAATCCGCACTGAGTGGAAATAGTGCAGAGGTACTGAGATGACAAGGGTGTACATAAGAACCTCATTTAGTAAGTGCTCAGCTTGTTGCCTGGCATAAGAACCTTCGCTTGGATGCAGCATTGCCATAATTGGAACCATCTCTTCCTCTGTCAAAAACCTATTTTCACCCACATGGTAGATGAGCCAAACCTGATATCAGACAGCAAGCTTTCGCTCCTAAGATCATATCCCATGAGTATTGAGAACTTCTCCATACTTCTAACCTGGATATAATTGAGGGATGACCTGATAATAAGATTATAAGCATTTCAGATCTGACAACATATCAGCAAACAGGAAAAAAAAAAAGGGAAACAAGGAGACCCAACCCTGAAAAACAGAGAAAACACTGAGGAGCAGTTTGAACAACAGTGACAGTCCACCAAAGGTTCAGTGACCTTCAAAAGAAACCTCCAAGCTTTCTCTCCTTCCATGACAAAAAAGCACAAGCTGATTCTTCTCAACAGGCAGAGTACTTTATGCTATGTCTTTTACTCTTGTCTTAGGAAGGTGAAGTCCATAAACAGAGCAAGGATTTGTGCACAGACAGAAAAAAGTTGAAGACAAGCTCCCCAAACACAAGAAGAACTTACACATCTACATTTCCTTCCCCAAAGCATAGTAAATGTGCCCCAGGTAAGATATAGAAGAAGACGAAGAAGAATTTAGAGTCCTTACCAATCGTGGTTCTTATCAAGCTCGACAAATTTTGCCTTTGAGTTCACTATCTTTCGGGACTGAACATCACGACTTGGGTGCAGATAATCATGTCCATTTATATGCTCCTCTGATTCATGATAATGAATCTGATCAAACACATTGTGGTGAAACTCCTCCCAATCTAATTTTCCATCGTTCTTTATGTCACGGAGTCTGCAACCAACAACCACAACCCCTTAGTATAAATTGCATACACAATACTCTACTATACCATTCAACTTCAGAATAGAGCAGCACTAACTTGACAAAGATACCTGATCTGTTCCTCACGTAGCCACTTCTGTGTTTCTGGATTCTCACTATCCTCTGGGTGAAGAAAGCTGCACAGAGACAACTACACATTGAGACTCTCCGAAGCAAACCCAATAATAGTTCAGCATTCCTCACACTTCAGCCATGGCTCTTCTGTCATGTACACAGTAGTCACATGCATTATTACCCTTCCTTCTCAGATTCATAACCATGCAGCAAATCTCATGTTTTGGCATATTAACATCATCTCTGATTGTCCCTACAGTTACATAATTTGAAGTACACAAAAAAAGGGTGCAGAAGGGGAAATGAAAGCAACATCCAAACATGGCAGCAGCCAAAACTTTCATACTTATTGAATTCAGTTCGATTGAGCCCTCCATCTTTGCCTTCATCATTCAAATCAAACTGCTTCCGGTACCAACCAGCACCACCAATATTCATGCTATTCTGCTCTGTAATCATCAAGGCACAAACAAAAGAGCTTCCATGTCAAATTTTATCACCATCTTCATGCCCATTACTGCATGTGATGGCAAAAGACCCCTATCCACTGCTGAGGAAACATTAGTATGTGAAGACAACCTGTGGAACAAAATGAGCTACTGCAGGACCTGCTACAAATAACACTTAACAATCCAGTTCAATTACGCATCATTGCACATGCATATAAGTAGAAAGGGTGAGACATGTGGTAGTACCAATTTCCTCCTCAGTCAGATGTGGAAGATACTCCTTGAAAGTAATGAGACCATCATTGTTCTTGTCATGAACATCCATTTCACGATCAGTACGATGCTGTAAGGCATTTTGACCTTGCAACCAATGCCAGTCTTGCAGCTCTTTGAGACTTACAAACCCATCATGTGGATTTATGTCAAGCAATGGAAAAAGAACTATGAGTCGGTCTGTTATGTTAAACTGGTCCTCGTCATTCAAGTAGTCTTCAGGATCTTCATAGTCTGCATCTGTTTCCCATGGCTCTGGCTGCTGCTCTGCTTCCATAGCCTGCCACACACACCACAAAAAGAAGATGAATTGTTGAAAAGAACTGGTGATGGAGACCTCAAACAAGAGCATTTGGATGGTCTTGTGGACACTTCACAACCTCCCAAGGGTCAACAGAAGTGATCATAACAAAAACCTCACATCAGCAGACATCCACAAGAATGGAAAACATAAAATGCAAACAGAAACATCACTTGTCGAGCAACCAAAACAGTGATTCTAGAACTTACTCAACAAAAGACCCCAAAACTCTGTCAGATCCTTTCCTCATAGCAATTTCTGGAGAACCATCGTCTCTTATATGAATATGATGTTCACACATGTAGGTTAAGATGAAAGCCAAGACTACTTTCTGGTGGAGGGAATTTTCCAACCTTCTCTAGCTCATGATTTTGTGTGGTATCATGTACAACAGCTTGATTGGTTGCTGAGTTCTCTCCCCATTTCTTATATTGTTGCTCAAAGTACTGCTTCTCCCATGCACGATCTTCACGGCGCCTTTCATAGTTACCGATTACTGGATCAAATGCTATTGGGTCATGTTGCTTGGGATCAAGAGCACTGAGTCGTACTTTAATTCGCCTCCCAGGCATAACCCTTCTATTTCTCCTCGTCTTAGAGTGGGAGGGATGATTTGAGAAGAGAACAAGGGCTATGAATGCTGCCAGCAGCAGCAAATACACAAGAGTTGTCCTGTTTGGCGTTACTGCCATTTTGAGCCCACTAAATTTCACTTGTTTATTCACGTTACTGCAACTCCCCAACTGCTAAACCCCATTCTCTACATGAGGTTACCGTCGTCATCATCATCATCAGGGGAAAAAAAAAAAAAAAACAGCAAATTCCCCTTGTCCCCCGAAACCCTAAACTTCACAGCCACTGATTACAGTGCCTTGATTGAGTCCGAACAGCATGTTCAATAGCAATTCAGAGTCCTGGACACAGTACAGAACAGTATCAGTACCTGCAAGCAAAGGGTGGTAAATGAATTTCCCATTCTTGCGAAATGTGGCACACAAAACCCTAAAGCATCTATCTCATGGCTTTAAAACCCCCAAGAAAACAAAGAAATCAGCAAACAGACCATCACCAACACACACACACACACTCTCTCTCTCTCTCTCTCTCTCTCCCTCCCTCTCTCCCTTCAGGTACTTCCAATGGAAGAAGATGTGGACCCAACTGTTGGTTGTGCAAAGAAGAAGCCAAGAAGGGATGCCGATCTCCAAACAGAGACAGCACTTTTCCAAACAGTTTTATGTGCAATGCCCTGGCAATACAAGAGGAAAGAAGTTACAACAAGATGATGATGGCTTTCCCCGCCTTATGGCAAGTTCAAATCAGTGTTGGGCGGGTATATACATGGAACCTTGATAAATATTGGTCCTGGTATCAAAGATCAACAGTTAAAATAGAAAACGTTCCATGAAGTTCCCAACAAATGAACTCACAGTTCACACTAACACCTGGTGAACACATTCTTGAGATGTGGGGGACAAAAATGAAAACAACTCACTTTGTAGGTGAGGTTTCTGCACGAGTGGTTTCTCTTGAGGGAGGACCACCAGAGGGTGGGAATCTGAGGGTGTTACTGAACCCCAGGAAGAACCCATGGGTACAGGAACCTCCACCCAAGCTCAGGAGTCTCCGGAAGCACAAAAACCTCCATCGAACTTCCAAGAGAACACACAAGTACAGGAACCTCCAAGCATGTAAAGGACTCTGTTTCATGGGAACATGAGAACATAAGAGGATAGGAGGATCTCCCCCAGAATAACAGAGAAATAGAATCTTCACGGGCAATCAAATAATTCCAAAAGTGCCCGATTCGGTTTTTAGCATCCCGGAAAATTGCTTACTCGATCACAAAAAAAGAAGAAGAAAAAGCGCTAAGTTTACTTGCTTGCTGAATTCACTGCTCCAATTTACACAGGATCAAAAGCCATCCAATTTCCCTTTGCCATTCTTTGTGTGTATTGACTGTCAATATGTACACAATATTTAGATTAGAGCATCTCCACCAGTGCTCAGTATGTCCCTCTGGATGATAATTTCAGTGATGATGAATTTTCTGAGAGATGATTTGGGTAGGATGATAATAGGCTCCCATAGTATTTCAACTTGCTCCTTCTCATAATATGCTAAAATGAAATATTTTAATTCGAAAATTGATTACATAACTATTTAAAATGACATATTTATATAATAATCTTTTCTATGGTTGCAACCTTTTGAATTTTTGTTCCATGCATTTTTTGAAATATTTTTATTTCTTTTATTGAAAGTTATATATGTATATATATATATATATATATATATAACACTCATGGCTTTTCTTTTCATTTTTACTTATATAATGTAAAAGAGAAAATCACATTTTACTATGCAAAATTTGAGAATTTTTTCTTTGTTTTCTGTTTATTGTAATTTTGTTGTCATAATCACAATTCCAGATGCGCATAGAAGTTTACGTCACTGATAGTGCATAGCAATGCAAGAGCCCAAATAAAGCTGTTTTTTTTTTTCCTGCAACCCCACCAATAAAACTGTAAATGGAATTGCATATACGTGGGGACTACTAATAGCAAACCACCGTTATGATCATTATGATCGACCAATCAGAATTACTCAGTTGCAGTCAGGTCCAATTTATTCCACTCTTTTTTGGAGGTGCTCACCTATGTTAGGATGTAAGCGAATGGAAATAAAACTTTTTTAGGTTGACAAAGACATGGTATATTAAAAGAATACAAAGACAATTTTGAAAAACTAATCTGTGAAGAGGCATCTTAATATGGCGTTTGCAAAAAAGAAAAAATACCTTTTGGTGTGACCACATCACACATGAAGCCATGTTTCAATCAATGATGTTGATTTGAATGAAGTCCCAACAAATGAAAGTACATGGTTTTGTTGTACATGGATCTCTATCATGTTATAGATAATTTTGATGAGGTTTTTGTTATGGCTAGATTTTGACATGTTAACTTGAATTTTAAAATAGGAGGAAATAAAAGTTCTTGCCATGGGAAATTTCAATTGTGACTTTTAGCAAGGGATAGTAGCTATTGTTGGGAACTTATTACACACCTAGATAGACCCCTGTTGGTGATCAATTCAATTATATAACCATTTACCTACTAGATGGAAAGATGGGAATTACTTGAACATTGTAAGAATTGTTAGTTCTTTGAAGCCAAAAGTACTTAGTGATGGAGAGAATCAACTATGAGGTTTCATGGCTTTTTGTGCCTGAACACCAACTTAGGTTGTTATGAAAGAAATTGGGGTTTGAAGTTGAACAGGTGTGAGGAGTTGCCCACAAATGTTTTGGATTTTTTGAACTAGTGATAAGCTCAATTTTTTGTGCATTTGTGGGTTCAGATTTTGCACATGCAAGTGTGATGTTGTAAATTTTCCAAATGTGTGAGAGCCATGAAGTTCAAAGAGAATCTATGCAACAAACAAGCTCTAAATTGCAAGGAGAGTGAATGGTTTTTTTTGGGGGGTTACTAATGCACATTCACAAAAGTTGCGTGTTTATGATATTAAGGAGCATGACCACATAGCCTAATTTGCTCCTTGTCGACCTAAACAACATGAATGTAATTGGGAATATAGTGAAGGACCTTGGTGACCTTCTCACTTACATAAGCAAGGTGTAACGCACTAGCCCCTTCTTGTTTCTTCATGTGAGTCCCATGAATTGATCATATGGATCCATCTTCCTCTTTGCATGAAAATATTGTCCTTCAACAATGATCTATGCTACAAAAACCCAAGTTCCCATAACTTCTTGGTTACGATATATGTGCACTCATGCATGAATATTCTTGCTAAAGAGGAGGAAAGGAGTAGGTGTGGCTTGAAAAAATGTGAAAATGGTTTTTATTTAGGATTCCTTTAAGGTCACATCTAGTTTTGGATGAATGAGTGAAGGAGGAAGCATGTTAAATATGTTGTCAACATCCCAAGGATGGCAATAAGAAGGAAATGGGTAATGATGACGAGGTACAAGTTCTATTTGTTTTGGTCATTTGTGTTTTTGAAAAGTTAGAACTTTAGTAAATTTGCTGCATGTTGTTCTTAGTTCACTTGCAAATACGTGCACCAAATAGAAATAAAAGAGGATGTGAATAATAAAATCAAGCAAATGAAGTCCAATGTGAGGAAGGGGAGATGCATGAGGGATTTTCTAATAGACTTATATTTTGTGTGTCAATATTTTCTATCATAACCCATATGTTTGTGTAAGTAATAATTCACTTGTACATTTGGGTAATATGTGCCATAATTTAAGGTCAAATTTTAATTTTAAATGTAATATTCACTTTATATGAATCATTTCATTAAAAAAAAATTGTGAAAGAAAGATATTGAATGTAAAAGAAGATACTGACAATAATTAAAAGTAGATTGAAATTCCTAAATGCTATAAGGTTTTTAAAGTTAAAAACGAATGATCCTTTCTTAAGAATCGTTGTCCCCAAATCATTTATGTATAACACTAACATTTCAAATTGTAAATTTTGTTTTGGATGAATTCAAAATGTTATTGAATAGTCTTACGATATGTGATGAAAATTTGTGCATGTTGTAAAAACAAATAATATGACTTTTTATGATCCAAAAAAACTTACTTAATTTTTTTCTCACATTATATTTTGTATTTGTGATAATGTATCATAAATTCCACAAAAGAAAAGCAAGCATGGGCCAAGTTGCCATGGCATCCATCAACTACTTCCACATTTTGGGTATTTATTTGCATTTGTTTGAACATGTGTTGAGAGAGAAATAGGTAAGAATGTTTGTCCTCGCACTTTACATAATGGTGCAAGTTTGTCATCATGTATTGTTTTGGTCATGATTACCTTACTCTAACAATAGTTTTGTCATTAAATAATCCTCAAAATAGTGAAACAAAATTGGGAAAATACGAAGTTGACATGTTGAAAATCATCATAATTATCATATGAGATTGTTTGAATAATTTCACTATTCACTTCAATATCATAGTAGATCATGGAAAATTACATAGTTTCAGAATTAAAAATTTTGTTTGGAAAAAAAAAATTCACTTTGTCAATGTGGAAATTGGCCCTAGGCTACAATATCAATCTTTTAACATTTAATGAATGTCAAATGTCTTTTTATGGAAGCCATAATCCTTTATTAGGTGGGTGTCATGTACTTGGAGTCAAGGTTGAAAAAATTGGGTGACTAAAAACAAGAAATGCTTTTATGTTATATTTACAAATGCCCTTAAAAGTGGCATTTTACAATTTTTTTAATGTCATAAATATGTTGTAAAATCATTTTTCTTAAAAAGGATAAACAATTATTCTTATGTATGTCAATCATATTTCTATTTGTAATCAAGCAAACTAGCTAATATAAACAAATGGAAAAAACCATTCTTTCATGCCATGGATAGAATGTCCATTGTATAAAAAATTTAAGTGCAATTTGGTCATTAAATGACAATTTACAAAATTTGAAAACATTTCTTACTAATAAAATATTGAGCTCTAGAAACCCAAATAGGTTAAAAGAAAATTTGAAACAGTTAACATTGTGTGTTTATTACTTTATTTTCATAGTCAGTTGGGTACATTATTCTTTTGTTTTTTTTATATTTAGACCACATACGCTACCAATACAGAAATTTCAAAAAAAAAACCCCCCACTAATTAGCAATTTCATTGTCATAGTAATACCAGATTTACCAATTTACTTGATTATTTTTTTGAGAAGTAGTCATTTGTTATGCATAAAGGTTGGTTCTCAAATGATACTTACTCACCTTGAGAATTGTCTAAAGAACAAATATTGGCAAGCTAGTAGAAAAAAAGCTTTATCAAAAGTGATCATGTGTGCATTGTGCACAATTTATGACTATGGAGCTTTCACTCACAGAAATGCAATCCAATAAAGAAATAGACTCTAGGATGAAGAGTAATCATTATCCTTTCAAAGGGTGTAGGCAAATGGGCTTGAAGGTCCTTGAAGTTATCTAATCAAATCTACATCAAGAAAGTGCACTTTGTGTTTTGTTTGTAGTTCCATTCAACTTTTTTGAATCTTGAACCTACTTGGATTTAAGGGTTAAGGATCAATAACTTACTTGGATGATAAATCTTGAAAGGTTGTTGAAGGTGCAATTGCCAATTACACTTGGTGTTAAGGACTCTAGCATTAAGTCCCCTAACACCAAGGTAGTCATTTAGAACCTAAACCTATTTTATTACAAAGATTTTATGTTAAGTTAACATTCACTTAATTTTAAATAATCGCCCATTTAACATTGGGTGCCACCTAAGATGCCACCTAGATTTTCACTTAACACTGACTTAACATTAGCTGTGAATGCACCTTAAGATTTCGGGGGTTTCAAGATTCACAATTTACATGAACCAAATGGCCTTTCCTTTCATAACTAACTTCTCAATGACCAACCCACTTTCCCAACTGTCCATCTAAGAACCTCTCAAATGGCAAAAAAAACCCAATCCAACCTGACCCAAACCAAGTTCCAAACCAAGCCAAGCCAAGCCAAACCAAGCCAAGTTCCAACAAATCCATTCTTCCCAAAGCAAGTTCCGATCCAACCCGTTTGGACCCATACCCGTTAGATGAGGGTAGAAAACCAACAAGTGGCAAATTGAGGCTAAACCTACATGGCAACAATTTGGAGGGCAAATTAATTAGTTTGGACCCCCCCCCAGAGAGCTCAAAGGAGAGCTCATGATTTGAAGAGCCAAGATGCAAGCTAAGGTTCTAAGCAAGGTCCAATTCAAGGATTCAATTTGCTTCAAATGGGACCAAATTGGTTCCCTAAGAATTTGGACCATGGACCCCATCTAAAGTGGGCCTAAAACAAAACCAAAAAAACAACACAAAAATCATCCAAAGCACATCAAGTCTAAATACCTAGTTCAAGACCATAACCAAAAGGGCGGGAAGAATCTCCACTAAGAAAAAAAAAATCTAACCAAACGAACTAAACCCATCACACAACTCAAACTTCAAATCACAAATTTTGGTTTCAGTTGCCATTTTTCCTCTTCCACATTGTGCACTTTGATGTGTGTTTTTCTTCACCAATTTTCTCTCTTCCACGTTGTCTCCTTTCGATGTGTGTTTTTCTCCACCATATCTTCTCTTCCACATTGTTTCCTTAGTTTGTTGTGTGTTTTTGGGTCACCCAACAAGACCATTTCTGAAGCTTTTTTAGTTGTTGTTGTTTTTGTTTTGGGTTTCGTTGTTGGGAGGTATCCATTTCCTTTGCAGTTTCAGAGGATCATAACAGGCAGGAAGCAAGAGCATCATATCAGTTTGGATCATCATCATCATTACTGTTTTCATGGTGTCATGGGATTGTTTGTTTTGTAAGCAACAGATCTGTGTTGCTGCTGTTTATGCAATAATCATAGTGCGAGTTTTTTTGAAGCCAAAATTATGTTGCAAAGAAGTTTTTGAAAACGATTTTCATCAGTGGTTTGGGCGCGGACCGTTTCTTCATTGTGTATATATGGCGAAAACAAGTGCATTCTTCTTCTTTTTGCGTTTTTGTTGTTGTGATGGCGGTGGTGGTTTTGTGTATGGTTCTTCTTTGTGGTACAATGCGCGTTTTGAAGACGAAGCCCTCCATTTCTGTTAAATGCTTCAGTCGGTTTCGTGAAATGGTGGAGCACAACGGGGAATCCATTATTGTTTGCAGACGCGATGATCTGTGAAGAAGGTTCTTTGGTCACGGAAGCACCAACTTCTCTTTTTTAGGATTTCCGACGAACTGCCTCGCGAGGCTGCTATGGCACCCGACACGAAAACGGTGAGATCTGTTCTTGGAGAGGGAGCATGATGTCTGTTGTGTTTTGTTTTGTTCTGTTTTTGTTTTTGAGTGCGGGTTAGATAAGAGTTTCCAAGGGAGTTTTCCTTGTATGCAAAGACAGAGATGGATACCGCGATCTGATTAGCAGCAGTGAGCATCAAAATGAGATTCAGCATTGGAGTGGTGTGATGACCTAAATCGCGTTCAACTCGATTTGTTGGTAGCGAGATTTTGCGTGTTTGTTGTGGATTAGGGTTTCCAGGAATGAGATGGTGCCGAGTACTCCTCTTCACCTTATGCTCCTTGAATACTTAAGTTTGTGTGTGTATCAAGTTACAGTACCTGAAGATTTCTGTTTTAGCATGATTTTGTGCTGAGGATCATGGCTGCAAGGTGACAACGTAGAATTGTGTGCAGCAGTTTAGAAGATGTGTGTTCTTGTCGGAGTAGGGGTGTGTGAAGAAAGAATTTGAGCATTGTGAACAATTTTAGTAGATTTTATAGTTGTGGATTGCCCTTCTGATGACAATCTGATGCCATCAATTTTGCCTCTCTGCAAGAGCCGTACAACTTGTGAAAGGCGTTCTGTCTTGAATACCTAGAGCTTTGTAGGTAGTTGTGGTTAATGCATGGCCACTGGGACAGTGGTATGCCAGAAGACAGTTTTGTAGTTAAGTTCCATGGTATATGGGTGCAATGTTTCTGAGAGCATTTTTTTTGTTCAGGCTCTAAGACCGGAGGTCTGCAATGGGGCCAAATCTGCAAACAAGAAACGCAAGTGTGTGGGGGGAGGTACTCCTCAGAAATCTGTTGGATCAATGGTAGATTACTTCATGCCAATGTCAAAGCGGCAAGATCTTAAGAAATCTACAGAAGCAATACCAGAACCAATTCCAGAACAGCCAACACAGAAGGAGGTTCTTGCAACTAGCTCATCAATGGTGGATTTCTTCATGCCAATGTCAAAGTGGCAAGATCTTAAAAAATCTACAGACCCAACTCCTGAACCAGTTTCAGAACAGCCAATGCAGAAGGAGGTTCCTGAAACTGGCTCATCAGAAACTCCTAAGGTGATATAGATCTTTCAGTTCAAAACAGAAGTTTGAAGGATGGTTACAGCTGGCAGATGTTCTGATTTTGTGGATAGGGAAGGAGACAAATGATTTTCAGTCTTGTGAGAATGAATAGGTGGGACCCATGGTTGTCAGGACTCATGGTTGCCTTGCAAGTGGTCATGTGATCAAGTCTTGCTAGTGCATAGTAGTTGTGATAAAACTGAGTTATCATGTGAGGACTTGGTTATCTAGTGTGAGCCTTGGGGTGTCTATGACTAAGGGGTAAGAATTAGCTGGCTATGTGCCTTGTTCGGGTGTGTTCAGATGTAAAGGAAGCAACAGTCCCAAAGGGATTGAAGAGGTACTGTAATCTAGTGTATCCTTCTGAACTGGGTGTTTTGTATGTGGCTTGCAGAAGTTGAACTGCTCTGTCATCATGGCAAAAATTCTCGGCAGGAAGTCCAGAACTTCACCAGTCCGATGTGCACTGCAAGATGGTGAGCAGCATTTAGTCTCATATTTATGAAGCATGTGTAGAAGGTTACACTTGAACAGAGGGATCCTTGGATTTGGTCCAGATACCTTACCAATAAATGTGCTCTTTTTGACAGCAATATGTTGTGCCAAGCCATGATGACTGAGAATTAGCAGTGAAGACACCAAAGAATGCCTCTTTTTTCTTCTTGTTGGACCTCCGTTATTTCTTGGAGCACTCTAACTATCTTAACTGCAGTATGAGTGCATGCTTGATTGTGTTTGTAATTGCAGATGTTTTTATGCCTACTCTAAGGCCTAAACAGCAAACTGCACTTCCAGTTGATGAGAAGATTGAATTGAAACCTGGGAGGAAGAAAGAGGGGACACAAGAGATTGTTGGCACCAACACAAAGTCTTCCCCTGGAGTTGGCTCTGAGAAACTTGATTTGCGGACACAGTCAAGGCTGGCAGCTGAGGTTGGCCACAATGTTAAAAGTGCTTGAAGTTTCATTCATGTGTTAAAGGAACTTCTTGTTGAGAGTCTTGATGAGTCACATCTTTCATGGTACACAACAGTCAGATTTTGGTGTTGGATTCTATGGCATACCATCTGAAAGTTGGCATATCTCCTGTGCATCTCATTCCTTGGAGAAACTCCTTAACCTTTCAAAGGTAATTACCTCCAAATACTTTCATACTCGTTTTTGCAGGAGAATGCACGCCTGAATGAAGGAAAGGCACTTCACCCATTCTTTCTGCGATATAAAGTGGGAGCACTGAAAGCTCCCATGCTGGATGGGAGCTTGCTTCCGTCCCCCCCTCTGCATGTCACCCAGAGTGAAGAGGTAGCCCTCCCAATTCTCTCCCAACTGCACAAAAAGTCTTGTGGGCACATTTTCTCGCTGTTGTGGTTGTTTCCTAAATTATGGACTTTGTAAGTGTGCTGGGTCTAGGTGGTAATACAAGAGAATGCAGAGATTTCATGGGGCCAAATCTGTGCGTCTCCTGATGGTGTAGCCATAAGCAGGAGGATGGGTGAGGTTCCCAATGAGACAGTTTGCTCCACAGACATTTATCAGACAGCCTATTGTCTGTCTCTGCCAAAGCTGGTGGACAGGTGAGATCCTTTTCCCTTGTATCTTGCCTTGTGAGTTGTACCTAGCCTTTTGAATGTAAAATGTATGTGTCCATTGCAAAGGGTTAAGAATGCTTAGTAATCAGTACCTTGTCTGCTTTTCACACTGAAGTCAAGTAGTCCGAAACAATCTTCTTTGCTTAATTGTGAACATTGTGTTTCTGTGGAGCAGGGTTGCCTTGTCTGAAGACATTGTTGAAGGTGTTGATCCTGTTAGCACACCCACATCCTTTCCCCAGGAAGGGCAAGCTGAAGCCAACAATTGTGGTCAAAACTATTTGTGGACTGATCGGTATCAACCCCAGACATCTAAGCAGGTTAAAAATACCCGTTTCTGCACAACACATCTAAGGATCTCATCATTTTTTGTTGGGTGCATCAGTCATGGAGATTGAAACTTCTCATCAAAAATAAACTGGAAGCATCAGCAATTGTAATGATGATGTCCCACTAGGGACAATAGTTATAGTTATCCCCTCCACCCCATGTCTACGACGTACCTTAGAATTTAATCCACTGAAGCCCTACAAGGTGGATGTCTGTTTGGTTTGATGTAATCCACAAGAGGTTGTGTTTATGCTGTTGCTTCTCTATATGTGTTTGAATCTGACAGCTTTGTGAAACTAAATGGGCGTGACATGTATCAGCAAGTGCCACCTTTTCATTGTCTGCTGGACTTGCTCTCCTGATGTAAGGGCTGGGCAGGTCTGTGGGAACAGGGTCAGTGTTGAAGCTTTGAATAACTGGCTTAGTAGCTGGCGAGAGAGGATATTGTTGGGTGTAACAACAAACAAGGAAAATGCAGATGATGACAGTGACAGTGAAAGTGGATGGTTTGAAGATGATGTGGATTCACATGATGAGGATGATGAGACCCTGCCCAAATCACTCGTGATGACTGGACCAGTTGGGGTGGGTGGCTTTTCCACTTTTGTCTGTGATGTGTAAATATGCTGCAAGAGGTGGAAAGTCTTTTGCTTGGTGTGGTGGGTGTTGCTTGTTCATATTGTGGTCATCACTTGTTTGAGGTGCAACTGACTAGTTTGTAAACTGTGCTTTTTCTTACTTCTTCACCAGTTATCAGGTCTCTGTTTATTAGACATGTTTAATGGGGTTTTCCACTATTTCAAAGAGAGTTCTGGATGATGAAGTAGCTACTGGTTTTCATGAGATCACTGATTTCTGACAAATGCTGAAGTTGCTGTCAGTTGATGTGCTGGGTTTGGTGCAGTGTGGCAAGTCAGCTGCCATTTATGCATGTGCCAAAGAACAGGGCTTCTTGGTTATTGAGGTGAATGAGCAATTTTTCTTTTCCCTGTCATCGTGTTGGGAACATGCCCCCAGTGATTAATATTCCAGAACAGTGTGACAGATTGTAAATGTTGGTTTTTTTGTTTGTCTTATTTTTACAGGTCAATGCATCAGAATGTCGAAGTGGAGTGTTGATCAAGCACAAGTTTAAGGAGGCTATGGAATCTCATGGCCTAAGCAACTGGTTTGATTCATTACTTGGTGATTTTGACAGAGCTTGTGACAGAATTTTGTTCCTTGCTTTTGGGTAGTAGATTTCTATTAGGTTCTCTCTATCAAAGATACTTCCTTATCTCTGTGTTGTGCTAATTTCTTTTGGCCTTTTTTTGGCAGGTTGCCATCAGATGTAGCTGTAAATGTTGGCTTGCCAGTTAAAGCTCCAATGCTTCAGAGAGCAGAAATATCTAAGACCACAGGGAGAAGTGGTTCAAGGGAAGATGAAGTCATCCAAAGTCAATTGGATCCAGCGATTGTTACTTCAGGGAGCTGTGGTCCACCTCCAGCCTTGAGAAGGATGAGAGTCATTCTCTTTGAGGATGTGGATACAGTATTTGATGAGGATTCTGGTTTCAGCAAAGCACTTGCTTTGTTGTCTGAAACATCCAAGTGCCCAATCATTCTCACAAGCAACAGTAAGTCACATGGCTCATACCTCTCAGCTGGTTTCCTATCAGAGGAGCTTTCATCTGCCTTCATTCCTTCCTCTCAGACCCCATCTTTTCTTCAGTTATAACAGTCATCAGCATTGTAGAAAACATATGAAAGTTTGTGGGGGATGTAGGTGTCATTGAGCTTAACATAGAGCAAAATCTTTTTAGGAACACTGATCAAAGAATCGTTTTTGTGATCAGATCAGGAGCCAGAAATTCCTCAGCTGAGGCACTTTAAGATCTTGGAGTTCCAGGCTCTTTCCATGGAAGAATTGGTGATGCATGCACAAATGGTATATTTTTATCCACTAGTGAAGTGGAACTAGAATGTGCTTAATGATTCTTCAATGTTTCTGTAGTGTAGCAGGCTATACTTATTGTGAGCATGTTTCTCAAGTATCAATAATGTTCTTACAGTTGTGCTAGGTTGGACTATACACATGTATGTTCATGGCGAAGCTACATTCTCTTACTCTATTGACTGTTCCACCTGCTACTTTATCTGCATGCCAGCATGCTTGAATGGCAGTCATTTATCAGTTGATAAATGTTCTGGGTAGATAGCAGAAAACAGTGTCTCATCACAGGTTGTGGGTGATAGGTGTGCATGGCCGAAGGGGTGAGAACTTGTGCAGGAATGGTGGAGCTCCTTGTAAAAGTGTGCAGTCATGACATGCGGAAGCTTTTTATGCTACTTCAGTTCTGGGGTCAGGGTGCTTCAGCTGGCACCAATGAGTTACAAACTGAACATCCAGACACAGCTCTCACACCAGTGCACAAGCCCTCTGAAGGTTGTGAATTCAGAGATGTAGGCAGTGGTGGTTTGGTAGGCTGTCTGCTGCAGTTAGATGGATGTCTTCAAGGCTGTCCTTCTATGGATTTGGAACTACAAAGACAGATGAACAGGAGGTGTGAGGGAACAGAGAGCAATGTGGACAAACAGGGAGGATTGGCTGCAGCTTTGGTTGCTAACAACACAGGGTGGCTTTGGGAGGCAGATACTCATCATAGGATCTTGCCTCACATCTTTCAAGAAATTTCACCCTGTCAGTTGGCAGAAACTATTGCTGTGCAAACCATTGACGCACAGCGGGGTGTTGATAAAATGGAAGCTGTGGCTGCCGCCAAGGCAGCATCAAAGAGAGTTCTTTCTCTGCAAGCTCAAGCTGATGCACAAAAAGCATTAAGAAGAACCCAGAATGCTGAGAAAAGGAAAGCCAATGCAATTGCCCGCTGTATACTGCCATCTGCTGATGCAGGGAATCAGATTGTTTCCAATGGTGATAATCAACTGACCATTAGCAAGGAAGACCAGTCGTCACTGATTCAAGTGGCAATGGAGACAGGTGAGGGAGCAGTTATGTTTTCTGACATCAAGGAGACTGCAATAGCAGAGCAACTTCCTTGTATAGCGGGTGATGACATTAAACTAGACAGTCAATCTAGCACCTGCTTGTTGGATTCTCAGCAGAGTGCATTCAGTGATCGTGCTACTGAAGTAAATGTTCGGAATCCTCAAAAGCCCCGGTTATTGAGGCTGCGGAGGTTGAAGGACCAAAGTGTGATAATGGACACAGGGAATCCAGCATTGGTTTGCAGTGAGCTGTTGGAGGGTGCAGACAACACCTTCAGCAGAAGTGGAGACCATATGAAAATGAGCAGTTCTTCAGCACTGTTCAAGGAACAGCAAAGCACAGATCTTTTGAATATGGGTGCTGCTGATGGATTTACTTCAAGGCAGTCAACTGCTT
This sequence comes from Sphagnum contortum, assembly GCA_963920785.1. NCBI lineage: Eukaryota > Viridiplantae > Streptophyta > Sphagnopsida > Sphagnales > Sphagnaceae > Sphagnum > Sphagnum contortum. Next base: position 19,582,406 of record OY987278.1, read on the forward strand.
CTGTTGCTGGAGAACTAACTCTAATCCATGATACTGACAATGTCCCAAGCGAAAGGCTAGTTCAGGTTACTGGATCAATTCCTCCTGATATTGACATAGATTGCCCTGTTTGTAGCACCCGTATTACCCAACCATGTAGGGAAGCTTCAGATGTGTCCCATGTACATGCCATTCATCTGGAGCAAGATACCTGTGAATTAATTTCAGTAGTAAATGCCACTACTGGGCAATATGAACAAGGCTCCTTGGCAAGCCAAGAATCTGTAAATTCAGAAGGTCCAGCAGCAAGATATGATCAATTCCCAGATGCTGAAGTGATTGCAAGTGAATTGGTTACTGGGCATCCTACAATGAAGGATTTCTGGGCAAGATTGAAAGCCTCCCAACGAGATTTAAGTCCGCTGCTGACTTCTAGAAGTTGGCATGCACTGGAGAGCTGCAATGTCTTAGATGAACTTGTAACAAGCCTTTCAGCCTGTGATGTTCTTTCCAGCTTACCAGGCCTATCAGAGGATATCCATGTTGACAGTGCAGATAGATGTAAAGACATTGCTTCATTACTAGCACAAATGCAGCTATCGGAAGCCGTGCACCAATTGAACTCTTCATCCAGCTTGCCTTCTGGTTGCTGGCAGCTAGGGTCTTCTTGTGCACAGCAGGATTTGATCAGGTCTTCACTCTTTCTCTTTCCATACCATGATTATCATATCATTAGTGGCTTTGTTTGGTGTGGATGCCACAGCTGGATTGATTAAAGAGTTTATGTGTACAATATTAACCCTCCCTACAAACAATTTCTCCCTACAAACTTTGAAGTCAGAAATACAGCATTATCCTAAAATGTGAACAAGATCAGGCATGCTTGGTGCTGTATAACCTTGGGCTTTTGATAAACCTAGAGGATTCTTTCTTGATATGCTAAATGTATGGATGCTATTGTGCAAGGTTTATGTATCAAACTTCAGTAGCATGCAGGAAGAGCATAATTCTGTGGCTGCTGTTCTTGAGAGGCTAACAATGAATCTGAGCTTGGGTGGGGGGCAGGCAGGAGAGGCAGGCAGCTGTGGAAGAAGTAGTAGAGGCAGTAATGCCACTGCGGAGCATATTGCTAGGTGCAGAGGCTAGGCAGGACTACTGGGGATTTCTTACTCGAATGAGCCAGCTTGAGGATACTCGCCAAATTGCACATGATAAACTTTCTGGCAGCCGGCACAGGTTAGTGTCATTTTGTTGCTGAAAATCTTTCTCCAATTCATGTGAAGATTCTGCCATTTGCCAGGAACAGTTGATCGTCACTGGTTGATTTACCAGCCAATTTTGTCTGTAATTATCAGTGGGTAGTCAGGGCAGCTGTTCGTCACTAATGTTTGTGATGAAGGTGATGGCCTAGTACTTTGAACAATTCTCATAAGGTTATGACCACACCCATTGTTGTATTATCTTCAAAATTGTTGCTGTGAATATTTCTCTTCAATCTCAGAACTATACTCGGTCTATAATTCTCTTCTGTTAGGTTTCTGTACAAGCACGTGAGAAATTAAAGGTCTGTCTTCTCTCTTGGTGAATAATAAAACCTTTTGGCATGTCATTGTCTTATATGTGTTTGTATCTGGAACTGAAGTGCATTTTTTGTTGTACATGCAGCAGTCGTGGGTTTCAGCATTACCTCCGATCACAAGCCCTCTCTGCAGAACATTTTGCTGGTATGCTTGAGCATACAATGTGTGAAAAAATTTCAGCACATGTGACAATGTGATTTCAGGTAATTCCAACATCATCTACTAAACCAATCAGGTCTCTGAGTATGTCAGGTTCACTGGCATGTAGAGATTCATGGTAAATAGGACCATCATCACTGGATCATTTCCGAGACCAATGACCATCCATGTGGGGAAAAAGGTGCCCCATACAAAGAGCATCTCAGGCATGTAGTCTGTCAGGATTGTTAACAGCTTCTTAGGCATGGTTTGTTTCAGGATTATTCTGCGTGGTTTGTTTCTCTTGATGGTCTTGCGAATTATCATCTCTGCCACAGCTATCTGCCAGTTGTACTTTAAGCTAGCAAAGTCACCGGTCACTTCAGAATGTGCAAACCTTGGGGTGAGAGAATTCAAGATTCTAGAAATTTGGATTTTTTGATGGTTTTGTGACATTCACATTGCCATGGAGGCAATGAAACGAAATTCCAAGGGGCATTTTCTATTCAGTTTTAGAACTTGAGGAATGTTCAATTCATTCTTGGAAAACATTACTCTATTTGTTATGTACAAGATGTCTCTTTCTTGTTTCAAGATGTCGTTGTTGTTAGGCTTCAATGGATATTTATCGGCCAAGTTCACAAATAAATGGAATGAATAGAAATGCACCAAGTTGATCAAACCTGAGGAGTGGTCTAACAATGAGTTGATTTGCAGTAGAATTAGAGAAGCAGCTCATTGTGGGAATTGCTCTGCTATCAAATTATCAACTAATAAAAAAGGAAATGTTCTGTGCAGGCCCAAAGAAATGTAGTTTCAAAAATCTAAAGTGCTTAGAAACTCTTTGCTTAGCATTTAGTGCCCGCCATAAAGCAGGCAATGCCAGTATTATGAAAGTGTCTGACTTGTGGTCCATGTAGCTATTGGACTACCAATATTTAAGTTAAAGCCATTTATATGCTCTTTGCACCCCACTTATATTAAGGATGTGGGTGGTGATTGCAGACTAAAATTGCACTTATACAAATGAGGTATGCACTCATATGTGAGTGGCAAACCACTGATAAAAAAAAAATCATTCAACTTATCAAACATAGGTGTTTGGTAATGGGGGTTTAGGGGTGCATTTTTATAAGAAAATTGTCCCATTGATGGAACCAAGTAATTTGTCTAGGGTGTATAGCAGCCCAACAAACAAGGTTATTTCAGCCCACTTTACAAGGAACAATTGTTTGCTGCTAGGTCATTTAAAGCAATGTTTAAACGATTTAGGGTTTTAGATTACAAACAATCTTCCAAGTGCCCCAACAAGGTCTCAACACTTAATACAAATCAAAATCTTTGCATCCCAAAAGATAACAAATAATTGACTCTAGAAACCATGTACATTTGCACAAGGGCATTAGATTCCTAACAAAATTAGAAACTGTAAATCATATTAAAAGGATACACTTAGAAATCAGAAAGCTTCTCAATTTTTCTTAAGCATCATTGCAAGAATGTCCTCACTATCCAAGGTTGTAGAAGATGAGGTCTAGAGTTTCATAGAGTTTATGTTTCCTAGTTTTAAAGTGTTCAAAGGAAGTAGAGATGAGAGTGAAATTATTCTAGAATTATAACAAGGACTAGGACATGTGAAAGAAGCAAACAACTCACAAGATTGTTGCATACAAACAAGTGTCCAAGATCAACCCATAGAAACATCATCTGTAGTAATAGGTGCAAGAATAAGAAAATTTGATGTAGATAAGTTTTACCAAGAAAATTTCAACAAGTATCTATATTATCGTTGGATCCAACAATGTACAATTCCTAGAAGATCAAATAGTTTTAGTTTTCACGGACTTCAGCACGTTGCAAGGCATTGTAGTGTCAAGTACACACCAACAACTTGCATTACAACCATAGATGTCAATTTATAGTGGGGTGACTTTGAAAAATTCTATGCAACGATTTCTTTTAATCCATCTTTGGAAAGTCATGCTCTTGAACATTATGTAGATCTAACCCCATTTACAATATTGGGATTCATAAAGGAGGTTCAAATATATACCTTTTGTAGGACTAAATCAGACCCCCCCAACTTGTTGGAGGCTAGGACTAGGAGGCAAGGGATGAGCACCATGATGTCCATTGTACCTTAAAGGGGATGAAATAACTTGCAGGACCAACATTCCACTTATAGTTCCAGCACCCAAAAAGAAACTAGCAAGAATAAGCAAGGTTCCTAGCTTGACACAACAAGGAAGATGGACATCTGATATCTTGGAAGCTGGAATGGATGCAATGGAAAGAGGACAACTTTCTTTGTGAAAAGCTAACAAGTTTTAACACACATTAGTCACATCCCTTTCAGATCATTTGAATGCAAAAAAAAGATCAAGAAAACAAAGGTCACAGGGTGTGTTCACAAACCAAGAGGTTGAAGCACTTATGGTTTGGATTTTGGGAATGTAAGAATGTGGACTTTCAATCACCTTGCATTAGTTCAAAATGAAAGTAGTAGAACTAACATAAATTAGGCCCACCCCTTTCAAGAATGGAATTCCAAAAAGTTCTTAATATTATTGGTTCAAGCGTCGACATCCAAAGCTAAGTATTTGACTTGTTGAAATATTGGATGTTTACAAAACACATGGTCTCAAAGTCAATCATGCAACATTTTTTACCAAAATCTACAAACACTTTGTACACAACACAAATACAACCTTGATCACATTTGGAATCAAAATGAAACAAGAATCCAAGCAGGGCAATAGTCAAGGGTAAGAGTATTGGTAAGGTTCCAATCAAGTTTACAACACCATTCCAAGGTCCAAGGAATGGTTAATGGTGAATTATGTTGCTAATGTAACAAGAGATTGCTTACCATGTTTTTACATCTTCAAAGGTGAGCAGATTGGGGATGACTACATTAAACTACTCAAGGCAGGTACTGTATGGCATGCAAACCAAGGCATGGATGGACATTTTTTGTCATTTTTCAAAGAGTCAGTTCTTGGTGAAATTTTTCAATCCAATCGACATTTCCTAATTATAGATGGGCATGGATCACATGTTATGTTAAAAATAATTGTACAAGCATAAAATTTGGTTTAGATATGGTCACCTTACCAACTCACACATCTCATGTTCTACAACCCCTATATGTAAGTTGTTTTAAGCCATTTAAAATTATTTTTAGGAAAGAAGGAGACAATGTAATAGTCAATAATAATCATTGTGAGCTAGACAAATGCACATTAGCTAGTTGGGTAGAAAAGACCTTGGACTAATCATTGGCTAAAAAAAATATCAATAATGGATTTAGGACAATAATATTGTTGGACTTACAATTGAAATGTAACAAATTCATCATCTTACAATAGCAACCTAGGAGCCAATATCTTTTGCAATTTTTTTTTCTTTGCCACATTTGTCAGTAAGGAAAACAAGAAGAAAGAACCGTTAATGGACTATAACTAATCATATGTAATGACATAAAATGAATACTCTCACATTTTGCAACAAAAAGCCTTAGTTAAGGAAATAACAGAAGTAATAAGACAACAAAAAAAGAAAGAGAAGGAGGATAATAACGCCTAGTAAGTTGTGGACTCCTTTACTATGGTTGAGATTGCAACTCAAAAATTATTAGACAAATGAGCAAAGGCAACGTTCAATGCAAATTGGTCTGCACCTGTTATAAAAAAATTTGGAAATAGGTTTCATAAGAACTTTACAGTTGGGCTAAAAGCACATCCTTTACTATATAAAGGGGTTAACCTTGGTTATGGAATACAAATTCAAAGGGAGACAAAAGCAAGGGCAATAATTCAAATGAGAATTAAGGGGCATGTTGCAACAAGGGTGCAACAACCCTTCTCCTAATGATTTAGATTGCCATTTAAGAAGGGGGGGAAAGGTCAAACAAGAAGGGGGAACCATAGCTCAAGGATAATCACTAGGAAAAAACAGATCATCAGCAAGGAGGAGGACCACTAAGAAGATGACAATTACCACCAAAAAGGGGAGAACAAAACTAGGAAGAAGGCGACAAAGTTAAAGGAGCTAGATCACCAAGAAGTGGATGACCAAGAGCAGAAAGAGGCAACAAAACTCAAGGAGGAGGATCACCACGGAATGGACAACCAAGGTGGGGGAAAAGGGCAGTAGAGCTCAAGGAGGAGGATCACCAAGAAGGGGACAACCAAAGGGTGGGGGGGGGAAGAGGACGACAAAGCTCAAGGAGAACAACCATTAAGAAAAGGACAACCAAAGGGGGGAAGAGGGCGGTAAGGCTCAAGGAGATGATCTCTAAGAAGGGGATGACCAAGATTAGGAAGAGGGTGGCAAAGCTCAAGGAGGATGATCACCATGAAGCGGACAACCAAGACCACCAAGAAGATGATTACCACGGAAGGGGATGAACCAACTTAGGAAGAGGGCAACAAAGTTCAAGGAAGACAATCACCCAAAAGGGGACAACCGAAACCAAAAAAAAGGCAACAAAAATCAAGGAGGATAATCACTAGGAAGGGGAATACTAAGACTAAGAATAAGATGATTACCACAAAAGGGGATGAACAAGACCAAGAAAAGGGCAATAGAGTTCAAGGAGTTTTATCACTAAAAAGAAAACGAACTCCACCAAGAAGGGGATGAACTATTTTAGGAAAAACGTTGAACATCAATAATTGCTTCATATCATTGCCAAAAGAAGATGAATGGAAAAGGAGTAGGAAATCACCAACGCATAAATTTTTCGTGCAAATCATACCTACACACAAACCACAAGGGGAGTGTGAAATTTCATCCCATGCACCAAACCAAAAAAAAAAGTTTTAGAAAGGGGATGAAAATTGTTGTAAGCATTGAGCAGCCATGCCAAGAAGCGAAGAAGGAGCACACATTCAGTCGAACCAACTTTAGAGAGGATCTTAGTTTGAACCCAAAACCTTAAGAGGCAGCGCCACTTGGTTTTTTATGGTTATTCAAGCATGCCTTTACCCATAATTGTAGATTTTTGTAGTCGTTTTTTTGGGAGATCCAAGCCAATGGATTATTGGAACCATTTTTGCAAAGAGAATAAATTGGTTTCAGTTTCATCTAGTTCATCTATAAGTGAAAGTTCATTCATTTTCCAAATATTAAACATGCAATTATAAGGTGCAAAGTGTTTGTGAATGGGGTTGGCAAATGTTTGTTATGTGTTTTTTCCTTTAGGGAACATATCTTTGTCATATCTCCACCACATTTGGCGATCTAAGTTGTTATAAGTGCGCCTAAAGATGGGGCACATTTTATCTTTAGACCTCATGACCAAAAACATGTTGATTAGTGCCCCACATTAAATTTAATCCTTGTCTATTCAGTTATTGACTGGTCTACCTCCCAAAAAAATGGAGAAAAAGTGGAAATGATAGAAAAACACTATATCTTATTGAAGGATGTTATTAGAAAATAATGTCTTAGTCCCCAAGTTTGCTAGCACTTTGGGAATGGAAATCATTTGAGATTTATGGCAAATTAGTGAGAGAACCAGGGTGGATTAGTGAATTGTAAATCGCTGATTAACAAATTATAATTAACACCATAACTTTAATGGACACTCGGCATCTCACAAACTGCGTTCGTGTATTTTTTGTAAATCAATTCGAGGTCCTGCGAGTAATGGCCTTCTGTCATGGACATCGGATGTTGTAAGAACCTTTCTTGAATCATTAACTTTGTAACTCTTGTAGACTTGCTCCTGTCTTCTTGATGCAAATGTTTTGAGGTTTAGGGTTTTAGTTTTGTAAGCTTTTGGATGGAGTTGTTTAGCTTTTTGCACCATTCCTTCAGAAATTATCCTAGCACCTTCTTTTTGAAAAAATAGATCACTTGCTTAAAATGTGATTGAAACTCAATGCATTACACTATAAGAGAATGTGGTTTTCTCACACAAAAACCCATGGCTCATGACACATGTGAGGTGAACTTTGTGGTTTCATCCATTACAATGTACAATAGATGGTGTTTATTATGGCATATATTACATAAATATGGCAAATTGAGCTTTGGTAATGACACATGCAATACATTGAATCAGAAAACTAAGTCAATGTAGCCTTTTGACAATTTTTTGCCCAAAGAAAAAGACTTGTTAGAATAGTTAGTTAGTTATCCCATTGAACTTCCATTGAAGTTGTTTAGACCACTCCCCAAACTTTTGTCTTTGCTAAAATGTTGTTAGATCTAGAATCTCAATAACGTTATTATGGGGTCATCTCTCAACTCTATTCATGTGGACATGCAAATGAAAGAACAAGAAGTTCTCAGTAGGTCATGACAACATATGTTTCTTTGTCCATTCTGTGATTAGTTATGCCTCTTAGAGTGGTAGCTAACATCGCGAGTCTTACCATTTGTTTCTGCATTTGTAACAGGAACTCAGGATGTAAATTTTTGTACAATTGTTTGGCCTGTTTTTTGAGTGGATTATTATATATCTATCAACATCCATTATTAAGCACTGATGAAGCCAATGAGGAGTGATGGCAAAAGGTGATGGTTTGATATGATGTGAGTGACATTCACAATGCAAGATTATGATCACATTCATTCTTGTATGTTTGCTTTGGTTTGGCTGGAACTAACACATGTATGGGTTACCTTCGAAGTGATTTGTTGCAGAGTCCTCTGTGATCTCTCATATACATCTATGCATATATACATCCAAATACAAAGCACAAGGACATACAGCTGACCCTGATTTGTTATCATCTTACTCTGATGGTTCTTGTACATGCAGCATGATGTGAACTTGAAGATCAAATAGGCATATTGTCCACCACAGGTTATCAAGGGGAACCTATGTTTTCAGTATGACCCGTATATTGTAGTACCATGGTTCTAGGAATTCGAGGTTCTAAGGAGAGAAAAGAATGGGGGCAGCAAGTATGTCCTTCCTTCAATTTTCCTAGCAGATAGGGAAATGGGTCATGTAGAGCCCATCAAGGGACGGTGGACCCTCATGTATCCATAGACTGATAATAGCATGTTCTGCATTTTTGTAATTTGTGCATGAAAGTGTAATGGTGTCATCATTTGCTTAGGATGACCTCTTGAAGGATTACTTTTAGAGGTCATAAGTAGTTAGGCAGGTATTTGTTGGAGTTGTGTGTTGTGGTATTTGAAGGCAAGGTAGATGATCTCATAGGTCCCATGCTATTTTGGGAAGATTTTGGAGGGAAATTTGTACCTCTAAATGACAGAACCTCTGTGTCCATTTTGATAGTCGTTAGAATTGCTCAAATTGTCAAATTTGCCCACGAAGTGTACATGACAATAAAGGAACTGCACAAAGATTATATGGAAGGACTTTTGCACCCTAGTGATTTGCAGCCTGTTTTGTCAAATGCTTTGAACAAGTTTCTGCAGGTAAATGTCCATATCTCTCATCACCTTTCTAGGATAATGACTTGTGGTAATTCCTTTCTTGGAGGCTAAGCAATCTTATTTTTTTAATGGACTTTGGTTGCAGCCTGTTTGAGATCATTTCAAGAATAATGCTGCAAAAAGGGATGTAATTAAGGTAGTTAAGGTACAATAACCTATGTTTCATTTGCCAAAACTGTACCTATTAGTTTTGTAATATTTGTTGTCAAATGATTGATGAATTGCTAGCATAGACTGCTTGTTTGTGGATTATCCTGGGCCTTCCAAGTGTAAGATGGTTGGCATTTTAAATGGTCCACATCATTTGTTGATTGTCGTCAGAAAGGGAAGAGGACAAGAATGCTCTCTGTAGATTCTGATTTATGATTAAGGTCAATCGGTTTTTTTTGTTTGAAGTCAAGGAATAGAACCTATTAATGGACCAAGGAAGTCATTTTTGTCCTAAAAATGTTTATGAGTTTACTTTTGTTGCAATTTTTAGCAGGGACACAAAATTACAAGGTAGAGATGTGTGATATGATTTCAGAAGGTTGCAAACTGTGCTACAAGACATCCAAAAAGAATTGGGCCTTTGCCCATAACATATGAGTTGTTATGCTCTTTCCAACTTTTAGTTCCCTGTTACAATCAAACCCCAAGAGTGATAGTTGGGGCAATTCTCTTTGAAATCTATCTTTCATAATGGTGGCTAGAGCATAAAGGAAGACTACTGAATGTCAGATTGTGTCAGGTCTTCAGCCCCAAATTTTGTTGCATTTCAGATAAGCTAGTGAGGGAGAAACATGATTCACCACTCACTGAATTGTTTATTATGTGAGATGATTCTATGGAACGTAAGAGAGTCAGTGGAAGATATGAGCCATTTGAGAGACATAAAATTAGGCCCAGGAAAAGCATGTTGGGTGTAACCAGATCAACTAAGTTGCACATCTCCGGCCTAGAAGGCCTTAGGGACACATGCTTAATTGGGGAGACCTGTTTAACCCAGCGGCCAGTTGAAGGTATATCCATCACGGGTAAGATATAACATATCCTGGTTGAGGCAGAGTTATACCATATATCAAACTTTTGGCAACATTTCTTCAGAGTTCATAGAGTGATGCTGAGAGCCACAATTTATGTGTTGTAACAAATTTTTTCTTGAAGCTGAATCTGTGCAGAGTTGTGGAATGTGAAACCTATGATACCAGCGGGTTGAAAGGACTTGTCTGTACACTAACAAGCATAGGCAAGGAGTCTGCAAATTCCAGCCAATTTGGTTACACCAAAGGTATGTGATACACAAGAAAGAGTGCATTTTTCATTCATTGGTATTTGCATTTGTTCATGTTGATGCACCACTCAGTGCTTTTGCTATCCCTCACACAACTTCCATCTCACTTGCCAACTGACTGAATTCCTAGTGAAGGTGACAACACAATTCACCTTCTAGTTGCATTTTCAAATAGCCACAAACATACCTGTAAGAACCCCCATTCCTCTGGAGTGGCTCTCATTTGCTCCACATGCTCAAGTTGTTTTTTGCCATGCAACCCAAAGAGGTTGACCATTGGATTGCTCATCCCCCACTAGCAATGGTGCAGTAGTCCTTAATGTTACCCTTGAGCTTCAAGACATCTGGAACTTTCTGAGACCTAGCCAACTGCACGACTAAGTCATAGTTTTTTGTATTCCACAATTTTTTGTAACTGCCATCATGATTGCTGCCTCCTTTCTTCGCTCTCTCTCAAGTTCTCTCAAGGTTTGTAGAATAGTTCTACAAACTTTTGATACTCATTTAGCTTGAACACTAGCTCAGAATATATTGTGCTTGCAGTGTAGTTCTACAAAGTATGAAAACTTCAAACACTATTACACAAACTCTAGCTTTAGTAGAGGTTCTCTCTCACAAGTGTAAGCTTGTAAGTTTGTTGGAGAACATGAGAACTGGATTCAATTGTGAAAAACAAACTTGGGGATGGAGATCCAGAGACTGACCAGTGTGAGATGGTTTATGTAACATGTGAATGTCAGCAAAAGTGCAACATTGCTGCTAGATCTAGTGATGGCTAGCAGTTGAACGGCTCCTCTACATTTGATCAACATAACATCACAAGTGTAACTTCTTGTTTAGTTTGCAATCGAGGGTTTTTCTAACTTTGCTTGATTTCCAACTTTCTATGCTTTGTAGTGATCAGGTAGTTGAATGCATATAAATGAATCTCTTCTAGTGTAATTTTTACACTTCTGAATACACTGGAGTCATGCTTAATGAGGTGAATGGAAATGGCTAGTTTTCATTGGTTGCAAACTTACCAGCTTTTTTCTGTAAGCTTTGATCTCAAGTGCTTTGAATGTTTACAAGTTGGTTTTTGCTATCATTAAATGTGATCATCTTTTTGGAACACTTCTAGCTGAGCTTTGGGAATTCAATGATTTTGTGGATATAACCTTTGTGGAAAGTGCTCCACACTTTGGCAATTTGCAAAGTCCAAGACATAATTAGCCAAGTTGTGAAGGTGAGCTTTGGTGAACATGCTTTGGCAGAATCCTCTGATAAGGGGAGGAAAGTTCAATACTTAACTTGTTTGGGTACTCTGTGGGTTCAGAGGTCCAGAGGCAACTGCATGCATTCTAGAGTAGCCAAGCAATCATGATTTGCTGGGTTAAGTGCCTTGCTTCATCAAGAAGAAAAACAAAAGGTTTGCCATCTAAAAGCTACTCCAATTGTCTCCCCACCCTTAGGGCTATTGTCACCTGTTTGTAACAAGCTGATCATAATGGCTCTGCTCTTTATGGCAAGTTCAAACACACAATTATAAAAGTTCAGGGGTATAAGAGTTGACAGGTTCAAAAAAAAAAGAAGGAGAGTTGATGGGTTCAAACAAAATCACAAAAGATTATGGTAATTTGATTGTAAAATGACAATGGATTTTGATTATCTATTTGATGGAAACAATGGGTTCATTGCATAATCATTCCATCCTTTATGGCATGTTGAAACAGAATCTGGGGAGATGCTGAAACTATGTGACATGGTTAAGTGATTTAGGTTTGAAATTGTTTATAAGATTTGTATGGATTCTAGACAACTTTATTTTCTTCTTATGTGCATCCATAACCTCACCCTATGTGGCCTCTCATCTCTAGAAACTAGTTCAACTGTGCCTATGCAGTTTATTTGTAATTGGAACTAGGTGTGTTGGTTGTTACCTGCAAGGATTTTTCGCTCTAGATTTAAGTACACAACTTCACACCATAAAGTTGAAGGTATGCATCACGTGACCAGATTCTAAGAAACTATTTCATTATATTGATCCCTGGAGGTGCGTGTTGCACATGACACTGTTTCTTTTGTCTAGTCACATGATTCATACCTTCAGTACGCATGGTGCCACTCTTCAATCAAAGGTTCTTACAATCCTCTTTACTGAATAAACAAATTAAATATTGGGAGTCATTAATAGACCTCTAGTTTGAATTAAAGGTTGTTACAGAGGGAATAGTTGAACTTTTTGTTGAAGCCACAACTATGCCAAGAAGTACAGTGATCAAGATATGTAATTTTCATGTTAGAAGTTTGAAGGGGGTCTTAATTAAGAAGAAACATCCAAAATTCCTTGTGTTGAATTGTGAATGTCGACTTCATTATTTCCACAGAAGGAAGCATTTGAAGACCTTGGCCAATGTCAATGATAAAACTTCATTTCCCACCTATGATGATTTTATGCAGCTTATTTAAAATTGAATGGTTGGGATAGTTGAATGGGGGAAGAGATGGTGGAGTCCAAAGTATGCATGGGAACCTGGAACAAAGAACTTAGCCAAAGTTGGGGTGGGTAATAAGAAAAGCCCTATTGCTGCTTATTAGAGACCATCAATATTGTAACTCATTTGAGTGGTGGGAGGGTTGCAACATGAGGTTTCTTGGCTGATCTCCCACTCCTCATATATTTTTTCAACTATCAGTGTCAATTTCAGAGTAAAGTCGGTTTAGGCACAACTCACATGGGAGGGTCACATGGAAATTGCAAAGGGTGTGATATAGGAATCATGGAATTATGCAGGAACGTAACTAGAGTTCATGTAATAAAAAGATATATGAAATCTGTGGGTACTTCATGTCTGAAATTGTGTACCAGTTTCCCAGGGATTTGCAACTCTTGAATAGAGTTGGGCAAATTGTAGAAGATGGGATTCTAGAGAAATAAGACTGCAGAACAACATCAACATTAAAAATCAATTACTTCTCTCTCAGCCCAAAATTTTCCAGAACCTCCTTCTGGAGAATGGAGTGCTAACCATACTGGGGTATCAGCACCTACTTCAACACTCTTCCCTCCGCTGGTATTGACACTTGTGGAGACATAACCAGGGCAGCAGCTAAAGATATTGATCTTTTTTCCACTTCCAGGTTGGGAAACAAAAATGTTATGTAGGACACTCACAAAAGCAATGACTGCAGTTTTGGAAACTGCATAAGTCTCAAATGGCCTTCCCCACTTTGGCCCTGGGCGTGAACTTGTGTTAACCCAATCCCCTTCTTTGAGAGACCCATTTGCAATGTCCTTCAAGTAGTGATTTGCAAAATTGTCAACAGCGTCTTCCGTAAGGTGCTCCCTATCAGAGAAAATTTTAACGTAATCCTTGCTTTCTAGGCACTGAAGTTTGGCACACATACAACCACATATAAAACATAATCAGAAAATGCACATTGCTGGATGTGGGAGTCAACCTCTAGTTAGAAAATGTGAATCAAACAATCTGCTTGTCACTCCATGCCTTCCATCAATAGGACTTTTCTTGCTTATTAGTTTGCTTAGAATGGCATGGATGCTTGACTCAATTGATGGAAATTTTTCACATTCTAATGACCCATAAGAATTCACAATGCTTTTTAGATTCTACCTAGACATGGGATTTCAAATTTAGAAAGTTTGATTCTCCCTCTAGACCTATCCATTTGGAAAAGAGCTAAAGATTTCATTCAAGTGCACAAAAGAGGATCATTGAGGGGTTGTTGTGGAACAAGGATACCCAAGCACGTTACCTTGAGTTGGCCAGACTTAGATGCCACAACAATGACTCGAGCACCACCAGGTGTATCATCACGTAGAAGAGGAAGTAGAGCTTTTGTGACATTTTTGACACCGAAATAATTTGTGTCGAATACAGCTTTCACAGTCTCAAAGGTCGTGTCAATTCCAACGAGTAGAATGCCTGCATTATTGATCTGGAGTAGCAAATACAACATCAGTAAGTCATCAATTTTCAGTTTTCTGCTTGAACCTTTTACAGTTTGAGGTCACTAACTTATGCTTTAACTTTCACAACCAACTTTGACTAATTTAATTTGTTCAATCTCCGAAATGTTTTACTTAGCACACAACAAAAGCAAAATGTTTGAAGAGTTTGTATGCGTCACATGTCCTTACAAGAATGTCAATGCCTCCATAAGTCTCGCGCAGCCAGTTTGCAAGTGCTAGTATGGACTCTTGGCTAGTAACATCAAGAGGATGGAAATTCACATTGTGAAGCCCTTGGCTTTTCAAAGATTCAAGGGCCTCTTCACCACGGGTTGCATCGCGAGCTGTAAGCACAACGGTAATACCCTCCTTTGCCAATTGGCGGACAATTTCGAAGCCTATCCCTCTGTTGGCTCCTGTCACCACTGCCACAGTGTCTTTGGACCACCACCTGAAACACTTCCGAGAGAGCACACAACTAAGAGAACATGTCCAAGAAAAAAACGAGGCTGTCGATTGCAGAAGCGAAGATCACACCCTTTGAAAAATTCTTCATGAGTACTGAGGACCTCTCAATATACCTTCCCTCTCAGCTTCTTTCGCCATGTTGTGTAGCTGAAATTTGGTCACGTTCCTGGATTCTTGAAACCGGACTACTGTAAATGTCTTCAAATGGATCCGCCCCGTGGTAAAACTATGGAAAATTTACGTCTGTTTGCACATAGAACAAGTTCCTTACGAAACTCTTCCTCACAAACTCTATTGTTGACACCGGATTTTTTTCCGTTTACTTGACCGCTCTCTGTTAATCGTTCGTGATCACCCTGAAGAACACTAAATAGATCGACACGTCTTCAAACCTCTGCAAATGAGGACAAGCCAGACACATTCTTTTGCAGATCACGTTGTCGTGCACATTTATATACCTGTGCACATTTATATAACTTTCCGATCACATGAAATTGCATTCTCCAATGCGGTCAAACCTGTTTTTCCCGTCGATCGACGCGTTTCAAAACGTCCAAATGACGAGATGCTCACGTTGTCGTGCACATTTATCTACTTGTGCACATTTATATAACTTTCGATCACATGAAATTGCATTCTCCAATGCGGTGAAATCTATTTTTCCCGTCGATCGACGCGTTTCCAAACGTCCAAATGACGAGAGGCTTGAAACTTCACTTGAACTTTGCGATCACATGAAATTAAAATAAAATACATACTTCAATTTTGGTGGATATTTTTAGTCAAAGACATTTTTTCCACAAGATCCTTGTTTCTAGGAATAGATGACAACAAAAGAAACAAAAGAAGTGTTTGAACTACCCACTAGACATGTTAGTAACTAAATCCATGACAATGCAAGGATGAAAGCAAAACCACTAACCTCAACAAGGCCTTCAATCATAAGGCGAAGTGGATGTGTTCCATCCCCAACTGAAAGTTGTAAACCATGAGATGGCATTCCCAAGACCATTTGTAGCTTATGATAATCCTCTTTCATGAGGTCTACATGCAGATGCCCTTGGCAATAGAGATTGTTGAAAGTGAATTGTGGGTGATGACTGAGAATCTGTGAATGGAACAATTAGCAAATGTGCTTACAAGAATGTCAATCCCTCCATAGGTCTTGTGCAGCCATTCTGCAAGTGCTAGTATGGACTCTTGGCTAGCAACATCAAGAGGATGGAAATTCACATTGTGAAGCCCTTGACTTTTCAAAGATTCAAGGGCCTCTTTACCACGGGTTGCATCGCGAGCTGTAAGCACAACGGTAATACCCTCCTTGGCCAATTGGCGGACAATCGCCAAGCCTATCCCTTTGTCGGCTCCTGTCACCACTGCCGCAGTGTCTTTGGACCACCACCTAAAACCATCTCACTTTCAAAAATGCTTCAGAGAGAGCACACAACTAAGAGAACATATCCAAGAAAAGGCTGGCAATTGCGGAAGGGAAGATAACACCCTCAGTACTCAATACTTATGAACATTTCAGATCTGACAAAAATGCAGCAAGAACCAGTCAGCAAAAAAGGAATCCCCCTGAAAACAATAACATGGAGAAACAACAAAAATATTTTGCAAATCAGCCAGCCAGATCTTCCAATTAACGTTCAGAGAAAGAGTGACTCCTTAGGAGAGGCTAATTTCATGTTTGTAATGCACATACTTGAAAACAAATATGGCTTGAAAACAAATATGGTGGCTATAAACCTTTTGAGGGTGGGTTAATTAGAGACTCAAGATAAACAATATGCAAATAAAAAGAGTGTTTGAATATGGGGTTTGGGCTCGCATTAAAGGGCATGAAACTATTCGTTAATAAATCCTAACAAGGACACAATTCACAAGGATCAACAAAGGACATCCTATTTTGGTAGCACATTTATTAATCCTCAAAGATTCTTACTATGCATAAGAACTTTACATTCCTTCCAAGAAAAAAATGAGGACAAGTCAAAATTTAAAGTTAATCAAGGTTTATCATTTTCTACTTTTGATCTGAGCTTCAAATATGTCCTCTCTATGAACTAGGGTAGAAGAATAGTTCCAACTTTGTTAAAATTTCTATTAGTGATAGTACAACATGTAGAGAACGATAGTCCAATACGTCATGGAACATCCCAATGAACTCCCTTTTAACTACCTAAATGGAAAATCCAAGATGGGGCTAAGAGGTGTATTTACAAAAGAAGAGGATGTAGCAATGATTGCATGGATATTAGCAATGCAAGAGTGTGGATTGTCCATTATTTTACAATAATTGAAGATGAAAGTTGAATAATAACATAAATAAAGGTTACACCGTCTTGAAATGGAATACCAAGTAATAATTAGTGGGCCTAATTCAAACACAAACATCTAGAAATTAACATACGACAAGAAGAAGAACTACAAGTTTGTAAAGCACAAAATGACACCCAATTCTGCAACTCTTTCACTAGAATAAAATTAAAAAAAAAACAATTACCATTTGCAACTATATTCTAATTATAGAAGACATTTGCTAATAAAAAATATTTAATTGCATTAAACAAGTTGCATAAAATATTAGTTGCAAGTGTGGATGAAGTCAACAAACAACAAAATATTTCACCATTCATATATTATTAGATGCCATCTATATTACCATAACAATCAACAATTTACAGAATGACATGTGGCAAATGAAAAAATGTTTGAAAAGTTTGTTCTAAAAATAGATGGTGGATATTCATCATCTATTTTTAATGGTTTTAGATTGTGACACTTGGCATAATACCCACATGTCACATGGCATTTTTGAAGTTTGGTCGAAACAAATTAAAATCAATATTTAGGTGGATAGGTGGGATTAGGTAGGTAGGTAGGTTAGATTAGGTAGTTAGTTAGCTAGGTTAAGTGGGACTAAATAGGTAGGTAGGTAGATAAGTAGGTAAAAATTTTCAATTTTTTTCTAGGTTTAACCTTTAAGGTTAGACTCCTTAAAAGGTTAAGCTCCTTTGATTGGCTCATTCTAATTTTCATGTGTTTTTTATGTGAAAGTGTAGGACAAAGCCTTTTCATTATATAGTTTTTAAAATGGAAGTGGAGGGAAAAACATATGAGATAAAAATTAAAGTTTCAACTTAGTTGAAAACTAAATTGCAATTAAAAAGTTTATGTCATATCTTTTGTCCTCTTTTAAAATTTTATAAGCTATATAATTAAGTAGATAAATAATAAACTAAATATTTAATAAGTTAAATAATTATTAATCATTACATATATTGTAATCAATTAACTAATTCATTTAGTTTCTTAATTCACAATTCATATATAGAAAATAAAATGATTGAAATACTAAGTAATTAACCAAATTATAACTTATAAGTTTTCATTAATAGTTTAAAAGTTTTTAAATGAAATATTAAAATATTAAATAAATATTGATTAATTAACCAATTTTTTAGTTATGAGTTATTAAATAATAGTTTCATAAATAGTAAATATATCAAGAATTAATTTTTATTATATAAATATGAATTAATTTAATTAGCTTAATAGTTGTACATTTTCATAATGGTTGTTAAATAATCAAATAAATAACTAATATATTAAATAATATCGAAATACTAATTACAAATACTAAATTTGAGTTAGTAGTTATCAATTAATTAAAAATAACAAAAAATAATTAATAAGTAGATAGCTTAGGCTAAGTAGGTAGATAACCTAGGCTTGATACATAGGTTAACATATAATTAGAACATAGGTTGATAGGTTAGGTTAGGTAGGTAAAGAAACATGTATATAAGTAGGTAGGTAGTTTTGCTTAAATACAATTTTATAAATAGAACAATGACAACATAGCCCCATTATACCCCTAATAGAACATAACAAAAGTGCACATACCTTTCAAAAGTTTCTTAATACACATATGTATACCACTAGGGGCTATTTTGACACCCTCGTGGTGCGATTGAGTTTGGTTCCATTTGCAATGGGACATATGGGCGTGATTATGGATGGAATTTTTTTAAATTTGTAAGATGAAAAAATAATTAGTTGTAAATGCAATTGTAGCATTGTTGCAAGAATCGTCAAAGGTGCAAAATAGTTACAAAAACAATTAGAGCTAGTTGCAAATGACAATTAGTTGCATATAGGTGCAAATGCATTGGTTGCATTTTGGCGGATTTATTTTAATGTTTCACTAACTTATAATCAATATACATCCAACATAATTATAATTTTAATCATATATGGAACTTTGATGAAACATGGATTCAAGCTAGGAGATAGTGTGGAATAAGAGGTGAACAATTTTTTTG
The DNA here is from genome assembly GCA_963920785.1 of Sphagnum contortum. Taxonomy (NCBI): domain Eukaryota; kingdom Viridiplantae; phylum Streptophyta; class Sphagnopsida; order Sphagnales; family Sphagnaceae; genus Sphagnum; species Sphagnum contortum. Next base: position 19,601,543 of record OY987278.1, read on the forward strand.
GCTAGGATCGAAAGGATCTAATGCAATTTATAGCACCATCCCAAAATCTCAAGAATGGTTAAATGTAAACTATGTAATGAATGATGCCAAGGGTGTTTTACATGGTTTCTACATTTTAAGAGGTGAAAAACTAAGGGATGACTACTTAAGGCTCTGCAAACCAAATATTTGTATGGTAATGTAGAAAAGAGAACGGATGACTATTTTCTTGTTTAAAGAATCTATGGCTTTTTTTAGTAAGTCATTCCAACTGGAGTGTCCTTCAACAATTGAGACTTGTTAATTTTAGATGGACATGGCAACCATGTTACTTTAGAAGCAATAGAATTGGTAAAAGAATTTGGGTTTAGACTAAACAAGCCATCATGCGCTGCCATGCATACAATCCATTCTTTTTAGTCAAGTTTTACCCTCCAAGATTTGAAGGAATGTATCTTCCTCATTTTTGACTGGTTTTGAGCAATTTAAACAAGCATCGGTGCACTTTCTAGTGGGCTACATTTTATCTTGAGAATGCAACTGGAAAGGAGGCAAATTGAATGAGACAAAGGTGACTGAGACACTATGTGTTCAGTTGTCAACCTATTTACCCTACATATTTTCAATGCAACTCCAACCCTCCAATGGAAAACACATGTTCATGCAAGAAGAAACAAGGCCCTCTGTCAATAAGTTTCAATTAGGCTGCTGTGATCAGTGTGGTGTGATCACAACAACCTAATGTAGAGAGACCCTTACACCTACATACACCTAAGCCTACATGAACCTAGGCCTACTTAGACCTACATTGTCTTAAGCATACTTACAACTACCTACAATTAAGAAGGTGTAAGTATGCCTCTTGTCGACATAGGATGCATCTTCCTGCAATGGCCTCATAGTTTATGTAAATTTAGATTTAAAATAAAAATTGCCTTGTACTTTGTGATGAATAAGGCTCCAGGGTGGGGGTGGTTTCCAAAATGCAGTGCCCTAGTTGACCACTGAATTGTCTTGGGCCCTCTTATCTCCGGACTGCTTCCCACCTTGGGGCCTTACCTTACATAAACATATCGAGGCTATGGATCATCAGCTTCATCTTTTGGTTGACCTGGGAACTGTTCATGGATGTGCTTGGATGATGGATGGATATATATAATTCCCCGTTGCTGATGATTCTTTTTTGTTTTGGTCCTTCCCATAAGGGAGAGAGTATCGAATCCTCTTTACTCAGGTATCTTACCGATCCCACTTTGCCACATCGCCAAGTATACATTGCTATAATTCAGCTATTTTGCCAAGTTGACTTGACTTCATTGCTAAGTTTGCTTTGCCAAATCCCACATTGCCAGGGCAACATTGCCCAATTGCGAAGTCCACTTCAGCCTGTGGATTGCCTGAATTAGCTTCAAGGTGCCCACAATTTTTTCAATTTCTGGGCTGCCCAATTCCTGAATATTTTTTTTCCTGGTCTGCCAAAACATCTGCCCAAAAAAATTAGACTGCCCATAATCTTGAAATGTTTTTCACAGGCTGCCTAGGGCACCCCCTCCAGTCTCAGCCTCCTTTTTCCTTCCTTCTCTCTCTTTTAATTTCTTTTGGTTCTACCATCTTTGAAGGCTGAGAAGAGGCCTTTCAAAAATTTAAGCTAGCCAACCAATTTGGATGTTTTAATAATACCCATATACATAGATACCAAGATTTAAACAATGTACTTGATAATCCTCCTGAATCCCAAAAGCAATGCACCATTAGCAACCTGATTATTAACATACACAAACTTTGTATCTCCTTTGAATCCTATAAAAAATTGTAAACTCAAGGTACTTAACAAGTACTTGCTAAAACATACTAAAATTTTGTTAGATGGAATTGAAAACATACATCCATTCATACTTGCTAGTTGCCCTAAAAAAGTATGAGGAATAAAGATATTTGATAAGGGGGAATGTCATCCATGTGATCAAGTAACTTGATTTGATCCAACAATCGCAAATAAGCCAATCACCAGTCAATAACGTTATCATCGTATGTCTAGAAGCATAGATAAAAATAGATCAAGGAAGACCTAATTGCAAAAATCTAGGAAAAGCACATGTGGCAAAACTTAATGAGTTTGGTGACCATACTACTAGAAAGATGAATTATAGGTTGACCGAATTAAACATATTCATCTATAAATAGGATTCTTATCGAAATGAAAGCACACCATGTCAATCTTGTGTATTATTCCTCATTATTCAAAATAGATCATTCTTTATTCATATCTTTTTTTGTCTTTACCTTTCTTCATGGGTGAATCATCAGTTCACGGTTCACACTATATAGTCATAGGAAGCTTTTGGCTTGTTAAAGTCTTACTCATCAATTGGGGTGATAATATGTACATAGGTTTTTCATAGTTTAATCTTTGAAAAATTCTTCACAACCTTCATTATATGGTCCTCTGAAGACTAGTATAATGAAATTTTTTCTTAAAGTTTGGTTCCACAATTCATACCTTTAGTACAAATGGTCTCCCCCTTTCAATCAAGCCTTCTTTTGCAATTCCAATAGATATAAATAAAACATCAGGATTCATGCTAACATATCTCTCTAGTTTGAATTCAAGTTTGTGAAAGAGGGAATAATTGAACATTATGTTGAATCTCTAAGCTATGCCAAGAAGTATAGTGATCAAGATATGAAATTGTCACACTAGAAATTTGAATAGGGTGTGAAATGAACAATAAATTCCAAATCCACATGTTGAAATGTGAATGTGATTTTTATTATTCCCACACATTAAGGGCATTTGAAGACCTTGGCTAATCTCCATGATATAACTTAATTTTCCACCTATGTTGATTTTATGCAGTTTGTATGTAAAATTGAATAATTCGGAACGTTAAATATGGGAAGAGACTGCATTTTCTGAGGCATGCACTCAAACCCCAAAATAAGAACTTACCCAAAGTTGGTGCTAATAATAGAATTCCCTCTTCATGTTTATTAAAGACCATCAATATTGTACCTTACTTGAGTGGTAAGATGGCTGTGCAACCTTTCATCAATATTGTACTTCATTTGAGTGGTGTGACATCGTTACAAGTTGCAATGCGAGGTTTCTTGGTTGGTCTCCCAATCCTAATGAATTTTTTTTCCAACTAAAAGTGTCAACTTCAGAATTTACAAGCACATTACATATCCACCTCAATTTAGCCAGAACACAAATGGGAAGCTCATATAGTAATTGCAAAAGGTGTGATTAAGATTATGTGGAAACATTATATAAAGTTCATGTAGGAAAAAGACATACATGGAATATGTGGGAACATCATCACTTTATTTTCCTTTATGTACAAAATTCTATATCAGTTTCCAATATATTTGCAACTCCTAAATAGAGTTGGGAAATCATAGGAGATTGGGATGGGGTGACTAGAGGAAATGGGACCCCAAAACAACATTGACATTAAAAGTCAAGTACTTCTCTCTCCTTCCAAAATTTCCCAGAACCTCCTTCTGGAGAATGGAGTGCTAACCATACTGGGGTATCAGCACCTTCTTCAACTGTTTTCACTCCTGTATTCTCATTGATATCTGTGGCAACATGACCAGGGCAACAGCTGAACACATTGATCTTTTTTTCTCTTCCAGGTTGGGCAACAAGAATGTTATGTAAGGCACCCACATAAGCATTAACTGCAACTTTGGAAACTGTATAATCCTCTGCACACCTTCCATGTCGTGAATTGACCCAATCGCTCCAAATGGGCCAATCCCTTTCTTTTTGAGACCCATTTGCAACATCCTTCAAGTAGTGATTTGCAAAACTATCAACGAAGTCTTCAGTAAGGTGCTCCCTGTCAGTGAGAGTTTTAACATAATCCTTGCTTTCTAGGTGCTGAAGTTTGGCACACACACACAACAACATACATCACACATAATCAGAATATGCACATCCCTGGATGTGGGGGTCAACTTATAGTTTAGGAATTATGAATCTAACAATCAGCTTGTCACACCATGACTTTCATCAATGTGACTTCTTTTGCTTATTGGTTTGCTCAAAATGGCATGGATACCCAATTCAATTAATAGTAATTTTCATAGTCTAGTGATCCATTTAAGCATTCACAATGTTTTTGAGATTCTACCTAGATATGGCTCCCCAAAAAACAGAAAACTTAATTCTCCTTGCAAACCTATCCACGTGGAGTAGAGCCAAACATTTCATTCAAGTGCAGAAAAGACGACCATTCATGAGTGGTTGTGGAGTAGGCACACCCAAGCAAATTACCTTGAGTTGGCCACCAGTAGATGCCACAACAACAACTCGAGCACCACCAGGTGTATTATCACGGAGAAGAGGAAGTAGAGCTTTTGTGACATTTTTGACACCAAAATAATTTGTGTCCAATACAAGTTTCACATTCTCAAAGATTGTGTCCTTATGAAGGCTTGAAATTCCTGCATTATTGATCTAGAGTAGGAAATAGAACATCAATAACCCATCAACTTGAAGTTTTCCAATTGAATCCTTTTAAAGTTTCAGTCATTAACATATGCTTCAACTTTCACAAACAACTTTATTTGATTTAATTTGTTGAAACTCAAAAAAATTGTTTCACTTAGCACAGGACAAAAGCAAAATGTTTGAGGAGTTTGTATGATTCAAATTTGCTTACAAGAATGTCAATGCCTCCATAGATCTTGTGCAGCCATTCTGCAAGTTTCAGTACGGACTCTTGGCTCACAACATCAAGAGGATGAAAATTCACATTGTGAAGCTCTTGACGTTTCAAAGATTCAAGGGCCTCTTTACCATGGGTTTCATCACGAGCTGTAAGCACAACAGTAATACCCTCCTTCGCCAATTGGCGGACAATCTCCAAGCCTATCCCTTTGTTTGCTCCTGTCACCACTGCCACTGTGTCTTTGGACCACCACCTGTAACCATCTCACTTTCAAAATGCTTCCAGAGAGAGCACACAACTAAGAGAACATATCCAAGACAAAATTGAGACTGTCAAATCACACCCTCAGTACTCAATACTTATGAACATTTCAGATCTGACAAAAATGCAGCAAGAACCAGTCAGCGTGAAAAAGGAATCCCCTTGAAAACAATGACAGGGAGAAACAACAAAAATATTTGCATATCAGCCAGCAGATCTTCCAATTAACGTTGAGAGAAAGAGTGACTCCTTAGGAGAGGCTAATTTCATGTTTGTTACCACTTATCACATCATAGCTTAGGTTATACTATTTTATAGAAATTCAGGAACTGACCATTTCAATTGATCTGGAAGAACAATAAGGCCAAGGGAAAAGATCCTGAAGGAGGCTTATGCATACTAATACATCCAACGCAAATGTAGGTTGCATTCATGGCAAACAAGGAAAACCTTGTCTAAGCTGTAGTCGTGACCAAAAACGCTTGAGCCGAGCACAAGAGACAGGAGGAGACCTATACTGATACGAAACAACTTTCACAATATGTCCTCAGTATTGAAAGTAGAGCGACAGGCCTACAATAATGAAGAGATGTGAAAAAAATTGGGTATTCCAAAATTTAGAATGCAAAAGGTTACGGCAGATTTCCCTCAACAGCTTTGTGATCAAATTGCACAACTTGAATGTGTGGTATCCCCAAGATATAACCCAAGCATCTGGTTGCTAGGTTGCGATAGAAAGGAGGAGATAAGGACACAACACCCAGGTACCTCTCAGCTTCTTTACCCATGTTGTGTAGCTGAAATTTTTTCACGTTTGCCTGTTCAAACCGGACGACTAGAAAATGTCTTCCAGGAAAGACCACTACTCCAGAGCTTCACCAACTTCCTTTTGCAAATAAAACGAGTTCCTCCCCAAACTTTTTAGAGAAATGTTGGCCCCGGACAATACATTAACGCGTGTTCAGCGTCGAATCAGAGGAGACAGGCACATTCTTTTCCAAATTACAGTGCTCTGGACATTTGCAAAATTCTGCAGTGCACCGCACACCAGAGTAAAAATACAGATTAGGTTGAGACTTCAGTTGAACTTTCGCATCACATGTAACGAAGCAACGCAGGAAACTTCCACGGAAGGACAAGTCATGCACGATATTATTTTTCCAGATGAATTCTCAATGCAGTAATAAGTACCCCCAGTTTACATAATATACTAATGGTAGTATATTGTGACTCGCACTAATTAGTTGGTTGGGCCTCCAAAGTTTAATTCTCTTTCTTTTGCCATCAGCATCAAGGTTTTTTTTCAATTTTTTGATGTAGCTAAAGTGTCTTCATCCATAAGATGATTTAGCCAGATTTGGTTACAGACTAAATATGAAAGCAGGAAAAAAAAAACAGGATCCTTCTTTATTCTTGGCTACCTCGAGGAACTTATCATAAAAATCTGATGATCTGGAACTTTTTTATTGGTAATCTGACAAATTTGGGTCATTGTTTCTGCTGAAAATCCTGCCTATAGGTCGAAATCATATTTTTCAGGTCGAAATTTGGCAATATGTCACCAAGAAGAAAACACACTGATCAATATCTTTGTTTAGCTCGGCACAAATTTTTTAAATTAAGATTTGAACATTCCTGAAACAAATATGATATGTTGTAATCTCATCCTTTGGGGTCCTTTGTATAGGTTACAAGAGTAAAACTGAGGGCACAGGATATGGCATAAAGTGAGAGCTATTGGGAACAAGTTGGGGAACACATTGGAAACTTGAGGAACATATTGAAAACTTGCAAATTTGATGAAAACAGACTGAAAATTTCATGGGAACAAATTGGGAACAGAAAAAATCCAACACCCCAACCCTCCCTCAAAAGGAAAAAAACCTGGGACCACTGGGTGAATGCTGCCTCACATCATTGGCTCCAAGAAATATCCTTGCCAACCGGCGGTCTCTGCCGTCGTTGGCGTACACTAGGTGATGGCACGAGCCAGAACTGCGGGTGATTTTAATGTACGTTTGCAGTGTGTACCACACACCAAACACAGTTAGAAACTTCCAGTGAACTTTCGCAACACAAAGAAGTGCACAGAAGCACTGTGAGAAATTCCACATGGAAGCACACAGAAGCACTATGAGAAATTCCTTGTGTATCTGGAGGGCACCGTACACGAATTAAGAATGACACCTGAAAAGCATTAATCAAACTTTGCCCTTATTAGAAAATGACATTGTTTTTTTTCCTCATCTAAATGTGTTTGATTAAGTAGGGTTAACATGGCCCGGACCAAACATCACCTGGTGATCGAACATCACTCTTGTGCATACAAGCGCCAATGAATGGTTGCAGTCCTTTGTGCAAGCATTTGAATGCAACCCTATGATCAAATGCCCAGTCTTGAAAAATGTGTTTTGTTTTTTTATATTATTTTTTATTTTTTATTTTTTTGGTGCAGTTATGGGCATGGAAATATTTCAAAAAAAAGGGCACTATGTTATATGTCATCATGTTTGGTTATGGGAGATCACTACATTGTAACACACATACTTGAAACCAAATATGATGAAACTTTTAAGGGTGGGTTTAATAGAGAACCAAGATAAACAAAATGCAAATAAAAAAGAGAGTGTGGGTTATGGGGTTATAGTTCCCATTAATGAGTATGAAACTGTTCAAAAATAAACTTTAAAACCCTAACAAAGATAGAATGCACAAGAATTAACAATGAACATCTTCTCTTGGCAACACATTTTTTAATCGTCTAAAGAGAGTCCCAAAAGATTCCTACTATGCATAAAACCTTTGCATTCCTTCTCCAAAAAAAAAACACAAAGGACAAATCAAAGTTTAAACTTCAGCAATATTTACATGACCATTCTCTACTTTTAATCTGAGCTTCAAATATGTCTTCTCTATGAGCTAGGGTAGAATAATAGTTCCAACTTTGCTTTAAAATCCTAAGTCTTAATACTATAACACAAAAAAATTATGATCTATCTGTGATAGTAAAACATGTAGAGAATGACAATCCAAGTTTGAGAATTTACTTGCAAAAAACAAATAAAACAAATAAAAGCATGAAAAACAAGCCACTAAAAAACAAACAATGAAGACACCATTAACATGCAATTAAAATATAAGACAATAAACTAAAAAAGCATAGTCTGCCATGAATTGGCTAGCGCTAGCAACCAAGGTGCACTAGTTGTGATGTGTAAAAGAGATGAGGAATGCTTCCCAAGCGATGCAGAACCCTAGAGAATCACAATGGCCTATGCACGCTGATTAACATTAAATAAATGAAAGGTTTAGTAAAATAAACAATCTATTTGCCCTTCCATTCCATTAAAAAAATTTGACCCCTCTTAGAGACCTCTTAGACGGTTTTGTAACATGTACCAGTGATCCAATTAATAAAAAGAAAATCCCTTTCCAAACATTTAATTTGCCTCCAAATACAAGGTCTGGGATTCCAGCCCCCAACTGCAATTCTAACATTAATTCACTGAGAAGTACAATAAAAAAGAAATATAGAAGGGTCTCACCATTCCATGAAAAATTACCCCATCTGTGGGGCATATTTTGGCATGTGGCAATATTCCATAGGTTATGTAAGAAAAAATAGCCCCTTCCAACCACACTCTTGCCTCCAAATAACAAGTACATTTGTTGGGAATCCATGCCCTTCATTGTAGAATTATTATTAAGTAAATGGAAGGTACAATGTACTGTACAAACTATTTGCCCTTCCATCTCATTATAATTGACCCCTGTGGTGAGGTTTTGTAATAGGTGTCATTGGTCCACATGCCAATCAATAAAAGGAAAACCCCTTTCCAAACTCTTAATTTTCCTCCAAATACAAGGTTTGGGAATCCAACCTCCAAATGCAAATCTAGCATTGATTCAATAACAAGTATAGTGACCTAAGCATTCTAACTATGTCAACGTTCCATTAAAAAAATTACCTTTTCTACGGGTTTTCAGGGGTATGCGGCAATTTGTCATAGGCCATGTATTAAAAACAAATCCTTCCAAACAGTTTCCCCTTCAAAAACATTTCGGAATCCATCCCCCAATAGTAAGGTCTAGTGTTAATTGAATGGGGCACAGTAAAATATGTTTCAAGATCTGAAAAATGCATGTGGCTACGTTCTCATATGTTTGTTCTTTTATAATATATCAATCACAGTATTTTGGAGCATTGAATGGATTACCACAAAGAAACTTTAAATTTTTTTAAATTAGGCATTTTCAAGTACAGTGACTGCCCAAAATACTTGGGCATTTCTGAAACACTCATTCTTAATTACACCCACCAATCACAAAAGCAGAATACAGGGGTTAAATGCATACTTCCCAGGCTATGAGTGAAGCTATCTGTATAGTGGGATTTGTAGGAGTGCTTGGATTCTTTCAACCAAGGGCAACAGTAAAATCAACTGAAAATAAAGGGAGCATATCACCCTCATTAGAAACTCATTTCACCATGCAGGACTAAACATATTTATGTCTGACATCATTTTGTAATAGAGATATAGTACTTGCAGGTGAAATAAATTTGAGTTTTGTAGCACTTTCGATATGTCTAGAGACCACATTGCATGCAGATGTTAGGACTGAAGAAATTTGATTAAGGGAGAATGTCATCCATGTGATCAAGATAATCTAACCTGATCCAATACTCATGAATAAGCCAATAAGCATAACCTTATCGTAGGAGATCTACAAGCTTGTATAGAAATACATCAGGGAGGACTTAATGGCAAGAAATCAATGGAAGTCTGTGTAACAAAACTTAATGAGTTTGTAATTTGATGTAGTTAAACTATTATCTATGTAATTATTTAACGTTTAAATTTGACGATTTATTTTTTAATATTATTTTATATTTTAATTATAATTTGGTCATAGTGTTTGATTTTCACATGATAATTTATGTGAATTTTTAAAAACAATTTGTTATGCATGTGAAATGACATGGGGAGTCATGTGATATGTATAGTTAAAAAAATTCTTATTTAGTTTCTTTTTTGTTAATATACAAGTGTGTGTTTGTGATTTTTGAAAAACATCTTCACTTGATAAAAATAAGTTCTTGTATGAATGTAAAGTTATAAAATATAATCGTAAAAAAAATCGAGATTTTAGTTTTAAATTTTTTTGATGTAATTTATGTGAAATCTATGATAGAAGAATGATATGGCATACTAATTATACATAGACAATAGAAAAAATATTTATGTAAACAAAAATATAAATTTCCATAACTGTGTAATAAACATACATTATTTCAATTCTAAACCCGTTTGTGATGTACAAGTTTAGTGACCATGTTATTACAAAAATGATAAAAGAGCTAAATATTGTAGCCTAAGATCAATTTTCACATTGACAAAACAAATAAATTCTATTTTTCAAAAAATAATTTTGTTTAAAAATTTTGAAATTATAGTTTTTTCCATCATCTACAATAATATTGTGATATGGCTAATGAAGTTGTTTAGAATGTAGCCTATGATAATTATGATGATTTTCAACATGTCAACTTCATATTTTCACAAAATTTCATTTCATTATTTTGAGGAATATTTAATGACAAAACTGACCTTAGTGTAATATATTGAAGACCACATTCATGTATAAATAGTGCTTATGTTGAAGTGAAAAAAGACCATATTGATCTTGCATATTCTTCCTCGCTTTTCAGACTGGGCGCGCACATGATCGTAAAGACCCTAGGTTCTGCCTGCTCCTTGAAATCCGCTGGCAGAAAGGGAGGCAGGCAGATAGAATGTGCATATGCACACATAGGGTGTGTACCTTTTTAGCTGGTCCATCTAATTTTCCCTCTCTCTCTGCTCTAGGCAATTTGTTTTTGAAAATTTCCTTTCACGGGCAACTCCTATCCCAGTAGCTTGTTCCTAAAAAGAGCCTTAGAATAAAGCTTGTGAGGAGAGCCAATTGGGTGGCACCAACATGCCTCCAAGGGATGCTTTCTTATTTTTTGAAGAGGTGAGGGGTTGAATTCTTGTCAAGTTCCCAAACAATTCCCATAAAATTCCTCTTGTTCCCATCAAGGACTCATCAAAATCCTTTTGTTTTCATCAAGTTCCCAAATAGTTCCCATCAATAACTCATCAAAATCCTTTTGTTCTCATCAAGTTCCCGAACAATTCCAATCAAATTCCTCTTGTTCCTATCAATAACCCATCAAAATCCTTTTGTTCCCATCAACTTCCTTTTGTTCCCAACCCAACCCTACATAAACCCACATAAAGCTCTAAACTTTGGCATTAAAAGTTTGTTTTTGCAACTTGGAAACATGGCTCTTGAGATGGTCCCATGGTGAGAAAGATGAAAAAAATGTTATTATATTATATTTTATTTTTGGAGAAGCAAAGTGCGTGTATGCTGTATAGTGAGAAAATGGCTATGGAGGATGGACACCTCAAGAACTAGGCAGGTGAGAATGACGGTGAATGATGACACTCGCGAGAAACCTGGGCAGAGTACCAAAAGGAATGCCACAATTCCTAGGCAGGGCGGAAGGGGGAGCTATAGTGGTAGATTTGTCTGTCTGTCTACCAAGTGCTGCCAGAAAGTCGGGATTTTCTACCTGCCAAGGTTTGTGGAAGATCGTGGGCAGATCTGCTTCTCACGCGGCAGTCTGTGCATATGCTAAGAGTGAATCATTCTTTATTCATTATCTTCTTCTGGTTTTACCTTCCCTCATGGCTGTATCATCAATTCATTGCTCACAAGTATGTAAGTCTGATCAAGATATTCTCCAAGTTCTTTAGGTGATAGTGAGTTTTGGCTTTGTAAGGTTTTACTCTTTAAGCTTCTATTGGGGTCATAATATGTACATCGTTTTAACATATATTGATTTTTTGAAAATTCAATAACTCTTGCTATGGTCCTCTCAGGACTAATATAATGACATTGTTCCTTAGAGTCTGGTTGCATGATTCACTATTTCAATACAAATCATCTCACCCTTCCAATAAAGCCTTCTGTTACACTCCCAACACATATAAATAAAACATCAAGATTCATTCATAGACCTCCAGTTTGAATTCAAGTTTGTAAAAGAGGGAATAATTCAGTTCATTACATTGAATCTCGAAGCTATGCCAAGAAATACAGTGATCAAGATATGTATTTTTCACATTAGAAGTTTGAATGGGGTGTGAAATAAGAACAAGAAACTCCAAATCCATGTGTTGAAATGTGAATGTGAATTTTATTATTCTCACACATTGAGGCCATTTGAAGACCTTGGCCAATCTCCATGACAAAACTTAATTTTGCACTTATGTCGATTTTATGCAGTTTATGTTTATTGCAGACCATCAGTATTCCGACTTATTTGAATGGTGAGATAGTTGGGCAAACTCTCATCAATATTGCACCTCATTTGAGTAGTGTAATGGTTACAAGTTGCAACATGAGGTTTCTTGGTTAGCCTCCCAATCCTAATGAATTTTATTCCAATTGAAAGATTCAACTTCAAAATTTACAAACACATTGCATATCCACCTCAATTTAGCCAGAACACACATGGGAACCTCATATAGGGATCCGGATTTCAAATTGGGGATTAGAGGAAATGGGACTCCAAAACAATATTGACATTAAAAGTCAATTACTTTTCTCTCTGTCCAGAATTTCCCAGAACCTCCTTCTGGAGAATGGAGTGCTAACCATACTGGTGTATCGGCACCTTCTTCAGCTGTTTTCACTTTTGGGGTATCAGCACCTTCTTCACCTGTTTTCACTCCTGTCTTGCCATTGATGTCTGTGTCGACATAACCAGGGCAACAGCTGAACACGTTGATTTTTTTTTCTCTTCCAGGTTGGGCAACAAGAATGTTATGTAGGGCAGTCACATAAGCAATGGCTGCAACTTTGGAAACTGTATAGTCCTCCGAAGACCTTCCATATCGTGAATTGACCCAATCACTCCAATTGGGCCAACCCCCTTCTTTTTGAGACCCATTTGCAACATCCTTCAAGTAGTGATTTGCAAAACTGTCAACAAAGTCTTCAGTAAGGTGCTCCCTGTCAGAGAGAGTTTTAACATAATCCTTGCTTTCTAGGTGCTGAAGTTTGGCACACACACAACAACATACACCAAACATAATCAGAATATTCACATTGCTGGACGTGGGGGTCAACCTATAGTTTAGAAACCATGAATCAAACAATCATCTTGTCACGCCATGACTTTCATCAACGTGACTTCTCTTGCTTATTGGTTTGCTCAAAATGGCATGAATGTTCGATTCAATTAATAGTAATTTTTCACATCCATAACCATTCACAATGTTCCTGAGATTCCACCTAGATATGGCTTCCAAAAAAACAGAAAACTTTGTTCTGCTTGCATAGCTATCCATGTGGAGTAGAGCCAAAGATTCCATTCAAGTGCAAACAAGATGACCAGTTATGAGTTGTTGCAGAGTAGGGGAACCCAACCAAGTTACCTTGAGTTGGCCAAGGGTGGATGCCACAACAACAACTCGAGCACCACCAGGTGTATCATCATGGAAAAGAGGAAGGAGAGCTTTTGTGACATTTTTAACACCAAAATAATTTGTGTCCAATACAGGTTTCACATTCTCGAAGGTCGTGTCCTTATGAAGGCTTGAAATGCCTGCATTATTGATCTGGAGTAGGAAATAGAACATCAATAACCCATCAATTCGCAGTTTTTCGATTGAATCCTTTTAAGGTTTCCGTCATTAACATATGCTTCAACTTTCACAAACAACTTCGTTTGATTTAATTTGTTGAAACTCAAAATGTTTCACTTAGCACAGGACAAAAGTAGAAAATTTGAGGAGTTTGTGTGCTTCAAATGTGCTTACAAGAATGTCAATGCCTCCATAGGTCTTGTGCAGCCATTCTGCAAGTGCTAATATGGACTCTGGGCTAGCAACATCAAGAGGATGAAATTTCACATTGTGAAGCCCTTGGCTTTTCAAAGATTCAAGGGCCTCTTTACCACGGGTTGTGTCACGAGCTGTAAGCACAACAGTAATACCCTCCTCCGCCAATCGGCGTACAATCGCCAAGCCTATGCCTTTGTTTGCTCCTGTCACCACTGCCACCGTGTCTTTGGACCACCACCTGAAACCATCTCACTTTCGAATGCCTTACAGGAGACCGCACAACTAAGAGAAAACATCCAAGAAAAGCTTGTGACTGTCAATCGTAGAAGCGAAGATCACACCCTTGAAAAATTCTTCAGAAGTAATGAGGATTGCAGCAAGAACCCGTCAGCCTGAAAAAGAAAACCCCTGGAAAACAATAACTTGGAGAAAGAAAGAAAACATTCGCAAATCAACTAGCCGATCTTCCAACTTGAAAGAGCGACTCCATTAAGACAGGTTAATTTCATGTTTGTTACCACTAATCATATATTAGCTTAGGTTGTACCATTTTACGGAAATTCAGGAACAAATTCATTCCAATTGATCTCGAAGAACAGTGAGGCCAAGGGAAAAGATCCTCATGAAGGCTTATGAAGACTCGATGCATCCAAGGCAAATTTAGGTTGCATTCATGGAACACGAGGAAAACGCTGTCTCAACCATCATGGAGACCAAAAACGATTGAGCCAAGCACAAGAGGTGGAAGAATACCCATACCGATGCAAAACAGATTTCATAATATGTTCTGAGTATCTAAAGTGGAGCGAGAGGGCCTACAATCATGAAGAGATGCAGAAACTTTTGGTTATTCCAAATCTTAGAACTGTAAAAGGTTACGGTAGATTTCCCCCAACAACTATGTGATCGACTTGCACAAATTGAATGTGTGTTATCCCTGAGATATATCCCAAGCATCTGGTTGCTAGGTTGTGAGAGAAAGGGGGCAGAAAGGACATAACACCCACGTACCTCTCAGCCTCTTTCCCCATGTTATGTAGCTGAAATCTCGTCACCTCTTTTGCTTCTTCAAACCGCACGACTACAAAATGTCCTCACGAACCTGTTGTCGAGAGGTTCACTAACGTCCTTCTGCAAATAAAACAAGTTCCTCCTTAAACTTTAGACAGGATTGTTGGCCCCGGATATTTTTTCTTCACTTGGCCCTTCGAGGTCAGTCCTTCGTGAAGATAAAACAAGTACATCGACAATGAGGAGGAGACAGACACATCGTTTTCCAGATCACACTGCCTTACACATTTTAGTACTGCTAGACACATTTAAATCATTCTGCAGCGTGCATGCATATCACGGCAAAATTGATGAAACTTTGAATGTGAAGTCTCCCATCAAATTAGATTTGTAGCCATATCAAACGCATTCTTTCTCCAATTCGCCCAGATCTGTTTGTCTCTCGCCATCCTCCTGAAGAACAATCAGTTCATCTACAGGTTGTAAGGTCGCAAACTTCCAACGAATGAGAAGCCGGGCCCAATTTGTCGGGATCACTTTTCCATGCACGTTAAAATATTGGTAAAGGTATAGTTGCAGTGTGTACCATACACCCAATGCAGTTTGTCCCTTGTCCTGGTCCTGAAGAAAATTAATTCATCTACAGTTCGCAACTTCGAACGAAGAAAAATCCCGGGAAATTTTGTAGTTTACTTTTCAACGCACCTTTAGGTACCAGACACTTAAATAAATAAAGAATTGTGGATTAATTTTTTCCTTCTATTTTGGGTACCCTCACTGGCCCTAAGATTCCCAGTTTAGGTGCCAGCTTGTCAAGGTACTTCCGCCTGTCAGAACTTACACACCAGCCTGTTCGAAAATTTGGGACTTACATGCCAGTATAATTTTTGCCCTACTTTAGTAAAGGGGAAGAGTGTAGGTTTAGACCCTTTCCCTGGGTAAAGCATAGTAAATTTTTCTTATTGTTTCTAAATTAACTAATTTTTAAAATGACAGCCTGGTGGGTAACTTCCAAGTTGTGGAAGTTCCCCTGACAGCCTGGACTGTAACTTTCACCTGTTGGAAGTTTCTCCTCCAAATTGTCATGAAACAGGTTTTCTTAGGGCAGGTGAAGGACCAAAAAGTACAAAGAAAAAAAGTTACATTGCTTTCCGGTTGGGGAACCTTTGTCCCATCCTTAGAAAAAAAAAGTCTGCTACTTTAGGTCCGGAAAGCTTCTCCAAGATATCTAATGTAGCTCTCCATCTTTACAAAAAATCTTCCCTACATTAGGTAAGAGAACCTTCATATACTAGTTTCAGTCTACCGGCCAGGGGACAAGCCCTCAAATCCAGAACGTCCTAGTTACAAAACCTTCTCCTAAACCTGATACATTAAGAACTTCACATGAACTTTCCCATCAGATTTAAGTAATACACATAGTGAAACACTAGGAAAAATTCGTAGTGTGTCTGGGTTCTGGATAGCACCCAACACACGTTAAGAGTGCCTCCTCAAAAAAGGTAGCACCTTACGCCTTCAGGAGGTCTTGGAATCTTACAAGCACACCTACTTTGGATAGGTTTCCATGAGTTTTGACTCCCCCATTATTTGTACTATCCCCACTCAAATAATTGGGGTGTTCAAATAAAAGGTTGAGATGTTGGTCCCTATTTCGTTGGGTGCACCCGGCCCCGCCACCTATTTTCCCCACCAGGCCCGCAAATTTGTGTGGGCGTACCTTAAAAACTGATTGTACAAAGTGCAAAAATATTCTGGCTTGATCTCCATTCACATTAACTCTCGACACCAGCAACTGTTAAGTGCGAGTTTCTTTCATAGGTAGTGGGGTTGAGCAAATAGGAAGGTGCACAAAAAAACCCTTTTGCCACCATACGATGGAATAGTTGGTGAGTGGAGACCTACCCTTATGACAACTTTTCATGGGCTACTGTGACGACAGCAGCTTTTCATTTTGCTACTATGTCCCACAGTTTGTGCCCCTGCCAGTAGCCCAGGCCAAAAATATTGACACAGTCTTGGAAATAAAAGTTTCATGCAGCCAATGAGAAGGTTCAGCAATGCACTCATGAGGGGTCCAGTTCTTTCTTCTTGACGGGCGGGGGAGGGGATTTTTTGTTTTTTCCTCATTCCCAATGTGTTCCCATCATGTTCTCATAGGGTTACTAACAGATTCCCCAAGTTTCAAATTGTTCCCCAAAATATTTTCAATAGCACCTCAGATTTACCCCATATGGTTTGCCCAAAGTTCAACTCTCATGTATATACTAATACCTTTACCATTTTGGCAACAAATTTCCAAATAATTATTTAAATCTGAAATCTTAACTTCAGCACCTGGTTTTTAAATTCTGAAATTTTTGGCAGGCAATGATTATACAAAATAATAAACAAGATTTTGCCAATGTTATAGAGCAGTCTAATGTGTTTAAACTACTTCAGTTTTAAGTCAACATGGAAGGTCTACGATTCAAATCCTCACAATTGAGCTTCTAAATTTATTAAAATTTTGACACAAATAATGAATAATTTTTCAAAAGTTTGGCAAAATGAAAAATAATTTGATTTTTGCCAAAATGGTAAAGGTACTACAGTAAACTGAAAAGGTGGGATATAGGAGAACACATTTGTTTATATTTTCTGACGGGTCCAAAGAGGTGCATTTATTGAGGAGTGCCCAACATCCCAAAAATTTGATGATGGGCCAATCAAGATGGCTCGGTCCCCCCAAAAAAAAAAGTTAGAAGTTCACCCATGAACTAATTAGTGTGATCATACTAATATATCCCAGACTTTGTGATCACAAATTCAAGACAACATTTATTTTTGGTCTGAATTTTCACTAAAAGGCTCATGAAAATTAGGGCCTACAAAAGGGATAAAAGGAAAAAGGGTTTTAAAAAGTGATGGTATCACCAAATTCTTATGAACCATTGATGTGCAATCACAAACATCTTTCCATCCTTGAATAACAAGGAGCCATCTCCACCATAGATTTGTGAAGATGGAGGAGCCAAATCCTACACTCCCATTTTTTACATTCACATTTATTCATACAAATTTTGCTTAGATTGTAGTCTTGAAGTTTTAGTTGAAGCTTTAATGTTTTGGGATTATATTGGTTATTGGTGACTCACGAATGTTAGGATTTCTTACAAGGTTCACATTTCGAAATCCACCACATATTTAGATTCCAAAATAATTGTCGACTGTCAAAAGTGGAACTTTAAACCTTAAGAATAAAAACAATCAACAGTACTAAACCTTAAACCTAACATAACAACCAAATTACAACCTAAAATTATTGACAACTTAAACCTTAAACCCAAAACAACAACCGAATTGCAAAGAGGTACAAACTTGATGTGAATTTTCTAATATGAGTCCTCATATATTCAACATGAAACAAAGTACAATTGTAATTTTGGACCCCAATTGTTTTCCATGAAAAAACAAGAGCCAAATGGTACCCTTAAATAATTTAACCAGTAAGAAAAGAGGGATAGAAGCAAGATAAAACTCTACAAGGAACCATAGCCTTTTTTAATAGGAATTCCGGTCAAAAAAACTTCCCATGTGATTTTTTTGCCCCAATGTTTAACCTGACCAAAATGCCATTCTAAACAAATCGTTTTGGATCCGAACATTTTAACTGGGCCTTTTTGGTTGGTTTTTTTATTGAACCACTATGATAATAACATAATTTGGACAATGACCAAAATTATATCTTATTTAAAATTTATATCATAATATTAATTAATTGATTAATTACCTACCTCCATTATCTTACCCTACCTATCTAATTAATAAACTTAATAATTAATTATGTCAAAAATTATTTATTTGTTTACCTACCAATCCTATGTCCTAGGCCTAGGCTAAGCCAAACCCCTTAGGTTAGGCCAAGTAGCCTAGGCTAGGTGGTCTAGTAGGCTTTATAACCTGGGCTACCTAATTAGGTCATCGAAATAACCAAGGTAACCTAGGTTGCAAGTGTGAAGACTAAAACTCCTCACCTTCACATTGAGGGGTCAAGTCCTTAACCATTGCACCACCATCCCATAAGGTGATTTTCTTAAAAAAGATATTCTAATGAACATGATTTTAGACCAACATATTGTAATCAACTTTCATGAATTTTTTTCAACATATTGCACTAAATCAACTTGAATTTTTTTACACTACTTACATATATTAGTAGGTTATAGGTAGGTTATAGGTGGGTAGTAGGTGCCTATTAATAAATGCATGTATTTAGATAACATGAAAATTATAGTCCTTATAGGTACTTACTAGGTCTATGTTTATACCTCCTTAATAAATTACCTACGCCTATGCTATTTAATAGGTTATGTAGGTACCTATTAACCTATTAATATATCTAATTTAAGCATATTAAATAGGTAGCCTAGCTTGTTAGGTAGGTCTAGGCTTAATATTACCTACTTAATACTAGGTTAAGCTACCTACCTAGTAGCCTAGGTGGTCTAGCCAAGGCTAGTTACATAACTAACTAATAGGCCTAGGTAGCCTAAATTAGGCTACGTACTTACCTAATAGGCCTAGGTTAGGTTAACCTAGGTTACCTAGGCCTAGGGTCAGGCTACATATCTACCTAGTAAGCCTAAGTTAAATTAATTTAAACTACTTAATTAGGCCTAACTTAGGCTATGTACCTACCAAGGTAGTTTAGATTAGGCTACATACCTACCTAGTAGGCCTAAGTAACCTAGATTAGGCTACATACCTACCTAGTAGGCCTAAGTGGCCTATACTAGGTTACACACCTAGTCAGCCTAAGTGGCCTAAGTTAGGCTACCTACCTAGTAGGCCTAGGTGGCCTACGCTATGTATGTAATTACCAAATAAACTTTGATAACCTAGGTTAGGCTACCTACCTAGTAAGCTTAGGCTACTTACCTAACTAAGAGGATAGGATACCTACCTACTAGGCCTAGGTGGCCTATGTTATTTACCTAGTTGCTTAAGCTACATACCTATAATAAGCCTGGGCTAATAGGCTACCTACATAGTTAATAGGTTTACCTAATAAGCCTAGGTCACCTATAATACCTACTTACGAAGTTTACACTATTTAGTTATAGGCTATTTAGTAGTTTATAAGCTATGTCCTAGGGTGAAAATCTTTTAAGGTGTACCACACAGGACGACAAGGGCCTAGTCCTTAGGGTGAAAATCTTTTAAGGTGTACCACACAGGACGACAAGGGCCTAGTCCTTATTGTAGTTTCTTTTACCTTATATTTTGATCCCAATAATAAACTTGGGCTCCATGTTGCTTCACACTACCAGTGATGATGGATTGATGAAAAGATGTGTTGATTTTGTTATATTTAATATTGATTAAAAAAATCAACAATTCTTTTTGAAAACTTTAATCAAATTTTGAATTAAATGAAAATTTTGCAAGTTCAAATGTAATAGAGTTGATAGTGCACTAGTGTTTCCGAATCCCAAAACCTCATTTGCAAAAAGAGGTTGGTCACAAACAAAATGCATTTAATACCCAAAAATAACATAATACATCATAACAACAACTATATGTGTTATGAAGCTTAATTTGAACAAAGTTTTAAAGTATAGTATTAATCTTATTAAAAAGCAAAGACATGCAAAATGTGACTCATTGGAAATTGAATTGTTGATGATTCAAAAATTAAGTTGCAAGAACATTTTGATCACTCAAATAATTATGTGTCATCTCAAAGAAACATGGGTTAGAGTCTTCTTAACTTATATTAAGGATGCTTCATTTTTATCTTGAGGCCTCTTGAGATATTTTACAATTTATGGAATATAGTATTCCATGCTAAACCCTAAATCCCTCAAACCAATTTTTGAATTAGTTTAGCATTCACATAAACATTTGTTGTGTATAGATTTTTTTATTTTTTTCTACAATCACCTTTTATTTTAAAAAATTAAACAAGATGTTTGGAGTTTCAAGCTTTTTATATGTATCTCTTTTTAGGCTATCAAAACATTGGATGTTTTTATGAAAATTTTCACCATCTCTCTTGCAAAGACTAAAGAAACCAAAGTGTTCTCTTGCAATAGAATTCTCTCTTATGCAGATTAAAGTCTTCTCTTGCAATAGAATTTCTTTTACAATAGACGAGAGGGGTTTCTAAATTTCATTGCAAAACTTGGAGTTTGTAATCAAACTTTATGTATTTCTTTTTCAACCAGTAAATCCATGGATGCTTGGAGTTTAAAACTCTCTAAATGCATTTCTTTTCCACCATTGTGTCCATTAATGCATGGGAGTTGGCAGCATTTTATATGCATTTCTCTTCCAACCGGTATATCATTGTTGCTTGGAGTTTGAAACATTCTGTATATAGTTGTCTTCCAACTTCTGACCCATCAATGTTTGCACTTATATTTCTACTTCCTATGTCAAATAAGTAGATACATTTTAATTTATTATAAATAAATGTTTGGTGGAATGTATAGATATATTTAAAAATTCAAAGATAATATTTTGCCTACATTATGAAGGCCATTGATTTCTCAATTTGCACAAAGTTGATTCATCGTGCATGAAAGTTAAATGACCATATTGGTAAATCCTTATTTCTTGTGTAATTTCAAATGTTAAACATATTAATAAACATTATTCGTTCTATCCTTTCAGATGTTTTACAAATTACAAGCATTGATATTTGGTGATGTTCCTACATGCACATGTGGGTATGTATCTGACAATTAGTATATATATGCTTCGAATTGAAATAATTCACATGCATTTTCTCCACCCAAATTTTTAAAGATTTCATATTTGATAGTTGTCATTAAACGTGGAGAAGTTTCTACATTGATATAGCAACTGCATTACTGTAGGAATTTTATTTCTTATTCTGTATGAATGAATTGATAGTCTAATTTTATATCCAAGAACATGGAATGCATAATATGATATTGTAATTCAATTATATATCATGACAGTAAGTCAATATCATGGTTTGTGTCAATGTAATAGATACACATACATGTACAAATGTTCAAACCTGTTGCAAATCATTCATATTTTAAACAATAACAACAAATCACAACAAAGGGAAACTACATACACAATTTTCGTCCCACCCACATGATACATTTTTGCTCCACTTTGATTTTTGTTCAAAAGGGAGCTAAAAGTTAAGGCAAAAAAAATTGCATGTTCATTATCCCTCTATCATCTTGACATCCAACACCATTATTTTTCCCAAGAATTTTCCACTTTTTGAAATTTGAATAAGTGCTCATTTCTAATGCAAACAAATTTTGGTCAAAATCAAAAGCCTGATCTTTGATGGATAGGAGAGGGTACTTTGTTAAACATTCACCCAACCTCCCCTCCCTCTTTCCCTCAATCAGAAATAATGTAATTTTTGAAGATTTCTCTAAGTTAGATTTGCCATGCTCTTGGTTTATTTTTTAAATCCACAAATTTTTCACAAATTTCTATTTTTCCTATTTTTTATCAAGAATTTCTTTAAAATATTCATTGCAAGTGATATACATCAAGTCAATTATTTTGGGAAAAAAAAGTTCATGTTTCCAACTTCCTGTCTTCTACAATGAATTTGAAACTCCAATAACACCTTAGTTCAGCACTAGATGCATTATATTCATCTACAAGAAAATCACCATGAACTCATTGTCATTGGTGACCAATTCATGCTAATGATATTCCATCACAGTGCCATTCTTCAACAATTATTTGGATATTTCCACATCCAACACATTTGCTCTTGCATTTGCTGTAGGAGATGGCTATAAAACATAAACCAAAGGTTGCATATAGCAAATCCCCTTACTACTCACTATCCAATGCAAAACACTTCCAAACTCTTACAAAATTTTCTCCCATCAACAATTGAAAGATATTTCTATATGTTCAAAAGTAGCATACACATTATAATACTCTAAAGAGGTTGAAACCCTACATCCTAAATAAAGACATACTAGATGTAGATTGGGGAATGGTGTTTTGTCGCCCATGGGTCAATGCATTCTGCAACCCCAATGCTTGTTTATAATATGCTAACCATGATACAAGGTTATTCATGAATTGCACACAAGATTTGTTGGGAAGTATTTGATCCCATATTCTTGCAAGATGTTTAACAATTATATGTAGTTTTTCACTTTTTAAGTCTATTCAACTCAAAGTGAGAAAACAAGTTATATCAGTTTGGTGATAGAAAGACTTACCTTTGGACATTTGCAATTGAGTCATCTTGTGTAGTGGGTCATTGAGCTTCAATTTTTCCTCATTTCTTCCAGTTGTACCACCTTCATATAATTTTTTGTTCCATTTCAAGATACATTTGCTCATTTGGTGTACTTTGTGCGCATACCTTTCCCTCCCCTTCCTATGAGAAATGGGTTTCCACTTTCTCTTCCAACTCTGTTACTAACATAATTTGCACTCCCTCATCTAACTCAGAGGACTACTCTAATGATTCCTTCTGATCCACTACTTGCTCATCCTCAAGATGATTTTATATTTTCTGCATGTTCAACAATTGTTATAAGTTGCATCAACTCCTATTCTAAAACCACCTACATCTCTAAAAATGGTGATATAGGTACTACCACCATAAGGGGATTATGAGGTGAAATTGTTTGCTCCTGTAGATACGAGGAAATAAATTCCACTACATTGGGGTTCATGTGGGCACTAAGTTTTAGTGGAGGAGGAGAGAATTGATACATGCCTATGTACCCACCATGGTAAGGACCATAACCTAACAAAGACATTTGACCATCGTATAGTGGTGGTAGGAAATGTTGGGGTGGGACAAAACCTTACAATATGAAAGGTGCATGATATGGGCCTGGTATCTAAGGGATTGGGGCCAAGGGTGGTGGAGACTTACACATGGATGTCACTATAATGCTGGTGGGGACTTGAAGCAGCGACAATTGGGAAGGCACACTTGGGAGTGGTGGAATCTTGCCACCTTTGAAAGGTGTGACTCTAATTATAGTAGATTATGTTGGTCCAACATTAACACCTAGCTTAAATGGAGGTGGTGCTGAGGAAAACAATCCAAGACAATTGACAACAAATTTTGAATCTGGTACATCAGAAAAAACCATAGGTTGTTGAGCTACAATTGGTTCCTCAGTTGATATACACTCCCCTTGCATATCTTCATCCACATTTGCCCCATTTCAATTGCCCTTAAAGACAAGACAATTTTGTCTTCCTTAGCTTCAAACTCCAAGGGTATAATATCCCTAGAATCTTTTCTAAAACTTTCTGAAGTAAGCATGTTGTCACTGTCAAAAGATTTTGTTGTGCTACTCCTGGCTTTTGATGTTGGTAATTCCATAATAATTTGGAGGTTGGGATTAAAGGAAACTTATTCCAACACTAAAATTGGTAATGAGTGTTGTACCTTAGCTTGAGTTGAAATTTGAAACACATACAATTTTTCAACTTCTTTAGGAACAAGAGGAGATCCTTCTTCCTTAACCAATGGAACTAAAGACTTTTCCTCTTGGACTAATTGTAGATTGGAGCCTTGATCAACAACAAGAAAATTTCCAGACTTGGAAGAAGATGTTGAAGTTGAAGTTGAATCCTACTATGAATGTTCAAATGCAACTATTAGGAGCCCCAATTTTGGTCACATCAAAGTGTGAGTGCTAGGGGGGGCAAGGGTAACCTCCTTATATGAAAATATAATCCTATTTGTTGATGTTGGTCTTGGTCCTATAGTTCGGCTGAGATCCCAAGAATTAGCTAGCCAGGAATTTCTTCAATTGTTTGGACTATTTGAATTCCTGCACTTGAAACTCTTTCCTCCATCCTCCTTCTCACAAATAGACTTTTTCACTTGCACAGCACATGTGCTTATCCGTGGAATTTTTTTGATATCTCTTGTGCTTGTCCTTGAAAATCAGATTCCCTCTTAAGCAATGTCTTCACTTTTGAAAGAAGGTTGCCAGTCATTTTCCCACCTACTAGTTGTTATTCAATCAAATCCACTACAACACCATTATGATTTTGCAATGCCAACACCATGTGCTTGTATAGTACTTTTGGAATTGAGGGGGGATGTAGTTTTAACAAGGGTGATGTTACTCCTCTATCTGAAAATCCCCCTATTATGTTGATGTTATTAGTTGTCATTGTATGCAAACCTTGGGTTTTGGGCTTTAGATTTAGGACTCTAGGCTAAACCTCAAACCCACGACATTATCCTTGTGGAAGGACTTCATGTTTCTTCTTCTAGAAAATTAACCCCCTTTGAACAGCTTCCTACCAACCTTCATCTTCATGATCTTTAAGTTACTCCACATGATTCAATATTTTGGATATACCAGTAATATCATTTGCCAGAGGTTCTGGTGTAAAATCTTTTATTGGCAACTTGGGTGGTGTGGGTGGGGATACCAAAGAGTCTTTTGGAGTCCTTGATGACTCCACTAAATCATTTTCATTCTTTTTTTCTTTTGAATCAAGAAACATGGAACTTGTTGAACTCATTGACTACTGTGCTTGGGATGTAATTGATTTAGACTACATCACAAATGTTTAGACTTTAGACTATGTAACACCACATCAAACACACCATTGTTCAATCCACTTGGCATTATTCTTCACCCATGGCTTATAGGCACACATTTGACACTATTATAGGTGCAATTTAAGCCTTTTACACACATGCACAAGTTGACGGTTCCCAATCTACCAACCCAACACAATATAGAAATATTACTTGAAGGGAATGTGGAAGGTCCACAAATTCCTGAAACAAGTTGTTCCTCTTCCATCTCATGTTGCTACTTGAATGCCCATCACCTCCGCCATTGCTTACTATGTCGTTGTTGCAAAAACAAATGTGAAACGATAGAAAAACCAATAGTGAGGTTTCATAAATTTTTTAAAAAAACAAGTTCAACCCAAAATTCCACATTATAATTGTGTAGTGTACGATGACTTATGGAACCCAAAATTGTCTTGCCTAAACTAGCTCCAATGAAAATCATCGTCATTGGAATAATGAATTAAAAGTTGTTAATTTTTTTGCAAAGATTATATTTTAGACTATTACACTTTTATATTTCATCATAATCATCCATAAATGTGTCTTTACATGGTAATAAAGGACTAAGTAAAAAAGATAGAAAAGGATGATGCTATGACAAGATTTTGGTACACCTTAAAGAATTTGCACCCCTTAGTAACTTACTAGGTAGGTTTAGGCTAAGCTCCTTAATTAGGTCACTAATTAAGTTATTACCTAACAAGTAGCCTATTAACTTATTAATTATGCTAACTAGATAATTAGTTTAATCTTAACCTACTAATTATGTTAGGTTAAGTAGATAGCCTAAGTTTAATAAGTAAGCTAAGTCATCAAATGAATATGGCTCATTTGACTAAATGTTAAATCATAATGACCTATTTGACTAAACCTTATCCATTCAATATATTCAATTTGACTAAGCCATAGCCATTTTGATGGACATTTGTCCATTTTGACTAGATTTTTAGCTTGATACTTAATAAAAAAAGTCATTTTAATCAAGTGTACTAATGAAATGTAACATGTGTTTTTTATGCCTCAAACATTTAGTCAAAATGGACATACCTCTTGGTCAATGTGGACATTTCAATCAAATTGGCATTTTGAAAAGTTGTGATTTCTTATAATGAGAGTGTAATCTAAGAGATCTCAAAAAAAAGAAATTAATTCCTTAACTAACTAGTAAGTCACTAATAGCCATTAAGATTGGAAGACTAACATGGATAAATCACTTCCTTACAGTCTCAAACCTAATTTAATCTACTTACCTAACTAGATGTACTAGAGAGGTGAATGCATGGTACATTGGCTCATTTTTGGCAACTTTTACAATCCATACAAATCAAATTTCTATCTTGGATAAAAATGAGGTGGCAATTTAGGGTGTTTTTTTAGTCAAATTGATGTCACATGTGGTAGTAGGTAGGGGTACACAAGCTATGCACGGGTAGGGGAATTTGAAATTTATATGTCAAAAAATTCCCCTACTAGATGGTAGCCATCCACATTTTTGGCTTGGATCTTGTTGGACAAGATCATATGTATTTTTGCATTTGTCGCCAACCTCGTAGTTTAATCAATGCATGATGCACATGTGTGGTGTGACGTCAAAGTTTTGACGTTTTACACAACACTTAAATGTAAATGTTGACTTTGTAGTGCATTACAATTGTAGACATATGCCAAGCTTTAGTTAATGTCACTATTAGTAAATGTTAGTTGCACTCAATAACAATGATAAGGTAAAAATAGAGGGACCTTTGGTGAGTTGTTATGTAGACCCTTTGTATGGAGCGAATCCAAACATCATTTTGACAAAAAGACTAAGCTATAACACCGAAGCTTTTGAGAGAAGTATGGGATGTCTAATGAAGGGATAACACCAAAGAAACTAAGGATAAGGAAGGAGATAAAAGAAGACAAGGTTGTAGCTTTGTTTGGTCCTTGTAGTTGTAATGACTATAGATATTGTCACAATGAGGACAAGGCTTTGATAGTTAAGGTGGAAACTTTATGGATGATCATGCACCAAAGGACACATGTGCCCAACATTCAAATGATCAACAAAGTCGAAGCTTGCAAGATCGCGTATGAAATCAAGACCAGGAAGAAGGTGAATTAATGTCAAATGGACAATAAGTGACTAGTTACGTAAACTACCAACTTTAAAAGTGGCTATGTGTGGCAAAGTTGGGCATGTACTAGATATAAACAACTTTGTCAATTTAGATAGGGAGGAGGAGGAGGAGGAGGAGGAGGAAGGTTCTATGCCAACTAACAACATGCCTAAGGCACTAAAGAAACAACAAGTTCATGTTTTTAGGGAATCTTAGGTCAAACGCATCCACTAATAAAAAACCCCCTCTTTTGTAACTATGTTTTCAACTAATGTTCAATTATAAACCAAATTAAAAACTACACATATAAATACAACTTATTTTTTGCAACTAGGAAATATCTTTTGCAATTGTTACCAGTAATGTCAATAAGTACAAGTCAAAAATGAAATTACAATCGAAAGTGTATGCCACGTGTCAACACCACAACAATAACTACTACATGCCACTACTTGCCAATTTAGTTGAAAATTGCCCTACCAATTTAATCAAAGGATGTTATCAACTACATTCGACTGATGGATGAACTTCATCCATTAAATATGCATGACGTCAACTAAAAATATAATTACAATTTCAACTAGGTTGCAACTATGGGAGTTGAACAATTTGACTATGTTGTAACTATGTAAATTGAACATTTGGTTAGTGGTTTAGTGACACGTGGCACACTCACAATGTTGACACATGGCACATTCATAAAATGAATAATTAAATGACACGTGGCATGTTCATAAATTTTAGGGTCAACAAATAGTTAAATGACACTTGACACATCCACATCAATAAGTGAAGCCACATGGTGTTTAAGTGTAGTTAGGTCTAAACTTAAGCACCTAGGCTAAACCTAAACATAGGCCATTTAACTTAGGCTTAAATTAGTGCTAGAGCTAAGCACTTATGTTAGGCCTAAACTTAAACCACATGGCAATTAATAAATGAAATCTTATTTCATTTGGTTTAGCCTTTAGGATTGAACCTTTTTTATTGGTTCATCCCAAATGGCTATTACATTTTCATGTTTATTATGACTTCCAACAATCCCAGTGCATTCCTTTATATAGTTTGGATCCATAGAATAAAAACCAAACAATATAGGATAAAGATTTTAGTTATAACCTGGGGTAGACACACCTATCACTAAACACTTAATGATGGATCATTATAATTTTTTTGTCCATGGTCTATTGGTTTTGGAACTTAAAACAATTTTGTAGTCCTGCACCTAATGCATCCAAATCTATAAAAATGCTCCAATCTAATGGAAAATGAGCGAGATATGCCCTTTCAAAATGAAGGGGGTGTGTTTTGGTTTTTTCTAAAGTGTTTGGTATGATTTTGAAGCTTAAGCTATTAAAAAAACAAATTGTCTTTTTTTTTAAAAACAAGTTTATATTGAGATAATGCATCTATAGCCTTTGAAATCATTCAAAATAGTTGTAATCTAGTTGTACAAGCTAGTTTAAGCTTAATTAGGCCTAGAACTAAACTAAAAATCTACCTAGCCTAGGTCTAGCTACTTACCTTAATTATTTATATTAATTATTCAACAACTATTATTAAATTGTATAATTAAAAAATTAAAAATATTGTCATAATTTATTAAATAATATGGTGATTAGTTAATTTTTCAAAAATCAGCAATTAAATGTCATCATCTATTAAATAATTGATTATTACTGATTTTATAAAAAAATCCAAATTCATTATAATTTTTATTAACATTTCATAAGACAAAAAATTAAATCAACTATAGATATTCAATAATTATCTTTAAATGATATTTTAATTATATTAATTATTATAATGTAGTGATAATTAATTTTTTATTACAACTACAACAACATTAATAATAATATTGTAGCTAAAAGTTAGGTTAGGTTAGTTATTTGACTATTTTTATTTGTTTTTTATCTAACTTGTTGGAACTATTAAATGACTTAGTATAATAAATATTAAATAAGAATAAAAATATAGAACAACTATTTTAAAGTATAGTTGTGCTAAATAACAATAATTTCTGAAATTATTTGATAATTTATTGAATATATTTACTAATTATTCTAATCATTATTATAATTTAATCATAAATAATTAAATAAATAATTTATAAAAATGAAAAAAATTGGAACTAATAGCCAAAATTAGAGTAAAAACTTAAATTCTAAAACATATTAATTTGCATGCATCATTACATGATATGTTGTAAACTAAAATTGAATCTACATGGAAATAATAAATTACACATGTATTGAACATATTCCAAAAAAATATTAATTATGTTTACTTGATATGTCAAACTAAAATTGAATTTATATAGAAATAATAAATTATGCATGTATTGAACATACACATTGCTAAGTTGATTTATATTTCAGAATTTCCTTAAATTTTATTTTCAAATTAAAGTGTAGTATTTATATACACAAAACAATTCATGTATACAAAAAAATTCACTTGTACCTTAATAATTATTGAAAAACATTATAAGACATTATATGTATAAAAATGAATAAACATTAGAGTTCCACAAAATTATTGTTAATGTATCATCACTTGATTTTTTTAAATCTAACATTTGATTCACATAAAAATAATAAATTACATATATTGAACATACATTATTAGAAACTCATATTTCAGAATTTCATTCAAATTTATTTTGAAATTAAATTTTAATATTTACATGCATGAAAAACATTTACATCATACGTAAGCATTCATTTACACAAATAGAATTTACATGTAGTTTAATGTTTAATGAATTTTTATTGCAATTTAAAGAAAATATTGAGATATAATGTTTATAAAAGTGACTAAATATTATAGTTCCACAAAAAATATTAATTATGTATCATTGTTTGATGTGTTGTAAAC
This sequence comes from Sphagnum contortum, assembly GCA_963920785.1. NCBI lineage: Eukaryota > Viridiplantae > Streptophyta > Sphagnopsida > Sphagnales > Sphagnaceae > Sphagnum > Sphagnum contortum. The sequence goes on from OY987278.1 coordinate 19,631,916, forward strand.
TAAAATCCAATCTACATATAAATATTAATTCAGTGTATTGAACATGCACATTATCACAAATTTACATTTCAGACTTTCCTTAAATCAAATTTTATTATTTACATGCACAAAAAATATTTGCATCATACATAACCATTCATTGTATACAAAAAGTAAAATTACATGTAATTTAATCTATCAATGAATGTAAATAGTGTATTTTGTTTTATTCTATCATGTTGAGATTTCTCAAACCAAATTGCTTCATATAATGTTATTAATATCTTTGAAAACCTAACAATGAATAGGGGTGCATTGATTTGAGTTGAAATGTTTTGGAGCTACAATGCAAAGGTTATTGATTATTGAACCATTTTCTTAGTAAACATTAATAAAATCATAAATAATTTTTTTATTTGAATCCAAAGGTGTACTTGGAAACTTGGAAAGTAGGCGCTAAGTTAGATTTAATAAATTTTACTTCATAATTTTCATATTTTCATACTTCTTGTATTGAATCTCTCAAGTTGTTAACAATCCATCCTCCTTACTATCCTCCATGTTTTTTCCATCTTTGAATCCTACATGTTGATATTCCCTTGAAAGCCTTATAGCTCTCCATCCAACCTCCATCTTAAGTAACATATATTCCTAACAATCATTAAAACCCTTCTATCCTCTGGGTCTAACCCGTCTTGAGTCACATATTTTGCTAACAATCATTAAAACCTTATTCACCTCCATGTATTTTCCATCTTAACCCCATATCTCATTGACAATCACTATGTATGTCAATGATGTAATCTATGGAATTCCATGTTGAGTCCCAAATGCCTTTGAAAGTCTTATATATATGCAGTCCATGTAAGTCCATCATGAGTCCCACATGTTGCTGATAGTCACTAAAACCCTATTGTCTTCCATCTAATCTCCATCTTTAGTCACACATGTCTTTGTGACAATCACTAAAACCATCATGTCATCCATTTGTTTTCCATATTGAGTCACATATTTTTCTAACAGTCACTTAGAATAAGTTTCGCTCCACGTATATTCCCTCTTAAATCCCATATCTTATTAACATTCACTACGTGTCACTAATTTAATCTATGCAATTCCATCTTAAGTCCCATATGTTTTTGAAAGTGTTATTGTAGTCCATGTAAGTCCATCATCTTCATATTCATCTCCATCATGAATCCTACATGTTGTTGACAATCATTATTTATCCCTACTATCCTCCATGTAATCTCCATCTTTAATTACATATCTTGTTGACAATCATTAAAACCCTTTTGTCCTCCATTTATTGTCCATTGCAAGTCACATATTTTACTGATAGTAATGTTAAAACCTTATTCTCCTCCATGAATTATTTTCCATGTTTTATTGACAATCACTACAACCATGTAATATAGTTTCCAATGCTCATTAAAATTAATAGCGGCTCATAGTGGGTAGGTTGCTCCTACTATAATTCAATGTAGTGTGTCACCTTGACTCTTGTATTTGAATCTTGTATGGTAATAGTAGTCACTACAAATGTCAACCTTGTCCATGCATTTCCATCCCAAATCTTAGAGGTTTCTGGCAGTCATTACAACTTTTAAAAAGTCAATGGCTTTTCATCTTAAGCTTCTTGATAATACCCTCCAGTCCTAGTTTAACATTGAAAGCTCTTTAATGTGTCCTTGAATTGCATGGATCATATTGTTTGCAACCTAATCAAATACACATAGTCTTAATTACTTATCAATTTTTCTACTATTGGATGTTTGTGTAAATCCAATACAAACCTCTTTGTCATTGTCAATTCCCATGGGTCATCGCCATGTGCCTACATAGTCCACCACCATAAGCCCTTCAATTTGATCTATCAAGTTAAATCTAGTGCCACAAATAGGTGGCCAACAATCAAATGTTGTAGTCCAATCTCCTAAGCACCACCATCTTTTAGGTTTGAAGGAAACCTATGAGCCACCCCTATGCCTAAAGTTGCACTTACAAGGTTTATCCCTTGATCAAAAATGCAAGAAAATCTGGTCATGCAAAAAAAAACTGGGCTTGGGTGTTGCTAGTTAAGAAAAACTAGTGGTTGAAAATAATTGAAGGTTTTCAAGATGGGAGGAGGAGGAGGAGGGAGAGGAGACAGAACATCTAGCAAAGGGAGATTTAATAGGTCCCAGCCCAATGATCAAATTGTCAAAAGCCCCTTGAAGAAGCCAAAAAAAAACATGAAAAATTGCCCCTTGCTCACAAAATGTCTACTTTTACAAAAACATGAATTGCAGATATGAAAGCAAAGACTACCAAGCAAAACCTCGGGAAATTGAGGCATTGATGCCAAAATAAGTATGCAACTAACATTGTTCATACACTTTTAATTTTGTCATCAATTTTTCATTGTAAAACTACACATATTAAATAGCTTTGTAACTATTTAATGCATGCATGTAATTTGCCATAACTGTCCAATTGTAATTGACTTGTTCAGGTTTAATGCTCAAGGTTTTGAATAGGTGGACACTATCACAATGTGCATGCGCCCTTGAGGCTTCACCAACACAATTTTGTTAGCTATGTATGCCACACAAACTGCATATATAAAGTAGACACCACAACAATGACTCGAGCACCACCAGGTGTATCATCATGTAGAAGAGGAAGCAGAGTTTTTGTGACATTCTTCACATCAAAATAATTTGTGTCCAATACAGGTTTCACAGTCTCAAAGGTCATGTCCTTTCCCAAGAGTAGAATGCCTGCATTATTAATCTGGAGTTGCAATTCAACATCAATAACTCATCAATTTGCAGTTTTCCAGTTGAATTTTTAAAAAGTTTGTGGTCACTAACAAATTCTTCAGCTTTCTCAAACAACTTTGTCTGATTTAATTTGCTGAAAATAAAAAATGTTTCACTTAGCACACAACAAAAGTAAAATGTTTTAGGAGTTTGTATGCTTCAAATGTGCTTACAAGAATGTCAATCCCTCCGTAGGTCTTGTTCAGCCATTCTGCAAGTGCTAGTATGGACTCTTGGCTAGCAACATCAAGAGGATGGAAATTCACATTGTGAAGCCCTTGGCTTTTCAAAGATTCAAGGGCCTCTTTACCACGGGTTGCATCGCGAGCTGTAAGCACAACGGTAATACCCTCCTTCGCCAATTGGCGGACAATCTTTGTTGGCTCCTGTCACCACTGCCATGGTGTCGTTGGACCACCACCTAAAACCATCTCACATTCATCTCACATTTAAGTGAACACATTGAGACTATCAATTGCAGAAGTGAAGATCACACCCTTAGTACTCAAGACTTATGAATATTTCAGATCTGACAAAAATGCAGCAAGAAAAAGGGATTCCGCAGGAAGCAATAACATGGAGAAACAAGAAAAACATTTGCAAATCAGCCAGCAGGTCTTCCAACTAACGTTAAGAGAAAGAGTGATTCCTCAGGAGAGGCTAATTTCATATTTGTTACCACTTATCACATCATAGCTTAGGTTGTATCACTTTATAGAAATTCAGGAAACAAACTCATTCCAATTGATCTGGAAGAACAACAAGGCCAAGGGAAAAGATCCTGAAGGAGGCTTATGAATACTAATGCATCCAACGCAAATGTAGGTTGCATTTATGGCAAACAAGGAAAACCTTGTCTCAACTGTCGTCGTGATCAGAAACACTTGAGCTGAGCACAAAAGATGGAAGAAGACCCATATTGACACGAAACAACTTTCACAATATGCGGAGCGACAGACCTCCAATAATGAATAGATGCAAAACATTTTGGGTATTCCAAAGATTAGAATGTAAAAGGTTACGGCAGGTTTTCCCCAACAGTTCCGTGATCGAATTGCACAAATTGAATGTATGGTATTCTCAAGGTATAACCCAAGAATCTGCTTTCTGGGTTGCGATAGAAAGGAGGAGATTAAGGACACAACACCCACCTTCCTCTCAGCTTCTTCACCCATGTTGTGTAGCTGAAATTTTTTCACCTTTGCCTGTTCAAACCGAACGATTGGAAAATGTTTTCGAGGAAGAACCACTTCCACAGCTTCACAAACCTCCTTTTGTAAATAAAACGAGTTCCTCCCCAAACTTTATAGAGGGATGTTGGTCCCGGACAATACGTCAACGCGTCTTCAGGCGTCGAATCAGGAGGAGACAGGCACATTCTGTTCACATTTACAGTGCTCTGTACATTTCAAGAATTCTGCAGTGCACCGCACACCACGGCAAAAGTACAGGTTGAAACGTCAGTCTAGCTTTCCCGTCTGATTAATTCGATTTGTAGGTATATCAAACACATTCTTTCTCTAATGTGTTTGGCCCAAACTTGTTTGTTCCTCATCATCATCCTGAAGAACGATGAATTCATCTACTCAATGTAACGCAGCAACACAGGAAATTTGCTACAGGAAATTTGCAACGAAGGACAAGCCAGGCACAATATTATCAATGTTAAATGTTGTTTTTCCAATGTATGCCATGAGTAATGCTTTAGTTTTAGACAGATATAATTGAGGATGTTTGTTGTAAAAACCTAATAAACTTTGAATCGAAAGCATTGACGGGAAAGTTTTACCTGTACTAGCACCTCCAGTAGAACGTGTGAAACGGTTCATTTGCATTTTGTTTTTTCCTAAACATACCATCATCAAATACTTGAGATATTCAATATTCAATTTTTTGAAGCATGAATTCTCAATGCATTAATAAGTAACCCCCAGTTTAGAAAATATACTAATGGTAGTACATATATTGTGACTCATGTTAATTAGTTGTTGGGCCCCCAAAGTTTAATCCATTTTCTTTTGTGATCAGCATCTTTGTTTAGCTCATCACAAATTTTAAAAATCAAGCTTTGAACATTCTCAAAATAGATATCATATCTTGTAAAATCATCCTTTGGCAAAGGATATGGCATAAAGTGAGACCTATTGGGAACATGTTGGGGAACACATGAGGAACAGATTGCAAATTTGATGAGAACACAATGAAATTTTCATGAGAACACATTGGGAACAACATGAATCCAACACCCCGACGCTCCCTCAAAAGGAAAAAAACCTGGGCCCACTGGGTGCATGCTGCCTCACATCATTGGCTCCAAGAAATATGTTTTCCAACCGGTGTGCTTAGCCATTGTTGGCGTACACTAGGTAGTGGCATGGGCAAAACTGTGGGTGTATGTTAATGTACCTTTGCAGTGTGGTACTGCAGTGTGTGGGGTGCAGTGGTACACACGTAAAGCATGGGTCAATTTTTGTCGTTTGTATTTTGGGGACACTCCCCAACCACAATTTTCGTAAGGACTGGATTTCTTTGTTTGAAAAGAGCTGCCAGTCTGGGGGGCGGGGGTTTCTGACTTCTGGAAGTTACTGTCCAGCCTGGAGAGTAACTTCCAGAGGCCAGAAGTTCATATTTCTCTTTTTTTATAACCATTTAAAAATTTTCTTTCTTAAAAAATGGACCAGTTCTTTATGCATGTGAAGGTTCCCTATAGGGGGCCTTCCAGATTGTTAACCTCCCTTGCCCTATTGGCCTCCTGGATCTCAAATGTGGAAGGCCCTCTATATGGAACTTTCACCTATATGTAAGGTACCAGTTTTCAAAAGAAAAGCCTAGCTGGTTCTTCACCCAGAAGAAGGGTCTGCTTTTGAACCCTTCCTGAATTTTTGGTACCTTCCACTCTGCCTCCGGCCTCCTGTGACGGGACACCTCAAATTCTGGAAGGGTCTGAAAACAGACCCTTCTCCTGTACTAACCCTACATACACCTACGCTTCCTTACATCTACCCAAATAAAAGGGTTTTTTCACCTAGGTATACCTAGTTATGTAAGGTCCCCTCTGCTCCTTAATAGAAGACAGAAGATCCCTAGGACTCTAGTAAGCATAAAATTCCTGCAAATAGTTTAGGGCATAAACTATATATTTATTTCTAGGAGGAATATTTACCGATATAAAGTGCCCTTGGTTTTCTTGGTACTGAATTTAGGAAATTGTTAAATCGGCCTAAGATTGTAAATGGAGTCAGTACAAAAATACTTCTGTGATTTTTTCTCCAAATCTGCCCTTTGCCCCATTTGTTTTTACCTTGTGATACTTAAACACGTTTTGGGTGATACCTGGGCACATTTTGCACTCATAACCTTCCATGTTATAAATGTTCCAAAAGACACATAACATCCCCAATGCATGTTACACACCCCTAATACCCATATCATGCCCAAAACTTGCATAACATGGACCCGAACCATGTTTAAGTATCACCATATTGCAAGGAAAAAAAAGTTGAACATGCCATATTTAGACCCTAGGTTCTTGTATGTCAACAGTATATAGTGGGGTTTTCTCTTTGACCTGTAGCCAAATTTGGCTAAGTCCTCTTGTAGATGATTGCCATTCTACCCACCTCAAAAAATTGAAAGAAAAAACCATGCTCCACATACAGTAGAAAATTTCTCTGAATACCTGTTGTTGAGGTTGAAAATTGAAGTGTAGAAAATTGTGCAGCAGCTTTGATGACAGTCCAAAACTATGTTAAGCAGTGGAATGGGTTTCAGTTGACACATGATGCTGGTGATGGAAGCTGCCAATGGCAAGCTAACCGACTTATGTTGAGTGAGCATGATTGAAGCAAAACCCAATTTATAACCTTTCAAGCATGAGCCGTCTTATAGAAGACCATTTGCTCAGGTATTTTGCCAAGTTCACTACCCTTGCTTATTTAGTACATTTTGCCAAATGGCTAAGATTACATTCCTATTTGGCTATTTTGCTAAGTTGACTTCACAAGTTCGTGAAGTCCACGCTGTCAAATTGCAAAGTCCAGATTGCCAAGTCTGCACTCCCAAGTGACCACCTCCACATTGCCAAGTCCAAATCACCATGTGAACTGCTCAAATGAGCTACAGGCTGCTCACCAATTTTGAGATTTCTAGGCGCACAGATTTTTTTTCTGTCCGAACTTCTGCCCCCAAAAATCAGATCCCTCACCCCTTCTCCTTCCTTCCCTCACTTTTGAATTTTTGGCTATTAGTGTTGCTTAGGTCTTAGGTTTTTAGAAGAGTTGTAGGTTTTGATTCTCTGCAACTTAAAACCAGTTGGTTCTGGGTCAGGTTCAACCTCTCTTTTTACCATAAGTTCCCAGTTCTAATAATTCTTATTTTGACCAAACTTGTTGGTTTAGGTTTTAGGGTGTAAGGAAGGGATTAGAATATGTAGCATATGAAGGTGATCAAAATTCATACGAATTTGTTGAGGGTACTAAAAATTGGGAAAGACTTGGTCATGATGGTGCCTAAAGAAAAACTTATATTATGAGTGGTTACATATGTGGATGTACCAAAGTTTCCACCACTCCCACCAGCTACATTCTACATTTTAGAAAAAAATGATCATTTATCTGACACATCCTACAAATCATTATGGAAATCTTCATCATGGATGGACTTCCATTCCATTAGGATAGCTTCAATTCCTGATCATTTATAAAAATAGACACAAAGAAAACATGAAATTTCAAACCCTTCACTTTGCTGTTAATGTGAAAGAAGAAGGTAGCTTAAATTTGTGAAAGGCCTCTTCTCAGCCTTCAAAGATGATAGAACCAAAAGAAATTAAAAGAGAGAGAAGGAAGGAAAAAGGAGGCTGAGACTGGAGGGGGGGTGCCCTAGGCAGCCTGTGAAAAAAATTTCAAGATTATGGGCAGTCTAATTTTTTGGGGCAGATGTTTTGGCAGACCAGGAAAAAAAAATTCAGGAATTGGGCAGCCCAGAAATTGAAAAAATTGTGGGCACCTTGAAGCTAATTCAGGCAATCCACAGGCTGAAGTGGACTTCGCAATTGGGCAATGTTGCCCTGGCAATGTGGAATTTGGCAAAGCAAACTTAGCAATGAAGTCAAGTCAACTTGGCAAAATAGCTGAATTATAGCAATGTATACTTGGCAATGTGGCAAAGTGGGATCGGTAAGATACCTGAGTAAAGAGTATTCGATACTGTCTCCCTTATGGGCAGGACCAAAACAAAAAAGAATCATCAGCAACGGGGAATTATATATATCCATCCATCATCCAAGCACATCCATGAACAGTTCCCAGGTCAACCAAAAGATGAAGCTGATGATCCATAGCCTCGATATGTTTATGTAAGGTAAGGCCCCAAGGTGGGAAGCAGTCCGGAGATAAGAGGGCCCAAGACAATTCAGTGGTCAACTAGGGCACTGCATATTGAAAACCACCCCTACCCTGGAGCCTTAATCATCACAAAGTACAAGGCAATTTTTTATTTAAATCTAAATTTACATAAACTATGAGGCCATTGCAGGAAGATGCATCCTATGTCGACAAGAGGCATACTTACACCTTCTTAATTGTAGGTAGTTCTAAGTATGCTTAAGACTATGTAGGTCTAAGTAGGCCTAGGTTCATGTAGGCTTAGGTGTATGTAGGTGTAAGGGTCTCTTTACATTAGGTTGTTGTTATCACACCACACTGATCACAGCAGCCTAATTGAAAACTATTGACAGAGGGCCTTGTTTCTTGTTGCGTGAACATGTGTTTTCCATTGGAGGGTTGGAGTTGCATTGAAAATATGTAGGGTAAATAGGTTGGCAACTGAACACATAGTGTCTCAGTCACCTTTGTCTCATTCAATTTGCCTCCTTTTTAGTTGCATTCTCAAGATAAAATGTAGCCCACTAGAAAGTGCACCGATGGTTGTTTAAATTGCTCAAAACCAGTAAAAAATGAGGAAGATACATTCCTTCAAATCTTGGCGAGTAAAACTTGACTAAAAAAATGGATTGTATGCATGGCAGCTCATGATGGCTTGTTTAGTCTAAACCCAAATTCTTTTACCAATTCTATTGCTTCTAAAGTAACATGGTTGCCATGTCCATTTAAACTTAACAAGTCTCAATTGTTGAAGGACACTCCACTTGGAATGACTTACTAAAAAAAGCCATAGATTCTTTAAACACGAAAACAGTCATCCATGCTCTTTCTTACATTACCATACAAATATTTGGTTTGCAGAGCCTTATGTAATCATCCCTTAGTTTTTCACCTCTTAAGATGTAGAAACCATGTAAAACACCCTTGGCATCATTGATTACATAGTTTACATTTAACCATTCTCGAGATTTTGGGATGGTGCTATAAATTGCATTAGATCCTTTCGATCCTAGCCAAAACTTTTGTTCACCTCTTATACCAGACTATCTCCTAGCTTGAATCCATGTTTCATCAAAGTTCCATATATGATTAGAATTATAATTATGTTGGATGTATATTGATTATAAGTTAGTGAAACATTAAAATAAATCCCCCAAAATGCAACCAATGCATTTGCACCTATATGCAACTAATTGTCATTTGCAACTAGCTCTAATTGTTTTTGTAACTATTTTGCACCTTTGACCATTCTTGCAACAATGCTACAATTGCATTTACAACTAATTATTTCTTCATCTTACAAATTAAAAAAAATTCCATCCATAATCATGCCCATGTGTCCCATTGCAAATGGAACCAAACTCAATCGCACCACGAGGGTGTCAAAATAGCCCCTAGTGGTATACATATGTGTATTAAGAAACTTTTGAAAGGTATGTGCACTTTTGTTATGTTCTATTAGGGGTATAATGGGGCTATGTTGTCATTGTTGTATTTATAAAATTGTATTTAAGCAAAACTACCTACCTACTTATATACATGTTTCTTTACCTACCTAACCTAACCTATCAACCTATGTTCTAATTATATGTTAACCTATGTATCAAGCCTAGGTTATCTACCTACTTAGCCTAAGCTATCTACTTATTAATTATTTATTGTTATTTTTAATTAATTGATAACTTATAACTCAAATTTAGTATTTGTAATTAGTATTTTGATATTATTCAATATATTAGTTATTTATTTGATTATTTAACAACCATTATGAAAATGTACAACTATTAAGCTAATTAAATTAATGCATATTTATATAATAAAAATTAATTCTTGACATATTTACTATTTATGAAAGTATTATTTAATAACTCATAACTAAAAAATTAGTTAATTAATCAATATTTATTTAATATTTTAATATTTCATTAAAAAACTTTTAAACTATTAATGAAAACTTATAAGTTATAATTTGGTTAATTACTTAGTATTTCAATCATTTTATTTTCTATATATGAATTGTGAATTAAGAAACTAAATGAATTAGTTAATTGATTACAATATATGTAATGATTAATAATTATTTAACTTATTAAATATTTAGTTTATTATTTATCTACTTAATTATATAGCTTATAGAATTTTAAAAGAGGACAAAAGATATGAGATAAACTTTTTAATTGCAATTTAGTTTTCAACTAAGTTGAAACTTTAATTTTTATCCCATATGTTTTTCCCTCCACTTCCATTTTGAAAACTATATAATGAAAAGGCTTTGTCTTACACTTTCACATAAAAAACACATGAAAATTAGAATGGGCCAATCGAAGGAGCTTAACCTTTTAAGGAGTCTAACCTTAAAGGTTAAACCTAGAAAAAAATTGAAAGTATTTACCTACTTATCTACCTACCTACCTATTTAGTCCCACTTAACCTAGCTAACTAACTACCTAGTCTAACCTACCTACCTACCTAATCCCACCTATCCACCTAAATATTGATTTTAATTTGTTTTGACCAAAATTCAACAATGCCATGTGACATGTGGGTATTATGCCAAGTGTCACAATCTAAAACCATTAAAAATAGATGATGAAGATCCACCATCTATTTTTAGAACAAACTTTTCAAACATTTTTTCATTTGCCACATGTCATTATGTAAATTGTTGATTTTTATGGTAATATAGATGGCATCTAATAATATATGAATGGTGAAATATTTTGTTGTTTGTTGACTTCATCCACACTTGCAACTAATATTTTATGCAACTTGTTTAATGCAATTAAATATTTTTTATTAGCAAATGTCTTCTGTAATTAGAATATAGTTGCAAATGGTAATTGTTTTTTTTTAAATTTTATTTTAGTGAAAGAGTTGCAGAACTTGGTGTCATTTTGTGCTTTACAAACTTCTAGTTCTTCTTCTTGTCGTATGTTAATTTCTAGATGTTTGTGTTTGAATTAGGCCCACTAATTATTACTTGGTATTCCATTTCAGGACGGTGTAACCTTTATTTATGTTATTATTCAACTTTCATCTTCAATTGTTGTAAAATAATGGACAATCCACACTCTTGCATTGCTAATATCCATGCAATCATTGCTACATCCTCTTCTTTTGTAAATACACCTCTTAGCCCCATCTTGGATTTTCCATTTAGGTAGTTAAAAGGGAGTTCATTGGGATGTTCCATGACGTATTGGACTATCGTTCTCTACATGTTGTACTATCACTAATAGAAATTCTAACAAAGTTGAAACTATTCTTCTACCCTAGTTCATAGAGAGGACATATTTGAAGCTCAGATCAAAAGTAGAAAATGATAAACCTTGATTAACTTTGAATTTTGATTTGTCCTCATTTTTTTCTTGGAAGGAATGTAAAGTTCTTATGCATAGTAAGAATCTTTGAGGATTAATAAATGTGCTACCAAAATAAGATGCCCTTTGTTGATCCTTGTGAATTGTGTCCTTGTTAGGATTTATTAATGAATAGTTTCATGCCCTTTAATGCGAGCCCAAACCCCATATTCAAACACTCTCTTTTTAGTTGCATATTGTTTATCTTGAGTCTCTAATTAACCCACCCTCAAAAGGTTTATAGCCACCATATTTGTTTTCAAGCCATATTTGTTTTCAAGTATGTGCATTACAAACATGAAATTAGCCTCTCCTAAGGAGTCACTCTTTCTCTGAACGTTAATTGGAAGATCTGGCTGGCTGATTTGCAAAATATTTTTTTCGTTTCTCCATGTTATTGTTTTCAGGGGGATTCCTTTTTTGCTGACTGGTTCTTGCTGCATTTTTGTCAGATCTGAAATCTTCATACGTATTGAGTACTGAGCGTGTTATCTTCCCTTCCGCAATTGCCAGCCTTTTCTTGGATATGTTCTCTTAAAAACATATTTTCAAATTGTGGATTTATTGTCAAAATTGCTTTTAAACTGATTTTAAATAATTTTCAAAAATGGTTACAAAGCCTTAAAAGTCTTTATATGTATTTTTCACTGATTAGATTGATTCCAAATATTTTGATATGTACATAATGTATTCACAATAACGTTTTATAATATATGTGTGTGTGTGTGTGTGTGTGTGTATGTATGTATGTATTTTACAACCCAAAGTTCAAAAAATTAAACAATGTTTATGACTACTAATGGTACATGTTACTATGACTACACCTTTTTTCTTTATTTTTAAAAATATTCTTAGAATTGCTTAAATACTTCTTTAAAAAAAAAACTAAAAATATTTTAAAGTTTTTTTGACACCATTATGTTAAGGTTTATATTAAAAAATATCCCAAAATATATCATAAAAAAATATTTTCAAATTGTGCTTTTAGTGTCAGAACTACTTTTAAGTTATGGTTACAAGTCCTTAAAAGTGTAAATTACCTATTTTTTACTCATTAAATTTGATTTCAAGTTTTTATGAAATGTACATAATGTATTCATAATAAAATTTTATAAAAAAAAAAAAAATTTATAAATTCTTTTTTTTTATAATCAAAACTCCAAAAAATTAAATAATGGTTATGACTTCTAATGGTACATGTTAGTATGATTACACCCTGATGCTTTATTTATTTTTTTTATTTTGTCATTATTTTGACATTTTTTTGCGTCCACATTTTTCATTTTTTCTATGTGACAAACATAGTGTTATTGTGGGTGCAATGGCATTATCACAACCCCACTTTTGGAAGAGTATGAGGATGAGACTCACATTCCCAAAATGGGGACTCCCGAAACTTTAGAGGTTGATTACAAGGGTCAAAACACCTTGCATTAGGGTGTTCTTTATATCATTGAAAAGCTATCAAAATGTAAATGGCCTTGCATGAGCCATTTGGACATCTACAGCACAAGTTATGACAAAAAGAAGGGCCGGGAGTCAAATTGGCAATTTGACTCCCGACCACTAAAAGTTGAGAATTGACCCGACCCCAGTGTGTGTGCAGGTGGGGTACAACACACCGTTGGAAAACTCTCAAGGAGAGCTACAAGTTTGCTTCAGACCTCATCCCAATTGGAGGTCTAAGCGAAGAATTATAAGCTCGCAAAGTCTTGGGAGTCCAAACCAAAACAGTTTCAAGACTCCTCCTTGGGACTCCCGGGACAAAAAGCCATTTGGATGTAGGTGTGGCGGACAAACGTAGAGGATACTATATGGGGGAAGGTGGTGTCTTCCCCCAAATTTGGGCCGGGGTGAGTCTTGTGAGTCCAGGGTCGCCTGTGGCTTGTCCTAGCACTAAAGGTGTTGTAGAAAGTGAACTAACCAACTTGTTGATTGGCTGGATGCAAGTTCGAGTAAGTATCTAAAGCTTGTCCCTCTTCCTAGTCCCATCCCGGAGCTTCAGCACGCCTCTCTACCCCTTTTAGTGTTGAGAGCTGGGAGTGACGCGCCCCCAAGTTCCTTGTTAGACCCAAAAAGGGGTCCAACTATGTTAAAGAGCAGAAGTAGTTGAAACTTGGTGCCTCCCAGCTTCCAACACTAAAAGGGGGTGAAAAGGGCATGTTGAAAGCTCCAGGATTAGACTAGGAAGAAGGACAACTTATTTAATTACTTGGTCCTGCATCGAAACTAACCAACAAGTTGGTTAGTTCACATTCAGAATCACTCTTAGTGTTGGGACAAGCCACGGGCAACATGGACTCGCTTGACTCATCACGACCCAGACTCGGGGGAAGCCACCACCTTCACCCATGTAGTATTCTCTACGTTTGCCCACGACACCTACATCTGAATGGCTTTTTGTCCTGGGACTCCCAAGGGAGAGTCCCGAAACTATCTTGGTTTAGACTCTTGGGACTTTGGGAGCTCATAACTCCTAGCTCAAACTTCCAATTAGGATAAGGCCTAAAACAAACTTGTAGTTCTCCTCAAGAGCTTTCCAATGGTGTGTCGGACTCCACCTACACACACTGGGGTCGGGTCGATTCTTGACTTTTAATGGTCGGGAGTCAAATTGTTAATTTGACTCCCGGCCTTTCTTTCGACCATAACTTGTGTTGCAGATGTCCAAATGGCTTATGCGAAGCCATTTTTGACATCTACACTTCAAGACCTTTTCAATGATATAAAGAACACCTTAATGCGAGGTGTTTTGACCCCTGCAATCAAGCTCTAGGTTTTTGGGAGTCCCGGAGGACTCCAAGTTCCCACTTTTGGGAATGTGAGTTTCATCTTCACACTTGCCTCAAAGTGGGGTTGCGTCAGGGAGCGTGCCTCGAGTTCCAAACAAGTCCACTATTTGATTAACTTGGACCCAACTTGGGTCCAACGAGGAACTTGAGAGCGCATCAGGCATTATCATGTACCATTAGTAGTCATAACCACTATTTTTATTTTTATTTTTTGCTTCAAAAACTTTGAAAATAAAATTTGAATTTGAATTTTTTTGCGTAATATGATTTCTAATATATAATTACACTGGTGTGCAAAGTATGACATTATTTCAACATCATTTGGACCTTGAAAAGTATAAACATACCAATGTAACCAATGTTTTTTTTTTTCAAGTGTTTAAATTTTAGTTTCCAATGACATAATGAACATTTTATACAAAAAAATTTCACACAAAACTTCAATGATGACCACAAGTTTTAAATGCTTTACAACTAAGAATTTTAATTTAAACAATGTTTTGATTATTTAAACTTGAAGTGGATGAAGAAATCAATGATTGTTTACTTTTCAACGTGATAAGGACATGACAATCTACTTTTCATCTACATCCTCATGTTGGTGGGTTTTTTGAATAACACAATTTGAAGGTCATGAAAACATCTAAAGTGATTGGCGATGATTTAAGGTTAAATGAGCGAGATACTTCGAGTTCACTTCATGAGGGAAGGGAAAAGCTCTAGGAACGAGATGAGGTCATCAAGAAGATCTATTAGACTAATGCACCACTATTAAAGTACTATTGTTCAACTACATTATGACTATAATACAACTACTTATAATTAACTTAATAAAGATACATATTCATTAGTTATTCATATTTTCATCATATGTGCTTCATTTTGAATGATTTTAAATGTTATGGGGACACTACCTCAATATCTAAGAATCATCTTTGAAGTGCAAAAGAAAAGGAGTAAAAAATAACAAGAAGATAAATAATTTTTCCAACCTACAAAACACAATTTTGCTCTATGGACCCCTCTACTTTTCAAACCTCATAACTTTCTTATTTTTTATTCATTTTAAATGATTTGAAGTGGGTGCAATTTCACTAACACAAACCATAGCAAGTGTAACCAATCCTTAGTTTTTCACATTTCGAAGTGGTAATTTGGTGTTGAAAATATAAGATTTTATTATATAGTAAGGTTCATAATATATCATTGGAACATGTGAATTAAATTTTTAAAGTATCCAATGAATAATAAGCTCTCAAAAGCACTGATTAAGCATTGTAACACATGTTTTTTAGAACTAAAAGGACTTATAAATAGATTTCAAAACATTTGAGAATTACATATATTTGAAATCTCTTACATAAACTTTGACATAAAAATATAAAAGAAAATTATAAAGTGGTAGAAGTGGATTTAATTCCTAGCAAATTATGTCACATTACTATAACAACATATTTGCACTTAACATGCATACATTCATTATTTCTACCTTGATTCTCAACACGCTTAATTCTACCATTCATTAAAACACCATATCCATGGTTATTTCATATAACCAAAATGTGAACTTCAAAATACATTGTAAAAAACTCCAAAGATAAGATTTCAATTCATTTCATCATGTTCTGATACTACAACAAATTCACACAACAATTTGAACATAAAAATCACTACAAAAGTTTGTACTTCTCTATTTTACTAAAAATTCCATTAAAATTATAGCAAAATTCCATGTTTTATTGAAATCAAATCTAGAATAAAAAACTAAATCTATGGTATATCAAAAGAAAATCTATGGTTTTCTACTACAAAATATTTACAACTCCTCCTACTCTTTCCAAAACTATGTCTAAGAATCATATTTTTTTCCCAGAACTCTTTCCTTTGGGCACTCCCAAGTCACATCACCATGAAACAAAAACAACAAAAATTCAAAATTCAAACTAACAATGTTCCATGATTAGTCTTTATCCAAATGCCTTGTTCATCCAAACCATGTATTCATCCTACCCCCTTAACATTACCCCCTTTGTACTTTAGATTCCATCTTCGAAATCTTTATAAAATGACAGAAAATGAAATGAGATTATTTCGTATCCTTCTAAACATCTATCTCCTTTACTACAATCTTTATAGTCACCACCTATACAACAACCAGTGGTTATGTACCCACCTATGGTTCTACAATTCTGACTTGTATTTTTGTCTTTATAGTTTTGACCTCCTCCTCCACTAACTCAATAATCTGCGGTTCTATTTCCAAGGGCTATATCTTGGATACTACTTCTTTTATTGCTGGAATAATCTCCACATGTTCTTGTTCTTGAGTTATTTATGGTTCTTTTGTTTCCTAACCCCCTTCTTTGAGGTCCTATGGATTCTTTGTCTATATCTCCTCCTCTTGAACTACTCCACTTTTGAGATCTAGTTCCTCAATCTACACTTCTTCCTCCTGAATTGTTCCATTGGGCCCTACTTCAGTTTCCTCATCTTAGCCTAATGTTTTTGTACTTGTTGAATTAACATAGATAAAATTTAGAAAATTCTTTTGATAAGCTTCCAACTTATACCTTAGAAGTTTTTCATTAGCTTTATGCTAAGCCAAATCCTTCTTCTTGTTCTTAGTCCTCATCAAGGTATACTGTAACATTTGTTCATAATCCTTTAACCTTTTTTTAACACTAATTTGGTCTAGACTCTTCTTCTATTTTTATACAGTCTCTAATTATGCTTATAGGTATTACAGATTCCTCTTATATATATTTTTTCCTCCATCAACTTCTCTCTTTTTGCCTATGATGTATTTCTTTTAAGTTCTTTAAATTATAGTAGAGATGCATTTTTCAGATTCACCAATTTCAAATATGTCAGAAAATTCTCCCTCTTTTTTTTTTTCCTTGGTTGGTGCTTTCATTTGACTACCCAAAGCTTCATGTTATTGCTTATGAAAAAACAATGCCTCCATCCACTTTCTCTCTATGGTTTCCCAAATTTCAACCTTTTGCCCTAAATCATCACTACTAAAATTTTTGGGTTTTGCAACTGTCATTTGCAACTAAAATCCAGTTGCATGTGACACATGCAACTGCAAATTTGTGTAGTTGCATAAGACAAGTTGCATAAGACATTCAGTTGCATGCGATAGTATGTGTCACGGACGTGACAGTAGCAGTGATAGTGCAAAACTTTCCTTAATTGGGGAGTGGAGCCAACTTTCCAACATTGGAGTTTCCAATAGTATCTTAGCATTGGAGTTTCCAATAATATCTTAGCAGTATAAATAGAGGACCTCGAGACTTTGTCCCTCACTCTCGTCAACACCAGTTGTATTTGCTCTTCCAATATCAATACTACTTCCAGCTTTCTTTCTTTGAGTGTTATTGATTCTAGTTCTGAAGCTTCAAGTGCTAATCCCAGTTTTGAGTGAGTTGTTGTGTTATTGATTCTAGTTCTGAAGCTTCAAGTGTTATTTTCAATTTTTGTGTGAGTTGCTGTCCGCAACAGTATGTATGCAATATGTATATACAATGTTCATATACATGTTCGTACATACATACAAATCCAATGTAGTTGCACCTTATGTGCAACTTTCCTTGCAACTACAATGCAACTTATCAAAATATGACACATGTTTAAAAATGAAACAACTAGCTTGTGGACACGTGTCATTATTTAAATTTCTTATGTTTTCAAAATTAAAAATTCATTGGATTAATCTCAATCATTAAAGTTTCTGCCATTAGGATGATGACACGTGGCACACCATGGAACATTCAACCACCATTTGACACGTGTTCATTTCAACACCAATTATATGGTGACACGTGGCAATCAAAACCCACCTATTTTTAAATATTAAAATATTAACTAATGAAATCTAAATTTTCCAATGTATGGCTAATAAAATGTTGACATGTGGCACGTAAATACATAGGTAATAATTAAACACTATTATGTAGGTTTACTTAGGTATGCAAGTAGGTTGAAAAGTAGGTAGGTTTAGGTTATGTAGGTAGGTTTAAAATAATCCAATTTTATTTTTAAGTTTAACCATTTCATGAAGGTCAAGCATTTTTCATTCACTCAAGCCTAATGGCAATAATATTTGGATATTATATAGCTATTGCTCCTAGTTATATACTGAGCCAAATAGAATTCGAAGCCAAAGGATACGGGTTAAAACATTCCATTGCAAACCTCATGAACCAACTTAGTTGCACATTAGATGCCACTACTGTATTAGATTATACCAGCCAAAGGAGCGTTCTGTTGCTTTTGGTGTGCCAAACAAACTTAAAGCCTTGCTCTTGGCGCATCTAACACACTAAG
Source organism: Sphagnum contortum (assembly GCA_963920785.1). Lineage (NCBI taxonomy): Eukaryota > Viridiplantae > Streptophyta > Sphagnopsida > Sphagnales > Sphagnaceae > Sphagnum > Sphagnum contortum. The sequence continues at coordinate 19,650,563 of OY987278.1, forward strand.
AATTGTTGAAAACAGATTAGAACTGAAAAAGTTATGGCCCCCCAAAGTAAAGGGGGTCAAAAACTCCCAAAAAAAAACTATTGAACACTACAAAGGCTGGTTCTTAAACACCCAGAAAGTTCATTTTATGTTGTTTTGTTGCAAGTAGAGTTCCAATGTGATCTGTAGGACTTCAGGTGGTGCTCCTATAGCACTTTAAATCGTTTAAAATGAATAAGAAATAAGAAAGTTATGAGGTTTGAAAGTAGGAAGGGTCCAAAGAAAAAAAAAACGAAACGTTTTGTAACTTGGAAAAGTTGAAAAAAAAAACTTTAATCATCTTTGAAGTGCAAAAGAAAAGGAATAATGAAAGACTAACAAGAAGAAAAATAAGAAAAACCTAACTAGAGTTCATGTAATAAAAAGATATGTGAAATCTGTGGGTACTTCATGTCTGAAATTGTGTACCAGTTTCCCAGGCATTTGCAACTCTTGAATAGAGTTGGGCAAATTGTAGAAGATGGGATTCTAGAGAAATAAGACTGCAGAACAACATCAACATTAAAAATCAATTACTTCTCTCTCAGCCCAAAATTTTCCAGAACCTCCTTCTGGAGAATGGAGTGCTAACCATACTGGGGTATCAGCACCTACTTCAACACTCTTCCCTCCGCTGGTATTGACACTTGTGGAGACATAACCAGGGCAGCAGCTAAAGATATTGATCTTTTTTCCACTTCCAGGTTGGGAAACAAAAATGTTATGTAGGACACTCACAAAAGCAATGACTGCAGTTTTGGAAACTGCATAAGTCTCAAATGGCCTTCCCCACTTTGGCCCTGGGTGTGAACTTGTGTTAACCCAATCCCCTTCTTTGAGAGACCCATTTGCAATGTCCTTCAAGTAGTGATTTGCAAAATTGTCAACAGCCTCTTCCGTAAGGTGCTCCCTATCAGAGAAAATTTTAACGTAATCCTTGCTTTCTAGGCACTGAAGTTTGGCACACATACAACCACATATAAAACATAATCAGAAAATGCACATTGCTGGATGTGGGAGTCAACCTCTAGTTAGAAAATGTGAATCAAACAATCTGCTTGTCACTCCATGCCTTCCATCAATATGACTTTTCTTGCTTATTAGTTTGCTTAGAATGGCATGGATGCTTGACTCAATTGATGGAAATTTTTCACATAATGATCCATAAGAATTCACAATGTTTTTTAGATTCTACCTAGACATGGGATTTCAAATTTAGAAAGCTTGATTCTCCCTCTAGACCTATCCATTTGGAAAAGAGCTAAAGATTTCATTCAAGTGCACAAAAGAGGATCATTGAGGGGTTGTTGTGGAACAAGGATACCCAAGCACGTTACCTTGAGTTGGCCAGCCTTAGATGCCACAACAATGACTCGAGCACCACCAGGTGTATCATCACGTAGAACAGGAAGTAGAGCTTTTGTGACATTTTTGACACCGAAATAATTTGTGTCGAATACAGCTTTCACAGTCTCAAAGGTCGTGTCAATTCCAACGAGTAGAATGCCTGCATTATTGATCTGGAGTAGCAAATACAACATCAGTAAGTCATCAATTTTCAGTTTTCTGCTTGAACCTTTTACAGTTTGAGGTCACTAACTTATGCTTTAACTTTCACGACCAACTTTGACTAATTTAATTTGTTCAATCTCCGAAATGTTTTACTTAGCACACAACAAAAGCAAAATGTTTGAAGAGTTTGTATGCGTCACATGTCCTTACAAGAATGTCAATGCCTCCATAAGTCTCGCGCAGCCAGTTTGCAAGTGCTAGTACGGACTCTTGGCTAGTAACATCAAGAGGATGGAAATTCACATTGTGAAGCCCTTGGCTTTTCAAAGATTCAAGGGCCTCTTCACCACGGGTTGCATCGCGAGCTGTAAGCACAACGGTAATACCCTCCTTGGCCAATTGGCGGACAATTTCGAAGCCTATCCCTCTGTTGGCTCCTGTCACCACTGCCACAGTGTCTTTGGACCACCACCTGAAACACTTCCGAGAGAGCACACAACTAAGAGAACATACCCAAGAAAAAAACGAGGCTGTCGATTGCAGAAGCGAAGATCACACCCTTTGAAAAATTCTTCATGAGTACTGAGGACCTCTCAATATACCTTACCTCTCAGCTTCTTTCGCCATGTTGTGTAGCTGAAATTTGGTCACGTTCCTGGATTCTTGAAACCGGACTACTGTAAATGTCTTCAAATGGATCCGCCCCGTGGTAAAACTATGGAAAATTTACGTCTGTTTGCACATAGAACAAGTTCTTTACGAAACTCTTCCTCACAAACTCTATTGTTGACACCGGATTTTTTTCCGTTTACTTGACCCCTCTCTGTTAATCGTTCGTGATCACCCTGAAGAACAATAAATAGATCGACACATCTTCAAACCTCTCCAAATGAGGACAAGCCAGACACATCCTTTTGCAGATCACGTTGTCTTGCACATTTATATAACTTTCCGATCACATGAAATTGCATTCTCCAATGCGGTCAAATCTGTTTTTCCCGTCGATCGACGCATTTCCAAACGTCCAAATCACGAGATGCTCACGTTGTCGTGCACATTTATCTACTTGTGCACATTTATATAACTTTCGATCACATGAAATTGCATTCTCCAATGCGGTCAAATCTGTTTTTCCCGTTGATCGCCGCGTTTCCAAACGTCCAAATCACGAGATGCTTGAAACTTCACTTGAACTTTGCGATCACATGAAATTAAAATAAAATACATACTTCAATTTTGGTGGATATTTTTAGTCAGAGACATTTTTTCCACAAGATCCTTGTTTCTAGGAATAGATGACAACAAAAGAAACAAAAGAAGTGTTTGAACTACCCACTAGACATGTTAGTAACTAAATCCATGACAATGCAAGGATGAAAGCAAAACCACTAACCTCAACAAGGCCTTCAATCATAAGGCGAAGTGGATGTGTTCCATCCCCAACTGAAAGTTGTAAACCATGAGATGGCATTCCCAAAAGACCATTTGTAGCTTATGAGAATCCTCTTTCATGAGGTCTACATGCAGATGCCCTTGGCAATAGAGATTGTTGAAAGTGAATTGTGGGTGATGACTGAGAATCTGTGAATGGAACAATTAGCAAATGTGCTTACAAGAATGTCAATCCCTCCATAGGTCTTGTGCAGCCATTCTGCAAGTGCTAGTATGGACTCTTGGCTAGCAACATCAAGAGGATGGAAATTCACATTGTGAAGCCCTTGGATTTTCAAAGATTCAAGGGCCTCTTTACCACGGGTTGCATCGCGAGCTGTAAGCACAACGGTAATACCCTCCTTGGCCAATTGGCGGACAATCTCCAAGCCTATCCCTTTGTTGGCTCCTGTCACCACTGCCACAGTGTCTTTGGACCACCACCTAAAACCATCTCACTTTCAGAGAGAGCACACCTTAACATAATAGTATTAAGAAAATTATAAAAAAATTTAATGTTTTTTTGAAAGATGTATTAAAAAGATTTTAAGAATATTTTAAGAAAAAAACAGTGGTTTAAAAGGGCACAAGTGGCTCCTTATAACATGATTAGACCCATCATCAAATGAAGAATTTATTAATGAACTACATCGAAACTTTCCAAATAAATATATATTTTAAGTTTTAAAAGTTTTAAATGACGTGATTATTTAAAAGTTTTATTTTTCAAAGTCCATTTCGCATTTAAAAAATTAATATTTTGCGTGGATTTTTTGATCAATCGCATGTTTAAGGATATTCATAGGTTGGTTTATTAATATGTATGATTAAAAGCATAGTGGATAATTAAAGGATTTATGGTTTGATAATTGTTAAAATTGTAAAAAAATCGTTAATGTTAGATAATGGACTTTCAAATGCCATTTTTGAGCCACCTAACCATGTTCTCACCTTAAAGCTATTGCAAGTTGAAATAGTTTTATAATGGGAGTGTCTTGTTGTTCATTTTTTCCATGTTCTTTAAAATCACTTTCCCACTTCCACAATGTTGGCTAATTGATGAAGCTTATTAGCCTCAAGTCTAATATGCCTACATGTTTCAAGTTTTAGGATGTCAACTTTTTTTTCATGACAATCTTGTAACCAATGGCCAATTTGACCACGGTAGATGCATGTCTTTTCACAACGATCATCATTGTGGGGTCCTTGAAAGGACGCCAAGTATGCACAAAAAGAGCTTTGTCATGCTTGTTGTTGAATCATAGTGTTCAACAATGTTTTTCATGAATTAATCATCCTACCAACTCATCAAATGTTGGAGAGTCTTTTCTAGGAGACAAAGACTAAATGAATGGGTTGTAGCTATCATGAAGAACATTGAGTATAATTTGGATAAGATCATCATTATCAGTAGTGACTTCAATTCCACCTAATTGAAATAGTTTGGACTTAATTTCTTTGAGATAACCTTACATACACCAATTTTTTCTCCCATTTAAAATTGGTTTAGCTTGTTGCAACAAAACAGTTTCTTAGTGAATTTTTTTATCTCATATAATTTCCAAGAAGTTACCAAGCTTCCTAAGGATCTTTTCCAAAAGAGAATCGGTAAAAGCTCATATTTCATAGAAGATACAATCATTAACAGAACCTTTTCCTACTTGTATGTCAGACTAGTAGGCTTAGGTATGATTGTGTGTTTGGGATGTATAAATGATGTTTCAATTGTAATTATTGGTGTAGTAGTTGTGGTTGTTGGCTGCACAAGAATTGTGATTACTAGCTACATAGTTGACAAACTAGATCCAACATTACTGACTCCATTCACTAATACTATGCCAAAAACAATTAGTTGGGCAACCAAATCCCAAACTTTTTCCCTTTTCAAGAGATGTTTGACTCCTGATTTTCCAATTGAAATGATTGGTTGATCCTTCAAGCTTGTTTGATCATGAAAAAAAATTGTTTAAGATGCTTGACATTTTGACCAAAAATAAATTAAAATAAAATAAATGACAAAGCTAATATCTCAAGAAGGAAATTTGTTTTTAGGTCCAACCATGTTATTAGGAGCCACACGTGCCCCCTTAGACCATTGCTTTATTCTTAAAATATTCCTTAAAATATTTTTAATATGTCTTTTAAAAAAACATGAAATTTTTTTAAAGTTTTTTTATAATATTATGTTAAGTTTTATATAAAAAATATTCAAAAATATGTCATTAAAAAATATTTTCAAATTGTGCTCTTAGTGTCAAAATTGTTTTTAAGTTGCTTTTATGCAACTTTTAAACAATGGTTACAAGAGTTTAAAAGTCCTTATACATATTTTTCACTCATTAGATTGATTCCAAACTTTTATGATATGTACATAATGTATTTACAATAAAATTTTATAAAAAAAAATTTATTTATTTGTTTTAACAATCCAAAATTCAAAAAATTAAATAGTGGTTACGATTGCTTTTGGTACATGTTAGTATGATTGCACCGAACTTCAAATGACTGAAGCTAGATTTCAATAATTTTCCAATTGGAGTTTATGCTCACAAATCATGTACAACTAACTTTCACATTGGAAGCTAAAGCTCATAAAATATTGATTGCATCTCAACCTAATATGAAAAGCTTAAAATCAACAAGAACCTATGCTCTAATACCCTGTAGAAACTATAGTCAATATATTAAATTGAACATAGGAACAATTCAGCTGTGGTACAAAACCAGTGATGAACAAGGAGCATAAACCTCCCTTAAAAACTCAAAAATAATGGAAGTATATAACAAAGTAACTATACAAGGATGAGTAATGGCAGTGAATTAAATGGTGCTTCCGTAACCATGCTTCCGTAATGATGCTTAACTAAGACTAAGAAACGGTGGCCTGATCTTATCTACTAATCAATTTAGAAGGTTGTAGAATTATTTAGAAGCTTAAGTGGAGTTTGAAAGCTAACATTCAATACCATGGAAGCTTAAAAGCTTTGCAACCCACATATGAAAATGAGATGGATGCTTGAAAATATAATGAAGATAGTTTGAAAACAACTTTGAAATGAGGCAGAGCAAGTAGTGTTTGTAGGAAGCTGGAATGCTGTAGATGCCAACACTAGGGGCTCAAATTTTAAAGAACTTGGCACTCACCCAGATCCCAGTTGCCTGTTTGCAGTAGCTCAACAACTTGTTCAACAACTAACTGCCAAAAAAAACTAATGTGTTCAGGCTAGCTGTCAAGCCTTCAAAAGAAAACCTAATCCCTGGCAAAAATCATGTGATGAGGAAGGTCTCTAAGTGTTTAGGGTGCATGATTAACAAAAAATTTAGCATTTCTACATTAAAATTTTGAAAATTTCAACACTTTCAACTTAATTTTGTTAAATTTTTTGGCACAACCAGCACTTGAATTTTAAACAAAGTGGTTTTTATTTAATTTTTCAAAATTATGGCCGAAATGGAAAAGGTACTACGATATTCAGATACTTAATTTAGTCTTGCAACCCATAGCCAGAAGTAATTACATAATTGACATTAACCTAAATGACCAGGGAAGAAAATTCCCTTTAGTCTTAAGAAACATGAACAGTCCCTGATTTAAGGACCATGGCAATTTTATATTCAAACTAGTGGGTACCTGTGACCTTCAGACACTGTGAAGTCCCCTGGTTTCTTTAAACCAAGAGAGACACACATAAAGGCACAAAGCAGCTAATTTTATTATTATTTTATTTTATTTTTGTGACGAAAATCCGTTGAAAAGTCCCCCATGAAAACATACATGGTGAAGAGAGCATTTTGGAAAATTTCCCAAAAAAAAATTAAATTGTCACATTTCCAGGAGGGGAAAAAAAAGAATTTTGAAATCACCACATTTTGAGGAGAAAAAAAACAGGTTTTGAAATCGCTGAGATTTGTGAAGCATTTGGGCAGATTCCAAACTTTCTTCTTTCAAAACGCATTTATGAAGTGTGTGCTAAGCCTAACCCCCTTACCCCCAAGGAGGACGACCGGACGGACAGACACCTAAAATAATATGTATAGTGGGTACCCGTGACCTTTGGGCACTCTGAAGTCCCCAGTTTCTTTAAACTTGTTTCATGTTTTAGTTTTTTCTAGAAACTTTTATCTTTTTTATTTTTTATTTTTATGTGTTTTCTGTTTTTATTATTATTTTGTATAATAAAAATAAAGTGTTTATTTTTCACTTTTATATTTTTGTTTATTTGGATGCAAGTTTGAAGTTTGGAGAAAGAAGACACACCTCATTCTTTTTCAAGGTTTTTCTTCATTATTATAAGTTTTATTTTTTCTTATTTTTATTCTTTATTTGGTTTCTTCATTTTTGTAAAAAAAATTTCTTTTTAAAATTATTTTACTGTACTTCCCTTTCCTTGTTTCATTTGTTTTCATTCCTTTTTTATAATTTTTGCGTTTTTACTTTTTTTCTGTTTATGTTTGTTTCATGTTTTTATTTTTCAATTCTTATTTTGTCTATCTTCATTTTTTTCTCTATTTTTATGCATTTATCTATTTATTTTGTTTCTATTTTATTTTTCAAAAAAAATCTAGTTTTTCTAATATATTTTATAATGAAAATAATTTTTAACTTTTTTTGTATTTTTCTTTGATTAAATGCAGGTTTGAAGTTTGGAAAAAGAAGACAAACCTCATTTGTTTTTTCAAGTATGGTTTTTTTTCTGTTTCTTTTGCTCTTTGTTTTGTTTCTTATTTTTTGTCATCTGCTTTTTCATTTTCTTTTAAGATTATTTTACTGTATTTCTCTTTCTTGTTTCATGTTTAAATATGTTTATTTTATATGTTTTCATTTTGTGTCTATTTTTAAGTGTTTTAAAAAAGTTTCTAATTGTTAAAATGTTTTTTGTTTTTTGTTTTTTTTCTAGTTTTTTCCCTTTTTAAAAATATATTTGTTCGATTTTTTTCTTTTCTGTTACAACTTTGTTTCATTTTATTTATTTATTAATAACTTGTTTTCTTCTTTTTTAATTTGAAATTTCTTGTGTTGTTTTAAAAAGATTTCTTCATTTGAATAAACTGCTGCTGCTGCCATTCGTCCTCCTCCTCTTCCATCATCTTCTTCTTCCAGGATGAGGAATTTGGATGGATGGGTGACAGGACGGATGACGGGACGGATGGATGGAAAGGACAACCACCCAAGGATATTATATAAGTAGATGGGATAGGCCTTGTATCAATTGTGACACCTCAGCTGCTTTCTGACCAGTTATAGGGGCTGGAACTAATTTCCCACCCTGGTGTCAGCTGTTTTCTGTATAGGTATGAGTTTCCAAAGAACCTCTGATTTCACCATGAGTAAGCTCTCTTCACATGCCTATGGCCATTTCCGTGCATGCATAAGAAAGTGAATGTCATTGTAGGTTTTTTTTGCACACAAAATAACAGAATGAGCAGCTACAGTGCCTACAGTGTTAGGTGCTATAACCATTTTCAGAGTCAGCCTATCAAAGCAAATTGTATCAACGGTTACAGGGGCTATTCCAGTTGAAGCCCACATGCACTTTTGTTTCCTCCATTCCTTTAAAATTTTTGTAAACTGAAGAAAAACTAATATTCCATTTGATATTTATGAAAGTACATGAAGACTAGTTATGTTGAGCTCAGTGATTTTTTAATAGTAAATCTTCACTTTTGTGTCAAAATATTCTGAAAAGGAATGTTCTGTCACAAATTCCCTGTTTAAAGAAAAAACCACCAAAAAACGTAAATTTGTTTAAAATTCCCCAAAAATTGCCAGAGTTTTCTACTATATGAAAGTATGCTTAAGATTTTCTACTTTCATATCTTGAATGTTGCCAAATTTGGCTAAAGATACTTATGGATTATCATCACTTGAGCAACATCACAAAATTGCAAAAAAACACATTGTGTAGGTATGGAGAGCATTTCTTTGGAAATAATTTGACAGCTATAGGAAAGAAGTCTTCCGTACAGCACTTAACCTCACATTTTGCATTGTGTCAAATGAGTCCAAAGTCCCATGGGATCCAGGTGGTGTTCTTGGCTAGCGCAGAAGTAATACCCTTTTTTCTTCTTTCTTTCTCTCTTAATATTTCAAGTGTGATTTTGCTTTATTTCATGATAGGTCAAATTCTTACTTAGTTTATGACTGACGTGGATAAATGGAACACATGGAAAGCACTCAGAGCATCATACTGCAAGATGTGTAGACAGCTTGAATAAGTAGTTACAGCCTACAGAACTGTCCACACAGAAATAATGCAGCTGGAGATTGTGGTCCTAAAATTAAAGCCAGTCCTTTGCATGGTATACAACAGCAACAGGCACTTGTTGCTTATAGGTCTGACAATTCACTCACACCAACTCCTCAAGAATGGTAAGGAGTCTGGTCTTATCACTTTCTACCAATCCGTAGTAAGTGCGGGTTTCTCTCACATGGCCAGCTTTTTTTCCCGTTTCTCTAGTTGTTCTCCCACACCTTGGGTGACCAGCACCCAAGTTGGTACCATGGTAAAAGTCCCAAAATCCATTTAATTATTTCTAAATAATACAAATATCCTGTGCCTAGACTAAATCAGCATATTAGTTTTACTGCCAGGGACACAGAAAAAACATCTCTCCGTATTATGCATGACAAAATCGATCAGAATCAACCAGCTATTCATAACCAACAAGTGCAGCCAGGAGTCCTGGTCTTTCTGCTGGAATCCTTGTGACACCTAACATTAACATCCCTTCATTACCATTTTGAAATTTAATATCCTGTAATGGCATGAAAGCATAAACCCACGTAGAACTCAATTGTATGTTCAAGGGTCTGGCTAACTTACCATAGGTTTAAACACCCATTTGATACCATCCATGTAGGCCTCTCATCTTTTCTGGCATAAAAATGTACCTTCCAGCCATACCCACATCAACTGGTTGACCAAATTTTCTCAGGTCACATAGTTCAAGAGCCAGATAGTGCATGTTGATTTGGGGCTCATTCTGGGTTTGCATTGATTTTGTATCCCTTGGGAAGTACTTCTACATGACATATAAAAGGCACAAGGGTGGTAATCGATTTTATTTTGTTTTTGGTTTCTAGTCTTATTTCACATGTCACACATTGTTCCCACACCTACCTTCGCCTTAGTCATATTGAATTTTGCAAGTTTACATGTATATAAATGCATGCCAAATGTACAACAAAGCCTTGTTATGATCACAGCCTTGGTTACTAGGGACTTTTGGATACAAGAAAATTTAATGGACCGTCGAAATATCTTGAATTATGATTTGCGTACAATTGCTTTATCAAAATTCACTAGAAAAGCTTATAAACCTCTGGTTTTGGGCTTTTGAGAATTTTCAAATAACTGGTAGTTTTCATGCAAGAACCAGCATTAAGGGAGGATGTGGTATGTCCTCAGAGTACTTTCTGGACAAATGGAGTACTCTGAGGACCCTACCACAATATGTGTAAACAGCTTGAATGAGTACCTGGACCGTCGACACAAGACAATGCAGCTAGTGATAGTGATCCTCAATTCAAAGCCAGTCCTTTATACTGTAAACAACAACGACAGGCCACCTGCTGCATATTGGTATCGCCATTTTCTCACACCAACTCCTTAAGGACTTTAAGGGGTCTGTTGTCTGTTCTTTTCAATTCACACTAACTCCATAAAAACTGTAAGCCTGAGCTGTCACATCAGTTCTTTTTCTTCCTTTGTTTTTCCCTTACTCTTCATCTTAATTTAAAGCGCGTCCTTTGCACTGTAACAACAACAACAACCCACCTGCTGCTTATTGGTATTGCCATTGTCTCACACCAGCTCCTTAAGGCCAGTAAGGAGTCTGTTGTCTGTTCTTTTCAATTTACACCTTGATTCCACAAAAATGTGGGTTTCTGTTACATCAGTTATTTCTCTTCTTTTGTTTTTCCCTTACTCTTCATTTTTTAAGCCAGTCCTTAGCGCTCTAAAAAGCAACAGGCTACCTGCTGCTTATTGGTATTGGCATTTTGTCACGCCAACTCCTTAAGGACGGTAAGGAGTCTGTTGTCTGTTCTTTTCAATTTACACCTTGATTCCACTAAAAATGTGGGTCACTTTCACATCAGCTACTTCTCTTTTTTTTCCCTCTTTTCCTTTACTCTTGAGCTTTAAAGGCAGTCCTGCGCACGGAGAGAACAACAGGCCACCTGCTGCTTATTGGTATTTTCTCCAACCAACTCCTTAGGTAAGGAGTCTGTTGTTCGTTCTTGTTATTGCTCTCTCTCTTTTTGGCCCATTACTCTTCATGCGATTGAGATCTAGCTTTACCTATTAGTTTTATGGCCAAGGCCAGAAAGGAAATCATTCCTGGACATAATGCATGATAGAATGAATCAGAATCCACTAGGTATCCATGGCTAAGAAGCACAGGCAGGACTACTGGTCTTTCTCTGTGAGTCCTTGTGCTTACCATTAACATTTCTACAATATCATTTCAACCCGTCATGGTTTGTTTTCTTTCATGATAGGCCAGAAATTTCTTATGACTGTGGGACAAATGAATCACGTAATAAGTACTCGGAGCACATTACTGCAAGATGTGTAAACAACTTGAATGGTTAGCTCGCCCATCCACACCAAAATAATGCAGCTGGTGGTTGTGGTCCTAAATTGGAAGCCAATCCTTTGCACTGGTAATTAACAGAAACAGGCCAACTGCTGATGGGTCTGGCTATTCCTCACACTAAATACTAGCCTTTGCACTGTAAGCAACAGCAGCAGGTCATCTGCCGATAGGTCTGGCTGTTCAGTCACACCAATTCTTGAAAAGGACAACTTAAGGAGTCTCATCTTCTCAATTGACACCAACTCCATGTAACAAGTGCGCGGTATCATTTTTCATGTACCCTACATTTTGTCAGATCATATGCTATCATCAAGCACGTTCATTTTATTCGCAAGGGCCAGAAAGGAAAAACAACATTCATGATTATGCATGAAAACATAAATCAAAATCAACCAGATATGCCTAATGTTGCCTGCAGGGAGTCAAAAATTCAGTTACATTTTCAAATTCACAGACAACAGCATAAAATCGGTCTAATGGACATCACACAACGTTCAATGAAGGTTTTGCATGTCCCTTTGAACTCCTTAGAATTGCAGTTCTTCCTTAGAAGATCCAATGATTACCAAATACTAGAGACAAAAAACTGGCCAATATTTTCTTTCCTCAGAGACCGAATGCTGAATAGTTGGTTCCATACCAACAGTAGGAAGTTAAAACCACCAGAATGAATCATGGAAGCTCCCCACCACTCATCTATCATATTATGAAATTATTTATGGGGGCGCTGCGGGAATTTATATAGGACCTTCCACGACCTTGGCCGCAGATGAATTCGTCGGCAACATGCACATTTTCGAAATGACTCCAAGGGATTTACACATGGGTGGGTCCATATATCACCTGGATCGAAACAAAACCATCTTCGTGCAAACAAAATGTCACACTTGCCTGACCACAAATCACTCTTGGCAGACCACCACTGTGTTAATCAATGCTTATGTTACACAAAGCCTTGATGTCTGTTAATTTTCCTGGCTTTCAATCCAGTGAGACACGAAATCATTCTAACCGTACACGCTGATTTTCGTGAGTCCCTAGTAATCTCCAGATTATCGTGCAGCCAGACATTATCCTTTCCTGCTTTGTTGCTGTAGCCATGACAACGGTCTCTCCTCAGTAGCCCTGCCAACGGTCTCCTAGCCGAGAGTCCGTGACAACGGTCTCTCCTCCGTAGCCCTGACAACGGTCTCCTAGCCGAGAGTCCGTGACAACGGTCTCTCCTCAGTAGCCCTGACAACGGTCTCCTACGTGAAATGACATGATGGCAGCCGTGCAGAGCAGGTGGGTTTGAACAAGTTCGCTACGCCTTCTTAAGGAGCGCACTTGTCGACCTTTTCTCAGATTTGAGAGTTTCTCCTTTGCCTGTTACTTCTGCAAGCTTTCCTGATGCACAATCCCTTTAGTCTTTCAAGACAATCTCTAGCTGCTGGTGCAACTCCAACAAAGGCTAGCTTCTCTACATATTAGCGTCAAATATATATGGTGTTCCAACTCTGTTACACATCTCGATTCCTCTTGATCAATGATAGCTTCCAGGAAGAGTTGAAGTACTTTTATAGTTTCTCTTGAGTACCTGTTTGGATCTCCAGCCTCGGTGTGGAGTGGCTTTCTGTTACAGAGGCTAATTTTTTGAGTTTTCTAAGCTTTCTCGACCGGCATGTTGGAACCTTCTGCACAAATCAATCTACAAATATATTTGTGATGGAGTTCTTTGTGGTTCAAACTTACCCGATCATTGTTGGCAGTTGCTTTCATTACCCTCTCCAAGGAATCATGGATCGTTTTCATCAAGGGTTCTATTCCTTGGAATGGTAATGGAGTTAATTGTGAACTGGGAACAGGCAAGTTTTCACAAAGGAAGGTGATGGTCAACCTGCAAAACATATTTGTGATGGATGTCTTTGTGGTTCAAACTTACCCGATCACTGTTGGCAGTTGCTTTCATTACCCTCTCCAAGGAATCATGCACCATTTTCATCAAGGGTTCCATTCCTTGGAAATGGTAATGGAGTTAACTGTGAACTGGGAACGGGCAAGTTTTCACAAAGGAAGGTGATGGTCAACCTGCAAAACATATTTGTGATGGATGTCTTTGTGGTTCAAACTTACCCGGTCACTGTTGGCAGTTGCTTTCATTACCCTCTCCAAGGAATCATGGATCATTTTCATCAAGGGTTCCATTCCTTGGAAATGGTAATGGAGTTAATTGTGAACTGGGAACGGGCAAGTTTTCACAAAGGAAGGTGATGGTCAACCTGCAAAACATATTTGTGATGGATGTCTTTGTGGTTCAAACTTACCCGGTCACTGTTGGCAGTTGCTTTCATTACCCTCTCCAAGGAATCATGGATCATTTTCATCAAGGGTTCCATTCCTTGGAAATGGTAATGGAGTTAATTGTGAACTGGGAACGGGCAAGTTTTCACAAAGGAAGGCGATGGTCAACGTGCAAAACATATTTGTTATGGAGGTCTTTGTGGTTCAAACTTACCTGGTCAATGTTGGCAGTTGCTTTCATTACTCTCTTCAAGGAATAGAACCATTGATGTTGATGATTTCATTCTTTGGAAAGGGTAATGGAGTTAATTGTGAACTGGGAACGGGCAAGTTTTCACAAAGGAAGGCGATGGTCAACGTGCAAAACATATTTGTTATGGAGGTTTTTGTGGTTCAAACTTACCTGGTCAATGTTGGCAGTTGCTTTCATTACTCTCTTCAAGGAATAGAACCATTGATGTTGATGATTTCATTCTTTGGAAAGGGTAATGGAGTTAATTGTGAACTGGGAACGGGCAAGTTTTCACAAAGGAAGGCGATGGTCAACGTGCAAAACATATTTGTTATGGAGGTTTTTGTGGTTCAAACTTACCTGGTCAATGTTGGCAGTTGCTTTCATTACTCTCTTCAAGGAATAGAACCATTGATGTTGATGATTTCATTCTTTGGAAAGGGTAATGGAGTTAATTGTGAACTGGGAACGGGCAAGTTTTCACAAAGGAAGGCGATGGTCAACGTGCAAAACATATTTGTTATGGAGGTTTTTGTGGTTCAAACTTACCTGGTCAATGTTGGCAGTTGCTTTCATTACTCTCTTCAAGGAATAGAACCATTGATGTTGATGATTTCATTCTTTGGAAAGGGTAATGGAGTTAATTGTGAACTGGGAACGGGCAAGTTTTCACAAAAGAAGTCAATGGTTTCTTCTTGCAACAACTTGCTAGCAACTTGCAACTTTGAAGATTCTTCTCTGTAATAGATCTAAGTAAGCGATGTAGTAACTGAGCTCACTTGAACACCTGCTATCAGAGCTTTCGTTTCACGACATTGCCCGGGAGCCACAGAAGAACACCTCAGGTAAATTTTTCTTCCATGCAGTAATTTGAAGCAAGCGATGACTTGGATGTCTCAACGAGATCAGATCCAGATTATCTTATACTGATGTTCGCTGCAGCTTCTATTTTACATCCCCAAGGAATCAGTGCAAGGATAGGTCAGCTACATCATGAAAGCATAGCTTTGAACCAATCCTTTATGTTTCTACAGCATGAAGGAGTGCAACTAGATATCTGCGGGGTATGGTGATCTATTACAAACCGTATAAGCTGCAATTTGCATTTTGCATCTGCAAAGGTTTTTTCATGTATCAGTAACTATATCATAAATGTCTTAATTTTTCAGAACAAGACCATGTTTGCAGATTTCAGACAGGATCAAGTGCTATAAATTTGTGCAGGTAATGCTTTCTTCAGAACTCCTACCCTTCTTGTAAAAGAGCTACCTGGGCAAGTTATCAGCTCCAACACTCTTTGAAGCATGCATGTCGAAATATATTGGGCCTCCAGTTGAGTCTGGAGATTCGAAGACGATGTTGATATGCATGTTCTTCACAATTCCTTACAAACATGCGCAAATGTTGATTTTAGTTTTTCAGTATAGATCTGTACATAACTTCCATTAATGTTGATAATTTGGTCATAACTTTCTTGCAATTGATCTTATTCAACTTCAAAAACTTTGTCTTAAATGCATTTGTGGATTTGTTTCAGAATTGTATAAGTAGTGGCCATTAACGTTGCTTTAGCATGTTGTTCATAATTTTGTTGCTTGAACTTGACACCTTCAAAACTTTTGCTTTAATTTTCTTTTTTGATATTTGTCGTCTGATTGTAGTCATAGTCCGGCTTGCCAAATACGATTTTATTAAATAATTTGCCAATTTCTATTTTGTAAGACAAATTAAAGGGTATATCTGTAAGAACCTTTGTGTAAGTTTGCCTCTTAGTGATCTGTATCCGTATGTAGCGTCTTCTGGAGATTTAGTGCAGTTGAGTAATTTTTTCGTTACGTAACAGTATTATTCAAAAACTTTAGAGACATCCCCATGGTTGTTGCAAAATATATTGCATTTCCAACTTTCAGACCCCATGGGTGTTTCCCTTCCCAGATTGGTTGATTCAAAACTCTCTTCACCTAAGCTGCCCTGCACAATAAGCCCAAGAATATTTAATGCATGAGACAGCACTGGGTGAATTCTTCTCAGGGCAGGAGTTGAACTCAGTGCAAAACCTGATCCCCAATTTTATTTGGTTGCAACTGAACATTTTCAACAAAATTTGATTGCATATAATAAAATCCAGATCAAGTAGCTATCTTGACTCTATCATAATTTATGCATCTTTTGTTTTTGTTGTGGTTTATGGATTGTGAAGGAAAATTGTATTGTGGCAATGATGCAATTTGTTATTGTACGCACACAGGGTTGGCAAGCCCTGCATAGTTGTACTGATTACGAGTTGAACTGCCCACAGAAAGAATCAACTGGTGCACAAGTTTAGTGAATAGTGCTTCACAACTTAATAATTTGAGCATAGGAACAGCACTTTGCCAAACAGTGGAAATGGCATTGAGCTCCAAGCAACTCACCTAGATTTTCCCCAGAATTGCATTCCAATGTAAGGCAAAATTGATGTGAACTGAAGCTTGATTGGCACTGTGTTATGATTTTCCCACGTTTTATTTGGTATTCTCACTAAGTGCAGAAAATGCAGATTTTGAGAACAAAAATTTTATGGGGGAAGAATCAGAATTATGATGCAAAATTGATGCAGATGATTTATTTATTTGTTTGAAATCTCAAAAGTTCAGGTACTGCACCCATTGCAAGCGATTGACCAACTAGTCATGGCCTCAAACCATACAGCCATTACCTGCAATTGCTAACTAAACAGAATTTTAAGAATCATTGAAAATACCATAATTGATTATTTTTACATTTGTGAAAATCAATAACTTGAGAAGTAGCTGAAATTTAAAAACGTAAAGCACTTGGACAAAATCTGTACACCATTTGGAGGGCACCTTATATCCATCAATTTCTCTCCTAGAAAATGTGAGGGATATTATGTTTACTCCTCAATAGTGGGCAGGCTCTTACACCTATAAGTAAGCATAATTTCCCTCCAACTCTTGAGGAGTAGGCATAATGTCCCTTCCACTCCTACATGTTGTGATTTATGTAGGTTTGGTTCATGATAAATTTTGCCTCATGCTTTACAATAGTGAAAGCCTTAGGAGGGGGGACACTCCCAAAATGCGAGGCTTGACTCAGCTATTGCCATGTCCAAGACACCTTATTTTTTAGAATGCCCCCACCCTAGGGCTTTTACCCTACACTAAATTTTTTGACACCTTGAGCAGTTTTCATTAATCTAAAAAAAAAGACTGTAAAGAACTGCGCTGACTCTTACAAACCATATGGTAAGAACTAATAAAGAACCCTAATAGAAAACCAGAATTGAACGTTGTTAAAACAAAGTGAGAACTACCCAGCAAACACTGGGGCAAACCAGTGTTGGGTGGTTACTGAAAACATGAACAGACCCATTATCAAGGTGGTGTTCCTAGGGTTCATAACTGTTGTTCTCAGTTCTAGTATATAATCATGGTTCTCAAAGAATTTGAAAAAACAAATAACTGGCCCAAAAAACCAGGCCATCACATGGCTCATAAAAATCAACACCTCACAACTAATTGATAGAACCAATATTTCAGATGCAGGCAGGAGAGTACATAGCAGGGATTACATTTGTATGGCTGTCCCTTAATAGGTTGGGAAAGTAAACTTTCTGCTAGGTGGTGGTTGAGGTCCCCCCAGGGTTTCATCATGTGGTCTGACCTCCGGAGGTTTGAAAATTGGTGGAGACCCAGGTCAACATGTGTTGAGCACTGCAAGAAATTCTCTAGTGTAGTTGGAGGGCACCTTACAACCCCAAATACCCCTCCTACAAAGCAGGAGCGCAATATTATGCTTACTCCTCAAGATGGAGGGGACTTTGGCTTCTGAGTAGGTTGTACAAGCCCTCCCCCTACTACGCTTCATGATTTCCTATGTTCATGAGAAACTTCACCTCCTGCTTAATCATGGGCCCTGGAAAGAGAACATTCCCAAAATTCAGGGCCACATTCAGCTTCAGCCTCATCTTAGGCCCCTTATTCTGGGATTTCATGCCCCCACCTTGGCCCTTTCCATTACATATTTCATTGTGACTGGCTGCTATCTGACCAGTTTTAGGGGCTGGAAGGAATTTCAATACCCACCCCTCTGTCAGCTCATTCCCTTATTAAAGATATCTTTATGCAAAAGATCTTGCACCATGAAGAAACTTTTCTCTTTGCAACTGTGTCACTATTTCCGTGAATGTTTGATATCAATGGAGGTTTTTTTGGCACACACTTATAGTGGAATAACCAATTACAGTGTGTATGGTGTTTTTCCAGCCATTATAACCATTCTGAATCAGCATATCAAAACAAAATTTTGTATCAATGGATATAGGGGTTATTCAAGGAGATGTAACATTTTCTCTTTCAAAATTTACTCAATGCTATTATGTGTGAGAAGGCGTGAAGACGTGTATAAATCTGTCAAGGGCATTCCTTTTGAAATGACTTTACAGCTATATCAGAGTACATCTGCATGCAGCACTAAACTAAATGAGTCCAGGGTTCAATGGAATATGTGGTGCTTTCAGTTTATGCAAAGTGGTGTATACTTCGTCTCTCTGTACTCCATGTTGGTCATTATGTTTTCTTTCATGATAGATCAATTCCTTGCTTAATTTATGATCAAAGAACAAATCACATCAACAGTACTTGGAGCACCTTATGGGAAGATGTGCTAACCATGTGACTGACTCAGATGTGCAAGACATGTACACAGTTTGAACAAGTAGCTCACCCCTCCACACCAAAATAATGCAGGTGGTGCTTGTGGTCCTAAATTTGAAACCAGTCCTTCTCTCTGCAAACAACAGAAACAGACCAGCTGCTGCTGATAGGTGTGGCTATGCACTCAGCCCAACTTAACACCTAAGTACATCTTCCATACGGCACTACTCATATTTTGCATTGTATCATATGGGTCCAAGGATCCCTGGCATTTGTGGTGTTTTCTGTTAGTGCAAAAGTGGTATGTATACTTTCTGTTTCTTAAACTTTTTATGGGAGTATTCCAGTGTTGGGCGGTTCTCACTTTTTTTGTGAGAATCATCCGGTTCCAGTTCTTACATCATGTTATCAAACCCTGGTTGGTTCTCTAATATATATATATATTTGGGCTGGTCAGAATTGATCAGGTTCTCAAGATTTTTATTTTTTCCAAATTCACCTAGTTCTCAAATAGGGTGATTCTTGCATATATAATAACAGTCGGTTCTCTTGTCCAGTTCTCACAACTTGGTTCTTTTTTTGGAAATTAATATTTAATTTAATCATTAGTAATTCCTTTGTTAATTTAAATAATTTTTTTAATTCAAAAATTTACCTTAAAATACATGAAAATTTGGAAAAAAAAATTACTCAAAATTTACAACTCCACAACTTCATTCCCTTCAAAAGCTCCTTCAAACTCTTCTAGCTTTTCTTCTAAATTAAGATCACTCTCAATAAAATCTGCCAAACTAGAAGGGAATTTTATCCTATCCTATGATCATTGGGCCAAGTTTTGCTCACAAAAATCAATTCATCCAAATTTTCGAATTGTAAATGGCATCTCTTAGGACTAGTAAGAATTCTACATGATGAAAACATTCTTTTTGTCTCAAATTTGAGATCCAGTTATTCCTCAGATTTGTCTAGCACAAAAATCAATTATAGGAAACATGCTTTCATGTTTTTCCCATCATTACTGTAGTGGACATTTGATGTTTTTAACATTCACTTGATAAAGCTTAAAAATCAGAAGCTGTTTATTGACCAATTTTGTTGTTAGTTCACTTATGTTGGTTGTCATCTCAAAGATATCCAAACTCCTATCTTCTTCAATCCTTTGATAAACAACACCCCTTTCATATTCAACCAATGGATGCAAATGATAATAACATTTCAAAAGAATAGGAAATAAAGATTTTTTGTCATATTTTTTAACAATTGCCTTATTTTGTTCATGACCAATAAGTGAAGACACAAGACGAAAAGTTTTAAACCTAGGGTCCAACATTAAAGAAAGCATATCATGGGCTTTTCTTTCCTCATATTTTCTTAAGGAGAAAAAAGAATCCAGAACCTTAATAATTTCCTTCTTTATGTTGGAAGCCAAACATAACAACTCATAAACAATATTTCCATATTCTTCCATTAAGTTGTCAAAGGTTACAAAATCAATTTCATCCCTAAATTTTAAACTCATAGATATGGTAGAATTTAATGCATCACTTAACAACCAATGACCCTTAAATTAGTTCAAAATACAAGCAGACACAACAGGGCCAAAAAAATCAACAATGATGCAACAAATGTGCCATGTCAAAGGAGGTGGTACTCTTGCATTCATTCTCATAGAATTTTGCCTACTGTAACATAATATAATTACTTTTTTGAATTGCAAAACTTCTTAGAAAAGGATAACTTTGCTAGCAAATCTCTAATAACAAAAAAAATTGTTAGATTATGCACAATGGCAATTGAAAAAACATGAAGAAAATGTTATGCAAAGTAAAAATTGATAAAAATGTGCACATAAAGTCTAAAAAATAAAAAATTTACCCTGTCTTCATTGGAGTATTCAATTTTTGAGTAGGAAGACCTGAATTTACACATGCCTTTTCCCATTCTTGCCTACCCTTTCTAGATTTTTTTGGCCAAGTTACGCATTTCTACAAAGTTCTTTGAATAGATTTGATTGACACATATCATAAGTCTTTGTAATTTTTTTCCTTTGTTGTAGCATATTGGCAAGCTTTAGAAAATGCATGCCCAAAACAAATGCCTTGAAAACTTTACTCCAAACCTAACATATCACAACTTACAATTGATTTTAGGGTTGTAGTCATAATGTTCATATTAGATCCTTCATCCTTGACATAAGTAATAATTTTTCTCTTCAATGCATAACTATCCAACAATTTTGTTAACTTTTTAGCCAAAGTTTGTCCAATAATGTTTGTTGGCTAAAAAAGACCAAGGGTAATGTGCTTTGGCTACCAATCATCTCCTAAAAAATTAATCACCAATGCAAAAATATCATGTCCAACTTTTGACATTCACATCTCAAATTTTGCAATTATAGAATGACATTCTATTAAAGTTGGTAAAACATATAATTGTTTAGTTTTTTCCATTAATTTGGATAGTAATTCATTAAAAATTTATTTTCTAGAAGGAAAAACAATTTTGGGACATAAATACATACTAAGTCTTTTAACTAACTACTTTACAAATTGTAAAGGAAGATGGTTTTTTTGACAATTAAAAGAATTAAATCTTCCAGAAATTTTTGTTGCACGTCATCTTTCTTAAAAAGTTATTTTGCAACCAAGAAACTAAATATGGAATTAGAAGAAACATTTGGTTTCTTTTCTGGAAGGTTGTTTTTCATCTTCCCTCAAAGAATAATTAGTTTCTTCTTCAAATTTTTTATAAATATTAGGATGATTTGAATTGACACGTTTCCTCAATGCAACTATGACATTAATTGTATGATATGTGATTAATCTTTTCCTAGCTTGCATTTTTGGATTTAACTCAATATTAGATTATTGTGACAACTAATACAATGCATTTCTATTGTTTCTTCTCCAAAATGTTTTTTTAAAATAAAAAATATTATAAAAAATTTAATTAATGCTTATGGAATATGGTAAGTGCTTTATATATAGTTTCTGTGCATAAAAATTGTCTATATTTTTGTCCATAAGATACAAGCTATTTTTAGTGTTAAGGTGTTATATACCCAAGTGAATGCATTCTCCTTGCCTAAAGGGATGGCCCAACAAAAGAGCTCATAAAAAAGGGGTGACTCAAAATTTCAAAGCTTGGTGGTGCCACAATGTTAAAGTCAACACAAAGTTTGTTCACCTTGCCTACCAAGGCAAGGATATTGTGTTTAGATTCATTATAGAATATAGTGGCTTAAGGGATTTTGGCCCCTAGGTAATAGGTCTATTTTTATATGAGGATTTTTGAAAGATGATATTTCTTGACACGAGTAATGCCATACTACACATTAGGAACATGAAGGTGATGTAGCAATTAAGTAAAGTGCATGGATTAGGCTTGGAAATTAAGCAGCCAGCAAAATGAATACTTCATGGAATAAGAAACACAACATCCTAACTATGACAATATTTTAAAATGATTCTATTAGGTTTGTTTTTTTCAATTTTGTGAGGTAGATGAGTTGGTGATCATCTACATGAGGACTTAACCAAATTTGACTATAGTTGAGAGATGAAATTAGAAAAAATTAGGGTTTTTTTATATGTTTAGGTGACATACTTCAACTTATTGTCTAAATATGAGGATTTCAGTCTTTTTCCCCCTGAATTATGGCAATTTTGGGTCATTTTGTCTCCCAAAAATCCTTCGAAAGCGTGGTGTTGGATTTTCTTTTATTGCCGAATGACAAAAGTTCACCCAAGGAAAAAGTGTCAGAGTCTATACTTGCTTTTCCTTAGAAGCAAAAACCAAAAAGAAAAAGAAAAAACACAAGATTCACATGTGATATATATATATTCCAGTTAGGAATCTTGTCAGGAGGCTTTTCTGTAGCATGTCTGCAAGCTCGTCTGCAACAGTTTTTCAGCACTGGAAACCTGTTTTATGCACTTGGGTGTTAAGGAAAGCTTCAATGTTATTAATCTTTTGATGGTAGCTCTTGGCCTTGCATGTTCTGGTTTATTGTTTCATCATTTCTAGAAAGCAGAACAAGCATGCTCTCATCATTTCTACTTACAGCTTGCATCCCAACTTTCAAGTCCCTACTTGTCTTAACATTGAAAGGACATCTCCACGTGCAGCGGTGAAATGGCTCGTACAGAGCACTTTGGACAAAGTATAGGTTTTAAATAGACTGAAATTAGGTTTGGAGTTCGAAGAGGAACAGCTGTACCAGAGTTTATTATCTTGCCCTGCAAAAGAAAATTAGATGAAGAAAAATTAAACCATACCGGTTTGGCTCAACAAAATGTTTTTGGCACTGTATTTTTACAATGGATGCTGAGGCTGGCAAAAGTCACTGCAAAGTGTAACACTTGCTGTTGATTGCTTACATAGTTTGATTGGTCCAACTAGGTTGCTACTAGTAGTTTCCCACCTATTTGAAGTCCCAGTTTTAGTTTTATGGGTGGGGTTGGAAAAGAAGTAAATAACTAAACTTGGATGTGAGAAATATTTTTGCAGGGTCACATATTGAGCACCAGTGGAGAGCATCTCCACCCACACCCTCTATGTGGGCCTTTATATATATTTATCACATTCAACATACAACATTAATTTTTCCCCCATCCCCAACCCTAAATATGAAAAATTGAACATTAGAGAGGGAGATACTATTTAAATGTCACCTCATGGGCTAATCATTATGACCAGCCACTGGAAAACAATTATTTCCTTTTATTAGTCCTCTTGGAGATCATTGCATCCTAATCATATTTACATATACCCAAACTCAGTTTCACATGATTTGAAGGCCATTCTTCATCCAACATACTATGTCAATGCTACTAACTAGCTGTTGTGGAAATACTCAGGGTATGCAGAAGATTCAATGGACTTCAAAAAGGGAGGGGAAAACAAAATTGATATTGATTGTATGCCCTAATGATTGGGCCAAGTGCCAGCATTTAAATAGTTTCTCATTTTGTAGTATCTATTTTTTAGGGTGGCATCAAATGTCAGGGTTTTGTTTTTCAATTTTGTGATATCAATTTTTTTTGGCCAGGGATTGTATTTGGCCACAGACTTCCAATAAATGTGCTCGTGCAAGAATGAGTATTGATGTCAATGAACTCTGTGAGGAATTATTGCACACCTTCACCACTAAGATATGCACTCACATAAAACCTGGTTAGAAGTGGAACTACTATGTAGTTGTAGTCTAACAAGTAAGTGGTTCAAAGTAAGTAATGAAATTCACTAATGATCTAACACGTTATGTCCAAGTTGAAGATACAAAGATAGGGTGAGAGAATCGTAACTTACCATGATGGGATATGAAGGAGCCGTATGTGGGTGTTTAATTCCATGTCGCGCTTGATGGTTGGACCTTCCGTTCCATTTGGCATGACATCTACAACAACCCCTTAATCTAACATGCATTGAATTTTGGAAAGCTAATAATAAAAAAAACATGTTACAACATCTCATAAGTTTTTATTTTTTATTGCATTTCTTTGATCAAGAGTTAAGCCTTGAAATTAGAAATCACTTGCCTAGATTGAGGAAAAAACAACCAATTCGACCCCCTCTACTTCAAACCAGTGCAGCTCCCTTACAGCAAACCCGATGGTGCTAAAATTTGGGGAGAAGCTTCTACACCTTCCAAACTAAGACTGATTCAATTTTGACACAAATCCAACTGTGGATTTGAGAGAAAAAACTAATTGAACCCAAAGTCCAGAGGCTTTGCCATGGAAATCATTCCATTAACTCCACTACAACCCCCCTACTTCCAACCCACGTAGCTCCCTTACAGAAAGCCCGATCAAGCTCAAATTTGGGGAGAAGCTTCTACACCTTCCAAACTAAGACTGATTCAATTTTGAAGCAAATCCAACGGTGGATTTGGGAGGAATAACTAGTTAAAACAAAAGTCCAGAGGCTTTGCAACAAGTACTTGCTACACAAGTTCTTTTCATGCCTAATTCCTACACACATTCTTCCCATGCTTGATTCTTGCGCACATAAGAACTAAGAACTTCCTCACACTTCCTCCTCCTCTTTCTTTCCTTTCCCACATACACACAATGCCCCCTTCCTTGGTGAGCCTCCATGACCCTCCTTGAGCTTGTTCCCCTTGACCAATGAGAGCTTCGAAATCCTTTTGCACCAATCAATGGCCTCTTCATCCTTCAAGGGCTAATGAGGATTTGAGAATGTATTGCCATCCAATTGAAATTAGGATGAGAATCCTTGGGCCCAATGAAACACAAGAGATATTCCATCCTCTAATCAAAGAGGATGTCAATCCTCATGACTGATGGGATTGGAGGATCCATCCTTCCCCTTATCTTGGATATCTTGATGAGGTCTTTTGAGCTTGATCCTTATCTTTTCCGTCCGTTGACCTTCACATCCTACTTTTTCATCCTAATTACTTCAAGTAACTAACTACTAGGATAATTTATCGGTAGTAACAAGGAAAAGTCCTTGAGTTCTTACTTGACTAATTCAATGGTTGAAGTAACATTCTCGTGTACCATTTACTCCTTTGATATCCCCTACCTATTTACTTTACTATGCACTAATTAACTATGTAGTACATAGTAAATTGGAATTATAATTTGCATCAAAAAACTCTCACATACTTCTAGATCCACCGTTGAATTTAGGGTTTAATGAATCCATTAGATCTAGGGTGTTCGAGTTTTCATGAGATTCCGCCGTCATTCCCACATCTTACGCCTACCCTAATTTGTTAAATAAAAAGGCCTCAACCCCTTCTGAACGCAAGTACCACCTTGTTCGTACTATCTTCTTGATTTTTGTTGATGCAGGCGCAACTAGTCATGGTGGATGATGACACTACGCCTTCAAATCTTCCGATCGCACCCGTACAACAAGAAGAGCTTGAAGAAGCACCGTTCGACTTGGATGTTTCTCAACGGCCGCGCGAAGAAGAATCGCCTAGGAGAGTGGTGCGCACTCGAGTTGCTCGTTCGGTATGGGATCGTCGATTGTCTCCTAACCCACATGCTTTAGCAATTTATTTAGAGTTTGTTCCTGTTCGTGGAGCTGCGCCAGAAAGGTTTGAAGAGTGCCAGTGCGAAGATGATGATGTCCGTCTCCATTGTCGAACGTGGGTTCCCGGTGATGGCCATTATCGTTGGCTACGAGGCCCGATCAACCCACTTCCCCTGGAGCATCGAGCAGAGTACCTCGCTCGCACCATTCATCGCACCCTAGAATTTTTACAACTGTGATCTATCCTTTAAGTCAGTTATTCAGTTGTAATTCACCTGAGGCTACTCAGGCGGAAATGTTGCTACTTAAGTTTGATTTTGATTTTATTTAAAAGTCTGATAGAAGTGAAACAAAATAAATATGTATTAGGACTACATCCTAAAAATCCTACAAGTACATCATTAGTGCTTGAAGATTCTTCTACAGACTAACTCAACCTTGTCATGCGAAATGTTATTGTTAATTATGGGCTTGTATTCCCTATATATCAATAAATCACATCTAATTCTACATCCCCTTTCCCTTCTCTACAACCTAAAAAAGGATAATGTACTTTAGAAGGTTTACTAGGTCCTTAACTGATTAAGCGTTACATCAACTGAAATAAAGAAGTACTATATGCCTAGAAATATCACAAAAGTTGTTTAAACTGTTAATAATCACTACTTGGAGGCTTATAAGCATTCCAATTATTAATACTATGGAAAATTATGGAACTAAAGCTTAACTAATTGTTGAGCTATAATCCATGGCTCACAAACTCTTCCAATGCAATCACATTCCATAAGTTCCATCTTGCGCTCCACCTCCATCTTTTTTGCTCTGGGTTGTAGCTTCCAAAGATGCGTTCTATGATAAAGAAATCAAATGTTTTGCTTGATGCTTCCATTGTCCATGATGCAAGCCATATCTGTGTGACAAAAGCTTGGGCACACAATAATCAGAACCATGAACATATATACATTAAATGGCAAAGCCTATCTCTGAATTTACCCACTGACTTTGTGTCAAAAGCTACCTAAATTCCTATTGTAACCTAGAATTGAAAACTTGAGGTCTTTGAGGGGTCATACACCCCAAAACACATTAAAACTTCAAGAAGAACCTAAGTCCCAAATTGCACTTGTGATACAACCCTTGAATACAAATAGATTGCATAAACTGAAAGATATTCATAACACCACCCCACAAATTGACAATGCAAAAAAACTAATGCACTTCAACTCCCCACAAACTGCTTCACAAGTTTGACAAAAAACCACATCCCGCCTTTTTGGATACACATTACAGAATTTGACATAATGTGACTATTTTTCAGAATTCCCAAATATTAGGGTGTTTTTTGTGATATGCAACTTAACAACACTCACACAAATAAACCCAACACACACAAGTTGAAAAGATGAAAAACTGCTCTTGAGACCCCTAAGATCTTCATCATCCCCCTCATCATGAACCTTCAATCCACATTGTAGACTAAACTCATGTCTATAGGCATACATAGGCAATGGATTATTCAATACCTCCTCAACGACCAATTTAACTTTTTTTATTCATCTCCCTACCAAAAACAAAGAAAGGAAAATCTTACTTATCTACCACCATCCTTCCTACATTCCAAACCATATTTGCAAAGCTCAAAAAAAATCCCAATGTGAACTATCCAAAAACTTATCTACCTTTCCTTTTTATTTCCCATGCCATAGCCTTTAGAGGTCACTAAAAAACCTCCTTTGTTCTAATCAACCTCCTAGTGAAAACTCCACCGACTCCACCTTGTTTGGTAGCTCCATCGCCTCATGTTCAACCAATGTCCAACAACATTCACTCCATTTCACTCATCCCAAGTAAAAGAAAACAACACAAAAACATAAAAGCCATAAACACCACTGCATCTCCATCACCCTTTTTCCTTGTCTCCATTGTTGTCATCATCTATAACCTGGACAAAAAGCAAGAAAAAACATTTTTCCTCAAAACCTTAAAATTTTTTGCCATTCACATCCAAACCTTAAAGTTAAAAATTTGTTACATTTGCACCTTCTCACCCATCTTTTCCTTTGCAAAAAGAGAATCTCATGGATTCAATTTCACAAATTTGGAGACATTAAAGCTTTCTAAGAATGGACTTTACAAAACACACTCTACAAATTCATCTCTGAGTAAATGTCAACATCAAGGTCCTAAGTAATGAAAAGTAATGCTTTCAATTTTCACAAAAAAACTTGGAATACAATCCAATCATTGCAAAATTTGGGACTCCACTTCACTACAACTTGGGGATAAATCACTTGCAAAGTAGAAAAACTCTCATAGAGATAGAGACATTTCCTTTGTAGATATGAAGGGAAACATGTTGTCCGTAAACAAATCAACCAATGACAATAGCAATGACCCAAAATCTACATCCTACTTCTATGCTTTCACCAATGAAAATGATTTTATTTCATTTGACTTATTGTTTTCAACACCCAACCTTCTACTACTATCATCCATTAATCCTAACTCTATACCCCTTGATTTATTTACATCAACATCTTTTGCTTGATTGCTATTTTCCCCATTCTAATTTTTTTTTCCCTTTATCATTGACCTTGTTGCATCATTAGCAAGTAAGCCATTCTCCACATGGGGCTTTTTCTGGGAGGGTTGCCCCAAGTCTACACCTATTGATCTTTTCTTGTTGACAAGTTCTACATTGGTGATTCAAGTTGTTTTGGTAGTAAACCTACATAAAACCATAATTGACATTAATTCATTATTGAATGTGATAGGAATGTGGGAGAGAGTTCTTGAAGCTATCGCTTGAAATTCTTGTGGGTAATAAAATGCAAGCTTTGGCTAAAAGAAAAAAAGACTTTGTGAAAAGCATAAAATATCAAGGATCACTGCACAAATGCCTTATATTTAAGAATGACAAAATATTCTAGTTTGACATGAGCACATTACATGAGGAAGAAAGGCTCAAATATTGGGCTCAAAAAACTCTACACAAACAAAGATGTATAGCAAGACAACATTCACCAATATTTGCAATAATCTTTGGAAATGTTAAGGTTGACATGGTTGACAACTTCAAATGAAATTACTTTAGGTTAACATGAATTAACATGTTTTATCTTGCTTCGGCTTGTAAAACATAATCAATGGCCTTGTTATGGCAGGTAAATTCTACCCATGAAAGATTCACTTTCACATGAGCTGAAGACTTGACATAGGTTTTTGAGGAATCAACATACCCACACCCCGTGGTCCAGAGTATATGGCGATGAAGGAATACATTACCCCTCCCCAACACCACCCACATGATCATGGCAGCAATTGCCATCTCTAACTAGAATTGGTCTCCCACAGTAATCAGGTAGGGTATATGGAGATATTAGTGAACTTACATTATATCAACTAGTTGAAGGTACAAATTTTGCATGTGTATCATTGTTGCACATTCTGCAAACTGGGTTTTGTGGTCCACATAGGGTAAAAACATATTCCTAAATGCGCAATTGTAGGGTCGGCCACCCTAGGGGGCTACTCCACCTGTAATCTCTAAGTATCTCTGCTTTTCCCTCTATCTTTTGTGTTAACAAATTCCTCAAAGTGTAGAACCAGGAGGTTTGTTAATCAATCCAAAATCAAATGGCCACTTTGTCACTACGATGACAAAAAATGAAACGCTCCTCATTTCCATCTACACCATCTAGGAAATTCAATGTCATTGGATCAACTTGGCTGACTGGTTAAGACTAATCAATTTTGAAACTTGGCATCTCCTCTTTGCATAATTCAAAATTCAAAATTTTATTCATTGAAAACTATGCAAATTTATTTTTTGAATTTTTTTTGAAATCTCAACATTTTAATACCTTACCCTTCTATATGCACTCTTAGTATGTCAAGTTATTTTTTGATATACTCATGCTTAGGATCAAGGTATTGAAAATTTTAAAATATTCATACCATGAAAATACCCTACTCTAGAAAAACATTTCTTACCAAGAACCCTGCCCATTTAACCACATGCTGCCCCTGGACATGTATATACTAGTTTGGTATGTGAAAAACAACATACCATTACAACATTGGTTTGGACCATTGTTATACATCCCATTTGGCTAAAAATTACTATCTAAATAACAATTTTTTTTTCGTTTACTCATCAAACAGGATTTAATATAATGTATGTATCTCATTACATTTTGGTGGAAACATAGTAAAAGAAGCCACAAATGGTGTGCATAATGTTCAAAAGGTGTACCGTTATATCTCTAAAAACTTGCAAGGGGATAAGAAAAAATAGAATTGATAAATTTTTTTTAGAATAAGTTCCATTACTTACAAAATGTTAATGGCCAACATTGGATGCAAATTGATCATGTTTCAAAAGTCCTTAAATTGAATATTTAATAATAGTCAAAACCTTGTTGTAGATGTAGTCCTTTCCTTTTTGATTTTTTCTTTAAATTCATCTCAAATGTGAATCATCCCCTTTCAAATTTGGAAATGATTTCAATCTTACTGATTTTTGGAAAAACATAAATTAAATTGGTGAAATTTATGTTTACAACACATTTTGACATTTCTTGTTCACATAATGCTTTTGGCCTAGAATAATATATAATTTGAGGATTTTTTAAAACAAAAGTTATTGATTTTTACATGATAAAATAGTATCTACGCATAATACACATGTGATGTAGTCTTAAGGTTTTAATATCTAACACACAATATAAATTGGGTATGCAAATGAAATTTTTAAATAATGAACCAATTCCCTTGAATTGTCACATACATTAAATATAATTTTTCAAAAAGGACTTTGACCTTGACACCCTTGCTCCTTTTAGTGTATGTTTATAACCATTTTGAAGCTTTAGCATTGAAAATTGAAGAGCCAACTTGTTGATTGTTCATTAGCTACTTTAGTAATAACATAACAATGAAAGTGGGTTTAAAACCAAGTAGCAACTTTGATTTTGTATATAAACTAAGTATCAAGAAGATTTAAGCAATTCAAACCCAACTCATGCCAATCTAAAACTTCAACCTTGTCTTTTTTTGTCCTTCAGGACCATTTGCTGATCTAATATTGAGGCTTAATTTACCTTTTCACTTGAAAATCTTATTAAGTAACAAATAAAAATATTTGGAAATAAAAAAAGGAATGGGAAAGCAGTTCCATTCTGTTAGAATATTAACCGGTCAATACAGCACAAAACAGAATGGAATATTCTAAAATATTATAAGGCATCATAACTAACAATTGATAGATACACAATAAAAAACCAGTTTTTTTCATCAAGGGGAAATATAGCCTTTTAATGTTATTTAGGTTTTGCCATATCAAAACCTGATAGGTTTAAAATGTAATCCCACGTGTATGAACACACAAAAACACGTGCCTAAGTTTGCAAACTGATCCAGAAGAGTTATTCTTGCACGAAAAACAAAATGTTCATGCTACACAAATCTCTATCTATGAAGGAAGGTAGTTTGTTTTGTTTTGTTCTGTTCTGTAGTTGTGAGATCCACCAAACCAGGATGCTTCAGATCATGTTCTTGGCGTCTTTGGAAAGCACTTGATGAGGAGTGGTGCATGGGCTTGGTTCCACGACATCTTGAATATTGAATGATTTCTTCACTGAAAATTAAATTAAATCATAGCTGAAAATTTTGGAGGAATTGGAACTTGCCTTTGGTGTTGTTGGAAAGATCTTGATAGCAGGATTTAATGGAATTTATTTGGTAACATTTGCATTCAGAACAGTGAGGGAGATATTGATTTTGAAGTGATTTCTGCTGAAAATTCAAATACATTCCAAAAAGCAGGTTTCCTAAGGAAAAATCAGTTGAGGATGTGATAACACTTGAAGGCTTACCATTCAATCCAAGCATGATTTCCTTTCATATGTGGCTGTTCAAAAAATAATACATACATTGCAAAACAATGTTCACATGTAGGGTTTCCATATTTTGTAATGGGTTCATACTTGGGTCAACGGCATAGGCCACACTAGTAAAAGTGAAGAAAGCTAGGTTGTAAGGCAGTCATATTTGTTTTGGTGAAAAATCGTCAAAATGCAACACAGTTTTGTAACAACATAATCAAATTGGATTATAAGAAATTGTTTTTCTGGGAGTGTGTTGTCACATTTATATGTACTGGGTACAGTTTTAAGAGTTCCTTGAAATAATGTTTCCATTTAAATCAAAATCTGTGCTCCTCCATCAGTAAATTGCAAAAGATAACACTGATTATTCACATTAATTCATTGATGCTCAAATAAAAATAATGACTTGCACCACATTTATTTAGAAGTCCCATCATTGAAAGTACTACATGTGGTGAACTCAATGACTTTTGTGTAAGGAAGTGTGAGACTACAAGTATCTAGTATGTACCATTCAGAAACTTTTTAATGATGTCCAATTCTTCAGTTTGGGAAAAGCCCTTTCAACATGGATGTCAGAATTGTGACCAGGAAACTATTTCCTAGCAGTCTCAAATATGGATGAATGGGCCACTTGGATGTATGGATCTGGATATGCCATATATAGCCAGTACAAGGCTTAATAATGCTTAAAGATCAGGGCCTTTTTTTTTGAAAAATCAACTCGGTTACATGTACACTTGTTTTTTCTTCTTACCAAATAACATATATGTTGTCTCTGTTTCTTTCATTATGTCTATAAAGAGCTTGGATTGAAGGCCAGAGTCTTTTCTTCTAATCAAGATGGTATTTTGAGTTTCCTTTTCATGGATGCAAAGTAATAAGTACTAACCTGTACATCCACAACAATTAAAGTCCATTGCAAGTAAAAACCCATGGATAATTTCTCTGGACTTTAACTCCCATCTCATCTACCTAAGGTGGCAAACAAAACAATTTCTGGAAATTAGGCAGCCTGACAATAAATGACATCAATTGACATCAGGAAGAACATCCAAGTTGGAAATAGCATGAAGAACATTGGGTGTTCCACAGGTAAGGGCTGAAATCAAAATGTAAACCTTCAAATTACACCAAGCATATTGCAGCTTACAGAGAGTGCAATTCAGTTTCATTTGCAAAGTTACAGAGAACAGCCCAATGAAACTCATACAATACCATAATCAGTCTAATGGACGCCATACAATGTGCAGGACTTCGAGGCTCGGGCTTTTGTCTGTCAGTTTGAACTCATCAGAGCTCAATGACTTTTATACCACTACAGTTCTTCCTTATTGAAATCGACTCAAGCACTAGAATAATAAGACTCGCAATATTGGCGCTCACTAAGAGCATCCGGATCCCCAGTCGTGCTCAGTATGTGATCCTGCGGAAATATTTCTCACATCCAAGTTTAGTAATTTACTTTTTCACAACCCCGTTCATAAAACTAAAACTGGGACTGGAAATAGGTGGGAGAATACTAATAGTAAAGATAGAAACAGATTGCTAAATAGCTAACTGCTTACCACAGCAAGAAGTTAGAACCACCCAGAATTAAGCATGTAGTAGCCACTAGTCATACTATGAAATCATAAATGGGGATGAGGGACTCTAAGGCCTTGCAAGTCCTTGGGGGAAAATGAATTCATACATGATGACTTTTATCCTCGGTACATAATTTGAACAAATTTAGAAAGTGGATTTAAATATCACCTGCATCGGCACAAAACCAGCTTGAAAAAGAGAATTTGGCAAGCTTACCTTATTAAGAATCACCATTGGCAGACTGGTCATCACGGTATGAATCAACGTTAAGTGGGTTGCTGTCATGTAACATATCATGTTACTGGGACCATGGATGGTCAGGGCTCCGGCAACAAGGCAGCTCGAATTGAACTATATTCAAATATTAAAGAGATTACGCAATCAGGAACCCAATACAAAAGCTTAATATGGATTCAACAGACAAAAAAGAGCTGCCAAGAATGAGAAGAGCTAGATGAGTGCGGTTGTTAAGAAGGCGTATCAAGGTTGCTCAAACACTACCTACTATCATTTGTGCACGGCTGCAGTCATACGTCCTGTTCTACGGAGGAGACTTGATGGTGGCTACGGCAACAAGTCAGGCAACAATTATGCGTGGGGTGTATGATGTAATGTGGAGACCGATCATACGGATTCACTAGGCTGGAAATAATAAGAGACGTATCGGATTTAAAGGTCCAAGTCTCTAGATTATTCCACCCATGCATATTTTGTGAGTGCCTTCTTGCCATGGGCACCATCACTATCTCCGTAGAATGACAAGACAGCAATTAACAGGTGGTGTTTGAGCACCCTTGGTATTTGGCTTCTTTAAGAGCACAGTCTTAGGGCTCTCCTCAGTCTTGGAGCGCCTCCTTTGTTGCCTATTGATTCTACAATCTTCTTTTGAATGTGATACCTGATACGAAATCTCTTCAGTATTTGAAAACAGTTTGATTCTCTAGCTTGGTGCAACGCAAGCTAGCTTCACTGCATATCAGCCTCCAGATATGTCGTTACAAGGTCGTTGCAAGCTTCTTCATGTGCTTGCTCTTCTGAGTGGAAACCGTATCTCTGCAGTTTGACCTTGAGTACCTGTTTGGATCTGAAACTCTCGTCTGGACTGACTTTCCGTAGTAGCTACTTATTTGACTAACATTGACGTGATAAACAGTTTGGGGTGCTGATCGTTGCCACTCCGAAACAGATCCTGGCAGATGTTACAGTTCACAGTTGGCATCATGCTGGTTTCCAAGAAATGGAACCATGAAGTTGGAACAAGGCATCCTTGCCCGCTGCAGGCAACTCCACGTGTGTTCGATAATTCTACTCCTTGGCAGGTGTCGTCCGAGCAAGCCAATATGCAGTTGCGAGTAACTCACCCCACTTGATGCAATCTGCTATTCACATCTCGAAAGAATCAGTGCAAGCAGAAATTTAGCTATATCATGAAATCCTAACTTGGAACCAATACCGTATGTTCCGACAGCATGCAGGAGTGCAGCTGACATATCTACAGGTGATGGTGATCTATTACAAATCCTAGCTGCAATCTGCATTCGCCATGATCTGCAAAGGATCATGCATCAGTAGCTATATATCATGTTCAAAACTCTTAACCTTTTTCCAGAACAAGACCATGTACATGCAGGTTTCATACAGGATCACGGAGTGTGAGAGTTGTGTGCAGGTAATGCAAGCTTTCCGTTTACTGAAATCCTATCTTTCTTATACACCAAGCTCTACCATTGCAAGTCATCAGGTACACTCTTTGAAGCATGTTGAACCATGTAGCTTCAGTAGCCTCAGGTTGGAAGACGATATTGACATGCGTGTTGTTAAGAATTCCTTACAACATAGTTAAAGTCTGGTTTTACTTGAGGACGTACTGATCGATTTTGTACATTTTAATTTCAAATGTTGCTAAGGCTGAACTCATAATGTGTTCTTACTTGCAATTGAACTTATACATTTATCTTTTGCTTGAAAGCTGATTTTGTGATCGGTTTCAGAATTGTACGTGCGCAGTGCCCAATGTTGCTTTAATGGTGTTCGTAATTTTCTTGCAATTGAGCTTATATCTTCAGGACAATTTGCCAGCATTCTACCTACATGGTGCCCAATATGACTGTATCTAACTTTGAAGTTTATTGGTCGATATATTCCATTTTTCTAAAACATGCAAAGCTTAATATATCCACAAAATGTTTTGTGTTTTGCTTTTGTGACATGTTTCAGAACTGTATCTATACTGCCCAATATTATGAAGTCTACCTGTCTAATGTTGATCAATTTTCCTTTAAGTTTATGCCATAAATTAGTACCTCACCATAATACATATATCATGTCATAATTTGTGAGCCCCTGCATTTCCCTGCAGTAGATGTCGGGTTGATTGTGTGCAGCTTACTAAATTAGTGCTCACGTATACTATTGGATAGTCGTAATCATGATAAGTCCCACCTTGCATCTGGTTCTTGGTTTGAAATTTACTCTGAGGTCATGTCAATATGCATAACTATACGACATGGGGGGAGGATTAAGGTTATACAAAAAAGCTGGGACCATCTTGAGGAGTTTTTGAGTCCTTAGGGGAAGAGTTGGCAGATTTCAGCTTGTTGTATTTAGGAATTGCCCACCTTCTGCGGAGGACCCGGACAAAAAAGAGAGAGGCAAATGATAGTGTATGTATATACCTGATGAAGAGCTGACCCTCAGTCACTCTTGGTCAGCAGACTTGGAAGTTTGTCTGTTGCTCAAGCATGTGGTTTACTTAATGAATTGTTGTTGAGCAAAAACTGTACGAAGAAGAATCAAATATATGATGCAAAAGTGATGCTGGTGAAGAAATGTTTTCCCTCTTACAAAAGTTCACCAAGCGTGCGGCAATTGCAAGCGAGAATGACCAATAATTCAGCAGTTAATGGAGGCGCAGAGTTCCATCCAGCCTTAACTATAATTGCCAACCTAACTAATCAGGACAGAAATTACCTTTGGTCATAAATATCTGCTCCCATTTTTCTAGTGTAATCGAAGAGCACCTTACAGAGAGAATTTTTTCTTCCACTATTTGTGCTCAGCATTGTGGAATTGGAATGCTTGCAGGCATTCTGTTTCTGGAAACACCTTGCAATTTTTTTTGTTTCTGTGATACCCGGCTCTGAGTATCACAGGAATTTCTTTTTTTTTAGAATGGATTCAAGTTGTTAAAGCCTGTGTCTTGGGCTTTACCCTACACACAAAAGACTGTGAACATCCACCGTGGGGATGTTACATGTGTGGCCTCCCTTGACAGGATAGGGTGCTGGGATTACATTTGTATGGATCTGCCCTAATAGGCTGTCCAGGGGAACTATAGTTAGGGGAGTAAGGCACCTGGATGGCTTCACCATTTTCGTCTGGCCTCATTGCAGGTGTGAAATTTGTTGAAGCCCTGAGTTGAGGTGCCTTACCCTTCACATTTCAACGTGACTAATGTAGCTCATGTCATTGGCCCAAGTGCGAACTGGTAACCCAACTAATTTTTCCTTCCAAAATCATTTTTGGCAATTTAATTGAATTTCAAATGACAAAAATTACTCAAATTTCAATATCTCTCACACCTGGTCTAAGAATTTCCAAATCACCTTCAATAAATCCTCTATATTTTTTGTTTTGATTTAAATGAATTTTCTTGTGAAAAATCTGTTCAATATTCAATAAGTCATGTATTTAGTTAGTTCTGGAGAATTAACAAATGAACATTTGGAGGTTGATAATTTGGAAACAAATCTTTGATACAGTATTGGCTTATAAAAATGCACAAAATTTTGTATCACTTGTTATATGGGCGCACATCTGCTTTTGCTTCCTCT
This sequence comes from Sphagnum contortum, assembly GCA_963920785.1. NCBI lineage: Eukaryota > Viridiplantae > Streptophyta > Sphagnopsida > Sphagnales > Sphagnaceae > Sphagnum > Sphagnum contortum. The sequence goes on from OY987278.1 coordinate 19,687,614, forward strand.
ATTCTTTTTTCAAATTGGTATTTACTGTACAAAAACTATAATAATATTCAAAGTGCATGAAGACATTTATTGGTCCGGAGAGCAACAACATGAGAGATATTACACCAAACTACAACTTCCACACAACGTGAAACCTCATGTATTGCATTGCATCGGATGAATCCAAGGTGCCATGGCATGTGTGGTGTTCTCAGTTAGCAGAGAAGTAGTATACTTTTTCCCTCTCAAATTTTATTCGGAATATTTTGGTTGGTCATTTCTTTTTCCTTTCACGATAGTTCTGTACCTTGGTTAGTTTATGACAGCCCGACAAATGAATCAGATAAAAGGTACTCAGAGTAGATTACTGCAAGATGTGTAAACAGCTTGAATGAGTAGCTTGCCCATCACACCAAAATAATGCAGCTGGTGACTGTGGTAGGACTAAATTTAAAGCACATCCTTCACTCTGTACACAACAGCAACAGGCCAGCTGCTGCTGATGGGTCTCACTGTACACTCACGCCAACCTTAAGGACTGTAAGGCGTCTGTGCTTGTCAATTGACACCAAGTTCATAGTAAGTGCAGGTCTCTCTCACATGGCTAATTTTATCTAGTCTCTCATTTTTCCTCCTACTCCACATCAGATCCTGAAGCTATAGTTGCATATCAGTAAATTTATTGCTGAGGGCAGAAAGGAAAAACATCATGAACAGGATTATACAGGAGACGAATCAGAAAACAAGAATCAAAATCACATGAAGCAGTGTTTTTACTTTTCTTTTCTCCAATTTTCGATTTCCCGAAAGTGACAATTCACTGGCTCAAATAAAAATATTCGCACTGAAAATATAAACTTGGATAGCATGTTGATTTGGGGCTCATTCTGGTATTGGGTTAATGGCATTGGAATTTCTATATCTGGGAAGGATCTGGACATGAAACACCCGGTCCACCAGTCCCCAAGCAGTGGTTTTTTTCCTGATAAAATTTGTTGTTTTAGTGACAAAAAAATTGGGAATTTCTTGGAAATTTTGTATTAATAGTTTATGTTTGACTAAATTAGTAACTTTTTGGAAAATTTCGCCAAATTTTTGTTACGCAAAAATTGAAATGAAAAACCATATCTGCAAGCTGCTAAAATAAATATAAATTGAATAATATATATAATGTAATCCATTTTTAAAAAATTACATTGATGAATAATTAGGATCAAACCAGTTTGCCATAAGAAGATTGAATTTAGAATAAAAATTCAGATGTTATTTTCCATAAATTGAATGGATCATAGCTCCTATTCAGAAATTTCAAATGTGGGGAATCCTTTCAGAAATATAAAATAATTGCAAAATTGTACATGTTTCATCTTGTAGAAACTTCAGGTTATTCAGGTCCTTCATGCCCACAATTTGCTCAGATTGAAGAAAACAATAACATGGTTAAATATTATTATAACATGGTTCAGCCCAGGAGTCCCCAAAGTCCAATGGTGTTCGTAATGTAGACTTTTATTTTAGTGACTTGTAATTAGTGATCTTATTTTATTTTTGATGTTATGTCATTGGCTAGCATACTAAGAAGGATTTACCATTAAATGATTACAACTAGAGATGAAAGTGGAGAAAAAATCAAAATCCTTTTATATTCTTGGCTAAGCACAAAATCTGGCAATTTGAATTTGTTTTTTTGAAATCTGGAGAATATGGGTCATTTTTTCCTAGAAAAATCCTTTGCATAGGTTGAAATCATATTTTTCAGGTTGAAATTTGATGAAATCTCATTAAAAAAAACAAAACACTTCTCCTACTAAGCTTATAACCTACTATAGTGTGATTCATATTAATTGGATCATGGGTGCACTCGCAACTTTTTCTTTTTTTTAAAAGGAGCCATATTCTACATCAGCTTCCAATAGGTAGCCAAAAATATACAAGGATGATTAAATATTATCACTTTCATGTTTTGGTTTTAGCCAAATTGTCTTACATAGCCAACTCATGCAACATTACAAACTCTGGATTTCAGTGATAAAATCTTGAGTGCCCAATTACTGAGGTCCACTAGCCAAATCATCTCTAAAGCGCCACATAGCATCTCAATCATGCTCAATGTCCATCCCTCTGGTTTCAGGTGCCAGCAATAATATCCAGCTCTTTAAAAACTTGCACTATTTTGCCTCTTTAAAGATCAATTTGATTAAGTCTCTGGTGAAATTCTTTGTGTATTCAAAAAGGATGCATCATCAACACAACTAACTAGAAATGTACCCAACCATCCCCATGTAATTAGATACCTAATTATAGCCACCAAATTGATTACCTACATAGTAACCTATTACCTATAGATCCTCAATGTCTATATGACACTTATCTATTTACATAGGTTGTTACGTAGGTAGTGTGAGGTGAATGTAGGGTTTATGATACATTACCAACTTGTATGAAAAGGGTTTTTCCTTGGGTAACGACAAGGAGAATTTCACCTCTTTGAAATTGAGCCTCTTGTTCCCCCCCCCTGCAGACATGTGCACAATGTTTTAATAATATCAAGAAAGTGAATCTAAACCCTAAACCTTAAAACATTCACATATTCAAGGTCTACAATACTAGTGGAGTTATATAAATTGCCGTAGTTGGTTGTTTGAAATATGGTGTGCATTTCCACAAATTATAGTGTAACATAATAGAGTTATCCCCACATGTATCACACCCCAGTTTTGCCAAAACTGGGGGTGACATCAAAAGTCAGGATGAAATCTAGGTGTGCAGGGAAAAAATAAAGAGTGGATCAAATTGTCGCTGGCAGGAGTTTCATCCCCATTTGTGAATTTGCCTTACCTGCACCTTCTTTGAAAACAGTACACAGGAAATAGTAAAAGAGGGGACGAAACCTATGAATTTCTCATGTTTGAATTGGTCCTCACAGTCGTTTTACCCCCATTTTGGGATTTGCCTCAGCTGCACCTTCTTTGTTTTTGGTATCATTCTTCATTCAATCAATGAAAATCAAAACAAAATCTTGAAAAGCCTGTGAATTAGATACCCAATTTCATTACACGGTACTGAGTTTGTTTCACTCACTTTATGGGTGCACTCAAGTTGGGGACTAAACAAGGATTACAGGTTCAAACTAGGGCCCCAGGAAAAGGTGACTTTAAGGATAACTCTAAAGGTGTTTTAGAAGTATTGAACACTTTATTAACTTTGTATCATCATCATCATAGTTTTTCTTGGACAAATTTTTGTGGTTTTTTCTGACAAACTTGGAATTTGGAAAAGAATTGGAAATTCTTTTTTTCTGATGTTTAAATTCCACTACTTTTGCTAATTTTTCGGGAAAAAATCCCCAATTTTTCTATTTCACAAAATTGAGGAAAAAAACAATGCAAGTCGTATATGGCATCATACATTAATAATTACTTTTAAATCCTTAAAAAAAACATCCAATTTTCTAGGAGAAGTTTATGAATCTCTTTTGCAAATTAGTTGGCAGTGCAAGTTTGAGCGTCCCTTTGCAAGACGGGCAACGTGTTCAGAAACATGCAAGACGACAGGCTTGCCGCCCGCATGCATGTGTTGCGAATTCAGGCAGCTGATCCCGATGATTAGAAGCTAGCCGATGGGAAATATTCTCTCGAAAATGATGCGAAGTTTATGAATGAGAATATTGCAATCCGGAGTTAGGGTTTCGGGTTTAGAAGTTTGTGAATTCTCGACATTGGATTCCAGTACAGTGCCGACGACGACGTTGATGATCATCGTCAGCTTCAAAATTTGATACAAAAGCTTGAGAGACTTTGTAAATTACATTAGTTTTGCACATTTGGGTTCGAGAAACTTGCTGGCAGAAATTTACAAACAGATATGGGACGTTGCGGGGCCTCCACAGAGAAGACTTCAGATCGTGATGATAAGAAGAAGGAATCCGATGTCGAGGAAGTGATGCCATTGCTCACACCTTATCAGCTCGGCCCTTTCCATTTATCCCACAGGTTTGTTTTTTTTTTTTGTGTCTTTACCATTTTGACCCTAAACCCTAAACCCTACTTTCAGCTTTTCTTCTAGATCCCAGAAATATTGGTGAGATCCAAGCTGCTACAGCATCCTGCAACGGGTTTTCGATTCTTGCTTGATCTGGTTGGTTGTTTCTCTCGATCGATCAATGCTTAAAACTTACTCTAATTTGGCACGGATCTTTGCCATTTGGTAGGATTATTTTGGCACCCTTGACAAGATGTCGCTGATACAACGGACTGGCACAGCACCATGCTGCAATCTACTATGCACAGCGGACGACACCTGGTGGTCTCCTGATTGCGGAAGCCACAGCAATCTCTGAGGGTGGCAATGGCTATCCCTGTACTCCTGGTATCCGGACCCGGGAGCAAGTTGAAGCTTGGAAGCCTGTGGTGAAGGCAGTCCATGACAAGGGCGGGTATTTCTTTTGTCAGGTCTGGCATGTTGGTCATGTATCCCATACCGGTATGATCCTACTTATGTGAAGCTCTAGAATCTGGTAGCTTCCTCGAGGGAAGTCTTACATGAACAAGAATGATCTCGTCATCAGATTTAGGGTTTAGGGATTTAGGGTTTAGAGGTTTAATGATCAGACTTGAGCTGAGCTTAGCCATAGTCTAGGCACAATTTAGGGTGTTGTGTACAGGTCCTTTCAGCATTGTTTAGTAGGCATTAAGAACTGCATGACATTGTCCTGCTGAGACAGACAACCTCCATGAACATCCATGGAACCTTGGTCCTCTTTGCATTCAACCAGGCTGCAGTCTCATGGAGGGTAAGATAAACAGAGTCACAGATTCATAGATCAGATCTGCAAGTCTGAAGCTGCTCTGAATCCTGAATGGGGTTTTGTTGCACTGCAGCTGATCAACCCAATGGAGCAGCACCTGTGTCATCAACAACCAAAGGTATCAAGCATGGGCAGGTAACCTTACTGTCTGGCAAAGAGCTGGCTGATTATTCAACTCCACAAGCACTGACAACTGATGAGATTCCACAGTATGTGGAGCTGTACCACATTGGAGCTCGCAATGCCATAGAAGCAGGTCATTGAAGCTGCCTTTTGATCTCATCACCTATAATTAGCTGCAGAACAGATGTTCTATCTCAAGATCATCATGGATTCAGTACATTGTCCATCATATCACAGCTTGTGCATGTATGCCTGAGAAGTGCAGGTGATTTATCAATCTTCCAGGTTTGATAGACTCGAACATGGGATAAACAGTTCTCCAAGCCAGTTGCTTCTATTTGATTTGTTGCAGGATTTTATGGGGTTGAGATACATGGAGCTCATGGGTATTTGATAGACCAGTTTCTGAAAGATGGAGTGAATGACAGAAGTGACAAGTATGGAGGATCAGTGGAGAACCAGTGCAGGTTTGCACTAGAAGTGATGGATGCTGTGACAAAGGAAATCGGTTTGTGGCGAGTGGGCATTCGGATCTCCCCTTTTGCAGACTATGCAGATGCATCAGATTCTGATCCTGTCACACTAGGAGTTCAACTGGCCCATGCTCTCAACCCCTTCAACCTCCTGTATCTGCATTGTGTGGAGCCAAGAATGAAATGCACAGGTGAAGTGGACACAAAGGAAACTGTGTGGCCAATCAGGAAGGCATTCCATAACAGCTTTCTTGTGGGTTAAGGTTTCAATATGGAAGATGGAAATGAAGCCATTAGGTCTTGCAGAGCTGATGCTGTGGTCTTTGGCAGACTGTTTCTGGCAAACCCGGACTTGGTGAAGAGGTTTGCTCTTCATGCTCCTCTCAACAAGTACAAACGAGAGTCCTACATTCAAGGTCCTGTCATTGGTTACACTGCCTTCCCTTCCTTGGATGACACGAATGCTGCTGCTGATGTTAAGGCCACATGATAGCACACAATTGCAGCAGCACCCAAAATTCTTTACCCTAAAACTGTAATAAACCCTAAGTTCTAAACCTAAACCTCTAATAAATTGTAAACCCCTAACCTTAGAACTTTAATGAACCCTAAGTGCTAAACCTTAAACGTGTAATAAAGCCTAAACCGAAACCTTATATCTTAATAAACCCTGAAACTAAACCTGAACCTGTAACAAGTCCTCAACCCTAAACCCTAACTCTTAATAAACCCTGAATCCTAAACCCTAGAACTTTAATGAACCCTAGGTGCTGAACCTAAACGTGGAATAAAGCCTAAAGCCTAGATCTTAATAAACCTTAAATCCTAAACCCTAAAGATGGAATTAGTAGCACAAGTTGCATACACAACCAAAGCTATACTTTGCAAATTTGTTGACTTGGTGAACTATGATGACATGCATGAATTCGCAGTACATAAGTGAGAGCTTGAATACAAAAGTTTCAACATGTTTGCAACTGCAACCTAGAGCATGTGCACTAGAGGAGTACAAGGGCCTGTACATTATCTTTGGATGAAGTATAAAACTGAAATAGTGTGAAACTCAGTTTGGGCCGTTAAATACTCTAAATTCAGTGCCCTCCAAGAGTGCCTGTAAAATAATATGACAGTTTTTATTTTGCTGACCACAACGATTGGCCAAGGCAGTGATACTTAAATATGTAGCCTGTCACTTTATACTGTCCACTCTATTGCATTTTATGGGTGAATTCCTGGGAAAGGATGAATAATGCACACTGCAAGTTGGATGTGATAAACACTTTTACAGGCTGGAATACTGGGTGTGGGTGGTCATCATCATCTAGACAAGGATGCAATGAGTCTATACTTTGACTCTCTGCCAGATTCCACATGCTTCAGTTTTGGTTTATTGTCTAAGGAAGATACAAAGATCCTGTGGCTCTAGCCTGAAACCAGAGGGGTCCATTTAACATGATGTTCACAAGCTATTTGCCAATTTAGAGCCCAATCAGCCCAATTAAAAATGATTGATAGGGTTCAAACTTTGAACCATATTATTGCTTTTCTGAGGTTTCATTCATTTTCTTTGAAAACAGCTAGTGAACAGCTAAAAGCTTGTCATCTTAGTTCCCGATTGATGCTAAAAGTTACAAATCTAATCAAACATGTAAATCATACAATCCCAATCATATGAATGACCAAATGAAAAATGGTATTGTCCATAGGGTACCCTTAAGCCACTTGTGATGAACAAAAAGATAATAAAAACAGAAAACATTGTTAGTATTGCCACTAGGGTTCAATGGGAACTTCATCAAAAGTCTGTTACTAATATAGATTGAAGAGCAAAATTTTAAACCTTCAAATGTTTTGCCAGATAAAACATGAAGGCTTTTCTAATGGTTGTCTTCTTTCAATACAATGTAGCATGAGTTTATGGTAGGTGTGATAATATCCTTATTTTGTTTGACTACCTACTTTCTGAACAATTCCCCTGAAAGTGAAATAACCTAAAGTTGCTTTACAATACAAAAAGGGTACATAAATGATAATTTATCAATTATATCACTGATTATTTCCATTGATCTACCCCTAATTTTTAATTGTTGATGCAAACAAAGAAGATGATATTCTCCTACTTTACTTATTCTAAAATCGAAGTATTACTGAACAAAGTTATGGAAAAATAGTATTTCAATTTTAGATCAAACTTTTTACCACAACCTACAATACATAACCTAGTAAGTTTCCATTTATTTATTAAACAAATGCACAATTACGAACGCATACCATAGTGCCTTTACCATTCTGGCAATAACTTAATTATTTCAATTAATGCCAATTTTTCTCAAAATCAGCTACTCGCAATGCCAAGGGTTTTAGATTTTTTTTGACACCTACCCTAAAACTTGGTGGTGCAGTGTGCCTAAGTAGTGCAAGATTACTTGGCAATTTTTTTCCCCCTGCCTCAATTGTATGAATTTCAGGAAGTTCTTATTTATACTGCCAAAGTGAAAAGTAAAAAAACATGAAGAAGATGCCAGAATGGTAAAGGTACTATGGTATAATCAGTCAAATTTTGGTAATAGTTTCCTTTCATGCAAAAGCTGTTTCATTTTTATCACATAAGTGCACGAAGAGATGTAGGGGATGTGCTTGTACCAAGAGCAATCTGAAAGGTGGTCGTGGATCAACTGTCAGAATTTGTTTAGGACCACATACTAGGCATAGGGCCTGGTGACGAAACACTATGGGCGCTATATAACAGTTGGCTAATTGTAGGTTGAAGTATCTTGTTTTCAATTTGTTCATTTCACAAAAGTGTCAAATTTCTGCTCAAAACCATTTTAAACTGGAAACCAAAAAAAAAAACAAGTTTTTCTTCTTGAAAGTCACAAATTAGCAAAACATTATTCACTAAAAACAAAGTCACAAAGTACAGTACTGTCAGTATATACAGGATCTTCATTTTTGGATTCTCTATTTTTGAGTTTAATCAGGCCTTAAATTGAAGGGTGCATGTGCCCTTTGTAATTTTAAGACTCTTCATGTAAGTTTGTCCTAGATCAAAATGTAAAAGTATGAGCTTGTTCTAGAAATATATCAACCCCTAAAGGCTTGATAGCCCAGAAAATAATTTGTTTAAGAATTTCAAACGGATGTTGGAGGTGGAAATATAAATATTTTGCAATTTTACTTTTTAGGGTTGCATGTGGCTCTTTGAGAGCTTTCAATTGATTAGGATTTTTCACTTAGATTTGTGTGCAATTTTGATCAAATAAGTGCATGCATTGGGCCTATAGGCATAAGATCTATCTTACACCTACCTATACACATAAGATCATTTGCACTCTTTACATCTAGGCATAATAATAATATTTGTCCTATATTTTCTAGGAGGGATAAATTCATGAATTTATAGGTGCCTTCAAAGTACGCCAGAAATTTGTCCAAGTGTTTTCTGGTGATAATAAACCCATTACTGATCTCTAGGAGTCAATGAACGTCAGGGTTGGTAAGCGGGATGGCCCTAGGTCAAGGATGTCCCTAACATCCCTCCTCATGTCCCTACCAGACTTACATCAATATGGACACATCTCAGCAGCAGCTTGCCTGTTACTATTGTGTACAATGCCAAGGCAGAGTTTGCCTTGATAGTTAGCCACACAACCACCAGCTTAATTATTACGATGTTAATGGCCTGACTACTCTCTCAATTTGTTTGCACCAGTTGCTCTGAGTACTTTCTATGTGGTCATAAACTAAGTGAGGAACCAACCTATCAACAAAGAAAACAAAATGGGTGACAGAAAACCTACATCACTTTGAAAGTACTCTTGCACTCACTGATAGCATGCACATGAACTGAAGTACATCAATGGTGCACTCACTGGAAGCATGCACTACCTAAAAACATCACATGCCATGAAGCCTTGCACTGATACAATGCAATGCAAATTGTGAGGTTCAGTAAGTGCTGCACCTAAAATATACAATTCGTTTATCTGTCAAGTTGTTTCCAAAGGACTGCTCTCCACACCTATAAGTCTTCACGCACTTTCAGTACTGTTATTTTAGAACCTTTTTTACCAATTGGCAAATTGAATGGTCTTGAAGCAAAAGTGGATGGGCCCAGTCAGTCTTTTTCAATTTTGTAATGTAGCTGAAGTAGCAATCACCCATAAGGTGATTAATGCAAATTTGGCTACAAATAGAAACTGAGAACCGATGGGTGTTTTCCTGTTTTTAATAACCACCCAATACTGGAAAGTACCATACCTTCACTTATTATGCAAATATTTTAGTCATCAAGTATGCACCAGAATTGGCAATGAGAATTGATTTTCTCATTGACTACTCTATAACAGCACCAGTATTTCATTTCACACTACATGTCGTACTTTATGGCAAGGACTCTGCCTCGAGAATGTGGTCTCTGGGGTCCTTTACTAGTAGGTGGTTGCCTGCTAGCCTGTCAAAGGACGTTCACAAATGTAACACCACCACCATCCTGTCAGGGAAGGTTCACATTTACAAGTACCTGGGCGGACTAAAAGGTATTTTTCTCAAACTTAGCTGGCCTGCATCTATGTGAGCAACTACAGATGAGCCCAATTTGTTCATTTTTTGGGAATTATGGGATGTAGCAGTGATCATCTCAAGACAATTTAGCCAAATTTGGCTATTAGAAATTGAGAACAAAAAAACTTAACCATCCTTCATTGTTGGGTACCTACTGGAATGTGATGTAGAATCTGACAATTTTCTAATTTAATTTTTCCCAGAATTAGCCAAAAAGTTGCAGACTGGTGAGAATTCTCTGAAAAACAACACTGCCAGTGGCTGGGACCACATGTAGCTCCTGAATAGTTGCTCACATGTGCACCATTTTGAAAAATCTGATATTGACCTATACAACAGTACAAATTTGGTAAATTTTGTACATGAAAACAATGGCATAAATTCATCAGATTTCCAAAAAAGCCAAAAAATCTCCTGATTTCTATAATTGATTTCAATAGGCCACCAACAATATAGAAACATGCTTTAAATGTTTTTACAAGTTCATATCTTGTTTATATACCATAGCCAAATTTAGCTAAATCTTCAAGCCTGGATGTTCACCACTCTGGGTACATCACAAATTTGGGGAGGGGGGTGGGGTTGGAAAACACTGGTTCAGAGCTTGTCACTGTTTCACAAATTGTTTTCCTATGATAAATTTAAGGAACTCATCACTAAATGAGTACCAGGTCTTCTTTCAAGGGATAGGTCCAAAATTTAACTTGTACACATATTCAGTCTCACCAACCTTGTGTGGGTATAATAGCAATGTCCATCATTGCCATATTTTTTCATCTTATGGTCCTCAAAGAAAAATAAAACATGCATATTTAATGCTAATTACCTCATGACACATATAGTCATGATATGATATAGCTGATGCTAATTTGCTAATGGATGCACAAAGAGCATGACAGCATTTTGGAAGTGCCTTAAGAAAGGTTTCTGAATTTCACCAACAATACAAGTAAACAATATTCAAATCATTCCTTTGAAATTCCTTGTCAAGGGGGAGATGATCTCAATGATATCCATCAATTTCATGGTTCATTATATTATAATCCATATCACACTTATGCAAGACCTAAAGGTGTGAAATTTTCAAAAAATTAAATGTTAAGACAATGGCTTTGTAACTTATGCAGTTATTTCCAGAGCAAGCATGCTTGAAAATAGGTCAAAAAAGTATTCTTTGACACTATAATTTTATACATATTAATATTAAAGAATAATTAAAAACCTTTATAGTATCATTATGAAATTATGATACACTTTAATAGGTTTATAATAAGTTGCATATTAAGTTTCCAAAAAAAATAGTGTAAAAAAAAAGGAAATTTTTTAATTCACACCTTTTTTGGTTAAATTCACACCCTTCGAGTTGTGCCCTGATTGACCACAGACCCCACACTTGCGTCCTTCCACGTTTAGGGTGAAAGAAAGGGTGTGAATTTAACCAAAAAAGGTGTGAATTTAAAAATTTCCAAAAAAATGTATTAAATAATATTTAAATTAACCTAACAAAAGTGCTAAAATTTACTTTTTAAGATTAAATAATTCCCCAAGAACTCGTAATGCACTTAGAGAAATTTCTTCTTGTATTTGAAAGGCACCCTACATTCATTCAAATATCTTGGATCTTAAATGCCTATTTCCTTGAGTGGGAGGGATCTTGTGTGGTAGGTAAGGCCTGTGTAGTCGGTCCTTCCCAAAATAAGGTGCGGGCTAGAGGCATTAACCACGGGTAGTGTCGAATTCTGGTAATGAGCCCATCCGAGGGCATCACTGTGTGTAATGATAACTCAAGGTCTCATGTTGAATGCATATCTGACGCACAAAGAAAAAAGAGTGGGCCCTTAGAAAATGCAAGAGCCCAACCAGAAACCTAAGATGACATCCTCTGTCACCTGAGGGAATCTTATGAATTCAAAGCACCCTCCTAATACACTATGAAATCTTGGACAGGTCATAACACAATAAGCCAGGTAAGCCCAATTTCGGTAATGCCCTCGCCCCAGGGCGAAACCCAGCATAAAGACAGACCAAGTGAAGGAGAAAAACTTTTCAAAATGAAATTGTCCGCTCAGAAAATGAAATGTGCCTCCTCTCCTTTGACTAGAAATTTCCTTCCGTAATGTTACCTCCAAATACACTAAGCAATTTCTGGGATGTCTTTATGATCTATGGACGTGCTTAGGTTCATGCTAATGTTTACCTCCTGCTTTATGATGAGTAAAGCCCACTAATGCAAGGGTGGACACGGCGCTACCATCTCCTTGTCCTAGGCTTCTTAATTCAGAAATGCCCTCATCTAGCTGGCCCAGGCCTTATCCTACACAAAAGGTGACTCCTTGCTAACCAGCAAACTTCAATAATCTACTTGCCTTGCCCACTATTGTACAGTTTTAATACCTAATATGCCTGTTGTCATGAACTTGAGAGTGAATTGAACCCCAAACAACTTCTATAAATTTCTTAACTCAATTGTATAACCCATGAAGTAAGTTGTTGAACCCAAAACAAATTAATTGCTGACATTTATAGAAGCTCTGAAATTATACAATCTCAAATTGTGAGTTCACACGATTAGCAAGCATCAATTAATACTCTGTAGAAATGCTGGATATGTACCAATAGCTAAAACCAACACTGAAAGCATGAACATGCAAGGACTCATTCTTAAAAAAACAATATGAATGTCAACATCTACGTCTTGAAATTGGAGAGGATGTACCTGACTTGTAGCCTGCACCTAGTGGAACAACTTGATCTGTGCAGCTGATGACACTGTAGGTGTTGTGTAGCTCATGTATAAAGATGGCAGCAATTCAGAGTTCAGAAACCATCACCAGCTGCACAAGTATTGTCTCACTTGCATACCAATAGGGTCTTGATTGTTCTCAAAAACTTAAGTCTTTCATAGTGATCTAGAGCTCCAGCTACTGATCATCCATGATTGTTTGTAGATATAGAATGCAGACGGTTGGAGCTTTGGTTTGTAATAGATCACCATCGTCATCCCCTGGTTGCAGACACTCCTGCATGCTTGCTGTTGGCATTATGTCAAGTATTGGAACTTCTTCCAAGTTAGTCTTTCACAATGTATAAGTTGATAATAATATGCTTGCAGTACTGATTCTTCCTTGGAGATGTAAACATTTGCAGAGTGCAGCCAATAAAGATTCCAAAGAAAGAAAGGCAGCTGGGATTCCCGCACCTGGATCCATTCGTAGTAACGGGCGTTCTAGCTGGTCTTGCAACGACGGGGTTGAGGATCATAGCCCCTTCGAAACATGTCCAGGACGTGATGCTGAAATGATCATCTTTTGGTATTCCGCCAGTCTGCAGTTTCTTCGGATTACAAGTAGTCGAATCTGGTTGTTGCCTTCAAGCAGTTCTTCTTTTGTGTGCAGAAGAAGATGCCACCCGCATCGTTCGACTTCAATCAATCCTGGAGCCGACGGAGGTAGTCTAGAGCCAGGACAGCTCTTGCATACATGGCATCAGCATCTCGTCCGGGATGTGTTTCGGAGGAGCTACGATCAATACCCCAGAAGAACCAGACAGACAGTGGAAAGGACCAGAGCTTCTGGAGATCCAAACAGGTACTCAACAAGAAACTGAAAAAAAAACAAGTGTCTTCTAAACTGTCGCTGATCTAAACGTCTGTCAAAGAGAAAACTACACTTGTAACAGACTTGTAACGAACGCTGATCAGTTTTAGCTAGCTTTTGTCCAGCGAACGAGCAGAGAGTAAAGTCTTCATAATAAGTCTAATGAGCTCCAGATTAATGAGTGCTGGCGGCGGAGAGTTCGATACTAAAAAGTGCTTTCCTTAAGAAGAAGGCGCAAGAAGGGTGCTCAACAACCATCTCCTAATTGTGCACGGCTGCTGTTGCCGTGACGCCATCCATATGGCTACCGTCGTGGAGCGGTGGCCACTGTAGGCAATTATCTGATTGGAGGCGAGACTGTGGTGGTCACTACGGTAGCCAATTATCAGCTTATTAGAGGCGAGACTCGTGCGTGGCGTACGGAAGTGGTGGCTACGGCAACAATACAGACGCGAATTTGTGTGGGTGCATGACAATATTCTGGGACCCATGGGCCATGACCATACATACTATATATCCATCTTAAACCTTAGAATCAACCGTTGCACAATAGGAGTGTGACTTGCACTTAGACCTAGTTTCTCAGGCCTAGCGGTTTTATTCTATTTGTGTAAGAATTCAGTTTGCACATCCTTGAATCATGGGGAAGTGTAATGTGCATATTGTTGCAAGATCATGATGTGTCTCCCCCCCCCTCCCTCCCGGATGACTTGGAAGCCGCTAGATTTAATTCCCTCAACCCCCCACACTATTAATAATTTCAGAGTATATGATCACAGACTTTGTACATTAGAATTCAGGGGGCTTCTCTTTTCTTATTAAAATTCTGGATGGTTCTTAATTTAGGTAACTCATATATTGTTGTAGGAATGCAGATGGACAACTAATAATCTTTTTCCATTCTGTGGCCCAAGCTTCTTTTGTTTCTTGAAATTCTGGTCATCTAAAGGTATGACACACTTAATGTTTAGAACTTGCAACTTACAGCACTTTAATGGCAAGAAAGTGCCACAAATCACAATATCACAATTTTTAACATTGCAAGTTATCATTTTTTAACATTATTTTAACATGTCCACACATGATGTTAATTAGTAAATAACATTGAGTTATTCTTTTAAATTTCTCAATTTAGTCCACACCATCAAAGATAAAATTTCTCTTCTCTTTTTGAAAGAAAAATAAACAGACAAGGATGCATGTTAAACATTGAGTTAATTTATCACGTTATGAGACTTTAGTTAACATTAACTATTAACATTAAGTCATGTTATATGCCACCCAAGCTTTAATGTCAATTAATATTTTAGTTGTGGACTAGTGATTAATTCTAACATTCTTCACAGGAAGCTAACATTGGAGTTAACATTAAGTGTGGCCATACTGTAGTTGTGCATTCAATCTCAGAATTACAGGAACCAATATTGCTGAGCAATATTAATTATTTTAGACTTACTAATTGGTAATCGAGTTTAAGCTTCTCTTCCTTGTAAAGGAGAAGTGTAAAGGTATTATTTTGTCATGCAATCTGATGAGTTGAAACTGACGTGTAAATTTTACAACATTCTATGGTAGCCATGAGACTGATAAGAGTAATATTACAAGTCTGTGATTCATTGGACTGTTTGTCCAGGTGAGTTTGAAAATGTAACTGAATTAGACTATATGGAGATGTAATATTAAGACACTTAGTTTGTAATGCTGAAACCCTGCCACTGTAATAATAATACACTTAGTGTGTTACGTAGAGCATGGTGATTATTATGCAAGAAGTCCCCATCAGCCATGCCTCTAATCTGCAGTGACTCTGGTTTAGGTCACACGAGAATGTGGTTTTTTCGGACTGAAAAGGCCATGGCTCATGTCACACATGTGAAGTAAACTTTGCGATTTATGTAATGTCCAATTGATATGTGAGTTTATTGTGGCATATATTATATTAAAATGACAAATTGACATTAGGTAATGGCACATTTAACATTTTCTCAATTTTTTGAGGAAAACTTCATCATTTCATACTAAATAATATTTATTTATTTATTTGGCAAGGTTTTTGTCTTTTAACTATAATTCTGAAAATTTATGGTGAACTCCTAATTTCTTCATACAAATGGATTTTTTTTCCATTAATTTTCCAGTCTAGAAATGGTTGACTTATCATGTGCATTGCTTGTTGTATCCATGAACTAGATTATTAACCAGATGTAACATTGATCAAGTTTGGACATAGACACAAGCCTGGAATTTTTCCTTCAAATGCAATACCTTCTCCTGTCCCAGTAGTGACCTTAATGGCACTTAGAGCCCAATTAAAATTAGACAAATTGTATGGAAAACTAAGACCTTTTATTTGATGAGTCTAGGGAACTTGGCCTTCCCTAAGAACTCAAAATCTGTTAAGGTTCCTGGAACTACAAGAACTCAAAAATGTTTTTTGAAACCAATTACAGGTTATTCTCAAGATTAAATAATCAATGCCCCATTTAATTCAAAATCATGATACATTTTAAGTGATAATTGATTATGTTCAAACTTTTAAAACCCAGGTTGTGTAGTTATTTGAATTTATAAAAACGTGTCGGTTCAGGTTTTTGAAATATTTCAAATTAGAAAATCATTGGATTCAGTTGTTTGGAAAAATCAGAATCAAAGAACTGCTGGAAGTATACTGGTGGATCTAACTAATAGCTAATTGCAGAATGAGAGAGTAACTAAGCAACTCATTGAGTTGAATGAGAGAAAAGAGAAGACAGAGGAACAGAGCATAATCTAAGGAGATTAACCTAGTGACCAGACTAATCTAGAAGCCTCTACCTTAAGATGCAGTCACAATAGAAGGAGCCACTTGCAAAACCTGTGTTGTGTAGTTATTTGAATTTATTAACAACTGCAGTTCAGGTTTTTTAAATAATTCAGAATCAGAGAACCACCAATTTAAGTTGTTTGCAAAAATCAAAATCAAAGAACCTTAGTCCCAGTTATTTCAAAGAACCAGTGAATTTCATGAAAGTACCAGTAAATAACCGGCAGTTTTGTGGGCAGCTATTTGATCATTTTTTTTTAAAACTGAGAACTGTGGTTCTAGATCAGAAAAGGTTCTTTCATTTTTCAGAACTTTGGTTATGAATCCGAAGAACTGGCTCAGGATATGCACCAGGGGTCTGTTGTCCATTCCACTGTTTGGAAGTTCTTGACTATTATGAAGAACCTCTGGTTCCAGTTCTAAAAGATATTTATTAGAACAGTTTTGGCTCAGGTTCCAGTTCCACACAAAATTGGAATCTGGAACTGGTTCTAGGTCCAGTTCTTCAAAAAAAAAAATCAGTTCTGTTTCTGAAATTCACACCTGCTTCCATTCCTGTTCCAGGTAACTTGTGCTAGAACTGGCAGTTTTCTACCAGTTACCCTCCTATTAGCCCCTGGTTCTAGTCTTTTCTTTCAATTTTCTTTTTTTTTAATTTGGTTTTGATTCTGAACATAAGTGGAGACGCCAGCTACAGTTTCAATTCTTAACCAGTTCTGGTTCCAAAACATATTCTTAAAAATCCAACTTGAGTTCCAGTTCAGTTTTGACTAACGAGCCTCAGTTCCAATTCAGTTTTTAGTAACCATAAGTTTGATTTCTAAACGGCCAAACCAGGTACTCACCCAACACTGGTCTTTTACAATTTCTAATTCCATGGTCTAACACTGTTTTAAACCATGTGAGATTAGTTTTGTTTTGTTATCAACCCCTCCTCCCCTAGAACAATTTATCATTTATTTTCAACAGTATGTTATGATTAAGGTGTTCTCTTCATAATTCTCCTCTTTACAATCATACAAAGTTTTGATATGGGTTAGTGATTTTCAAGTTCAATATGTATGTCAGAGTGAATTAGTAATATTGGCACCAAATACTTTGTCAGGCAATATTTAAATGACACTTGATCAAAAATGATAATTGGATTGTGTTGTTGTGAGTGTGCAATTGTCTGAATATTGTAAATTGTCCACAATGTTTCAACATCATCTATATGTAAGTGAAAATCAATTTAACACAACATTGTTCGTGTACACATGACCTTCAAACTACACTATCACACCTAGCAAACATTTCCAATTTATCTTACCTATTAATTACATTTACCCACTGTAGTATCGATAGCATAAATGACTTTCTTTTAATTTCTGTGTGTTTTGAGGGATCTCCCCCAGAAGAACCCTAGGGCAGGGGGAGATCCTCCTATTTTCATATGTTCCCACATTCCCATGGAGGAAAGAAAAAGAGAAGCCGTTTACATATGTGGAGGTTCCCCTATGGGTGGGTTCTTGTAAGGTTTGGGAACAAAATTGGGTGACCGTCCCTCAGGAGGACCCATTTGTATGGGAACCTCCCCTACAACATAAATAGTGAACTTGCATCCCAACTCTTTTCCTGTCAAGAATGTAAATGTTGCTTGTGTTATGTGTACCTTTGCCCTTAAGCAAAATTGATAAATTTTGAAACCTGCATACTTTTACCAGGCTGAAATTCTTTTGAAATAATTTATTACCCTTGTCTCTCAGATTTATTCAAATCAATATAGCCCCACCTGCTGGAATGAAAAATTAACCACAATTTGTGCAATTTTGAGACTTTCCAATTATGACTTCTCATGTAGGTTTCGAAGTCTACCATGATTTAAGTGAATTGGTGATCGATGGCATCACAATTGTATCCCTTCAGTTAGGGAATCTCCCAAGGCCTTTATTGGTCTAATTGTGTTTGGAATAGCTGACTTATTTCAAAAAATAACAGCAATGATGTCTATTTTTTTCAATATTGTGGTGTAGCTGATCCATAACTGATTCAGCCAAATTTGGCTATTAACAAAATTTGAAAAGAATGTTTTTAATATCCTTATTTTTTTGGCTACCTGCTTAAACCATGTAAAAATTCTAGTTTGTTTTTCAAAAAATTATTGCATTTGTGACAAAAAAAGGTTTAAAATTTTTGCAACAGTGCAAAATTTCACACCCAAAAAACTATTGTTCAAACACTGTATCATATGAATGGCATTTCTAAGAGGTCCTTAAGTTTGAGCAAAATAGCAAATAAGAGAAAGTCACGTTAATACTACAAGTCCACAAGCAGATGGTGCAACAAGATTTGCACCAATCCATAGGTATTGGAGTAGGTGCTAACATTATGTCAGCCAATGAAAGCTGTCATCTGCAGAGGCCTAAAATAAAGTTGAATGGCCTCTTAATTGATTTGAATTGGAAACTACAAAGGCATGTGGAAAATTTGCTTGACAAATATGAAAGATGGACTTGAAGGCAAAACATGGACGTGTAGTTTTTCACAGCAATTTCATGTTTAGTCTATGGGAATAAAACTTGTTTCATGGTCACATATTGTAGTACCTTTCCAGGTTCAGCACTTGGTTGTCAAATAATTATTTTATTTTTAAAAACTTTGACAATTAAAAATTATAGTTTACTTTCAACAATAAGTGTAGGCAGCTTTTTTGTCAGGTTCTCTGGACTTTGAACCTTTAAGATAATGAGACTTTTTACAACATTTTCTTCTGCATCTTTTTACCAAAATGGGGAGAGATAATGTTCCACAAAATTATAAGATGCCAGAAAAAAAGTTGCCAATTATTGAATACTTTCTCTAGGAGTGGATCCAGGTTTCAAGCATTTTATGTATTTTTTCTTCCTTTGTAATTTTCTTAATTTTTTACATTTCAAATTGATTTTTTTAAAAACAACGTTATAAATTTTTAAAATAATTCCAGTTATGAGGATAATCAGAACAGGGCTTAAAAGTGAACTAGGTATAGAGTTCATTGATGGTCGTCAATCCTCAGCCCTATGTCGCAAGGGGATACAGCAATTTGTTGGGCAGGGCAGTATGAAATGGTTTAAAATGTGGCCACTTGAGTGATAACCGAAAAACTCAGTTTTAAAAATTCATACACTTTTAACGACGGTGTATGACCCCCTCTACCTTTTCCACACATTTTTCCCACATATTTTAGTAAAAGTGTATGGCTACATTAAAATGTCAAATCCCTAGGCTAGTTAAAAATAATGTATGAAAGACCATTAGAGTTTTAAGGGTGAGGCAATATTTTTCTCTTTCTTGTTTTTACTCTTTAACAACTAGTATGTTTCATATTCTTTGATTGATTTTTGCAACATGCCTTGTATGCACATGTAGAAGCTTGGAGTGCCAGGTGTTACTTTTTTAAACTTGAGTATTGTGCATGCTTTTTCTTCACATTTGCATTATTCTTA
Organism: Sphagnum contortum; assembly: GCA_963920785.1. Classification (NCBI taxonomy): domain Eukaryota; kingdom Viridiplantae; phylum Streptophyta; class Sphagnopsida; order Sphagnales; family Sphagnaceae; genus Sphagnum; species Sphagnum contortum. Next base: position 19,707,422 of record OY987278.1, read on the forward strand.
TTTTCATATTGTTGTAGTTAGGGGTTTAGAGTTTGTGGGGTTTGTGAAAGTACTTTGCATTCCTTTTCTTTATGTTATTATGATTTAGGGTTTGAAGTTTGTGAAAGTATTTGCATTTTTGTTGCTATGATGATATAGAGTTTGGAGTTTGTGGGGTGGGTGAGTGTATTTTGTGATAGCTCCCAAAAGAAAACCAATGTGGATGAAAGATGAGAAAACAAAGCAACAAAGGAGAGAGAAATACAATCAAAAAAAAGAAAATGAAGCCAATGCTAAGAATTGAAACAATAATAGATGAAAAGTTTGAAAGTGAGCAAGAGAAAAATGAAAGACCTTTGGAGATGGGGGGAAATGTGAAAACATGTGCATTGGTAAAAGCAACAAACAAGGGTACTATTTCTTGATGCCAACAATAATGGATTCCACAAGTTGGTTGACCGTCACAATTTGTATTGGATTGGAAAAGTTTTAAAGATCTTTTCAAGATGTGAAAATCCAAAACACCATTAATCAAGTGTGGGATTTGTTTGATGGTAAGTTCATTTTTATTCTTATGAATTTATAGATTATGATTATGTAAATTTTTCAATGTACTTTTAAAGAAATTATTTCAATATTTTAATTTTGTGGGTTTAAGATATTCTTTATCAACATTTGAGTTAGTTGCACATTCAACTTAGAAATTGTTGAATATGTTTTAAATTTTGAACACAAGGTAAGGGTGGTGGATGTCAAACTTCAAAAATGCTTGTGGATTTGTTTTTTCGATTGTCTTTATGTAGAGGATAATTGGAATAAATATGAATGTCTATGGGCTTTGACTTTTTTGCTAATCCTCCAAACCAATGAATTCCATTATGCAAAAGTGTTGTGGAAAAATGAAAAAATATGGAATAAACAATGAAAAGCAAAGAAAATGGGGAAATGGATTCTTATGCATCAATTGAAAACTCAAAACGTTCAAAGGCTCATAAAGATCAAGGAGGGAAAAAAAAAATGACTTGAAAAAGAAATATTAAAAGCGCACATAAGGAAGATGTGAGAGTAGAGGTAGCAAATTCAAGTAATGCACCTTTTTCCAAAGCACAAGAGAGAAGGGTAAATGAAGAAAACCCATTCTATAGAAGTTTGAGAAGAAACCACAAAAATGACAAATAAGAAATGACATGAAAAAAAGTTAGTTACTTGCATGATACATGAATGATTATGTACTAAATGTGACATTTTTGTGTGTTGAACACCATTTTCATAGTAATGGATTGTGCAAGTTTGATTTCACATCTCCAAAAATGTATGTTTTGTTGTATGTGTTGTTCTAGCTCAATCTTATATGTTAGGTTTATTCTAATGTTTGGAGGATATATGAACATACCTTACCTTTGAATATTAATATATTTTACATTACCTTAGTTTAAGATTTACAAATATAGTTATATATGTATTGGCTTTTACCTTGATGATTAATTTTTTTCTGTATTGATGTAATTTGGGACCTTGCCAATATACAATGTTATCATGAGTGAAAAATACAAATTGCCTTTATCATCCATTCAAAAATGTATATGTGCAAAACATGTATATAATTCATGTACATATTACAAATTGCGAGAGAATTAGTGATGGAGACCAAACAAACATACATGATGGACATGGATGGATGTAAATGAATGTGGATGAAAATAAACAAATTGTGGCTATGGATAGAATAATGTGTATGGAGGTACATAAAAAGATCATTAAAACAAAATGGTGACATATATAGCAAAAATGAACATATATGGATTAATTGAAGGAACATGGATGAAGATATAAATGGATGTAAATATGGATGATGATGGAAGACTATAAAATATTGATGTGGTAAAAAAATGCACAAATGAATATTGTGAATTTTCCTTATTTAATACATGCATAAAGATAAATATGTGGATGAATGCACATGGATGAACATCATTACATAAATGGACGATCATAGATGATGTGAATGAACATAGACAAATACATCAATGAGTGTGTGTGTGTGTGTGTGTGATCATGTGAATTCTAGTAGTGTTTTAGGAGGTTAGTTTCCATGTTTTAATTAAAAATGTTTACATAGTATGTATACATGTTGATGATGAACCGTATACACTTACACCATATGTTTATTTTTTAAATCTATGGAATTGAATTGTAAATGACCCCCCAACCTTAGGTTGACAAAATAATTTGCATGAAATCCATTTATTTTCTTAAAAATGTATGGATGCATATATGTATAGATGCATCTATTGCATTCTAACCATATTATATGTATGGTGTAAGCATTATGCAAGCTCATATATGTAGAGAAACATATAATTAAACATGCAATTTCATTGAATTATATGCAATTATTGTTAACTAGAACTTTTTGTGAACCGGTACTTTAATTGGTAGTAACTAAACTAGTGACACTTGTTGAACCAATAGTGGAAATATGACCAGTAGTAAATGAACCGATGACACATGTTGAATTAATAACATTTATTGAATAGGTAATCTGCAAAACCTGTAGTTGACAGAACAGGTAGTTGGTAGAACATGTAATCTATAGAACCTATAGTTGAGAGAATAGGTAGTTGGTAGAACAAATAGTCTACAAAACCTATAGTAGTTAGAACAAGTAGCAAATCTTGATAATTATGATTATTTCTTACAAGTTTACTAACTAGTTTCTATTAGTTGATTAAAACAAGGAGCTTTATCAACTAGTTATGTTTAGGTGATTTGCACGAGGCATTTCAAAATTCAAATTTAAAGTATAAAAAAAGGATGGTAAAACATGAGAGACATCAAATCTTTACTTTCCATACTTACTTTTTTAAATCTCCAATGTACAAACTTTGATTTCTTAATTGTTGAGAATTCAAGCTCAACTAGTTAGGTTTCATTAGTTATTGGAGTAGGAAAGTAACTAGGTTACTTTCACAAGGTTGAATTACTTTCGTTACTTATTTTAGTTTGGTTATTTGTGGTTTGGTTTTTTAGTTAAATACCTTGGTGTTGATGGTTTGGTGCTCTTTTCTTCATTACACAAGTTTGTGTATTTCTTGTGACAAGAACCTTGGAGAGTTCTTGATGTTGTGTTTTGTGTTGTGAGTATTATGTTGTAATTTCCTTTCAATAAAGATTTATGTTTGCACTTGAGTAGATCTCCTATTTGTTAACATTAATACAATTTTGTATTTTCATTACAAGTTGGAGTACTTGTGAGCAATGAGTAATTTGTACTTGTTCAGAATTTAGGAAAGGAGATTTGCATCAAGTAGGAGACTTTTGATGTTAATTTGATTTTTTGTTCTTCTTTCATTGAAAACATCAAAACATTTTTGTATTTCAACAATATCTTTCTTGAAACTATGTGCAAATTGAGTATATGTTAGTTAAAGAATTGTAAATAGTTTAAATTTTGTTAATTTAAATGTATATATTTGCTATTTTAGGAACTTGTTGCTAGAAAAATCAGAAGTTGAACAACCTTAATGGGAATAAAAAAACCCATTAACAATTATAAATGGGTACATCAAGTCATGATCAATGCATAGGATTCACACACCCAAAATGATTTGAAATTTTATTTCAAATGCAATTGCTAATCACAATTGCAACAACATATGGATGTGTCATCCTTGTCAAAAAATGTGTTTGTGAAACAAACACCACATGATAGTTTTGCAATTTAAAAAAATGCAACATGCTATTGTTTGGTTTTAGATAGGAGGACATGTGAAAGGTTTTTACATGCTAACCTCCATTGACTTTCAACTATGGTGTCAATAATTTCCATAGAGATTCATTTTTTTGATGATTTCCCATGTCCCATCCTTATCTGTTGAACATTGTTTTGCAATGAATATATGGAACCTTTTGAAGGAAATGCAATTGGGGTAGGTCTCAAAAAGGTGAAAAGTTTAGTAAACAATGTTACACACCCTTTCATAACTTCAAATTCATGTTTCAACTTTTCATCACCATAATCATGAATGTTAGATTTCAAGTTTGTAAGCATTTCCTTCAATTCTACAACCACATGTAACAATTGTACATCATAATTTTGACTTGGGTTTAAGTCAATTGTTACCTCCATGTCTTGCACACTTTTCATGTTATAAGAACATATTCCATCTTTGTTTCCAATTAATTGATGGAAGAAAAAATATGGGGTTGAAGAAGATGGGTTGAATGTTCCAAGTTCAATCCAAGAATAAATTTACAAGATGATGAATGAAAAGGACAATAAAAAAAATGAATGGTTAATGAAACATTGTACCAAGTATTGGGTAAACTCATCCTTGTTACACAAAACAATAAATTTTTTCATCCAACACCTCAAGAATTCCTTGTGATTGTGAGCCATAAGATTCAAGTATCCATTCACCACTAGCTAAACGGCCTAGGTGAGCCCTATCATCTACTATTATTGAATATTTTCCCAAATCACTTACATGTACATCACACACCAAAACATTAAAGATGTGAATGTATCCTAAACATTTATTCATGATGTCAAGCATGTTATAGTTGTGTTATGTTCCAGATTACTTACAAATTTATTTCACTTGCTTGAGATGGTTTATAAGATTTGGTCCTTCAACTCTTGTGCCATGAATTAATCACACACCCCATGATGGTAACAATGAAATCTCAATGGAACAATTCACCTTCCCACTTAATAGAATATATTTGATCAATTCCCAATGATATTCAACATGGTTGTTTGTATCACCACCTCCATATGTAAATAGTCTTCTGAAGTTTGGCCACAAATTTTTCCATGGCACACATTTGTTTGCGCATCCTTTTTTAATGTAAAGCACCACACCTTTTATATGCCTATAATGTTTATAAATTTTCAAGTGTTCATCAAAGAGTGTTTCATTGGCACATTTCATCAAAACATGTAAACATCATCACAAATGTTTTTTGTCTTGAAAAAAATATATGAGTCAAAAGATTTTCACTTCAATTCCTCACAACATGAAATTGACATAACAAGATTTTACTAACAACTTGTTCTTTGTCAATGACACCATATTTCCAACAATTCACATCATTATGGATGATTTCAATGGCATTTAAGGATGTCTTGCACTTGTCAATAATAATAGTCAATGATCTCACATTTCCAGTGGCATCAAAAACATTTGTCAATGCAAGTTCAATTGCAATACCTTCATATCCTTTTTCCTTATCTTTGGAACATAACATATAAAAAACCGGTATGCCTTTCCAAATTGATTTTAAACTATTGCTTCATACAAAGGCAAATCATATTGATGGGTGAAAGTATGATTGGGTGGACCTACTAGGAACACCCTCAAAGGACAATCAAGGAACAAAAATTGGCCAAATAATATTCATGGGCCCTTTTCTTTAAATTTTTTCATAATTATAAATTATTTTTTCTCATGTTTATTATTTCACGCCAAAGTATATGGCTTGAAGTTTCCATTATAATAAAATAAAAAGGTGGAAATTGTTACAAATTTGTATTCCTTATTAATGCGGCCCCTTCAAGAATCAAGTTTTTAAACATTGGAAATTCATAACTAAATTATAGCTATTCAAATAATTACCCAAATAAAAATATCAAATAGAATATCATTTAAAATACCTTACAAAATTATATCCACAAAAAAAACCCCCAAACCTTGTTTGAAAACTATTCCTAACCAAAAAGTTTAAGGAACATAATCATTGTTACTTTCCTAAAACTTTGTGTGAATGTAATGAATGAGAACAACAAAATTCAAAATATTTTTTCCATTGTTGAAGTTTCAAAATCTATACAACCTAGTTAATGTATTCAACAAAAAACATTATTAAAAACCTTTCTTTATGTGTTTCTTATATTTTTCCAAAGTTTGATGGGTCTTGAAAGTGTGATGTTCCTTATGGTACCACCCAATCATACTTTCACCTTGATTTGTTTTGAAAGTTGAATCAAATGCCCATGAATTTCTCGATGAGAATATTTTCGCAATGTCCATTATGAATCCATTTTGAATAATGACCACAAAAGGTTTTTTCCTTGGATCTTCATGGGTGGGACAAATATATTCTTGATAGAATAATACCTTCTCTTGTACCAATATTTTCATTCATATAATTAATAAACTTGCACATGTAGAATCACTTACCATTTAATTTCATTGAATATGGCAATTGTTCCACTTCCTTTAGGATAGATTGGAAGAATTAATGAATAACACATTCCAAATCTCCCACCATTTTTTGGATTTTTTATCCTCTCAAGTGGATGCTAAAACAACCATAGATGTAGAAACCATGTGCTTCAAGTTTTCCATGTATCAATGTCTATGACTAACGGATTCACATGCAAAATTTATTTTTCACTTTTAGACCCAGGTTCATGTCCATTATGTCTTGTGTGGACACATATAGTGACCTTTCCATTTTTTTGGTGATCACAATGTGTTGATTATGAAGTGATATTGGTAACATAATCTTGAAAAGGAACTCATAGTTGCATTTAAAAAATTGCCTTGTCTTTTTGACATTCTAACAATGGAATTTTTTGGAAATCTTATTACTTGTTTTGAATTCTCTTGTTCCTACCCCTATGGCAACAATAATAAAAGATTATGTGAAGCTTTGTCACAAAGCCATGAAAAAACCATCATAATACAACATGTTTCTTGGATATTTTATTAAATTTTTGGTCAAGAACTAATGAGAAATTTTATGAACCTCATACCAAAGTTGAGTTTCTTGACAAGATGCAAGATTGGAAGCATTTCTTCACAGTGAATGATGGTGGCATTCCACCAATCCATATATTTGTGCTCCATGTTCTTTTATAACATCATGAGTGTTTATGTGACAAATGTTTACCATAAGCATCAACATGACAATTTGCTACTATTGTGTGCTAATGCTCCACACAAGGTATTTGCATTCTTTTGGGGTAATCCTTCAATACAAATCCTACCTCATCAATGATTTTCAACAACAATTTACCTTGAAGTGTTTTCCACCTATCTATGTTGGAAAGAACATCATTGGGATCAAAATAACATCCATGAAGTTTTGAAAGAAGGTGAAAATCTACATTTGCTTCACAAATTTGAACAAATGGTGGAAAAGTTGACAATTCAATGTAATCCATCATGAGCTTCCTACTTGCATGTGTAAATTGAACAAACTTTGAAGATGGTTCTATCAAAAATAGGTAGTGAAAGTTCATCTTGAAGATTTCGTTGGCCAACATTTGTGACGTTTGAATGTTCTCCTTCATCTACTCCCACAAGATGCTCCAACTCCTCATCAAACTCAAAATTAGATAAGTGAAAATATGTTTCACTAAAGAGTAGAAGAGGAGGGAAATCCATCACTTTGTTGAACACCTTGAAATGTTCTTCAACACTTGGCACACAACCTAGCTTTTCATCAAAGTCAAATGGAAAAAGAAATGCATCATTGGAAAATTCATGATCTCCCTCCATACTATTATCATATATTTTTATATTGACCTCACAATTTGTACACAAGCATGTTGTATGATCACACAAAACTACCACCAATTCCAACACCAAAACATCTATAAAAAGAATGAAGTTCCATTTAGGGTCTCGTCTTCATGCCCATTTTCCAAAAAAAAGACAATAATGTTACCACATGAAGTTGAAGAAAATAAACCTATAGAATTTACCCCGTCTTTCCATGAAAATTCACTTTTGTCCTCAAAGTCCATACAATTTCAAATTACAATGTGAAAGTTTTTACCATATATTTAAATTACCCTTAAACCTTAAACCTTAATGATAATCCATATTTAAAGTTATTAACATATGACTAGACTAAGAAACAAATATTCAACCAATCCATTCACCAAAATGCATGGCAATTGTAGTGTGAGCCATACAACATAATCAAATACATATGGATTTTCAAAACTTTCTTCCACATTATTTTGAAAACATGTGGGTAGACTATAGATTTGGCATTTGAATGTAGTCATACACTTTTACTAAAATGTGTGGGAAATGTGTAGAATGGATTGTGTGTGCCATACACTATACTTGAAAGTGTATAGATTTCTAAAACTAGGTTTTTTGATCATCACAATGAGCACATATTAAACCATTTTAGACAACCTTTGCCCGATGAAGTGTTGTATCCCCTTGGGATATATTACTAAAGGTTGACAATATGACAATTTTAGATGTCACTCACTTAACAATTGTGTATGAAAATGGTAGAATGAGTCAAAAAAAATAGGGTTTAGCATTGTACAACATAATTTTTTATAATCGTGCAATTGTTATTTCTATTTGTTAGATATGTTACAATGTAATAACCAAGTTGTAAACTTGCTTTGGTTCTATTGTTGAAGAAATGTTTTTGGGCTCATGAGAGAGGATGTTTATGTTAATGCAATCATGTAGTGTGAAAGATGAATGCATGTAAGGATTTGGTGAATATGTCCTAGTTTTATTCCCCACTTTTCTTCCCCATGAATTCTTTTTCAATTAAAGTGCGGCAATCAAACAAAGATCTACCAATGAGACAAAAACCAAAAAAAATACTTGTAAGTTATTTATGGCCAATGATTGCAAGCTCTAACATTGACTATGTCAACAATTGTTACAAGAATACAAAGGTAAGAAAATGAGAAGGAAAACACAAATGAAGTTTTTTGGGGACCTACATTATTGATGTTTGTTGGTAAGCATGACTTTCAATCTTGCAATTCCCCATTTCTTTCTTACAAATGTGTTGGGTATTTTTATGGTTTGCAAAAAAACTACAAAACCCTTTTGATATGTCATGTATTTCTAAGTGCTTCTTCAAAGTTTCCATAACTTGGAAGTGATATGATTACTACATTATGCTTTTAGGAATACCTACATTTGTTGATGCTTCTTGACAAGCATGACTTTCAATCTTGTAATTCCTTATTTTTCTATTGTAAATGTGTATGGTTGTTCATGTGGTTTGCAAAGAAAGCCATAAAAGCTTTTGATTTGTTATGTATTTGGGGGTGTTTCTTCACGGCTTGGAATCAATATGGCTATTACATTAAAAGCTTTTTGGGGACTTACATTGCTAATGCTTCTTGAATCAATATGGCTAATCAGTCTTGTAACTCCCCATTTCTTGCTTGTAAAATGTGTATGCGGTTTGTGGCACAACTAGAAAAAGTGTCACATAGATGAAGAAGTATGTCACAAAGATGATGAATGAAAGAAAAAGCCGTTTATTATGCAAGAGGGAAAACACAACATGAAGAAGCTCTAGCTTTGAGACACCTATGTATTCAACATTGTTGCAAATATTTTCTTTTCCATTTGACAATCTACTATGGATCATGAAAACATGCATTAAAATTCCCACAAATATGCACACCAAAATTGTTACGTGAACAAGAGTAGGGTTTGTGTGTATGTACTTGAATCATCCTTGTTGAAAACATGAAGCAAAATTCAAGTTCAAATCTTTCAAATCCTTGGCCTAATGAAAGAGAAAGAGAGATTGAAATATTTATTTTCATCATGTTGTGATAGAGAAAAAAAAGGTTTATTTTCTATCGCACAATCATCATTGTGTGCTTGAGTGGCGCAACAATGATGCCATTGACATGGGAGAGGAGCCTTGTCAATTATCTATTGAGGGTCAAGTCCTAGAGTGGAAGCTTACAGTGTACATGCAATGGACACCAACAAAATTGAAACCTCAACTTATAGATGGATATGGTACCAATTATATGAACAATGTGCTCACTGAGGGGATGGTTAATGCAAGTGTGATGTTGTTGTCTGCTCTTTGAAGTGTCTTTGTGAATGCCATAAAGAGAAAGGCAAGTTGGAACATAGAACACACCCATCCTCCCAACAATAATTAACTATCTCCCAGAAATAGAGAAAGAAATTGACCAACTGAATTGCACCTTCCGTTACTTTGTCAGTCTTGTTCACTATTTTCTCCCTTGCAATGTCACATTGACCATGCCAACAATCTTTGTTTGCCATTTTTAATATACTTTAGTCCTGACTCCTTGTAGAGTTGCACTTAACTGATGATGAGTTATCGCAAATCTAGATTGATTCTTGTGCACTTCCCCAATGATCTTTTTTGTGCATTATATGCTCCTGCAGCTGCTATGAATGCAGTAGACTCTCATTTATATTTTATGTAAATGAAAGTTCTGATCAATTTGCAACTTGTGCAATAAAAATTTGAAATTTCCTTGCTTTGTTTTCTTCAACATATTGTACTCGGTTCTGATAATATGTGTGGAGAATGTAGTTCCTATTGTATCAATCTCAGATGTTCTGAAATCAGAGCTTTACAAGGGTTGATGTCTGGTGATTCTGGTGTGTGGGCAACTGCTATAGTTGAATTCTTGTTGAAGCAATTGGCAGTTTTCTTTTTCATTAACGATAGATGCATTTACACATCAGAAGATGTAATTGACTGAAGTTTTTAATTTCTTTGTTTCATTATTGAATTTCATTGCTTCTTTTTTTGGGGTGCTATCCTTACATTTGTCTTAATCTTCTTTGTCATGTGTTTTATGTTTGGGTGAAGCTATGATTACTTTCACTCCTGTGCACTATTTGAAGATGAACTACGTAATCTACAACATATGGATCAATAGTTGATGTCATTTAGATAGCCAAAGATGTCAATTAGTGATTTGGCCTCTCCTTTTTCTATCATTTAATCATCACTGGTATTGTGAAGCATTGCAGAACCGAATTTAATTGCTGTCAAACCTGAAAAGGTACTATTGGGTTGGAAAATTGTGTTTCCATCTACATTATGCCTATTGTACATAGTCACACACACACCAACACGTATAGTTCACAATTCTTTTGTAATTGCACCTGCATCTACACTACAGTTGATGTAGTTGTGTGGCATCTTACCTTGCAACCAATATAGCCTTATATGTGTGGAATCCTACTTACCTAATTTACTATAGGTGGATGTGCATCATGCCTTGTAATTTGAGTAATCAAATGGGTGACTTGGCTTGCAACTAATGAAGTTGCACCCCTGATTTACATATTCTGGCACACAAAATTTGTCCAATCATTGTCGATTAAGATTCATAATAATGGCTGAACTCCCATGAAAAAAATTACACATTTAATTTTAATATGATATTGCAATCAGCAAATTTTTGCATCCTGGCAACTCAAGAACAAAAGGAATATTATGTTTGATCTTTGACAAAACTTGCCATATTTAGACACATTCTTAATCATGTGGTCACCCCATTTCAACTGTTTGCAGTTTTCAGCATGAATGTGCAACAGCAAAAATCTGCCAAAAAAAACCCTGATTGCAATATACCATAATACCACATGACAACATGGCATTTACAAATGGAACAACTTGGATATAATGCAAAGTATTAAAGATTTCAGGTATATAAACATGTTGTACATAATATAATGCACTTATTCCCTGCAATTGTTGCCAACACTGTAAATTTAGAATTGATCAATTGAGCATCGGAATTTGGGACTTTGTCTCAAACTTGTACACTTGAGTTTAAGCAAAAAGAAAAATATCACAAGGTTGAATTACACAACCTTTTGGCATCAGATCTATGTGTAAATTGAAGTTGTAAATGTAGTTACAAATTGTGGTGCAAACAGAGAGTAGATGACACCACATTCAATAGCCTGGGTGAACTTCCATCTCAACATTTGAAAATGCAGCAACTTTCATAGCACTGATGCATCCTTAACAAACAAATTTTTTAATAAAAATTGTAGATTCCATAATTTCTTTCTGTAATTACACCCTCTTAATCTGGGTAATAAAAATTCATTAAACTTTTAATTGATGTTAGTTTAATGTATAACCTTTTTTTTCCTTTTAATCTTTGGTCTATCATTATGCCATAAACTTCATTGACCATTCATATGATTAGGTTCGTTTGCATCTTATTTGTCCTTTGCCTTGATCTCATGTATATTTTGTTCCTATCCCTTGTCATGTTGCATCTTAGTTCTCAATACCCAAGGATTTTGTGTTGACAAGGTAATTGGCAAACATTAGTCTGAAATTGGAAAGCCCCTTGAAAAGTGTACATGGCCGATAAGAATTTTGGTCATAGACAACTTGCAATGGTGTTGTGCTGATGGATGCACAAAGAGCGCCACAACACTTTGCAAGTGCTTTAAAAAGGTTTCTGAATTTCACCAACGAATTTAAACAATATTCAAACCATTGGTTTGGAATTCCTTTTCATTTAGAGGAGGTGATGTCATTCACATCCATCAATTTTCATCCACAATCCATATCACACTTGTGCAAGAGCTAGACGTTTTTAATCGTTCATATAATGATGCATAGACAGTGAAATTCCTTTTGATGCAAAATGAATGAAAATGATTCATCGTCATTAATTTTTCATTCACAATCATTGGATGAAGTTATCCATCATCAAATTTCACCTATTTATTAATAATCACTACAACAAAAAGTGTTCATGTACACAAAGTGATTTCCCTAGATTTTGAGTGAATTCACTAGTTGTAGTGAACAGGGACCAATGAAAAAAAAAAAAAAAATCTCACTAGTCTAGCAAAGGGGACTAGGGAATTGCACCCACATTTTGTAGGAGTGCGTCTGCATTTCCCCTTAACCTTATCATTAATGTGACACTATGGTTTTTGCTTATTCTTGGGCATTTTATGTTTAATTTGTGATTCACATGTTTATTATAGGCCTTTATAGTGTCCTTTTTTTAATAGTTCCCCCACCTTTGAAAAAAAATCAGAACCAAAGAACTGCTGGTCCCAATTATTTCAAAACTTTAAAGAACCAGTGGCTTTCATGAAATAACCAGTAAAGAACTGGCAGTTCTTATGGGTAGTTATTTGATGTTTTCATTTTTGAGAACAGTGGTTATATGTTCAGAAGCGGTTGTTTGATTATTTGAGAACCACATTTATGGATCCTAAATCCTGCCCTGATAACCATCAGAGGTGTTTTCCTGTTTCTAATAACAGGGTGTAATTCTAGTGTTGTGTGGTTCTTTAATTTTGTTATAACCTCCAGTTTCAGGTTGTTTTAAATTTTCAAATACCCCCCAGTTTGGGGTTTTTTCAGTTCAAAAATAATATAACCACTGGTTGGTTGCAGGTTTTTCAGATTTTTCAAAGAACCAGAAGGTGGCAGTTCAGGGCAGATTCTTGGACTGGTTCTCTGATTTATTTTAGAACCACTGTCCTGAGTCAGAACGGTTCTTTCTATTTTTTTAAGAATGAAGACAGAGTTCCATATACACAACCCTTACCCACAGGTTCTTCCTTTGAAAAAGAGAAAACCGCCCAACTTTGGAATCAATGAGCATCATCCATTTTTAACATTTCTCAAAATACATAATAAGTGTGAAAAGTTGCCAAGCTACTAAAGTAGCCTAGTTGGTCGAGTGCAACTTGAAATCCACATCATACATTCTTAACATTTCTCAAAAATAGATAATGAGTGTAGAAGTTGTCAAGCTACTAAAGTAGCTACTTGGTTGAGTGCAACTTGAAATACACATCATACATATTTAACATTTCTCAAAATACATAATGAGTGTAGAAGTTGCCAAGCTACTATAGTAGCCTACTTGGTTGAGTGCAACTTGAAATCCATACTTTAATCATGACAAGGTGTTTTGCATAGCAGCTCACTTTGTTTGGAAAACATAATGTGAAATAATAGGCCCAAGGGGATGAAGCGGTTAGTAAACCACTGAGTATGGTTGCAAGAGGATGAAGCAACACGTAAAGGACTTCCAGGTTTAATCTTCCAGATATTGTCACATAATGGGGCCCAAGAGAATAAACGATCTTCAGGTCAGATTTTATCACAGTATGGAGGTGGCCTAAGGCCCAGTATTATAAAGGGTATTAATATTTTTACTGCCAAAGTAATTAAAGACTGTCCATACAATCATGGCAGAATCGAATGCTGTGAAAGGAAGGCATCAAGAAAAAAAAATCTTTATTTTGAAAGTGTTTGAAATGATGCCATGTGGCACTCTGAAATTTCAGATTGCATTTTGAGCCCTCAGGCCTACCTCCACTAACAAAAAGCACTATTTTAAGCAGAATCTGCCTTTAAAAGCATATTCACCAGCACAAGGCGCCCTCTCAGGTGCACTTGGGGGCACCTCTCTAGAGCTGGCCTCATAAGAAGTGACATTCTATTTTTAGACGCCACTTATGTCACTTGCTCCGTAGGCCTCCGCGTCACATTATAAGTTTTTTTGTAACTCCGTAGACCACATTATATAATGTGGCGCGTAAGTGTGGTCACTCCGTGCCATATTATAACTCTATAGAGCACACTTTTCTGATAGTTAGGGCGAAAATTGCATTTTGGGGTAGCAAGTGGCGCCAATCTTTGGCGCCGCGCCACTTTATATTAAAAAGGATAAAAAGTGGCAAATGCCACTTATTATGAGGCCAGCTCTAGAGTGTTCTAGTGTGTACGATGCTCCTGTTTTGGCCTATGCAAGGATTTTCGTAAAGAAAAAACTGCTGGGATTTTTCAGATTAAAAGAAACTAAATTGAAGTTGCCAGATTTCATAACATGTTCCAGCCAGTAGCAAAAAAACACAGCAAAGTGCTTTTCTTTTTTTACTTTTATATCTAATTTATAGCCAAAATCAGCTAATTTTTTGTACTGATGACCATCATTTCTGCTTCATTAAAAAAATCACGGAAGAAAACATTGTTCATTGTGGATTAAATGTTAGTAACATTATGCTAAAATCAACTCCAGAATGCTTTTGACACACGTTTTGGCACATAGTTGCATTCAATATGGAAATTTCAATTTCGGATCTCTTTTATAAGTAAGTTGTATTTTATTTTTCCAAAGGTATTTGTGCCAAGTTTTTAATAAAAACTATTTTTGACTCAAAATATCTGTCTGTAACCAGTTTTGGTCAGTTCTTCCTGTTTAAGAGAATCTCTAATCTCAGTTTTTGACACTTCAAATAGTGTTGATAAGTTCTCCAGATGCGTGTTCAATTCCTCAATTTTTTACATTGACAATTCTGATTTTGGCGTTGTTCAAATTCACAAAACTTTTGGTTCAAAAATTGGGTTCAATTCCATGTACACATTACCCACTCTCAAGACTGGAGACTCTCAAGACTGGAGATCATATAGGGACAAAGTTTCACAACAAATTAAAAATGAAAATTGTATAAATACAAAGTTTTACCACAAATTAAAACCAATAACTTACCTACAAAATTCAACCTACTTAATAAATCTTCACAGAAGTTCAACTTTCCTACTTAGAGAACCTAAACTTGTGACACGCTCAAGAGTTTTCTTTCATGATTACAGTGGTTGGTTTAACAAAAATGTAGGTCCACAGTCCACACGATCTGATTCTTGTTTCAATTCCATCCCAAGGGTACCAGTTTGGATCTGGATCACAAGAACCTGAACTCTATAGGGTTAACACTCCAAACTGAGGAACCTGAGAACCTGCCAACACGGTTTGTAAACCTATAAGAATATTTTGATTGAAAATGTGTGGAGCTTTTGGATGCAATCTATTTATTTTGCACATGATGGTTTCAACTGCCAGTTTTGCATCTTGCTTCATTGCTGCAAGTACTTGATTTGGTCTTGCATAAGGGTCGTCAGTATTACTCTTATTAGTCCATGCTCGCGTTTTTGTTTGCAAATGACTGACTATCATCGTAACAAGATCAAAAGAAATTTGGTAGAGGCCGTGTTCTCAAAGTTCTAGAGTGATCGTTTGATTAATATTCAGAGTTCGGTGAAGGTGAGTGAGAACAAGGATGGCTCCAGCTGTTCAACTGCAGCTACCTGTACCAGCCATTGATATGTCAGTAAAGGATGTGGCAAGTTCAGGCCTTAAAGAGATTCCAGGGGAGTTTCGAGCATCATGGCAGGTCAAAAAAGCTTCCGCAAGCAATTCCAATGGTCAATCCATACCCATTATTGACCTTGCCGGCTTGCATGGGGAGAACCGTTCCTTGATTATTGAACAAATCAAGACTGCTTCAGAAGAGTGGGGATTTTTTCAAGTATGTCATGAACTGCTTGTTATTTCTTTTTTACTGAAAATTTCCCTTCCTTATCGTTACATATTAGCTTACGTTTTCACTTATTGCAAAGAAATGGGGATATCTAACACTAGATTTCACTAGTCCATTGACAACAGCATGTATGTAGATTTTGTTGAACAAAGAGCCACAATACATGCATATGTTAGTTTTGGCCTTTTGGTTTGGGGTATCGATTTGCCATATCTCCTCTTGAGAGGAACATATGATAAGATTATATTCAACAATTCACAGCAGTATACATGGGACAGAAAACCTTGCTACTATTTATTGCCTATGATTATAATTTTCTTGTTTTGGTGTTTGTTTAGGTCGTGAATCATGGTGTCTCTCCACAGCTATTGGATGAGACTTTCCAGGAACAAAGAAAGTTCTTTGAGTTGCCGGACTTGGAAGAACGATTAAAAAAATACAGCATTTACTCCGACAAAGAAATGAGTCAAGTGGCCAAAATGGAAAGTCAGACAATCAGATATCCATCAAATTGGAGGGACAATATGGTCTTGAATTATGCTCCAAATCTCGATACTCAAAAGTGGCCTACTGAGCCTCCAAATTTCATGTATGTGTCACAACGCTTTGGTTCAATAGAGACCCATTTGAAATGTTGCAATTTGCCTTGAATGAATGACTTAACGAAAGTAGATCTAGCATATTTTGTCATATAAATGAAAAGGATTTTTCAGCTTCAGAGATGGAATTTTTAATTTTTTGGGTTCATGAAAACTAATCACAGCTTCCTGACAGAGAGGTGAACCTGAAATACAATCAAGCTGTCTATCACTTGAAGAAGGAGCTTCTGGATGCTCTATCTGAAAGCCTTGGGTTGCAAACTTCCCTTCTTGATGATGTCTTAGGACAAGGTCAGACCACAAACTTGATTTACTACCCACCATGTCCTGAGCCATCCTATGCGTTTGGAGTTAAGCCACATTCTGATCCCAACAGTATAACCATCCTAGTACAAGATGAAGTTGGAGGTCTGGAAGTTCATGATAAACATGGAGAATGGATTCAAGTTAAACCTACACCAAATGCCTTTATTGTGAACGTGGGTGACAAACTGGAGGTAAGAGTTTGAACTTTCTTTCAACTTCAAATTGAAAATTTTAATTCTAATTGAGAACAAGCCTTAACATCAAATTAGGTACTCTTGGAAAAGATTTGGTTACTATATTTTCTTAATATTTTCAATAACATTATCAATAAATCACTGTAACCATTTTAAAGTTCTCCTTAGGTTTAAAATATCCACTGAAAGGTTGAATTTTTTTCTCTTGTTGCAGATATTTAGCAATGGGAAGTACAAGAGTGTGGAGCACAGGGTTGTACCAACCCAAGACAAGGTGCGGTTGTCAATAGGATCCTTCATTGCTCCAGGTTTCACTACACATGTGAAACCTCCCCCTGAGCTAACTGCAAAACAAGGCCAGTTATACGATGGGTGCATGTATGTTGATTATATTGTGAGGTTCAAAACTGCTCCTGTTTTCCCAACATCAGGACACAAATTCATAGATCACTACAAAATCCCGCAACTTCCCCAGAACTAAAGTTCACAGACACAAACACTATTGTCATTTTAAGTTTGAATTTGGCATGTTTGGATTTTAAGGTAATTAAAAAGTGTCAATTCTTGTGTAATTATTGTGCAATCACAAAATTTTACACATTGTCCTCTCTTTAATTCCAGCAACTCATCTTATGGCCTCGCTAATTGTTTTCGGAGGAACCGACTTGAGGCCTTCTCTCAAGACCAGGACGGTTATCCCTGTCAACTTAATATGTAGTTAACAAGTTTACGTCCATCCTCGGGTGTCGGGTACAGTGCTCTTCCCCGCCACCCCTATAGCCGTCATCTATAATTCGTGCAAGTGTGTCTGCAGTTCTCGCAAACTTTGGGCTAACAGAAGTACAGATTAAAAAAAGGTTGAACAATATACACATATACTCTTTCAAATGTGAAAAAAGACACCAAATCTAAAATGGTTAGGGTAAAACAGGCCGGTGACTAAACACTTAGTGTGCTAGTCAGATCTAAATTTTACCGAGTGCCTCCTTTGTTTCTGTTGTTTGAAGATAAAGTGTAGAGGAGCAGAAGGTGCACCCAACGCCTTTTAAATTGCTTGAATCAAGTCAAAATTGAACAAATTATGCCTCTCTAAAGATCTAGTGGCAAAAAATGACCGAAACAAAAGCTTCAAACACATAAAAGACCACGAGAATTTACTGCTCACCTATAACCAAACAAGATATCCTCCTTGATGGATGTCTTTTATCCTCATCATCAAAATAGATGAAAGTTTCAACAACCATCATTTTGAAAATGACCATTCAGTTTTGAACATGCAGCCACAATCTTCACAAACACTATGGCTGCAAATTATTGGTTATAGTTTAGAAGCTCATGTTCACCAAACATGCTACAAATCTATGGGTGCAACAGTGGGCATGGGTTTTTTTGGACATTCATTGCTAAGAAGTGCAATCTTTCTATTACAATCATCACAACAAAGAAACATGGCAATGGACATTGGTTTTCCAAGAGGTTTGTCGTTTATAAATGCTAGTTTTTTTAGACTTTTTTCACCAGGAAGAGGAATAGCAATGAGCGCGGGTTTTCTTAGAGGTTAGTAGCCAAGACGAGGCAACAAGCAACGGATCACAAGGAAGATGACAGTGTTAAGAAGAAGAGGCATGTCACCAAGAACATTGCCTCACCAAAAAGAAGTGACCTTGTGTCACTAAGAAGAAAATGCACCTGAGCTCAGCTAAATGTTGTTGCAAACTATTCTCATTGTATTTCATGTTCTTGAAACTTCCACCTCAAATATCCATTGTTGTTGTAACCTTCATTGGTCTTTTGGACATGTTTTTAAATTTTGAACTCTCATCGTTTCTAGATCTTTGGTTTCAAGTCAAGGAAAACGTACGACATTGTTGACATTGCTTTGTTCTATGAAATCACAGAAAGTTATATCTACGCAATGGAATCAAATTTGGATACTGCCTTTGTTGCATATAATAGAATCAACCTGAAGAATCACACATCATTTCACAAAACAAATTGAACTTAGCTTCTTTACGTCCGTCCCTTGCCAAGAACATTGCTCGCTTTAAATCCCTCACTCCAGCTCCTTTGGTCCATCCTTTTTCTTGCATTTCTTACACAGGAAGCATCCGCACAAAACATTCATAGAAAACTTATTAGTCAGCACACCAAACTTACACACAAACTAGGTATAGAAGGATTAGAGTAATGGCTTGATGCTAGTGATGGCCACCATCGCCTTCCTCCTTCAAGGACAAATACCCAAAAATTGGCAATTACATCACCATGCAGAAAGCATAAAAAGAGAAAACCCTTAAGATGTCCTGCCCCCACAGGACATGTCTTTAGGTTACACCTTGTCATTGATTAAGCATAGATTTCAAGTGGCACTACACTAACATGGCTTCTGGAGTAGCTTGGCAAAATCTACACTACAAGATGTATTTTGTGAAATGTTAAAAAAATTCTTAAAATATTTTGATGAAAGAACAATTTTTTGTAAGGAAACTGGACATTCTTTTTGAATATTTGGGAATGTTCTGATTTTCCACATGGAATCTTCAAACTTAATCATTTATTGAACAGACATCTGTTGAAGCTGTCCCCTTTTAATACTTTAATTTGATTCCTTGAATTGTAAGGGGTGATTCACTGATACAGGTATGGGGCCCGCGTTCAGTATTTTTTTAGGAACTTTCTTATGGAGAAGAAGTGGCGATCGTCCATAGGAAGATGTAGAAAAAATCACGATCATATCTAACAAGATTTAGCCAAATCTGGCTATAGGTGAGAACAAAGTATAGATCTGTAATCAACCTTCTATTTTTATGGCTACACACTGAAAACCAAATATAAGATTTTGAAAAAAATTACTTTTTTTTTGGTCTCACTTCTACCGAATGACATAAAAAATCACCTCACTTTCACATTTATTATTATTTTATTTCTACTTTTGGCGAATTTCCAAAAATAAAGGAGATATGGCTGGCGTTACACCTAGCTTCAATGCCCATATTTGGTTGATTGTTGATTCCAAAGTTGGGCGGTTCTCTCTTTTTCAGAGGAAGAACTGGCGGGTAAGGGTTAGGTATTTGGAACTCTATCCCACTGTTCTTAAAAAATAAAAAAGTACCGTTCTGACTCAGAACAGTGGTTCTAACAAAATATCAAAGAACGAGTCCAAGAATCTGCCCTGAACTGCCACCTCTTTTCTGGTTCTTTGAAAATTTTGCCGCTTCTTTAAGCTTTTGAAATAACTGGGACCAGGAGTTCTTTGGTTCTGATTTCTTTCAAAGAGGGGGAACTATTAAAAAAAGACACTATAAGGGACTAAAATAAACATGAGAATCACAAATTGGATGCAAAATGCCTAAGCATAAGCAAAAACCATGGTATGCCATCAACATGATAAGGGTAAGGGGAAAAATGGATGATTAATAAATAAATGGAATTTGATGATGATAACTTCATCCAAAAGTTGTGAATGAAAAAAATGATGATGATGAATTATTTTCACTCATTTTGCATGAAAATTGAATTTCATCATCTGTGCATTAACATATGAACATTTTACACATTCTGGGTTTTGCACAAGTGATATGGATTGTGTATGAACCACGAAGTTTGATGGATGTGAATGACATCACGTCCTCTAAATGACAGGGAATTCCAAGCAAATGGTTTTGAGTATTGTTGAAGTATTGTTGGTGAAATTCAGAAATATTTTTTAAATTCACTTGCACAATGTTGTGGTGCTCTTTATGCATCCATCAGCATATATAGAATCCTTGGTAGTTGTCTATGACCAAAATTCCTTATCAGACATGTACACTTTTCAAGCGGCTTTCCAATTTCAGACTAATGTTCACCAATTAATTACCTTGTTAATTGGTGGAAATGTTTATGAGATTTTTTCTCTTTTTTTCTTAATGTACAATAAGGTTCCACCAAGGAAACATACAACACATGATGAATCTTTATTGAATATATAAACTTAAACACTGTATTGTTTGTCTAATGATATTAATTAAGCATTAATAGAATATTTGTGGTGGGTCAAAAATGTTGAAAATCCAAGTTTTGTGAATTTTTTGAAAATGTGAAACAAACTAAGCTTGTTCATATATATTGAAATAGACCATGATTTTAACTAATTATAAGGTTGTAAGTAAATTCCACTAGAAATAATTGGTTTGAACATTGATTTTGATGAGTCAATTTATTAGTTGTTACATATATGAAATGAATACTTGTTAGTTTTCCACATTAAATTAACAAATGCCTTACGAAATGTGGTTGTTCAATTTACTCATTCCTTCTCAGTGAAAGGTGGAAACAATTGACCTTCATGGTAATGAGAGTCTAGCTCAATTGTCATAAATAAAATAATCATTATAAACTCAACTCAAAAAGCCTTAAGTATAGTTGAGAACTAAGATACAATATGACAAGGCATAGGAACAAAATAAACAATATGGATGGCCAATGAAGTTTATGGCATAATTATAAACCAAGGATTAAAGGGAAAAACAATTAGGTTATACCTCAAACTAGCATCAATTAAAATGTTAATGAGTTTTTACTGCCCATATTAGGAGGGTGTAATGACAAAAAAGATAATGAAATCTACAATTTTTATTAAAAAAATTTGTTATTAAATATGCATCAATGCTATGACAAGTTGTTGCAATCTCAAATATTGCCATGGAGGTTCATCTATTGTATGTGGCGAGATCTACTTTCTAGGTTCTATGTGGCATGATGTACTATATGTTGTACCGCAATTTGTAACTACTTCTACAACTTCAATTTGCAGATAGATCTAAACCCTAAACCCTTAGTCCAGTCAATTTGCACATAGACCTTAAACCTTGAACCCTAAATACCATCACTGTTTCATGTTTATTTATTTCCCAATATATCTAGGATTGATGTGTTGAAGAAATTGTTAGGACATAAACGATTACCCAGTATAATCATTTGCAAGGAGCCCATGCAAAGGGAAGAATGAAAGGTTTATAACCAGGAGGTTTGTCTTAAGGCATTATGGGTAATCCTACTAACACATGTCAATTGTGAATGTTTATGGTGGGGGTGCTCTCACACTTGTGGGATTGGTGAGTGTTCCCAATGCCATTATCCCCTATCTATTGACACTTAAGCATATTATATCATGAGTTGGTTTTGAATCTTTGAATTCCATATTTGGAATTTTGCAAGGTTGGAGTTTTCATAAAAAGAAATTTTCAAATATTTTGAAACTTTTTATTTATTGTATTTATATTTGCCCCAATATGTCATTTATTTTTTACAATCAAATTTGAATAAATATGAATTTTTGAAAGTGCACAGATTTTGTTATATTTTGTGTTTCATTTTGAAAAATTGTCATAATTTCAAATCATACCAAAACATGTTAGCATTTTCAAGTTTAGTTATTCATATTATAAGCTACAACTTTTCTTTAAACAACATATACATTGCATCACATTTACATGTCATAAAAGACTCATGAACTTTTTTAGAAACCTTAAATTTTGAGAAACACAAAATTGAATTTTTTGAAAATTTGAGTGTTTTTTAGATGTGTCTAATAATATTTTATTACTATAATTTTTTTGAGGATGAGATACATTCTATTATGAAAAATAAAAGGCCCCTTTATGAAAATAATCTTATTGAGTGAAGTTGTTAAACATCCTTTGATCAAACCAAACCTTGATATTGGAAATTTGTTTGATTCATTTTAGATTTTTCAATATCCATATTATCCAGTAAACACAATTTTCAGAATTCACATGCCATTAAAATGCCACCACATAGACCAATGTAACAAGAATTGCAGAAAAGTTGACATTTTGACATCAATTTTGGCTCGTATGAACTTACTCATCCACATCCAACTACACTACAATTAAAATATGGAAATACAAACAATTAACAACTAAATGCCATGCTAAAAAATCAAGGAGTTGTACTATAGTTGCAAATGGAACACATATATGATTTAATGTATGCATTATACATATGGATGTAGTCAATCATGTTTGATTTATTGACAAGTTCCATTTTAGTTATGTGTGACAAGTACATTACAACTACTATAAATGTAATGCCCAATTAGCAACTATGTTGCAATTAGCGTATGACTTCAACACATATAATCATGTCACATGTATGCATTTCCACCACCCATTAGATATGACACTTGCAACTAATTGTCAATTATGATTCCTATTAATAAAATTAGTTGTGCAATTATGTTACCACCATGTTGTCACTATAAAATTATTAATTTTCCACTATTTTGTGATTATTGTTCCACTATTAATAAGTTAATAAATAGAAAAAATCATATTTAATCTTTAATATTTAATAATGAATTTTTAAAATTCATTTACTAACTATTAACTATTAACTATTAACTATTAACTATTAACTATTAATTAATATTAATTAATAAAGTAAAAAGTAAAAATTTAAATAAATTCATAAAAAGTTCAAATAATTAATCATTAATTCAAGATTTTAAAATAATTAATTATTAGATAATCTAAATATTTAATTTTGGGAATCCATATCATTAATATTCTGAATTTTATTTAAAACTGAAATCATTAATCACTAATGACTAACTAATTATTTATTTAAATTAGATTAATTAATTCAAACAAATAATTAAAATGATTATTTTACACAATTTATTCAAATGTATAATTATCAAATAATTACTTGTTTAGTTGTACAATTTAAAATTTTAAAAATAAACACAAAAGAGGGCAGGGCAACATTTTTCTAGTTGCAACCCAATTTATTATTAATTTGCAACTAGTAGATTTAACCCATAAGTTTTGTCCTTGAATCTCATTTCACAACTTATATAATGAAGGTGTTTTTCTTGTGTGCTCACATTAAAATACATGTGTTAATTTGGAATGAGCTCAAAAAAGTTCAACTCTAAAGACAAAACATAAAATAAAATAAAAATATTTACATGGTTATTCTTTAGTTCACCTATTCTTCTACCTTCCTACCTATTTGCCTACCTAGGTATATAAGTAGCTAATTCTATTTTTTAATCTACTTATCTAGGTAAGTAAGTAGATATGTAGTGTAAGTAGGTAGGTATGTCGCCTAAGTATGTAAGTATGTCTTACCTACCTACCTACCTACCTATGCTTATGTGTTGACCTACCTAACTACCTAAATAGATTTTTAAATTTAATTTTTTTTCAAAATTCTATTAATATGCCACATGGCAACTTTTGACTATGCCACATGTCACAATTAAATACCATTATAAATGAACAATCATAGTGGATGGTGGAAATCAATATTTTTAAAAAAATCCACCCAAAAATCCCATAATGCTATGTATCAAATTTTGGACCAATGAAAAATGAAGCCAACATGACGTTACCATGGTAGTTGCAAACTAGTTGCATTAGAGTTACATTACAATTGTTCCTACATAGTTTTAACTGAGTTGCATGAATTGCATATGTATACAGTTTCACAGACAATGAATTACATTTGTTACAATTCATACAACTTGTTCGATAATACTCGCACCTATAGAAATATGCTGAGTTGTAGTGAGTTTTAAATGAATTGCAAATGGTCATTGCAACTTGCAAACTCAGTTGCAAGGCTAGTTGTAAATCACCCCATTTTTTCATAAAGTGTTTTGAAAAAAATTCCCAAAAAAATTAAAATAAGGTTAAGTTCATCACACTTCCATAGACTTGTAGCCAAACTTTTGGATGACCTTTGGATGTGTTTTGAGTGTTTTTAATATTTCCATGGTCACAATTTTTCACCATAATGTAAAGGGGACATAATGTGGTCTATTTGCTTAATCATTAAATTCAACATTGTTATTGTTGATTGTTTCAACCAACACACAACACAAGCTTAAAATTCAAAGTTCTCCACATGTTAATTATAACATTTACAAAGTGTAAAACATGGGGTGGATTTTGTAATGAAATCGGAAGGTTCCTTCTTGCACAATTTTATTCCTTTATAATGACGAGCATTTTAATTTTTGAAATGCCCATTTTTTCTATGGTACCCAATGGGTATATGTTGGGTATCACCACATCACATGAAAAAATTAAAAAAATCCCCTTGAGTTTTATTCTCAATAAAACTTGTGGCACATGGTATAAACTTCAAACTCACACTTTACCTTACATTTAAAGTTTACATTTGTGTGGACACATTCAATTCACCACCTGACATATAGATATAGATAAGGGATAAAGGAGAAGTTATGCTTTCTATCTTATTAATTCTCCCTAGGTGATCCAAAACAAGGAAAGTGAAGGAGAATGTTTTCATTCCCCCAACCTCCTTTCTTGCATGTTTTCCTCTTCTATCTAGGCATCGGCAAGGTAAGGTAATTTACCTTTTCTACCCGGTAAAATGGTAAATTTTTAGGGTAAATCACTAAGGTAGACAATGGGGTAAGGTAGAGGGTAGGGTAAAGGTAGCTAGTCATGGTTACCCGTTAATTACCCGTACCTACTCATCACCAGTGGCCAGTGCAGCGGCACCTTGGTGGCTCGGTCTTCGCATCCGGATTCCGTACAGACTACGGAGTTCGAAATTAGGCATGACTTCAGACTGAGTCCCAGATGGCTTGCTCAGAGATTAGTGATGAAGATGGGAAGCTCCAACATCGAAGCTGAAGATGAAGGCCACATCAACAATAATGTCGGATCCGATGTTGATGTTGTAGTGGTCGATTTGGCGAATGCTGGTCGCGCAGCCCTGGCCCAGAAATGCAAGTGTGCCCATGGGGAGTTTCCCTGGGTGCACACCCACGGGTGGACGGAGGGCGATCCCCTAGCATAGAAGGGGAAGCGCCAGTGCAGCCACTGCAAAAAGTGGTTTTCGAGCAAGACCAACTGCTCTGGTTGGAAGGCCCATCTTTCCAACAAGCACGGTCTTTCCCAGGCTGGTAGTGACAAGGCGTCATCCGCCCCAGGTTCCGGCGTTTTGGTACAAACGATGTTGAAACCGATGTCCTTTCCAGATCATGTCGCTTGCAAATATAAAAACGTTGTTGTCGATTTTGTCATTGGTGGAAACATCTCATTGCGAGCGACAAGAGGCACGCGATTCAAGGAACTACTACAATCTCTAACGGATGGGTACTTGCCATCGTTGATGCACACGATCTTTAGACGCATCGTGGAGTTGTACCTAATTGCGAGGCCTTTGTTGGCTGCATTCTTTTCTTCGTTGAATGTCACTATATCATTGACACAGGATGGGTGGTCAAACCGCAACCTAAAAGGGTTCTATGTCGTGATTGCTCATTGGATCGACACTATCTTGGCCAAGTCGAAAAGCTTGCTATTGACCATCATCGACATTGCGAGTGGACGTGGCGTTGGTGTGCGCGTTGGTAAAGCTCTTTTCGAGCATTTGAAGGGGATGGGATTGAATGTGCTGCATAAACTATTGAATGTCGTGAGCGACAACGACTCTGATGCAACTGTTGTTGTGAAGCACATGTTCCAACTGATTAATGAAGCGGTCAAATACGAACAGATGCGCCCATGTAATCACATCCGGTACGTCGACCATTCCGTTCAGCTAGTTGTTTTGAAAGTGCTGGTACGAATCAAGGATATCAATGCATAACTCTGGCAAGTGCTTGTCTGTATTTGTCGCAACAAGACCATGCACCAAGTGTATCGTCGTGATGCCAATCTGGCTAGTTTCGCGAGCAAAGAACCAACGCATCAAGATTGTCCGACGAGGTGGAATTCGACCCACGAAATGGGCAGCAACGCCTTCAGTAAGAAGGTTCCACTGGATCACATCATGAATCTTTACAACAATGAAATTGCGTCGATGTGATGTCTGATGACCAATGGGAACACAACGTTAACAAGTGGCAATAGGGTAAGGTAACGGGTAAGGTAAAGGTAGGTTCAACTGGATTACCCGTTTACCTTTTACCTTACCTTGCCAAGGCCTACCTCTATCCCTCCATGTTTCCTTCTATTTTTATGTAGCTAGTTACAATTTTCTCTAAGGCATCATCTCAAAACTTCTTCACCCCAACTAGTTGTAGCTTAATAATGATTGTCAATACATATTTTCAAAACTTATTGCATTTTGCTACTTTTTTTATTTGTTTGAAAATTGTTGGTTTATAGTGCTCAATGTTCCTTTCATGATATTTGTCATCTTTTTGCAATTGGACCAACAATGTTTTTAGCCAAGTTTTGCATTCTTGCAAAAGAAATTTGTGAAAAAATGGATATTTTTATTACAAGAGTTTTGTGTTCTTTTTTAAGACAATCATTTTTTTTTGGGGTTAGGTTCATCACATTTTTATTCTTGTTTGCAATAGGTAGCCAAAACTTAGAGGGATTTTTTTGGGATAGTTCCTAAAGACTAGTTGCCATCTAATGCTACATCCTTCTCAGGATGCTTGCCATTGATGCAAAAGCAAAAAACCACTAAACTGAATTTAAGAATAGTTTACATTAAAGCTTTGAGCTTGGGATGACAAAAATCTAAAATTTCTCATTGGTCCAAAGTGCGAAGGGTTATTAGTTTGAGTTTATACTCAACTAGTTTGAAACCTATGTTCAAGCAAATGACCTTGAATGAAAAAACTTATTGGAATCCCACATTGATTATAATGGATACTATTGCTTATACCTGTGGGTATTTTTGAAAAGGTGGGCCTAAAATAACAATAGCTCATGGGTCTTGAAAATCCCAACCATTCATTTATGACATATATTTTTGAAAAGTAAAGTTGAAGCAAATTTGTGGTGGTTCCACCCCTTAACCCCCCTCCCCACAAAATTATTGCCCTTTATAACTTAAACACAATAATAAGCAAGGTCATTTCTTTCCTCTAATAATTTTTTAAAGCTTTTCAAGGTGTTGAACTTTTTGCATTAGAATTATTTGTTGATAGTGTAATTTGTTGTTAGCTTTTCTTTAAAAGTTTTTTTTTTCTAGCCATGGAAGGCTATCCACATGATGGAAATTATTCACAATCACAAAGGTGGAATCAAAATTCCTAAGAAATGTGGGTTGTTCTTTCTATGTTTAAAATTTAGATTCATGGGCTCTGTTTGAAAATGTCCAAATGTAATGCATTTAAGCCAATAAGAAACAATTCACAACCTTCACACATGAAAATCTCTTAGAGTGAAAAGAATGTATCTTTGGTCCAAGAAAGATTTTTCATTTTGCTTCACAAAAATTTATTCTTTAAGATTTTTTTTTGTGGAGGATTTTAGCATTTTTAAAAATAATAGAATTTGTATTATGGTACCATTTGCCATGCAAATGTGGTAAAGATCAATTTCATTCTCTCTAGTCACTTATGTTTTGCTGAAGCTTCATTAAATTCATTTTATTATTATTATTATTATGTTTAAATTCCTAAGCAGGCAATGGTTGCCAAACAATCCCTACTTTACAAAATCATTTTAATAAATTAAAAAAGGACTTGAAATCGTAGACAAAGAATTAGTCCTTATCAATAGTCCTTTAAAAATGATAAACCCCTAAATTTAACGATATATTGCATTTGACAAGCAACATCTACTCCACAAAAACATTTTAACAAATTCAAGGACTTGAAATCAAAGACGTAGAATTAGTCCTATATCGTATTATTGCATATATCAAATAATTCATAATAAGGACTATTGATAAAAACTAATAACTCAAAGGTTTGTTAATTACTTTGAGAGTAGTAGCTAAACACCTTTAAAAAAAAACCTAGGATCAACAAGGAATTAAAACCTTCAAATGTTTAAGTTGCAAGTATGCATATGATCAACTTCCATTAAATGTAAGGGTTTATAAGGTTTATAAGGTTTATTAGTTTTTTGACTTTATAAAATGAGTTGTAGTGGTTTGGAAAGTACCTATTGTCAATTGTATGGTGTTGATGATGTAACAAAATTGTTTATACACATGCAACAGACTAGCCATTTATTATATGCTTTATTTAAGATCCACCATTTAACATACAAGAGTCCAAGGCTCCTTAAATGACCAAATAAAAAACATTAAAACAAAAGCATATATGTTATATTGTGTAAGAAATCAAGAAACATATGTTCAAGATTACCAATCAATGCCTTCAAAGGAATAAACATCATGCACCACATGGACATTACAATCATAACATGAACCATGGATCTAACTATTTAATGTTAATTATAAATTTAGGAAAACTGGATAATGAAGAACATTCATACCATCTACTACTAGAACTAGACAATCTTGACTCCCAAGTTGTTAGATTTGAGTTTCACAAATTTCAAAAAGAGCTCATCTCGTACCTAGAGTTTCCATAGAACTAGTGGTAGGATTGCTATTTTTGTCACTACTTGCACTGTGGGGAAGGATCTGCCCCCTTCCTTGAGTATCATCAATAATAGGTCTTGTAGGAATTAGTTATTTTGATGATCGATTTCCAATTTTTTTATATTGAAATTGTTTAGTTCTTGGTGACCTTTGAGATGGAGCAAAATCTAGTTCAAGTAGTTGTTTTACAATTTCAAAATGCACGTAAACATGCACTTCCAAATGAGTTTGGTTTGAATTTACTACAATATTGTAGCTATTATCTTCTTTTGCTAGGCTTTTTGGTGGTGTGTAAAAAACATCATTTATGCTCTCCTTTCCATCCCATGCCAACGTCTCATCACCAAACTGATATTCGCTCAAGGTCTCCCAAATTGCTTTGCTAATATGATGATCCTTAGATGACCTATGCACACTGACAGCCTTCAAACATTAGTTCAAGAACCTTTTAGCTTGCTAAGCCTTACAATTAGAAGAAATTGCAACATATGTAAGTTGTACAAAACTTTGAAGAAAAACACAAGGAAACAAACAACACTTTGACAAACAAGATATATTTTGGTTCTATACTTCATGAAGTGTAAGTTTAAATCTTGAGAGTTGTAATCTTTCCTCCCAAATCCTTGTCCTACAAATGAAATAAAAATAGGTGAACAGTATAAAATTCTTCAATATAACAAATTTGACATGTTGGAATTAAAAGCTAGGATTAATTCATTTGAAACATGTAATGCAACATGTGTTAAGTCTATTAAAACCCTTGTTGAACTTCAAATTTGTAACAAAAAACTTGAACTAGGTAAACTTGAACAGTCAAACCCCAACAACAATTGCAACAAGGAAAATCTTAAACCTTTTTAAAATGATACAATTGGAACATTTTGCATATTGGTTCAAGCTAAACTAACAAAAAGATTTAAGGATGAAATTGAAAAGGAAATCAAGATAGGAAAGGTAGCAGAATTGTTGTTATATTCTCTTCAAGAGAGATATTGTGGGTTGTTCATAGTGTAGAAAATTTGCACTTGTATTGCGCCCAAACCAATGTTCCAATGCCACAAGGAATGACCACTTCTAAAAAATATCATACAAAAATAACAAGCGAAAGTTCTCACTGCCAATAGGTGGGTCAATAATGGTTTACATAAGTTTTATTGATGATGACCCAATGGAGCAAAAGAGTTTGTGTCTAGGCCAAAATGTGTCAATGAAATGCTAGTAGAAAAATATATTTCAAAATTTCAATGCAGGAAGAAGGTTGAGGTTGTAACTACTCTTGGAAAACCTTGTAGATAGTACACTTTGAAAATAACATAAACCCTAAACCATGGTGTGGTCCATTGGTTAAGGACTTGGTTTATCATTGGGGAGGTCAAGGGTTCAATCTTTAACATTATAACCTATGTACATGTTTAAGGGGCTAAAGTAGGCAAGGTAGGCTAAGTAGGATATACTAGGTTAGGTTAAAGTATATCAAGTAGGATAGGTTAAGGTAGGTTACCTACCTACCTACCTACCACAAATTTTATTTGATATTGGTAGAAATTGGACCAGTCAAAATAACCAATCAACTGATTCATATTCTGTTAGTAAAAAACCACCCTAGTCACAACAAACATGTTGAAATCGACTTGTCCAAATTATGGAATGGTCTTTTTGATGCCAATTCAAATTGGTATTTTTAAACTAGATTTGTTAATTAAAAACCCAAGTTTTTTAATAGTGAAAACATGTCTAGTAGCTAGTGCAGGCTACAACAATGATGGAACTTTGAGCTGACAATTTCAAGAACATGTCCATACAACCAAAATACGTTTTGACAATATTGAAATTTCAAGTTTAAAGTTTCAAGAACATGTCTAGAAGACCAATGCATGCAAGAACGATGTTGAAACTTCAAAGTGAAAGTTTCAAAAACATATTCATACAACCAAACAAGCTTCAACAACATTGAAATTTCTAACAAGTCCCATATACAAAGGTTTGGGTTGAATTTATCTCTGTCGGGGGATCATGGAGTGAAGGTGCCTTGTTCGGGGAATTCATCGTGAGGAGACAAAGGTGGACATTCTAGGTTTCTATTTTTGTGAACATGGGATGATATTTGTCCACAAACTTGAAAGGTGAAGAGAGAAAGTTATGATCCATTGTCTTCAGTCTAAGGTTGTTAAGGATCACAATAAACAATGTGTGTTGATTTCTAAAGTTTGGGTGTTGGTCAATGGGAACATGTTCCCAAGACACTATAAATAAAATATCTCGCGTGTGTGGATGAACTATGTATGGGAATGGTTAATGCAAATAATGTAAGATTCAAATCTTCTGTGCCCCAATTTTTGTATCATGTTATGCAAGCAATATAGTAGGCAAATCTTTTGTGCCCCAATTTTGGTTTTAAAATTGGTCTTTCAATGGATTCAAGTAATGATTTGAATGTGCATTTGAACCATGGTTTGTTGGGGTAATTTTAAAAAGTTGGAACAATATCTACAAACCAATGCAATCAACTAGGGGAGTAGCATTGGAAGATGCACAACATTCAGAAGAAGTCTGGCTATAAGTGAGTTTGACTTCCCTTTTTCGAGGTTTGACATTTTGCCAAAAGTTGGAGCAATCATCCTATGGTTGCTAGGATTTGGGGTAATTCACATAGTGGGCTTGGACCTGGATCAACGATGGGTGGGTGATTTGGCTATCCTTGTAGCACATTTTGATTTTTACTCAAGAATTCAGGTCTAACTAAAGACTGGTTATGGCATAGGAAGATGGACAACGGTTGCCTAAGGACATACCATATTTATTTTCTTATTTCTACCATCTTTGCCCAACTCGCTAATTACTGAGTTGCATGAAAGAAGTGAAGCAATCCTTAAGGTAAGAGATTTATGGATTCTAATCGCTATTGTTTCACCTCATCACAAAATTAAGTTTTTCTTGCCGGTGTTGAAGAGTTATTTGTTGTAGGAGTCAGATGTTGCAAATAAAACACAAATTGAAAGGAACCTAGTATTTTAGTTTGGAGGTTAGGTAAGGATTCTAAAGGTGAATGGATGTGGAACTTTGAGCATGAGGAGAAAATGCACTATAATCTACAATAGGTATTTATTGGATCATTCATTATGTTGAATGATAACCCAAATCAGGACATAGAATAAGATAGGAATAGGCTAACAAAATGACTAGTCCAAAAAGCATGGATGAATTGTTTTGGGAAAAGGAATTCGAAGATGTGATTGATTGGATTGAAAGGTTGGAGATGGTTGTAGAAGTACGAAACTATGATGAAGCCAAATTCTACAAAATTGATCATTTCAATTTGAGAGGTAAGGCGAAGGAATGGTATAAACGCATTGGACCTACTCTTGCAAATTGGGCTGCACTAAAGGTTTCCATGAAATAGAAATATGGAGTTGTGGACCTTGAAAAAATAATAATAAAGCTTGATGTAGTCAAAACAAAAACCAAGATAATGGGTGTAACTACAAGATAGATTGGAGTAATTGTTTACAAAGGGGAAAATCAAGGAGGTGGAGCAAAGGTGACGATTTTTATCCAAATAGAAGCCATAAATAAAAAAGTTGCGTGTTGTCAAAGATTATGCCAACATGGAGGCACTATTGGCTATTATTTTGGAGGTGGAAAAAGTGCTAGGAGAATTAAGAGAAACACCATATGAACCCCTCAAGGAGGAATAAGAGGAATTCATGAATGGAGAGGATTTAGTAGTTGAAAAATGGGGGCAAGTACTTAACAATTACTTGGTCAAGCTTTTCAAGAGACAAACAAAGTTGTAGCCAATAGCTACATTAAGAGGATCTACCAATTTCAATGGGTGCCAAATTTGCAAAACAAAGGATCACCAAGCCATGACCTATCCAAAATATGTGAACTACCAACCAAAATGCCAAAAATGTGGAGGGTTACACAAAACAAAAAACTATGGTCTAAGGTGCAACTTCTATGGAAGGATGGGCCATGTTGAAGACAAATGCTGAAAAAAATCTTAATAGTGGTACCATTTTTGCAAACTTTCTAGAGGTCATTGTTGACGATGAGGTAACAACTTTGGGGCACATTCCTTATAAAATGAGCCAAGGACTACATGTACACACATAAAATCTTACACCCCATGACTTCGAAAATTGATTAATGAATTGCAAGGATTATAATTTAACCAAATCATTTTCAAAATGTTTATATACTTATGGATTTTCATCACAGTGAGTTTTGTGCAATTTCATTAAGTTTCATTGGTCATAAATTGTATAGTAAAGAGTGGACAATTTGATGTGGACAAGGTTTTAAAATTTTGAATGTCCTCTATCTTATGTCAAACCAAACCATTAATTCTGAAAAATTATGGATGACCATATATTGATGATTATGAAAGCATGGTATCATTAAAAAATTTGGATATATGTTTTATTTTAATTTCCATGCTAGTCCTTTTTTAGTGTCTAAATGTGTTTTTGATCATTAAAACTACATAATTTGAAGAATTCCATCAAAGAAAAAAAAAATAGTATAAGCGAAGGCGAGGCTAGATTTTCATGAATATTGAATGTGTCATATAAGATTACTCGGTTTTTTTGTGAATGTTTTTTGCTTTATTTGGAATGAAGTTAAAAAAAGGTATGTTTGATAAACAAAATGTATAATGTATCATTGAAAGTTTGAAACACATTATTCGAAAAATATTGACATGTCTACTTTTGTTGAAATCTACACATTTGATATACTTGAAATTTTATCATTAAAAAGGATATTTAACTACATATTGTTTGAAAATTCATGGAAACACATGTGAATTAAACTTTTGAAGTTGGCACTATCATCCTATAACTAATGGGCCCTATCCAAAACATGAAGGCAATGTTTCAAACTTGAAAAAACATTGTTTTCAGAAAGGACTTGCACCTTGGGGTGAGTCTCTTTTTAGTGTGAATGCACCTGTTGGCCCAACTAAATAGGATTCATGGTCCTAACTACGACATGTTTTTTCATGTGAGGGTGCCCAAAAGAAATCCATGAATGTATTTCTAGATACAACACCTAATGTAAAAATAAAATAAAATCTTGGAACTAGAGGTGATGGGGTGATGTCTAGTTAGGATTTATAGAAGCAACAACATGAAATCAAAAATCCTTTCCCATTTCATAAAGGGAAAAATATCTTTGAGTCCAATGGAAAAAATTATAACAATATTCGATGAGTTGGAATATTTGGAAAGATTGGTGAAATTGGTAAGAAATAAAAGAGATGAAACGTTACACTTAAATTGGGTGGCATTTGTTGCACCAACAGTTCTTGGCCTGAGGAGAATCAACATAAACCGAAGTCACAACAAGACCATCCATCTACTAGTTGAGATGAACAACTACATCATAGAAGGACTAATTAACACTAGAGCTTCAATGTCAATCGTAGCCATTAAATGTAGTTAGAGAATTGGACATTATGCACGAGGTGATGGGTTCAAAGTCTTATAAGATTGCCTTAGGAGTTGTGACTCAAATGTTGGGAAAAACCACAAACTACCGATCCGTGTAGGAAAAATGGTGTGCAAAATGGACTTCGTGGTGGTGGACACAAATGGGTATGATGTTTTGTTAAACTTGGATTTCTTGATCAATATAGGAGGTGTTGTTGACATTGAACAATAGCTCATACAAACATGCCATTAAACACGAGCTAATGTGTGAGTCTTACTTTTGAATATGGTGAATATGCTTCAACGGATGAATGATCATTTGATTTTCGAGCTTCAATCGATGCAAATCCAAGACCAATTGGAATTTAAATTAATTCAAGGTAAGGGAAATTTGGGGCAAGGACTTCAATATGAACTCTTCTAGCCATATGAAAAAATTTGGTCTGATTTTGAGTTAATTGATGACTATGAGGAAGATTTTGATGCAAATGTAGGGGATAATAAATTTAGGTTGATTTTGCAAGAGGAAAGGATAGAAAAATGGAACTGAAGGGTGAATACATTAAATTGTAATCTTTTTGGCATATGTGGAATCCATATTAATTTAGAAATAAAAGTCCATATACATTGTAGTGGAATACATTATATTGCACAAGTCATATGGCAAGACTCAACAATTATTTAAAAACTTTTAGACTTATCCAATGATAGATAATTGTATGAAAAATTTACATTTAAAAAATGAGAAGTTGAAGTTACTAATTCAAATGAATAAATGATTTTATAATAAAGTCCATATTTCATTGTATATTTCAATTTATTGTTTTCAAATCTTTTAAAGTTGTCTTCCTTTGTATCAATGGCATCACACTACTTTATATGTCAAAAAAATCATTCAACTAAGCATTTTAATAATTATAATGAGTCCATAATCAGATGATATGGATTGTGATGTAAGGTTTTTGGCACTTCAAAAGTCCAATATGTTATGGTAGCTCAAAATTTATTCATGAAATCCTTACAGTGTGATCATATCACATTTAATATTATTTTTTTGAATCCTTTTCACACATTATTCATTTATATTTTTTTCCATGCCCTTTGATATAATCCAACAAATATTGGCATTAGCATTTGAACAACAATCAAGAAAAATCCTCAAAAGATAATTTTCATTAGATGAAGGTGATGATTATCAAGATTGGTTAAAGTGGGTCAACCTTGATGAATCTTCAAAGAAAATAAGTAAATGTCAACTACATGACATAGCTACGTATTTCAAATAGGGTAGATGGAGGGGACACAAAACAAAGTGAAGGGCAACATGAACCCAATAAGTGTTGAAAAGATGTAAAAAGTAGGATCAAAGTGGATCCAAAGCTGGATTTATAGAAGTTCAAATACTTGTGGCAAATGTTAGAACAATTTGCCTATGTGTTTGCTTGGAACATTGAAACTTGGATGTTGTTTTGTGGGAGAATTTTACATTGATACACAAAATTTTCCACCCTACAAGACCATTCTTAACCGCCTATCATTCTAGGAAAAATTAGAGGTCAATAACTACAATTTAGGCATTGGTTTCTTTGGGCAAAATGTGCCCTAGTACTTGATAATATGCTTGCAAGGTGACCTTACCAATCAAAAATGATGGTCCAACAGATGCTTTTGTGTGATTACAAACCTTTAAACGTACAAACCTAGAAAGATGAATCCCTATGCAACTTATTGATGACATCCTCAACCAATTGGGACAATCTGAATATTATTTTGCACTAGACTTGTAGAGCAACTTTTGGTGAATTCAGATGGCACCAAGGGACATTAAGAAAACTATTATCATAATGAAATCAAGGCTTTATGATTGGACAATGATGCCATTTGGTTTAAAGAATGTTATGAACACTTTCATTCGTATAATGACAAAAGTTTTTCAGAAGTGGATGCAACAACTTTTGAAGGTATTTGTAGATGACCTAAATGTACATAATGCCTTTTGGTTTGAACACTTGAAGTACCTACACTTGGTGCTAACAACATTAAAGGAAATAAATTTAAAATTCAACCCTAACAAATGTGTTTCTATTGTTAAATGCATACATTTATAGAGACATATAGTTAATTAAATAGGAACTATGTGTGATCCCTTGAAAATAAGGGCGATGGTGGAGTTTCATGTGTCAATTTGGGTCACAAATGTCCATTCATTTTTAGGGTTGGTAGTTATTATCAATATTACAATAGGGTTCAATTTTTTTAAGGTGTACCAAAATCTTGTCACAACGTCACCCTTTTCTATCTTTTTTACCGTGTAAAGACACATTTATGGATGATTACAATGGAATCAAGAATTATAATGGTTTAAAATATAATCCTTTTGAAAATTTTGACAAATTTTGACTTGTTATTTTTTATGGGGATCAAAATATAAGGTAAAAAAGGACTACAATAAGGACTGGGCCCTTTTCGTCCTATGTGGTACACTTTAAAGGATTTTCACCCATTAAAGGGTATGCAAAAATTACTAATCCATTATTTGAACTAACAAAAAATGATGTAGATTTTAGGTGGGTACCCATTTGTGAAGGCGCCTTTGAAACATTGAAGAGGGCATTAATGGAAACATTGATCTTATATTGACCAAATTTCAACAAAGACTTCATACTAGATGTGGATTAGTCAACTAGGGGGCTGGGCACAATTTTGTCATAGAAAGACATGAAATAGGAACATGTAGTCACCTATGTTAATAAAGGACTTTCATCAATGCAAAGGTGTTTCCATCCCATGGAAGGAGAGTGTTATGCACTCATTTGGGGAATTATGCTCTTCAAACAATGTTTACACAAAAACCACTTCACATTAAAGATTGACCACAAGCCTTTGGAGTGGTTGGCAATGGTGTCAAATGCTTATGGAATACAAGGTAGGTGGATTGACACGTTGTGCAGGACTTTGATTTAAAAATCATACATCAAGCAAAAGCCAAACATGGCAATGTATATGTGTTTAGTCATAACCCTATCAATCTTGCAGCTAAAAATGAAAATTTTGTGAATGAAAATCAAGACATGCGAATGCTTAGAAAAATGGGGATTCAGTCTTGGATTGGGAGGAGATGTCTGAAACATCAAGAAATAGTCATTTTTAGACTTGAGATTCCACAAATCTTCATGATGGAATAAAAAAGCCACGATGCGAAAATTGAAATAGTTAATGGACTAGTTGGTAGTGGAGCACCGGGTAAGGTTGCTAACAATTTCTAGACAAATAACATATTGGATTAATGTCAATTTGCACCAAGTGTTGTTGAAACGTCTTAGGCACACGAGAAAAGAAAAAAATTGCCGACGACTTCTAGACAAATGACATATTCGATTAATGTCAATTTGCACTTAAAGTTAGCTATGGTAGCTCAAGAAATGGTGGAGATTGGGGATGTTAATGGACAATCTTTAGGAGCAAAGGAGGACGACAATTGGGACAATGAATGTAATTTAGACATTTGGCAAGATATCGATTACTTCACTATTTTGAATGGGGGAAGGTTATTTGATGAATGTACAACACATGAATCAAACTAAGTTTTTAAATGCATCTTTAATCACTATTGGCATGGGGACACTTCGATTTTCAAGGGACTTATTGTGCCAAAACCTAATGAATGGCAATAGACAATAAAGGAAATGCATTTTGAGCTTGGACATTTTAATGAACAATGCACCTTGGTAGAGATTTGCAAGAGGTATTATTGGCATAATTGTATGGAGGAAGTTAGTAGAATGGTGAAGGCATGCTAATAATGTCAAATGGTGAAGAGGATAGGGAGCATCAAGTCTAATGCTAAGGAATTCAAAAGCATACCCATTCATGACTTGTTTTATTGGATTACATTAAATATAGCTAGTCCTTTTCTTAAGACTAAAAATGGCAATAAATACATCTTGGTAGCCATTGATCATTACTCAAAATGGTGTGAAGTTAAAGCGGTACCTAATCACACTACTACCACGGTTGCAAAAAATTTCACTAGAAGAAATCTTCAAATATAGGACTAAGTTTATGTTTGGTATTCCAATCATAAAGGATTAAAATCATTAATAGCCTTAAAGTCATTATGGACGAATTGTGGAGGACAATAGTTGTTTAGGACATGATGTGTCAATGACGTGGCACATTTCATTCATTAATCATAAAAGACATATGCGAAATCATTAATCATTGTGTAACTGTTTATTATTATTATAACTTATAAAAACTAATAATATTATAATGTAAATAATAAGATATAATTTTATCTCATGTATTTCTAATTTCATTATTTTTCATCCTATCAATTGTTGACACATGTCACTAATTAAACTAGGTTAAAAACTAGTTTAAATGGTTAAGTAAACCGCCTAATCTACCTAGGTAAGCATCTAACATAGGTAGTCTAATCAAGTATGCAATATTTAATCAATATTCCATTGTTGACCGCAACAATGTCATTTGTGAAGTTTGATCCTTGGACCCCAAGGATGGAATTGAATTCCTTTACCACCAAGCCACCCCACTTGTGGTGTAAACAATTAGTGTTTATTTTATTTAGACCATATTTCATTTAAATGTTACACACAACTTCAAATTTGATGATTCATATTTTATTGATAAATTGTCCAAATGAAAAACTTATTCATAAATTTCCTTCAATAACGTACACAAATTATATATATATGTAAAATGTGAATTATTTTTTTAGGAATTATTTTTATTGAATAGTATTTCAATGACCATTTTTTAGACAAAAATAATCAAACACATGATTTGTAAATGGAAAAACCTTTGTGGGTAATATAAGAATAAATAAAATATATATTTCATATCTTAATCCTTCATTTGATCTCTAAATATGTATTATGAAATTTTTTTTCCAATATATCATAATTTTATTAATAATTTTAAATTTAGACATATGAGTCCATAAAATTTATCCACATAAAATATTTATAAATGGACCATAAATTTAAATTTAAATATATATTTAAAATTATATTAGTAATATTAATTAATTTATATATTATTATTATAATTAATAATCATACTAAATTATTAAATATTAAATATTTAATAATTTTATTTAATTATAAATTATATTCAATTTACACATATATTTTAATATAATTGTGTAATATTTATTTAAATACATATAATATATTGAATTTTACTTAAATTGATGATAAAAATTTTATGTGTAAATATATTATATATTTACCACATCTTATATTTCTATTTTATTTTTAGATTATAATCTAAAATATCATTTTTATTATATCATTTTTTATTAATAAAATTTATTTCAATGTGTAATAATGAATTTACTCATATAAAACACTTTAAAATGCATCATATTTCAAGTATATTAAAAAATGTATATAATTAAAATATATATATTACTTATATGTATAATATTAGTTGGAATAAGTTCCTTACATGTCGTAATTCCTTATGTGTGAACTTATAATGATAGTCATTTTTGAATCATTTAAAAATAATTTTATAATCACATTATGTATGTAAGGGCAAATCATTTTGTCCACATCATTTGTATAGTCATTATTTGATTTAATTTTAAATGATTTTATCTTGTTATGCAAATATCACATTTTCATATGATATTTTGGACATCCACATCATTTTGTCATCAATCGGGCATGCCATATGGATGAAAACTTGTAATGAAAAAGACATCATCTTTTCTTTTATGACATCATCATCTATTAATCAAATGCACCACTAATATATGACTACAACTTTTTACACATAAGATTTGAAATAATATCTTGTTGCTATAATCAATTACTAGTCGTTTCAGACATTTAATCATTGATTTATTGGTTGCAAAGGATAAGATTTCTTCCAGTGTTTGGAGAATGATATTAT
Organism: Sphagnum contortum; assembly: GCA_963920785.1. Taxonomy (NCBI): domain Eukaryota; kingdom Viridiplantae; phylum Streptophyta; class Sphagnopsida; order Sphagnales; family Sphagnaceae; genus Sphagnum; species Sphagnum contortum. Next base: position 19,748,296 of record OY987278.1, read on the forward strand.
CTATTGATTTGTGTTCCAAAATGTTTATTGATTGACAATGACAAATAGTGAGCTAGAAAATTTGACAATTTGTGTAAAGTTTATGGGATCCAACATTAGTTTACAGCACCTCAATGGTCACGTTGTAATGGGATGGAAAAATAGATGATCAAGATTATTAAACACGGTATCATTGTGCTATCTAGACTTCCAAAATATGTCAAAAGTTGGGATTTACAATTGTAGCAAATGTTATTTGGTTACGAATGTGGAATGTAAGCAAGTACCAAATTTTCACCTTTTATGATTATTATTGGATGCACACTTAGACTTCAGATGGACAATCATATGACCATGTTGACACAAGAGTTTGATGTGGAAGTAAGAGTGGGTAGATGGTAGAGTAAGTAATTGTTAAGATGGAATTGATTATTGGGATGCATAAGGCCATTCTTGGGAATGTTGAGAAGGTGCAACAAAAGCAAAAGAAGACCTATGCACTATGGAAAGGGAGGCAAATGTTTGCAATGTTTGTTGCTGGGAAGGATATGGCGAAGATCATGAAGAAATTAGGCAAAAAGAAAACCCTTGAAGCAAGTTGAGAAGGGTTGTATTTGTTGGTTGGATATGCTAGGGAAAAATAAAAAAGATTCAAAAGGAGGATGCATTTGTATCATTAAGGGGTTGGAAGAAGTTCACACTAGTAAAAATCTTGACATTTGCAATCATTCCATGTGTGACTATATGCGATTAAATGTTGTATATGACTATGAATGGTTACCTATGTGACTATTTTTCAAATTTGGATGTATTTTGGTCTTCCTTTCAACTAGTTGCAACTATGACCTAATTCATTTTTCCAATAGGTTGATTTTTCATGATGTTTTTGTATTCTTTTACAACATCATATATACATTATTAGCACATGCAACCAAAGTAGTCACATTATAGTTGCATAAGGTACCTATGCTACCTAGTAGCTACATTTATATATTATTTAATAGTACATACATACATATATGTACATGCCTACCTACTAAATACCTACCTACCTACCTACCTACCTATTTACTAGGTACCTACATACATATAAACCTACATACCCACTACCTACCGGATAGGTTATTTAATTATAAATAATTATTTAGAGGCTATCTAAAAAGGTATTATTTTAAATAAATAATTGTGTAGAGGCTATTTAAATATGTACTTAAAATAATTCCTATTTACATAGGTACCTAGTAAGAAATTATGTTACTTAGTAAGTAGGCTATGTAATAGTATGTGCTAAGGAATAACTGCAACTAAGCTACAACTATGCAATTAGGTTATAACTAAAATTTTATCCCATATTATTTGTCTTTCCTTTCAAGTTTATAAACTATATAAGTAGGTTGATTTGGTGTAGTAAATATATTCAATTTTTTCAATTGCCATGTGGGAGGCATTAATCAGATAGGTTCCACCCAAAAGGTTAAATTTAAAATAAAATAGGATTTTGTTATAAAAGTTTTAAATGTAGACCTATTTACTTACCTACTTAAACTATACATATGGCTAGGTGGTCGAGGTTTAGCCTAGGTGCCACATGGATTAACCCAAAACTAGGCCTAGATACCTTAGGCACCTAGCTAGGCTAGGTGGCTTAACCTAGGCCTAGCCTAGGTGCCACATGGCCTATCATAAGTGGTCCAACCCTAAACTAACCCTAAATGATTATAGGGCAATAGGAAAGGACCCTTAAGAAATTTCCTATTTTTTTTTTTTCATTTCATTTAGTCTTGTGTACGTGGTTGGCTTCCTAAATTTAAGATTGCCCTATGGTAGTAAGCAATTTTTGGAACATGGGGTTCGTGTTTTTAATAGGCCTCCTTCCTCATGGGCACCAAACATCTAATGTCCCCCAGTTCTTCATGTTTCATCAAACATGTTGTAGTTCCCGTTGCCCATTTATTTTAGTATGTGCCACCACAAACCGATCCTCCATTTCATCCCCAATGCAAATCACAAACCACGCACTAATTCCTCCTCCCATTTTAACAAACCACACACCACATATTAGTTCCCCCTTTAGCCCCCAACCCTTCATGTGCATTTCATCCCCAATGCAAATCACAAACCACGCACTAATTCCTCCTCCCATTTTAACAAACCACACACCACATATTAGTTCCCCCTTTAGCCCCCAACCCTTCATGTGAATGAAAAGCCCCAACCTTACACTTTCCTAAACACCTTTGATCATGCACAAGTAGGACATTTTCCTTCTTCCATTCCATCGGCCGCTATTGGTGCCCATGATCAAAACCTCCAATTACCTACCCCCATTTCTTTAACATGTTCAGAACTTCCACTTAAAATCTCTTGCCCCACCTATGGGCACCAATTTATTAGTCAAAGTTTAACTCATCATCAACATTCATGTCAAACATCCAATTCATCTAATGCAAACCCTTGCGACCATCCTGGCTCACTACCTTCCCTTGCTCCCACCTTACTTGCATCAACCTAGACTTTAGTTTCGTCATTGGATGTCCTTTGGTCCTTTCATCTAGGCTTTTGTCATCCTTAATTGTACAACTGCATCCTTACCATTCTATGTCATGATGTACGAGTGGCATTTTGTTTTCCATTGGATAAGCTAGCATAAGACCTTTGTGATGTGGCAATTTGGAATTTGTTCTTCTTATTACCTTATTGGTGTCTCTTTTTGTCCTCTCATGGTGGGACGACAAGGCATAGGGAAATGTGGATTTGACTTAAACAATTTTTAATAAGCGATTTGGAAAACCTACAAGAGGAATGTTTTTGCAAGCCTAAGCCCTGGAAGCAAGTTCAAATTTAATGTTTTTTATCCAACACAATCCTCAAGTTCATAAACGTTTTTTCTGCAGTTTAGTTCTTAAACATGTTGATGAATACTCTTGAATAGCCCACATTTTGGCACCATTTTCCCTTACAACCACATTCTTCGTCACCACTTCAACTTTCATCACATTACATTTTGAATTAGATGGTTACTTCCCGTTTTTTCTTGAAAATTATTAACCAAACTAGGACCTTTAGCTTTTAAAAAAATAAATTCAAGTTGGCATTTTGTTGGCATGCCACATTTATCAACAAATGTTCATTTTATGATGGTTTTTGAACACCTTCTGAAATGTTTTTACCTAGAAGATTTAGCTTGTAGATTTCTTCAATTGTTTCAACTTTGTTTTCATATCGCACAAGGTCACATTCCACCTCAAATTGCACATGTCCTTCGAACAACTCATCTCTTAGCCATGAACCTTTAGGTGGAGTTCATCCCATTGCAATGGGGGAATTAGTGTATTGATTCATAAGTCACATTTTATGTCTTCAATTTTGTAACGCATTTGCAACACATTTTTCCCCACACCAGTTCAAAGTTACAACTAAAGGTAGTTGTGAAATAATAATCCACAACATTAAGTGCACCTTTGACCTTCACCCCGATTGGGGTTGTTCTTTCGCTAGACGTGGTAAATGTTTTCAATTTTATGTTAGGAGGGGTCATATTTCAAAACTTTGTGTAACAAGTGGAGACATCATACAACTCATCCCCTTTGTCCATGCATTCTATGCATTTGAATAATGTCATAGTCATCCCATTTGTTATGGAAACTCGTCAAAATGATCCCTTGGGGGGGCGTTATTTGTTTTGGCCCATTTTAAAATTCAAACTCATTGGTTTGTGCAATGGCCATCATATTTCTTATGATGCACACCTCCCATCTAATTCTTTATTTCTTTTGATTCCTCCATCTGTTAAATGTTTGGGTGCCTCTTGGGTCTAAGATCTTTTGATAGCCCAAAAGGACCTTTAACCCATAAACAAACCTCTCCCAATAACTTTCAATGGCATCGGGTTCATACCAATAACCACCATCGCCCTTGCCACCTATTTAAAGAGTTGGGCCCTTGTAACTTTAGTTATAAATTTATGGTTGATTGACATCTTTTCCTTTTTAAAGCTTTAGCACAAATCGACAACAACACCTTTTTTTTCCAACAACACCTTAAGGTGGCATGTGATCTTTTATCGCCCCAGTTCGTTCGTGTCTTCCTCTATTTGAACAATTCATCGAGGTAATAAATGGTTCAATTTCAAAATTCGATTTAAAAACATTTCCACCATCATCTCTTTGTTAATATGTTTTTCAAAAGGATATTTTAAGCCCATCGTGCTTGGGATTTATCATGTTTTGGCCCAAAAACGAATGTTTGGTTTATAGTTCGATTAGTTTTCCCAGCCTTTAAGATTATCTTCCCCATTTTGTTCCACAACATTTTGAACACAACTTGGATTACCTTATCCTTTAATTGTCGGTATCTTTCAATGTGTGTGTACACATCCCATTGCCCCTATGGGTATCAAACTTTTATGTTGTGCTCACAAGAAAAAATGCATGGAAATCCATGATGTAATTTGCGACACCTTTGCTACCATTGTGAGAGATGTTGGCTTCCACGTGGGACGAGAACAACTACATGCGCTTCCTTCAACACAAATCAACATTGTGTTCCCCAAAAGTGGCATTCACATTCTAGTTGATGTTGTCATTGTTAACCCAATGCGAGCATATTTACTTTTTTGATCTTGCGCAACTCAAGGATTTGTTACCTATGATGGAACTCATGCCAAACAAAAGACTTATCGTGATTGACACCTCACTAAGCGATTCCTCCCTTTAACAATTGAAATATTTGGATGTCTACACAAACATGTGTTTTCACACGTTTGTGCCAATGCCATTTGGAACTTAAAAAGGCTAAAATGCCCTCATCTTTTTGTCTTGGTCACTTTTCTTCATCAAAAAATTTCAATTACATTGCAAAGGATGCAAACATCCTCCATCTTAAGTCAAGCAATAACCATAGGCTTAGCTAGTTCCCAACTTGCACCCTTTCATGACACACTGCCCATCACCACAACCGACCTATTGCAGGCCGTCAATTTTTGACATGGAGAGATTTTGTTTGACATATAGTTTGAGCTAACTTGACGTCCTGAAAATTCTCTTTTTTCTTTTTTCTTATTCCTTTGTACATTTTCTAAATCTACAATGTATTTATTAATAAAGTTTCGCAGAGTTTCATCGGTACCCTTTTTTTTTTTTCCTTATTCCTTTGTACATTTCCAAATCTACAATGTGTTTATTAATAAAGTTCTGTAGAGTTTTATTGGTACGATATTAAAGTTATTTGTAAAGTAAGGAAACACAGTACCAGAACCCTGAGTTTGATCATACACATGGCTAATTCTTTGTAAAAAGCCTGCAAAAAGTACATTAACATTCAAAGAAGGGGGGCAAGGGGGCGTGAGGGGGGGGGAACAAGAAAACCATCAATTTTGGTAGTAAACTGAGTTTCATCTTGTCTTTCCTTTTTCCTGAGAGCCTCCACCGCTGCTACATATATTTCCATTGCTCCTACCTATACAACCACTAAAATTAGTCTTGAATCTTGTTCATTAGATGCTGAGTTTCAGCATTTCATACTGAGATTTAATAAATTTTCATTACTTTGCAGCGACCGCTGAAAGAGGGGATGAAAGGAGGCCAAAAGACAAGGTGCAGATAGGGTGACTTTATGGACAACTCTAGCACCTAATTCTTTTAAGTATCAGATTCCACTCTTAAGTAGTAAACATTAATAACTCTCCCTCACTATATGCCTTGCAATTTATCTACGTTCAGGTTCATGCTAGGGTTCCCTTTGTGCAATAGCACACAGGTGGGGGACATTTCCAAAATGTGTACCAGACTTGGCCGCCACCCCATCATAGACCCCTTAGTTTGAGAATGTATAGTAGAAGGTTTTGTAACTAGGACCTTCTGGATTTGAGGTCCCATCTGAAGGCCGATAGGTGAAGGGGAGGGCCAAAAATCTGAAAGGTCCTAATTACAAAACCTTCACGTCAGCAAATTCTCACTAGGTTTCCCTTTCGTTTCTTTCTAACTTTTTGCTTTCTTTCCACTATTTCCTCGCATTATGTCTTTACCGTAAACAGTAGTGGCCAAGCGGGTCTCCCGAGGTGCAAGGACGAGAATGACACAAAGCCAACCTCCCAATGCAAGCAAAGAAAATTATAATAATAACAAAGAAAAAGACTACTAAAAGATGAAAGCGAGAACTGTACATTTTGAATTCCACTGTAAGTAAGAAATCCACTGTACTTTCCACTGTACAATTTTCCACTGTACATTCCGAAATCCAGAAGGGACAATACAAATTGTCAATTGTGCCTTCTGTATAGGAGAAGGGTCTGAAAATAGAACCTTCTGGATTTGAGATCCCGGCCTGGTAGGCCAAGGGAACAGGTCGAAAATCGAAAATCTCGGGTAGGGATCCCAAATCTGGAAGTGTCTATTTTCAGACCCTTCCGCTGAAGACGACCTGTTATTTTTCTTTCGGCTTCCCTGTACAGATATAGACAAAAACTGATAAAAATGTGAAAAATGTTGCAAATGTGCAAAAGATAGCTGACTCGTTTTGAAAACTGCGGGCTGTACTGAGCCTTCCAACATTTCCGAAGGTACAGCTTTCAGTTACTCCAATTTTCAGGCAAGGGAGCCAGCCTGAAAATACAAAGGAAAAAGCACCGCTGGTCTTTACAGACCCGCACTTGACCATCAGGCTTTACCCTACAGTTATTATCATGTCTACTTGCTCAAATATCTTTCCTCTTGATGATCTACCAACTTTCACAGTCTTCATCATCTCGATCTGCTTGAACTCTTGTTCACTAAGGGGTTCAAGAAGTGATAGGATCCCATCCTTGTGGAAATCACAAAATTATCTCTTTTGTTCCAGTGATTTTCTTCTAGCGAATGTGTGTAATTTTGGACCTGAAAAATCCGATTTTGACGTATGCAAGGATTTTTCTTAAAGAAAAAAATTCTGGGATTTTTCAGCTGAAAAAAACTAAATTCAAGTTGCCAGATTTTTATAACATGTTCCAGCAGGTAGCAAAAAACACGGAGAATGCTTAAAGTTTTTAACTTAAATATCTCATTTATAGCCAAAATCAGGTAATTCTTCTTGCTGATGACCACCGTTTCTACTACATCAAAAATTCAAGGAAGAAACCATTGTTTGTTGTGGATTAAATGTTAGTAACATTATGCTAAAATCAATTACAGAATAAAAACACACATTTTGGAGCATTGTTGCGTTCCATATGGAAATTTGAATTTCTGATCTCTTTTATATGTAAACTTATTTTATTTTATTTTTCCAAAGGCATTTGGGCCAAGTTTTTTATTTAAAATATCTGTTTGTAGCCAGTATTGGTGGGCTCTTCCTGTTTAAAGAGAACCTCCAATCTCAAGTTTTTGACAGTTAAAATCATTTTGATAAGTTCTCCAGATGTGGGTTTGAGCTCAATTCCTCAAATTTTTACACTGACAATTCTAGTTTTGACATTTTTTTCAAATTCACAAAAATTTTGGTTCAAAAATTGGGTCCAATTTCATTATACACTCTCAAGACTGGAGAATATATAGTTACAAATTTTCACAACAAATTTAAAATGGGAATTTATATAAATGCAAAGTTTTACAACATATTAAAACCAATCACTTCCCTCCAGAATTCCACATACTTCCTAAGTCTTCCCAAAAGTTCAACTTCCCTACTTAGAGAACGTGAACTGGTGATGAGTCCAAGGGGGGGGGGGAGTGGGATTTTTATTTTTTTCCCTTGTTCCCATCAAGTTCCCAAAATGTTCTCAAATGCATTCCCCCAAGATGTTCCCAATAGCACCTGGGTTTTATCCCATACAGTTTGCCCAAAGTTCAACTCCCATGTATATAAACTGAAAAGCTACAATTGCAGTGAGATTATTTGTTTCTAATTTGCAACTGGGAGGTCCTAAGAGATACATCTACTGAGGACAGATGCCCAATGTTCCATAAAGCTTGCTGATGAGTCAATCAACATGGCTCCTTTGGAGAATAAAAAGTAAAAAGTCGTGAGTGCGCCCACGACTATATAATATGAATTACAGTAGGTGGTACCCCAGCTCTTGGAAGGCGGTTCCTATTATTAGCCCAGGTGAAAAATGGTGACAAACACTTTTGGAAACAAAAGTTTCATTCATGCAGCCAATGAAAGGCTCAGCATGGACTCTGGGCCCAGTTTTTTCCTTTCTGAGAAGAAAGCGGGGGAGGAATTTTTTGCTTTTTCCCCTTGTTCCCATCATCTTCCCTATCTGTTCCCATGAGGTTCCCCAAGTTGTTCCCAGTAGCACCTCACTTTTATACCACATGCATGGTTTGCCCAAAGTTCAACTCTCATCTATATAAACCGAAAAGGTGGGCCATATGGAGCACATTTTTTTGTATTTTGCAACTGGCTGTACAAAGAGGTGCTTTTATTGGGAAGTGCCCAATGTCCCAAAAAATTTGGTGATGGGCCAATCAATATGGCCCCTTCAAAAAAGAAAAAAAATTCTGAGCCCCCCCCCCCCCATGAAGTAATTAATACGAATCACACTATGTCCCCAAAATTCTGCCCCTGCCATTAGCCTAGGTGAAAAATGGTGACAAACAGTTTTGGAAAGAGAAATTGGATTGGAAGGCTCAGCATGCACTCATGAACAATCCAGGTTTTTTCTTTTTGAGAGTGGGGGGGGGGGGAGAGCGGGAGACAGGGATTTTTTGTTTTTTCCCTTGTTCCCAATGGGTTCCCTTGTTCAGGTTTCTATTGAAAATGTGTATCACGTTTTGATAAATTCACACTGTTTATAAGCCTTCTAGAATATTGCTCTTGAAAATGTGTATCATGTTTTGGGGTACGGAGCTTTTGCATGCAATCAAGACATTCTGCGCATGATTACCTCAACTTGTTACCAGCAACCCAACAAGATAAAAACAAATTTGCTAAGGGCCTGGTTATAAAACTTGTAGAGTGACCTTTCAATTAATATTTAGAATTTGGTGTGAAGGTGAGTGAGTGAGAACAAGGATGGCTTCAGCTGTTCAACTGCATCTACCTGCTCTAGCCATAGATATGTCAGTCAAGGATATGGCAAGTTTAGGACTTAAAGAGATTCCAGCGCAGTTTCGAGCATCATGGCAGGTCAAAAAAGCTTGTGCAAGCAATTCCAATGATCCAGCCATTCCCATTATTGACCTTGCCGGCTTGCATGGGGAGAGACGTTCCTTGATTATCGAACAAATCAAGACTGCTTCAGAAGAGTGGGGATTTTTTCAAGTGTGTCATAACCTAACTGCTTGTTATTTCTTTCTTACTGAAAATTTCCCTTTATCATCATTACATATTAGCACTATTTTTTCACTTATTGCAAAGAAATGGGGATATCCAACACTAGATTTCACTAGTCCATTGACAACATAAAGTATATAGATTTTGTTGAACAAAGACCCACAATACATGCATATGTTAGTTTTGGCCTTATGGGTTGGGGATACCGATTTGCTATATTTCCCCTTGAGAGGAACATACTATAAGATTATATTCAACAATTCATAGCAATATAATTGGGACACAAAACCTTGCTACTATTTATTGCCTATGGTTATAACTTTCTTGTTTTGTGTATTGTTTTGGTGTTTGTTTAGGTCGTGAATCATGGTGTCTCTCCACAGTTATTGGATGAGACTTTCCAAGAACAAAGAAAGTTCTTTGAGTTGCCCGACTTGAAAGAACGATTGAAAAAATACACCATTTACTCTGACAAAGAAATGAGTCAAGTGGCCAAAATGGAAAATGAAACAATCCGATCTCCATCAAATTGGAGGGACAACATGGCCTTGAGTTATGCTCCAAATCCCGATACTCAAAAGTGGCCTACTGAACCTCCAAATTTCATGTATGTGTCACAACCCTGGGTTCAATAGAGACCCATTTGAAACGTTCCAAATTTGCCTTGACGGAATGATCTAATGAAAGTAGATCTAGCAATTTTTTTCATATAAATGAAATGGATTTTTCAGCTTCTGAGATGGATTTTTTTTATGTTTTTGGGTTCATGAAAACTAATCACAGCTTGCTGACAGAGAGGTGAACCTGAAATACAATCAAGCTATGTATCACTTGAAGAAGGAGCTTTTGGATGCTCTATCCGAAAGCCTTGGGTTGCAAACTTCCCTTCTTGATGATGTCTTAGGAGAAGGTCAGATCACAAACATGATTTACTACCCACCATGTCCTGAGCCATCCTATGCATTTGGAGTTAAGCCACATTCTGATCCCAACAGTATAACCATCCTAGTACAAGATGAAGTTGGAGGTCTTGAAGTTCGTGATAAACATGGAGAATGGATTCAAGTTAAACCTACACCATATGCCTTTATTGTGAACGTGGGTGACCAACTGGAGGTAAGAGTTTGAACTTTCTTTCGACTTCAAATTGAAAATTTTAGTTCTACTTGTGAACAAGCCTTAATATCAAATTAGATACTCTTGGAAAAGATTTGGTTACTTATATTTTCTTAATATTTTAAATAATATAATCAGTAGATCATTGTAATCATTTAAAAGTTCTCCTTAGGTTTAAAATATTCACTGAAAGGTTGGATTTTGTGTTGTTGCAGATATTTAGCAACGGGAAGTACAAGAGTGTGCAGCACAGGGTTGTACCAACCCATGATAAGGTGCGGTTGTCAATAGGATCCTTCATTGCTCCAGCCTTCACAACACATGTGAAACCTCCCCCTGAACTAACTGCAAAACAAGGCCACTTATACAATGGGTGCGTGTATGCGGATTATATTGTGAGGTTCAAAACTGCTCCAGTTTTCCCAACATCAGGACACAAATTCATAGATCACCTCAAAGTCCCACAACTTCCCCCAAACTAACATTGAAAGACACAAACACTATTGTCATTTTAAGTTTGAATTTGGCATGTTAGGATTTTAAGGTAATTTCAAAGTCTCAATTCTTGTGTAATCATTGTGCATTCACAAGATTGTATACATTACGATTTTATTTTATTTTTGGAATTAAACTCCCCCAAAATAGAATTGAAATTAGCCACAAGATGAGGTATGAGCAATGTCCCAAATGACATAGCAAATTTGTCTCATGGCATTTGACAATGTCTATAAAGAAAAGGGAAGAAAGATTTCTGAATTGCTTTCCAACCAAATGCATCTCAATAATTCTTCCCTTTTCTTTATATTTTGATTGGATCCATGATAACTTGTTGGTAGTTTGACATTTCTAGGGTTCTTGGGGTCATGATATTAACCAATAATTAGTTATTGCAAAGACTAGTGAAAAGACTAAATTTTCTTTATTTTCACCTTTCAAATGCACTCATTCATGTTTTATATTATTGCCAAATATGCCCATGGAAAATTTATGAAGATACAAAAGGGAAAAACAAAAAAACCTTGTCTTTCAATTGTACACATCATTCACACAACGCTACTTGATGTTGCAATTGAAAAATAGGTGGTCTTTGAAGGGGGGGAGATAAACTATAATTTGCCAACTAATTCTCATGCTCAAGGTTTGTGCCCATTATCTACAATCTTTATTAATAATGACTGCATGGATGTACTCAATTATGTGTGAAAATCTCCATAAACTCACTAAGTAGGTAAAGCTAAGTAAGTAAGGAAGGTTAGTGGTTACTATGTAGGTAGGTAACTAGGTCACTTGGTGTCTACTAGGTAGGTAGATGCACGGGGATGGTTAGTATATTGCTAACCACCATGGGTAGTTATGGACTGCAACAAAAAAATATTTTAATCACACATCATCCATCCTCCATGGTATGGGCGTTGGTGCATGTTGGTTCATTCTAGCCAATCCCTTTGTTGAAAATGATTAGTTGCGAGCACATCAAACTTTGAAGTCAGGTTTACATTGAATTCAACTATTGGAGGAGAATTCAACTAGTGCCAGGATCCAACACATGCATGAATTGATGTTTTTGGGGGTTATTGGAGGCCAAGATCTTAGGTGTAAAGAGGTGTAACTAAAAACAAAGGCACACACAATTGCCCTTTAAGTCAATCCAATATGAAAAAAATATCGTCCTACACTTGGTTGTAGCAGTCTATTCCAAGTAATCACCATAAACTAAAATCTAGAGAAATTCATGTTCTTTACACAAGTAATTAATAACTAAGGGTTTTTAGCAGTCAGATTTCTTTGATCTCACTTTCTTGAGCTCAACTAGCCATGTTTTGTTTTTCTCATTCATAACAAACCAAAAAACCCCATATTGAGAACTTCCCTTCCCAGAGCAAACCATAAAAGAAAAGGAAACACCTACCCTAAAATTCCTTTGGCAAATCAACTCCTATGAGTTTATCACATTCAGGGATGTAACAATTTAGCTATTGATACAAACAACAGCAACCTTAACACACACAAAGTAAACATTTCCATAGTCCACATAGGCCTACTCAAGAGTTTGACAAAGAAATCCATAATCCTCAAATGCCCAACACCAACAAATTTTGGACCTTAACGAACAAAAAAATTCTTTCAGAGCTTTCAACATTGAAAGTATTATTTCACACATTGAAAAAATCAAAATGACCACTTTTGAAATCCCTAAGTCTTTCATCATTCCCCTGGGCATCAACCCTCAAAGCTATTACTATACCTAAATCTAATGTGTTGAGGCACACAACGCAACAAACATTACATTGCCTCTACACAAAAAAACCATAGTACACAAAACTACACTCTAGGTAACTCCTCCTCCATGAGAATCAAAATTCACTTATCTACAACATCCTTCTCTGAAACTTGCAAAAGAAGGGAAAAAAACATCACTTAGAACAACTCCTTCTCTTATCTTGATCTTCAACTACTTGGTCAACATCCATCAAAGCACTCACACAAACAAAGCCGCACCACCAAAACTGCATCCAACAAAACCACAACAACATAGCAAGCGCCGTCAAAAATGAAAGCTCATAGTGCACATTACCTATAAATATATAAATAGTGTAAAAAATAGCCTTAGCAAAAGGCACCTTACCTTCATATCACCATCACCCACTCAATAGCCTGTTGTTTTATTCTTTTGGCAATTCACAACAATTTTCCATCCTCTTAAGGGTTCAATCCCATTAGCATTTGTCATAGAGACTTGACACAAAGAATCTAGAACGAAAATAATATTTTAAAAATTTAACTTCTTTTTAAAAGCTTTGAAAAGATTTTTCGAAAACTTTTGAATAGTATTTTACAACAACTTTTTCAATTCAAACCCCAATAAATTTCCAAAACATAAATCACATATAGATGGATATATAAATATGTAAGCCATTATGCTTTGACATGAAAGAAGGGTGTCATAGGCTTGGACAACAAATGAAAATTTATTCAACTTTAAGTCTATTGATCTAGAGTAACTGATGTTCTTTTAGGTCATTCATGTATAGTAGTATTTCTCTTTTCTTTGCTTCTAAATTTGTACAAGGTGGATGATTCCACAATACAACAAACTCATTGGGCCCAACCAATGATTTTTTTTAGTTTTCTAATGTTGCATCATTGGCTAGCATCCCAAGAGGGATTTAACATTAAATGCTTTAGGTTTAAATCATTAAAAAATTATTAAAAAATGCTACAAAACTCCAATTAAAGTCCAAATGTGGTGAATTTTTTCTTTTTTTCTTTTCAAAATTTTGCCATTTTTAAAAATTGGAATATTGCAACGAAATATTTCGCTCTTATTTCATTTTTCATATTTGGCGAACTTTCGCACAAAGAAAAAACATTACAGGCAACTCTAATTCCCCAACGATTTAAAAGGCCTTCGATGATTAACAAATTTATATAACTTGAAGCCTCCTCCACTATTGTAACTAATGTTCGATGAATATCTGAATTTTCAAAAAAATTGCGTTGGATATCAGTTTGAATATCAAAAATGACAATTGAGAAATATCATCATGATGATATCTGGGCTAATATATGGGATGCTAGATATCACCCCTCATGATATTCGACACCTTAATATCTTGAAATTATGTTGAATATCAAATATGTTAATATTTGGTTTAAATATCAAATCCAAGGCTGAATATCATGCTTAGGAATTAGTAAGTAGGTTAGGTTATTAATTAAATTAGAATTGTAGGCTCAAACCTAGCTTTTTTTTTCATTTTCCTAATGCAATTAAGATGGTGAGAATCCTTGGACAATTTTATATTGTTCTTGTGATAGATTTTCAAGGGTCTCTTCAAAGTTTTAATCAATAGTAGTTGGTATCCCAAAAAGGTGATATCCACCCAACACTAGTTGTAACTAGAATAATTATGCAAATTTAAATGACCTCACAATGAATTGAACCCAAAAACATTGAGTGATTGTGAGTCTTGGCCAATGCATTGCTACTATTAAGCTTTGAACATAATCAACCTAACATTTAGTGTAGGGAAATCCAAGGGCTAAAAAATAATACGATGATATGGTGAGGTAATGATATATGCCATGTTCAGCACTAGAAACAAAAATTTGAAAACACATCATGAAAGAATTTATACAATTTTTTTTTCAAATAGGCCAGTATGAAAGTCTTGCAAAATAGAATATGACACAAAATTCAGAGAAAATCGTTACATGAAATCATACTGGTGAAAAGCAAAAGGTTTTTAAATATAAAGGGTGAAACCCTTCAGCCTTGGCCTACACAAGTACCCTACGTGTTGGATGAGACCATGGGAAAACTCATGCGCCATGATTCAAGGACATTTGTTTCTTCTATAACCCCAAATTGGACCAAAGAACAAACACATGATTTTTTCATGGGTCATTTTTTTTGAAAAAAACCCTCACAATCTCTCTTATTTTGTCCATATAATTTGAACATTGTAAAGATAAATAGGAAGGCTGTGAATTCCTTTCTATTGGCTAAAATGCACTATATTTGGACATTTTCAAGCAGATCCCATGAATCTAAATTTCAAACATAGAAGGAACAACCCACATTTTTTAGGAATTTTGATTCCACCTTTGTGATCGTGAATAATCTCCATTGTCTGGATAACCTTCCATAGCTTTTTTTTAAAAATTAAAGAAAAGTGGATAGCAAATTAGACTATCAATAAACAATTTTAATGCAAAACGTTCAACACCTTGAAGAGCTTTAAAATATGATTAAAGGATAGAAATTACCTTTCTTATTATTGTGTTTAAGGGTCAAGGAAAAATAATCTAATAAATGATTTATTATTATTATTATTATTATTATTATTACTATTATCCTATTATAGAGGGCAATAATTTTGTAGGGAGGAGGGTGGGGATGGAACCACCAAAAATTTGTTCATCTAAACTTTTCAAATATATAGAAACATTAATAAAATATCATAAATGAATGGTTGCAATTTCCTGGGATTTGTGGGCTATCATTATTTTCATTAGGCCCACCTTTTTAAAAATACCGAAGGTATAAACGACAATATCCATAACGGTTCATGTAGGATTCCAACAAGTTTTTTCATCCAAAGTCATTTGGTTGGGCATGGGCCTCAAACTATTCAAGTATAAACTCAAACTAACAACACTTTGCATTTTGGACCAATGAAAGATTTTAGATTTTGGTTGTCCCAAGCTCAAAATTCTAGTGTAAACTATTTTAAAATTCAATTTGGTGGTTTTTTTTCAAATGTTTGCTTTGGCATCATGGTAAGCATCCCAAGAAGGATGTGACATTAGATGGTAGCTAGTTTTAGGACCTAACCCAAAAAAATCCCTCTAAATTTTGGCTACCTATTGCATTCAAGAATAAAATTGTGATGAACTTAACCCCCAAAAAATATTTGACAATTTTTTTTCAAAAACACAAAACTCTTGTGATAAAAATATCCTTTTTTCACAAATTTCTTTTTGCAATAATGCAAATTTTGGTTTTAAAAATTGTTGGTTCAATTGCAAAAAAATGACAAATCTCATGAAAGGAACATTGGGCACAACAAACCAACAATTTTCAAACAAATAAAAAAAGTAGCAAAACACTACAAGTTTTGAAGGTATGTATTAACAATCATTATCAAACTACAACCAATTGATAGGTGAAGAAGCTTCAAGGTGATGCCTTAAAGAAAATTGTAACTAATTAAATAAAAATAAAAGGAAACATGGAAGGATAAAGGAGGAAAACATAGAAGAAAGGAGGTTGGGGCAATGAAAACATTCTCCTTCTCCTTCCTTGTTTTGGATCACCCAGGGAGAATTAGCAAGATAGAAAGCATAACTTTTCTTCCAAGTCTATGGTTGGGTGGTGAATTGAATGTGTCTACACAAGTGTAAACTTTTAATGCAAGGTAATGCATGAGGTTAAAGGTTATAACAAGTGTTGCATGTTTTATTGGGAATAAAACACATGGGGAAAAAAAAAATTCTTGTGATGTAATGATACCCAATATATACCCATTGGGTATCACAAAGAAAAAATGGGCATTTCAAAAAGCAAAATACTCACCATTCCAAAGGAATACAATTATGCAATAACGAACCTTCCAACTTCATTACAAAAATCCACCCAATGTTTTACACTTTGTAAATGTTGCAATTAATGTGTGGCAAACTTTGAATTTTAAGCTTGTTTTGTGTGTTGGTTGAAGCAATCAACAATAACAATGGCAAGTTTAATGATTAAGCAAGTAGGTCACATCAAGTTCCCTTTACACTATGATGAAAGATTGTGAACATAAAATTATTAAAAGCCCTCAAAACACATCCAAAGGTTGCCCAAAAGTTTGGCAAGAGGTCTATTATAGTCAAGAATAGAGATGTGATGAACTTAACCCAAAATAATTTTGTTTTTTGGAATTGTTTTTCCAAAACAAACTATGAAAAAATGAGTGATTTGCAATTAGCCTTGCAACTAGGTTTTTGAGTTACAGTGACCATTTGCAATTCAAATAAAACTCATGGAACTCGGCATATTTCTTAAAATGTGTGTGTTATTTGACAAACTACATGCATTGCAATGGATGTAATTCAATGTATGTGAAACCATATACGTATGCAACTTGTGCAACTCAGTTACAACTATGTAGGAACACCTGTAGTGTAAATATAATGCAACTAGTTTGCAACTACCATGGTAATGTCATTTTTCACTGGTCCATCAAAATTTTATACATGGCACTATGGGTATTGTTCGGTGAATGTTTTTAAAAAATATTGATCTCCACCAACCATTACAATTGTTCATTTATAAAGGTCTTAGATTGTGAGATGTGACATAGTCAAAAGTTACCACATGGTATTAATTGAAATTTGAAAAAATTAAAAATTAAAAATCTATTTAGATAGTTGGGTAGGTCAATATATGTAGGCATAGGTAAGTAGGTAGGACATACCTACATACTTTTACATACCTACCTATTTACATACATTACATATCTATTTACCTACCTAGATAGGTAAGTAGGAAAGTAGAACTAATTATTTATATACATAAGTAGGCAAGTAGGTACAAAGGCAGAAAAGTAGGTGAATTAAATTATAACCATGTAATTTTGTTTTATTTATTTGATGTTTTTCTTTAGGGTTGAACATTTTTGAGCTCATCGCAAATTAAACACATGTAGTTTAATGTGGGCACACAAGAAAGACACCTTCTTTATAGTTTGTGAGATGAGATTCAAGGACAAAACCTATGGGTAAATTTGCTAATTGCAAATTAATAGCAAATTAAGTTGTAATTACAAAAATGTTTCCTTGCATTTTTTGTGTTTATTTTTAATTTTGTAAAATACATAAATTCAGAATATTAATCATATAGATTCCCAAATTTAGTTATTCGAATCATCTGAACTAATTATCTGAAATAATTATTTTAATTCATTATTTTAATTTGGATAATTAGCTTGTTAGTGAATCTAGATAATTAACTTTTAGATATTTAGCTTAGATAACTAATTATTTGAATTAAGATATTGATTAATTATTTGAACTTTTAAAAAAGTCTTTTATTATATGAATTATATTATCTATTAATTATCTAAATTAACTAACAACTTAATTATCTGAGTTAAAAATTACTTATTCAGATTAATACTTAATTTTTTATTTTTATTAATTAATTCATATAATTTAAATAAATTATGTATTAATTTATATTTAATATGGAATAAATTGCTGAAAATTTTCGTTATAAAATATAAAATCTTAATTATGAATTTAGGTAGAATATATACTTATCAAATAATTAATTATTTGAATTCTTGAATTGATGATGGATTACTTGAACTTAATATTTTTATCCATCCATTTAATTTAGAAGATGAATTATTTATTTATTAAATAAATATTTGAGTCAATTGACAAAATTAGTATATTAAAATTGATTAATTAACATTAATTATCAAATATTGATTAATATGTAATAGTTAATAAATTGTTTTTTAAATTATTTTATTAAATATTAAAGATAAAAAGATGAATTGGTTTAGTTGTTAACTTATTAACATTTGAAAAATAATCACAAAATAGTGGAAAAATAATAATCCTATAATGATAACATAATGGCAACATAATTGGATAACTAATTGTATTAATACGAATCATAGTTGATGACTAGTTACAAGTGTCATATTTAATTGGTGGTGGAAATGCATACACGTGCCATGATCATATGTGTTGAAGCCATACACTAATTGTAATGTAATTGGCACACAAAACTAAATTACAACTTGCCAAAAAGTCAAACAAGATTGATTACATCTGTATGTATACTACATACATTAAACCATATAGGTGCCCCATTTGCAACTATAGTACAACTCCTTGATTTTCTAACATGACATTCTAGTTATTAATTGCTTGTATTTCCATGCTTTAGTTGTAGCGTAGTTGTATTTAATTGTTTTGAAGGTTTAATTGCAAGACAATGTGGTTTTGATAGACATGATTTCTTTTAGTGACACAAATTCTTGTGATAAAAATATCCATTTTTCCAGCAAAAAAATTTGTAAAAATGAAAATTTTGGCCAAAAAAAATTGTTGGTCCAAAAGCAAAAAAATGATTTACATCATAAAAAGAACATTAACCACTACAAACCAACAATTCTCAAACATATCACAAAAGTAGCAAAACGCAACAAGCTTTGAAAGTATGCATTTGCAATCATTGTTGGGCTATAACTTGTTGGTAAGTGAAAAAGCTTGGAGGTGATGCCTTAAGAAAAATTGTAATAGCTAAATAGAAATAGAAGGAAACATGGAAGGCTAAAGAAGGAAAACATACAAGAAAGGAAGCTAGGGTAGTGACGACATTCTTCTTCTCCTTCCCTTTTTGGATCACTAAGGGAATTAGCAAGAAAAAAAAATTACAATGGCAAATTATGTACATCATGGCAAATTATAAACAATATTTTTACATCACTTGCCATGATGTACATGTTCATATGTTGCATTTCTACAAATATATTGATGCACAAATTCATCAAGGTTTGAACCTAAGACCTCATGGAGGCACACCAAGGCCTTAACCACCAAACCACTTCAAGATTTTATTAACAAAGATGAAAAAGTTTAAATTTATTATGTTTGGCATGGAATTGTTTAGGAAATTCAAACTCTAATTATTTTTTTATGTGTTCAATGTGAATTTAAGAATGCATTCATTAATTATTTAACAATCTTATTTCCATTGCTTAAAATATGTCCATTTTTTGAAATTTTGAAAATTTTATTTTCCCAAATATGATTAGGTACAAAGTTTTTTATTATTTTTGTGATGTTGCTAAAATGGCAGTCATCCATAAGAAAACATAACCACATTTGGTTATAAACAATTTGTGGAGTTGGAAACTCATTTAAATCCTCTAATATTATGGTTACTTACTATAATTTATTATAAAGAATTGATGATATATATATTTAATTTGACACAATTTGATTTTTATCTTTAAAAAAAATCCTTTGTTGATGTTGTTGCCCCTTTAAATCGGCAAAAATTGGCCACAATATTTTTTAAAAAGTAAGCAATCAATATAGCCATTTAATTCTCAATATTATATTTGTTTAACAATAAGAATTATACACTGATATAAATTTACACAACTTGAATAAAATCACTATATATATAATGTAAGAATATATTTTACTTTTGTTTCTTTTGTAGAAGTAAAAATGACATAATTTGGTGAAATTTTGGCATTAAACAGTTGGATTAAACCCCCTCCCCCCAATCAACATGTTTTTTTTGGTTTTGAATTTTCTTAACTTGGCAATTTTTTGGGGGAAAAAAATGGCGAAAATATTGAAAACTCAAGGAAAAATGTCCTTCTTCACATCGAGATTGAGAAGTTGCCTTTACAAATTAATGAAAAAATGAACTACAAATGTAGACCCCATCACCTTCTAGTGTGTGTGTTAACAATCTAGACTACACCTTTTTTTCTTACATCGAGATTAGGTGCATGCCCTTGTAAGTAACCAAAAATATGAACCATGACCGTAGACCCCACTGCTTTCTAAATGTGTGTGCTACCAAACTACACTAATTCAGCTAATGCACAAATTTGCACCTAACCAACTATAAATTACACCACGTTTTTTGCCCTTTTGTACTATGAGGTGACTTTTTGTAATTTATAGTTTGCCACCTTTTACTGTCTTGAAGGACAAAAAAACAAAGATGTAGCCTACACAATTTGAGACCTAAGCTTCCCAACTCTAGATACAGAAGAAGAAATTACTGGATAGAAAAGAAAAAATACAAGAAGAATAGTTGGATGCACAAGAAGAATTGCAGGGATCTTTGTGAGTGAGCACACCTCCACGAATAACCACAACAAAGGCGGGCTCTATTGTCTGGAACCTAAGAGACATAGGCAAACACACTCCAAATTGGAATGTCAGGGTAAAAACATTGAAGAAGAACCTTTTGACATCTTGATGGATTTGGATGCCAAATGCAAGTCCAAGGTTATGATCATTGAAGGATAATAAAGCATTCCTTCATACACCAAATCTGCCTCATTACAAGCTAACCAGTTACAAAAAGATGTGATATCATTTGGTTGTACAAATTCTTCAAACAAAATTCTAAATGTTTCAGAGCTTCCTTACCACTGCCATGCATGGCACATCCTCCCACTACAACATTCCAACTAACCACATTTTTTGAGATGGCATCTTGTTGAGCACTCTCCAAGCATCATCAGCCATGGGCCCACATTTTGCATAAATGAAGACCAAAATATTCCCTAGAAAGACATCTCAATTGCATGATCCACTTTCAATGGTATGTTCATGATCAAACTTGCGCTATTCAACTAAGCCATGGTGGCATGTGCATTTAGTGCAACCACAAAATTTGCTAGATTTGGTTGCACATTATGTTGCCTCACTTGCCAAAATTAGTTATAGTGTTTTTGCCAATGTCTACATTTCACATGTACCAATATCATGGTGGTCTAGTGACCACATTTCAAGATAGTGTTGCATCTTGTTGCAAAATCCCTAGCATCTCGTTGCAAAAATTTAGTAGTAATATGAAACAAACCTACAATCATGCAATGTAAAAAATTTCAGAGAAAAACAATTCCAACAAGGCAAAATAAAGTGGGGTGGAAATTAAACTTTCATTGGTTTATATTTTTGTTTTTGTGCTTTGTCAAAACTTGGCATACATAAGGTATGAAGCTAAAATGTTTCAACTAGCAACAATTATAACATTTTCATGTCATTGCAAATTGTTAGTGTAATAGAAATTATAAAAGAAATTGCACCATAAACTATTGGCTTACATCACAAATTAAACATTTCACAATTTAACAATGGAAATCATGCAAAATTCATTCATTTGTAATTTGTACATTTCACACACTAATATCGTGAGTGGAAAACACATTTGACACACAAAGTTACAAGAAGATGCAAACTTCGTGTGACATTCATTCATTCATAATTTTGTATCTCAGTCATCAATAAATTTATCTATATGTCAAACATGTTTTCAAGGTATGACATTCATGTATAAAATGTACAAACCTATGAATGAATAAACTTCACGTGATTTTTATTATTAATTAGTCACATGTTCAATTTGTGATGTATGTTGAAATGGTTTTTAACAATCCATTACATATCTCATTCTATTTTTTGTCCAATCCTTGATGGCATCCCTAAAAGGATAAAAATCCAAATTCTATTGTTTTTATGTGTACATCTTCACAACCAAATCCAAATGTGTAACTAGTTGGTTTCATAATTAGGATTTCATTAATGATGAGGGGAAAAAATAGTTGTCAATGTCTTTTACATTCCATAAAATTATAATTGTAGAAAGTTCTGCAAGAGGCTATTGGATCCTAATTTAGACCATAATTGAATGAAAGGGTTACACATCAGTGGGTAGTCTAGAGTAATAGCATGGTTGCTTTACTAATAGCCCTGAATTTTTTTTAAAAGATCAAGTTTCCCTTCATCATAAAGGGCATGGATCTTCACATGGTCAATCTTTTGGCTAATGAATTTTTCAAAATGGAAGTGAGTTATTAGCAAGGCAAAGTGCCTCCAAAACATTTTCGTACCATGAAGATGTAACCAATATTGAAAGTAGATGATGTTAATTGCATTTATCAATTCCTAGTTTGGGAATTATCACTCAAATTTGGAGATCAAAGAAGTGGCAATATTTGAACATTAAGTTTTGACTATTTCAAAAATTGTTGTTCAATCATTTTGCATGGCTTTGGTGAACACACCAATAAATTTTCAAATTCCTATACTTGCTAATATTACTTGCCCATGAAATAAAAAATCACAAGTTTATTGTTGGATCAATTCACCATCTAGTTAGCAATTAGTCATTCACACACTTGTGCAAGTCCAAGAAAGCCTTGAAATGTTCTTGATTATATTTTTAAATCTAAATTACAATACATGCTATATACAACACATCAAATCTTGACAAAAGTGAGAAAATCGCATTAAAAAATGGCTCCCAAATTTATAGTTGTAATTCAAGTTGAAAAGATGCCACATGTGTGTCCAATGGCCTATGAACCACCTTCCAAATCATAAAAACAACTACATTTTCATTTATTTTGGGATGGCACTAAATGGTATAAGTGTATTTTTCATTTTCATTTTGATCCAAATGAACATTAGTTGCAAGTATAAGTTGCATATGCAACTACAAATCACTTTGCCAAGTCATTTTTACTAAGTGCCAAGGAGGATTGTCACATTTATAGTTGTAAAATGGTTGATTTGGACACAAGTTGCAAATGCATGGGTTGAAATGGAAAGGTTTCCTTATAGTTTTTGTGAATCGAATTATGTGTCTTTTTGGTTATTTGTTTGGACACATCGACCTTAGATTGTTTTAACAAATCTATGCACAATCCATGGTATGATGGGGGTTTATAATCGGTTCAAGATTTGAAGATTGCTTTCACAACTTTTAGGAATGTTGGATGTCACACAACATTGAAAGGAATGTTCATTTAAAAAAGAAAATTGCCCATTTCTTGTCCAAATTATATTTTTTAGCTAAAATTCAATCCTTCAGTCAATGGACCTCTTGAAAGGTTCGAATGCTATTATTTGTGGATTTATTAAGACCTTTTGTGTTGAATGTAGGCAAGGTGTAAATTCAAACCCTTTCCACTTGAGATGTCAAAACAAATTATCCTTTCACCAAAGGATTTAACATATCAATGGCCATGTCCTATGTTCACCCACTAAGGGAATGGTCTAATACTTCCATATTTTTGGTGGTGGAAAGATAAGTCCACCACATCAAGCAAATAGGACTTTCACTCATGGTTGTTTCCTTGAACACATTGTAACTCCAATTCACCCATTGCCATCATATTAATAACTCAAATAGGATAACATTCTATCCTTGCGATATGAAATGACATTATTTTAAAACTTACATTTCACCTTCCTTGGTTTGTCTTCTAGCATCAAATACCATGGATTCCACAATCCGTCTTCTCTCCATCGAAAGAACACAACAACAAATAGACTTAATTATTATAATTAGGGTATTTAATAATAAGATTGAACTCCACCTTTAGGGTTATGATTGAAATTTAACACTAATTGCAACTGCAATATGACAATCTGATATTTCCATTCATAAAGGATTCACCCCTCCCTTTCAAAGTATATGGCAATGGTTGTTTATTAAACAATACAAGGCCCACACAACTTAAAGTGAGTTGAGATTACAAGGTTTATTTTCATTACCAAACAACACCAATTTTGTCACAAAATCAAATTTCATTGCCAAATGAATGGTGGAAATCAATCCACTGTTAATTAGATGACCAAAATTAGAGTGAAGGCTTTTGATTGTCACATAATTGGTGATAAAAATGTTTTTTGTTGCCATAGGATTGGTAATGGAAAACTTTTGGTTGCCATAGGACTAATAACCAAAAGTTTTTGGTCGCCACATGAATGGTGACCCAAAAGATTTGGTCGCCAATCTTGCGATGATCGCAAAATTTAATCACCAATCCTATGGCGATCAAATTTCGATTGCTAATCTTACATCCACCAAAAAGTTTCAATTACCAATCTTGTGGCAATTGAGTCTGTTTTCAATCATCATACATAATGGGGGCAATTGGGGCATAAATATTTTTTTTCATGCATTAGTTTTAATGGATGTGATTGATGTGCTAGGATGGACGTTGATGTGATGCTTGACACAAAATGGTCATATTACATTGGTTTTGACAACCCTAAGAGGTAAGTAAGTTAGGTGTAAGTACATGAATATTTATATTTTATTTTAGGGTTTTAAAAAAATTGGTTCATCTCATATGCCCATTTTTAAAATATGAAAATGAATTGGGTACAAATTAAAGAGCCAATAAAATTACTTTACAAAAGGGTTGTGAGTCATTTTTAATCCTTTTTCATTTTTTCAAATGAAAGAATTTTTGAATGAAATCTTTTGCAACTTGTTATTAAAAATACATATAGTTGCTTCAATAGATTACATGTTTTGTGTTAATCATTGTTGAATAAATATGAATTTTGGAAAATGTGTAAATTTTGCTGGATTTCACATTTTATTTTGAAATTTTATCATAATTTTGAATCATACCAAAATATGTTACCTATTTTAGGTTTTTTTTTCTTATATCATAAATGACAACTTCGTTTTTTTATGTCATGCACAATATGTCCTATTTACAAATTGTGGTAAAAAAATAATATTAAAAATTTTAATTTGGAAAATATTATGAATTTTTAGTAAATTCAAATTTCATCTCTTTTAAATTGTGAGTATTTTTTGAATGTGGGTAGTAGGTTATTATCATCTAAGTTCTTTTTACCATTAAAATAGACCTTTACTTAGTCCTTTGTAAAATTAACCACAATATGATTTGACACCAATTCAACTTTAATTGTCCTTTATTGAAACCAAAACCCAAAATTTAATTTAATTAATTTTTTAATTTCAATTCCACAACATTTATATTAATCATTTAACACAATTTAGAATGATTAACATAATTTTAAAATGTCAAAAAAATGTAAAAATGTTGTAATTTTCACCACTATCTGAAATGGTTTTTGGTTCTTAGAAGTGAATTCGCACCAAGATGTAAAACAAAACACTTGGCTTATATACTTTTCAAAATGAGGATGAAAGAAAAAACATATTCAATAAAATTTTTAATTGCAAATAGTTTGTAACTAAAAATGTTAATCATAAACTATTCGTAATTAATTTAAGTTTTATTCCATATTTTTATCTTCATTTTAATTTTTGTAAATTGTAATTTAATAAGTAGGTAAATGACTAACTAACTAAATAATTAGGTAATTAATAAATTAACTAATTAATCTAGAAGATTATTAATTAATTAACAAATAAACTATAAACTAACTACTAAACTAATAAACTAGCAGATGAATTAATTACTTATGGTAGTAATCATCAATAATTTTTTAATTACATATTTTATGAAATTAATGAATTAATTATATTATTGAAATAAAATTTAATTATATATTAATTATAATTATTAATTATTAAATGATTAAATAAAGAAATAAATAACTGAAATTACTGATTAATTATTAAATATTAACTACTAATTGTAAATATTAAGTAATGATTTTAAAAACTTTAATAATATAACTAGGAGTTAGCCTAAGGCTAAGTACTTTATTATAATTATTCCCATTATTTTTTTCATTTTTATTGCTAATAAATTATTGTAGCTAGTTTGTAACCAATGCTAGCAATTTAATTTTTATTAATCATATTACTATTTCACTTGTTATAACTATTTATGAACTATTTTAATAAATATTTAAAATTATGTATTTTATAAAGATAACATTTCCTTTGAAAATAATTTAAATAATTACATATATTTTTCTATCATACTAATATCATCATCATCATTATTATGTAATAAAATTATATTATTTCTTAATTTTAATCAAAGATAATATTAAATTTTAGTTTTGAATTATAAGCTAATTAATCAAATTAAATAAAAAATAGATGAAAATTTTAAATATCATTTTATTATTTGAATAAATATAATAAAATAACTTGGATAAAATTTTTATGTTGCCACAATAATTTTTTTAAAATTTAAATAAAAATTTAATATAATCAAAATATATAATTAGTGTATCCATAATATCGAGGCCATTTAATGCTATTAATAATTAGTGAATGCACCTATAATATGATAGTTCATACACATTCAAAATATACATTTGTAAATTCTAATATCTCCAAGTATATCTTTTAGAATACAAAAGTTACACCTTTGTATATTCCTAATGCGTCGACTAAATTGGTCATGTTTGCAAGTGATGGACATAAATTGTTTTTTTTGGATGAAAAGTAAACTAGATGTTATTCACATGGAAAGACAAATATTACAATAGTCACAAATTAGTTATACTATATTCACAACTATGATCAATACAAGAAATAGTTACAAAAATGTTCCAAGGTATTCGCAAATGATTAATATTTGCATGTAATTGTAATAAAGTGGTTACAATTTGACCAATTTCTACTATTTTTCAAACCTTTTGTGATGCTTTCCAATTGCACAAGAAAAAATGCAACAAACCCTACATCCAATAATTTGAAATTTGACAAATTCGATATTTTGAAACCCTTGGATTTAACAAAGGCATGTAAAACTACCTTTTGGGAGGTCATCACTTGATGAAGTTTTGCCCAAAAAAAAACATTGCTTAGAAATGTTTGGGGATGACATTGCCTACAAAAGAAACAACAAAAAGCAAAATTGTTTTCACCTCTAAAACAAATTTCCCCTACAACCTTATTTTAACACTACAATTCATTGACCATTAACAAAAAAAAGCTAGCTTTTCAAAGAGACAAATTAATGCAAATTATGCCCTCCCAAGGTTAAGGCCATTAATCAACAATGGTCCTTATTGCTTCTTTATGCCCTAATTGCATGATCAAGATGTTTCTAATGACGATCATACATCTCTTGGTGCTACCTAAACACAAATTTTGTGTCCTATTATACACAGTTTGGGCATGTAATGAACACTAGGCATGTATCTATTACATGCCCAAAGTGTGCATAACATGACCCAAAATTTGTGTCTTAACACCTTCCATCTTTTTCTTTATGAGAAAAAGATGGATTGGGCGAAGGGCAGACAAGGAAAAAAAGAAGTAGACAGTCCTATTTGCCTTAAGGACCCATTGCCAATTTAACATCCTCCCCCAAGGACCCTATTTTAATGCAACACCTACTTGAACACGAACTAAACAACTCCAGCAATATCCGCCTTTGGAAACTCCATCCCATTACAAAAAAAGGGTCTGGCTAACGCAACACACCTCGATGATAGAAAAACACACCTCTTAACCCGATCTGCCTAGGTAGGCAGTACCATGGATTCCCACATCCACGAATCTGCCTTACCTTCGTCCACAACTTGCTGTCAATCATCTGCCACCACAAGGTTAAGATTGGATCTAGTTGGTAAACCCATTTTGCAAGCAAAATGATCAGGGGAAAAGTTATATCACCTTTGAAACCTTCCCCAGTAAGTAAACCCATTTACACATGTAAATGAATGTGTGTGTGTGAGTGAGAGAGAACTCACCTCCTCATTTGTGTTTATGAGTGAGAGAGAGAACTCACCTCCCTTCCGCCCTTCTGTCCAATCACACGTCGGACAATCTTCTAGCCAATAGGATATTGGACGGACGGACAGACATACAGACGAACACACACGATTTACTGCAGAAACCCTAAACCCTAAACCCGGACACACCAAGAGGATACCCATTACACTGAGTGATACCCATTACAGACACACCCAAGAGGATACCCATTACACTGAGTGATACCCATTACAGACACACCCAAGAGGATACCCATTACACTGAGTGATACCGATACCCTGAGTGATTTTTCCTCTCACTGACAGTTCTCACAACCCACCCAAGAGTTTACCCATTACACAGAGGGACCCTGTTTTCCTCACAACCTAGGCAGATCGGGTTAAGAGGTGTGTTTTTCTATCATCGAGGTGTGTTGCGTTAGCCAGACCCCAAAAAATTTAAAGAAGGGACTCACCATATGCCAGTATTTTGGGTTTAAGGTTTAGGGTTTAGGCCTAAACCCTGGGCCTTCAAAGACCCCTCAGCCACTCCTCAGTCTTGACTCTTAGCCCATTTCACTTGAATTTCTAACAAAAATATATATGTATTGCATTCTCTTGTAAGATTTTTTTGGTGAAAGATTATTAGTTTAGGACAGAGCTTCTCATGACGAAGTTGCATGGTGTCCTTCATGGTAGAGAGGATTGCTTTTCAACAATTGCGCAAAAACAAAAGGAGGCTAAAGAATTCTTTTTTCAAACAAATTGACTTAGTAAAAAAATTGTACTTAATCATATCACAATGGTAAGTTGATGTTAAGAGAGGCATCTTAAGGTACACACAATGTTAAGTGATTGTTAAATTGATGTTAAGTGATGTTATCTTAACATCAAAATTTCAAAGAACATAGATCTTTGAACACAAGGGTAAATAATGGCCATAAAAGGGGGTTCTAAGTCAATCTTAAATTAAGAAATTGTTTTCCATGGTTTTCTTAGGACTTGTGAAAGAGCAGGAAAAAGAAAAAACCTTTTAGGTTAGTGCTAATTAACATAGGTCATTTCTTTTTCATGATGTTATGTAAACCTTAGGCTACTTAAGACTATGAGATCTAACACTAAATCTGATTGCAACTTTAGTAACCGAATAGTGTGGGTGTTAGGTGTTGTGTTTTGTGAAATTGTCCCTTGTAGGGTGGGCCAATGCAATGGGCCCTCTCCTTGTATGGTGAGAAATTACATTTCAAAATTTAGTGATACATGAGCAAACATGGTTAAATCTCCATATGGATGATTGCCCGTGCAACTTGAACCTCTATTAGGTGCACATTTGTTTTTATAAATTACTTCTGATTTTGAGTTTTTAAAATTAACTTTATAATTGAAGAAACTCTGGCTTTGGTTATTTAGGACCCTAGGTCAAAAGAATTTTCAATTTTCATTTAAGAACTAGCAAAAAGAACTGATATATTTATAGAAGATTTAAATTTGATTAGTTTTTATTCTTTGTATCTAATCACAGTTTATACAGTATATCAGAACTAGCCAGCCATTGGGTTTTTAAGAAATGTGATCTCATGTATTTTAAAGAAACACCACGAGAATGAGTGAGGGTTTTGGTGACATTTATAATACCTATACGACACTGGTTAAATTGAGAGCTTGAACCAGTTTTGGCCAGTTATTCATTTTGCCATAATTGTTGAGTATGTTATTTTTAAAATTTTAATTGGGGGTGCCAGTTAGGTTATCAACATCAATATAATTTTACAAAAAGTTATCAATCTTTTTGAATAATGATCATTAGTTATGCATAAGTGTAGGTTATCAAATAACTGATTGATAACCATGTTGATTATCCTTTAGATTAGTAGATGGTTATAGGGTTTTTTAATTATAATTAAAAAATTTGGTTTTATTTTTTTTTGTATTTCTGTCTAATATCATACACATGTTTAGCATAAATTAAGATTGATAACCAAGTCATCTAGGCAGGTTATTAAAATTTAAATTCTCAATATTGGAGGCGATTAAGTTATTAACTGGTTATCAAAAAAACAATAATCAACAGGTAACTCATCAATACCTGGATCAAGACTCAATAACCAGCCAACATTAGTTTGAACCAAAATGTGGTTATTTGAATTTTTAAAGAACCACCCCTTCAGGTTCTTTGAAAAAATAAATGAAAGAGTGTTGATCCTGGGCATTTCAAAGACCATAAAGAACCGTTGGTTTTTTTTTGAAAGAACCAGCAATGAAGTAGTGGTTTTATGGTTGGTTATTTGATTTATGTCAACAATTGATAATCATGAATCCTTGATTTTCTTAGAACCATGGTCATAATTCGTCAGAACTGAGCCCATAACCACTGGGGGTCTGTTCCTGTTACCTGCCCATCTCTGGTTTGAAGTGTATTTGTAAGAGGGTAATTGTCTGCTAATTTAGCATATAATTCTTGATGCGTCAAAGGCAAGTTACTACAACAGAATACATTATATCTGGCATATATCTGGTCCTTTTCAGAAAAGCCTGCAATTAAGTTAGAGTGAAGATGATCTAGACAACAAAGACTAAGGTCTACCTGCTGGAGCAAGAGACTAGTAACAAGGAACAATGCAAAGACGGCACTGGAACCCCCTGTTTTGGTCACATACGGGACGAGATTTCAAAAAACAGGGAAAAAAAACAAAGTACACTGGGCTTCAACGGGGCATGAAACTCAGTTTAGTAGCAAATTTGGTGCTAAACTGAGTTTGCCCTGTCCTTTCTTTTCCTGAACGCTTTCAACCACCTGCTGCTGCTATGTGTACTGTAGCTATAAATCTTCTGGAGCCTGGTGCATTTAATCTTGAGTCTCAGTATTTCATACCCTTATTTACTAAAATTTCATGACTTTGCGGACAACAGGGAGTAGGGGATGAAGCATGAAATGAAGGGTGCAACTCAGGCCCAACAGGGCATGACTTTACAGATAACTCTATTGTATCCCTACAAATTAGGTGTGTACTAAACAAGTCCAGCTACCCAGCTATATATATGGTAAGCTGATGATCGTTCTTCTTGCTACAAGAATATTATCTATTGGTCATCTGATGCAAGGGGGGTTTCATGACACCAGTAGTTTGTATTTGACCGCTGATCCTGGTCTCCTATATCAAGATAACATTTTTAAAACTTTGATCTTCATAAAGATGAAGGAAACATGGTCCTTCAATAATGTCCACAAATCCTAAACACACTAAATGTCCAAGAATATGGATATCAACTTCAACTGGGTCCAATCCACATGGGAGTTGCATGCACTTTTAATCATAAATGGAACTTTTTATTCATCTCATTTCAAACACATGCCAATGTTTGGTATAAATGAAATTATCCCACAACATTTTTCATTGTGAAATCTTGTTCAAATTAGTCCACTACATACCATAATAATTAGATCTTCTCTAATTTATATCTGTTGTATTCTAATGTGGTTTTAGAGATGAAAGAGAAACCATTGTTTCCCTTGGGGCAAAGTTAGGCTAGATGATCTTTAACATCTATGATGTAAGTCAAGAACTCACACAAATCAAATGTGCTTCCACCCAATTAGAGCTAAGCCAGAGGATTGATGCAAAAACCCGGAACAGGAATGCAACCGGAGAGGATATTTTTTTGCAAAAGTGCAGGAGAAAAATCATTTTTCAAAACTTGGAGAAGTGGAATTGAAATGTTGAGTGCTGTTGCAAGGACAGGGTTTGGAACGGCAAATAAGGCTTGTCCTGCATTCTGCATGTCCATAAACAAAAAATATATCATTAAAGTTTCAAATACTGAAAATCATTTCATCCAAGCCCCAATAATTCATAATTTTTTTATGTCCTTTTAAATTTCAACATGGAATTATCAATATCTAACTTCATAACATCGAAAGTGAACATATTAAAATATACCTACTAAAGAACCCGACATGAATATTCTCATTCAAATTATTTTTAAATTTGAAAAGGAATTTTAAAACCCCAGTACCATTCTTAAATGAAATGTTTGAAACATGGGTTTTATCATAAACAAGGAACCTTAAAATATATAAAACCGTGTAAGTAAAAAAACCCAAATACTAAATTGTTAGATGTACTAGAAACAAGTGATTCAAACATTAGAAATGAGCCTTTTAAATATTATTGTTTCATAATAAGCATAGCATGTCAACACCAAGTTGGATCAATTTGGAATGGCATGTTAGCAAGGAATATATAAACTATTAAACATATTGTTGATATATTGATTTGTGAACATACCAAAACACCCGGATTTTGGCTATTGAGAGCCGAAATAAATGTGCAATTTGTGGTCCCCAAGTTTTGTTCAAAATGAAGTAGACCTCATGGAAAGAGTGCCACATCACCCGCACATAATGTATCATGGTGGTAAACTCCTGGAACCAAATTAATAATTTGCACGTTAGAATTTAACATCGATGATGTCATAACTATCAGATTGCCGAAATGTCAACCTCATATGCACCCCAAGCTCAACAATTCAATTTCCCTTGGCAATATACATGAAGTACAAAGCAAGGTCCACACTTGTTATCCTAAAACTCAATTTCCACAAGAGGCTAGGATTTATAGACAACAACAACAGCATTATTTGCAACAAACAAAATCCCAAATTTTAGCTCCACCAAATCCTAATAGGTATTAGTTCATTTGTGTAAAAAAATTTCTATCAATAATAGGAATATAATATTATATCATTGAAGTGGAACTTGGAAAACATGCATTGCTTTCTATGGTTGGAGATGAACAAAACAACATCCTCTATGCTAATGACCTTATTGAAACACAAATTAAAATTATTTTATAGTTCCACATTAATCAAAAGATTTGGAACCTGAAGTGTCGACCCATCCCACAAGGAGTGGGCCTCCTGAGACAACACTCAACAACTCCGTCGCTCGCGGATGTGTGTGTGGCACATTCACCCCACATGGCACCAAAACAAACCCCACTCCAGTAATGCCTTCCCCTCTGTAGGCACCCCCCCCCCCCCCCCAATAAGGTGTAAAATACATGAAGGTCACGCCATGGTCTTTGCATGCAAATGTTTTTTGAATTAAAAACACAAACACCTATCACAATCTTAACATCTAAGCCTTGGATTAGTGTAACTTAGGAAGTGAGAATGAGAAAATCATTAGGTAAGTTGAATATAACGTATAACAAGTATATCCGATATGTATGTCTTAACTATCATTTATAATTTTGTTAGTCCAGATGTATATTGTCTAGCTGTGAATGATGAACTCTAAACCATCATTTAAAAACCAAAAATCATGGCTATTTTTAAATATTAAATATCATCCAATTTTTTAATTATATTGAAAATTTCAATTATTGAGCTTTATTTTGCTAAAATTAAATTGTCTTTTTGCAACGATCCTTTCTGATCAATTCGTCCTTAAATTAAGTTTTCAAACTTCAGACAATCCAGAAGTCTTGCCTTCCAAGAAATCAATTTATTATCCTTTGCCCTTGGATAACATATCTTGGGCAAAGGGTAAGGGTATTCAAAACACCCTTTTAGTGTACTACACATTGGGAACACCAACTTAAAAACAATCGCATCCCCCTCCTTTTACTCCATTGGTATTTATCATAAAGATGTTGTTAAATGTATCGAATTACGATCTTGAAACATTGCCTATTTCCCACCATAAGGGGCAAGCTACTTGTCCCCTCCCCCATTAAGATTCAAGTGAATGCATAGCCCTTGCCTAAAAGCATGGCCCAACAAATGCACACATCATGTCTCTTTAATCACTATATAACACCACCCTTGACAAACTCCCAAGTGTAATATCACAAGTGCAACAACACATAAATCATGAACAAATTATATATTGGATATGGTGCCCAATCTTGAGCATACAAAACTAGCTAAATATGTATGAGTTATACATGTTATGGACGTTTCAAATGAAATGGGATACAATGGTTGAAGTCGAAAATTCCAGATGTGTAAACAACCAAATATGACATTTTATATTCATGTTAGAGATAAGAAAAAAAATGGAATTCACACTTAAGATAGTAGTAGTGCCCGTAATTACATTAAAGCAGGAAACACCACGGTGCTAAGAGCAGCGCGAGTGCCACCAGAACTTTGTGTCACAACACCATTAACAAAAACATTATGGAGAGTAAATGGGGCACTGGGGCCGGCTGGAAAATCAACCTCGGGATCACAATCTGCAGCGTTCACCTTCATGCACATGATTAAAAATGCAACAAACATCACCCACAAGATCATCATGCTACTACAATAGCCTTTGGATCCCATTGTGGGTTTGTTTTAATACAACTTGACAAACGATTATGTTTTGTTTAATGGTTGAAGATGATATTCAACTAGGAATATAATATCAAACAAATGTAGGAAGTGAAATATGTATAGGAAGTCTATAAGGGAGCCAAGAAAAGGAACAAAGAAGAACTCATATGAAAGCTAGAAAAATGCATCAATCAATGAATGCGAAGACAAATATGAATTTTGGTGAAGAACTCTTCCTTTTAAATGATAATACTCATGCTATGGTCACATTTTAATATTGATACATTGTGTTGTCCATCCCTTCCACATTTTTTAAAAAACATGTGTGTAATCATTTCAGGAAGCTATAGTACTATTTTTTTTTTAAATTTTAGTTCAATCATATGTACAAGTCAAGTTGAAATTTTTCTCCGTACTACGGTTTATGTGGTTATTTTACTATCTCCCTATATTGGACAAACACATGGACATGTTCGATTGTGGGGATAATTTAAAAAATTTACCAATTTCATATACCGACATCTATGGAACTTTTTTAACATGCATATTGTAAACCATAAATCTTCACCACACCAGCAAATCTAAATTCAAAAGATGTTTTATTTGATGTACTTTAAATTTATCATCATATAATATCTCTTTGGATGAGCAAGGCATGTTGTGACCTCAAGTCAAATATCTTATTTCATTTGATATGTTTCTGGTTTGTTAACTAAAGTTGGCAAGGACCAAAAACAATTGTACATGTATATGAAAAGAAGTGGTAAATGCCAAAATTGGCAAGTGATAATAAGATTTCATCATCAAAATTATTCTTGGTTGATTTCAAGCTCCAACAATTTAAAGCTTTCACATGTGATGAAAACATTGATATGAGTATTAAATTTTAATTCAATAACTTTATAACCCACCAATCATTGGCACATTCCAAACATTGCATGTCATGGAGAAATTATATATTTAAATTCAACCAATTATTGAATTTTGACATTTAATCATTTACTTGGATATCCACAACTTACAATCAACATGAAAAGATAAATTTACATATAATTTTCTTATTTGTTGAATAATACTAGATGGATGTCCAATAATTCCTATATCAAACAATGTCATAGAAAACAAAACATGCACATTGACTTTAGGCATAATTCAATTTTAAATGGGCAATCAAGCCTAGAAAATTAACATTACATATTGAGTTGCATTACATGAACTTATATTTGAAAAGGCATTCATAAACTTAATAAGTGTGTGGACTTGGTGCTAAATCTCATACAAACTTGTGTTGGTGTTGTCAAGGCCTTTTCTAATATTACCAACCTAATCATGGGATTAAAGTTCAAAATTAATTTTTGATTGGTATGAAACATGTATGTACTTAAAATGAAAATTCATATAAAACTAATATGAAACCGATGTTAGATATTATCTCAAGCCCTTACCAATCTAATAAAAGTATAAGGTTGTTATGGCCTTAAGTCATGTTACCCTTTTAGGGTTCTTCGACAATGCCAATACATTGTGAGATGGTGAGCATGAATGTGAACTAATGAGCTTGACAAAACATTTGATAAAATATTTTACTCATATGGATAGAATAAACTTACATTTATTCCCGGTTCTATGAAGTGATTATACTCGGATGTACATATGCTACTAGTGAAGGGAAAAAATGCAAAATGTATTTTTAGATGTTAAGTTGCGTTTGTAGTTGAAATTAAATAGCTTACTTCTTATGCATCATTTATGATTAGGAGTTGATAGATATATTTTTAAATTTCAAACACTCCAAATCCTATAATTTTGTACTAAATTGTTACCCACGTAAACTAACTTTTAAAGATTCGACACTATGCTCAACTTGGCAGCAAACCTCCATTCATTTAAAATATTATTCCTATCACATACATTATCCGAATTTAGTTTACATTAGCTCTTTAAAAAGCTAACTACAAGATGCATCTGCCTACCAAATTCCAAGCTTTGCGCTCAAAGTAGTAACAAGTTGTGCTACCAAACCTGAGAAGGTTTTACGAAGGTAGAAAGTTCAACTTAGCAATAAACCTCCAATCACTCAAAATATTATTCTTATCACATATGTTATCCAAATCTAGATTGTTTTAGTTCATTAGAAATTTATCTACAAGGTGCATTTGCCTACCAAATTCCAAGCTTTGCACTCAAATTAGTAACAAGTTGTGCTACTAAACCCAAAAGGGTTTTATGAAGGTAAAAAGTTCAATTTAATAATAAACCTCCAATCACTTAAAATATTATTCTTATCACATATGTTATCCAAATTTAAGTTGCCTTAGTTCATTAGAAAGCTAGCTACAAGGCACATGTGCCTACCAAATTCCAAGTTTTGCACCTAAATTAAAAAAAAGTTGTGCTACCAAACCTGAAAGGATTTGTGAAATTTCTTTAAGATTTCAAGCTCCCAAAACTATCACTATTCTCTTCCATTTTTTCAAAAGTACCACAATCATCCCATTTATTCTCCCTCTTTCCACCATCTACTAAGATTTATCATTCTTTTTTTCCCAAGGAAAGTTATAGGAACAAATTTTCTCAAGATTCAAGTCAAAAGTTATGTCTGGAAAAAAAAGACAAATGACCCGAATTCGTGCATTTAAAGAAAAAGAGAAGGAAGGAGATGAAAGAAAACCCCAACTCAATGACCTATGGAAGGTTCCAATGCTTGGTGGTCTTTGGAAGGTTCCAATGCTTAATGGTCTTTGGAAGGTTCCAATGTTTGGTGGCCTTTGAAGGGTTTAAATGCATGGTGGCCTTTGAAAGGTCCCAATGAAAGGTTCTAATGTTTGGTGGTCTTTGAAAGGAAAAGGAGAAGTATCATTTTCACTTCTTCTCACTTTCCCCCCAATAATTTTACTTGAACCTTTTTTAATCTATTAAATTAAGGTTTTATTTTACCATAGTTCTAAACTATTACATTACGTTTTTCTTTCTTTTTATTTCACCCATAAATTACAACCACGCATCTTGATGTATTAAATCTTCCACACAGTTATCGTCAAGTTGATTGAAGATTGAAGATTTTTTTTTCCTTTCCTTGAATTCATGGTGTCGCACATGACCATTTTTTATGGGCCTCAAGTTGCACAAGCGAATGAAAAACTGCCTTTGGAATCATCCCTAGATTTGACATTGATGCAACATCCTCATGATGAAAATCTCAAACCGTGAGAGGTGCGCCTTCATCTTCAAATTGAACCCCTTTGAACTTAATATTATCACATTTTTCCAAATTTCGCACCCTGGTGATTTTGTTGCAAGTCGACCCGCTTCTGGTGATGAACCTAAAACCATCTGTGAAGGTTGTTACAAAACCAAAAACACTTCTATCTTTGCATGGTTTTCAATTCTTGACGTTGGATGTTATCATTGGTTGTAAGGTCCAATTCATCAATTGCTTCTTAATAGCAAGGAAGATTGTTTAATTCGCACCATTCGACGCATCCTAGATTTCTTGTAGTTATGAACTATCACTATGACATAATTCAAGACTCAACATGTAATTGCAACTCTTTGTTGAGCTTTTCCATAATATGAATAAATGCTTCATTCATTATGAAATTTAAGTTGTCATTGCCACCCTACCACACTATTTATTTAATCGTTAAATTGTCTTGAATTAATCTTATGCTTATGAAGCTTGAAGATTATTTCCATTAGACCTTTCATTAATACCCCCTCAATTGCTTCACAAATCTCAAACCTTTTCGCTTACACGACTACCCATTAAATACCATAACAAGACCCATGTTTTGTCGAACATTATAAATTTGGCATTCGCTTTTAACCCGAATTTTCCAGAAATTTCTCACCCTTAATCACACAATTGAAGTTCTAAAAGTATGATTACCAACTTTTGTTGAAGAAAATAATCAACCCTACACCTCATTCATCTAATATCAAATTTTTAATATAAAAACCCCCCATGCAACCATGTGCATTCATCATTCCTTATTTTAACACGAAGTTGCTAAAAACTCCTAATAGCTTTAGCACATTCGAATATCCCTAATGCAATTTTTAAAAATTGAGACTACCGCACATGGTTATGTTGATATGGTTCACATTATACCCGCACAAATACTTTTTGAAGGAAGGCAGAAACTGTGGGTGATTGTGCCATCTTTCATTAGTTCCTATTTTTACTTTATAAATATCATCTTTGTTGCATGAAGTTTAACAATGTGTAATTAGACCAACTCTTTTGCAATCTTATAAACCGTAATGCCACCACGAGTGATGGTCGATGTGAGTAAAAACCCAACCCATTTCTTTCCACTTGATTATTATGGGACATTGATTTTTAAGCAAACAAAACCTGCATTGACATTCTAATCATTTTTTTGGTCCAAAATTTTGTTGTTTCAAAAGTGGTGGGGGCGATCAATTGTTTGTGAGGGTGGAACTGGGGTTTCAATATGCACATACACAAATATGGTCACTCGATGACCACAAGGTTCCTATTCATTTTGACGTCGTGTTTTTCCATGGTTTCCAGTTTGGGCAAGATGCACAAAACATGCGAAAAACCACATGATTGACATTAAACCACTTGGAAATATGTTGGCCCCAAGAATGGCTAGGACCAAAATTGGGTCACAATGTTCGAATCTTGCTCCTCTCGTATGATGCATATGCCACGAACTCCACATTGCATGGATTTGGGAATACTGAAGATGTTTCACATATTGCAAGGAATTTGGTGCAAAGCACGGTGACCAAATTTGATTTAAAACCATTTTTTTTTTGCCACAATATTTCCAATTATTTGTTGTAAAGATTGCATTGATTTAGGATTTTACACACACACACACACACAAATGAACTATATTCTAAAATTACAAACTATGTACTAGAAATATGGGTGTTTCAAATAGGTTGTAATTCATTGCCCCTTTGTAGAAACATGCCTTTGTAAAAGACAAAGGGGTGGGGAGTTTAGATCCAAATTGTAAATTCCATTATAGATTGTTCTAGTTAAGGACATGTGCAAGTTGCAACTATTGTGGACTTGAACTTATGGGATGTACAAAATTGGCAGTGAGCATAGATCTTAACATATTGATTGTAGAAAGAATGCCACACATGGCTATTATGTGATCATTTAATGTTCTGCTTGTTTGATCTTGATTTGTAGTCATGTATGGAAGTTGGGCCAAGAACACCCCTTTGTGCTTGTAGGGCAATACTAAACTTGAGTTAGGTGAACCACACACAAATCAACCATATATTCCTTAGAGCCTTTCATACTTCCATTAAATGCTTTTATAGACCTACTTTATCTAGACACCTATCCACCAACTCACATGCACAATGGAATTTGAAGCATGAGAGGTGAACATAACTACTACAAAACACAAATTGTGAGCATTCATCCCATCATCAAAACAAACACATGTAACAACAATCTTCAACCAAACAACAAAACTAAAAGGTTGGTGTTTAACTTTGGTAACGTGTTGCCTTTTGTATCCATCCATCATCTACTTTGCTCCATTATTGGCATTGTCCATATCCACACAAAAGAAAAACAAAAACTACACAATATTAATCCCTAAGTTCTTGCACCTTCAAAAATCCCAACCATCACCAAAAAAACCACACACACAAATCACAATGCACTCCTATGAA
Source organism: Sphagnum contortum (assembly GCA_963920785.1). NCBI lineage: Eukaryota > Viridiplantae > Streptophyta > Sphagnopsida > Sphagnales > Sphagnaceae > Sphagnum > Sphagnum contortum. The sequence goes on from OY987278.1 coordinate 19,788,343, forward strand.
TGATGAAAGACAAAACAACAAGCATTTTTCAATGCTTAGACAATGAAAATTATTTTCACATTGTAACACTAAAAAACCAAACAGGATGTACTTCTGAGTTTAAAAGGTTTTTCATTAAAAATAAAAAACCACCCAACTTGGTTGCTACCAATGTTGGCCAATTTCAATTTTTGGCCGGTTCAAGTTCCAATTCCTGGTTTGGTTATTGATACCTACTACCCAGAATGCTGATTTTAAATTTTGAAAAAAATTCAGAATTGGAACCAAAATCAAGAACCGACAAAAAATCAAAACCAGGAACCAGCCTTTGGCTAGAACTGGACCAAAACCAGAACCGACCCCAAAACCTGTTTTAGACAGGTTCAAGTTCTTCATTTTTTAAAGATTCAATTATTTTCTTTTTTATTTTCTAATTGGGGTTAACATGTTGTTACTTTGGAACTGGACATGCTTAGGAATTTTTTTCCTAAAGACCTCCAAGCCAGGAGTCTTGAAATGTGAAGCCAAAACTGGACCGGAAGTGCCATGGAAACAAACAATTAATCCTTGAGCCAGATCCAGGGGTTCTTCCAAATCTTATATATAAAAGCAACATGGTGTCTGTCTGTCTGTGTGTCCAATAATTTCAAGACCTGGAAAACGAGATCTCAAAATCGGGACCTCACCTTCAGACCTCCATAACTAACCTTGAAAACCCAACAAGGTTTTGTTCGTTTTGTCCTCTACTTTCAAGACCTGGAAAGCGGGATCTCAAAAGTGGGACCTCACCTTCAGACCTTCATGATGAACCTTGAAACCCAAGTAAGGTTTTGTTGCGGTTCTGTCCAATACTTTTAAGACCTGAAAAGCGGGATCTCAAAAGTGGGACCCTCACCTTCAGAGCTCCATGACGAGCCTTGAAACCCAAGCAAGGTTTTGTTGCGGTTCTGCCCAATACTTTCAAGACCTGGAAAACGGGATCTCAAAAGTGCGACCTAACCTTGAGACCTAAAAGTGAAAGCTCCAAACCCTAACACGGTTATGCGACGGTTGTGACCCATATTCTCAAGACCTGGAAAAATGGATCTCAAAAGTGAGACCTCACCATGAAATCATAGACATTCGCGAATTACAGCCAGGGCAGCCGCTGCGGGGGGCCGGGCGAGGTGCCACGACCTTTTATGGCGTTCGGGCTGGCTGGAGTGGCATAGCCACGGGTTACCTACTCGTTAAAGAAAAAGTTGGAACCAGGACTGGATGTTATATTAAAGGTGCATTCACACATGATGTTAAATGAGTGTTCAAAAAAAATCTAGGTGGTATCCTAGGTGGCATGCAATGTTAAATAGGAGCTAACTTAATGTTAAGTGAGTGTTAGCTTAACATAAAATCTTCATGGTAAGTAGGATTAAGTCCTGAATGATTAGCATGATGTTAGGAGACTCAAGACTAAAGTCCCTAACATCTAGTGTGAATGCACCATTAGAAAGTAAGAACCGGCCAAGACTGGTTGCTAGTTGCTACCTTCGCGCTATGTGACAAAGCTAAGATTTGGTGGGGACAGGTCATTAGTGGGTCGGGAAGCGCGTGGCCAACCTTCAGGGGAAAGTTAAGTGGAGTTTTGGAAAGATATTCAGAAGTGACTTTTGTAATTTTTTACCTTAAAAATCTGATTTTGACTTATACAAAGGATTTTCCTAAAAGAATATATAAATTGAATTTTTCAGATTTTGGGAAAAAAAGCGAGGTTGCCAGATTTTTGTAATACATTGCTTCAAGTAGTCAAAAACACAGAAAGAATGCTTTAATTTTTTTTGCTTATGTATCTAGTTTATAGCTACAATCAGCTAATTCTTCTTATGGATGAATTTCCATTACATCACAAAATTCAAAGAAAAGAAAACATAGTCTGCCAAGGATTAGATGTTAGTGGCGTTACGCAACTGAATTCCAGAATGCTTTAACACATGTTTTAGGCAGCATATTTGCTTTCAGTATGGAGCTTTGAATTTCTGATTTCCTTTTATTATTATTTTATTTTACTTTCCAAAGGTATGGGGGCCAAAAGCTTAATTTTCAAATGCCTTTGACCCCAAAAATCTGTTTGTAACCCATTTAAATTATTTAAGTTTTATATTTACTCTTTCAAAAATGTGTGTCTAACATGTTTTGACGTGTGGAGAGCTTTTGGATGCAATCAAAGATATTTAGCACCTGGTGGCCTCAACTGCAAGCTTTGCATGTTGTTTCATTCCTGGAAATTATCAAAATAGGCCAAACGTCTTAAATGCCAGCAATTGCTAAAAAAAAGACTTTGTCCTACGAAGCTCAAACCTTGTGACCACTTTGGTGCGTATGCAACAATGTTTTATGCGGCTTCAGTAGGTACTTGATTTTGACATTAGTCCATTATCCTTGCCTTCAATCATGCCACAAAATAATGCATAAATCAAGGATCACCAAGTTGGGGATCGATCATTGGAGCCCTCCCCAATCCAATGTGTTTGGTACACGTAGTCCCCCAACAACTCTAAGTCATGCTGAGGTTGGATAGTACTTGATTTGCTCTTGGTCTTCTTCGTTCGTGCTTTTGTTTGCAAATTTCTGACTGGCATTGTAACAAGATCAAAATAAAGCTAACGGCCATGTTCTCGAACTTCTAGAGCGACATTTTCATTGGTATTTAGAATTTGGCGAAGGCGAGGGAGAACAAGGATGCCGTCCACTATTCAAATGCAACTACCAAGACCGGTCATTGATATATCAGTAACAGATTTGGCAAATTTGGGCCTTGAAGAGATTCCAGGGGAGTTTCGAGCATCATGGCGGGTTGAAAAAGCTTCTGGAAGCAATTCTGATGGTCAATCCATACCCGTTATTGACCTTGCAGACTTGCACGGGGAGAAACGTTCTTCGATTGTCGAACAATTGAAGAGGGCTTCAAAAGAGTGGGGATTTTTCCAAGTATGTCATGAACTGCCTCTTATTTCCTTTTGATTCAAATTTCCATTCCTTATCATTCATGACATATTCGCATTATTTTTTCACTTATTGCAAAGTGATCCGTATACTAGATTGCATAACGAGTCCATTGAATAATATGTTTTTAGATTTTGTTGAACAAAGGAGCCAGAATAGATTGCATATGTGAGGTGTTGGGCCTCATGGGTCAGGACTGTCTATCTTCATAGCATAAGTGGGACACAAAACCTTATTGGTATTTTATTGCCAAGGATTATATTTTTCTTGTTTTGTTTGTTGTTTTGGTGTTTGTGTAGATTGTGAATCATGGTGTCCCTCCACAATTATTCGACGAGACTTTCCGTGTACAAAGAGAATTCTATGAGTTGCCGGACTTGGAAGAACGATTGAAGAAATATAGCATTTACACTGACAAAGAAATGAGTAAAGTGGCCACGATGGAAGCTGAAACAATCCATTATCCTTCAAATTGGAGGGACATATATGATCTTGGCATATGGACCGAATGTGGATACTCAAAAGTGGCCTACTGAACCTCCAAATTTCATGTAAGTATCACATCTCTTTGACTCATTGGAATGCAGGAATGACTTAATTGAAGTGGATATAGCAAATTTTGTCATATAAATGAAATAATTTTTTCAGCTTCAGAGATAGAATTCTTTTATCTTGGGTTCATGAAATTTAATTGGAGTCTTCTTCTCAACAGAGAGGTGACTCTAAAATACAACCAAGCTGTCTACCAATTGAAGAAGGAGCTTTTGGATGCTCTATCAGAAAGCCTTGGGTTGCCCACTTCCCTTCTTGATGATGTATGTGGAGAAGGTCAGAACACAAACATGATATACTACCCACCGTGTCCTGAGCCATCAAATGCATTCGGAGTTAAGCCACATTCTGATCCCAACACCATAACCATCCTGACACAAGACGAAGTGGGAGGTCTTGAAGTTCGTGAAAAACATGGAGAGTGGATTCAAGTTAAACCTACACCCTATGCATTTATTGTGAACGTGGGTGACCAACTGGAGGTAAGAGTTTCAACTTCAACTTTAGAGTGAAATTTTTAGTTTTAATTGCAAACAAGCCTTAACATCAATTAGGTATACTCTTCAACAAGATCTAATTAGATAATTGTTTGAAGTTCTCCTTAGGTAGTGTTTTACATATATTAATTGTGAAGGTTGAAAAATCTTGTTTTCTTGCAGATATTTAGCAATGGGAAGTACAAGAGTGTGGAGCACAGGGTTGTACCAAACCGTGATAAGGGGCGGTTCTCAATAGGATCCTTTGCTGCGCCCTCTTTCACAACACATGTGAAACCTCCCCCTGAACTAACTGCAAAACAGGGCCAACTATACAATGGGTGCACATATGCTGATTATGTTTTGAGATTCAAAAAAGCTCCAGTTTTCCCAACATCAGGACACAAATTCATAGATCACCTCAAAATCCCCCAACTTTCCCAGAACTAAAGTTCATGGTCATAAACTCTATTCTCTCTCCATGAATTTTAGTGGACACAAACTCTAAAGGTGATTATTGTGTCACTGTTGTGCAATCACAAGATCACATACACATTATGCATATATTCTGGTGTAAAACTCTGCACAGGCCTAGTTGAGCCTGTGAGGTGACCTTGTGAAATCCTAGTTGGTACTGTTGCAATCTTACACAATACAGTTAATCATCCTCAATGCACATTGCAAAATGTGTGGTAGTTGCAAGAAATCTGTGTATAGGCATGTTCAAAGTCAGCCTCTGAAGATGTACACAACCATCAGCATCTTAGTATATAGCTAATGGTTCATTTGCTAAACCCTCAAAACAATGCAGAGAGGGTCTGTTGTTTCAAGGCCATGGGAATAAAGTGTATACATCCAACTTCTCATGCATACATTTACATTCAGTTCAAAATCATCTGCCAAAAAGTCCCTCCATTGCCAGAGACTGGGGTCAGGTCAGCCAATTTCCAGCTTAGTAAAGAAAAAAACACCCATGAAACTCCAGAAAAACTTAACCGTAAAACCTGGGAATTTCCAAGCTCCATATGAGAGCTGTAGTTTAGATTTGAAACCACATGAAGTGACCCAAAATATATAAAGAAAAGTATCTTTCTAGAGGTCAAAGCCATCCACAAAGCTCACTTACCAAAAAAACAAGTCAAAAGACTCCAAAAAAGTGTTTGCAAAGTTCCCCAACTTAATAGCAAATCAATCACATAAACGTATGGCTAGGGAATAGCAAATACAAGAAAAAAGACCTGCAGAAGAGAGCTTTGTAATAAGGTTTATTTGGTGAGGAAACAATGGCCACCTTTATCTCCTCACCACTACATTATGATTGCAACTCCAAAAGAGCAATCTATTCTGGTGCAACATAATGCATATATGGCTCATTTGCTCACTTAAAAAGAGGCCCTCTCACCTTCTACTGCTCCACTTTCTCTGTAGGGACAACATTATCTGTACCAGGAATGATGTCGCTGGGGAAGACATCATGTGGTTCAGGGTAAAGCAACTGTGTCTTGCCCTGCTCATATAGCACATCAGATGCACATCAGAAACACTGTGAACTATGTATGCGACATCCTCAAAATTCCAAAAGGGAAGCTGCCCAGATCAATAATACTCTGTACAGTGATCATGCTGACCGGAAGTAGAGGACTGGGACACAAGCTAGAAAGAGCATTGAACACAGAAATTAGCATGGAATGGAGAACTAAAATGCATTTGAGATGACTGAGTGAAGAGCATTGAACGCAAAGAAACTAGTGCAGAACAGAGGTCTAAACTGCACTTGAGATGACCAAGTGAATGTTCTTGGCAAATGTAAGGTGAGCAGCCATAGTAACTACAACATGATCTTGCTGCAATTCTGAGTGAAATGTCACAAGCCCAGGAAACAACGCAGTGCAAGAAAGCCAAACCTTCAGGTAGCGGTTGAGAAGGGTGGTGGTGCTATAGTTAAAGCCCTGCACAGGCTCACCCTTTGTGCGTGCTGCATTCATTTGGGTCCGCACCCGTGTTGCCAAACTCTGCCAAACCACCACAACAACTACATGTCATTCAAGATACCATGGAAACAGATTTCTTCCAGCAACATCCATGCAAGCCAAAGTGGCCGTGACACATGCCCTTCCCTCCATGACCATCAAGTTGCTTGCTAGCTGCTATTCTTCTTACTCTGTGCTAGCGACTACCATCATGAAGTTGTGCAGAGAAATTCTTTAAAAAAATACCAACCTTTCCAAGCTCAACACCCCACTGATCAAAAGAATTTATTCCCCAGATGAACCCCATTGTGGCAACTCTGTGCTCATATAGAGCAAGCAGCTGTTACAACAATTGCACCATGACAGTTAGCTATCTCAGTCATCTCCTGTACAAACAATTCAGCATCTCATAGACTTCAGTGCAATGCATAATCGCAAGAGCAATGTCATTTTCCATCGCTGAAGAGAATATAACCAGATAGGAGGGGCTCAGTTTACAGCCCATGCACCTGGCCTGTAGTGTAGGCATCCAGAGTTGGAAGCAGCATGCTGAGGGATGGTCGGTTTCCAGTAAATGTCTGCAAGATTCAGACCATCTTAATTTTTTCCGCTGCACTGCAGACTCCAGATTACCTGTCTAGACCAATACAGGAAATGGATTCCCACTAAATCCAACCATAATAACAAAGAGCGTCATATCAGCTCCTAATGGCAAGACAAGGACCTTGTGGGGAATAAGGTAGTCTGGAACACCCTCTGCTCGCAGTTCTTCACGTGTCTGCAGACCATTAGTCCCACAATTCAGTTTCAGAAGATTTCTCAAATCACCTTTGTTTGTTACCACCAGTCAGTGCTGATCTAGACATTTTTCACATTCTTCTGCTTGGTACCCAGATACAAAATTCAACTCAGCTTTAAGTCAACAAAAATTCAGCATCCACAGTGCTCAGCAACCAAAGTGTCCTTATAGATTACACTAGAAAATAGTTAGTTACAAATTTGTACTACATTTCTGTAATACACAGCAAGTTTAAGCTCCATGAAAGTCTATTGCAAGTTATGGGTGGTGAAGAAACTGACCTTTCCATATGCAAGTGCATCAGCTTGAGCGAAAAAGTTGCACATGAGCTCATCATGGTTGCTGACAATCTCACCTGGTATTACAGGGGATGCCCAACCACACCGCAAGCAGTTAATGGGAAATGTAACAAAACCCAGGTCTGTGCACCTGTGGCATCACTGAGGTGTAAACAAATCTGATTCCACAGGATGGAAAAGGTCTTGAGTACAACCTTTCAAATATACTGACTGCTGGCTCTTGATAATTCCAATGAAATCACAAGGAACAACACGGCCCTACATGTCCAGCAAACCCAATAACACAAATGAGCACAAGATAGAAACCCATCCATCCTGGAGAAAAAGTTGAGAAGCTCAGACTGGAAGGTTTGACTACTAAAAGGAACACAGGTCTTGCTTCAAATAGATCCCAGTTACCACGAGAGGCTCAATGAATGTAAGACACTCGTGGCAGTACTACAAAACCAAGAACTTTGCAAAGTGAAAAGGATACATTCATTTTCCACCCAAGAGAGTCACCTGATGTATAAGCTGGTAAAAGCTGTGTTGGCCATTGGTACCAGGCTCACCAAAATCAATTTCACCAGCCTCATATGGTAGTGTTTCTCCGTCAATAGAGACCCCCTTGCCATTACTCTCCATACTGACCTACAGGAAGCGAACCCACTACAGAACATGATAAGTACAACTACGCAGATAAGACAACTCATCAGTTTGTGTCTGCACGGTGTTCCATCAGAGGTTAAACCTAATAGTCTTTCATGAGAGGCACCAGTGTCAAATGGCTGGTGGCCCGAGCTGGTCTGCTGGAACTATTGCCTTTGTCTGGAAACTGTCCTAGAAAAAATATAACATCCGGTAGCAACCCAAAACCAAATGAAAACAAAACTACTAAAAATTGCATAGGTACCTGCTGAATATGTGGGGCCAATTTCTGAAGAGCCTGACAATAAGGTAAAATTGCCTGCCAATACCAGAAGCTAAACAATTGAGCCACTTGTGAGCCACTGAAGCATTCTGCACAAGGATAAAAATAGATTTCTGTGGCACGAAGTAGAAGTCAACAAGCTAACAGAAGAGAGACAATTTCCCACCAAACACAAAGATGAATCTCCTCCAAGGTAGCCATTCATTTAGCTTGCCAATTCAAAATGTAGCATATCCTGCACAATAGAAATGGAGCTGTGCTACTAAATGACATGTGAACATGAGAGATCTGATATCATACATCCAAATTTGCACCCTTACCATTGCAGGGCAGCCATGAAAAGTTACATTCCAGACAGTTAATAATCCCAGAAGAACCTGCACAGTTCACCAAAGGTGATATGATTAGCACAAAGGTAGGGCAGATCTCATGAAAAAAATTCAGAAAGGAGAGAATCGATTCATCAATCAACTCCCAGTATTTCTTCTGCAAACATTGTGCAAAGACATGGCTATACTGTTATTTTTCACTCTGGAGCATCTACAGCATCATCCAACTTTTAATAAGATCAGGTGCAGAGAATCAGCTCATACAGGAAGATTCTCTTCCAAGGGAGCATTGCGATAATGCTTGTCAATGCTCCAGGCACCTTCCAGGAACCTTCATGATGTCACAATAATGTCACAACAATGCTTGCATGAGAATAATACACACCAGAAAAACTGAGGATTGAGTATACAACATCAAACACCCATGCAGATCAAACACTGGAAGCCCGTCCTTCAAGTCATCAGGCTTCGTATTAAAGAGCAATGGCACTACTGCCTGGCCAGGATGTCACAGGTGGCAGCTGAACATACAACATGCAGTGTGAACTGAAGATATCACCCAACTAACCAAGCAGAGACATCCACAGTTCTTGCAAGAACTTCCTCAATCTGTTCTAGATGTTTGATTGCCTACTGAGGAGACCAAAAACTAAAAACTTACTTCTGCACTGTCTCAAACCCATACTGGAGAGCCAGAGGCACCGCACCCACAGCACTGCAAACTGCCTCAGAAATTGTGATAAGATCAGGAGACAATCCTTAGCAGCCTTTTTTTCTGGTGCAAAATTTTGCATGTATGCAACAATTTTTATTTTTATTTTTAATTTTTACAATTGCAAAATTCCTTTTAGATGCCTTTTAGTTCACCACATTCTGAGGAGAAAAACTTGGAAGTTGCCATATCTAGACACTGGGTTCTTGGAGGCTGCAAATACATAGCAGGCTTCTAGAAAATGTCTACAGTCATCTCTGACCTGTGCCAACTTTGGCTCTTTCCTCTTGTGCATGGTTGCCACTGTGGCTACATCACAAAACTGGGAAAAAAAACCATGATCCTTAGGATGCAGGCACTCAAGCAACAAACACATGGAGTTTCCATGAGCAACTGACTGCTCTCTAGGTTAAGTAGAGAAAGTTTTCATGAGAAGAGAATTATTCCATACCGCTGTACCGTCCTCCAACCCAGTCCCAGAAGGCAAACGCATTGGCTGGATCAATCCCAAACTCCTTCACAAGCTGCAAGGCAATTCAAGGTGATACCCAAATAAGTACTTGAGATCCCATTGTCCCAAGCCTAGCATTTCTGGGAGATTAAGGTTATCAGGCTGATATGCAGAAATGGTTACTACCATGAAGAGACACTGTGAGGGAAGAGCCATGACTAGGTACAGATAAGGGTATCCATATGTATGACCTCCGTGACCAACATGCAACACTCCTCTTAAAGGAGGGAGGACAAATCACCTTCAGATTGGTGCTGACAGCAATCATATGCTTGGACACAGCTTCAGGCCTGAACAGCAGCCCACACTAATAGGTTGAGCCCCCCCAATTGAGTAATGCAGAAAAGCAAAATAACTGGTAGTTCAGATTAGAAAAAATAAATAAGGCACAGAATGGGACGTCAACTTGCCCTAATGCAGAGGTAATCCAAGCTCTCAATGTGCGAGCATTCAGCATAGTCTCAGCAGTTGTGAACGTCTTGGACACCACTACCACTGCCATATCAATTCAAAGCATGAGAGCCTGAGCAATGTCAGATCTACACTGGATTTACACTGACAGATCTATACATAATATCTGACACAACTGCTTATTACAGGGAGATAGGGTGGGAATCAACCCAATGTGGTTTCTTGCTCAAGTCCATTGAGAGCACATGCAACATCAACAGGATCCACATTGGACAGGCTGCACACACCAACACCCATGACTGTCAAGAGGAGTAGCTGGACTGGAACCTTGTCAATCAACACCCAGACCAACCAGTTCATAGGCATATACATGATCAAATCTGTGCCAGATTCATCTGGCCTAGTAGCACTTGGAGATCTTGGTCACAAAGGACTGCAGAGCAAGGTACATACAAACGAAGTCTGCGACCCTTGGAGCTTTTTGCTGTCCCAGGTTCTGCAAAACAAGTACTGGGTTATCAGTTTCACATGAACCAATGGTTCTCCCAACTAAAACATATGTGAACAATAGAGACAAAACTGAAGCAGAAGTATGGTCTTACCTGTCTGCAGTGCAGTGTGGACAAAGAGTGGCCCCAAAAAGCTTCCACCAATTCCAATTGCCACAACATCAGTCAACGGCTTCCCTGTGACACCAACCTGATGAGAGATACAGGCAGTCAATTAAGAGGAAAATAAGGAGAACTGAACTTACACAATGAACCTCACATCATATGTGCTTACCCAAGTCCCATTTCGCACACGATCTGTGAAATCCTTTATCTTGTCAAGGACTTCCCACACATCTGGAACCACATTCTTGCCATCACAATTAATCTGCTCATAGCGTGGAGCTCGCAGAGCCACATGCAAGACGGCACGACCTTCAGTCTTATTGATCTGCTCACACAACAAAAAAAGCTACATGAGCAACTAAGGACAAACTCCAGTTCCAAAATTCATAGATTGTACAACAAGGCAAAGAGGGCCCTTTATAACCCTCTGAGGTGATATATTAAGTAAATATAAGTAGTTTTGAGGAAGGAAAGGTCATTGAGGGCAGACATGTTCTCCATTGAACATTGACTCAATCTTCTCCTTCAGCTTTGCCTCCTGCATTCCACATGCAAATATAGTCAGGGACCTCTTTGTCATCCTCTTGAGAGCACCATGCTTATTACCTCATTCTGCCTGCTCATTATAACCAGCAGTTGATCCTACAACAGATGCCAAACCAAAACATCCAGACAAATCCAGATGACTTACTTTTGCAAGTGCCAACAGCTTCTCAAGTGTTTCATGTGTCACACGTTGACGAGAAAAATCCACCACAACTCCATCATACTCCCTGTAATGCAGCCAACCCAAACTTAGTTTGGGCATCAAGGCCTCCTTGACTAAGCGACAGTTTTATTCACACACATTTATCAGTGTCCTCATGCAGTTACAGATTCATATGACACATTTCTTTTCCAGATGTTGGATTTTGCTGTAATTTGAAACTAACCAATTTGCAGTCACAAAAGTTAACTATATTGTCGAACCATCTCCAGTGACTTGACTCAAAAGACTTTCAATAATATGATAAGTCTCATGGGAATTGAGATTTACATACTTTATCATCCCCTCACAACGTTCCTTGTCCTTCAACAGGTCTCGCAGATGAGTCTTATTGATATGCCCCAGATGATCCTGCACAACTGACAGTCCTTACATGAGCAAAGAAAGAGTCTGAAAGACAGCAATGGGCATGCAAAATTTCTTGGCCCATACCTCCAATTAATGTCTGACAGTCTCACATACACCATCTGCAACAAGAACATTGCAAAATGCTCCACCAAAGCAAGTTTCCAATGGTCACATATGCAATTGAGGACACTGTTCAAACCCTAAAAAAAACAGAAAGTCTCACCCACCTTAAGGCTGTTCCACGCTGGAGTCTCTGAAATAAGTGCTGACTTTGAAACCACAGCTGTTGCCTTGACATTCAGCAAGTCTTCAGTGTCAGTTACAAAATGCATGTCTTCTGAATGTGAGCTTCCCACATCCACCCAACCAATCAAATTGAACTCTACACACTCTCTTCCACTCTCTCATGAAGACTGATGTGTCCACTCTGAATCCACCAAAATTCAATGCAAGAGTTCTCTGCTCTGCTACAAGCATTTTCCACGATGGGGCTCAAGCAGGTGTGCACAACTGCTGCCCCTCCTCACAAATAACTTAAGGCCCTTATATTATCTGGCCCATGTGCAATCAACCAAGGAGTTAAAAGACTTGATCTCATGCGGGCAGATACACTGGAATGACTGTTACCTGCCTATTTTCAGTGTAGATATTCCAAGAATATATGGGGCTCAATTTCAAAGGGGCCGATAGGGTACCACGATAGTTCTTTCCACCATTTCTTACTGTAAGTGTGGCATTGCTCATGAGGATTGCCAAAAGTATACAACAAACCTAGACATATTGATTATACATCTTCCCCACAAAGATCTGTTTCAGTCCATTGACCATCAAGTATGAGAGATGACATTCTGCTTACCATTGGGCAAACTGGATGGTGTGCAATTTGCAGATGCTGCTGACCAACTCCCAAACTTAGTTGCTGTGTATTTAGAAACCTGCACAAACACAAAGCCCACAACAACTGCTGAGGCCCTGCTCACAGACTAGTTGTTTGATTTACAAACCCCCACCATCATCAGTCATCACCCACTAAACCCCAACACCTTCTTCCCAAACTGCAGCTCCATGCTTTGGACACCTGCAATGCATCTTGGAAGACCGGATTAGAATGTGGCTGATTGGATCCTTCCTTTCTCACCATGATTGCTTGCACACTACTACATGATTCAGGGTTCTTGAAGTTTCCTCAAAACGGAACAACAATGCAGATTCCCACAAATTGCACCCCAGCACACTTGCCATGACCTTCAACTCTTGCCTGTTCAAAAAGTGACTTTGATAGAAGAGAAAGTGTTGCAAGAAACTTCTCTATTTCCTCTTCAATTCATCCCATACATTGATTGACTCTTGAGGTCAAAAAAATCAGTGACAAGATTGAGATACAAAATCAGATTGCATGCCCACAAAACCACCACCACCCACAACGTCCTTTTCATAGATTTACAAGAGATTTTTACTCTACAATTCCCATCAGCTAACGGTTGCCTTTAACAAATCAAGCCATGACAACGTTGAGATCATAGCAAGATCGATCGACCCCAGCCCACAAAACCCCACACTTCCCATCAACAGCAGCTCCAGGATAACAATATGAGAACTAGAGGAAGGAGACCCCAGGAAAGAAGTACCACCACCACCACTAGCTCCAGACCCACACGGTTTTCTTTCTAGAACTCCCACAAATTTTTCATGCGGTCATCAATCTACCGACAACGTTCACCAAAAGCGCAAGATCAGGATCGATCCGCAGATGGGTATGAATGAACTCCTGCCAAAGTCAAAGGCTACTACCACTGTCCACTTTCTTTATTTCCCCCGCCTCACACATTGCCCCATGCATCATCACAAATCCCCATGAGATCGATAGGATCGCGAACGAATGCCTTCGACTTTGGATTCCAATAGTAAGTTCCACCCCTTTGTGGACCAACCCCGATTGCATGACGGGTCAGGAGAAGGCGAGAAGGGGATGGATGGATGAGTTGGCGGGTGAGGAGGAAGACAAGAAAAGACGGTTCTGAGGATAAGCAGGAGACTACTGACCTGCGGAGAACGGGCGAAGGAGAAGCTGAGAAGACGGAAGAGGAAACGGAAGCGAGCAGACGATGGCACGACTCCTGAGAAGTGGACAAGGATGCAGCAGCAGCAGTTGCGATGGGGACAGACGACGACGCAGCAGGCGTGTGCAGCAACATGACGACTCTTCTCGCTCAGTGGGAGCATGCAGCAATAAAAAGGGAAAGAAGAAGCGAGAGCAACGCGAGCAAAGCGTTTGTCCGGGCCCCGGACGTTTGTCTGTCTGTTCGTTCTGTCCGTCCGTGCATGCGATCCAAACCCTTTCCTTCCTTGGCTTTCCTTTCGTTTCTTTTGCTTTCCCTCCAGTCGACGATGAAAGGCGAAGCCCGGCTGGAAGGACGGCTGCGGGCGCAAAGCGGAAACGTGTGGGTGCTATTGGTGCGTCATTGAGGGGCTGCCAAACAAAGTGCGCGATGAGATGAGAGAACTGTCCTCTGCGGCACCCACGCACTGTTCCCCTGCGCCCCCATAGCTGTTCCCCACGCACCTCACAAAATCAGACCGCGGCCCAACGACGGAGGATTTTCGCCACGCCCCACTACAGATGAATGAATGAATGATTGAATGGATGAATGAATGTGTGGATGGATGGGATGCTCTATCGTGATCCTTCCGTCGAAGTCTGAGTATATTTCGAGATCGGGCATTTTGAGCAAAAGATAGGGAATCTTGGATTGGATATTCTCTTTTATTTCAACTGGATGAATGGCAGGATGGATGGAATGCTCTCATCATTATCCCTCCATCCAAATCTGTAGTTTTTAAATCTGGGAAAATCTGGGAAAATCTGGTTTTCCCCCAAAAAAAGGGAATAAATATGTGGTGAAATATTTCCTTTTCATTTTTATTTTCTGCATTTGTGCAAAATCTCAGGCACAAAATATGGTGGATTAGAAACAAGGGTTTTCTTTTCAATTTATCACAATTTTGGCAAACGTTTCCAAAACAATAGCAAAATTAGTCGAATCTACACTTTGAAAACAAAATTTTCCCAATTTTTTCTGTCAAAACAATAACAAAATTTGTCAGCCCAAAAAACATTGGATCTGAACTTAGCAAAACTCAATCCAACGACTTTCATAGTATGGTAATGGCACCTAAGGAGCGAGGCATTCCCCCAAATAAGAGCCTGCCCAAGGCAGAGCCCCTTTGGGTGCTAATTTCAGGAATGCCCTATTTATTGCAAGCAACATTATACGTATACTACTGCACTGTGGAAATAAATTAAATAAAATCATTTTTCTCCCATGATATCCATGGGGTATCACAAAAAAGAAGAAAATACACCAAGTGTTTTGTAAAGTGAAATGCCCCTCATCTCCTATGGGCATTTCAAAATGAATCGCCTTGCCTTTTGTGAAAGAAAAATGCTCATGAATAAGGTGGCCTGCAAATACACTAAACACTTTGTGCTGGTGCTTTTACATGTAGGATAAAGCTTGAGGCCTCAACTATACCAAGTGTAAAGCACCAGGCACTTTTTTTATTTTTCTTTTTTATTTTTTCATGATACCCAATAGATACCCGTTACATATCACAGGAAAATAAAGGAAAGCCCACCTTTCAAAAACAAAATATCCACATAAGAGAAAATTCCATTTTTCATTTTTCATAATGACCTCCTCGGATTTCTCTAGTGCATTTGAGAGCACGATGCAAAGTATTAGAGCTTTCATGGCATTTTTGGAAAATGAAACACCCACAAGCACGGCTCTCCGTTTTTTAAAATGCCTTGCACCATTAATTTTTTTGGCATGTGCTAGCCACTTGTTGGGCATCAAAGGAAAATAAACTTAAAAATAAAGTGTGATCATTACACTCAGTAAAGCCCTTCATCACACAGGCTCTATCATGGGGACTGGCTTCACCTCACACAGGGCCCTTATTTCAATAAACCCCATGGCCTCAAGCTCTCTACCCTACACAACATGCCCCTTTATGGAGCCAAAATTCTATGCAGAAAGATGACCTGCAACTACACTACAAAAATCATCCCAAAGTGCGTCATCTAAAGTAACTTAACACACGGATTAAACCCACTAAACTTTGTTTAACGCATGATTGAAACCCCGCTCAACTTTGTTGGCTCTCTGTGTAAGGGAAAGACTATGGAACCATGTAATATTCATTTGGCCCCACATTTTGAGGAATGTTCACTTGGTGTTACCGTGGAAAGTTGTGGTGAGTTCATTTTTGGGAACTTGGTTGATTTTGCTGCTTCTGGTTTGAACTTGCCACAAGGGATACAGCCATTATTGTTAAGGGAGAGAGCCAATACGAATGAACCACTCTTTTTTTTTTAAATGGTGCCATGCACAAGCTTTTTGTTAATGTACCATAATGGGGGTCCAGTTGGTAAGCATGATGTTAGCAGATGTTGGGTTGATGTTAGTCAGAATCTCTCTTTGAATTGTTAAAGTCAAAGAAATATGGAGGCCCATATTGTGTGGGTGCTAGAAGGGTTTCTTTTCATATTTTTAAATTTGTAGCACCAGTGGCAAGGGCATGTGTGTGAGGTAGTGCCCATATATGCCTTACTTGCCCCAAAAAAACAGTGTAATGCATGTGTCTAAATTCAAAAACAGAAGTGAAAATTTGGCAAAGTGTTTGATTGAATTGGTAGAAGCAACTTGTGGTTCTTACTTGCATATCGTAGTGAACAAAAGCAGTCTCCAAGGTTGTAAAGATGTTTAGGTTTTAAGTTTCTGGCATACAAATTTATTATGCAGGTATGTAATATACTACATTTGCAAAATTAAGATAAAATATTAATGTAATTACTAATTCTAACACTTATGGGGGATTAGGACCCTAATCACAAACTTTTTCATTGCAGCACAAGGTATTTGTATAAGTCAACAAAGTTAGTGTCATAACAGACATGATTTCAAAACATGATTGTAACCCATGCAAAAAACACAACAACAATTGTATCTTGATTCTTTGCATCCAACCAATAGTACACACTCAATGGCTTGTTCTTGATGAGATCATAAAATTAGAACAACCAATTACCAAACCCATATATCTAAATGCAAATTAATTCTCATCTTAGCAATTAGAAATCTTGTAATCTTTTTTAACATGTTTCAAAGGTCGTTGCATGTTAATTCATCTTGTTTTCCATTTTGAAAAACTTTGGGTCTTTTTTGTTTCTACAATCTCAAGAAGCTTGATGAATGCAGGATGATGTTTTGAAGAACTAAAGAAGTACCCATCAAATGATTGAAGGAGATCCTTCAATAGGCATTATGGACAAGCTTTGCATTGCAAAGTTGGTTTTCTATGCCATACAATGGATTTCAATAAGTAAGTCATTTGTTTAGTTTTCATTAAAGCAAAACTCCATATTTAGAGGCATAATTGGCTCCTAAACACACAATACAATGGGCAATCTAATATTGACACAAACCACCAAATGTCACTCAAGCAGAAAAAATGGTAACTTTGATGTTGATGGTAATCTCACCTTCAATCCATCACTCAAAACATGCATGTGTTTCCAATACCACCATATAGTTGTGGATTAAAATGTAATTCCAATTATTAATTGTAGTTACTCAATTTGTAGAAAGTTTTTAAGAAATGTGATGCCAAAATTACTACCTTAATGGTAATCAACATGACATAATGCAAATTTTCAACAATTTTTCAACCAACACAATCATTCCAATGTTTAGATTGATGGTTAAGCATTTTTAAGAAGGCAAACAAAAATTGCATTTGTTCATACTTCATCATGGCTCTACTCTAAGAAAAAAATGGAAAATGATTGTAATTTGAACATTTGTTTTTCTTTTTTCTACCACAACACTAGGGTGTAGTAATAGTACAATGAGCCAAGAAAGTTGTTAAATGTAATGAAAATTACACTTTTATTATTTTGAAAAATCACCATTAATTGTATTTAATGGTTTTTTTGCCCATCATTTCGAATTGTGTTTGTTTGTTCAAGAATTAAAATTCAATGAATCTAGAATCATTTCACTATGTAATTAAAGTCTTTTGTCATATGCAAAAGCATTTGTTAAACATGTTTTTTTCAAGACTTTAAAATTTGAATGGGTTTTTTGTTACTCAAACCTTCACCATACATTTTCAAATTTGTTATGAAATTTAATACAATTCATAAGAAGGCAACAAGTATTGATCCTTTAAGTGCACATATATTGAAGCCTCTTAAAGGATGTTGATTTTAATTTTGAACATCCTTAACATTACACCAAAGGTGACTTTCATTAATAGGACATTTTACAACTACATAATTGAGTTTCATGTTGCTACATACTACCAGTGACAATCTATTTATTTATTTATTTTTATGTTTTCATATATTTATGTCAATGTCAATTTAAATTTAAATTAATATACATTTCATGGACATGAAAAAACATGTGTTAATTTATTTTTTATATCCATGTTGGTGTATAGGAAAAAGGAGTGAGGTCAATATAAAATGGAGGTAGTTATTAGGAAAGATGGGAAATAGTTATTATGAAAGTTAATATGAAAATTAAGTTGTTATAAAGTAAGAAGTTATGAAATATTTAAGCTTGAAAATGAGGTAGTTAGTTTTTGAACTTTCTTCGGATTGATCTAGGGATGACCATACAACTATAATGGTTGTGTAGAAGCAACATACAAAACTTTTTGCAAAAAACTTCATATAAACTAGTTCCTACATCGTTGGAATCAAATATAATCATATACTTATGTAGTCATGTCTTATTTGGTTGGTCATGCTTATGATTATAGGACTAGGTATAATATGATTAATTACTTTTAATCATGTATGTGAGTACATGATTAAGGTGAAAGCACATATCAATGGATGATTGGACTATCATAATCATAATTTTTCTAGATTGTAGATGAAATTCAAATATAAAGTGATAATCCAAAAAAAATTCAAATTCTAAGAGAAGTCAATGGACAATTTGAACTTTCACTTTATAAGAAAAAAGTGGGTGAATGTTCATAATGCATTTTTGAAATAACAACAATGTATTTGTCATGCACACAAAATTTATATGTGGATTCAAAAAAATGGCATATTAGTGTCAAAATTGAACTTAAAAAATAATCCCACATCAAGTGAGGTGTGTAAAAGAAAAATACATTGAATTCCCCAATATAAGATTATGATTTTCAAAAATTAGTTAAAAAGAAATCACCTCATTTTATTCATTGAAAATCCATTTCACATTCAAAATTTTGAGCTTTCCCATGAATTTTTTGACCAATCATATGTTAACACATATATTTAAAGTCTAAGTTAGGCATTGGTCAACTTAAATACCTATTTAACCTAGTATACCTACTTCGTTTAATATATCTCCTTAGTTCAACATATTTAACTAGCCTAACATACATAATTAGCTTAGTGTACCTACCTAGCCTAATGTTAAACTAGGTGGCCAATAAGTAGTTAAACTAAACTATATTAAGTAGGTAATTTTACTAATTACATAGGCTAGTTGGTTAGGCTAAGTTAACTAGGGAGCTAAGCATCTTGGTCAACATAAATAGGTTGGTAAATACACAATACTATGTGAGTAGATGATATCTACCTACTTACAAGTTCATTCCTATTCATTTACCTATGTATTACGGGTACCCAATCTTGAAGGCCCCCCCACAAGGACTATCACAAGTGAAAATTTCCCAAACATATGTATTTCCTAAAATTATTTACATTAGTTTTAAATGGAATCTTGATATTACATTCAAATGAAGATATTCATGTGATGCAATGAAATATTTTCTTTGAGAATGGTTTTCATTCAAATCCTTAAACAAAAAAAAGGATTGTACCATGACTAGAGAAAAAAATTTAAACTTACAAAGATTAGCAAAGACAAATTGTTTCCTCATTTATTGGGTTGATTCCATAAAAAAAATGTACTTACACATATAATTGACATCTAATGGTATTTACAAAAACGAACCCCAAAAATGTCAAATTGCTTTTGTAACCAAGGCCACAAAGTAAAAGACTATTTAAATAAATGGTGGTTTTGAGAGGTGGAGGCATCTTGAAATTAAAATAACTAATGCCCATGATCATAAGAAATTAAATATATTGATTTATGTAAATGAAAATGGCCTCAAAATAATTTAAAAGTCATTAAAGACGAAGATTATTTGCAAAAAATTACAATCTTGGTATTGGGAAATGATCCTTTGACAACTTCATGTGGCTTGTTGATCTTACACATGTACATGTGCATTTCATGGTTTGTTTTAATTTTTGTGATTTTTTCATGCAAAACATAAATGCATTGGCATTGTCAATGATTTCATGATTAGATGACTAACAACACATTAACCCACCATGGTGAAAAGATTATTGAACTTTTAGTCCTTAGAACACACTTTGGAACTTTGCCCTTTTTGTACACATAAAGTCTATAAGATTTGCACATGAGAAGCACACATGTGCAGAAAAACACATGTATGTTTTTTGGCTAACAACTAATTTTTCGAAGCTTTTAATAGTTGATGTGCAAGCTTTTAGGTTTGGGATATGCGAGGTTTACTTGTTGTTTTGTTTTCTAACACACATGATTTTTTAAAACCCTAATATGTTGGGTTTCTAAGGGAACAAATGAGAATTAAGTTGAATTTTGGAGTTGATCAGCACCCCACATCGATTATTTTTTTATGTGTTCAATAAGTCACAAATATTTTTTTTTTCCAAGTTGGGTGTAGTCACACTAATGGGAGCCACAACAAGTGTAACACATGGCTAGTTTTTCACACTTAGAAACAATAATTTAATTTGGTGTTGATAGTGTAAGGTTTTTTTTATATAGTAAAGTTCATAATTGATCATTGGAATGTGTGAATTAATCTAAAAATATCCAATGAATAAAAAACTTTCAAAAGCATTCATTAAGCATTATATAACACAAATTTTTTAACACTAAAAGGATTTATAAATAAACTTCAAAACTTCTGAAAATTACATATACCTTTAAATATTTTACATAAACCTTGACATCATAAGATGAAAAATTTAAAGATTTTTCAAGACTTTTTTAAAAACTCTTTAAATATATATTTTTAAAAAATTCCCCCAAAACAAGTCCCTTAAGCATGTTGGTGTGGCTCCCATTATCCCATTTGCACCCAATTGCATTTGTGTATGCATTCTACCCATTTCTTATAGACTACCAACTCAAAACACTTTTCTATGGGCATCGATTTTAATGCAAGTTGGAGCTATGCACATATATTTTTTATACCATTTTTGTTGGGATGAACTTGAAGTTTGAGACATGAAACATTTTATCGCAAGTGATGCACTAGGCATTATAACTTGAAAAAAATGAGGATTTTTATATTATGAAGGATTTTGTCTTTAGCACTCATTGGTTCAAGATATAATTATGCACAACGTCCTAAAGGAGAATCAATTCTTTACAAAATAGAGCCTATTGCTTGGGTACTACATTGATCACCCATATATTGGCAATCTCATTGTTTATAAATTTTTTTAATGGTGCATCCATGGGGTGTGAACTTCATCCTTGTTTCCACATATATCCAAATCAATACTTTCAAAGATTTTCACTTATGCATTCAAAAGAAAAATTGTTTTTGAAAGCCTATGTTGGCATTGGAAATTAAGGTTTGAATTGAAAGGCAAGTTTGCACATACCTTGCCAATTTATCTTCATCTTGTTGACAAACAAAATTTCATGTAGGTTAGTAACTTACTTTCATTTTAGACATGGACAATGCTAAAAATGTCACAATAATGGACTACATGGGTGCACCATAGTCAAACAAGCCAAAAATCATGTTGGATGACATAAAAAGTATCAATTTTTTCAAACATATTTATATAATGTCATTTTAATGTCATCTTCATCAAGAAAATTTGTGTTAAATGATTTATATGAATGTTGAAGAGTTTTTTGTAAATCATTTAATTTAATAAATTGAGTTTTAGTTTTAGTAAAAAACTTTTGAACTTTAACACCCCAAAATCAATTTTATAAAACATTGTGTTAAGGAGTCATTTAATATAAAAAAAATTGGTGAGAATTTTCTTGAAATGATGATAACTTATCATCCACATATGAAAAACACTAATAATTAAAAAATTGTGGTACTTGAAATTTTAAATTTTTAAAATATAATTTTAGAATGTTCAAATTTCAAGAGTCATTTATTAAATGTAAATGGGTCATAATGTGTATAACATATGAACAAAGTTATGGCTTATGATACAAAAAACTAAAACTTAAAGTAGTTATCATATTTTAACATTATTTGATATCATTAGAAGAAAAACAGGTATTTTTTATTGGTCTTGACGACTAAAATTTAGTTGCAAATGAATTTGCGACCAAAATCTCATTAGTCACAAACGACAAAAGGTATTGGATAAAAGATTAAGTTAACACATATAAATTCATTCTTTGACTCCGTTGTATACATATTGTCATGTGCTATTAATATGAATTTATTTTGGTCACAATTGAAAGCAAATGATGTGCTACCATGTGTCCTAATATTTAATTATTTAAAATATTATTATTATTATTATTTAAAAATAATTTAAGACGTTCAATTCAAATGTTTCAAATGATCCTACACTATGACATGTTACCCAATGTAAATATGCAACATGGCATTTTTTATGAATTTAATACAAAATATTAATATTAGGTTGGTACCTAGGTAGGTACATAAATAGGTGCTTACAAACCTAGGCTACATACTTACTTACTTATTTAGGTAAAAATGTAAGTAGGTAGGTCTTATTTTCCTAGGCTAAATACCTAATTGTATAAATGGGTACTTAGGTAGGTAGATACATAGGTTGACCTAGGTGGGTAGGTCAAATTAAGTACCTACCTAACTAGGTAGATAAGTAGGTTGAGGAGGTAAGTAATTTAAAATTGTGCATAATTTTTCTTTTGGTTTGGGTTATAGCCTTTGATAAGCTCGTCCCATGTGCACAAATTTTTTAATGTGAAATTGGATGACCACGCCCCTTGCTCATATAATGTTCAAAATAGGAATTAAAAATAAACAATATTGAATAAGGTTTAAAGTTACAACTTCCACACAAACTAAATCGCAACTCCAAAACTTTCCTTATGCCTTTTGTTTTTTGTTTTTAGATTTATAAACAATTCAATTACATGGTTCATTAAATAATTATATATTTATTTAATTATTAATGATTGAATTTAACATATAATTAAAGTATAAACTATACTACAAATATTAAATATTCATTATCAATTACTTAGATAAATAATAACTTCCTAAATTTTAACTAACTACTTATCTACTTACTCACAAATTGTCGATACATAATTCATGGATAAATAAATAGCTAAACTATTTTAAATATTTTATTAATTTTTTTAATCTGGTATAATTACATATGATATATTTCATTTTTTAAAAAATTCATTTATGTCATTTAAAATTATTTATTTAAATATATAATTCAAATTATAAATAATGAACTGACAACTATTATTAAAAAATAAATTCCTACACGATTTTTGAAAATTAATATTAAACTAGTTACATTAATTATTATATGATTAAATTTATTATTATAAAAAACTTTATCCTAAAAATGTAGTTCCATAATTTCAAAAAATAACTTAAATTAATTTATAATAATTCTTGCAATTACAATCATTAAAATAGTTATTTTAACTACATTATAAATTTTCCAAATTTTTAATTCAGTAATAAATTAAATATTGTAAATAATTATGTTAAATTAAGAAATAATTATGCATGTACTATAAGTAATGTTATATTAATTAGTTACAATTATTTTAAAGTAATGTAAAATTAATTACAATAACTCATTTCTTTTACTGTAAAAATATAAAATATATAATGTAAAAATCTATGTTAGAAAAATAATTATTTAATGTAACTTCTAATTAATATATATAATCATTTATGATTATTCATAAAAGAGATTAATTATGGATAACAGTAATAGAAAAAAACCTTAAAACTCAATCAATAATTTTCTCAACTGAAATATTAATTTTAGATTCCAAAAAAAAATTCAGAATTCAAATATCAATTTTTAGATCAAATAAGTCTTTTGAATTTAAACAACAAATCTTAGATTGAAATGTCAATTTTCAGATTCAAATAACTATATTCGAGATTGAAATGTCCACTTTTAGACCCAATTAATAATTTTCTGAATTGAAATATTAATTTTGAGAATCCAAAATAATAATTCGGAATTGCAATTTCAAGTTTCAAATCAAATAATGTTTAAAACTTAAATCTAAAAACTCAGAATTGAAATATTACTTTTTAGAAAGAAAAAAAATTAGAATTCAAATATCAATTTTTAGATCAAATAAGCTTTTTGAATTTAAATATATTTTCTTTCAAAATTCAAATAATGTTTTAAGGAAATGAAATAACAAATTTCAGATTCAAATATCAAAATTCAAATTGAAATAATTATTTAAAGAATTGAAATGGTAGTTTTCAAAATTGAAATATGTTTTTTAGGATCAATGTTTTAAGAAATTATATTAAAAAGTTAAGAATTGCAATATTAATTTTCAAATTCAAGTAATTAAATAAAAATTTCAATAACAGTTTTTACAATTTTAAAAAAAATTAGATTCAATTTTTTAAATTACAAAATGAAGTCAAATAACAATTTTCAAATTTGAACCATCAATTGGTTTAAATATTTTTTCATAACTCAAGTTATAATTTTAGACTCAAACATATATTTTTGAATAAAACTAACAATTTACAGAATTCATATTTAAAACTTCAAATTCAAATATTGATTTTTACATTCAAATAAAAATGTTTCAAAATTAGAATGACAATTTTCAGATTCAAATATAATTTTCAGAATTGAAATAAGAATTTTCAATACTAAAATATCAATTTTCAGATTTGAATAATAAATGTCAAGGTTGAAATATCAATTTTTTGATTCATTATATGAACAATACACATACATACACATAATCAATATACACACAAATATTTAATTATGATACATGTAACATATCATAAATATAATTTTAATACATACATAAAAGTACAACCCTTATGTCACCATATAATACCTTTAGGATGGTACTAATTTGGTGATTATTACGATGAATGGGACACATCAATATATTAATGGCTAAAAATAAACCTCAAAACCATCCAACCGATAGGATGAAGTTTTCAATAGTTATATCATAATTGTAATAATGACCAAAATAGTTGAAATTTGATCTTATAGTTGTAAATACTCCCAAACTTAGTTGCAAATGACTAAAAGTTGCATGTAGTCGCAAATGGAGTGGTTGCATTTTGGCTGATTTCTATTAGTGTATTATGATCATTTTAAAAATTAAATGTAGAATCTAGCAAAATTTGTACACTTTTAGGAAATTCATATTTATTCAAAAATAGTTAACACAAGTAATGTAATTTGTTGGGGGAATTGTAAATACTTTTAAAAACATGTTGCAAAAACATCATTCAAAAAATCGTTTTTATGAAAAAGGCAAAAAGTTTGAAAAGGCCCATTTATGGTTGTGTCCTTTATCACCATTGGCTTGTTTGATTATGATTGCACCCACATGTGGGTTAAATGAAAATTATCCACCCCATTGTATGGTAGTCATCTTATAACCAACTTGCTCATCTTTTAATCATTTTAAAGCACAAGGAAATGTTGTGTACATGTTCCATGTCAGTCAACAAGAGTCATTTTGTGGTTATGTGTTCAATGACAAGTTATCATTTTGTAGTCATCTATGACATTAAATGTTCTTTTGTATCATGTAATGATGTGTCGCACTCCCACAAAAAGTATTGCATTATACCACATAATACCTAGCCATAACTTTCCATTTTATCTATGGAATATTCTCCACATTATTCTCCACGATCATTTTATCATCATAAATGTAATGTAATTATTCTTTATATTTAAAGAAATATGATAGTTAGACTTCGACATCCTTCTATGCTTCATCATGGATGAAGTGTGGATGAAATACAAGGAATGAAATGACAACCTCCAATGTTCTACTACTATATTATCATCCATTAATCATAAATTTAACTTTTTTATGACTACAACATTTTCCATATAGGATTCAACATTATAATTTATGACCACAATCATTTAAAAAAGATTTAGGACTTTTATTCATTGATCTTTTGGTTGCAAAAAACAAGATTCCTTTTTATATAAAACCTTTTGAAACACATATGGAATCCTCTAAGCCTTTCAATGAAGGTTGCATAGAAGACCTATTCCTAGATTATAAAGATGCCTTCAAAGATTTTTCAACATAGCCATTTCCTTCTTTAGGCCCTACATGCATAGTTTAGAAATCTTCAGGGGTGATTTTACACCTTCTATTTACAACAATCAATTCTTCATTTAGTGTAACAACAACATTGACAAACCTCTCTGTAAATTCTAATTCCTAGTCCTATGCAAAATACCTTCATAACAAGTATTAAAATGATGTATAAATTATTAGTTTTCAAATCTATTAATAATATTTTCCTTATAGTCCTAATAGGTTCTTTACATGCAAATATTGTCTAGAACTTGTTATGCAAACCTTAATTCCTTTAGATGTATTACACTCAACCTTTACATGTTTTGCCACACACAATTCAATGTTTTCAAAAACATTAAAACTTGTAAAAAAAAGTGATACACAACCAAAACAAGGAGGAAAGGAAATGTTGCCCCACTTCCTTCCAATACCCCATTAGAACAACAAGAATTCAAAATTCAAAATAAATTACTTTATGTCTTAATCTAAACTAGTTATCAAACTACGTACATGTCTAGTATTAACATGCATAACTATCTAGTCCCATTTTGCCTACCTCTCAATCTTTATACTACCTGCATGTTCCCATAACATTCCACCCTTGTATTTTGGATTTTGTCTTCAAAATCCTTGTTATTTGCAAAAAAAAAAAAAACCATAGAAGCCTAAACATCTATCATGCTATAAAAAACTTGTGCAACATCCTTTAATAGATTAACTTCAACCTCATGTTCATCATCCACTATCATTCTAGGTTTTGGTTGCAAGTCAAGAATGTGTACTTCTATTTCACATGGAACAACGACCAATGGTGGTTGAGATGGAAAAAATATTAGTTTAGCCATTTGTTCCTATTCTAGCTCATGTGTAGATTGCTTTGATTCCTATAGGGTTTGTGATGGAATAATGAACTTTGTGGATTGAAATGGCATCTTCTGACCTTCCAAATCCTCTTCCTATTGAACTAATTTTATGTCAAGAAAAACACACCATCATTGATCCAATACTACTAGGACTTACTTAATTGTAAGGGTGACTTAGTGGTGACTTTAGACTCAATACTAGTGGAATGTATTGGAAGTCGAAAAAGGTAGTCTTATATGCCAAAATCTAATGCGAAATAGAACTACACATCAACTCATACTTGTTATTTAGCACTTGCTGCAAACCATTTTTAAACATATTTTGTACCTCTTCCCACCATTCTACTAACTCACATGTCTCAAAACCCAATGCTTCACAATGCATGTTAAACAAAAACATTTTCTACCTTGAAATCTTCATATACAACTTGTAGTATGCATAATACAAATTCAACTTGGTGATAACACCTATCAACTTGTTGATCTCCTTTTGAAAATTTAAGAACCACACATTGGTTGGCTACTTTGGCTTTTGCAATTTGTAATTCTTTTGCATGTGCCTATAAGTTGCATATGTTGTAGTCCCCCACGTTGTTGTTACATTGCCAACCTTCTTGTTGAATAGCCAAGTCATCCCAATGTTGTTTCATTTGCTAATACTCCTTATTCATGTTTTCATACTTTTGTTGTAAGTGAACTTTCTCATGTTTAACTTGTTTAAGATCCTACATGTGTTATTCATTATTGGTCCATTTTTTTTGAATTATAACATATCTTGATGAATATAAATCACATGTTATCCCAATTTTCTACGTTTTATGTTAGTTTTTATATTTGGTTTTTTGCTTGTTTAAAAGATTTTTAAACCTCCATCTTTTGTTATACCATTTGTTGGTTGACTATGTTCAACCCCGACATCTCCAACAATATAGCAAACATATTTTTGTTATACTTTACCACTTGCTGGAACATACCCACTATTTGCTTATGTGAATATTCCCCTCCTCTCATTAATACATCATCTGGAGTATGGAATTCGACTTTAACACCTTGTGAACTTATATAAAAAGACATATTGAATGAACAATATGCAAATTTATCTACTATGGAAATGCATGTAGTTGAACCTAATTTGTTCTTAACACCTAGATGCGCCATTTGTGGTTCAACCTAGTGTATTCGTTGAATTAATTTCGGCTTGAGTGCGGTTTGTCTCCCAATTGATCTTGGTTGTTATGGCACCTCCTGTGTCGCAACCCTAACTTGGCCAAGTGTGCGGGTGAAGCCCAACACTTGGAAAAGTTGGGGGATTTGGAGTCCTTCGGGACTCCCGAATGTTCAGAGCTCGACAACAAGGGGCAAAACACCTCGCATTGGGGTGTTCTTGGTGTCATTGGAAAGGTCTTGAAATGTAGATATCGAAAATGCCCTCGCATTGGCAATTCGGACATTTGCAGCCCAAGTTATGGGCAAAAGAAGGGCCGGGAGTCAAATTGGCAATTTGACTCCCGACCACTAAAAGTCGGGAATCGACTTGTTCCCGATGTCCGATTCGGGAGTGCGACATGGCGTTGGAAAGATCTCAACGAGGGCTACAACTTTGGTTCAGACCTCGTCGCGATTCAACTTTGCAATCGGAAGTTATCGCGGTTCAAAGTTTCGGGAGTCCCGCCGGGACAATTTCGGGACTCCATTTCGGGAGTCCCGGGAATTTGTGCCATTTGGATGTAGTCTCCACGGCGAGCTGCAGAGAATACTATAGGGAGTAAGGTGGTGGCTTACTCTCGAGTCCGGGCCGTGGTGAGTCTTGTGTGTCCAAGTGCCCGTGGCAAGTCCCAACACCCAAGGGTGTCCCGAATGCTAAACTAACCTCCTTTGGTTGGTTTTTGGATGCAGATTCAAGCTTGATCTTCTAGTCCCTCTTCCTAGTCTAATCCCGGGGCTTCCAACTCAACCCTCTACCCTTTTCTAGAGTTGGAAGTCGGGAGCGTGCCCTTTCGGTCCCAACTTTCCGCAACTTGACATTTGGTGAACCCTCAAGTGGGTTCACCCCGGGACCAAGGAGCATTGTTGGTGTACATTTTTTTGATATTGGAAATAATCAAAATTTTGATCCATTTTAGGTGTTAAGGACTAGTGATGTTTGAACTCTTGTGAATGTTGACTTTGACCCATTTGTGAAATTGGAATTCTATTCCACCATCAATTTATATGTATAATCAAATATTGTTTATGGCTCTTGTTGTCTTCACATTTTATTTTATTTTGAAGAAGGGGACCTTCATCTTCCTCTTTATATTATTACACCATTGATTGGGACCGAATGCAAATGTGTTTATGTTGCATTAATGTTGCTTCTTTAAATGATTGACTAACCACTCAAAGTGGTTGACGAGTATTACGCAAATGTTGTTGAATCTATTTTGCTACATGCATGCCTATTTAAACCATTGGATGTTGATGGGCGTACATGTTATGTTCCTTCCTCCTCCAAAAACTAGTCTTGCATGAAGATTTCAATTAGTGGAACAAAGTTACAAAAGTTTTTACTTTCCACCACTTTACTGGTTCCCTTGAATATTGTTTTATGAGTTACAAACCAACATTACAATTTTTTCTTCATAGGTTGAACATAATGTCAACTTAAGTAACT
The DNA here is from genome assembly GCA_963920785.1 of Sphagnum contortum. NCBI lineage: Eukaryota > Viridiplantae > Streptophyta > Sphagnopsida > Sphagnales > Sphagnaceae > Sphagnum > Sphagnum contortum. The sequence continues at coordinate 19,817,913 of OY987278.1, forward strand.
AAATTATCATCATTGGCAATTGTGAATGTTATGGCTTCAATTGTTAAAGTGGCTTATGCATTCGCCCTAATAAATGATCTATAACAACATTGTAAATTCACCACAACAAAAGGTGTCCCATGTACGCCAAGTGATTTCACTGGCTTTTAAACGAATTCACTGGTTGCAGTGAACGAGGACCAATGAAGAAGTAGTGAATTCACTAGTCTAGTGAACAGGGACTAATGAATTGCACCCACATTTTGTAGTACTGATTGGATTATGTAAAGATGCATCATCTTGGAAACACTCCATTATTCCTTCCCAACATGTGCACAAGGTGCACTCGTTATATTTTCCAATGCTTGTTCTACACGTTCCTTTGTGCAAATGGCCAATTTTGTGTCATGTATGTATTATAAAAATGCTTAATTTTTAAAACAATTCCAAGTGAAAATGTTTAACTTATAAAATAATCACTTCAATAAAAGACTCAAAGAAACATGATGATTGAATTTAAAAGAAATCAAAATACTACGTAATATGAAATCATTATGATTATAAGTCTCCATGTGTTTCCATTTATACATTTAGATCCTCCATATCTATGAATCCATTCGAATTAGGTAATTCATTTGTGATATCAAAATTAGATGCATAATGACACAAATAATCTAAAATATCCATGTCAAGATAGAAATTTGGAACCTTTATTTCTTCATTGGTGTCTTCAACAAGATCATTTGAATTTGCAAACAAAGATCCTTCAAAATTAATTCACATAGCTTCATTTTGAATTGCTAATCCCATGTTTTAAGAATTCCACATCACCCCCAATGAAATGCAATCATTTCCTCGTGAATACAAAGTTTGTCCCATGCCATAAATAATTCAACTGCATTTTCACATACTATCTACATACAATTGTCATCATTGTTGAGGTTGGTACACCAATAACCACCATTTGTTGAATTTGTTTTGCAGACCAATGCTTAAACAAGTCTACAAATGCACACACTTCAAAGGCCTTTGTAAAACAACATATGTAAGTTGGAACTTAATAGTACAGTTGGTTAGTACATACAAGAACAAGATTCAAAGATGCTCCTCTTTCATCCAAACGTTAAAATTCTACACTCATATGCAGACTCTAACAATCAATGATCCATATCATTTATTGCGAACTTGAAAGATTTAACTTTTGTATTTCATTATCAAGACATGGAGCAAGAATGAAATTCATAAACTCTTGAATATATTCAAGGTTTGACCAATGATTGTTGGTAATGGAAAAATACAAGCCATGATTCAAACCTATTTGAGCTCCATGAGTCTTGGGTAAAACTCTCTTAGTTGTCCCTTGAAAAATGAATTGGAATGGAAGAAATGCACGATTTGCAAATGAAGAAATACATGTAGTGATGGACCTTTCGTCATCACCGCTAAATGCACTGACATCCTTTGACCCTCTTTTCTCCCAAGTCCTTTCTCTATCCATTGGCATTAAGTGTATTCATGTTTGATCAATGTTAACAACAAGGCTAAGAGGCAAGTTGTAAACCCTAACCAAGTAAACAATTTGCAAGACCATCATATGGCCTTGTTTCTCTTGATCATTTGGAAGTTTACCTAAATGGTTGTTATAGGTTTGTGAAACCACCAATTAAGACGATACCACATAAATGTTCTTGTCCAATTCACTGACTCCTTGAGCTTATCTAGCATTTGAGGTGCTCTATTTGTAAGAAAACCAATGATGATTGGTTAAACAATTCATGCATGGAGTGAAACATATGCATCATGCATTTTCAAAAATAACTCTCAATCAATTCATTTGTTTCTTTTAGGAATACATGCCAACAATGTCATGTGTTGAACTTAAGGAACAAATGTTTGTTGCCTTGCCACACAAGCTTGAACATGAACTTGAACGTTTCCATTGTTGGTGAACCACTCGTTTAAGGTGCCCTTGTTTAAAGTGCCCTTTGAAAGTTTGTCGTACGGTCTTGTTGAACCTCTTTTGATGCAATATGTAATCCTTAAATATTTCAATGCTAAGGTATGGTTCTTGTGCTATTTCATGGCGGCTGTAATAGGGGACCATAATTTTAGCATGAACCAATTAATTTAAGGCCCCCTACCTTTATGTTTAGCACCAGAAGATATGGTCATGACCTTGTAAGAACTAAACAAGGTTGTGATCTCGTAGGAATAGTGTTAGAAAGTAAAGTCATCACCAAATCCTTTTTCCTTGTATGGTCTATCCATTAGCCATTCAACAACCTCAAGAACACACGTGTCCTTTTTTTAAAGCTTGGACCAATCAATCTATTGTCATAATATTTTCCACATTTGCTTGGTTTTCCTCCTCACCCACACAAATAAACATATTTGATGATAACAAAATTTGACTCATATTGCAAGTTGCATCATTATATATAATAGCAATTGGACCACAACATTATGCAATTAAAAAAAAGATTTGGAGAAGGTTGCAGTTAGGGGGGAAAAAAAATAAACCATGTTTTAGTAAGGGTCAAATGATCTTGAGAATTTATAAATTTATGAATATTAAAAATCTTGTAAAACAAATGGCTAATGCATTGTAATGATAAGCTACATTGCATCGAATATTTCACCATAAAAAACTAGCTTACATTTTGGTTTTGAAATAGATTGTTCGAACATGATGTTAAATTTCAAGATTTTGTAAATTGGGAAAGTTAAATTTATCCACAAAAGCAAGAAATGTTTTTCGAACTTTGGAAGAAGGGCATAAAAGATTTTGTTGGAAAGTGGGATTATGGTGTTTTGTTGGCAACTACTTGATCAGGGGCATTTGTTCTCTTAGTTTTTTTTAATGAAACTTTGACCTTCTAAATAGGTAAAAAGAACCTTGAAAAGAAAAAAAGATTCATGAGTTTTTCCTCTTTAATCTAATGGCTTTAAACTAGAAAAAAAAGGTACCTCGCCCTTGAACAAACTAGGAATTACCCACCATCATTTTGTCAAGTAGGGATCACATTGGTAAGATTCTTTTTGTGGAAAAAGTTTTGCAAATAGGTTGTTGGAATAGATATTATTCATAATCATGATTTGTATGTTCCTCATATGCTTGGTGGTAAGGTATTTGAGTATGGTACTTTCTAATATTTCTAATGAAGAAGTTTTGAGAAGAAGAATTGAAGCATTGAGATCAATAATGATAGTATACAAGTAATATGTAGAATGTTAACACGATACAAACTCCAAAAATGAAGACTTTTACTCATGATGGTGGTTGTGATACCAACATTCATCATAAAAGAAAATTAGGCAATGATGATGTTTAGTGCCTATTTCAAAAAATGTATTGAAAGCTCCTTGTAAGTTATGCACCTCCTCCACACAATCCATTCATGGTTTCTTTCTAAAGTCTACACTATGTTTTTCAGGGAGTACCCAAGACCCAAGAAACAAAGAATGTCGAATGAAAAAAAAAAAAGTCTTTGGGGGAGTTGAACCTTAGAAAAACTAGACCACCTACTAGAGTTGAATGTCCCACACTTATTTTATTATTAGGCAAACATGTGCCGAACTTGCCCTTGGGGTATGGTAGGCATGCTAAATTAATGACATTTTCCCAAACACATTCTTTCTTTTCATGCTCCCCTACACATGTATGCACTTGAAATCCATCATATATTTATGTGGTGTTGGTGTAACCAAAAATGTTTTTTTCCTCTAAAAGAATAGATTTTTACATCCTTTCCTTCTATCCGTTAGTAGCATGTAAACTTGAACGTAGATGTTGTTTTATGGTACCTAGTTTGTTTGCACGATGCAAAAATGTGTAACTTGAAGTTTTGGCATTAATGTTGTTGGTGTTGGAGCCTCTGCAAGTGGTGTCGTTGGTTCTTCCTCCTTTTATTTTTTAGGTTTTTCTTCTTTTGAATCTATGAACACCATTATCTTCCTCTATGTGGACATTATTGTCATTTGTGAAAATTCTTCAACATACATTCAAATTCCTATTCATTTGTTGTTGCAAACCTATGTTGTTATGTGATCTTCTCTAGATCACGTTCGTCTTCATGTTCGTCATGAACTAGGAATGTTGATGGTATATGTCTCCTTAGAGATGGTACTCTCAAAGGCACAATGTTGAACAACAATTATTTGTCATCACTTATCTTTTCTCGTTTTTTTTTTCCCACAATGTGTTTCCTCCCAATTTTTCTTTCTATTGCAATTCATGTTAACTTTTCCAAAGAACTTCTAGTGTTCATTTTGTAGGTTATTTGTAGTGAACACACTAAAAAACTATGCACATCTATTATCGTCTATAAATAAAACCCAATGCATTCATCAATTAAAACATTTTGTTTGAAATGATAATTGTTATTTTTGGTAACCTCTTTTATTGGTAGCACAATACTAGCTCCCATGTGGGTTACCAACATATAAATGCATAAATGATTGTTAACCTAGCTTGTTGATGACTCATGTATACTTGGATGCTTCTTGAACGTCTCATCTTACACCTCATCATTAACAAACACATGTGTATTAAATTGTTATTTGATCTCATCCCTTCAATAAACAAATTGACATCCAAGTCACTTCCTATTTTTAATATTTGTACAACATGTCAAGTTAATGGTGCTTGTATTATTGGTTGAATTATTGATGTCTTGGACCTTTCACAATTCAATATTATCACCCACTATCACGAACATGAAAATTATGAACACAAATGGCGAAAGGATAGGCTTCAGTCTAAGTCCAAAACACAAAACAAACAAATCAAAATAAAAACACAAAGGCTAAAACCAAAAACATGAAGTATACAAAACCAAGGTACAAACAAATTTCTATTACAATGAAGCAAGAAAACGTAGACACAAAAAAATAACAAGGTTATGATGTAACATTGTACTTCAAATTAATGTTGAATAAATTGAAGGTGATGGGGTCCTACTTCTATTTATACCCATGTATAACTATGGAATTGGTTACTAAGGAGGATAGTGTTAACCTAGGGTTAATTTTGCCTTATCCTAGGTGTTAGTCTAATTAAAGAGGAAAATTGGTAATTTTTTTTATTAGTACTAATTTTTATTACTATTTCCCTTGGGACATTACACCAACTAGTTAGCTAGGATTTAAGTTGGTAGGTGGAACAACAATAATCAACACCTTCTTGAAGGTGGGGGTTATCTATCTAAAAGGTAGGAGTAATTTTAGGAAGTAGCTACCCCAACTAGATTAGTGTTGGGTGACCTTTGAAGCATTACCAGTTAGTGATCAAATGACCTTTGGGGGAGGGGAACAAGGTGGTTTGGGCTCTTTTCTTTTCCTTCTTTCTTTCTATGACTTTCCTTGTTTATGTTTTTCTTTTTTTTTTCATCCCCCCCCCTTTTTTTTTGGATTATATGTGCTATTTGGTGGACTACTTTCAATTTCTCAAGGTGGAAAATTGTTTAGTTTGCCCACCTTTTTCTTCTTTGGATCCTTATTTTCCTCTTCCTCCCCTACTTAGTCCATTTAAAAAAAAAAAAAAAAAACTAATTATACTCCCATGTGTTGATGGAGAAAAGGGGGGAGAATATGGCAATTTGTTCTTTCACTATGGTAATGAAAGAGGTGCATATCTTTTGGAACTTTCTAGTATAATTTGTTTTATGTTTTTTAACTCTGCTAATATGTTAGGTGTAGGGGGATAAAAAGTAGGTGCAAATGGTAGGGAAGGTCTAACTGGGGGGGTATAATAATACTAAGGTATTGGGTTACGAACCCTCTCGGAAGTAAGGTGCCTTCTAATGCCCTATGGTAATAATTATGATACAAAGCATAATTACCATAATGTCACTACCATGCCTTCTAATTTTTTGGTGTTATCACCTTGTTTTCCTGACTATTATGTTATATTTTTCTATATATCTATAGGGGGTACGACTAATGGTGATAAGATAATGTATTATATAATGGACGAATATATTTCCTTAGTAAGATAAGTAAGAAGGGTAATTAGGTGTTTAAAAGTTAATGAACCTACCATCCCTAGTACTATCATCATTCTAGAAGTAATTACCATCGCATGATAAAAGATTTATTTACAAATAGCGAAGTAAAATTAAATAAAATAATAATAATAAATATTGTCTAAAGGTAGTTTTACATTCAAACATAAAAATTATTTAAAAAACCTTTAAATATTTTAGGTGATTGGAAGGTAGTGCCTTCCAATATTGAAAAAAAATAGTCTTAAATTATAATGCAACAACTCCTTCATGCTACCTTATTCCATATGTATGTTACCTTCCAAAAACTACCTTTTGTTGTAGCTATTGTCATATTTTAGAAACTCTAGAAAACCATTATAAGTGAAACCATGAAAAAGGTAATACTACAAAAAGAAATAACTACAATATTTTATGGAAAGTATAGACTAGGTAAAGTCCACGTGTCATGTCTATAGTCATATTTCCATCATGTTTAATCACACATGTAATCATGCATTCAACATGACCATAATAATAAAAGTCATGGAATGATATTTACAACTATGGTCACATCTACAACTAAATCATAAAAATGTCAAAGTTTGATTCAACTATATAATCATGTGTAGTTGTAAATGGCATTTCACTTAATGTACCTTCCCATCAACACTCAATGTACCATATACTTTACCCAAAATAATTTTGTGGCCGATGATGCAAGCAATAACTCATTTCACAATCTTTCTTATGTTCTTTATTAGTTTCTAGGTCAACTTTTACATGGGTAAGATAAAAAACAACATAATTAGCATTGATTTGAAGGTTTTGCCTTCAAATAACATTGTATATATAAGAACAAATTAAAAGGGACATGATCCACAAAAAATATGTGCTTGAAATCCTCGGGGAAAACTAATGGTGGCATGGTTGAAAACTTATGGACCCAAACATAGGTGACAAACATGATGCGCAAGATTGTAATCAACAAGGAAAATGCACAACAAGATAATCACAATGTAAGAACCCAATGCATAAATAAAAAATCATTAGGGTTCTTAAAGATGCAAGGACAAAAAATGCGAAAACAAGATGAATGCTTAAATGTAAGGATAGAAAATGTGCGCATATGAAACACAATAATGATTGCCCTAACAAAAAAATGGCATGATTCACTAGGATCAAATTTCAATTAATTTTGAATGAAATAAGGCCCAATTTACACTACAAATGGTTACTACAAAATGTAGTCATTTTGGACATTATTAGTGAAGGGTGACCATTTGGGAGGAAATATTGAAAATTTTCATTGAACAAGTAAAATAGTCTAGGCATAGTTTTCAAATAAAACATTGAATGTTTTGTTCCTAAACATGCAATTTTATATGTACATATTTTTTCTACCCCTAAATATGAATTGTTTTAGGTGCAACCTTTTCAATACCCCCAATAATTTGAAATCCAAGCAAGGCCAACTATGGTCTTTTAAAGTTGAACATTTATAGAATCCAAAGTTCCGTTTTTCCAATACAACCTTCCTTTTAAATTCTTGTAGGCCAACCTTTTGTCACTGATAAAAAAATGTCACTCATAAAAAAATGACAAAATTTATTCAATCCACTTCAATTAACCGCATCATCTCCAGGAATTAATCTCATTTTTTCAATTAGTGACATCTCCACTTTATCCATGTATCACAAGGAGCCATAGGCACACATGCCTAATCAATCATTTTGATGTTGTGGCGGTCTTCCAACATCATCACAATCACATTGGCTTGTAAACCAAAGTCAAATTTTCACCATTTTGTGTGCCCATTTCACAAATAAATTTTCATTTGATGGGTTTGAAAAGCTTGCCCAATTTTTATTTTACCTTCAACAATTATTTTACAATGATGTTTCATGGGATGAAGGATACAATAACAAATTTTGTACTCTAATGGTTCCTCCAACACCATTTCCAAGTTATGTTTCGTTAAGAATTGATATCATGGTTATGTATAAATAAATGGATTATAGGTGGATTATTCAAATTAGAAATTCTACATTATCAATCAACACGATATGTAATCTATCTAAATTCAATAGTTGCAAATAGAGATATTGATAAATGATTTTTATAAAAAAATTGTGAGTACAATTTTGGGCCTTCGTATATGTGCGTGTGAATTCGAATTCACTTTAGTTTTTTATACCACCACCTAAAAGGTCATGATTCTTTTGTAGAAACTCTTTGAACCTTTCATTATATTTCCATGGTTTTGGTGTAACAAAACATTTCGAACTTATGTTTAATGATCTTTTGGAAACATCGTTGTTATCTAATGTGATTAGCATATGCATTTCTACATTATGCATTGTTACATTCCATTTCTTCATGATTGGAGGGCTTACCAAAGGTATGATGTGTATCTTGGTCCTACAAGGGGGGTTCCACCATCTAAGCCCCCAATAGTTGAAATGTGCACAACAAATTTCACCCTTGAAAGGCAATTGGGTAGTTTTCAATTTCAATATTGCATTGCCACAACCTTTTGTATTCACCCTTTTCCCTACATCCAACCACCATAGCTTTAGGCTCCTTGCTTGATTAAAGTTGGCCAAGAAATTGGATTTTCCTTGTCATTAATTAGTTGTATGAAATAATTAGGGTCCTTAAACATTAGGACTCCATGATGTTTTTGAATTTGAACTTTTTCTTAAGCAATATTGTGACTTACAATACCACAAATTGTTCCCAAAGATAAACTTTGGATGCCTTTCATTTTTACACATTTTTTTGTAATAAGCCTTAGTGAAACACACCCCCTATTAATAATAGTGCTACAAATGTAAAATTCAAAAAATGACAAAGAGGAGATGTTGTGCAACATGTTTATTTAATGCACAACACATGGTTAAGTTGAACTATTCAAGTGCCATAATAATGGTTAAGTCTAAACTTTAGGATTGAATGACCAAATCAAAAGTTGAATGAGAAGCATTAGAAATCTTTGTTAATCGTGTAGATCACATCTGATCTCTAATTCCAAAACCAAATCTCACAAATGATTTGGGCTCCAACTTGTATTATGAATTGTGCAACAAGACAAGTCTTACAAGCAATGAACATCATGATTCATAAACAACTTGCAAGTTGCAAGATTCAAATGATAATTAATGTTCAATAGAAAAATGCTCAATGTTCATAAATTAAACACTAGACCCCATTACCCCATTCTGCCACAGCCTTGGGACTTTGGAGAAGGAGGGAAACTTGCAAGTTGGAGCTCGCTTTCATGAAAGCAAAAGTTTTTGGTGATAGCTTTTTGAAGTACATAGATAAAAGCAACAAAGAGTGCAATGGAGATTAGTGAAACATCAACAACCTCCTCATAGTCAAGATTAGAATCTAGTTAAAGCGATAGTGAAGATCAATCAAAGAGGCAAACCCTAAACCTAGGGTGGAATAATTTAGCACATTGATATGGAAAATAGGTTCCATGCAATGGTGACAAATATTGGCTTTGGATGGCTCCTTTGCAAACCCCTAATTGAAGAAAATCATAATTGAGCAAATTATTACAAAAATTTAGTTCTTTCTCAAGTTTAGAAATAGCAACCTGATTAGTAAAAGAATTCGTGTTGAAAAAAAAAACATTCGCTGAAATCTATTATGATGATAATTGAATTCTTTATTGATTTTAAATTTATGACATTGAATTAATGTGTATTTGGAAAATTGGGTTGAAAGTCTTCAGGGCAAAAAAAGAAGAAGCATGTATTGGTTAAACAAATTCTTCATAAATCAAATAGTTATTGAATGGGAGTGGTTTAATACTACACCTAGTTTTATGTTCAAGATTATATTTGTGTTTTATGTAATTTCTTCATTTACAAGAGAATAGACATGAAAAAAAAAATTTAAATATAAAACGTTGAAGAATAAAAATATTATTAGGAAACCACATCATAGGTAGCTCGTAGTTTGTTGAAAATAATAGAAATGTGTAAGGTAGGTAATGTGTTTGGAGTGGGGCATTCCTGAAATAAGCAAAATAAGAATGTCCCTCACTTCTTCAAGAGTGTTAATCAACATAGGGCACCCCCTAACATAATTTTTTGACTTCATTTTTTTCCCATGATACCTAGCCAAGTGTCACAAGGAGAAATAATAATAATAAAAGATAGGACATTTTGGAAAATGAAATGCCCACGTGAGTGAGCATTTTGTTTTTAAAAATGCCTCACCTGTTATGGAGAAAAAAATCCATTGGATAAGACATCCTACAAATGCTCTAAGAAATTTCGATTGGTGTTTTTGTGTTCAAAAATATCTGTGTTCCAAAATAAAAAGTTTTGGTGTTTGACTCCAAAGACAATTTAACAATAACTGTGCTTTTGCAAAACTTTAATTTTTTACCTGCTTTTGCTTTTTGTGTTGCTAATGATCTATCTCAAAAATCCTTCCAAAAAGAAACAAAAAGTTTAATGTTTTCAAATCAAAGTTGACAAACACACTAGGTAACGAAATCGTGCATTCATGAGATTTCCCATTCTTTTACCTTAAAAGGTGTTCAATAATCGCAACCCATGATTTCATATTCCTTGGCAAGGCAATGATATCCTCAATCAAGTCCTATGCCATGCTTCTGTGGTGAGCTTGGCTGCCTGTTGTGGGTGTGTGTGGCTTTCTTTCCTTTGCAATGAATTTCCATTTGTTAAAGAATGAATAAACATTCGAAGATCATGAGGTCTAGGAGGGGGAGGGTCATAGGTAGGTGTAAGCCCTCTTAGTGTGTATGCACAATTTCTCTCCTCTTGTATAGACGGGAGATTCACACACATAAGGTGCCCTCCAAATCTCGTAGGAAATTTTTCTCTCTTTTTGTTTTCGACATATGTAGGACCACCATATACAGTGGGTTTTATACAGTTGTGACATTCAGTTCACCCCTTATCACTAGTCCCAATAAAAGATATTACAAAAAAGTATTCTTCAACTTCAAATTGCTCGTGAGATTCCATGTTGAATTAAATAACTTGTACATACAACAACACCAAAGCCTATATTTGTAAATCCAATTGTGTAGAAACATTAAAAATATGAACAAAAACATGAAAGTACACTACAATTGCATACATATCAAAATTCATTTATTCATAACATGGAAAAATATGAACATAAATCATTAACATAAGGGGTGAACATGCTTGGTTGCAGAGTCAAACCTCAAACCCATGTGAATTGAGTTAAAATTTAATAAATTTGGGTTACACGTACTTATGATTTATACCAATTTGAGGGTGATGTCATAGAACCATCCATTAAACCTTTTGGCAAGGCCCACCATGATATAAGGACCTTTCTTGAGCAAATTCCAAAATATTCATTATGGATGAAAATAAACATGCTTTTAAAGAGCATCAACATCCATGATCAACAAGTTAAATTATATAAAATATTTTCTGAATTGGCTAGAATTCTAATACAGTTATTTTTTACACACTATTGTGAACTACTATTGGTTACTAAACCCTTAAACCCTAAACCATAAACCCTTAAAAAAACAAATCAACAAACGACAGTCCAATTATGGTTTTTTGGCAAATTATTACCACTTGGTGACAATTTTTTTTTGCCATTTGGCAAATTATCAAAGATACAAAGGATTCATACAAAGGAATTTTGTGAAACAAAAACACTAAAGTTATCAGATTTCAAGGCAAAAAAATTTCTGAAATTGTCATATTTATACAGTAGGTTTCAGCAGGTTGCAAAAATATAGCACACACATAGGTAAGAAGCAGCCTTCATTGTTGACATGTATGTTCTCAAATGTGGTATCATATAGCTTGATGTTTGGAGAGTGTTCAATGAGATGAGCACACAACACTACAAATATGATCTATTTTTGTTGGAATGCCGTGGTATTTGCACAAGTAAATTGGCGAGACAAGGCATTGGAACTATCTCAAGAAGGTCATGTGCAGCGGCCAGATACTGTCACTTTCTTGAACTTCCAGAATGCTTTGTGTGCCAACATACATATCAAGGTGTGAGGCATGTTATCCCTGAACAGATGATTCAAAAATGGTCACAAGTGTGATGGATTTGTGGGCAACTGTAGCCTTCTTGACATGTATCCCGAATGTGCAGGAATACATAATGCTTGGGGAGTGTTCTATAAAATGGCCCTTACTCAATGTTATCTCTTGGACTACTATGATGTTGGGACATGTGAAAAATTTGTCCAACAACAGAAGGAATTGGAACTGTTTTGACGAATGCAAGTGGAATATAGGTGTGCGGCTAGACCCCATCACTAAAGATGTCCGTGCCACTGTACTACTAGCATGCCAACAGTCCAAGTGTCCTCATGAGCATAACCATTCAAGGTGGTTTAAGCATCTGACATCTTTGTGGGCAGTAGTCTTGTTGATATGTAATTGCCAATTGGAGAAGGATGCTTTGAGAGTGTTTGACAAGATGCCACCCAAGTCATGCATTGTCAATCTGTTGGAATTATGCCATGTTTCCTGCACGCTGGGGGGGGGGCATGTGAAAGGTGTCAAGATAGATAGATGGACATTGGATTTCTTGTCAGCTTGTAGCCAGCCATGTGGGCTTAGTGGAAGAAGTCCTGAGTTACTTTGATTCCTGTCTTTGTGTTTACACCATTTCTGCAAGAGTGGAGCAGCACTAGATGCTTCTTTCTTGCATGGTTGATCTTCTCCTCAGCTGCATTAGCCAGAGGATTTCCGTCAATACCATCTCATGTGAAGCAAGAGTGCTATTGTGTGGATGATGATGGGCTTGCCTGGTGGTGCTTGCAGAATTCATGGTGATGTGGAAATGGGTGAGTGTGCTGGGTGAAAACAAGTTATCAAGGTGGATCCTATAAATTCAGCTGGTTATATATTTGCTGCAAAAATCTATGCTGGCAAGTGCAATACTAGGATTTCAGTGAAAATATGCAACAGCAGAGAAAGAAAAAAGTGTCTGGAGAAACAGCTAGGTTGCACACTTGCTGAATTGAACAAGGATCAGTTCCAAACCTTTTGTACTAGGTGATCAAACCACCATCATCCTCAAAATGTTGAAACTGGGCCATACTTAAAGAGATTGTTGCCAGGGGCAAATGACAGATGTTGGGTATGTGCAGGATACAAAGATTTTTGACATGCATAATGTTGTAAGTAGATGAATTCATGAAGAAAATTTGATTCATTTGTGTCATCATAGCAAGAAACCACAACAATAGCCAATGCATTGGGTGTTCTCTCATCACAACACATTTTCCTGGTGCCCCACTGTGCATCATCAAGAATCTGCAGATTTGTTGCATTTTGCCACACAGTTTCACAAAGTGATTTGCAAGGAATTATAGTTGGTAGAGCAATCACAGCAATGAGGGAAGCAATTTATCATTTCCATCACTTTGAGAATTCTATGAGTTTTCACTACTTATACACCGTGTAGTTCCCAACCTTGTTAGTTCATTTGCTTCCCTAATGCCAGGATGTAAACATTGCCCACCTAAGCTTTGAACCTCAATAGGCCTTCTTCATGTTTTGCAAGTTATTAACTTCCAACTTGCAATGTTTGCTCTTTTGGCACATTTTCACCACTTTGTGATAAAAACAAATCCAGTGCGACCACACTTGGGATTTTTGTAAAAAAATGCACCAAAGTTGCAAAGATTGCAAGGATTTGTTTTGTGTTGAAATCGCCATGTTTAGACAATAGGTTCCAACAGTTGCCATAATATATAGCATGATTCTTTCTAAATTTTACTTTCCTCTTTGACCTATAGCCAAATTTGGCTATTCTCTCTTATTGATGATAGCCAGTGTGGGGCTACATAACAAAATTGAACAAAAAAACCCTCCTTCCAAGTAGGTATTTGAATATGGAGATTTGGTTGTGGGATGGTTTGTGGCACCAAAGGGGCTTGAACATAACATAACATACAAGTGCTTGTTTTTTTTTTTTTTCAAATTTCTAATGTTGTGTCATATTTACGCATCCCTAAAGGAGGGATTTAGCATTAAATGGTGACATCTTTATATTGTCTGTCTGAAAATTCAAAATGCTAGTACAAAAAAATGAGCCCCCTCTAAAATCTAAGTAAAAATATGGTGTACAAAAATTCCAAATTTTTTGGTCCTGAAATTTGATGATTCCGCCTCCAAAAGGAATATGCCACAGAAAAAAAAAGGCTGGTTAGGATATAGTTCTTCTAGCCTACAAGAAGCACACATAAAATGATTTGCCATAAGCATGTAATGTTTTTAATGGCAATGCATGAGAAAGATAAAAATTAACTTAACGAAAAAGGACATACATTTTTCTCTTTTTTCATGACCAATAATTATAATTAAAAGTCATATAAGACCTATTTAAAGCAATTTTTTTATTTAAGAATCTTTTTACATAGCGGCAATGATCCATAGGAAGATGGAAAAACGCTGGCAATCATCTTTGCAAAGATTTAGCCAAATCTAGCTATAAACCAAATATGAAATAGAATCTTTAATCCACCTTGTATTTTTATGGCTACACACTAAGAACCAAAATTTAAAAATCTGGATTTCCCCCCCCCCCTCACTTTTGATGATTGAAACCTTCCAAAATCATTTCATTTTAGAATTTTATATTTCTCTTTTTGGCAAGATTTTCCCAATAAAAAAAAGGCTGATTTAAAGTGAAGTTTACTTTGTTTGTAATATTGATTTATGGAAGCACCAACTTATGTGTTTGAGGAAAATGTTGGTTTGGATGTTACCATGTGAAGAGGTTTCTTAATAATGCATTGTTCTATGAAGATTGTTGTGACTTGCCCCAAAACCTTGCCAAATGGTAGCGAAGATAGTTTTCAACACAATGCCTCACAAAAGACACTTTGATTTTGGGTTTACTCCTAACTCTGCATGTTGTGACACGAGGGTTGCATGAGAGCTTTGGGATAAGATTAGGATGAGGTACTTCACCTTCATCTCTTGATCAACATCAATCTATCAAAGGTTTTGACAACTTAGGAAATGACTTTATTTTGGGCACACAAACCCATCTTGTTGTAGTCTTTTTCAAAATCTCTCCAATGATTTAAGGATTAGTTAATTCCAACAAGGTTTGCTCCCCATATCCAACCTCAAAAATTAAAAATTTGTGATAATCCTAACTTCCAATGGGGGAATGAAGTTAGGAATGTCGAGGGTTTCTCCTTTAGACTCTCACACATATTCCTAACTCATCTTAGGAATGTGGTTGAACCATGTTGCCTTGGCATCATGCACAACTTGTTTTTCTTGTCTTGTCTTAACATTGGTTGCAAACTAAAGGTGACATTTTTACTCATACATTGTTTTGTGAAGCATGTTTTGGAAAACACTATGGTGGCATTTTGAATCATTCATAGTTTTGGAGAACACTATAATATATGTGGTTTCAAATTCTTTTTTCTACCAAGCTACCAAGGAAATTGAAAAAAATATATGAAAAGTTTTTTAATAGGATGTTGAATGATAAGAACTATGTTTTACTTTTATTTTTCACTAACTTCAATCTTAATTTTTAAAAATCAAGAATGTGAGTATGTGACGCCCTCTCCAATCGCTTCATAAATTTTCACAAGGTTTCCACATGATTAACACTAATATTTCTTCGTTTACCAAACTATGTAAGATCTAAGGTTGACATTATTAAGATGTCTACCTAATCAAGTTAGATTTCTTTCATAAAAAATCAACTTCCATGCAAGCATTTTGCATATGAAAATATCTCTTTTTAAATATCCCAAACATCTTATACGTCTTTTTTTGCTTTCATACTTTACTTATTGGAATCATTGAACAATGCAATTCCAAGAAAATTGCTTTGAGTTATGTTTTTTAAAAAACTTTAAATGCTAAAAATGGCATTTTATTTAAAGACATAAATTGTTATTTTACATTCTTACAATGAAAAGTACCTAAAATTAAAGATATTTGGTACACTTTGAGTTAATAGAACTTTTTTTAATGGCATATGTTTTGCCTCCATATGTGGAGATTCTAATATGTAGGCATTTATTCAAGTGGCAGTAGTGCATTAGGTAGACAAGCTCTAGGTTCAAGAAGTCATCCTTTTTGATGCCTTAATATATGTGGAATTGATTGCAAACATATGGAAAAAATTTCATATATATATATTTTCATATTTTCACATTTCAATTGTCACATGTGAAAATTGAATGTTTTTGTCTTCCCAAGCAACAAAAGATCACGTTGAATAAAATTAATCCATTTTAAATATTGTAAATTAATATGATTTCACATGAATTTCTTGGTATAATTGATACACAAATGTTTCATAAATATTTTCAATAGGTGAAGATTGAATTTTATGTTTCAAGTTAATAGAAGTGGAAATGATTTCATGGAAAATTCAAATTTTATATGTTTTTTTTTTATATTTTAAGATTCAAAAAACAAATAAAAATCATAGTATAATGTTATAACCTTACATCAATCAATCATCATTGGTAATGTAAAGAAGCATGAAACCCGTGTTTGGTTAACCATTAAAAATCAAATTACCTTTTCTTGAGTTTCAAGCATTGTATTCCACATTCAACTATATAACAATTTGGGTTTTGTGTTGTTCCACATTACTAGTGACAAATTGACATAAGATCATATTAATATATTTTCATTTGCTCCTTGAATCCTATGATATCAAAACAAAATTCCATGATCATATAAATTTTTCATGAAATCATTTTCACTTCCATTAATATAGATTTCAAATTCCAAATTAATTACCAATTTTCCTCTTTACAATTTGTGAGGTGGGTATTTGTATGGTGGGTGTCAAACTTACAATTTTAAAATCATGAAGTTGGTTAATATCAAAAATAATAATATGGTATTTATGATGTTAAAAATCATGTTGAACATCACAATTTGTGTTTACCCATCATGATGTTATGAATAATTTCCAATTATTTCAATGACAATTATTTTCTTGTTCTTCGATAATGTCATGATAATTTTATGTTTACAATGTTCATACATCATGATTTTGTGTTGTTACAATTTTGCACATGTTTATAACCATGTCATGACAAGTTTTGTGCTTGTGTTTATTCATAGTGTTTTAACAATTTGTGAAATTATGGGATCAAATTTGTCATGCAAATGTGTGTGTGTGTGTGTGTGTGTGTGTACCCCATCATGTTTTGACAAATTGTGAAGTTATCTCATCAAATATGTCATGACAATTTTGTGTGTATATATTCATTCATCACATTTTGACAATAATTTTATGAGATTATACAATCAAAACTTTCATTATAATTTTTTGTGTAAATTGTGCATTGTTTGATATCCATGTTACATTCCACAATCTATGTTTTTGTGTTATTTGATATTGATGTTGTAAGACAATTTTGTGTTTATTTTTTGTGTTAAATATTTATATTGCATGGAAATTTTGTGTTGGAGGACAAACAATTCTTTTTTGCATGTGATGATGATATGAATGGTTTCAATACACAATGATCTCTTGAATTTTTCATTCCAAAAGACAATTTATGATAACCTAAAATTGTTCCCCCTAAACTAGCTCCAATGACCGTTGTTGCTAGAATTATATATTTATAATAGAATTTGAACACACTTGTTCATATTAAAATGCATGCCATTTCATCTACATGCCATCATCACTCATGATATTCCACCTTCAAGAATTTGACAATCAACAAAATATAGATGATCTAATTCTAAGTTGGGGAGCTCAGTGGGGTATTGGAGGAGGATGTGTAATTGATCTAAAAATTTGCATGTGAATAGAAGAAAAAAGGGTAAAAGTATAATGCGTTGGACAAAAATGGACATTATAATCATTATATTTTGCAATTGATGACATCAAAAGTTACTGAATAATTGTATTGAATTTTTTATGGTTTGGATTCAAATATGTGTGTAATGTATATGTGCAATGTAATGCATAATTTGTTTTTGCAATTAGAAATAGTTACAATGTATCTTTAGACTCTTAAATTTGTAAATATGTTTTGTTACATATTGCAAATATGATTGTGGACTTTGTTTCTCATGATAAAATAAAAAAATATCAATCACATGAATTGATCAAACATATTATAGATGAACATCAAATTTTATTTTATTCTACTTGAATGTTCTAAAATGAAGTATCTTAAAAAGTCTATAGTGCACATAAAATTGAAGAATTAGAAAAAAATTATTTAGAAACAATATGTTTCTATTATCAATATGAGGAATGGTGTGAAGTTAATGTTATGATTTAATAAGGCTTAAGGTGTTATAAAAATATAACAACTTTCCTATTTAGACATAACTATGATTGAAAAAAAATATTAAAAACAAGAAGTGAAGAAAAAATCCATATTAATATTAATCATTATAGTAAACATATGTTAAAAAAAAGAAACCTCTAAATCAAAGTGACTAAATCATTTAAAGAAAACTATGGACTTTCAAATATGAGTGTAACACTAGGGCTTGAAATCATGGGAGGCCTAACAAGCATCACATCTTGTATTGTGATTTGTATTTTAAATTTTGTAATGAAACAATCTTAAGCTACAATCAAGTCTAGTGCTAACTTCTATGGTGCTAAGTAAGCTAACATTTAAATAACATCATATTAGAAAAAATGACCCTTGTTAATTAACATTGATTTACAAATCAATTAATTTTTTTTTACTCATTTGCACCTAGCAAAACCATGGGAAAACACATTATTAACTTAACACTGACTTAAAAACCCCCTTTATGGGCTATTACCAAACATTGTCTGTTTATTTCAAGATCTATGTTTTCAAAAAAATTAATATTGAGTTAACATTCACTTAACACCCACTTAACATTATGTGTCATCTAAGATTTCATGTTAGCTAATATTCTTGATCTGAATGCAAAAAAAGAATTGCCTCCCTTAACATCAACTTAACATTAGCTATGAATCTCTATTAAATTGGAGAATTCCCAACCTATTTCAAGCATGAAGTCTATCTCCCAAATGGAGATTGCACTTAAAGTCCATAGAAGAATTGTGGGCAAACCTTCTTTGTCCTTGTTGGTTTTCAATTGTTGGTTTTGAAAATGATAAATATGCTTCAAATATGCCAGTTTTTATAACTTAACTTTTGCATATAATCCTCCAACTTTTGGGTGTGATTCAACTAGTGTTTCTACTCCACTTTTGTGATGTAGTCAAAATGCACTTTGGTAAAAAAAGGTTTGAACATCCTTCTTTCATTATTTTGGCTATCTACTAGAACCTCACATAGAAATTTGGCGTTTTTAAATTCATAATTTCCAAAATCTGGCAAATGAAAACCAGAAAACCACTTTTACATATTTTATATCTTAAAATTTGCCAACATAAAAATGTTTGACTCAACTTGAATTTGGTAGTTGGGAGCATATCCAGAAACTAAGTACATGGAATAGTGATATTTGCTGCAGGTTTAGGGTTTAGGTAGGGTTTAGGGTTTAGGGGCAACAAAGAGGTAGAGGCCCTTTGGGTTGGATCTAGTGTACCCACCTTAGTTTAAGGGCAACAAAATTCTGACCTCCAAAATATCCATCGCATCACCTGCATGTTAATTAATTCATCATTATGAATAACATTACTTTCCAAAATTTTCACTAATAGTGAGGTTATAAGTTTAGAATAATTGGGCAAGACTTTTAATCAAGGTTTATTTTGAAACTATTGTGAATGAGCTTGGAAAACAACACATGCAACAAAATAACTTGGAGTTACTATCTAATTGAGTTTGTGCGTACTTAAAATACAAAACAATGAGAATGATAATATAAAGCTTCTAACCACTTGGAATGGCAAAGCAAAATTCATGCTTGTGAATCCAAAAACAAGATCTATCCAAATCTTGTCTCAACTTTCAACCAAACTTTGATGTCCAAATCTTTTTCCAAGTGAGAATGGGTTTGCTTTCCATATATGGTGGTAAAAGCTTGAATAGGTTCTTGAATGAATCATTAAGTAATTGACAAGTTTTTCAAAGCTGTAAGACAGATACAGCTTGCTTTCCTCGTCATGATTCTTATGGAATGATGCACTTAGTCACGGAGTTTCAAACTTCAAAACACTCACTCCATTCTCAAACAAAGATCAAGAAGACACCATAAAAGGCGACACAAAATCCCTTTTTTGCATGTCAATCAAGCGCCCACCCGCATACTTCAAAAATCTGGCCAAGAGCTTTACGTCACATGCAAACTATTAATGTAAAAGCTGATCATCCAATTGTCAGGACAGGTTGCCAAAAAACCTTCTCTTTCCCTCCTCCCTGCCCTTCTCCATTTTCCCCAATTTAATTCAAATGAAAATTCCAAAGGGCTTTCCTTCTTCCATCCATCATTTTCCCCACTTTAATTCAAATCAAAATTCCAAAGAGCTTTCCTTCTTCCACCCATCATTTTCCCCAATTCAATTAAAATGAAAATTCCAAAGAGCTTTCCTTCTTCCACCCAATTCTTTTCTTCAATTTTAAACGGGGAAAAAATATCATCCCCTTGCAAAATAGTAAGGTGCTGAATTTTGGGAGGAATAAGTACCCACATTCTTAGGTAGGGGTCATGTAACCCAGGTCAAAAATGGTGATATTTCGGTTTAGGAATAAAAATTTCACAGAGCCAATCAGATGGCTCAAGTATGCACCCAAGAGGGCGCAGGGTTTTTTTTTTTCCTTTGTGGAAAATGTCACCAAGCAAAGTAGCTACTCTAGTAGAAGGGGTGGGATCCGAACGCATGCTCACTTTCGCAAGTGATTGGAACATAGTGTGATTCATATTAATTAGTTCATGGGCATGCTCACAACTTTTGTTTTTTGTTTTAGAAGAGCCATATTGATTGGCCCATCATCTAATTTTTTGGAACATTGGTCACTCCCCAATAGAAGCACCTCTTTTGGACCCATCACAAAATAAAATAAAATCTTGGGAACGTCTTGTCTGGGGGGAACAACTTGGGAACTTGAGGAACCTTCTGGGAACATATTTATAACATATTTGGGAACAAGGAAAAAAACACAAAAACATTCCTTCCCTGCCCAAAAAAGAATAAAATAATGGACCTTGCATGCTGAGCCTTCTCATTGGCTGCATGAAGCTTTTATTTGCAAAACTGTTTGTCACCATTTTTGGCCTGGGCACAAACTCTGTGGGTCTATGTTAGGCATGAACTCTGAGTTCCATTTGTAGTTAGTTGTTGCATGAACAAAGGGCCAAAAAAGCTGTACATGTACATAGTACATACCATAGTTGCAGGATGACTTCAGAAGTCACCCAGCTGCCATTGTTTTGTTGATTGCAAGTCTGTAGTCTTTCTGGGTGTTGTTGAAAGTAGTATCCCAAGTTCTTGGGGGAGAAAAACTTTTCAATTTGACAGCCTTTTAGAGATGCCGTCTTACAATAATAGCACAGCATCTCACTGCTACAAGCCAGAAAGTAGAAAGTAGTACAAATTACAAACCCAACTCATGTTCCGTGGTGGACTTGGAGCTGCCCAAAGCAGAAAAAAATAGCACAGCATCTCTCACTTGTACAAGCCATAAAGTAGTACAAATTACAAACCCAACTCATGTTCAGTGGTGGAATCGGAGCTACCCGAAGCAGAAAAAATTGAAAAAACTCGTCAAACATGGTGAAGTTAAAACTTTTTTTTAAAATCTCTTCATGGTGGAAAGGTTGTTATTATACAATTCACTGCAACTCTTATCTGGATCTTTCAGAGGAATCCTCACTTGATTTGCTTGAAACAAGAGAGTTGCAAAAGCTAAAAATCAAACAACCAAATTGCTGCAAGGTCCTTTCTCTCCCTTTCATTTAGCACATACACAAAAGGAAATATTGAAGTACATGGGCAGTTTTAACACATGTTTGTTGAATAATTAATCAAATTTGAAGATTTCGGTTGGAAAAAGAGTATTGTAAATACTATGTTTTTTCTTTCACAATTTTTTTGCTTTGCCAAAAAAAAGAAAAAAAAAACGTTCTTGAACATTTCAACATCTGCTACAAATAATATAATTAGTGTCAAAGTTGCCAACGTATTACTGTATTTGTACCTTGAACTATGTAGATCTCTGCATTCCAAGAATTGGGTTTGTTTGTTTGTGATACCATAGCAGAATTTAACAACAATTTTTTTTCTTCAAATGAAACAAACCCAGCAGGCTATAGATTCCATGTCCAACAACTTAGCCACTAGCCAGAATTCTCTGCTGATGAGATAGATGCTTGGCAGAAAATGGGGAACATAGACAGACAAGAAGAGCAAAAGAAGGTACCACTAGGGAAGAATCATGAGTTTTCTTCTAACTTTGTTTGAATCCAGCTAGAGAAAGAATCAGAATGAGTACTACAATACTTTGCTTAAGCCAACAATGAGGGCTGTGTTGCAAAAGTACATGGAGAATTTGCAAACCTTTAAAGTTATCCTTAAACTCACTCTGTATTTGGGCCCTAGTTTCACCCTGTAATCCCTGTTTTATCCCCAATTTGGGCCCTAGTTTCACCCTGTAATCTCTGTTTTATCCCCAATTTGGGTGTAGCCATAAAGGGGAACTGTGCAGAGTTTTAATGAAACTGGGATTGAAACTGGGTACCAGTTCAGAAGATTGGGAGGATTTTATTCTGACAAGAATTGGTTTACCAAACAATATGCACAGTAGCAATAGTGAAGGTGCAGACTGTGACAAATAAAAAACTGGGGGTGAAATTCCTATGAGGATCAATTTAGACAACCAAACCAAATTTGGTCCTCCCTTTTTTTCTTATGTGCAATGTTTATCCCGACTTTTGATTTCATCCTCAGTTTTGGAAAAATGGGGACCCAATACCCCCAGTTTGAAGTACTTTCCCCCTAACTCAACATTACATTAGCTGAGGGTGATGAACAATGTTGGATCAGTAAAAATTTTACCATGATCTAACTGTGGTTATATAATAGGGTAAGTACTAGTGTTGGCCAATTATTGAGTTTTAAACTTGATTATCAACCTAGTTATCAACTAGTCAGTTATTGAATTTTTGAGAATTGATTCATAACCTAACCATTTGGTATTGACATTCCAAAATCTAATAACCTACTCGGATGACCTAGTCAGCATCTAGGTAGGTTATCAATTTTAAAACACTAAACATTATAATGATAGAGAACAAATTTAATTAAAAAATTAAATACCCTGGAACTAGTGTATAATTGACAAATTAATTGACGGTTCTCAATTGAATATTTGACATCCTACCCTTACGCACTGATTACTATCAACAAAAATTTATAAGATAATTGACATTCATTTTTAAGAAATATTAAAATTGATAACCGAACTGACGCCCAAATCTTTTTCTATAAAAATAACCTACCCAGTGGTTAGTTAATGGAAAAAAAATTCAATAACTGGCCAACAACCTCACCCAGCTGGTAAATTTTTGGCTACTCTTTGAAAATACCCTACCTGGATGAAAAACATTTCAGACTGACCGTGCCATTATTTTCGCTGGTTAGCAATGTAGTTGAAATGTAGCCAAAGGGTACGGTAACTTACCATGTTGACAGAGTTTTGCAATGGGTAGTATATAATAATAATCCCACAAGCAGCAACCAGTTGCTACAGATAATTGCAAAAGAGGGGGGGGGGGGGGGGGAGGAGGGCTGGAGATAATTATGGAACATGAGGCTCATGTGTGTGTTGAGAGTCGCATGCATGTTTCTTCTTTCGGTGTGCAGGAGCCTAGTGCTGGGGAGAGGGGGGTGGGTTCATTGGGCGTTTTGTCTGGGTTGTCTGTTTACCTATTGTCTGTTCATTTGTCATAATACAAAGCAAGCTGTCGAACGAAGCTTCGTCTTTGTTCAGGTCGGGGATGAATTATGATTTCATACACCTACATGAACTACCCAGCTGTCAAACAATAATCCATCCGGTTCTTCTTCTTCTTCTTCTTCTGCACTCACCTGATCGCAGCTGAAACAACAAGTCCTGGCTGTTGCAACAAAGCGCAAAATGTGCGTTTTACTTACGCCACCTTTCGCCTCCCGCCTCCCCCAACCAACAACAGCTAACAGCAGCAATAGCAGCAAACTTTGCAGAGCGAGCCAGTTGTGGGCTGTTGGGTTGCAGGGGAAAAACTTGCAGTTGCTAAACTGCACTAGGCTAGCGCAATAATAATAATAAGAATAATGATCAGGCATGTAAGATTATCCATTATAGTTATAAGTTGTCTTTAACTCCAGCCTTACTGGCAAGGATGAATTCCCAATACTTTCATAAGATTGTCCACTCTACACGTTTTCTCTAGTTCCATTCGAGCACTGGGTGGCACACCAGGCGGCCAGCCCATCATCCATCCGTTTGTGTTCATCTGTTCAATGGTTCCCAACAATAGGACACATCCATGGTGCTCATCCATCGAATGGTTCCTGACAATAGGTAACCCATGCTCATAGAAAGGAGTGTTCCCATCAAGTTCTCAATATCTTCTCAACTTGTTCCTCAAGTTCCCCATAGCAACTCACTTTGTCCCTTGTGCTTTGCCCATTGTTGTCCTATTGAAACTACCTAATCTAGGTAGGTGAATATTGTTGTATTGATTACTCAAAAATCCTCAACACCAGGGTAGCTGACTATCCACACAGAGGGTGACAAGAAGGGTATTGGAACTCCCAATCTGCTGGCTCAAGAGCTCACAAAGCCCTTAGCTACCAGGGTAGGCAAATATTTGGACTCATGTGTTTCTATGCTTGGAGTGAAGAATACTTCATTACTGGGGAGTCTCAAAAGTTTCAAAACTTTGGCAGATGAAAGAGGCTCAATGCAAAAAAGACATTCTGAACATGGATGGCACCCCCAACTAATTCATATGGATCACACCAAAACTAATTTCTTAGTTCAGTAGCCTTTTGTGAAGATGTTTTGAAAAATTAATTAAGAATTTGCTCCTTGTTTGGTCAGCAGCTACTCATTATGTTTACTTTGATTTTGCTTGGTGTACATGTTTGGAAAGTTTGGAATTGATTTGCATGCAATTTAAGCTTTAGTGCATGAACCATCCGTTTCAACAAGAAACATATAATTAAATCCTATGTGGATTAATATGAAAGAAGAAAAAAATGATTTTGAAGACACCCCTTTTTTTTTGTCACCGAGGAAAACAATTAGAAAAGGATTCAAGGCCATGGTGGCTTTTGGTTTGGATGGATGTTGAGATGAAAATTCATGAGAGGGATGAGCATGGGCAAGTCCCCCAACAAACTCAAAAAAAGGTTCTCCTTTCCTTGTATAATAGATTCTACAGCTTTGTCCTCAAGTACATGACTCATTACTGCGGCAGTCTGTGTGAGGGATGACAGTCATCATTCATACAGAGTTGCAAGTGGAAAAAAAAAACCGCATTCAACACAACATCCATCACAGATGATGTTAATACACCAAGAGCTCGAAAAAAAAACTGCATCCAATACGGCATCCATCATGGATGATTGCTAAGAGACTAAAAGAGAGACTTTTAAAAACCAGGTTGAACTCAGCATTCGTCATGAACCATGCAAATGGACCAAGTGAGACTGATCGTCACAAGTTTCAGAAAATCACATCATCCTTAAAACCCATGTCTGAAAACCATCAAAACTTCAGTCTCCTAAAGCATGAATGCTTCAAGTGGAGTTTGATGGATGAATTCAGTTATCATCAATCAGCTAATATTGATTTCATCATCTAGCTGCCAACACTGAACTCTAAAAACCAATGATTCAAAACCCCCCTCTTTCACCCCCCCCCACCTTCCCCGCTCAAACATCCCTAGACAAAAGCTGAAGGATTAGCCTATGCTTGGCTAAGATCAGGGTCATAAGTTCAACATCCCTGGACAAAAGCTGAAGTATTATGCTTGGCTAAGATCAGGGTTTATGTTCAACATCCCTAGACAAAAGCTGAAGGATTATGCTGTGCTAAGATCAGGGTCATAAGTTTCAACATCTCTGGACAAAAGCTGAAGTATTATGTGTGGGTAAAGATCAGGGTTATAAGTTAGCAAGTTCATGCTGATTATATATCCTAGCAAATGTCACAAGATGTTATCAGGTAGGTACTTAACTGGATATGGAGTCTTATTTAGGGTACATTTGTCAGGCTTTTTCCTAGGTTGAATCAGTGGTGGTCTCCTGGTTCCACTAACTGATTCTCTTATCTTGTTAAAGTAAGCTATGGTTTACTATCAGTGGTGGTCTCCTGGTTCCACTAACTGATTCTCTTATCTTGTTAAAGTAAGCTATGGTTAAAGTAAACTACGTACATTTTCAGTTATAGAAATTTCCTAGTTTATTTGGAGGCCACCTTACATTCATGCATTTCCTTTTTTGAAAACACCAGGGTTCTTAGTTCTTACACCTACTACTCCTGAGGAGTGGGAGATCCCCTTCCACTCATCACGTGTAGATGTCTTAAGCCCGACTCCTATACCTTGGCCTCAAAGATGGGATGGATGGATAACAACCAGTGTGTGTTATGACATTCCCCAAAATACACCATGGTGGGGACACTCCCAACAACATGGGGGAGGGACTTGGCTATGACCTCATACATGCTGCCTTATTTGGGGGAATGCCCATCACCTTGCAGGCCTTTAACCCGGCCAAAAAATGAGGGGAATTATTATCTTATGTATAGAAGATTCATTCATTATTGTGAATCAACAAACTATGGTGGGGTTGTGGAGAACTTATCTCATGTATATAATATTCATTCACTAAGTGTGAATCAACAATGGTGGGGAAGTTGCATCCTGGATGAGGAGGCCTTGTAGAACCCATATCATCAAGGAAGGCTGCAACCCTAATAGGCTTGGCACATTAGTAAAATAAATCCGACAACTAGCAGCATTATCCATATTAAAACATGCCATGTACCAGGCCTGACATTCAAGAGAATGTGTAGTATTAGGATAAATACTTTGAAATGGTTGTAGCGACAACAAATCCATCCTCTGTATGTTGGCATATATTGAACTTATATGATAAGATGGTATGAAAAAATTGAACCAAAAAAATGGTGTGTGATCGGGGTAGAGGGATGGGTTTGAGGTTTGGGAAGAGAAGGTCCAATACAGTGTTGGGTGGATACCACAATCTGACACAATTATTTTGAAGGTTCTCTACCAGTTATATACCCATCCATTGGTAGAGAACATTCAAAATAACCTGGAACAACGAACACATGATGCGACCATGGCATCTCAAGGAACATGAAGGGGTTAGCCTTGGGTGGGGCCATCTTGAAATGATAGCTGGAGTCCACCTTCACATTTGGGAATGGTGATGACCCTCAGTCCGTAACATTGTAAGCTCAAGGCAAAAGTTATCATGAACCTAAACATTCATGGAGACTTATATTGCGGCGGAGGAGGGTTTAGGAAGGATATTTAAGAAGACAGGGTACTCTCGAAATACACTAAGGAATTGGTATGGTATATCGCCACAAGATGCACTTTAACTACAACCTCAATGTTATCCATATTAAAAAATGAGTAACTAGTTGATAACCTTGGAACGGTCTTTGATATTTACCCACGAACCAAAGGGTATGAGTTAGAAGAGTTGGCTTCGACAATGGAGCCACACATGAGGTGATATTTGTTTAAAAACCACCTTACACATGAGTTCCAAGAGTTTAGAACCACCTTAAAAAACTAGCAATTGTCCAACTTGCTAGAGAGTGGACACAATACATACAAAATCCTAGTAGAAAAGAAAAAAATTAAAATGGAATTGGATTCTTTTCTACAAATTCTACAATTACAACTGCTCATTTTTCACATGTGGTATGACAAAATAGATGATAACAGCAGGATAAGATTGAAGGCCCCCTAAAGCCTGCACCACAAAAATAAAGAGTGCCTACCTTCCAAAGTGGAGCCCCCAAACCCGTCAATTGGCTAATATCCCATGAGAACACTTTTTTCGCAATCTACTAGTGGGTGTACGAATAGAACCAAAATTGGTTTGAATTCATGAATTCCCCAATTGACAAGGTGGTGTCGACAAGGTGGGGAGGTGCATTGTGTGGTAAACCCAAAATCATCCCCCCCTCAATGTAGTGACCATCCTTGGCACTATCCCAACCTCACCGAAAAATGCACTAAAGAATTTGAAATATACTACGTCCAATTGTGAAAAATATAGAAAACACATTAAAACTTGAGAAGAATTCCGAATAGAATTCATGTATTAATGGATGGAATTGGAACCATGGGTAACGAACTATATGGGACAAAGGGAAGGTGTGTGTAATGTTGGCGCATAATGGGAAGCCAATCAAAGGCATCTAGAAAAGAGTGGCAAGAAATTGTTAGTACATTTTTGGAGGATGATGTTTTGGTGAAGGCAATGGCCCCCTTGTGGAGTGCATAAGAAGACAAGGGTGAATGTAGACATTCAATTCGGGTTCTTCTTGCCCACATAATAATAAGCGCTAAAATGGACTTTGGTGGTTCATGGACTTGTGCCGAGTATTTGTATTTATATATAAAAAAATCAAACCAAAGAAACACCACCAAAAAAAAATCATAAAATATCTTTCATGTGCTCACACTTTTCTATAACAAATAAAAAACTGAAACAACCCAATTTGCAAAGTTCCAACTTACATATGTGGGTCCAAATGACATAAAATAAAGGGTTATAATTTTCTGTATATATATATATTTTAAAATTGCTTTTAAAATGTGGACCATCAAAAACTAGGCCTCAAATTTCAAATTACAAACCCCCCTTTTTTTTATTAAAAAAAACCTTAACTAGAAAATATCTTGATCCAATGCACAAGACGCCAACAAATATAAACCACACATCTTGCAAAATTGAAAAATAAAAAAATAAAATCATACATTGAAAACATTATCATGAACTGAGTCAATATATTATTTTTTTAAAAGAAAAAAATCCCTGAAAAATTACCTAAAATTCTTTAACAGCGACTTGTCTTCCCGACATAACATGGCATGACTCTAGATGGTAAGATAACCCACAAAAAGAAAAGGGCAAAAAAAAGAAAAAAAGAAAAACAAAAGAAAAAAACCCATTCCAGCAAAATGTAAATAACAAACTGGGCAGCCCACCCCAGGCCAGCAAGTGTGAAAGAAGCTAGTCAGTTCCAGCAACCTAGACAACATTCCACGTCCAGAATGAATTCACAACTCGGAATAGGATACTAACCAGGCATGAACCAAACAATATTTTGCCAGAATTCATAATTAATAATTAAAAAAAAAGCCCCAAAAAAGACAACTAGAGGCACCCTAGGGGAGAAACCCTACTAGTTATAATAGGTACCTAGAAAGACCCCTTTCCCATACGTGTAAGTAGGCCCCACGTTTTCACACCTACCAGGTACGAAGTACGAACTCCCCGGCACTCATATTACCCACTGTCTGCACGCCACGTGCCACGTCCCAGCCTGTAAAAAAAAAGAAACCCTTAATATTGTACCCTAAATAATCCCCCCCTAATTGACCTATAATAATAAGCCTACCTAGGTACCTATATTTAAATATTCAGAATTATTAAATAAAAAATGGTCGCCACACGCCAAACCAGTGTGCGGCGGCTTTTCTATTGGGCCCCGCCCACAAAAGGACAGTCTGGACCTGTCCACGTCAGCCGATCTTATCCATCTGTGTACTTCCCGATTCTTCCTTTAGTATCCCTTCTTTTGTGTATCTTTTTCCCTTATCCTCTATTTCTTTTCCCTTTCTTATCCAGTTTCTTTTTGTTTCCCCCCCCCACTCCCCCTCGGCATCCCAGAATCAATTACTTCGTCCTGTTCTGCGGTTGGGGCGGGTATCAGAAACGGCACGCCGGGTATCAAGGAGGCGCTGCCGGCGGCCTGCCTCCTTGTTGTCGCGGCCCTTCGAAAAGGTTGAAAAAAAAAAAATGCCCTATCACGTTCTGACCCAAACCAATGGTTCTTGGACTCCATGTTTCCGTGTTTCGGATATGACGAGCAAAGGTGGTTCTATGATTGGGAAGTAGAGAAGGAACCCAGAACCGCTGTTATGAACAAAATCGAATACCCGACCAACACGGGTCCTGTTCAGTATTGGGTGATTATTAGAAACAGGAACAGACCCCTGATGGTTATCAGGTCGGTTCTCAGGATTCATAACAGCTTTTCTCCCCAAACAAATCAAAGACCCGGCTTTGGTCGAGTTCTCAAAGACGAAAAAAATCAACCAACTAGCCAGAAACTCCCCCTTCTTTTCCAATTCTTTCAAAAGACGTTTGAAACAACGGTTCTTTGATTCTGATGTTTTTCAATGAAGAACCGGAGGTTCTTTTAGTTTTCAAAGAACTGGAACTGGTGGCTCTCTGATGCGCACTTTTTCAAAGAACCGGAACCGGCAGTTCTCTGTTTTTGACATTATTAAACAAGACCCGACAGCCCAACACAGGTCCGGTTCAGTGTTGGGTGGTTCTTTGAGTATTTAAAGAACCACTGGTTCAGGTCCTTTAAATATTCAGACCCAAAGAGCCACTGCTTCCATTTCTTTGGAAAAAAAAAAAGAAAAAAAAGCATTAAAGAACCACCAATTCCACTTATTTCAAAAACCTAAAAAAAGAAAGAACCGAGGATTTTTCATGAAAGAATGGGTAAAGAACTGAACGTTCTCTCCAACCGGCTTTGATTTTCTTCATACGTTTTTGAGAACCGTGGTTAGCTCAACCAAAAATCGGTTCTTTGATGTTTTGAGAACCAGAGGGTAAGTGGCGTAGTCATAACCGGGGGTATGTGTCCCGGATTCCAAGAACCGCCCAACGCGGGTCCTCTTCAGCTCTTTCTTTCTCTCTCTAACTCTTTAGCGTTCTGCGCTTGCGAGGAGCGTGTGTTTCTTTCTGTTCTCTTTTCCCTTTTGTTCTGTTCTTCTTTCTGTCGTCGCCTTCGTCGTGTTCGTCGCTCTCTCCCCGCTCCCAACTTTCCCCCGGCGACTGTGCGCAGTATTTTTTCACTTTGCTTTTTACTTACTCGGGTCGTCGTCGTCGTCATCGTGGTCGTCGTGGTCACGCGAGCGATCAATCCAATCTTGTGACAGGAAAGAAAGAAAGAGACACAGCAGTCCAAGACTTTTGTCTATTTTTTTTCCCCTTCTTTTCCGCTGCCCTGCGGATCTATCTATCTATCTACTATCTCTTCCATCCGTCTCTTTTGTCAGTCGCGGATTTTTGCTCATTTTCATGGCAACCACAGATTGCCGGGTTGCTTCCTGCTGTTGTCGTGAAGGGTATCTGAATTTGTTGGCTTCTTCTCCTTCTTCTTCTTCTTCTTCTTCTTCGGAATACTCCATCTTGATGTTGTTGTTGTTGGTATCCAACTGTGATGGCGGTGTCGCTCATGAATCTGCTGCTGCTGCTGCGGATGATGATGCATTTGGTTTGAAGCCTGGATTTGAGATTTGATGGTGTAGGAAAGAAATAAAAAATCTGCTGTTGGGTCGCTTGTTGTTGGTTTTGTTGTCGCTTCTTCTTGTGAGAGGAGGAGCAGCTTTGAAGATACGATGTGAGCGCGAACGTCGCCTTGGTTCTGTGGTTTCTGGAAGAGAGAGAGAGAGTGTGTGTGGGGATTATTTTTTTTTTGGTGGGGTTGTGGCGATGGCGTCGAGGTCGTATAGTAACTTGTTGGAGCTCGTCGAGGGTTCGAGTCTGGGCGACGACACAAATGCGGCGGCGGGGAGTTTGCCAAGCACAGGAGGAGGAGGCATGCGGAGAATGGGGGGACGAGGAGGCGGCGGGGTTGCGGCAGGTGGAGGGTTGCCGAGAGCGGCGACGGTAACGGGGATCTGCAGTGAGAGCAGGGACGATGACGGAAGCAGGTCACGAGGGGATGAGAGTGTGAGCACGGAAGCGTCAGTGCTGTCGGAAGGCAATCGGATGCTCATCGTTGCACATATGTTGCCGTTGAATGCGGCGCCAGGTCCCGACGGAAGGAGCTGGAGTTTCGAGTGGGATCGGGATTCGCTTCTGTGGCAGCTGAAAGATGGGCTTCCTGAGGAGATGGAGGTGATCTACATCGGGTGCTTGAAGGTGGAAGTCGACGGCAGCGACCAGGACGAAGTCGCCGCTACTTTGCTGGAGAATTTCAACTGTGTTCCTGCTTTCTTGCCCACGGATCTCAGGAACAGATTCTACCATGGCTTTTGTAAGCAAATGCTGTGGCCTTTGTTTCATTACCTCTTGCCGCTCAGTGCTGCCCATGGTGGTCGCTTCAACAGATCATACTGGCAGGCATATGTCTCAGTGAACAAGGTAAGGTACCACAACAATGCTGCTGCCATTGCCATCGGGGAGAGAGAGAGAGAGAGAGAGAGAGAGAGAGAGAGAGAGAGAGAGAGAGAATTATGGATGTGGGTGTTTTTGTCCTGGTGCAAAGTGCTGCTGCATTTGAGAAGAAGCAAACAGAACTTTTTTGGCATCTTGGGTGGTTTGCAAGTCTTGGTAAACTCAAAAGCTTACAATGAGTTTTGCTGCATTGGTAAGCAACACAGAACTTGTCCAAGTTTTGCTAAACTCAAAACTGACAATGGGTTTTGCTGCATTGGCAAGCATACAGAAGTTGTTGGGCAGCTTGGGTGGTTTGCAAGTCTTTGCTAAACTCAAAAGCATATAATGTGTTTTGCTGCATTGGGCCATGGATGGCAGGTATTTGCTGACAAGGTAATGGAGGTGATCAGCCCGGATGATGACTATGTGTGGGTGCATGACTACCATCTCATGGTGCTACCCACTTTCCTGCGCAAGCGATTCAATAAGGTGAAGCTTGGCTACTTTCTCCACAGTCCCTTTCCGTCATCTGAGATCTATCGCACGCTGCCAGTGCGGGATGAGATCCTTCGGGCACTGTTGAATGCAGATCTCATTGGTTTCCACACCTTTGATTATGCACGACATTTCTTGTCATGTTGTAGTCGGATGTTGGGTTTAGAGTATGAGTCCAAGAGGGGTAACATTGGGTTGGAGTACTATGGCCGCACTGTTGGCATCAAGATCATGCCTGTGGGTATACACATGGGTCAGTTCAATGCGGGTTTGGGTCTGGCTGACACCAAGTGGCGAATTGGTGAGCTCAAGGAACAGTTCAAGGGGAAGACAGTGTTTCTTGGTGTTGATGACATGGACATTTTCAAGGGCATTGGTCTCAAGTTCCTGGCTCTAGAAGAGATGCTGAAGCAGCATCCACAATGGAAAGGCAAGGTGGTTTTGGTGCAAATTGCAAATCCTGCCAGAGGAAGAGGCAGGGATATTGAGGAGGCGCAAGCTGAGGCACATTCCATAGCTGACAGAATCAATAGAGAGATGGGAAATGAGACATACCAGCCAGTGGTGCTGCTAGAGAGGCATGTGCCTCTGTATGAGAGGATTGCCTTCTACACCATAGCTGAGTGCTGTGTGGTGACAGCAGTCCGTGATGGCATGAATCTCATTCCTTATGAGTACATTGTGTGTAGGGAGGGTGGTTGTCAACTAGATGCCATTGCAGTCAAAAAGAGCATGTTGATAGTGTCAGAGTTCATTGGTTGTTCTCCATCTTTGAGTGGGGCAATAAGAGTGAATCCCTGGAACATTGAGATGGTGGCAGATGCCATGAATAATGCCATCACCCTGAAGGAGCCAGAGCAGCATCTGCGACATGAGAAGCATTACAAGTATGTAAGCACCCATGACGTTGCCTACTGGTCAAAGAGCTTCATGCTCGATTTGGAGCGAACTTGCCGGGACCATACCCGGCGCCGTTGCTATGGTATTGGCTTTGGACTGGGCTTCCGTGTGGTTGCCTTGGACCCTAGCTTTAAGAAACTTCGAACTGAACTTATTGTAGGGGCGTACAAGAAGAGCAACAGCCGAGCTATTCTGTTAGATTACGATGGCACTATGATGCCTGCATCACACAAGGAGAGTCCCAGCTCTGAAGTTCTTTCTCTCCTGAACACACTCTGTAGTGATGGTAAGAATGTGGTTTTTATCATAAGTGGGCGGCCCCGCAGCAAACTAGCTGAGTGGTTCCTCCCATGTGAAAAGCTAGGACTTGCAGCTGAACATGGCTTCTTCTACAGGTATGGACACAGCTCTCCATCTTCACTTTGCAGAAATGTTTTTTTAATAATCTTGCAGCTCGATTTGTAGAACCCAGTGTGAGACCAATGGGCAAATGTAAATGACCTGATATCTGTAGTTTGAGCTATGTGTTTCTGCAGGTGGCAAAGGGATTCGGACTGGGCCACATGCAGGTGGCAGAATGCGCCAGAGTGGGACCGTCACAATGCCTTGGAGCGGGACATGCCAGTCATGAGCTTTGAATGGAAACAGGTGGCAGAACCAGTGATGCTGCTCTACACAGAGAGCACAGATGGTTCCTACATCGAGTACAAGGAGAGTGCATTGGTATGGCACCACCAGTATGCTGATCCTGATTTTGGGTCATGGCAGGCCAAAGAAATGCAAGATCACCTGGAGAGTGTTCTGGCCAATGAGCCCGTTACTGTGAAGAGTGGTGCGCAGATTGTTGAAGTAACACCTCAGGTACAGTCTCTGCCCATGGATATAGTCTGAACCTCACAGTGTTGTGCTACAGTTGTTTGAATTTTTGACTTGAAAAGATTTTCTATTACCAGGGATTCTCTTTCTGGTTGATGAGAACATTCCTAACGGACTTGTGCAGTTCTTTTCCAATGGAGGAATTTCTGATGTCTCTTCATAATGTGACAGGGAGTTAGCAAAGGGGTGGTTGTGGAGAAGCTACTTCTCATGATGGAGAGAGAGCATGGGTCATTGCCAGACTTTGTCCTGTGTGTGGGAGATGATCGGTCCGATGAAGATATGTTTGAGAGCATTGAGGTGCTGATGAATGATGCCCCTAGTGCTGAGGTGTTTGCTTGTACAGTGGGCCAAAAGCCAAGCAAGGCCAAGTACTATTTGGATGACACTGTGGAAGTAACCAAAATGCTGCAAGGCTTGGCATCAGCATCTGATCCTTCAACTGCCATTTCCTTCTCGCAATTCCCAGATTTAGCGTCACTTCACATATAGGTAGTTGCACTCCCACATTGTAAATAGTTCTTTTTGATGCCAATTTTGTGATCACAAGCTGGAATCACAAGATTTACATCGCATCATAGGTTTGGGTCAGGAAGGATAACCCTTGATCACCACATCAGGCCCACAACAGGCTAGTTAATTGAATGAGGTTTTGACTCAGTAGTGTTGGAGATCACAATTTTGGCTAATCATCCTTGAATGGGTGGCTGCCATTTTCACAGTGATTGGATTTTGTGTAGTTAGAAGATAAGATTGGAGAGACAGGCTTGCTTTTTTGGGCCTTTTTTTTTTGGCTTGCCGCTTGAGATAGCTTTGCATTGTAAACAATGAAATTACTTTGTATATTTGCAAGCTTAATTGGAGAATATTTTGACAGAGATTGCTGGTCAGTTTGGTGTTGGAAATGGACTCTGAATTCTGCCTGCCTATTATTTGGGAAGTATTGGACAGGGATTTGGTTTTGCCATGCTGCTCTCCAGGAGCCAACCATACAAAGTTTGTTTGATTGCAATATTTTGGCTGCAGGTGCCCTGTTGCAAGCTGCAGAGGAAGATATTGGGATCAGATTAATGATCTTACATGCACTTTTTGTTTGATTTTGCATTTGAACAAGCAAACAATTCTCAGTGCCACCATTTGTTTTCAGGTAATGAGCTTTTACTTCACAGCTGGTTTTAATGGCCATGGTTTGTGTTGTTGATGACAGTCATGCATCCAGGGGTTAACACCACCTTGGCTGGCATTTTTGTGGCAGGAAAGTGGGAGCATTATACTTCAATCTTGGAGCTGAAAACATATGTTTGCATATGGGCGATGCAGGTGTAACCTAGTTTGACCTCGGCAATAGATAGACTGCTTGCCAAAGTCAAATTGGTTGGCAAAAGGCAGAAGTACTCATTTGGGTTTGGTTTCTGGTTGGTACAAAGTGTGTGATATTCTTTTGATTCCTGGCAGGTACTTTACATCCCAAGTCGGCAGTCAGTGTATGTATACTGATTGAAACTGTTTGTGTATTGGGGACAAGTTGACAGCATTGATGCATTGATCTCATCACTTCCTGTGGAACATCTCATGGCAACACCACAGAAGCAGCAGCCTGACATTCCGATACTTTCTCTCCTTTTTTATGAAGTAAGTGTCTAGGCTTGGCTCTGCTGTTTGTGGCATGCAGCAAGTCCACTCTGGATGATGACACAACCTCCTCTACTTTCAGACAGAGTCAACATTTGGAGTTTACAAGACGTGTGCTGTGTTTGTTGGGCTTCTTTGTTGCAAAACATTGGAGGGGGGTGGTGCACACATACGCTCTGGTCATACTAGAGACTTCTTCAATCATCCCTTGATGATTTATACCATAGTCACTTGCTTGCTGAAAATTGTGTGAATGTGGGTTTTTCCCCAGTGAAAGTAGCACTTGGACTAATCTTTGAACACATCCTGTTGCAAATGAATGAGAGAGAGATCATGCATGTGAGCTGATCATGGAATCAGCGCCCTCAGCAGTCATCTGTTGTCTCTTGAGGTTCAAAAACCAAGTTTGTTGTTGGGAAGTGACTTTGGAGTTGGTCCAGGTAATGCTTTTTGCATGGTCTGACTTGGTAAACTAAAGCAAATGGACCTCTAGACATCCAGACCCAAACAAGAGGCTCTGCCCCTTATGGCAAGTTCAAACCAGCAACAGTAGTTTTCTTTCTATGGGGGGTACATTTCAACTCTTGTCTCAACAATAAAACAACCCAGTGCCCCCCATAGAAAGTTTTTCCTGGGAAATAATGGGCCAAAATTGCCATATGTCAGAGGAAAAATATTTGGAAATCTTCATATTTAGACAACAGGTTGCAGCTCTGATTTGTAGAAAATTTTGGCTAATTCCTGTAGCCAATTCTGGCTAATTCATTTTTTGGATGTTTGGCAGTGTGGCTTCATCACAAAATTGAGGAAAAAAAATTCCAAAGATCTCCATATTTAGACAAAAGATTCCAGATCTAAGTTGTAGCCAAATTTGGTTAATTCCACTTGTAGATGGTTGCCAGTAATGGCTACATCACAAAACTGAGAAAAAATCATATGGAAGAAAAAAATTCTGGAATCTCCATATTTAGAGTTCCAGCTGTGACTCATAGCCAAATTTGGCTAAATTCCTCTTGTGGATGATTGCCAGTGTGTACATCACAAAATTGAGGAAAAGCCCTAAAGAGGGATTTTTTTTTCTCGAATCTTCATATTTAGACAATAAGGGTCCAGCTCTGACTTGTAACCAAATTTGGCATATTCCTTAGCCAAATTTGGCTACTTCATCTTGTGGATGATAGCCAGTGTGGCTCCATCACAAAATTGACCAAAAAATCACTTAGCAAACAAATCAAACAATTATGGTGCAATCACACTTGTTGTTAAGTCAGTGTCCAATGAAAATCTAGGTGGCATCCTAAGTGGCACCCGATGTTAAATGAGTGATAGCTTAATGTTAAATGAATGTTAACTTATTGTAAAATGTTCATGGTAAGTAAGTGTAAGTCCTAAATGACTAGCATGGTGTTATGGAATTCAACACTAGAGTACCAAACACCAAGTGTGAATGCATCTTTAGAGTCTAGAAGTAAGAAAATAATCTTACTAAGAAGCCAGGCAAATACTTTGCATGGTTTCCTTGATTAAATGGCTAATAAGAAAAATTAACAGTGCAAACTAAGAACAAAATTAAACTAGGATAGATAAATCGCTGAGTTTATGAAATCTTTTCTTTTTTGTTTTTTAATGCATCGGGCTTTTTTGCAAGTTGATATCATTAAAGGAGTTAAAGGTTTCTTGACTGGTCTGCAAATTCAACAAAGTCTCACGTCCGACTCCCTACTTGATCCGCACATCCAATCACATCAAATCAATTCCACATCGCTTCATTCAACAGCGTGATTTTGTTTGGGATTATTACGAGCCCAAAAGTTACTTTAGCAAAAAGAGTGAACCCCGAAAAAAAGAGGGTAAGAAGAAGATCGGTCAAGGATGCAAGGTAAAAAAGCCTTGACCCTAGGGTAAATAGTACCTATTATCTACACTATACGTACATGTATACACGTACTTATGTATATACGTGTATGTATGGATGTACGGTAGTAGATAGACTGGTCTAGGTAGAAATTAT
Source organism: Sphagnum contortum (assembly GCA_963920785.1). NCBI lineage: Eukaryota > Viridiplantae > Streptophyta > Sphagnopsida > Sphagnales > Sphagnaceae > Sphagnum > Sphagnum contortum. The sequence goes on from OY987278.1 coordinate 19,856,133, forward strand.
CATGGGCAGACATAAGATATTCTAAGACGGGTAGAGAGAAATCAGTGTTTCATGTGGCGACACGTCAGAAATATGGGTGCCCGGATAACAATGGGCAGAGGACGGGCAGAGAAAACTAGGGGCAGGTGATTAATTCTTTTCTACTAAAGTAACCAAAAACCATCGGTACCGATAGGATCTAGATTTCTTTAATGTTTGAAGGAAGGAATTCGTTGAAAGTGGGATTCGTAAAGATCTGTTCTGATCCTGGGATGTGATAAAAGTCAATGAGTAAGACAAAAGATGAAATAGACGAAAAGATGGAAGCGACAGAAAAACTACGACTAAGACGAAGAAAAAGATGAATGAGACAATCGGTAGTACGTTTCGGGCAGCGGGTAGGGGAATTAAAAGAAATGCTAGGGTTTGTAGTAGCTCCTTCCTTCCTTCCTTCCTTCCTTCCTGCCTGTTGTTCCAGAGGCCCTCACACTCTTTTTGCAGAAGCGAAGAAGTCGCGCGCATCAGCGCTTCCGGTTTCTGCTCTGTTGCATGGCAAGAACACGCATCCATGGTCGCGGCGATTTTTACTACTTAGCAAGTGACGCGCTTTTGCATCTATAAGAAAACGGCAGAAAAAACTACCATCGCCTGTGATTGCAGAATTTTTTTTTCAGCTCTTCTCGTTGCGTATCTTAGGAGAACAGGACAGAAGAACGGCGAGACACTGGAGGCCCTTGTTTTCAATTAGTAGCAGGAGGAGCAGGAGAAGCACGACGAGGAGCAGCAGATTTGGATAGGTACGACAGGGAAAGAATTGCGCGGATTGGAAGCTTAAGGTTGGTACGTACAGACAGGAAAGAGCAGGAAGGAAACAAGGCTTTGCGGGAATCTAAAGGTATCGGAAATGCATGATGATGGCAGGGGGGGTTTTTGGTGATGTGTTTGTGATCCTATTCCATGGTAGCAAGAAGAACAAATCAGCAGATGATGATGATGATGATGCGGTAGTGTCTTGAGAAAAGAGAGAGGACAAAAAAAGAAGAAAGAAAGCGATGATGGGTGGTGGAGTGATGCTAGCATGTTTTGCTTAGAAGAAGAAGAAGAAGAAGAAGAAGTTGGGACGGGTTTGATGGTTGGTTGTTGGCAGGCAGACTAGTTGAAGAAGGAGGAGGAGCACTGGAGCTCTTGTAGGGGTTTCCGGACTAGTGGCGGAAAGGCAGGAAGCTCTCCTGTCCTGCTGCCTATGGCGGTGGAGATGATATCGGTGAAGAAATTGACGGAAAGCAGTGGCAAGTATGCGTTTGTAGTGGAGTGTCGGCCGTTGGATGGGAAACAACAGCAGCAACGGGAGGAGGTGACACGGAGCAGGAAGTTCGAGTGCAAGGGATGGGATGATCTAGAAGCGCAGAGCAAGACGCTGCGGTTTGTAATGGCGACGGATAGTTTGTCGGCGTTTCGAGCGTTTCTGTTCAACGAGCCTCCCGGTGGTGGACGCGAGGAGGTGGTGGCACGAAGTGATGGATCAACGACAGTTGGATCCACGATTGGTAGGACGGAAGGAGGAGGAGCAGCAACAATCATGTTGCCGGGAGCATTTCCTGGTAAGATTGATTCTCAGGGGAGCATCCAAATCAACATCAGATCCTATGTATGTGTGAGGCAGAAGCAGCTCAGTGGTCCCAGATATGCAGTGGCGTTGTGCCGCTTGGAGAATGGTCGGTTGCGAGCTATGTCATTCCATGAGCAACAAGTATCGACTGTGGATGAGGAAGGGTTGAGGACAGGAGCAGAGGATCAAGCGGTTGATCGTGCGGTATTGTTTCTGAGGAGCATGGCCTTTGAGAGCTGGCGGAAACATGGGGGTATTGAAGCTCTTCTGCGGGAGCAGCAGCAGCAGCAGCAGCAACAGGCAAGTGCAACACTTGGTCGGAAACGAGGAAGGGAACGAGGGCTGAAGCATCCCTGCTCAGTTGTTGAGATGAAGCAAGGGAAAAAGGTGGACTGTCTGTGTGGCAAGAATCGTAGCCGCGGCCAGATGATAGCTTGTGAGCGCTGTGGAGCATTGGAACATGCTGAATGCCGGGGGTTTCGCAGTGGCAAGCAGGTCATTATTCCCACTTCATGTTTCTTCTACCTTCGTCTCCTTCATTGAAAAAAAATAACAGGGAGAGCAACACCTGCCTGTTTCCGTTCGGATTTCCATTCCTTTGTCCAGGAATATATGCGTTCTGTTTCTCGAAATTATGCAGGCTTTTTACATCTGGACTTTTGGCTCTTTGAGGTCTTGTCAATTCCATCAGACAAGGTTGCTCGCTTGCTCAATTCCTGTGCTGCTAGGAGCAAGCTCCTCCTGTAAAGGAGCCAAAGAGGTGGCTGCTAATTTGCTGGTTCCACCAATCACAGAATCCATCTTGTTTCCATGGGAAAATATATTTGGACGGCGAGTTGAATGGCCTTAAGATTTTGACAAAGAGTGTTGGGAAGATAGAAAAACAATTCTATAGTTTCCCTTTTGGGTGTTGTCGGAACAATCTCATCAGCAAAAGGATGGGGCAGGCACACATGAAACTTTTGCACTGATGATTACAGGAAGGCATTGAGCCAGTGATGATGATAATGAAGCTTGGAAACTACCAAGGAGATCCTTTTTTGTAAGGAGATGCCTTGCCTGGGTTTGGAAAGAAAGCAGGTAAAGAGGATCTGTAAAGGTAAGTTGAGATGCTGATAAAAAGATGCAGAAAAGAAAATAAGAAAGAAAAAGAGTTGAAGCCTAAAGTTTCAGTTTGGTTTCTTATGTTGCAGATGCCAGTGGATTATGTTTGCTCAGCATGTCACAGAGCGCAGAGGGAGGAGGTTATTGTCATCAGATTGGAGGAACAGGTTAGTCCCAGGAATCTACGACCACAGCTGTGGTGAGACTCTGAGCGCGGTTTGTTTAACAGGACAATTGCAGGGAATACTCTCTGCAGTAATGGAGTCTAGTGTGCAGAAAGCTTCTGCAGGAAAACACCAATTTGGGGACAGGCACATATATTGAAATGGACAGGGATCAAGGTCTGCTTAGAAGTAGTGGAGACTTCTCCACAGAAGCAGCCACACATGCATAATTACAGCTTCATTATCACAGTTCTTCTTTTGGGAACAAGAAGGAGCTTGATCCAGGACATCTGGTGTTTTTCCTGTTTGGTTTGCCCAATAGAAACAGTTGTGGAAAGAGGGTTTGTGGGATCAAATTGGTGGATTCATGGTTGTATGGACACCTTGCCTCTTTCTCAGATTCCTGAGAGCCAAAGCTGATTGTAGCTGGAACTGTCACAGCATCAATACAGTAGTGAGGGTTGCAGTTACAGGTGCCCTGTTGTGCCAGCTGCTTGACTTCGAGTTCAAAGGAGAGAACCTTGCATAGAGACATGTTAAGATGAAAACCGACAGCCAGAAGGTAATGGCCTCCAGATGCAGTCACTGGCTGGCTATTATCGGATGATGGCAAGAAGCTCCTTAGCTGCTATGGTAGATGGTAAATTCGACCATGGAAAACTGGCAACCTTGTGTGTATCATGGACTCATGTATTTTGCACTCTGGCAGGAAAATCTTTGGAGTGTGCAGCTAGACAATCTATGGACTGATGAGAAGGTCAAAGAGATGGAAGGCAGTGAGCCTGTCTGTTGCATTTGTGGATGTGAAGATAATGAAGATCTTGAAGCCCTGGTACTTGCAACTTGCCCTGGCTTGATGGAAACCTGGAAGATTGCATGCTAATTGTCTTTGCCAAGCATGCCATGATTCTGGCCTATACCTCTTCCGATGCTGGTGGTTGTAACTGTACTGTCAGAATTTAGACAGGAGCCTATTCTAGTTGTATATATGTGTTGCAGTGTGCAAGCTTGATTTGGATGTTGTTCTGTGCTGCTGATTGTGGATCATGAATCATACATTTCATCTTGGCAATGAAGGTATAACTTGTTTGGGTTCATATGGACAGAGTCAACCTTGTTTGTGCAATGGGCCATCTGCTGCTCATCCAAGCTGTGTGACAGCTGCAATAAGCGAAGCATCACAAAGGGGGCATCCTATGCAGGGTTCAGAATTAGCCGTTTGCCATATTTGTGGTGGTGCCAGTGGAAGTGTGACTGGGGCTACCTTAGGGTCAAAGGACACGGCATTGTTGACCAACAATTCTAGGAGTTCAAGACGGATGACCAAAGCTGATCAGTTCATTCGTGGAACAAAGAGATTGCGTAGTGCCCTTACCAATGGTGTTGTATCAACCAAATGTGAAATTGTGGAGCAGAGACCCACCAAAAGTAGCAAAGATGAAACGGATGGACAGGCAGTGCAACAATGTGGACCCAAGTCTGAGACACCAGTTGTAGATCAGAGCAAGGTTTGTATACCAAATTTCTGAGAACAAGTCAGGAGCTGTCCCTCTCAGGCACAGTTAATGCAAAGTTGAGTTGTGCATTGTATCCCTTGAAGCAGTTCTGCCTTTCCTGATATCTCACAGCTTGCCCCCAAGTTTGTTTATTTCATTTGGGTTTCATTGTTTGTTCTTCAAAACTGGAGTTTTCTCATTGCTGGTTCCTTGTCCTGTTTGCAGTTGGAAGTGCCTCTTCTGGGTAGGCGCTTTAGTGATGCAGCAGCAACTGTTCCCATAAAGAAGCGCAGGATACAGTTGGAGGTTGCCCGTTCACCCTCACCACCCCTCAAAATGGCATCTCCAAGAGCCCACCTAGAGATGTTGACAGCCAAGGATAGGTCTGAAGCCACTGCTAAACCAAAAGTGGCTCAGGATCTCAAAGATGCTGAAATAGTTGAGGAGGTACAATTGGAATCAAAGGGTCCATCAAATGGGGACACTGTTACCAGTGATGTTGGATCTGGGGAATATGAAACAGAAATACACCATCTGAAAGTAGATGAGAGGGAAAATGTTGAACATTCTCATTTCAGACACATCAATGATGATGAAGTCATGGGTGCCTGCAAAGTAATGGCCCCAGGAAACATTGTTGATTCAAAGGGAAAGATGATAGATGTAGGCCATGACATCATTAAGGTTGTGACTGAAGGTACTCAGGGCAGTAAGTTGGATGACATGGATGATGACAGCCCTGGCAAGCTGAAAGAAAAATATGAGTCCAGCGAAAGAAATAGAGATGTTACTGACCAGTACATGTGTACTGCCAACAAGTTCACACAAGATGAAAGCAGTCAAGTGGTTTCAGCAGTAGATTTACAACAGCCAGAAGTTTTGACAGCTTTGGAAGGTGACACAGATGCCTGTAGTGGCGAAAGGCAAGCTAAGACTAGCAGTGGATGGGAGGTGCATGCTGATGGTCTATCACCTAGATCAAGGCTATCTGACACTAAGGATTTGGGATTAAAATTAGGGCAGGCAGTCCAGGAAGCTGCCAAAGGTGGCGACTTTTCTTGTAGTGATCCTTCTGTGGAGGGTTCTCATAGGGATGATAGGAATGGTCCCCTCTGCAATGACCTACGAGCTGATGAGGAAGGCTCTAGTAGTATAGTTGCAACTGAAAAGGATACTGATGTGAGTGGTGCTAGAGATGAGCGTGGTAATTTTCCTGAGAATGAATCAACAGTGAGTGAGCTTGAGAATACAAATACTGGCACTGTATCATCCTCTAGACAAAGCAGTCGAACTCGAGATGATCGTCGTCACTGGGATTTGAATATGGACTATGCAGAGTGGGAAAGGCCGACAGAGGAGGATATGACTTGTGATATGGAGTTGAAGTTCAGGGTCACACCAGAAACTGTTGGAGAATTTAGGCAGGGCAATCAGGAAGTGCAAGGTGACCATCAAAGTGGTCACCTGGATGGCTATGAGGACTTGGATCCTCTTCTTGAAAAAGGGAGGTCAGAGCAGTGGTGTGCTCCAGATACAGTACAGGATGCTACTGGCACAAGTGATACAACTGCTTGTGCAGGAAGAGATGGAGAAGTTCTGGAAACTCAGGTGATTGCACATCATGCAGAGCAGTTGGCAGTCACAAAGGTGACTGGACAGCCTGGGGTTCATGGAGTGACTCTTAATAGTCCAGAAAATGTTTTACTGACAAAAGCATCTGCTGAGGTGAACAGAGCTGAGGAGCTGGAAGAGAGGAAGGATTCGGGCTTGGAAGCCAGCAACTTTGCAAATGAAGAACCAGTTATGGGTTCAGGTACATTGGCTGACAATACAGATATCCCAAATTCTGCAGGAGCAGCTAGATATCAGGGAGGAAGAGTAACTGTTTGTCAGAAGGTGGATAATGATGTCTGCATGGAAACAAGTACCTCTCCCACTTATTCTGATAAGGAGTTTGCTAAGTCTGATGGTTGTAGTAAAGAACCCTCAGCTGATCTTGAGAAGGTGGGGCCTTCAGATGATGTGGTTATGGAGAGCAGAAGATTTGCAGATGGGGAAGGGTTGCCATCCTCTCCTCATGGAAGAACCTCTTCCTCAGCAGTTGAGGAGCTGGAGGCAGAGCATGTTGATTATGGCGACTCTGATTGTAGGGATGATTATGAACCTGAGGCTGATGAGAGTCGGCATTTAAGTGCTATGCATGCTGAGAGCAGGTTGCAAGCTGTTGATGTGGCAGTAGAGGGTCCAGCAGATTTGTCAAGGGCTTCATTGGGACCAACAGCAAGGTCTCATGCTGCAGTTCCTGGAAGTCAAGGAGATGAAAAGAAATATAGCACAAAGCTAAATCCTGAAGGTGGTCTCTTGAGCAAGGTAGTGTGTGGGAGCAGTGTGGATTGTAATGGCAGTAGTACACGAGGGTCAACTGCAGATGCAAATAGACTTTTTGGTACATCAGAACTGAAGATTCCCTCAAAATCATATGTGGATGAAAACCTGGCTTCAAATGGAGAGGTATGGACTGGGAATGGGCACTGCATTATGGGGTTGATTCTTTGCTGACATTGACTTCTGTATTTACTATTTAACAAGCATTGGATGCAACTCAGGTTTTAAGCCTGTTTGCTGGTCTTTGATAGCCGCCCTGATTAAGGTTTACTGAATTTGCTTGCCATTGTAAATATAGCAGGAGCACCATGAAAGCCACAATTGCAGCAGTGGTTGGGATAGAGGGAGGTCAATGGAGAGGTATGAGATGATGGACAACAAAGAGGATTGGCATGCCATCATGCATGAAGAAAAGATGATGGTAAAGTCAGAGATATCTGGTAGGTGTTCTGAAGAAGTTGGCCGAGTCAAATCATCAGGATGGGATCAGCTACCTGAAGGTTTTGAGAAAAAAGAATATGCTTTACAGGCAGTAAAAGAAGGTTCTGGGAGAGGTGGACGAGGAGCACCGCAGTGGGCCAATCTCACAGGGCAGGGTGCAAGTATGGGCAGCAACAATAGCCGAATAATGACTAGCCAGTTCAGTGCAGGGCCTGGAAGGGGATCATTGGTGAGAAATGATCCACCAGCAGAAAGGGTGAGGTCAGACTCAACATGGAGTCGGGATCATCAATTGCACAGTCGCAGGCAAGTTTCCTTAAGTGTTGTGATCTGTCAATGGTGGCAACTTCTTTCAACTGTGGATCTAGGTATGGTGCATTGTTTTCAAATTTATCCTGTGTGCTGTGAAGAAAGCTGAAGGAAGATTTGTGCCTGTGCTTGCAGAGTGGATGATGGTTTTGAATTGAGTCCAAGGCATTTATCCCGTGAAATAGGACATGGTAGAGGAAGGCGAGGTTCTGTGGAGTTGTCCAGTGGTCGAGGCAGACCTGATTCTTGGTTTGATAGTCCTAGTGGGCCTCCCACGCCTTGGAGAATGGGTCCAAGTGGACATCTCTCTCCCCCAGGTCACTTTCCTGAACCAGTTTTCAGCCCTCGTGGGCCAACAAATGCAGCAGCAGTGGCTGCTGCAAAAGTAGAGAGCAGTGGTTTTGTTGTGGCTCCAGATGGCACAATCATTAAGGCAGGGGGCCCGGCTGCAGCCCCCATTCGAGGTGTGACACGGCCCTTTGGCCCAGCTGGTCGTGGAGGTCGTGCAAGCACTCTATTCACTATGGGAGGCAAGGAAGGTGGGGGACCCAATGTGGCTATGCATGGAGTAGGAGCCATGGGTCTTCGGGACAACATGAGAGGAGTCAGCATTGGTTTACGGGGCCGGAGGAGTATGGGCATAGGTCCAAGCATTGGCATGGGTGTTGGACTGGGAATAAGTGCAAATATGCCAGGAAGAGGCACTTCAGCTCGAGGTCGGGGCTTCAACAGGTTTGGTGGTCGTTTCACCTCTCAGGTAGAAGAACCAATGACAGAAAGTTCTTCAGAAAGGCCAGGAAGTAGGCATGCTGATAAGTGGGGCCAGAGAGAGAGAAGTCCATCTCCACCATCTGGTCGACACAGTAGAATCTCACCTGTTCGGAGGCCACATTCTCACTCAAGGTCTAGATCTAGGTCTCCACATGTGCACATGTCACCCAAGCCTCTAATCAGTAGCATTGGGGACCCTTTTGTTCCTGTATCACCCCAGCCAAAAAAGCAGAGCCGTTCACCCATCAGTGACCACAGGCCTCTTGAGAGTAAATCAAACATCTGGCCTGAAAGCCATTCAGAAAAACCAGATTCTCCCTTGGGCCAGTCAGTGCTACTTCCACCTAGATTACCCTTGCCGCCACCCCCACCTCGCAGTCTGCGGTCGCCACCAGCTGCTCTGAAGCGGTTGAGTGATAAAAGAGAAACAGATTACCTTTGGGAACGAGAGAAAGACAGAGAACTGGATTGGGAACGGGAAAGACCTGTTCCTCACATGCGCACACCTCCCCACAGGACTTCCCCACATGTGGTGCATGGTTCAGCCTTAATGGATGACCGTGATCGGCAATTACTGGCAGGCATTTGCCATATATCACCAACAGGTAGGCAGCACAGGCAAAATGCACTGTCAGGACCACAGTCTACTCAAGAGCAATCTCCACATAGTTCTCGAGGAAGATCGGCAGACAGAGCCAGTGACTTGAGAAGATTGACAGGTGAAGAACCTGGAGAACGAGAAAGAGGTGCACATGGGACAAGAAGAGAAGAGTTAGTGAGTAAAGGAGGGGAGCACAATGTAGAAACCTTAAGGGCTGGAAATGACAGAGATGCTAGAGATCGAAGGATGGGTGCAAGTGCTCGGAGAGATGGAGGAGAGCGTGATGATGAGGGACTGAGGGCAAAAGAGACCCACCAAAGTGGTAGAGATGGTGGAAAAATGGGAGCCAACTCAAAGTATACCATCAGTCGAGAGGGAGATGATGATGTAGCTCCAAGACGCCGCAGACCACCTCCTTGATTGATCGGCATCAGTAAATAGTTTGAAATGTCCTTATGACATAGCTTGTACTGCCAAAGACAGGTTGTTGATCAGACCTTTTAGGTATGGACAGGTGTTGCAGGTTTTTAAATTGTAGTTCTTGTAATGTTGGGTACATACTTAGGATTTGGCACTGTCAGCTTTCTTTATTTTCAGGCAAATGACCAAATAGAAGCTTTAGGAGGCGACAACTGTGATATGCAGTTGGGTACCTTCATGGGGAAAACATGATGGGAAGAAACAAGTTGCAATTCATTGTTGCAGAATTGATGCTTCCACCCTGCTGACGTCAAGGTACTGCTTGTCTGGTAAATTCAGGACTGCATTTCCTGGGGAACTCCAGCTGTCAACATCAATCAGTCATGTTGGCATGGCATTCTTAAATGTCTTTGCTCGGTTAGGATGATGTGAGAAGTCATTTTACATAGCATCATTCTCTTCTGAGCCCCCAAATCCTTGTTACAGATTGGTGTAGCAACTCTTTGAAAACTATTCAAGCATACCTATGTCTTTCAACAGTGAGAAAGGCAAAATGCAATGTCCAAGGATAGATTGGTCCCCAGTTTGTTAAGCATAGATTGTTGGCATTTTCCTATACCTGCCTGCTTTGGGTTGTTGGGCACTGGCAAACCCTAATACTTATCCAATATAAGACCAAAAGAAATTTTCATTCATGTGGCAACAACTTAGATTTCAGACAACACTATTGAACGAACAAAAAATTCATTTAAGAGATCCACAACATGCAAGAACTTGGATTTAAGACAACGCTACTGAACATGAGCAGAATTTTCATTTAATGATATACACAACATGTGAAAGAAATGTGTTCAAGAGTTCTTTGGAGACTCTTAAATAGTATTCTGTTGAAGACTGGGTGACTATTTGATCTCAGGTGTCCATGGGTGAAGATTTGACCATGGCTATTTGCTTGATCTGGGCTGTCCAGGGGCAACCAGATTTGATCTTGGCTGTCTGTTAATGAGATTGGGAAGTTTGAATAACAGATGCTTCCAACATAAGAGTATGCTAAACTTACAATTTTCTAACATTGAACAATACAACATGATTCCACCTAGCAGCTACTGGAGAATTCTCCTCAATTTTCCACTTAATAATACAGCATTTGTATTTGCATTTTGGTTCTGCATTGAACTTCAATCAAACATGAAAGAAGACATCAAGGAACACCTTGTCAACAAGTAAACCAATATTTGTAATGAAAAAACTCCTCTCTTGTTGCATGCAGAAACAGAGAATTCCAATTCTTCCCCTGGGTGCTCTGTTCTCTCCATCACTCTTGTGTGTCAGTTTTGATACACTCCACCTCAACATACCACAAACTAAATGTATTGCCTATTAGAAGTTTGAAAGCCTAGTCAGAGAAAGTGATACACTGCACTAACATTTTAGGTGCTACCTTAAGTCGAACTCAGGGATTGAGTAGGAAGTGGATGCTTTCTTCAGAAGGAGGTTGTTCCCAGGATATTGCATGGCTCACAACATGCTTATCCTGAAGCAAGGATGGGGTGGTTTGTGTTTGAACTGCCTGCCCAATGTCAACAAGACAGTTTTTCAATAGGCTGTAGTTTGCAGCTTGCTTTGAAGCTGGCTTGCAGATTGTCAAATGAGTTGCATTCCCAACCTTGTAATTGTTGTTCTATGACAATTGTTGAGCTGAAGCATATGGTTCCTCCATAGACAAAGGTCAATTTGAAAAAATCAATGGAAGAAGAATGGTTTTCAAATTTGCCTGCAATCAAAGTATTGGTTGTTTCTTCACACCAACCAAGCAAATCCCAACCCCAATCCCTGACCCCCATTTTACTGTGGTAATGAAGTGAAGTTTGGTAAGTATTTTAAAATTGATCACAACCACAAAAACAATTGTAGGTAATATTGCAAATGACAAGTGATGTAGAGACCAAGAATCGCACATATGAAGACCTTGCACCCAATTCCTTCTTGCATACGTCCTTATAACCCATGATCAGGACTTTTGGAAATTTCAAAGCTAAAATAGAAAGCATACACACAGGTTTAGAAGCCAAAATGTTTTGTTGAAGAGGAGTTAAAATAGCTAAGGTTTCTAGATGAATTGCTTACCCCCGGTTCAAGAGGCAATCCTTCCCCAAATGCATAAATGTTAAGGCTGTCTGTAACTGCCAATCTGAAATCTACTGAAAGCTGTGCCATTTGTCGGTCAAATGATTTCACTTTTTTCAAAAGGCCTGATTTCTTGATCTGACTCATGTTGGCAGCAATGATTTGTTTGCATTGCCAAGCCAAGTATTTTCTGAATGCTTCTTCACCACCAGCATGTGGTACACCATAAAAAATTGTCCCTTTCAGATCACTCAAAAACAATTTGCACCTTTCTTGCACTCAAAACTCCATATCACTCACATTGTGAGTTTGTTTCACACGTTTGTCAACCTCAACCACCAAGCTTTTGAGTACAAGACCTCCAAAGCTATAACCAACCAGTACAATTGGGGCTTCCCAATAGCTTTTATAATTTCTACACATAAATCATCACTACCATTAATTAATGATGACTTCATTTGCACCCCATGGGACTAGTTTTCCATAACACTTGCAACCACCTTACTATGAACAATGTCCAAGTCAATCTCTTTCCAAATTAAATCCTACAAGTTTACCAATGAAATCCTATAAAGCTTGTTATACAAAGGACTTGTAATTGGTATTGCCATATGGTGAAAGTTTTTGAAAGTAGTATGTAACTACAGGGACTAATCCCTATTGTATTATGATCTTGAAAGCAAGCATCCAACATTCTATTCACAAAAAATCATCACTACATAAACTTGTTGAAATTGGACTTTGGTCTAATATCTTTAACATCAACATCAGCCATGCCCAATTTCATATTTCAAGGTTGAAGCAGGAAATGAACAGATTCAAACATCAGTAGTGCATAGGTCAGCATGGCACAAAACTTTATTCAGGAAAAGACATAAAAAGGTGAGTGGTGGTCTTGATCTGAAATAAAGAACAAGAGTAAATGTTTCTACATAGGAGATATTTGAGATGAGATTGCAATACCTATTTGACACCAAACTTTGGATCATGTTTTTTCCAATTTTCATCACATTGGAGTTGGCACCAAGAAGAAGATCTGAATCATATGATAGAGAAAGAATCCAAACATTATTAATATTTTCACTCACCAAGTCTGCAGGCACCCACTCTTGTGGCCAACATACGAGCTGTCCACTGGCAGTTCGTGATGTCCATGTGTCTTTCCATTCATTGTGTTTCCCAAAGCCAATGCCATGGAAAAAAATGACAACCATTCCAGGCTTCATCGAAGTGGACTTGAAGAGTTCATGCACTGGCTGAATTGACTGCAAAGTGGAAAACAAACATTTGATATCATTGATCATCACATTAATTAGCATCTTCAACACGTGAATGGGTGAAACACTCAAAACTTGAGGGTTTCAAAGGAAGAGACCATATATCTTGTGCTATCAATATTTTACTATGTACTGACTTGTGTAACACTCCATAAATTCTATTGGCTTGAGTATTCATTGCTAGTCTCATGTAAGAACAGACCCCAAATACCATTCCACAATCAGGGACATTTGAGATAGATTCAAAACATGCACAATTAGTCTAGTGATCAACCCATTGTTTCAGATTTGGCTAGCATCCTATGGAGTATTTGTGTTAACACTAAAGTGTGCAAATGAGAACCTGATAGACACAGATGTGAACATGCTGCTTAATTATACAAGCAGCCCATTGTGTAATGGCTCTACCCCTTACAGCAAGTTCAAATGAACTCTCTAGTCCCGCAAACTAGCAGTCCCTCCACTAGTAGAATTAGGGTTTTGAGGTTATGTAACAAAGGATGCTCGTTATGAGTTTGGGTGTCGTGAGATTTGGCATTTGAATTGGCCCATGGTGTGCAGCGATGAGCAAACGGCGAATTGAAGACGTCACGATGTGAGTAATGAGTAGAGAGATGATCTAACTGCCGCAGCAGAAATTGTCTTCGTCAGAGTTTGTATCGTCTGCAACAACATGCCCTTAAAACAGTGTGAACTTATAGGCTTCATCTACTCGCACAAAACCTTCACCCAGCTGCAAATCGCCAGAAAACATAACAATTCAATTTTCCAGAACTTCAAACTTTGGGACATATAGGCAAAGACACCAGAAGTTATGCTTGACATTGGAAATGAGCAAGTTGTGTACAGGAGGAGATCGAGAATTAATGAAGAGAAGCTGATCATTCAGTGTTGAACAAGCATATGTGCCCTACTTTCTTGGTAATGGAGTGGAGTTGTTACCTTGAGAGTGTGTGAAGAAGCTGTATCTGAAACTCATACAAGTAAGGCAATAAGGCTAGAACATCTTCAGGTCTCTTGCGTTGCCATCGCTGTTGAACTATCTAAGCGCGGAATAACTTACCGATTTTTTGTGCGGCCCACGCGAACCGCAACGACTTTTGACGCGGTATAGCCAATGGATCGGAAGAGCTCATCGTACAGTCCCAGGGCCACGTTCGGATCCCGGGAAAATTACGGGGAGTAAGAGATTGTACATTTAGATTACTAGGATAATGAACGACGATGATTTAGATTAGATGAAACTCGGACATCGCGGCCATGTGTGACCGCGAGCTGAAGATCTGGGCACGAGATGGCTAACATCTTCCGTTTCCAAGTTTTGTTCCCGGAGAGGATTCTGCTAGAATCGCTATCTTAAAGAGGTTTTGTTTTCCTGCTAATCAATTCTGCAACGATTTGGAGACCACCGGAGTCCGACTAGCTAACAAACTGTACACCTGTGCCTTGGAGTCTTGTCATTCCCCTAGAAATTTGCAGAAATAGGTACACAATGAAGTAGTCTGGAATGGTAAAATGCATTATTAGCACCATCATCTGCTAAACACTTATCTTCACACGGTTCTCGAGGAAGGTCTGCACTAGAAGTCCTGCGGAGAGAGGAGGTGGGGAGCGCCATCTGAAAGCCTTGTATGCTCAAAGAGTACATAGGAGGCTGCAGTTGTGGTAGGCAGTGCCTACACTTGTGAGGAAAGGAGGAAAAAATGATTGCAAATTGTTGCTGATTTGATGATTGCACAGGTCTGCTGACTACAAAGTATCGTGAGTCTCATATTGTGGAGCATTTATATATGCAGGATTAGCAAGGGATATCTTTATAATTTCTTTAGCTATTGAATCCACTAGTGTTGTATGTCATTGTTTCCTCAAGGTTTTTCTGCCTTGGTGACTGCAACTGCTCAAGTCATGGTGTTAAATAGCAACATTCCCTGCTTGGCATGTGGATCCCTTATTGTGAGCTGACTGTAAATAGCATCCATGAATTAGCAATACAGCAAATTACATTCAAGACAGTATAAGGATACATCAGTTTTTGGTTTGCAAACACTAGAATTTCAACATCAGCTCATGCACTGCCATTGAGGTTGATCTGAATCTAATTTTAGTACCAGAGATATCGAGAAGAAAGTGCAATATCTCTATGTTTGACAGTTCATTGTTCATTTCAGTTATTGGTCATTTGTTGAAAACCATCAAAATTCAAAAACTAGTCATTTTCATGCGAGAACTATATTTGAACTTGTGAAGTTTCAGACATCAAACAAGGTAATATACAAATTGAGATAGAAGTTAAAATAGAATAACACTCAATAATACTATAGCATTGGTGTTTGCATGGTTTTGCATGTAAATTGTGCTTATTTCAATCTTGATCGCCCTGCATTGACATTTTACTTGCTAACATAGATCCAAGTCAGGAGTGGTATCCAAACTGCACGATTTTTTAGGAGGATCTTGAACTCTCACCAAATAGGATTCATCTGAGGGGTGGGTTGTGTTTGAACTCCCTTCATGATAGTCAGAAGAACATCTTTCAGTAGGCTGTAGTTTATGGCATTCCGGGAAGCTGGCTTGCAGATCGTCAAATGGTGGGCATCCTCAACCTTATAATGGTTTCTGCGTGCCAATTGTTGAGCTGAGGCATATGGCACTAAAACAGATCCCTGTATTCACAAAAATACTTTGAACATTAGCTAAACAATATTAATTGATGTTAAGCTTGCCTACAACCTGGAAGAATGATTGAGTGTCTCTTCACCCCTTTGGATCTATTAGGTCTCTTTTCAAACGTAAAAACATTTTCACTGCCATCTAACCAACCTCCATTTCCCCAAAGGACTTGAAAACCAGTACGTTTCCAGAACTTTGGTTGGGCAACATGGATGCCCAGTTTCTACATGCAACAAGTTACTTTGGATTTGCACATCTGGAATGAAATCCACCTTGATACATAGCTAAGGTTTTGAATGAAAAGCTTACCACATCTGGAACAGGCAATCCTTCACCAAATGCATATATGATGAGGCTTGGTTCTACAGCACTGTCAAAGTCTACTGTAAGGCATGCCATTTGTTGATTGAAACAATCCATACTTCTCAAAAGGCCTGACTTAGTAATTTGCTTCTTCTTGGATGCATTGAGTTTTTTGCATTCCCAAATAAAGTACTCTTTGAAATCTTCTATACCACCAGCATGTGGTACGCTATAAAATATGGTCCCCTTTAAATTCCCCAAAAACTTTTGGCAACTTTCTTTCACTGCTCTCTCCAAAGCATTCACAACACGAGCTTGCTTAGCACGCTTTTCAACCTCAACCACCAAGCTTTTGACAACAAGACCTCCGAAGCTGTAACCAACTAATGCAATTGGGGCCTCCCAAAGGGGTTCATATTCACTGCACATAACCCATTACTGCCATCAGTTTAAGATATCTTCTTCATAAATGCACAATTCAAAAACTCCCACCAATTTGTATATCCAAGCTCACATGATATAGACCAAGTTATCAATAAAATCCGGGATGAAATTATAGAGTGTCAGTTTCAACCATCAAATGAATCTACAACAATTGCATAAGTATTGTTAGATTCTGGACATTATCAATGATTTGTTACTTTCTGACATGTGATAGAATGCAATTACTATTCAGAGTTAACCAATTAAAGGATGGCCTTTAAAGGGTCAAAGGTGCCAATATCAGGTTTTTTTAATTCTTCAAATTTGGGGACACCATCGTCAGGTTAAATAGCCTAAATCTCTACTTGAACATATACTTATGAACTTTGCTACAATGTCTTTGACAAAACTATAATGGCATCATGCCCAACTTCATCTTACAAGATTGACAATGCAAATAAAGACAGATTTCAAGGGCAGTTTGCATGTGTCATATGGCAGTGGTTATGCTTGCATGGGTTTCAGGAGCAAGACTACTCGCAAGTATTTGTACACAAGATATTCAGGATAAGATTGGCATACCTCTTGCACACCAAGCTCTGGATGAGGTTTTTTCCAATGTCTGTCACATCCTCATTCGCACCAAGAAGAGCAGAATCATATGATAGAGAAAGAATCCGAACGTTGTTACCATTTTTACTGGCCAAGTCTGCTGGCAACCACTCTTGTGGCCAACATACACACTCGCCATCACTGGTTATGGATGTCCATGTTTCCTTCCATTCATTATTTTTCCCAAGGCCTATGCCATGAAAGAAAATTATGACCATGTCAGGCTTACTTGAACTGCACTCCTGGTTCAAATCATGAACCGGTGCGATCCACTGCAAATCAAAAGGAAATGCATCACCCAATTTGTCAGTAACAGGTATTGATAAGCATCTTTCGCACATGAAGAATAGATCAAACATTCAAACCCTAAGGGTTTCAGAGGCAACAAAATATAGACATTATGATATCAATCCCCAGCTACTATGTGATAAGATGTCTTGCAAACTGGAATCCGATGCATGTGTGGCGGGGAATATGCTGGGTTTACACACAAAAAACTCCCAGTCTCTGAAGTTACTTTTCCTACAATTATAGAATTGGGAGGATTTGGGAGTAGAATTCACCGATAGATTTTCGTCAGCCATTTGCCTCTCCTCAGTTGTAGAAAAGAGTTGGCCTATGATACGCAATGAGGGAACAAAAACTGGAGCAGATCACGATTTGAGTGACGAGTTAGAGAGATCTGATTGCAGAATACTCTTCTTCGGGCCGGCTTAGATCGTCTGAACCTGCCTTTCAAGATATTCTGTCACAATATCCTTTCAGCCTTGCCAGTCACTAGAAAACATAGTATGAAATATGCAGAAATTTGCAATCTTGGCAGTGTTTGGGACGATTGCCTTGTTGCCACCTCCTCTAATTCTGCTCCCAGCTCTGCAAAATATTCTCAGCTTTGTAAAATATGATACGGCCTAGTTAAGAAAAGGCCTCCAAACTAAAGGCACTGATCTCAAGACAAATGTTAGGCACAAAAGACACCTTGCGACTGACGTTGGAGATGAGCAACTTGAGTGCAAAGATCAAGCTCTATGCCAAGCTGCTGAACTAGCGCTCCTGCAGAGACTTTGTGCAAGCACCATTGCGCGACTATTTTACATTCTCATTCGGAAGTGTTAAGTACCAAGAGGAGCTTGCTTCAAAGTGTATGAAGACTTTTCCTCTCAAAAATAATACACTCATACCATGGCATTAGGAATATGAACTATCGTCGGAGAAATTTTGTCGTCGGTACCGCTGAAACGAGGAAGGATCCCACTAGTCGTGTCCGACACTGAAACTGGAACAACGTGACCGACATTGAAGACTTTTTAGTTAGAAGAAACTTCCGGTTGGCTGGGATCGGGGACATTTTTTTGTTGCAATTTTGTGACGTAGCCACTGTGGCGATCAGCCACAAGAAGAATTACCCAATTTTGGCTACAGGTCAGAGAGGAAAGGGAAAAAATTCAAGAATTCTGCTATCTCTTGGCGACATACTGGAATTTAGTCTGTGAATATGGCGATTTAAAAAATAAAATCATTGAAATCCAGCGACGTTGGCACATTGAAAAAAATCATTTACATGAGTCAGACCTGTGAACACCTTGGACAGAATGCGACTGATGTTCACGAAGCGCTCTTGCTGTATCCAATCACCATCCTCATTGTCAAGTGACAGAACTGAAATAGGTTATCATCTTGTAGCCATTATGCAGCAGCTGCAGCAAATCCTTGATTTCATATTTCAATCCACATTGGGACGATTGTATTCACATGATTTTTAAACCATTACTGTGACATGGCACCAGCAATTTGAAAGAGCAATTGGTTTTGGGATGTAAAGCTCTATTATGTGTAACGCCACTAAATACTTCTTTGGCAGGGTCTCCATGCCAATTGCAAGCACTTTGCACAATGCTTTGATGAAGGTGCTTTTGGGTGTTCATGAGGACATCTGTGAAGTCACAATTCTCATCAATTTTTTAAATGAAGAGGTGAGAATAGACAATCTGAGAGTGTAAAAGCTCACCCACGACTCAAGCAATCTGTAATTTCTGTTTCTCCACCCAAACCCCAGACCACAGCACTCACACTAAACCAAACACTGGACATATGTTTAGAAAGGACCTCCGATGCAAACTAACTAGCCTGTGAGAGTATCAGCAGCTCTGGTGTCAAGTACATACTATGGAGATAGAATATGTGAATGATGCCAATCCAAATGTGTCAGTGTCCCAGGTACCTAGTAGCATTGCTTGACTGTACATTTCTAGATTTCTCCAAGAAGTCATTTCTGATAGCAATTTTTTGCACCAGTAGAACAATCCTAGATCTTCATGACCTTTGGCTCTTCATATAAACAAATATGAAACCCAAACCCAGAAATTGCAGCCACCTACATGCATTAAACCCACATCTGAATTGTGCAGAAATTTTAGTTCCAAGGTTGCTAACCATATTAAAAAATTACCATTCACATGTATTCCAGTGGTGATGTTTAATTATTGTCATAATTATTGATAATGCACATATCCAGGAACCAGATTGCAGCCTAATAGCAAGGAAGGAAGAAGTGCTCATATTTTGGACTTCACCAACGGGATTGCAATAAGGCAGTACAGGGAATTCACAAAATATTGCTGATTATAAAAATGCAATATCTGATGTAAATGTAGTTTCCCTTGACTAAATCATCTGTCATAGCATTAGACTGCAATGGAGTATCTGTGTTCATCTGGGACTCGTAAGAATTGCCTCAAATTCTCTAGATCCAAATCAGTGGTCACTGGTACCATAAAACTCATCACTCTTTTGTTCTTCCTCTTGCAACTCATGTTTGGAGCTTCTGCATTTAAACTGCAACAAAAATCCACATGGAACTAGCTCATCACCCCCTGGATGGACACAACATGCAATTCTTCAATAAATGAGAATATTGACAGCAGCCCTTAATTTTGACTAGTTTTATTAAGTGATTCTGAATGTAGCAACATGTGGTTCTGACTCAAATCTCTTTGTGATCAGTCCTCAGAAAAAGAGCCATTCCTGGAGTTCATGTAGGCCTTGGTCCATGACACCACATAAAGGGGCATGGAGATGTGGAGCAGAAATTGCAGCTTGCAAATAAGCAGTGGAGCATTTTTAAGTGGGAGGCTAAGAACCTCTTAATTCTACAGGTGGCTCTGCTTCCTCCAGATTGCAATCAACATGTTCAAACCTCATCCTTGTCCTATAACAAGAGAATGTGCTGTCACATAAATATTTGCAGAAACTTGTCTCGTGTCGTGTTTCAAGGCTTGCATGTCTGCTGAAGCAAGGAACTTTGAACGATCTCTGAGAATTGAACAGGTTGATTCTAGAAAAAGCTTGTTGTGTATACTTGCTAACCATTAACGATGAGAAACTTCATGCATACTCCAGTCTGAGGTCTCAAAAACGGGATCTCTAAAGAGATAACAAAGAAAAAGGACACTGCTGTCTGCTCCCAAAATCTTGGGCTCCCTTTCAAAGAGGAGGTTATCACTAACTACCTCAATGATTCATGATAGAGCCAAAACATTACTAGTGATTGAAAACTCTTGCACATGCCTAAGCAGAAGAATTTCTCTTGTAGCCATCCATTGCTAAAACTCAGTAACAAGTGAAAAATAACTGAATTCTCCTCTTAGCAATCCCTTGCTCAGTCTCAGGTAGACAGTACTTAGCAACTGAATTTCTCATTTCTATGACCTGAGAACACGTCACAGAGAATGCACCTGACAACCTTCACTGAAATTCCCATCTTTGCACATTTCCAATGCCTAGCTGCAACATTGAATGCAATCATTGTTCAACACTGACCAAACTCATCCAGGCAGCTGAACTAGATATCACAACTCTTCAATTTATCATTCCACATCGAGATAAAGCTGGCCACATGGATCAATGCAGGTGACTGATTACGAACCAAGAAGAGTATATGGAACTCAAAATCTTTGCACCAGCTACACTAGAGTCAAAATATCCGTACCTCGGTGATCTCCACTTGTCCAGCAGTAGCTCCTCACCAAGGTACTAAGACACACTGATACTTGGTTACAGGGCAAACATGGTAAGCAATTATTTTCTCACTTGTTTCTATGCTGATGCTTTGTTTTCTCTACCTGTTGGTCACAATGAGGATGACCAATCTCTAGTATGCACTTAGCCTTTGGTGAGGAGTGGCTAGATATACAATAGAAATCTCCTCTGAGTTGATAATATCCAACTAGCCAGAACCAGATTCCTGAACAGTTACAAAATCCACTCTCATCACATCAGACATGCTCTCCCATTCTCCCATTCCATAAGGACATGATTGTCTTTTACATTGGAAAGCTGATGCATACCACCATTGACAAACATTGGTAATCGATATCTCTGAATTACTTCCAAACAATCCTTCTTCCCATTGATGGTTGACAGCATATTCGACATTCTTTTTGCTTCAAACACGTCTATTGAATTGAGAGTAGTGTCATCCTTTTGAATGCACTGTTCTGTAACAAAGGTCAGTCGTATTGCTCCACACATACCCGAGGCAAGGTATTTTTCTCATTCCTTGGGAAAAAATCCGTACATTGTTACCATTTTTACTGGCCAAGTCTGCTGGCAACCACTCCTGTGGCCAATGTACATGCCTGCCATCACTGGTTATGGATGTCCATGTTTCCTTCTATTCATCATTTTTCCCAAGGCCTATGCCATGAAAGAAATTTATGACCAAGTCAGGCTTACTTGAAGTGCACTGCTGGTTCAAATCATGAACTGGTGCGATCCACTGCATATCAAAGGAAATCCATTACCCAATTCGTCAATCACAGGTATTGACACACATCTTTTGCACATGAACAATAGGTCAAACATTCAAACCCTAAGGGTTTCAGAAGCAACAAAATATATACATTATGATTTCAATCTCCAGCTACTATGTGATAAGATGTCTTGCAAACTGGAATTTGATGCGTGTGTGTGGAGGGGAATAGGCTGGGTTTACACACAAAAAACTCCCAGTCTCTGAAGTTACTTTTCCTACAATTATAGTATTGTGAGGATTTGGGTGTAGAGTTCGCCGATTGATTTTCGTCAGTCATTTGCGTCTCGTCAGTTGTAGAAAAGAGTTGGCCTGTGAGGTCTGGATCCACAACAGTCTCGAAATCAACTGAAAGCCGTGCCACTTCTCGATTAAATGCTTAGAATGAAGCTTAAATAAAATATTCTGTACCAGGCTTTGTATACTCACAAAATCTTGAGCCTTGCGAATCACTAGAAAACATAGTATGAAACATGCTGAAATTTGCATTCTTGGCAGTGTCTCGGACGATTGCCTTGGTGCCACCTCCTTTAATTCTGCTCCTGACCCAGCTCTGCAAAATATTCTCAGCTTGCTAAAATATATTAAGGGCTAGTTTAAAAAACGGCGCCAAACCAGAGGCACTGATCTATAGACAAATGCTAGGCACAAAAGACACGAAAAGTAGTTGCGACTGACATTGGAGATGAGCAAGTTGAGTGCAAAGATCAAGCTCCATGCCAAGCTGCTGAACTAGTAGTGTTGCAGAGACTTTGTGGAAGCACCATTTGCGCGACTATTTGACATTGTCAAAAGTAAGTACTAAGTACCAAGAGGAGGTTGCTTGAAAGTATATGAACACTTTTTGTCTCAAAACTAATACAGTCGTACCATGGCAACATTTAACTATCGTGGGAGAAATTTTATCATCGTGAACCAGGGAAACCGGAATGATGCCCCTAGTCGTGTCGGACACTTAAACATAAATCCCTTTTTATGGGTCGCACTGCATTTTTTTTGTTACTAAGTGGCGAAAACAAAGAACACTAGTTGGGAACCTTTTTTACAAAAACAAATAGGTCAAATTTCACCAATTTTCAATCTGAAAAACATCATTTCGACCTATGTAAAGGAATTTTCAATTTGAACTTGAAAGCACAATTTCGACCTCCGCAAAACAATTTTCATTAAAAAAAGGCTGAATTTAGTCAGATTTCAAGAAAAAAGTTTTCCAAATCGCCATAGTTTTTTTACACATCAGTATGTATCATAAAATCTAGGAAGATCCCTTTTTTGGGACTTTCAATTTATAGCCAGCTTTGTCTATTTTTTTTCCTGGATAATTGCCACTTTATCGAAGTGAATATTGTCAAGGAAAACACTATTGCCAAGATAACAACATGCTCCTCAAGTTTTCCCAAATAGCTAATACATTTTGTGTAGCACAATTCCACGGGCAGGGACATTCCCAAAATAAGGGGACTAGGAAGGGGCAAAGGCAAGTCCAACCCGGATAGCCTAGTCCAGCCCCACAATTTCAGAACATCCCCAAGCATAGACGCCCACTATAAATTGTAGTAGCACAAGCTGAAGGTTATCATCAACCTGGACATATGTAGATCACAAGTCGTAGGAGGGGGACCTGTTCCTTAATAGAGGCAGGGATCTTGTCCCTAGTGCATGTAATTAAGGACAAGATCTCTCGCATTCTTAAAGAGTAGGCATAATTTCCGTCCTACACAGCTTGGAATCCTCAGTCCTTTCCATTTTGAGTTGTGTGCCCAAAGAGACACATAGGAGGCTATAGTTGTGATATCCAGTGCCTACACTTGTGAGGAAATTAAAAAGATGAAACAGAGACGCAAATTGTTGCTAATAATTTGATGATTGCATCAGTTGATTACAGAGTACCTATCATGTGTATCATACTGTGTACTATACAGCATATGGCTATTTGAAAAAGGGCATCTGTAAAAGAAAAATTTAGGCATTGAATCAGGTAGTCTTGTATGTCATTGTTTCCTCAAGTTTTCTTCCTTGGTGATAAGTGTTCAGGTCATTTTACATAGCATCATTCCGCTCAAGTCATGTTGCATAACATTCCCTTCTTGGCAAATGACATGGCATCATTGAATAGCGAGGTAGCAAATTATATTAGAGACTGTGGAAGGATGCCGGCTGACGAATGGCATCATTGAATAGCATTGTACCAAATTGCATTAAAGTCTGTCTAACAAGGTTCATGACTGTCCTTTATTTGCAATAGGAATGCAACATTACCTCGCACATTGATAACCATGGATTGCCAGCATGTTTCCATTTCTCCCAGCATTGAGTTCTTTAAAACTCAGGGCCAAACAATGACACATGCAAATCATCAACCCAAGAGAGCTTTCTTTAAGTGCTAACAACTTGGACTTTGAGACACCCTATCCCAATAAGGTTCCTCAGAAACCAATTTCTGACAGCTCTCTGAAAATATGCAAATCATATTCATTTGTTGAAGAAGATTAAAATTCAGATTAATAATTACTTTCATAAGAGTTAAAAGTTATCTCTGAACCTGGAAGTTTCAAACATCAAGCAAGATGATTAAACAAATTGAGCCAGAAGCTAAATTCATAGAATACCCTTCAAATCTCCAAAGAATGTAGCCTTGTTGTTTGCAGTCTGGTTCTGCATATAACTTCTTGTGCTTATGTCAGTCGTGATCTCAACTTGCCCTCAACTTATTGTGAACTGAAATCATCAGCAATCACAAGGTCATGACTCTAGTTGAGAAATTGATTACACTGTATTAACACTGTACCTGGCTAACATAGGTTATCCAAGTCAGGAGTTGTGTTGGAACTAGATGATATTTGAGAAGGCGTATTGGGGAATCTCTGTTGGCTCAGAGCGTGTGTACCCTGAGGGATAGTTCGCCTTTGAGTTCCCTCCATAACAACAGCAAGAACATCTTTCAGTAGGCTGTAGTTTATGGCTTGCTGGGAAGTTGGCTGGCAGATTGTGATATGGGTCGCATCCTCAACCTTATAATGATTTCTGCGTGCCAAGCATTGAGCTGAAGCATATGGCACTAAAACAGATTCCTGCACATGCAAACCGCTTTAAACATTGAAGGAGATTGACATTGAGTTTACCTCCAATGAAAGCATGATTGAGTCTCTCTTCAC
The DNA here is from genome assembly GCA_963920785.1 of Sphagnum contortum. Classification (NCBI taxonomy): domain Eukaryota; kingdom Viridiplantae; phylum Streptophyta; class Sphagnopsida; order Sphagnales; family Sphagnaceae; genus Sphagnum; species Sphagnum contortum. The sequence goes on from OY987278.1 coordinate 19,880,789, forward strand.
CCAACTTGAATGACCTAGTGTACATATCCCAAAATTTACCGATGACCATTATAGCAGTACTAAGGGATTTTACACTGTAACTTAGTTCTCAAATGACTTAATTACTAAATCCTTTTATATATGTTGAAAGTTCAAACAGATCCACCTTGATAGTCATTATTATAGCTAAGACTTTTGGATGAAAAGCTTACTCCTCTTCTAACAGGCTGTCCTTCACCAAATGCATAAATGATGAGGGTTGGATCAACAGCAGTCTCGAAATCAACTGAAAGTTCTGCCATTTGTCTATTGAACCCTTTAATATTTTTCAAAATGCCTGACTTGGCAATTTGCTTCTTGTTTGCATCATTGAATTGTTGAGATTGATAAACAAAGAACTGTTTGAAGTCTTCTCCACCACCAGTATGTGGTACACCATAGAATATTGTCCCTTTAAGATTGTGCAAAAACTTGGTGCAACTTTCTTGCGCTTGTTTGTCGAGAGGATTCACAATGCGAGCATTCACACGCTTATCAACCTCAACAACCAAGCTTTTGACCACAAGACCTCCGAAGCTATAACCAACTAGTACAATCGGGGCCTCCCAAAGGGGTTCATATTCACTACACAAAAACCATCAATGCCGTCAAATAATGATAACCTCAATTGTCAACTTCTTAACTTGAACAAATTACAGAAATCATACCAATTGTAATCTCCAAGGTAACATGATATGCACAAAGCCATCTGTAATGTCATGAACAAAGTTAAGCCCAAGTTGGTTTCAGACATAAAACAAATAAACAGCAATTGCAAAGTATCATTAAATGTTGGACATTGTTACTAGCTAAAGATAACATTCCTAGTTGGAAATTCTATTTTGGATTTGACCATTGAAAGAATGACCTCAGGATCAAAACTATCATGTAGTCAATGTGAAGTTCCTTTGGTCTTTCAATTTCTGGGCCACCATGTTCAGTGAAAGTGGTCTAAATCTCAGTAGTACAAGCAATTTTTTTCTTTCACAAGTTTTCATTTGGGCAGCATATCTGAGACATATGGGCCCTTCGTAGTATGGAACATGGCCGAATCAATATCTTTTAAACATAAATTTCCTTGTAAAAGTTTATCAAATCCAAGAAACATTGGTAAGGGGAGATTACTAAGTAAGTTATATCCCATGGAAACAGTAACAATTTCTGAATATGTGCCCACTTTGAACTTGTATTTGTTATATTTGAATGTTCTCCAAAGTGTAGGGCAAAGCCCCAAGGTGGGGACATTCTCAAAATGAGGGCCCTAGGAGGGATATTAATGGATATAAGGTGCCCTCCACATTCTAGGTGATTTCTCTGAGTACTTTATTATATGTAACTCAGAGGTTTAGGCTTCTTTAATGTGATCTAGAAAACAAGTTTCTAGAGCTTTTCCCTAAAAAGAAACCCGCCCTATCTTGTTTCAAACTAAACTTTGCTTTAATGTCTTGAACATCAATTATAATGGTATCCATGCTGCCTGACTTCATGTCTCAAGATTGACACTACAAATAAACAAATGCAAAGAGTGGATATGCATAAATCATAGGCCACTTGAGATCTAAAAATAAGTGCTGATCCTGCATTGGTTTCAGAGCAAGACTACGTCTTTGTAGGCGAAGGATAGCTAAGTTCAGATTGCCATACCTTTTTGACACCAAACTCTGGACGAGGTTTTTCCCAATGTCTGTCACATGCTCATTGGCACCAAGAAGGGCAGAATCGTATGAAAGGGAGAGAATCCGAACATTGTTAATATTTTGAGTTGCCAAGTCTGCAGGCAACCACTCTTTTGGCCAACATACACGCTTCCCGCCACTGGTTGTAGATGTCCATGTTTCCTTCCATTCATCATTCTTCCCATAGGCTATGCCATGGAAAAAAATGACAACCAAATCAGGGTTTGTTGAAGTGTACTGCGGGTTTAGATCATGCACTGGTGTGATTGCCTACAAGTGGAAAACAAGACAGTTCGTCAACACAATGGAACAATCACATTGATGAATTCCACATCGTTTCTGGTTCAAATCATGAACTGGTCCAATCCACTGCAAATCAAAAGGAAATGAAGGACCCAATTTGTCAGTCACAGGTATTGACAAGCATCTTTCGCACATGAAGAATAGATCAAACATTCAAACCCTAAGGGTTTTTAGAGGCAACAAACTATAGACATTATGATATCAATCCCCAGCTACTATGTGATAAGATGTCTTGCAAACTGGAATCCGATGCGTATGTGGAGGGGAATAGGCTGGGTTTACACACAAAAAACTCCCAGTCTCTCAAGTTACTTTTCCTACAATTATAGAATTGTGAGGATTTGGGAGTAGAATTCACCGATAGATTTTCGTCAGCCATTTGCCTCGCGTCAGTTGTAGAAAAGAGTTGGCCCATGATGCGCAATGAGGGAGCAGATCACGATTTGAGTGACGAGTTCGAGAGATCTGAATGCAGAATACTCTTCTTCGGGCCGGCTGAGATCGTCTGAACCTGACTTTCAAGATATTCTGTCACAATATCTTTTCAGCCTTGCCAATCACTAGAAAATACGGTATGACATATGCAGAAATTTGCAATCTTGGCAGTGTTTGGGACGATTGCCTTGTTGCCACCTCCTCTAATTCTGCTCCCAGCTCTGCAAAATATTCTCAGTTTTGTAAAATATGATACGGCCTAGTTAAGAAAAGGCCTCCAAACTATAGGCACTGATCTCAAGACACATGTAAAGGCACAGAAGACACCAAAAGTCGTTGCGACTGACGTTGGAGATGAGCAACTTGAGTGCAAAGATCAAGCTCCAGGCCAAGCTGCTGAACTAGCGGAGACTTTGTGCAAGCACCATTGCGCGACTATTTTACATTCTCATTCGGAAATGCTAAGTACCAAGAGGAGGTTGCTTCAAAGTGTATGAAGACTTTTTCTCTCAAAAATAATACACTCATACCATGGCATTAGGAATATTGAACTATCGTCGGATAAATTTTGTCGTCGGTACCGCTGAAACGACGAAGGATCCGACTAGTCGTGTCGGACACTGAAACTGGAACAACGTGATGGACATTGAAGACTTTTTAGTTATAAGAAACTTCCGGTTGGCTGGGAACGGGGATTTTTTTTTGGTTGCAATTTTGTGACGTAGCCACTGTGGCGATCAGCCACAAGAGGAATTACCCGAATTTTGGCTACAGGTCAGAGAGGAAAGGGAAAAAATCAAGAATGCTGCTATCTCTTGGCGACATACTGGAATTTAGTCTGTGAATATGGCAATTTAAAAAATTAAATCCTTGAAATCCAGCGACGTTGGCACATTGAAAAAAGTCATTTATATGAGTCAGACCTGTAGTTACTGTCTTTAGTGCACTTTCCTGTCAACGCATCTTCATCTTCTACAATTTGCCTTCAACCTCAACGACAGGCAGTGTCTTTTGTCTAATGTCCAGGTAAGTTCCAGCATGCTCAGGTATGTACCCAGTTTTGAAATTCAATCAGTACACTTGCTCACTGGAAACACGCCTTACAAGCTGGGGCATGCTTGGGCGTCTCTAAACAAATGATGGAGATAGGGGTTTTATACTCAATTCCAATGATGAAACTTGTCAATTGAAAGAGTGGTAGGGTACAGGAGTCTCCTATAACTTATGTAGAATTCAAACTGATTTCCAATTTAAGTTCCAATTTTCTTCAAGAAATTTCCTAGCAGGGATTTCTTGTGAAATCAAAGGAAATTCAACAACTGCGCTCATTAATGGATTCTATTCAACTCACAACACTTCAATCAAAACTTTAGGTTATAAATTCATAAGTGTTCCCTGCACGGTATTCTGTGTCTTTGTTTTGTTACTGAACATGGTTGACTAGTCATCCTTGTCCCACTTTTAAGTTTGTTCTCTGAACTTTCAGAGACATATCATACCACATCACTGAAGAATAGAGGCTAGAGGCACCCACCAGTGGCTGTGTGTGTACAATTTGTGTTTCCATTTTGCAAGATATATTTCCTTTTAAAAGTTTTGAATGCTTTTGCAAAGGGACATCTTTGAGGGCGCAAATTCCAAAGCTTATCCCTTCACAAGTTTTTTCTCCACACACATTACCTGCTACAGTCCTGACTTTGGAAATGCAGAAACACGGATGTACAATATTATTGCCTCTGAAACTTTTGACTTGTGTTTTACCTTGCTGGACACAATCACAGGCAAATTATGGTAAAAATTGCATACATTATGTTCAGGCTGAATGGAATCTATCCATTGAACAGATATGCAGCAAAATGGTGTTCTCAGAACCTTGAACAGCATGTGAACACCATGGACAAAATGCAACTGATGTTCACAAAGCACTCTTGCTGTATCCAATCACCATCCTCATTTATGACCCCAGCCCTTATCAAACTGTGTATGATCATCATGGTGTCAGTGTCAAGTGACAGAACTGAAATAGGTCATGATCTTGTAGCCATTATGCAGCAGCTGCAGCAAATCCTTGTCCATATTTCAATCCACATTGGGACGATTGTATTCACATGATTTTTAAACCATTACTGTGACATGGCACCAGCAATTTGAAAGAGCAATTGGTTTTGGGATGTAAAGCTCTCTTATGTGTAATGCCACTAAATACTTCTTTGGCAGGGTCTCCATGCCAATTGCAAGCACTTTGCACAATGCTTTGATGAAGGTGCTTTTGGGTGTTCATGAGGACATCTATGAAGTCACAGTTGTCATCAATGTGACATCATAGTGCACTAAGGTACACACACATCCTGTCAATTGTGAACTTGACCAACTAAAATTGATGTCATTTGACTCTAGACCTAGTTCATGGCTTCCTGCAAAATGAACAGCAACAATTGCACATTACATAAACTCTTGACACTACACCTCTATCACCATACTCTTCTAGTGTTCAAGCCAACACCAACCTCACCAACTCAAATGCAACCAAACACATTAACTTCTCCAGGAAATGCAATGATAGCACAATTGATAAACTGCAAAATACATTGAAGGCAGAAATTTTTTTAAATGAAGAGGTGAGAAGCGACAATTTGAGAGTGAAAAAGCTCACCCACGACTCAAGTAATCTGTGATTTGTGTTTCTCCACCCAAACCCCAGACCACAGCACTCACACTAAACCAAACACTGTACATATGTTTAGGAAGGACCTACGATGCAAACTAACTAGCCTGTGAGAGTATCAGCAGCTCTGGTGTCAAGTACATACTATGGAGACAGAATATGTGAATGATGCCAATCCAAATGTGTCAGTGTCCCAGGTACCTAGTAGCATTGCTTGACCGTACATTTCTAGATTTTCTCCAAGAAGTCATTTCTGATAGCAATGTTTTTCACCAGTAGAACAATCCTGGATCTTTGTGACCTTTGGCTCTTCATATAAACAAATATGAAACCCAAATCCAAAAATTGCAGCCACCTACATGCATTAAACCCACATCTGAATTGTGCAGAAACTCTAGTTCCAAAGTTGCTAACCATATCAAAACAATACCATTCGCATGTATTCCAGTAGTGATGTTTAATTATTGTCATAATTATTGATAATGCACGTATCCAGGAACCAGATTGCAGCCTAATAGCAAGGAAGGAAGAAGTGCTCATATTTTGGACTTCACCAATGGGATTGCAGTAAGGCAGTACAGGCAATGCACAAAATCTTGCTGATTATAAAAATGCAATATCTGATGTAAATGTAGTTTCCCTTGACTAAATCATCTGTCACAGCATTAGACTGCAATGGAGTATCTGTGTTCATCTGGGACTCGTGAGAATTGCCTCAAAATCTTTAGATCCAAATCAGTGGTAACTGGTACCATAAAACTCATCACTCTTTTGTTCTTCCTCTTGAAACTCATGTTTGGAGCTTCTGCATTTAAACTGCAACAAAAATCCACATGGAACTAGCTCACCAACCCCTTGACGGACACCACATGCAATTCTTCAACAAATGAGAATATTGACAGCAGCCCTTTAATTCTGACAAGTTTTATTAAGTGATTCTCAATGTGGCAACATGTCATTCTAACTCGAATCTCTTTGTGCTCAGTCCTCAGGAAAAGAGCCACTCCTGGAGTTCATGTAGGAAGGCCTTGGTCCATGACACCACATAAGGGGGCATGGAGATGTGGAGCAGAAATTGCAGCTTGCAAATAAGCAGTGGAGCATTTTTAAGTGGGAGGCTAAGAACCTCTTAATTCTACAGGTGGCTCTGCTTCCTCCAGATTGCAATCAACATGTTCAAACCTCATCCTTGTCCTATAACACAGAACGTGCTGTCACATAAATATTTGCAGAAATATGTCACGTGTCGTGTTTCAAGGCTTGCATGTCTGCTGAAGCAAGGACTTTGAATGATCTCTGAGAATTGAACAGGTTGATTTGAGAAAAAGCTTGTTGTGTATACTACTTGCAATCAACGCTCAAAAACTTCATGCATACTCTGGTCGGAGGTCTCCAAAACGGGATCTCTAAAGAGACAACAAATAGAAAGCACACTGTTGTCTGCTCCCAAAATCTTGGGCTCCCTTTCAAAGAGGAGGTTATCACTAACTACCTCAATGATTCATGATAGAGCCAAAACATCACTAGTAATTGAAAACTCTTGCACATGCCTAAGGAGAAGAATTTCTCTTGTAGCCATCCATTGCTAAGACTCAGTAACAAGTGAAAAATAACTGAATTCTCCTCTTAGCAATCCCTTGCTCAGTCTCAGGTAGACAGTACTTAGCAACTGAATTTCTCATTTCTATGACCTGAGAACACGTCACAGAGAATGCACCTGACAACCTTCACTGAAATTCCCATCTTTGCACATTTCCAATGCCTAGCTGCAACATTGAATGCAATCATTGTTCAACACTGACCAAACTCATCCAGGCAGCTGAACTAGATATCACAACTCTTCAATTTATCATTCCACATCGAGATAAAGCTGGCCACATGGATCAATGCAGGTGAAAGATGTACTAACCAAGAAGTGTATATTGAACTCAAAAGCTTTGCACCAGCTATACTAGAGTCAAAATATCCGTACCTGGGTGATCTCCACTTGTCCAGCAGTAGCCCCTCACCAAGGTACTAAGACACACTCATATTTGGTTACAGGGCAAACATGGTACGCAATTATTTTCTCAGTTCTATGCTGATGCTTCGTTTTTTCTACCTGTTGGTCACAATGAGGATGACCAAATCTCTAGTATGCACTTAGCCTTTGAGAGCAGTGGCTAGATATACAAGAGAAATCTCCTCTGAGTTGATAATATCCAACTAGACACAACCAGATTCCTGAACAGTTACAAAATCCACTCTCATCACATCAGACATGCTCTCCGATTCCATAAGGACATGATTGCCTTTCACATTGGAAAGCTGATGCATAGCACGATTGACAAACATTGGTAATCAATATCTCTGAATTACTTCCAAACAATCCTTCTTCCCATTGATGGTTGACAGCATATTCGACGTTCTTTTTGCTTCAAACACGTATACTGAATTGAGAGTAGTGTCATCCGTTTGAATGCACCGTTCAGTAACAAAGGTCGGTCGTATTGCTCCACACATGCCCGAGGCAAGGTATTTTTCCCATTCCTTGGGAAAAAATCCGAACATTGTTACTATTTTTACTGGCCAAGTCTGCTCGCAAGCACTCCTGTGGCCAATGTACACGCCTGCCATTACTGGTTATGGGTGTCCATGTTTCCTTCCATTCATCATTTTTCCCAAGGCCTGTGGCATGAAAGAAATTTATGACCAAGTCAGGCGTACTTGAAGTGCACTGCTGGTTCAAATCATGAACTGGTGCGATCCACTGCATATCAAAGGAAATCCATGACCCAATTCGTCAATCACAGGTATTGACACACATCTTTTGCACATGAACAATAGAACAAACATTCAAACCCTAAGGAAGCAACAAAACATATACATTGTGGTATCAATCTCCAGGTACCATGTCACCATGTCATAAGATGTCATGCCAACTGGAATTTGATGCGTGTGTGTGGAGGGGAATACGCTGGGTTTACACACAAAAAACTCCCAGTCTCTGAAGTTACTTTTCCTACAACTCTAGTATTGTGAGGATTTGGGTGTAGAGTTCGCCGATTGATTTTCGTCAGTCATTTGCGTCTCGTCAGTTGTAGAAAAGAGTTGGCCTTTGAGGTCTGGATCGACAACAGTCTCGAAATCAACTGAAAGCCGTGCCACTTCTCGATTAAATGCTTAGAATGAAGCTTAAATAAAATATTCTGGACCAGGCTTTAATTTATGGACTCACAAAATCTTGAGCCTTGCGAATCACTAGAAACATAGTATGAAACATGCAGAAATTTGCATTCTTGGCAGTGTCTCGGACGATTGCCTTGGTGCCACCTCCTTTAATTCTGCTCCTGATCCAGCTCTGCAAAATATTCTCAGCTTGCTAAAATATATTAAGCGCTAGTTAAGAAAACGCCGCCAAACCAGAGGCACTGATCTGTAGACAAATGCTAGGCACAAAAGACACCAAAAGTAGTTGCGACTGACATTGGAGATGAGCAAGTTGAGTGCAAAGATCAAGCTCTATGCCAAGCTGCTGAACTAGTGGTGTTGCAGAGACTTTGTGGAAGCACCATTTGCGCGACTATTTGACATTCTCAAATGTAAGTACTAAGTACCAAGAGGAGGTTGCTTGAAAATATATGAACCCTTTTTGTCTCAAAAATAATACACTCGTACCATGGCATTAAGAACATTTAACTATCGTGGGAGAAATTTTATCATCGTGAACCAGGGAAACGAGGAATGATGCCCCGTCGTGTCGGACACTGAAACTGGAGCAACATGCTGGACATTGAAGACTTTTTGGTTATAGGAAACTTCCGGTAGGCTGGGAACAGAGTTTTCTTTGTGGCAATTTTTGTGACGTCGACACCGTCGCGATCAGCCACAAAAGGAATTACCCAAATTTGGCTATAGGTCAGAGAGGAAAGTAGAACAAATTCAAGAATCTCTTGGCGCCATACTGAAACCTGGCGATTTCAGAAAACAAAATGTTTGAAATCTGGCGACTTTTTTGTGCATTTTTTATAACATACATCCCTTTTAATGAGTCCCACTGCATTTTTTTTTGTCACTCAGCGGCCAAAACAAAGAACACTAGCTGGAAACCTTTTTTATTAAAAAACAATGTCAATTTCCGCCAATTTTCAATCTGAAAAACATCATTTCGACCTATGTAAAGAAAATTTCAATTTCAACTTAAAAGCACAATTTCGACCTTCACAAAACAATTCTCATAAAAAAAGGCTGAATTTAGTCAGATTACAAGAAAAAAGTTTTCCAAATAGCCATAGTTTTATTACAGGTCAGTATGTATCATAAAATATAGAACGATGCCTTTTTTGGGACTTTCATCTTATAGCCAGCTTTGTCTTTTTTTTTTTCCTGGATAATTACCACTTTATCTAAGTGAATATTGTCAAGGAAAACACTATTGCCAAGATAACAACATGCTCCTCAAGTTTTCCCAAATAGCTGATACATTTTGTGTAGGACAATCCAAGGGCAGGGACATTCCCAAAATAAGGGGACTAGGAGGTGGCAATAGCCAAGTCCAACCCGGATAGCCAAGTCCAGCCCCACAATTTCAGAACATCCCCAAGCATAGACGCCCATCATAAAGCTGAAGGTTATCATGAACCTGGACATACGTAGATCACAAGGCGTAGGAGGGGGACCTGTTCCTTAATAGAGGGAGGGATCTTGTCCCTATTGCATGTAATTAAGGACAAGATCTCTCGCATTCTTAAAGAGTAGGCATAATTTCCGTCTACACAGCTTGGAATCCTCTGTCCTTTCCATTTTGAGTTGTGTGCCCAAAGAGACACATAGGAGGCTATATTTGTGATATCCAGTGCCTACACTTGTGAGGAAATTAAAAAGATGAAACAGAGTCGCAAATTGTTGCTAATAATTTGATGATTGCATCAGTTGATTACAGAGTACCTATCATGTGTATCATACTGTGTACTACACAGCATACGGCTATTTGAAAAAGGACATCTGCGAAAGAAACATTTAGGCATTGAATGAAGTAGTCTTGTATGTCATTGTTTCCTCAAGTTTTCCTCCTCGGTGATAAGTGTTCAGGTCATGTTACATAGCATCATTCCGTTCAAGTCATGTTGCATAACATTCCCTTCTTGGCAAATGACAAATGGCCGCATTGAATAGGGAGGTAGCAAATTATATTAGAGACTGTGGAAGGGGGCCGGCTGACAAATGGCATCATTGAATAGCATTGTACCAAATTGCATTAAAGTCTGTCTAACAAGGTTCATGACTGTCCTTTATTTGCAATAGGAATGCAACATTACCTCACACATTGATAACCATGGATTGCCAGCATGTTTCCATTTCTCCCAGCATTGAGTTCTTTAAAACACAGGGCCAAACAATGACATATGCAAATCATCAACCCAAGAGAGCTTTCTTTAAGTGCTAACAACTTGGACTTTGAGAAGCCCATCCCAATGAGATTCATCAGAAACCAATTTCTGACAGCTCTCTGAAAATATGCATATCATATTCATTTGTTGAAGAAGATTAAAATTCAGATTAATAATTACATTCATCAGAGTTAAAAGTTATATCTGAACCTGGAAGTTTCAAACATCAAGCAAGATAATTAAATAAATTGAGCCAGAAGCTAAATTAATAGAATACCCCTCAAATCTCCAAAGAATGTAGCCTTGTTGTTTGCAGTCTGGTTCTGCATATAACTTGTGCTTATGTCGGTCGTGATCACCTTGCCCTCAACTTATTGTGAACTGAAATCATCAGCAATCACAAGGTCATAACCCTAGTTGAGAAATCGATTACACTGCGTTAACATTGTACCTGGCTAACGTAGGTCCATGTAAGGAGTTGTGTTGGAACTAGATGATATTTGAGAAGGTGTATTGGGGAAAATCTGTTGGCTCAGAGCGTGTCTACTCTGAGGGGTAGTTCGCCTTTGAGTTCCCTCCATAACAACAGCAAGAACTTCTTTGAGTTTGCTGTAGTTTATGGCTTGCCGGGAAGTTGGCTGGCAGATTGTGATATGCGTGGCATCCTCAACCTTATAATGATTTCTGCGTGCCAATTGTTGAGCTGAGGCAAATGGCACTAAAACTGATTCCTGCACATGCAAACCGCTTTCAAGGTTGAAGGAGATTGACATTAAGTTACACCCAATGAAAGTATGATTGAGTCTCTCTCACCCAACTTGAATGACCCTAGTGTACATATCCCAAAATTTACCAATGACCATTATAGCAGTACTGTGCGATTTTACACTGTAACTTAGTTATCAAATGACTTAATTACTAAATCCTTTTATATATGTTGAAAGTTCAAACAGATCCACCTTGATAGTCATTATTATAGCTAAGACTTTTGGATGAAAAGCTTACTCCTCTTCGTATAGGCCGTCCTTCACCAAATGCATAAATGATGAGGGTTGGATCAACAGCACTCTCGAAATCAACTGAAAGTTCTGCCATTTGTCTACTGAACCCCTCAATATTTTTCAAAATGCCTGACTTGGCAAGTCGCTTCTTGTTTGCATCATTGAATCGTTGAGATTGATAAACAAAGAACTGTTTGAAGTCTTCTCCACCACCAGTATGTGGTACACCATAGAATATTGTCCCTTTAAGATTGTTCAAAAACTTGGTGCAACTTCGTTGTGCTTGTTTGTCGAGAGGATTCACAATGCGAGCAGACACCCGCTTATCAACCTCAACAACCAAGCTTTTGACCACAAGACCTCCGAAGCTATAACCAACTAGTACAATTGGGGCCTCCCAAAGGGGTTCATATTCACTACACAAAAACCATCAATGCCGTCAAATAATGTTAACCTCAATTGTCAACTTCTTAACTTGAACAAATTACAGAAATCCTACCAATTGTAATTTCCAAGATAACAGGATATGCACAAAGCCATCTGTGATGTCATGAACAAAGTTAAGCCCAAGTTGGTTTCAGACATAAAATAAATAAACAGCAATTGCAAAGTATCATTAAATTTTGGACATTGTTACTAGCTAAAGATTACATTCCTTGTTGGTAATTATATTTTGGATTTCACCATTGATAGGATGACTTCAGGGTCAAAATTACCATGTAGTCAATGTGAAGTTCCTTTGGTCTTTCAATTTTTGGGCCACCATGTTCAGTGAAAGTGGTCTAATCTTCAGTAGTGCAAGCAATTCTATTTGTTTCACAAGTTTTCATGTGGGAAGTATGTCCAGCATATTTGAGACATATGGGCCCCTCTTAGTATGAAACATGGCCAAATCAATATCTTTCTAAAATAAGTTTCCTTCTAAAAGTTTATCAAATCCTAGAAACATTGCTAGAGGGAGATTACTAAATTATATTCCATGGAAACATGGACAATTTTTGAATATGTGCGCACTTTGAACTTGTATTTGTTATATTTGAATGCTCTCAAAAGCATAGGGTAAAGCCCCAAGGTGGGGACATTCTCAAAATGAGGGCTCTAGGAGGAATAATCATGGATATAAGGTGCCCTCCAAATTCTAGGAAATTTCTCTGGGTACGTTATTAATATGTAACTCAGGGTTTAGGTTTCTTTAATGTGATCTAGAAAACAAGTTTCTAGAGCTCTTTCTTAAAAAGAAACCCGCCCTATCTTGTTTCAAACTAAACTTTGCTTTAATGTCTTGAACATCAACTATAATGGTATCCATGCTGCCCGACTTCATGTTTCAAGATTGACACTACAAATAAACGAATGCAAAGAGTGGATATGCATACATCCTAGGCCACTTGAGATCTAAAAATAAGTGCTTATCCTGCATTGGTTTCAGAGCCAGACTATGTGTTTGTACACAAATGATTGCTAAGTTCAGATTGCCATACCTTTTTGACACCAAACTCTGGACGAGGTTTTTCCCAATGTCTGTTACATGCTCATTGGCACCAACAAGAGCAGAATCATATGAAAGAGAGAGAATCCGAACGTTGTTAACATTTTGAGTTGCCAAGTCTGCAGGCAACCACTCTTGTGGCCAACATACACGCTGCCCGTCACTGTTTGTAGATGTCCATGTTTCCTTCCATTCATCATTCTTCCCATAGGCTATGCCATGGAAAAAAATGACAACCAAATCAGGGTTCATTGAAGTGCACTGCGGGTATAGATCATGCACTGGTGTGATTGCCTACAAGTGGAAAATAAGACAGTTCGTCAACACAATGTAACAATCACCATGATGAATCCCACATCTTTCCCACATGAATGGGTGATTTCAACACTCCTTGAACATTAGGGTTTCAGGAGGAAGAAATTAAATACACTACACTATCAATCTTCTTCCACTGTTTGATGACATGTCTAACAATTTATATCAATATATATTCTACTATGTATTAGGGGATGGGCAAAAATTATCTATGTGCTAATTATGCTAAATTTTGAAAATGCTCCAATAGATGATTGTGCAATATTATGGACAGTGAAAAGGATAATTGACAATTATGATAAATCAGGACAATGAAAAGGACAAGTGATTGATGATAACAATAACATTGGCTGGATGAGACATTTTCGTAATTTAAGAAACCTAAAAAGAGCCATTATCCACCCTCAAAATCATTTGTGGTGTGACACATGTCTAACAATTCATAGATTCTAATGGCTTGAGTACTCATTGGTAGTAGCACATAAGAACACGTCCTGAATGCCATCATACAGCCTATCCCCATGTTCACAAAGCTTGCAAACTAGAATCTGATTGAGGTATAGAGAGAGGAATATGCTACTTGACAGGGAAAAAAAACTGTCTCTCAATCGACTTTACCTACAATCGTAGAATTGTGAGGCTTTGGAAGTACTCACCATTTTTCAGTCCTTTCAGATGTAGAAAAGTGTTGGCCTATGTCGCACAATGAGCGAACAACAACTGGAGTCGATCACCACTTGAATGACTTAGTAGAGGTCTGACTCGAGAGTACTCTTCTTCTTCGTCGTCTGCTTCTTCAACAAGACCCAGGTCGTCTGCAACCTGCCTGCCTGGCTGCCTGTTGAAATATTGTGTACAAAGGCTTGTTGTACTCACGAATGCTTCACCCCCCGCAAATCATTAGACAACATAGAAATACGCAGAGATACGCAATGAAACATGATAGTCTGGAACGATCTGCCTTGTTCCAGCCACTTGCTCTCCTGCTCCTCCTGACCTCGGGCGAAATCAGAGCAGGGGTAAATTCATATCAAGTCCCAGTATAGGAAACGCATCCAAACTTCAGGAACACTAAAGACAGAATCATGTGAAGGCAAACCAGGCACCAAAGATTGCGACAGACATTGGAGACATCAGCAAGCCTTCGGTTTGCAGAAAGAAAAAGATCACAAATGGCAAAGAGGAATTAGTTCCATCCTTGTTTGAAGGTAACGCAGGGGGGTTAGCTTGAGAAAGAGAGTACGAAATTACTCCGAATTCAGAAAAACTAATATAATATGGCAACAAGACTTAAATTTCTTCAGAGATTTAAGTCTGCCATCACTGACTTTGTCAAAACAAGGAAATTTACCGATCGTCCTGGACATACGACAAAATATCATCAGGCAAATTTTGGCATCGCGTGAGCCAGTGAAACAAGGAATGCTTACCGATTGTCGTGTCGGACAAGCAAACCGGATCAGCATCTTGCGAACGGTACATCTAGACAGTGTCCTGAAAAGCTTGAAAGACTTTACGTGCACTAGGAACTTTCCAGTGTTCTGTGGTTATTTGATGTTTTAAATAACCGATGGTTCCGGTTCTTTGATAAAGAACCGTCGGAGTTTTGAGAAAAAAAAAGATTCAGAGAACTGTTGGTTTCAGCGAACAACAAAGAATTAGCAGTTTTTGTGAAAGAACGGATGGTTAGAAAGGTGATTTTTTGCATCTTTGAAAATTTTGAAAACCAAGGTTCTGTACCAAAATCGGTATTTATTTGTGAAGCTTGCATGGTAAGCAGCTATAATTAGCAAATTCCAATAAAGCGTACAGCACTGATATAGACAGTGTCATGAAAAGCTTGAAAGAGTTGTTTTGTGTACGAGGAAATTTCAGCGCCACTGATTTCAGGAGCACTTAGGAAAATGCATAACAACATGCTCGTCAGGCCATTGGGGTTGTTTCAATTTAATATTGTTTGCGTCAGATCAGGTACATTACCTGTAAAGTACTGTCTGGCTTTTCATTTGCATTTCCAGCTCCCTTACCTGTATGAAGAAACCTGTTTTTAACAGAAGATTCGTCAGGCTATACTGGGATCTTCTAACCAGCGGAGGTACCAACCAGCCTGTGAATATTTCTAAAAAGTGGAAAAATCCCAGGTCTGCTTTGCATAGGAAAAGGACCTGAGTAGAGGCCCTTCCGTGATTTTCGACATGTTCCCTCGGCCTACCAGGCTCGGGCACAGATCTCAAATCACCGGGTACTGTCACAAGGACTCAGTACTTACTCCGTTGCGGTGCTTGGAAGTGGGACGCTCCGACAGCCCTTGGGTTAAGATTTTCCATGCAGTTTCTTTGTGTGGTTGATGACGATTTCTTCTTTTTTCCCATTTCAACTGTTCAAGTAATCATTCAAAGACTTTTTCAATGTAACATACACCTCTTACATGATCCAACATGTTAGAAATATAGATATTAATAACTTCCCAAAAAAATTGGTGATTTATCAAAGGACAAGAATTGGTCACAGGTTACCAAATTGAATATTTATGTACAAAATTTGGGTTATTTTATGTGGCTTCTTATCTGAATTTATCACCTAGTCTCCTCACTGTTTGTAACGATTTTTTATTTAGGTGGATGGCAGTGGGCACCACCCATCTCATTTGTTTCAATTTCTGATCATTTTAATTCAATTTTTAGTAATGGAATTAATCACGTTATTGATATAATTGTATGAATTTTTATTACATTAGCTAAAGCTTATTTATTTCTATTTATTTCCATCATGATGAGATGGGCATTGTGAAGAGTAAGAGTCAATTAATTATTAGATCTTGATTGGAAATTTTTCTTGCCCATTGCTTTAGGTAATTTGTTATTGACAGCCTCTTTCTAGGTTTTTCTGTTAAAGTAGTTGAAATAGTTGTACAAATATTTGAAAATACCTCCATGGATTAAGAAACATATAATAAATAATTTACTTAGGAGTATCTAACACATGTTTACTATGGTGAATGGACTTCAAAATTATAATGAATTAAGAATTTGCTATCCAAATTATTCAAAGTTTAACTCATCTAGCCAAAGGGGTTTCAGAGATTGCAGCCAGCATCATCTGACATTGTGGGATATCATCTGCTAGGCAGGGATGCTTGGCATTGGTTTTAGAGCATAATGTGCAGGCAGTGGCAAGTTGGGGTAGTGACATTGTGGGATATCATATGCTAGGCAGGGATGCTTGGCATTGGTTTTAGAGCATAATGTGCAGGCAGTGGCAAGTTGGGGTAATGACATTGTGGGATATCATATGCTAGGCAGGGATGCTTGGAATTGGTTTTAGAGCATAATGTGCAGGCAGTGGCAAGTTGGGGTAGGAGCACTTCCTTTGAGTGGGCTTCTGTTTTCAACTGTTGTGGGGTGCAGTGGATCAGGCTCAGAAGGTGCTTTGTGCCACTTTTTCCTGATCCACAAAGCCAGCCAATCCTGTCGCTTGATGCAGCCTGACAGTGCTAGTAATCTGGGCTTTGTGACAGCATAGGTTCATGATTCCTCTTGTGTTCAGTAAAACTCTGCATTTTGCTTCTGGAAGCTCTCGTACATAACCCACATTTACAGTTCTTGACTGATTTTCTTATTTCAGTTCAGGTTATAGTGCTCCTCAGGAGAACTGGAGAGTTTGCAGCAGTGCCAGATGGTGGTGCTGAGTCATCAGCAATTACCCTTACTGGCAACAAGATTCTTGAATACTTGTAAAATTGTTGTAGGTGGAAGGTTGAGATCTATCTTTCCTCCTTGTCCAAACATCAGATCTCTGTGTATTGCTGCACACCTGTACATGTGTGGACATTCCATGCTCTCTATGCATGTGATTTAAACTTCTGTTTTTGTAGTGGAAGAAATGAGGATCAAGGATTGCATTTAGAGAAGGAAAGATATACGTTCACTGGAAGTCTGGGAAATTTTTGTGCAGTTTGCTAGAACCAGACCAACTGTTAACAGAAGAGAAAAGTGCAATTTACTGTAGGAGGCAATTTATTGCTTTAGCATATTCACCAGAATCCAGAGATATAGTCATGCACTGTGGCAGCTGTGCAAGCTTTCCTGTCCTTGGACAATTGGACCCTGGAGACAAGTGCAGACAATTGTACCACACCTAACTCTCTGTGCAGCTACAGTTTTTAAACTCTCTTGTGCTGTATTGAGGACCCTGGAAATCAAATGACAATCTGCATGAATCCTTTGACAAAGCTGGACGGAATACCTAAGGGGCTCCTCTGATTAAGGCAGGGAACCTTGAATTGATTCAACTTCTACAAATACCTACATGTCAATTTGAACGTGGTGGAGAATCTAGATTGCAGGACCAATGATTACATTTTCTGTAATTATGTGATTGTTATGCTTCCAACATGATTGAATGTCGATCAGGTAATCAACCATATTTTAATCTCAGCATTTGCATTTGAATAGATTCTTCTTAGCATCTCAAAACTCTTCCATCTTCGACCTAGCTGCAAGGGGTTGAGGAGCATCTCCCACATTGTTCAATTCTTGCATTCAATGATTTGAAAGTTCAATCACTTGGATCTGTAACGATTCAGTGTGTACACTCCTGTCACCTGTTGCAAAGCAACTGGGTGCTTGAGCACCAAATTCTTGCCATGCGCTGCACAGAGCAAAGCTCTCAACAACTGACAATTTGAGAATCTTAGCTCAGCAATGCTTTCCAAGAATATGCACCAGCATTAAACCCCGAAACCTGACACCTATAAAAGCGGAGCAAGGGGAGGCAGAAAATGTTACAGAGACACACCTAACTTGCACTTCTGACCAAGATTTTCCACAAGAGGAGGCAAGAAAAGCCAAAGAAATCTTAAAGCTAGCAAAATATTATAAACTAAGTGCTTGAGCGATAGTCATCCATCACAACATGCAAAGAGCAAAACCCTTTGCAACTTGGTGTCTCTTGAAGCAAACCTCTCTGCAGCTAGGTGCTTCAGTGGCTTTCACCTGTTGCAAAGAGCAAAGCTCTCAACAACTGTGTGCTTGAGCCCCAGATTCTTGATTCTAGCTGCAGAGAGTAAAGCTCTCAACAACTCCAACTTGTTTCTTTACCCGAGCTCACATCCAAGTATTTGACATAATTACACCCTGCACACTGGGTAGTGGGCTGGTTAGAAACAAAAGGTACCTGCCAAACTGCACCTACAGTTGGGTATCCAAATGGGTCAGGTCTCGATTTTTTCCACCCCACCTTCATGTTGGGGCCTCTTCACCACCTACAATTCTAGGGAGAGACCCTCAAAAATGCCATGGTAATGTTTATGTCTCATCTTTTGCAACAGTCTATGTTGAAGAGTTCTCTCTGTCTCCAAGACCCATTTTTTTCTCCTGGCAAGCAGCCTCCATTCAATTGATGCAATAGTAGAGCAAAGACAGGCAGTGGCAAAACACATGCCTACTTAAACCCTCTTGTCCACAAGGCTGGAAGCAAAAAAAGAGCAGGTCTTAGATGAGGCAAATATGCTTTTGGGAGGAGTTTTTGTATACCGGGTTGGGCAACTTATAGACATGTTCTGTTTGGAAGAGAAACAGCTCTCCAGGGACTGGGAATTGGAGAAGGTGCAAGGGAGCTGAGGAGTAAGAAAGATTTCCACCCCTTGACTGATTTCCCTACCTACAGACGATGCTGAAATTGGCCACAGGGTTTCTGACTCAGAAAGAGAGGAAGTGTCTAACTGGTCTGATCCTGTTGACAATGAACACATTGCTCCCAAAGGCCTTTTTCACTCTAAAACAGTCTCCTGAGTATTGCTCATCTTACAATGTCTT
The DNA here is from genome assembly GCA_963920785.1 of Sphagnum contortum. Taxonomy (NCBI): domain Eukaryota; kingdom Viridiplantae; phylum Streptophyta; class Sphagnopsida; order Sphagnales; family Sphagnaceae; genus Sphagnum; species Sphagnum contortum. Next base: position 19,899,876 of record OY987278.1, read on the forward strand.
ATGATTGTTTGGCACACTAAGGTTGGAGATGGATGGCAGCTCCAAGAGTGCAGCATTTTGTGGAAGATGGAGAATCATTGTATCAATGGGTGGAGTAAGAGAATGATTATGTACTGCAATATTTTCCATGGCCTTGAGTGATTTTCAGGGTTTGAATTTTTGGTCATAGAGTTGGAGTTTTGACAACTATAGAGTTGGCTTCTGGCAAATCACTTGTTAGTGTTCTCCATTGCAGATGGGTTGGTTCAATTTATGTCCCAACTGGAAAATGCTGGAGACTCACATTTCAGAATTAAACCAAGGTTTCTTACAACAGAAGCAGGACCTGCTTTTGTTACACTATTCAACAGTTTCTTGGAATTAAGTTGAAGAGCCTGAGAAACACAGGGTCCTGAACACTTGTAGCTGCAATTGTTCATGACAAATTTTCCATGACAAAATTAATTTGATTAAGTTTTTAAAAAATTTATGAGAAATCATGTTTTTGACATCGTCCTAAGCAACTAAAGTTGTCCTATGACTGGACAAGAAGACAATTGGATAATGTTCTCATGTGAACATGACAAGTTTTTAGGGTTTTGTTTTTTTTGTTTTTGGTGGCCATCAACTTTTTGCATGTTAACAGCAGAAATATTCCATCATTGTTTGTTAGTTGCAACGATTATTGTTTCAAGAAAACTTGTGAGCATGGGTAGGAAGTTTTGTTTGTTTGTATGTTATGTAGAACATATTGGCACCGAGCTATGGATGGCTGAGGAAGTTGTGGCATTGAATGGAAGTTTGCATAGTAGGACAGTGGAAGGCAAGATAAGAAAGAGAATTAGAGAGCAATGTAGGCAGGTCTTTCTTTTTTCTTCATCAGTTTCAGGTGATGGTAAGTTGGGCTTATTGAGATTAGTATTTGTTATATCTGATTTTCACTGCATCAGTGACTACACTATGGTAAGCAATATGTACTTGTTAGGAATAAGTTCTATAAAGGGTGACAAAAAGAAAGAAGTCCGAGCTATAGAAAAAGGGGCATGTAGAAAGATGAGTATGCATTTTGAATGGGACCTTTGTTGAATCCCTCTTTAATCCATGTAATAAGGTACGTATCTAAATCAATGCCAGAAGCCTCAGCAAGGTGTCCTTGGGTTGGGTAGAATGAAAGAAAAGAGGACAAAAATGAAGAAATTAACAAAAATCTATCTGTAACCAATATTTGCCCAAAAATCCGTCTTCCTTGAATGGTTCTAAATCAACTTGGTATATGTCACTCACAAGAGGTTTTTCTTTATTCACCTTTCTTTTGGTTATAGTCCTTCGCAATGAGTTCTACTTACGAACTAGTTGCAAAGAACATTTTTTAATTACTTAAAACAAGTTGCAAATGACACTTTTTTATTTCATAAGACAAATTGTAAAAAACATGATTTTTCATTGTGAATTTAGAATCAATTTGAAAAAACCTTAATCATCAAAAATTATCAATCATAAGCAAAGATTATAATGATTATTAGAATTCATTCATATGGTTTGGTCCAATTCATGCAGTTCATTTTCAGCCATGTGATCACTTTTATCCATCTAAGTTTTATCCTTGTTGTATTGGTGTTGAAACTAACACTAAGGACACTTTTTGCGTATTTTTTTAATTTTAACTTCTGATTTATTGTATTTTAAGATTATGTGTGTGGAATATTTTATATGTAAATAATAAATTTTTAAAAATATTTTTGGGATATTTTTGCATTTTGCCTCATTATGTGTGTTGGGATATTTTGTCAATTTATGAAGGAAGCTAGTGCATTTGTTTTGGTTTTTTTTGTCACGTTGAGGTTTCTCAAAACATAATGCCACTTGTTGCACTGTTGGTACCATTGATGAGTGTGGTGCCTTGGGTTGGCCTGTTGGCTTCATAATGTTTCAACCTATGATAGAAAGTTCAATGAATATTGAACAAATTTTTTATGAAAATTTATCTAACTCAAAACTGAAAATTGTGGGGAATTTGGGTACACTCTTGTATTTGTTGAAGAGCCCTTATTGAGTAGGATTTAATGAAGGTCATTTGGAAATTTTTAGACTCAAGTCACAAGAGATTGAATTTTGAATAGTTTTTGTTATTGAAAATTAAATTAAATTACAAAAGATGATTTTGGAAGGGAAAACATAGATGGGTAACTAGTTTGTGCTTGGGCCATCAGCATTTGCTACACTAATATTATCAATTATCAATTTACCAAAGCTCATAACTACTTTACTTTTTGTGATTGATGGCCTTGGATGTTGCCAAAATGGTTTAAAACTCCATGAAATGGCAACATATTTCAATCTTGTTTTGAAGGTTATTATGAGTATTGGGGGTAGATTTGTTTTTTGGTATTTTTCTTTTTTACAATAATAGTTATGGTTCCGTCTCCAAGAATTTTTTTTTGAAACCTTGGGTCTGGTTCCAGTCTGGTTATTGAGAAAAAAATTCAGGTCTCCATTTTGGTTATGGTTCTAGAAATTAGACCCAGTTCCAGTCCAAGTATAGGTAACCTGGTCTGGAATTGGTGGTTAACCCCCAGTTCCAACTAATTTTCCCCAAAAAATATACATATTTTTTTTTTAATTGATTCTGGTTCTACAACCGGGTAGAGATTTTGTTCAAGTTCCAGAGCTATATCTGATTTTAAAGCTGGTTTTGGTTCCTATAATCAAACCTGGTTCTGGTTGAGTTTTTACTAACCGAATTGGAATCAATGATTCTAACTGGTCAAACAAGGTAACCATCCAACACCGGTTATTACTTTAAGTGAGCATAGTGTTATGTGGGATTACAAATTCGTCATATTTTATTCAGCTCATGATGGTTTATATTGATTGAATACACTATATCTTCTAGCTTCTATGCAAGGTTAGATTTGAGAACACAAATCCTTACTTTAACACCCGTTGACCCCAATGTTCAATGTCATCAACTTGGATGATGTTGATAATTGTGACTTTGATACAGACTTTTTGGATGTGAAACAAATCGGCAATAACGTTATATTTTCTATGTTGACCAGTTCTTGATAGGCATTGGTCATGTTTGTTTACATAGTCACCAAGTTTTATCAACGCCCTTAGAAGGTTAATTGTAATGTTGTTATACACATACTTGAGTTTCTTCACAACATAACTACTTCTTATTTCTCAACTAAGGAGTTGAACATATAGTTTCAATCTTTTGACAATTTACTTTTATGTTAATTTTGCTGGAGACCTCTGTGATGTTCAAAAGTCTAAAAGTGATTGCAATATTTTCCTCAACCAGGGTCCTATGTGTTGAATTAATAGGAAACAATCTTGTAACTTGTTGGTTCCATGATGGAATCCAACTACATTGCACAACTTGTCTCTTAACTACAGAAACTAATCTACCTTCTATAGCTTCTTAATGACATTATAGTTATGAGCTTTGGTAAACTGATAATATTAGTGTAACCTGTGCTAATGGTCTGAGTGTGAACTAGTTACCCAACTATTTGTTCCTTTGAAAACCATCTTTTGTAATACAACTCTTTATTGTGACAATCAATTTTTCATTCAACTTGTGATGAATCATGGTTTCATAAGCACACTAAATCTATTAGCATTGAATATCATATCTTTTAAGAAACTTTTTTATCGGAGGAAATCTCTAAAATGGTCTATTTTTCAATTTGAAGACCAAAATGAAAGCAACATTTAGAAAACTTAACCCTACTATCATATCTATGACTAATGTTCATCATTAATTCATTCTCAAGACGACCCGACTGGAAAGAAAAAACCACAAAAAAAATCTTGAACTAACACTTTCGAAATTTCAAAAAATTGAAGTCAAGACCTTCACTACACAGATGCCAATCCAAACCATTGACATATCTCATTACATGATAAAGTAGAAGACATAGTTTTGTTATTGATTATTGCTAAAATTTTGAAATATTCAGATTGGACTATCGGACCCTGTTTCTTGAAATAATTAATTATTTCAACAAAGATCTGCTGATTATTTAGTTGAGGACAATATCCACAACAAAACTTGTGAATCACCACTACGTTCCACTTTATGTAAAATCCTTTGAAATATTAATGCATCAACTTCACCACATGACACACACCATATGTCCATGTAGCGAATCTCATAAATGAGATGTAGTAAAATTATTATCACTTGGTAATGTGGCCACCGAGTTACTGTAGCCATGTAGGCACATTGACAAAAATTTAACAAAAAGAGAGAGAAAAAGGCCACTTCCAAATTCCAATGATTGGAAGGTTCGAGGATTAGGTTTACATTCTCAAGTAAGTTATTAAGTCACAAGTACTAATTTTCTTACCAATTTCAGTGCCTGGAGAGTCCAGAGAGATCAAATTACAAATTACAACATGAACACTTACTAATTCAAATGAATTAGTATTTTCTTTCCCCCTGAACCTAATTAGCTTAATCATGGTGCTCTGTTATCTATGTATCTTGTCCTTCTTTTGTAGTTAGCAAGTTTCTGAGTAAGCTAATTAATAACCCTTATCTGTGTGCAGACATGATTAAAAACACTAGACCCAGACACAAGGATTCCTCTAAAAAACAAACCCTCACCCAACCAACACTGGTACTCAATATCAATGTTGTTGCAAGCCATTAATTATCATTAGCTTCATTGGGAGCTTCAGGGTTCCACATTGTGTAGACTGGTGAGGTCAGGGTAGACCTTACCCTACTTAAGGGATCCAAGTCTCTGGTATTTTTCTCCAATCCCGAGAGCTGTGTGATCACAAGGAATTCTGAAAAAAAGCTGCTCTAGTACTCAGTCCTGCAAACAGGTTGAATGTACGTGGTGAGAAAAAAAGTCAACGTGCAGGTACTACTAGGCACTAGAGGTTTCTTAAGAAATTAGCTCCAGAGATCAGGGCTCTGGATTGTTATGGCCTCCAAGCTAATATGGCTCAGTACTTCCTTCAAGACAAATATGCCCAAGTCTTTACAGTGCACACGCTTTGGAGTTTCAGTGTTCCTATGTCTTCTTCTTGTTGGGATCCTCAACATTATTATGTACTTGAGCATCAGGAGAGATGCAACATTGTTTGAATTGAGTAATCCAAAATCTCAATGCAGCCAAAACTCAACCCATGATCTTCTTCTCCGCAGATCACAAATTGATTCAACATCATCATCAGCCTGGGACCCACAACATGCTGCTACTGCTGCCTATGAGGTTTGTGTGGTGATTGTAATCGGACATGATAGTGGGAAGCCATCCAAAACTGCTTTGCCGTTTTCTGTCCTTCGAAGGCTTTTTCAAACTGTTTTCCAGCTCAAAGGCATAGATGGTGAAGAAGTGGGATTAGTGGAGCTTGATTTGCAAGGTGTTTTAGTCCGGGTTGATTATACCTCAGTTGTTTGCAAGATGGTGCGAGATGCACTTGGCCATTCTGCTACTTGCCAAAGCTTTCTAAACCTGCCAAAGTACAAGCAAGAGGTAATAACCCCAGCCTCTTATGCTTACAAGTGCTGTTACATAATTCCTGGGAAGACAGTTAAGCTGGACTTATCAATCTGAACTTCTCAATGCAAGAGGGCAAGGGGAAAACCCATTTCTGTTTCAGCAAGAACAAACAGATCTAGGTCTTGTTAGATCACATGACCCTTTGTTGACTTTTATGAATTTCTGGGAGAGAAATTGAAATTTGCTTATGAGAAGTAGCAGTAATCCCTAAGCAATTCTTGAAGCATCTTGGTTTGTAGAGGCTGCTTTTCTTTCTTCTTATGATCATACAGGTCCAAGATCAGTTGACAAAATGCTTGATATTCATGAGGGGCAAGCTCCAATTCTTCATGAATGTTGATGGTGTAGCAAATGTGATCCTGACTATTACCATGCTTCAGTTCCTCATGGATGTTGATGGTGTAGTGAATATGATCATGACTGTTGAGACTTTTGTGATCTTCATCTTGGTGGCATAATTTTCTCATGAATTTTTGTTTTTTTGGGGGTGTTCCAGGCACGATGTAAAACTCTCGTAGTAGGTGAGACAAAGAAATATGTTGAACAGGCATGTGCAAAATGGACAGATAGGTTTCAGTACGAGGATTTGAAAATAGTGGATTTGGACGAACCAGATGATCCAGCTCCACAAGTAGTTCTGCCAACTATGGCAACATGGAGACCCACTATAGTGACAGGTTTTAGTAGGAATCATTTGCGTGTGGGCCTTCTTCTTTTGAGGTCAGTTGGAAAAGCAGCATCAAATCCAATCGTGTCCAAACATTACAATGTTTCATTAGTGGTGTGGGTTATGGAAGAATTCAACTCTTCAGAGACCAAGTCTTTTGATTGCACAGTTCAGGAGTTAATGGATGTTTATCATATCAATGTGGAAGTGAGAAAGGCCGATCTCACCAAGTACCCAGTTTGGATGCGCATCAATCCAAGCCGTTTCAACATCAATGAAGGTGGCAGAGGTGGGTAAATATATTCTTTTGGAGAACATGGTTGGCTTGTTTTATCCACAAGGTCTCTAAGTACAAACCAGTCAATTGGCCTAGTTCAACATTTCCATAGTTTTTTGCCTATCATGTGGATTCACATTAGTAAACCATACATTGTTTGATTTTGCTTCATGTTGAATTTTTTGCTTTGCAGGGGAGTATGCGTGGAAGGCTATCTTCATACATACAACACTAGTCGAGCGGGGTTTTGTGTTATGGTTAGATGGTGGGGGGCGGATTGTGAAAGCTTCAGCACTGTTGAACACACTGAACTGGGTGAAAGCCTATGGGTTTGCATCCAGGAAATCTGAAGGCAGGGTTAAACGCTGGACACACACAGCACAGCTCAAATATCTCCAAGCAGATTTCCTCTATCTGAAGCAGCACCAGAATTGTGATGCTTCACGTATTGGTTTCACCACAGAAACATATCAAGATTTTCTTCGGCCTTGGTATGAATGTTCTATAACAAGACAATGTATAGCTCCTGATGGGTCAAACCGATCCAATCATCGCCAGGACCAAGCAGCCCTCACTGTGTTATCTGTTTTAACCCAACATTCATGCACAGGTATAGACAATGGCATAACCAGGCACAATGATGATTTGGAAAATGAGAAGTATCAGGGGGTCAATAGAACTGGCTGCTATAAGGACCCACTTTTGCGACATAGCTTTTTCTACTATGCGTAGAAACTGTAGGGTAGGTGTGCACTCGAAGCAAACCATACCAAGGACTCCAATTTCCCTTGAGCATTAGAATCTAATGATCAGCTATTCTATTCACACTGCCCCCTGGAGCCCGAAGCTTTGAATAAACCGGCTTATTTTTTACTTTTTCACAATAAATTTTATTCTCTGGAGTCACATATTGAGCACCGGTGAAGTTACTCTAAAAGCTGGTAAACTCAGTACTAGCAAGGGGTGGGCAACTTTGTACAAAAAGCAGAACAAAGAACAATCTCAATGCAGCACAAAATCAATCCATCATCTTCTTCTCCACAGGTCACAAATTGACACAACATCATCATGAGCCTGGGACTCACAACATCATGCTGCATACGAGGTTTGTGTGGTGATTGTAATTGGACATGATAGCGGGAAACCATCAGAAACTGCTTTGCCATTTTCTGTCCTTCGAAAGCTTTTCCAAATCGTTTTTGAGCTCAAAGGCATAGATGGTGAAGAAGTGGGATTGGTAGAACATGATTTGCAAGGTGTTTTAGTCTGGGTTGATTATACCTCAGTTGTTTGCAAGATGGTGCAATATGCACTTGGTCATTCTGCTACATGCCAAAGCCTTCTAAACCTGCCAAAGTCCAAGCAACAGGTATTGACCCTAGCCTCTTATGCTTACAAGTTGTTACATAATTCCTTTGAAGGCAATTCCTGGCTTATCAATCTCAGCTTTTCAATTGTGAGAGTTCAGAAGGGAAAAACCCATTTCTGTCTCAGCAAGAACAAACAGATATTGATCAGACCCAACCTTGGTCTTTCATGAATTTGTGGAAGAGCAATAGAAATTTGCTCATGAAAAGTTCTAGCAATAATAATGAAGCAATTCTTGAAGCATCTTGGTCAGAGGTAGAAGCTGGTTTTTTTGTTCTTATGATTATACAGGTCCAGGATCAGTTGGTGACTTGTAACAAAATGCTCGACATTTGTGTTGGGCACTTTCCAATTCCTCATGGGTGTTGATTGTGTAGCAAATAAGATCACTCTTGTTCATATGTGCAACTTCAGTTCCGAATCTCTGGTTTCCTTCAGCAATGATTCCTTGTGGCAATCATGCTCCAATTAGCATTGTAAATGATTGAGATTTTTGTGATCTTCTCATTATCGTTGTGGCATAATTTTGTTGTGCTTTTTTTTTTGTTGTATTTCAGGAATAATGTAAAACTCTTGTAATAGGTGAGACAAAGAAATACGTTGAACAGGCGGGTGCAAAATGGACAGATAGGTTTCGATACAAGGATTTGAAAATAGTGGATTTGGATGAACCGGATGATCCAGCTCCACAAGTCACTCTGCCAAGTATGGCAACATTGAGACCCACTATAGTGACAGGTTTTAGTAGGAATCATTTGCATGTTGGACTTCTTCTTTTGAGATCAGTTGGAAAAGCAGCATCAAATCCAATTGTGTACAAACTTTACAATGTTTCTTTAGTGGTGTGGGTTATGGAGGAATTCAACTCTTCACAGACCAAGAATTTTGATTGCACAGTTTCGGAATTAAAGGAAGTGTACCATATCGATGTAGAGGTGAGAAAGCCCAATTTCACCAAGTACCCAGATTGGATGCGCATCAATCCAAGCCATTTTGACATTGATGAAGGTGGCAGAGGTCGGTGATTCTTTTGGTTCACTGTTGGTGTATTTGATCCTCAAGGTCTCTATAAGGTCAAACAAACACATTCATTGACTGGGTTCAATACATCCCTTGTTTTTGCCCATTATGCCCATGGACCTTTTCTTGCCATGTTGTCTGATATTTCCTGTGTTGAATTTTTTTTGCAGGGGAGTATGCATGGAAGGCTGTCTTCATACATACAACACTAGTTGAGCCGGGTTTTGTGTTATGGTTAGATGGTGGGAGCCGGATTGTGAAAGCGTCAGCACTGTTGAACACACTGAACTGGGTGAAAGCCTATGGGTTTGCATCCAGGAAATCTGAAGGCAGGGTTAAACGCTGGACACACATAGCACAGAGCAAATATCTCCAAGCAGATTTCCTCTATCTGAAGCAGCAACAGAATTGTGATGCTTCCCGTATTGGTTTCACCACAGAAACGTATCGAGATTTGCTTTGGCCTTGGTATGAATGTTCTATAACAAGACAATGTATAGCTCCTGATGGCTCGAACCGATTCAATCATCGCCAAGACCAATCAGCCCTCACCGTGTTATCTGTTTTAACCCAGTATTCATGCACAGGTATAGACAATGGCATAACCAGGCACAATGATTATTCATTACATGAGATGTATCAGGGGGTTGATACTACCCACTGCTATAAGTACCCAGTTCTAGTGACATAGTTTTTTCTACAACAGAAAAACACTAGGGTAGGTGTGCACTCAAAGTGAATCGTACCCAGGACTCCACTGGGCTTTGTAGTTTTTACAGTTGTGTTTTGATGCGCATCTTTGTGCAATCTGGTTAATCCAAAGATGCTCAATTTTGAAGAAAACTAATACCAAAATTGTTCATGTTTGACCATTATTGTAGTTCTTATGAAAGAACTGGTGGTTCCATGGTCAAATATTTTATTCTTCTCAAAAAATTTGAGAACCATGATTATACGGCAGAAACCAGTTATTTGATTTTGTGAGGACTGTGGTTATGGATCTTGAGAACAGCCCTGATAACCATTGAGTCTTTTCCTGTTTTGAATACCATAGTACCTTTGGGTCCTTGTCCACTTTGACATATGTTTAATAATTAATTAATTTTGAGGATTCCATTTCAACAAATGATATATTCTCAAATATTCCATTGGATTTTATTTTTCTTCACAAGAATATTTCTGAAACAAAATAGTTTTTTGAACTATTCAACATTAAATAAAATAGTAATTAGTGTCCAATGGGTAGTAATTGCCCATTGCTTGAGTTTTCCATCACTGTGGGTCTTGTGGCAGAAACTCAGTATGTTGGTTCATGTTTGACATTAACATGCAGCCATTGCCAGCAAGTGAGGAAGGGAGAGGGGATGTTATGTCAGGTGGGTCAATGCCATACATGTGTTGAAAGGTCCCTGAATATGGAATGACCAACAGGCTCAATTTCACTTGAGCATTATTGGTCTTGCCTACCAAGGCAAGGATATTGTGTTTAGATTCATTATAGAGTATAGTTGCTTACGGGTTTTTGGCCCCTAGGTAATAATAGGTCTATTTTTATATGAGGATTTTTCGACAGATGATATTTGGCTTGTGTTGAAACTTGAGATTAGTTATAGAGTTATAATATCTTGAAGGATTTTGGTTTTTTTTCGAGGATTTTTTGAAGGTTGTATTTTTGCATGGTAAAATGTTTGAGTTTCCATAATTCTTCTTTTTTTGCCTTATGATACTTTTTAATGAAAATGGCAAGGCCACAGTGTGACACACCCCTTGTTAGAATTTAATCATCACCTATGCACACTGCGCTGGCGTGGAGCCCCAAACTTTGAAGCAATGTTCTGATTGTTGGACAAATTCCTGCCACATTGTGCATCATGGTAGAGGTTCAAAGTGTGTGCCAAAATGGCCATTCATATCTGGCCCATGCCATTCCACTTAACTATGTTGGATACTTCAAAGGACTTGAAGCACTGGGCAGAAACTTCTAGTGTATTTTGCAGGTCATGTTACAGAGCATAACAATTTGCAGGGCATTCCTCACAGTGTTTTGTTTTCCGAAATGCCCCCATGTCATGTATATATGTAGGCTTGCAAAACGTGACATGCAACTACAATACATGCTGCATACTTGAGAGCTCCATTGAACAACTAAAATTCAATTGAGATGCACTTGCATAGGTAGTGATTATCCTTTAATTGGGATCTTACACGTATAAGAGATCCTGCCTATCTACCTACCATACATGGGTGTGATAGGACAAGATAATGGGAGATACTAAATACAACTTACATGCTTTGTTGGAATCCTATTTATGTATTGTTGCATGGTTTTATGTATTACATAGTTCTTGCCCTTCACCATCAATATTTGTCCTTTAGAGTCCTAACTAAGGGCATCTCCAATGTTTAAATTGTAAAACTCCCCTATACCTAATACTTGAAGGGGTTTATGAAAATGGTGTTGAGCTCACCTAAATCACTATACACACCCCGTTGTCGATTGTCACCTTTGTTTGTATGTCACCTCATGATACCCATGCCTCTAATCTTTTTCCTTGTTGGTGTAGCTTTTGTAGCTTTCAATCCTTTTCTTTGATGAGTGTGTTTGCAAGGAGCGACTTGATGCAAGCTTGATGCACTATGTCAATAGGTTTTGATCTTCCATTTGCAAAGAATTTCAAAACACAACTTATGTAGTTTTCAATCCACCTTTTTGAATGTGTTTGCAAAGACCTTCATGCACAAGATTTCTAGCTTTTGATCTTCATCTTTGAGTGTGTCCATAAGGCACTTGATGTTCTTGTTCTTCATTTTGTAGCTCCACAAGTGCAACATGAACATCAATTGATGAAATTTAAACTTGCATATGCACCATTGTGTTGGTATTTTCTTTGTTGTTCTACAACACATCAAAAAATAATTCTTGCTTTGTTTTGGTGTTGATTGTTATGTTATGTTGTTTGCATTCATCATGGAGAAATTGCAACAACAATTACTGGTTGGATTGCAAATGAACTTTTTTCGCAAATGTTTTAAAGCCACATTGCAACATAATGATTTTCTAGAGCATAGAGATGGAAATTTGTTCATGTGGGTAGTTTATTAAGTCGTTGTTAACCCAATTTTTCAGTATGCTGAAAAAATTTCCTGAGCGCCCGCACCGCTGCTACATATATTTTCACTACTGCAACCTCTACAACTACTATAATTACTCTCGAACCTTGTGCATTAAATGCTAAGTTTCAGCATTTCATACTGAGATTTTTAGAAAATTCATTACTTTGTGGATACCAGTGAAAGAGGGGATAGGGGGTGAAAGAGAGGGCGACTCTACAGATAACTTTATTGAGCAGAAGCTATCCACTCCCATCCATCTGGTTTCTGGAGTTTTTACGATGGAATGCTCTTGCTAAATGGAGTAAGAAGGTTGGGTGCTTAGGCCTACATGGTTTTCTTTTCTTTGTTGTCCTTGCATACTTTGGACTCACCTAGTGAAGGTGGCTTGTTCAATGGCCAATTCTACCATGTGCACCTTTGATGGACTCACCTAGTGAACAGTTACATGGAAGAATTGGCAGTTGATGGCACTATCTCTAGTAAAAATAATCAGCAAGTGTTGAATATGACAAAATGGAATGCACTCCCTAATAGCTAACTAGGTAGCGCTCTATCTAGGAATCCCAATTTGGCTTATCCCCTTGTACTTAGTTTTGAACCCTTGACCAGAATGGTAAAGTTCCATGAAGCAAGAAGAAGTTTGGTTATAGGCTAGTCCAAAAGCAACACATGAGGCAAAGTAAACCAACACATGGAGAAATATTGGGAAGGCATGTTATTAGCGTAATCACTAAAGACCTGCTTGGAATTTTGAGTGTGTGTTACCAGTGTATTTGTCCCTCCACTGTTTTGGGGGGCATTTTGAAAAACCCAATACTCACCAGAGTGGCCATTTCATTTTTCAAAACATCCCATTGGGGTGGGCACCCTCCAGGTATCACTCATTCCTATGCCTCTTACTAAGTGTAAGAGGCCTCTTATAAGAGTAATGTGACTCTTGCTCCTCCCTTTATTTTGGGAATGTGAACACTCTGGGGTCTTAGAGCATCTCCGCTGGTGCTCAGTACGTCACTCTGGATAATAAAATTAAATGTCTAAATTTAGCTATTTTTTTTAGCAACCCCACCAATAAAACTGGAACGGGAACGGCATATACGTGGGGACTACTAATAGCAAACCACCTGGATCAATCATTCCAATTTTCCAATCAGAAATACTGAATTACACTCTTTTTTGGAGCTGCACAACTGTGTTGCGCCTTTTACCAGCCATGGCAAGCTGCACGACTTGGTGCAGAAAAACCAATTTCCTAAGCTAAACCGGCCCATTTTGACTTTTATGCATTAAATTTTACTGTCTGGAGTCACATACTGAGCACCATTGCAGATGCTGTTAAAAAACGTGTGCACAAAGACCGATTCATGGGGGCCCGGAAACACTTCATATAGCTTTTTTCAGTTTCTCTACCTTTGTATTAACAAAATTCTTTATGCAAATTCTGCAATTGAAGATAGGCGACTCACCAATAGGCTGAAATTGTAAGCACTTAAACTGAATTTGGCAGTCTTTTTTGGCTATTTGAAAAAAAGTGTGCACTCTCTAGGCAACATTAAGTAAACTGAAATGAAACTGTGATAGCTAGGGCCCTAAATTGAAATGTATTTGGGTTACACAAAACACAGAACCCCACAATTAGGGTTTGACTTTAGTACTGTTGTGTGGATTTTGTACAAACCTCTGAAAACTTTTTTAGTGTATTTTTTGGTGGTACTTTTACAGAGCATAAAAGTGCATGGAGCATTTACGAAATCAAAAGGCTCACAAGCAAGGGCCATCTCATTTTCCAAATTGTGTCACATTGTTTTTTTTTCTCGAGATAATTGGTGGGTACCAGCCAGATACCCATTGGTTTTAAAACTTCATTGATTTTTACACTATGTAAAGCCCTAGGCTTTAGGTTTCTTGCACAGGATTTATGAAAACCATAAGGCCTGCTTCCACTTAAATTGATTACATTTGGTAACCAGCTCAAGAGTGCTAGTTACTGGACTTGGTCTTGGCACTCTAGCACCTTGACTTGTCACTGCAACTTGTGCTCATTCGCCAACACCTAGTCCATTGGGCCATGGAAACCAGGGTTCCAGATTCATTGGGCAATGAGAGCTGAGGGTGGTACATTGTGCTAACTAGTAATGAAACTCAAGTAAAAGGTTATAGTTGCAACTTGTGACTTGATAACCAATCAAAATGTGTCAAGATTCTCCTTCTTCAGAGTGGTATGTATTATGGAACAGGTTGAGCCTGATAGAGCAAGTTGCTGTTTAGTCAAGTGGTAACCCAGAACCCAACAAACCCAACAGCCCTATAACAAACCAAACCCATGAATTCTTTTACTCAAAATAGCTCAAAACTGGCTCAAAACTTAATTTCACCTTCCAGATCCAACAAACATCTATATCTTGAACCAAGTTCACCAAGCCTTGACCCTAACCACCAGAGCAGCTCCTTGTAGAATTTGGAATAAGGGACTTGACCACACCTGCCCAAGGTACATTTCCTGTGATAAACGCACAGTATCACCATCCAGATTTCCTCTTTTCCACCCAATACTGAATACATTTCCCTCGTAACAGGCCAAATGTTTGAACGGTGCACCCTAAACCCTAAACCCTCGGAGCATATGGCTAATTGTTTATGATCAAGGCTTATTTCCACTACTCAACATAACCAAACATAAAAGTGAATGTACATATAGTGGATTCTTTGGCAGTTGAATATGGCACATACCTGGGCAGAATTCTGTGTTTGACAAGCTCAGAGTTCATAATATCAAAACTAGAGAATTGATATTATTCACTTTATCAGCCTTGTGGAAAGGAATTTGTCATTACACTAAGGCTCAGGTTGTAGGGAGAGCTTCAACTTTGAGCTAACTTAAGTCCCAAGTCCTAGACTATTTTGATTTACAATTATGACATTTTTCCTACATTTAGCCACATTCAAAACGCAATGGGTATGTCTCCATTAAGTCCCCTCAACATTATGAACCCAGTGCATAATGCACTTGTCGAGCTCCCCCTCGCCCGGTCCTTCCTCGCCCGTGTCTCCTCCGCCCGTGCACCCCCTCGCCCGGTCCTTCCTCGCCCGGTCCTTCTCCGCCCGTGCCCCCCCCGCCCGTGCTGCTCCCCCTTGCCCGTGCTAGCCCCCCACCGCCCAATCTTTCCCCGTCATCTACTACAGACCAGCTCCACAGAGAACGGGCAGTGACTAGAAGAATCTTCCAAGCACTGCCCACACAGACAAACAGACACCGTTGTTGCTTTTATATATAAGATTTTTCAGTATGTATATAGTAATCAGTTAAACCAATTGGTAACTATGAGGTGGTATAACCTAAAACTATTTTAATTTTTGGTTAACAAGTCTTAAGTTAACCGATTTGTTATAAGAATTGGTAACTAGTCTATTATAGTAACTAGTTGATTAACAAAATAAGTTGATTTGAACTTGTGACCAATAACTTGTTATTTTAATTTTGAAGTTTATACTAGTTAATGATCATTTAAGTTGATATAGCACTATGAGTTGGTATAACTAGGAGGACTTAGAGATAGATCAAGGTAGGATCTTTATTTTTTGTAATTCTTGGAGAGTTTTTGATTTTGAACCAATTTTACTTGGATTTTCTTTTGAAGTTTTTCCTCTTTGTTTTTGGATTGCAAGCTTTAGAGTAGTTGTTCTTGATGAATAAGCACAAGGCTTCTATGTTTCTTGTGTTTTAATATTTCAGATTTGGAGATACCTACTGATAATTTTAGTAAACCAAAATTTGAAATTTGAAAACAGTATTTAAAACTAAAGGGATAGAAAAAACCTTGAACATTTGGTGACCACACAGTGGAACAAAAGTGTAAACCAAAAAATGTTTACAATCTTTGATTTTCAGTAATTGTTTTGTTTTGAAATTTTAGATTTGGATTAGTATTAAGTTCTAGTAGTTTTCTAAGATTATCTTGTATGTTCATACTTTTTTTCTTTACAAACCAATAATTAAAACTTTTTTTGGATTTACATGTTGATCCTTAATTTTTTCTTAGCAACCTATTGACTAGAAGAAAATATGAATTAAACACAACAATTGGTTGATGAACAACTCACTATAATCAAGCGATCCAAACACCATTGTGAAACCTTCGAACGTGAAAGAGCTGATTTGACTGAGGTATGCATGTGCCTAAAAGACCTTAAGATTGTTGATGTGCCTTCTTCTTTCAGTTACAAAGCTTTTGATTTTCAATTTCAAGTTGCCACAGTATGCCTTTGCATACTGTGATTTGATACAACATCTTTCTTGATGTGTACAAAAACTAAATAGCCAGATACTTGATTGAGTTTGGTTTTAGGTGTAATGTGTGCAAGGGGTTTGGGGTGGGGATATAATACCAAGCATTGGAGCTCAAAATTGGAAATTTTAATAGGAATTTTTCAAGCTTTGAAAATGAATCTTCATTATGTTTTTTACTTCATTATGTAAAAGTGCAATATATGAGACTCAAGATTCTTTCATGAAATTTCTCTAAGACCCAACATGTCTATTAGATTGATTAGCTTATAGACCAATGTCACAATTATTTACATGGTGATTTCTTACCAAGAAAACAATTTGTTACATTGAAAATAAACAATAATCAATTACTATATCTATTCATATTGACTAATATTTTATATGGAGGTGATGATGGGCCTTACACATGTATAACAACCAAATTGTCTTGACATTCCTTCTCAGTTGGGTGCAAAACATGGGAATAAATTCTCACAAAAATCACACCATGTGTAGGAAACATATATGTGATCATAGTGTATACATGAAGGTTTTTGGAAAACCCACACATTAAATTTTTTTTACTATTGACCGGAATTTAACCCAAAATTGATGTATTTTAAAATGTTAATTCAATGAACATTCAAATTTTACATAGTATAGTATAAAAAATTTAATAAAAATCATGCTTGTCAAATGTGTTTCATTAAGTTGTTTGCAAATTAAGATTATGCCTCCAATCACAAATGTTTAACACCAACATGCAATAAAAGAAACATTAGTTATGCACTAATTTAAGGTTAATGTTTGAAGCTTGAAAAAAAACCTCTTATTTGTAACAAAGATGTTAAAAAAGCTTTATATCACATTAAGAGAAATTCAATAAGTATTACTCCACGATAATTTAACAAAATTCAATATTAAATATGGTCATTACCAATCTTGTCCAATTGTTAGGACCTTTGGCCCTGATTTTATTTTTTTTATTTTTTTTCAATGAAACGTTTGCTTGAGTTTTGAGATTGGTTTTTTGAATTTTTAGAACCTTCGATTCTTGTCATTTTCCCAAAGAATTTTTAAAAAATCATATTATATTAGTTATGTAAAACTAATCAAATGTAATAACTTGCCTAAATCTAAGGCCAAGCGTTTTTTTTCATAAAATTATACTAATGCACTTAGAGATATTGAACCTATTTAAGATTATGCAACATTTTTGGTTCAAATTTTAATTCAATTTTGAAAGGAAGTTGGACGCTTGATTAGGTTTTGATGGTGCTTCCACAAAAACTTCAAACTTTCAATTGGAAAATTTTAAATTATCTTATAATTTAGACTTAAACCTAATTAAATCCCAAAACTTGTTAGGACTAGTCATTATCACAAATATTGTGAACAAATGGTTGTCAATGGTTACTTATGTCGATTTTTTCAAATTAATATCCAATTTTTGTCTAATTATGTGTGAATTTCATGTCTTAAAATTTTCTCACGAGATTGTTTTCTTCCAAATGAAATTAAGAAAGGCAAGAAACATTTTTTTGCCATTTATTATTATACGATTTAACATTATCCCGGGGTGCATGCACAAATGGGTGGACCGATTTGGGTGTCATGTAAGCCAATTTTGCCTTGTGATTGCCATTGCATTGCCCATGTTACTTTATAGATCTTGAAATTTATTAAAATGAACTTCGTTTATAAATTTTAATTTGAACTTTTACATGATGCACAAAATCATTTTATAAATTGAAATAAATTGTAAAAGCCATGGACTTTTTGAACTCAAAATCCATGGACCATACATCTGATTGTTGTTCTTTGTGGATTTTGATACCGTCCATTGTTTGATGGGGCATGTGTCAGGGACTTGAAATTAATAAGATATCATAATAAGGAAGCTAAGGGTTTAAAAAAAAATTAATTGAATTTTAAGATTATACTAACGGAGTTTTGAATAGGCCAATTAAAAACATTTTTTTATAAATTCATATCATATTGGAGGAAGAAGTGTTTTATGGTATTTTTCTTTATATGCTTAAACAAATTGAAACTCTACAAAAAACATTAAAGGTATGGAAAAAATATGGAGGAAATCAATGTAAACTAATTATAATTTCCAAAATTTGATCAAGATTTTGAGTAAATAGGGACTTTGGATTTGTGGCAAATTGGTCCACCCATTTGTGCACCTACCCCCCATGCTTACAC
Organism: Sphagnum contortum; assembly: GCA_963920785.1. Classification (NCBI taxonomy): domain Eukaryota; kingdom Viridiplantae; phylum Streptophyta; class Sphagnopsida; order Sphagnales; family Sphagnaceae; genus Sphagnum; species Sphagnum contortum. Next base: position 19,918,301 of record OY987278.1, read on the forward strand.
CTTGGATTTTTTCTACTTTTAATTTTGAAAACTTCACCGAATATCTCCAAGGGCCTTTAACGGTTATTTTCTATCAAGGTTTAAATTGTTCATGTTCTTGAATTTTCAAGAGGGGTCTTCATCATCTTAGTGATCAACATCCTAAATGAGTGCAACTAGATTACATTGATCTTTGAAGCTCTACAAGTTTGTTCAACTCATTGTTATCTATTTCCATATTTTTTGTGGGGATTTGTTTTTTTAAATAATTTTGTATATGTGATCTTTACTTTAACAAGAGGAATGCAACTTCTCATCCTTGTCAACTTGAGGGAATTTCACAACATGGAACATCGTTTTGGAAATTTGTTATTTCAAAGTCTTATAAACTTTATAATTGGTTTGATTAAATTTTTACTCTTATATGATTAAATTGTGAATTATCACAAAGTCCTATCATGTTATTATTACACTAGTAACCATCTTATATGATAATTATCTTGACGTAACTAGTTATGGCCCTTCATTAGTGCACAATATGAAGGCTAACTTGATATAACAATTGAAGGTTACTCCTTAACACACAATGTGATGGGTAAAAAAACCATTTAAATGAATCAAAACAATTGATTATTCACAAGTTCTAATTTAATTTCTTTAAGTACAATTTAGTCCATTCCTTAATATGAGATATCGCCCAATTTATTTGTGGCAAAACATTTCTTGTATATTTGGCTTTCATTTAAAATTTAACAATGTTCAAAATAAACTTATGAAATGCATGTACATAAAAGAATTGTGGAAACAAGGCATCTAAAACCATGCACATTTTCTATATAAGAACTTATATAATAAAGGCGCAAAACCAAAACCAACAAATGTACATTTAAATAATTTGAAACCCAATATCTATATGTTCCTTGATTGAAGGTACAAATAATTACAAAAAATTTGTGATATATTAAACAACATGAGGTTGGTAGGATATAAAAACTTTAAAAATCAAAACATTTGAGCATATTTTATCTTGGATCCAAAAGCCTTTTTTCACACCCAACATTGATATTCTAGCTATCATTGTTGGAGCCATTTGACAACACATTGTTTTGAGTAAGATCACTTTAAATTGTTATACTCATTTAAAACGTTTTTTATTATTTTCCCTCTTAATACAATCCCCATTGCACCCAAAAGCATAGGCAACATTTGGGACATCAACGGACAATCTTTGGGTGTTGTTTGAATACATAAAAATGCCATGTTGAGCACATGTTGCGATTAACATCAAAAAAATTATTATTGCATAATTTTCATCAACAAGATATGACAACATATTTCTTTCTTAAAAAGACCATGCCTACATGAAAAATGGTAATTTAGGCCAACAAAATATCTTTAATGTTAATTGAATTATACAACTTGTCATACATCATTTAAACTACCTGGTATGATCTTTAGTTATATTTGCACATTCATACAACACATTATGGTAAAAAAATAAGAACTCATAAGGGTCAAATCACCATTAGATGACTCAACAATGACAAAGGACTCAAGGACTATGGGTCCTTTGATGATCATTAAAATTTTTTTTGATGAAATCCTTTGCAAACTATTCATAATTGCTCCAATACATCACATCTTTATTTCAATTTTTGTTGAATACATGTGAATTTTTCTTTAAGTGTGTATATTTTGTAAAATTGTGTGTTTCATTTTGAAAAATGATCATAATATCAAATCATACCAAAATATGCTAAGTATTTTAAGGTTTAGTTTCTTATATCATATGTTACAATTTGTTATTGTATGTCATGTATATTACCACCCATTTACATGTGGTAAAAGTCTAAAATTCTGAATTATATTTTGAATTTTTGAAAATTTGAAATTTCACAACTTTTAAATTGTGAATGTTTTTTGAATGGGGCAGTAGGTTACTATTAGTTCAATCTTTTCCTCATCAATTTTTTTTATTAGGAGAGTACTTAGTTTGGTTCTTTATGGAACAAATTATTTTTGAAATAGCTATTGTTCAAGTTCCAAAAGTATTTTATAAAACAAAACTTAAATCAAGTTAAATGAATTTTAAATTTGAATTCCTCAAACTTGAATAATCATTTAGCACAACTTCCCATGATTAATATGGCATTAAAATGACACACAATGTTTATATGTAACTTAATTTTGATGTGCGTCATTGAAGCTTTTATTCATAGGTGCTTTGTATTTTGGAGTTTTAAATTAAGTGCCTTGGTTGAATGAAAATGCATTTAAACTATTCTTTTTATTTGTTGTCCATGGCTGATTTTTTTTGCAAATGTAATTCCAATGCCTTGTTGAAAATGAGAAAACATTGTGGTGTTCCTTTTACTTTAAAAAAAACTAAAAATTTGGCTAATTTCGAAGGCATGTATAATATGTGCACATTAAAAAGATAGTTTCACAATTGAGATAACTAGATTTGGTTTATATGGTAATTGAAACAATGCAACCAGCTAGATGTTTTGCCTAAGAATGGGGATTGTAATTGATGTCTACTCAAGATGTTTTCTCTCAAAAAAGAATCAACAAAACCACCTTCCAATCTTCTAAACTCTTGGAACCAACTAAATAGTATTAATATTTAATTTATAAGGAACTAGAATTGGTCAATTCTCTAAAATCTTTTTTTTACTAAAAATTGGAATCAACTAATTATGTAAATGCTGAAAAGTCAACAACCCTAAATCCATAGTTCTTGAAAAGACAAAAAAACCATGCAATGCTAAAATAGCTGCTTTCGGAACCCTACAACCGCAAAAATTCATGGGTTCTCAAACGTAGTGGTGTGCAAGGTTCTCTCCCAGTGAGCTCAATTTGGGCGTGGCATGGGCGTATAGGTTAGGTCAAAGAAGTGATGTGCTTCTAAAAAAATTGAAGGCATGAACAATGAAATTGCTAGATTTGGTGGTTTGAATTATTATTTTTAGTTGCCTTGAGTGAACTAATACTTAGTTGTGTAATAAATTTTGATAGGTTTGTGAAAATTTTAGAAGGCGATTGGAAATGGTAAAAAAGGTTCAACAAGATAGGGTTGAGTGTAAGCTTCAAGATTATTTTTTCAAGCCAATGGGATCCTAGATTTGGGGATCTGAATTTGTGTTTTTTAAATATCTTGAGAGATCTTGTTCTACCCAACATATTGACATTCATGTGAGAGAAAACCTGGAATGATGGAAGGAAAAAAAAATCAACTTGCATTATGTGTTATAAGTTATCAGGCAGAAGAAAATCCCAAAAACTGCCCGATTTTTTTCAAGTGCTAGGATTTTTCCAGAGTGCCCAAAATGTTTGGGTATAAATTCAAACTTTGTTTAACCTTTGTAAAGGGACTCAAAACTATCTGCAACATAAAAATTCCCCAAATGCCCGAAATTTTCAAGCATCAGGATTTTTCCAGAGTCCCCAAAGTTTTTGGCAAAATTGATAAACTTTCAACCTTTATTATTTCCTGGACAGGGTGAAATTTCTGAAATTGCCTGGAAATTTTCCAGAGCTTGCTCGAAATTTTTTTCTCCTGAATCTTTCCAAGCATCAGGATTTGTTGAGTTCTCATAATTTTGAGCAAAAAAGAAAAAAAATCAACCTATATAATCTGCCCGAAATTTATCGGGCAGAATAAAAATTTCTCAAACTGGTGAAATTCTTTCAAGCATCCTGGAAAACATTTCTCACGAACTCTAAAAAAAAAATTTGAGCAGCATGAAAAACAAATCCTAAATTTCTCCATGCTGCCCAAACTTCTTGTGTAGTTTTGAAAACCCCTCAATGTGAACAGTTCAACATAAGTTTAAATTAAGCCCATCACTTTATTTGATCCATCTCCTTTATGTGAACATCTCAAAGGTTATTTTATTGTTTATATTTTAATTGTTTTAACCCTCAAATCAAGAAAAGGTTCAATGGAATAAAAATATCCCTACTAACCCTTGGTGTGAATCCAACTTTAGACACAAATACTTTTAACCTCAAACAAAGTATTTTTAAAAATTAATTTTAGGTTTCATTGTTAAGAATATTTTAACCTTAAGCCAAAATAATAAAGAGATTACAAATTTAAGTTTAAGTGTGAGGCCTAAATGCTAAGAAAATTCTAACCCCAAGCCAAAGTGGTAAAAACATTCCAACCTTAAGCCAAAATAATAGAAAAAAGAAACCCTTGGGCTTGCGTAGATTCTAACCTTACTTTAAATAAATTCTTACCATTGGGCTTAAATAAATTCTAATCTAAAGTCAAAAATTAAACACGATTTAATTTTAAGCCTTAGTGTTTTATCCTTAAAGCAAAATAATAAAAAGACTTTAACCCTAAGGCTAACTCCTTAAAAAAATTAACTCCAATCAAGAGTAGGAAACATATTCTAACCCAAAATCAAAATAACTATAAATTTTAATCCTAGGCCTCAATATATTTTATCCTTAGGTTTAAAAAAATTCAACCTTGAACCAAAATATTATAAAGTTTATACCTTAAGCTTAAATGCCAAAAGGATTCCAACCCCAAACCCAAAATATGATTTTAAAAAATTAATTGTAAAACAAATATTAAACTTTTTTACAGTAGGCTTTAGAAAGTTTTTAGCCCTAAGCTAAAATACTAACAAAGATTGTAGACATAGGTTAAACTATTGAAAAAACTTTTAATCTTAAATAAAATTTCAACTTGAAGCCAAAGTTTTCAAAACAATTTAATTGTACACCAATATGTTCAAATAAATTCTAAAGTTAAGCCAACTTATTTAAAAAGATTCCCAACCTAATTAGGCCATTCATTATGTCTTGGCATGTACAATATTTGGTCTTTGAGGAACTTTTTCATTATTTACGTATGATAAAATGAGTACGCATCAAAATATGTCTTAAAGTTGAACCTTCACCGAAACAAAAGTTTCTTAAGATTCTAACTATAATTGCTTCCAAATATGTGCATTTTGGTATTTCATACCCAACGCCCATACATCGCACCATCTATTGAAAGCATGTTGTGATTTAGTTGTAATGTGGCCAAAAAAAGGAACTTAGCAATATACATAGATTTTGTGGTTTGACATTACAAAACAAACAATTTCATATCAATATTTATTTAGTGATAGTCCTGACCATAAGTATTGGTAGCAAACCCAAGCAATAAAACAAATCCTATAATCCTACTAGTTCATGCTAAGACCAAATCACTTTGGATTTACTCTCTAGAGCTTTTTTTTTTTGTGGCATTTCAATCCAACATTTTACAACCCAAACCTTTTAACCACATTTTTCACATGCACCTGGTCAAAATCATGAATCTTACAATATGCACCTTTTAATTCCCGCATCCTAAAGGCTTTGACAAGTGAAAAACAATTCCCCTGGAAACCTTAATAGGTTACATTAGTTTCTTCAAATATTTTGAACTTGATAAAGAGATAGCCATTACAAACCAACTATTTCAAATCCCCTAATGATATCATCATCTCCTTATGAACCCGTACTATTATATGCATCTAAACAACCTAGTTCTCCACTTAGTTTTATTAAGGAAGATTTTTGGAGAATTTGAACCTAGTGATAATCGATATTAATGATCATTGACATTCTTATACACCATCCATCAAAGTTTACACACAAGAAAAATAATTCCCTTAACTTGAACACGATTCATTACGAAAACCATTGCCTTCAAGAATCAAATTACTATGCCTTTAAATCCTTGCTTTTGATCACATATTGCACTTCACTACAATCCACATAACCAATCCCCATCCGACCATTTTCTTTCTCCATCAACAACAAAGTTACACAAGAAATAAACATTAACCTTGTGCACACCACACACAAAAGTTTGACAACTAAAGAAACAACTTTCCATGAACATGAAACAAGAATGCAATGGCCATAAAAAAACCTACAACACATTTAAACACAACAAACAAACCATACCAATAACAAGAAACCTTATAAACCGTAAATTGTTGTTCATGTCCACATCGTTTTAAACAAAAGTGAACTATCATCATGTCCTTTGGACTTTTCTTTATCTTGGTTGTTTTCATGCCCGTGACATAACCTACCTCCTTACTTGTTTATGTCCTTCTTTTTTACCTAGTCTAGTTACCTACTTGCCAACCTATCTTGTTATAGGCAAACAAGTAAGTAGGTAAGGAAATAAATAAATAAATAGGTAGGTAAGCAAATGAATAGGTAGATCAATTAAATTCTAGATAAGTAGGAAAGCTAGATAGTAGATATTAGTTGTTAGTAATTAGTAGGTAGTAGGTAGTAGTTATTAGTTATTAATAAATAATAGTTATTAGTTGTTAGTTGGAATTAAAATTTGTATTCCTATATTTTTTGTCTTCATTTTCAATACAACCAAGTGCACAAAAACATTAAAATGCAAGTTGCCATTTGAAATGAGCCAACAAAAAAGGTTTAGCCCAAGAGGTTAAATCCAAAACAAAATAAGATTACCTACCTAGGCTTATTACCTAGCTTCCTATTTGAAAAATAAAATGTAAAATATTCATAATGTTGATAGACAAAGTATCGACCATGAATATATTTCAAATATCAAAAATGATATTTAGCGAATTTCACCATGGGTGATATCCAGCTCAATATCCAAAGTGTTGGATATCACCCATCATGATGTCTGGCATTTTTATATTTATAAATTATGTTGGATATCAAAGGTGTTGACATGTAGCCTGAATATTAGATCTTGGGCCAAATATTAGGGTTAATAGTTAGTAAGTAGGTTAGGTTTGTAATACTAACTATTTTTTAAAGAAAATCTTGATGCATCTAAGGTGACAAGAATCCCTATACAATTTTGAACCATTATGGGGACATATTCAAAGGTCTCTTCAAAGTTGTAGTTAGTAGTAGTTAGTATTATGTTTATACTTTCTTTAAAAATAAATTTATGGTTGTTTTCAAGTGCTTTTACAAAAAAATATTTGCAAAAAAATATTCCCCTTTAAAAAATAGGATGTTGTTTTTAGGAGATGTTGCACCCAAAACAAAAACTAGCACCCAACATAAGTGGCAAGAGAAATTTTGATTTTTTTATATCTAGATCTGCCAATATCCGACTAATAAGGAACACTAGTATTCGAGTCAAATTAAAAATGTGGAAATCTGATAACTGACCATGATATCCAAATCTGAAAATATATCATTATCCAACATACAAGGGAAAGGCAAATATCTTTATCCAACAAATACTCAAAAAATATGATATCCATCCAACAGTGGTTCAAATTAAACACAATGTGTATATTCAAATTCAAAAGATAACAAGATCAACATTCCTAGATGTTATTTCAAATGAATAAGAATATAAAATATTCAAATTCACGTCTTTATATAGGCTAAGTGGTTCTTACTAAACTTTATAGTAGTTATTCAACATTCATTCAAATATAGAACACTAACTAATAACTAAAATAGTTACCTAATATTAATTCAAATATGAAATATTAACTAGTAACTAAAGTAGTTACTTAACTTAGTAGGAAGCACATTAATACATTAATTAATGACTAGTTAGTTAATATTTACATTGATTCAAATTTAATACTTATAGATGTCAGATTTATACTTAATACATGTTAATATCTAATTAGCAAGATAATTATAGATTACCATTTATAAATGTTATATTTTTATTTAATACATGTTAACATCCAAATAATAAAATAACTATAAATTAACATTTATAAAAATCAGATCTATATTTAATACATGTAAACACATAATTATGCCACATGCCAACACTCATTAGAGACCAAATTAGTTACAAACGATAATACATATATGGTGAATCAAAATATGAAATTGCATTTGTTGACTTTTTTTCCAACCAAATTTTGCTAAGATGTCATGTTGTTTACAACTATGGTCACATGTAACTTGATTACATAGCTAAAAATATTTTAGTTTTATAGTTGCATCTATTGTATTTTTTTTCTAATGTGGGTAGACATTCAATGTGTGCATATTATTGTTAAGAGCAATATTTGGAAAATTGTAAAAGTTCCCATATCAAGGCTTTTCATAGTATTACAAAATTTGATACGTTGGTTATAATTTACAAGAATTCAAAGATTGCAAAATATTTAGACATTAATGCACCACCTAGGTTTATTAAATGTTATCAAGGTAATATCATAAAGAGCCCTACCAATTCATGACTTTGTAACAATATGAAAATTTAGAATTCAGCTTTTAGATCCAACAACGAAAAAAGTTGTGGGAGTTTTAGGATGGGATGAAGGTTCAAGCTCTTAAGTTGGGCTCAAAATCATGTTAAATTACACAAAACAAGTAAAGAAAACAATCAATGTAGTTTGGAACCAAAATGTGCATAAACAAGCCACAAGGTAATTCGCATTCATAAAACACACACCATGGCCCAAGCTTGTCATGGAGGCATGAATTGATCATTCACATTCATAAAGCAAAAAGCTAGAGGAAATGTAATTAACCATTGCTTAGTTCACATGATTCACATTATGTTTAATTCCAAAGTCTCATCAACAATTCATACTTATTCCACAATGTTTATTATATATAATGTAGCATGTTAATCAATTTAAAAGTAATATAACATATATAAAATATATAAAATAATTTAAGTTACCATTTTAACATTATTTATGGACTATTGAAGCACTCTTGAACTAATCCCAAACTACCAAGTCCACTTGTTAGGTCTCCCAATCAAGATTTTTAGGGTGCACCCCGATTCATTAGTTAATGAATGTACTTTCACCACTCTCCTCCCTATCCTATATTTTATAGTTCCCCAAGGGACTACATTGATTGAAATGATATTTTTTTCTTAGGACCTCAAAAACAAAAGTCTTAAAAATTAACTACTAGAATATGTGTCCTAAACCATTAGAATATTCCACCCAAGTAGTCATTGGGTGGATTTCCCCATCACCCATATTTTGTACAAACTTGCACATGATTGTACATTCATTGTGGACCACTACACTTTCACTATGGTGGATCATGTTGTGTAATATCATCACCTAGCATTTTGGTCAAGTTCAATTCACTAACTATGATTCCCATCACTTTGGAAGTTCATAACTTTCTTATTTCACCTCTCCTTCAAGAGCTTTGAAAAGAAAGTATTAGCCTTTAAAAAGAGCTTTCCAATGATGTAGATCAAGCTTCCAAATTGAAGTTAATTTGTTGTCCGTATCAAACAATTTGGTTGTTATGAGTCATTTTAGTTTCATTCCATTGTTTTAAATGGTCATAACTTATGTTTAGGATCTTGGGTTTGGTCCAATGCGACCCTAGTTTTGTTATCTAGTGTTCGAAACATTTAATCCAATGGTTTAAAGAGTGCCCAAGTTGAATAAGGTTTATTAACTCAAATTAGGTTCCAATTCAAAGCATCTCAAGATTTCCAACTCCCTAAAGTGAAAGTTGATTTGGGAGTCTTAGAAAATTCCTCCTTTTGACTCCCACACACCTCTACTTCATGTGTGAATGTGTTTGCATTCATTCGCATTCACTTCATGTTTCAATCCCCTATTTGTCATGAATCCAACTTTGAAGTTCATTCAACTTCCTTTCATTTCGAGGATGACATTGTGCTACCCATATTGGAAATTGGTTGCACACTAAAGTTAAGGTCATGACTTTTATCCCCAATCATTGCAAGTAGTCCCAAAAATCTCATTTTTTTGGTCCAGGAAATAATTCATTGTTCTTGGGAAATTTATAAGCAGCCCATACTCCCCCATAGTTGTGACTAGAGCTATAACTCTTGGGTGAAAGCATGATTGAGGGATGCAAAGTACTATCCCAAATGGCAATTTTCCATACTATCATTCACAAAGTATTCAATGCCATAATGATATGAAAAATATAATGCAAATTAAATGATAAAATCATAATACTTATGAACATAACTTCCTATTTCTAAAAGCATTTTGAATTTGGATACAATCACATTGTACTTTGATTGTATTCTTTTCTTTTCAACGAATGTTGCTAAATATAAGTTACCACATCACATGGTGTTAATACCATAAAACTTTAATGTTTTTAAATTTTTAATATTTTTCACTAACCAAGACATCTTAATGTATGAAAAAATTTAAAAAACATGCTTATGAATCATCATATTAATTTGGGATAATTTGGCAAAAATCAAGTATTAAAAAAAAAACCCATTGAAAGGAGTACATCAAAAATCAATTAGAAGTTAGAAGATGAAATGTTTTTATGATTATGTTTGAGGGAATCATATTTTTGGATTTTAAAAAACTTCAAATCCATTGGTTGAAATGACATTTTCAATTCATAACCGTCATAGACTAATTGTTTTAAAAAATTCATGTGTCTTGTCATGTACACCAAATTAACCCAAGTCATGACCCAATAATATCATGTATGAACAGATGTATCTAGATTCATTGAAAAAGGATGCATAAGTACAATGGACAATTTAATAACTTGAAATTTTCAAAATGAATTTGATTTTGGAGCTCCAAATTATGCATTCATTTTGGTAAATCAATGTACATTTCATTGCAAATCCAACTCAACATGGTACTAAATGAGCTTAAATTCAACAAGGATGTGTTCTAGATTCTTAGTCATTTAATTCGAAAGTGAAATTACATTGGTGCAAGGGACTTTTAATATGGTAAGTACCTCTAGAATTGCAACACCTTAGTATGTTTTCTCGCTCTTAATGGAAATACGAGATGGTGGCATCATCTATGAATAGAAAATGGGTACTCCTTTTGTACCTGTTGCAAACCTAAAGAACAAATCCTATGAATGGGGGAAAATTACTTGTACCTAGGTGGACGATTGGTAGTTTAGATTGGTGAAGATGGAGTACAGATGAAATGAATGAATTTTGCATAAACCTGTTGTTAATATTCATTCAGTGAAAGAGAGGACCATGGCAACGCCATGCCAAATCCAAAGGTCTAGTGATGCCTTTGTGGGTAGTTCCATGTTGAAGACAAAATTGGAGGATTGTCCAGTTGTCTTTGTTTTAACTCACGAGATTGTTTTGTTCCAAATGAAATGAAGGAAGGCAAGAAATTTTCTTGTGGTATATATTATTATATGATTTAGCATCATCCAAGGGTGCATGCACAAATGGGTGGACCAATTTGGGTGTCATGTAAGCCAATTTTGCCTTGTGATTGTCATTGCAATGCCCATGTTGCTTTATAGATCTTGAAGTTTATTAAAATGAACTTGGTTTAAATATTTTAATTTGAAAATTTACATGATGCATAAACCATTTCATAAATTAAAAAATTTGTAAAAGCCATGGACTTTTGAACTCAAAATTCATGGACCATACATTTGACTTCCATTTTTTTGTGGATTATGATTCAGTCCATTGATTGATGGGGTGTGTGTTAAGGACTTGAAATTAGTAAGATATCATAATAAGGAAGCTAAGGGGTAAAAAAATAATTAATATAATTCTAGGATTACATTTATGGACTTTTGAATGGGCCAATTAGAAACTTTTTTTCATTAATTCGTGTCATATTGGAGGAAGAAATGTTTTATGGTATTTTTGTTTATATGCTTAGAGAAATCGAAACTTATATGAAACATTAAAGATATGGAAAAATATGGAGGAAATCGACGTAAACTAGTTGTAATTTTCAAATTTTGATCAAGATTTTGAATAAATAGGGACTTTGGATTTGTGACAAATTGTCCACCCATTTGTGCACCTACACCCCATGTTCACACCTTGGATTTTTTTAATTTTTTAATTTGAAAACTTCACCAAATATATCCAAGGGCCTTTGAGGGCTATTTTCAATCAAGGTTTAAATTGTTCATGTTCATGAATTTTCAACAAGGTCCTTCATCATCTTAGTGATCAACATCCTAAATGAATGTAACTAGATTACATTGATCTTTGAAGGTCTACACGTTTGTTCAACTCATTGTTATATCTATTTCCATCTTTTTTTTTTAGGATTTGTTTTTGAAAATAACTTTGCATATGTGATCGTTACTTTAACAAGAGGAATGCAACTTTCCATCCTTGTGAACTTGAGGGAATTTAACATGACGAAACATTGTTTTGGAAATTTGTGATCTCAAAGTTTTATAAATTTTATAATTGGTTTGATCAAATTTTTACTATTATATGATTAAATTGTGATTTATCACAAAGTCTTATCATGTTATTATTACATTAGTAACCACCTTATATAATAATTATCTTTACATAACTAGTGATGGCCTTGCATTAGTGCATAGTGTGAAAGCTAACTTGACATAACAATTGAAGGTTATTCCTTAACACACAATGTGATGGGTAAAAAAAACATTTAAATGAATCAAAACAATCGATTATTCACAAGTTTTAATTTAGTTTCTTTACATAAAATTTAGTTGATCCCTAATATGAGATGTCACCAAATTTATTTGTGACAAAACATGTCTTGTATATTTGGTTTTCATTTGAACTTAAACAATATTCAAAATAAACTTATGAAATGCATGTACAGAAAAAATTGTGGAAATAAGGCATCTAAAACCATGCACATTTCTATATAAGGACTTATATAACATAAAGGCCCAAAACCAAAAGCAACAATGTACATTTAAATCATTTGAAACCCAATATCTATATGTTCTTTGATTGAAGGTACAAATAATTACAAAAAAATTGTGATATATTAAACCACATGAGGTTGGTGGGAGATAAAGACTTTAAAAATCAAAACACTCGAATATACTTTATCTTGCATCCAAAAGGCTTAATTCACATTCAACATTGGTATTATTGTTATCATTGTTGGAGCCACAACACATTGTTTTAGTAAGATCACTTTAAATTGTCATACTTATTTAAAAAGTTTTCATTTTTTTCATCTTAATACAATCTCCTTTTCACCCAAAAGATAGCCAACATTTGGAAGATCCATGGACAATCTTTGGCTGTTGTTTGAATACATAAAAATGCCATGTTGAGCACATGTTCCAATTAACATCAGATATAATATTATTGCATAATTTTCATCTACAAGGTATGATAACATATTTCTTTCCTCCAAAAACCATGCCTCCATGAAAAATGGTAATTTAGGCCAACAAAAGATCCCTAATGTTAATTGAATTATACAACTTGTCATAAATCATTTAAACTACCTAGTATGATCTTTAGTTATGTTTGCACATTCATACAACACATTAACGTAAAACAATATGAATTGGGTCAAATCACAATCAAATGAGTCAACAATGACAAAGGACTCAAGGACTATGGGTCCTTTGATTTTTTTTTGGATGAAATCTATTACAAAATATCTATAATTGCCCCAATACATCACATCTTTTATGTTAATTTTTGTTGAATACCTATGAATTTTTCTTTAAGTGTGTATATTTTGTAAAATTGTGTGTTTCATTGTGAAAAATGATCATAATATCAAATCATACCAAAATATGTTAAGTATTTTAGGGTTTAGTTTCTTATATCATATGTTCCAATTTGTTATTGTATGTCATGTAAATTACACCCCATTTACATGTGATATAAAACTTTTCAAATTCTAAAATTCTGAAATATATTTTAAATTTTTGAAAATTTGAAATTTCACAACTTTTAAATTGTGAATGTTTTTTGAATGGGGTAATAGGTTACTATTAGTTCAATGTTTTTCTTATCAAATTTTTTTATTAAGAGAGTCATTAGTTTAACTTTTTATAAAACAAATTATTTATGAAATAGCTATTGATCAAGTTCTGAAAGTCTTTCACCAAAACAAAACTCAAATAAAGTTAAATGAATTTAAAATTTGAATTCCTCAAACTCAAATTAATCAGTTAGCACAACTTTCCATGATTAATATGGTATTGAAATGATACAAAATGTTTATATGTAACTTAATTTTGATGTTTATCATTGAAGCTTTTCTTCATAGTTGCTTTGTATTTTGGATTTTTACTGTAAGTGCCTTGGTTGAATGAAAATGCGTTTGAACTATTCTTGTTATTTGTTGTCCATGGCTGATTTTTTTAAAAAGGGTAATTTCAATGCCTTGTTGAAAATGAGAATTGAAAACATTGTGTTCTTCCTTTTAGTAAAAAGAAAACTAAAAATTTGGCTAACTTCAAATGCTTTTATAATGTTTGCACATTAAAAAACATTCATATTAAAAAGATAGTTTCACAATTGAAATAACTAAATTTGGTTTATATGGTAATTAAAACAATGCAATCAACTAGATGTTTTGCCTAAGAATGGGGATTGTACTTGGCCAAGTTTCTTAAAAAATTTGGATTAAAAAATTGCCCCATGAATTTAAAAACTGGGTAGATGTAGTCGGGTCAAGGGCTCTTCATGATAATCATTTTGTCTAATGGAGTTGCTTTCTCTCCAAAAACGAATTAACAAAACCACCCTTCCAATCTTCTAAACCCTTGGAACCAGCTAATTCGTACAAAATTTTAATGTACAAGGAACTAGAATTGGTCAATTCTCTAAAATCGTTTTTTTGCTACAAATGAGAATCAACCTATTATGTAAATTCTAAAAAGTGAACTACCCTAAATTGATAGTTCTTGAAAAAACAAAAAAACCATGCACTGATGAAATAACTCTTTTTGGAACCCTATGACCGCAAAAGGTCATGGGTTATAAAACCTAGTGGTGTGCAAGTGAAACTCTTGTGAGGCCTCTCCCAATGAGTTCAACTTGGACATGGCAATGGCGTGTAAGGTTAGGTCGAATAAGTGATGTGCTTCTAAAAATATTGAAGGCATGAACAATGAAATTTGTTTGTTGGAATTATTAATTTAAGTTGCCTTGAGTGAACTAATACTTACTTGTGTAATAAATCTTGATAGGTTTGTGAAAATTTTAGAAGGCCAATGGAAATGGTAAAAAAGGTTCATTACTCTCAATGTTCAACAAGATAGGGTTGAGTGTAAGCTTCAAAATTATTTTTTCAAGCCAATGGGATCCTAGATTTGGTGATCTGAAGTTGTTTTCTTAATTATCTTGAGTGACCCTAAGGGATGTTTCCAATATCTCCTATTCACTCATTGTGCCAAGGTGAACCAGCACCCACATTAGTACTTTCCCCTTTTTGAGTGAGGCCTCTTAATAACATAATAATCCCAAAATATGTTACATTATTTGGGCTCAAAGACCTCGATTTACTCTAAGGACACCATATTTCCATCATTTAGAAGAATTTAAAATGCATTTAGGGGTTTTTGCCAATGTCTCGCATGTCACACATCCATATATGACATGTAAATCCCATGTATAATTACACTTACAGTCAAACTTTTTACAATTCAACCTTTTAACACTTACATGACTGCCTTCCATAAGTTTTTCACACTTATCGCTCCCACAATGCTATGTAAATGTTTTAGGGGCATGTCAGTGTATTTAATATATACCTTAATGACTATACCTCCTTGCAACAACCATCAATCCTTTCACACTAATTTTGAATGTCTTTATCGTACTACTGCAAAAGTAGATATTCTCAACTCAATCAGTCACTGACAACTTAGCTTGCTCCAGTTTCAACATTGATGTTCTCAATATAGCTTCAACATTGCAAAGTTGTCCACCTTCAATGGGCACGTGTCACATTTTACTTCTGTAATCTATCCTCTATTCTCTAAACTACAAATCTGTATTTCCTCCTCCTCAAGCACTCATGACCATGCTTCAGGCTGTTAGAGTTATCAATCAATATACAATTCCACAAAAATGAACTACTCCCTTTACAAAGCTTGTACAAGGATCACGATGTAGAATCTACCATGAGTGAGCACATAATATGCCTCAACTCCACACAAATGTCAGGAAATGAAGGTCGTGCCTTAGGGTCACGATCATAACAGGCTTGAACCAAGGTGGACAGCTGCTCAGGGCATTGTTCAGGCATATCTGGTCTCAAACCATCCTTTACCCTCTTCCGAAGATCCCTCAGATTGGTATAAACGAAGAAAGGGACATGTCCTGTCAAAATCTCATAACACACCATCCCAAAGCTGTAGACATCAACTTTGAAATGATACTTCAAGGACTCACTTGATGAACTTGGACCAACATTATGATCCTCTGAATCACCAAACAGTTCTGGCGCCATCCATCGAGTTGTACCCAGATCCATTGTTAGGTTGGAATATGTACAACTTAATTCCTTTATTTTGGAGAGCCCAAAATCAGCCACTTTTGCATACACATGCCTATGATGTTCATTGTACTTCACAAGAATGTTCATTGATTTCAGATCTCGATGAATCACCCTATTTTGATGCAAGTAATTCATGCCTTCCGCTACTTGCAACATGATGTCAACTGCTTCAAGAAGCGTGAATGGAGGAGCATCAAGGGTTTCCTCATTCCTCAATCTTCTCATCATCAATGAATGGAGATCCTCATCCATCAGTTCCATAACAAGGGAACAACAATTTTTCCCTGTAGCGTAACAAAACAAGGGCAAAATATTGGGGTGAGACAATCCTGCAAGAAGAGATGCTTCTTCTCGAAAAACTTGATTTTCTGGTCCATGAAAACACTTCTCTGCAAAATATTTGCCAAGCCATGTAACTTTGTGCATAGTTGCAGAACTTCCCTTTCCTAATTGACCTTTTCGCACTCTTTGAAAACTTTTGTACCCCACTTTCCATGCTTCAATAACACTAGATCCATTATGCTTCAAAAAAGTAGCTCGATTAGAGGAGATTTCTAATCTTTTGATGAGATTCTCTGAATCACTTGACCCAACCTCAGTCAATCTTGACAGCAACCTTTGTCGATCCTCCTTTGCTTTCTCATCAATGAAGTGAACTTCTTCATCCTTGACATCATCAATCCACTTTGGATCCTGAAGTTTAGTCAAAAACTCCTTTGTTGCTCCTTCCTTGAAAATGCTTTGCAAAAGCTCCATGTACAACCTTAATTTAAAAGTCAAGGATGCAAAATGCTCCTTGGCATTTCCAAAGATCATGGCAGCTTGGATCCATTTGGCATCACAACAATCATGAACAAGTTTCTCAGCCTCCTTAGCCAGTCGTGCAAGACTTTTCAAAGTATGATGCGATTTTTGAATGTGTTGTAAAGATGCATCCTGAATGCATGACCTTGTTAGAGTATCACAAAACTTCTCCAATAAATATTGACATTGAAGCTCATTGATGGCTACTGGATTTTCACTTTGTGGTAAAATCAAGATCTGGAGATTCATCAGAGTGTTTGCTGCAAGCTCCAAGTCCTGAGACGGAACCCCTTCTATGATATTTGGTGTCGCTTGGGGAACTTCAGATGTTCCTACTATGATATTTGGTAGCTCTTGGGGAACTTCAGATGTTCCTTCTATGATATTTGGTAGCCCTTGGGGAACTTCAGATGTTCCTTCTATGATATGTGGTACCTCTTGGGGAACTTCAGATGAAAAGCGTAGCTCCCAATCCTGCCAAAGAGAGTGTATGTTCAATTTAATCAAGTCAATGTGGTCCAGCTAAAATCTTTTGAGGATAAGTTCACATCTACAATTTGATCATATTTTGTGGAATATGCATGCCAAGGTGAAATGGTATGCTCACCAGTAATACTGGCTTGTCATACTCTTCTGACGTTGTGCACATGCTTCCCCCTATATCTTGCATCCTGATATCAAACATCCATCATCTAGTGTAAGTCTGTTGTACTAAGGGGATTTGTAGACAAGTTTCCAAAAATGGGAAGAATTTCAAAAGAAATGAGAAACCAAGAAATAATCCACATGCAGGCATATATTTCTGTTTAATTCTCACCTAATATGTTTCATCTGAGGGGTGGGTAAACTAGATGGTATTTCAGAATCTGTATCGAGCAATCTCAGTTGGCTCAGACCGTGTGTACTCTGTTGGCTCGGTGTGGGTGTACTCTGAGGGGTACTTAGCATTTGAGTTCCCTCCATAACAACAGCAAGAACATCTTTCAGTAGGCTGTAGTTTATGGCTTGCCGGGAAGTTGGCTGGCAGATTGTGATATGAGTGGCATCCTCCACCTTATAATGATTTCTGCGTGCCAATTGTTGAGCTGAGGCATATGGCACTAAAACTGATTCCTGCACATGCAAACCGCTTTCAAGGTTGAAGGAGATTGACATTAAGTTTAGGTCCAATGAAACTATGATTGAGTCTGTCTCACCCAACTTGAATGACCCTAGTGTACATATCCCAAAATTTACCAATGACCATTATATCAGTACTATGGGATTTTACACTGTAACTTAGTTATCAAATGACTTAATTACTAAATCCTTTTATATATGTTGAAAGTTCAAACAGATCCACCTTGATAGTCATTATTATAGCCAAGACTTTTGGATGAAAAGCTTACTCCTTTTTTGAGAGGCTGTCCTTCACCAAATGCATAAATGACGAGGGCTTGATCAACAGCATTCTCAAAATCAACTGAAAGTGCTGCCATTTCTCTATTGAACCCTTCAACATTTTTCAAAATGCCTGACTTGGCAAGTTGCTCCCCCTTCCCATCATTCAATCGTTGAGATTGATAAACAAAATACTGTTTGAAGTCTCCCCCACCACCAGTATGTGGTACACCATAGAATATTGTTCCTTTAAGATTCTCCAAAAACTTGGTGCAACTTCGTTTTGCTCGTGCATCGAGAGGATTCACAATGCGAGCATTCTTACGCTTCTCAGCCTCAACAATCAAGCTTTTGACCACAAGACCCCCGAAGCTATAACCAACTAGTACAATTGGGGCCTCCCAAAGAGGTTCATATTCTCTACACAGAAACCATCAATGCCGTCAAATAATGATAACCTCAATTGTCAACTTCTTGACTTGAACAAATTACAAAACCCTACCAATTGTAATCTCCAAGATAACAGGATATGCACAAAGCCATCTGTAATGTCATGAATAAAGATAAGCCCAAGTTGGTTTCAGACATAAAATAAATAAACAGGAATTGCAAAGGATCATTAAATTTTGGACATTGTTACTAGCTAAAGATAACATTCCTAGTTGGTAATCATATTTTGTATTCAACCAGTGAAAGGATGACCTCAGGGTCAAAACTACCATGCAGTCAATGTCAAGTTCCTTTGGTTTTCCAAATTTTGGGCCACCATGTTCAGTGAAAGTGGTCTAAATGTTCAGTAGTACAAGCAATTCTATTTGTTTCACAAGTTTTCATTTGGGAAGTATGTTCAGCATATTTGAGACATATGGGCCCCTCTTAGCATGAAACATGGCCAAATCAATATCTTTTTAAAATAAGTTTCCTTGTAAAAGTTTATCAAATCCTAGAAACATTGCTAGAGGGAGATTACTAAATTATATTCCATGGAAACATGGACAATTTTTGAATATGTTCCCACTTTGAACTTGTATTGTTATATTTGAATGTTCTCAAAAGCATAGGGTAAAGCCTGAAGGTGGGGACATTCTCAAAATGAGGGCCCTAGGAGGGATATTCATGGATATAAGGTGCCCTCCAAATTCTAGGAAATTTCTCTGAGTACTTTATTAATATGTAATTCAGGGGCTTTGGCTTCTTAAATGTCATCTAGAAAACAAGTTTCTAGAGCTCTTTCTTAAAAAGAAACCAGCCCTATCTTGTTTCAAAATAGACTTTGCTTTAATATCTTAAACATCAACTATAATGGTATGCATGCTGCCCCTCTTCATGTTTCAAGATTGACACTACAAATAAACAAATGCAAAGAGTGGATATGCATACATTGTAGGCCACTTCAGATCTAAAAATAAGTGCTTATCCTGCATTGGTTTCAGAGCAAGACTATGTCTTTGTACGCGAATGATAGCTAAGTTCAGATTGCCATACCTTTTTGACACCAAACTCTGGACGAGGTTTTTCCCAATGTCTGTCACATCCTCATTGGCACCAAGAAGAGCAGAATCATATGAAAGAGAGAGAATCCGGACATTGTTAACATTTTGAGTTGCCAAGTCTGCAGGCAACCACTCTTGTGGCCAACATACGCGCTTCCCGTCACTGGTTGTAGATGTCCATGTTTCCTTCCAGTCAGCATTCTCCCCATAGCCTATGCCATGGAAAAAAATGACAACCAATTCAGGGTTTGTTGAAGTGCACTGCGGGTTTAGATCATGCACTGGTGTGATTGCCTACAAGCGGAAAACAAGACAGTTGGTCAACACAATGTAACAATCCCATTGATGAATCCCACATCTTTCCCACATGAATGGGTCATTTGAACACTCTTTGAACATCACAGTTTCAAGACAAAGAAATCCAGTACACTACATTATCAATCTTCTTCCACTATTTGATGATATGTCTAACAATGTATAACAATATATATTCTACTATGTATCAGGGGATGGGCAAAATTTATCTATATGCTAATTATGCTAAATTTTGAAAATGATGCACATAGATGATTGTGCAATATTATGGACAGTGAAATGGATTATGATAAATTAGGACAATGAAAAGGAAAAGTGATTGATGACAATAATAACATTGGCTGGACAAGACATTTTTGTAATTTAAGAAACCGGAGAAAGAACCATTAACCACCCTCAAAATCATTTTCTGGTGTGACATATGGCTAACAATTCATAGATTCTAATGGCTTCAGTACTCATTGCTAGTCGCACATAAGAACACGTCCTGCATGCCATCATACAGCTTATCCCCATGTTCACAAAGCTTGCAAACTAGAATCTGATTGAGGTATACAGAGAGGATTATGCTACTTGAAAGGGAAAAAAAACTGTCTCTCAATCGACTTTACCTACAATCGTAGAATTGTCAGGCTTTGGAAGTACTCACCATTTTTCCGTCTTGTCAGATGCAGAAAAGTGTTGGCTTATGTTGCACGATGAGCGAAGAACAACTGGAGTCTATCGCCACTTGAATGACTTAGTAGAGGTCTGACTCGATAGTACTCTTCTTCTTCTTCTTCGTCTGCTTCTTCAACAAGACCCAGGTCGTCTGCAACCTGCCTGCCTGCCTGCCTGCCTTTTGAAATGTTGTGCAGAAAGGGTCGTTGTACGCATAAAAGCTTCACCCCCTGCAAATCATTCGACAACATAGAAATATGCAATAACACATGATAGTCTGGAACGATCTGCCTTGTTGCAGCCACTTGCTCTCCTGCTCCTCCTGACCTCGGGCGAAATCAGAGCGGGGGTAAATTCATATCAAGTCCTAGTTGAGGAAACGCATCCAAAGTTCAGGAGCACTGAAGACAGAATCATGTGAAGGCAAACCAGGCACCAAAGATTGCGACTGACATTGGAGACATCAACAAGCCTTAGGTTTATAGAAAGAAAAAGATCACAAATGGCAAAGAGGAATTAGTTCCATCCTGGTTGAGGGTAACGCAGGGGGGTTAGCTTGAGAGAGAGAGTACGAAATTACTCCGAATGCAGAAAAACTAATATAATGTGGCAACAAGACTTGAAGTTCTTCAGAGATTTAAGTCTGCCATCACTGAGTTTGTCAAAACAAGGAAATTTACCGATCGTCCTGGACAGTGGACAAAATGTCATCAGACAAATTTTGGCATCGCGTTAGCCAGTGAAACAAGGAATGCTTACCGATTGTCGTGTCGGACAAGCAAACCGGATCAGCATCTTGCGAACAGTATATCTAGACAGTGTCATGAAAAGCTTGAAAGACTTTTTTGTGCACTAGGAACTTTCCAGTGTTCTGTGGTTATTTGATGTTTTTAATAACCGATGGTTCCGGTTCTTACAAAATTTTCAGAATCAAAGAAATGTCGGTTTCGGTGTTTTGAGAAAAAAAGATTCAGAGAACTGTTGGTTTTAGCGAACATCCAAGAATAAGCAGTTTTTGTGAAAGAACCGATGGTTAGAAAGGTGATTTCTTGCATGTTTGAAAATTTTGAAACCCAGCGGTTCTGTACCAAAATCGGTATTAATTTGTCAAGCTTGCATGGTAAGCAGGTATAACTAGCAAATTCTAATAAAGCCTACAGGACTGATCTAGACAGTGTCATGGAAAGCTTGAAAGAGTTGTTTTCTGTACGAGGAAGTTTCAGCTCCACTGATTTCAGGAACACTAGAGAAAATGCACCACAACATGCTCGTCAGGCCATTGGGGTTGTTTCAATTTAATATTGTTTGTGTCAGGTCAGGTACATTACCTGTAAAGCACTGTCTGGATTTTTCATTTGCATTTTCAGCTCCCTGACCTGCATGAAGAAACCTGTTTTCAGGAGAAGATTCGTCCGGCATTACTGGGATCTTCTAACCAGCGGAAGGTACCAGCCAGCCTCTGACTATTTCTAACAAGTGGAAAAATCCCAGGTCTGCTTTCAATAGGAAACTGACCTGAGTACAGGCCCTTGCGTGAGTTTCGACATGGTCCCTCGGCCTACCAGTCTTGGGCACAGATGTCAAATCACGGAAGGGCCTATACTTAGGGCCTTCTCCTATACATAACGGGTACTGTCACAAGGACTCAGTACTTACTCCGTTGCAGTGCTTGGAAATGGGGCTCTCCGACAGCCCTTGGGTTAAGATTTTCCATGCAGTTTCTTTGGGTGGTTCATGACGATTTCTTTTTTTTTTCCATTTCAACTGTTCAAGTAATCATTCAAAGACTTTTTCAATGTAACATATACCTCTTACATGATCCAACATGTTAGAAATATAGATATTAATAACTTTCCCAAAAAATTGGTGATTTATCAAAGGAGAAAAATTGGTCACAGGTTACCAAATTGAATATTTACGTATAAAATTTGGGTTATTTTATGTGGCTTCCTGTCTGAATTTATTACCTTGTCTCCTCACTATTTGTAGCAACTTTTTCATTTAGGTGGATGGCAGTGGGCAACCCCACCTCATTTGTTTCAATTTCTAATCATTTTAATTCAATTTTTAGTAATGGAATTAATTGCCTCATCAATATAATTGTATGAATTTTTATTACATTAGCTAAATCTTATTTATTTTGTATTTATTTCCATCATGATGAGATGGGCATTGTGAAGTATAAGAATTAATCAATTATTAGATCTTGATTGGAATTTTTTCACCCCCATGGCTTTAGGTAATTTGTTATTGACAGCCTCTTTTTAGGTTTTTTTTTATAAAGTAGTTGAAAATAGTTGTACAAATATTTCAAAATACCTCCATGAATTAAAAAATGCATAATAAATAATTTACTTAGGAATATGTAACACATGTTTACTATGGTGAATGGACTTCAAATTCTAATGAATTAAAAATTTGCTATCCAAAATATTCGAAGTTTAACTCATCTAGCCAAAGGGGTTTCAGAGATTGCACCCAACATCATAGGTTACAAGGATGTCGTGGTTTGGACCGACAATGTGACCTTGAAGTACTTTGCCATTTAATCCAAGTTGTCATCAAAATAAGTGAGATGGCAAGACACATTGGCATTATTCAATGTGGACATCCGGCACAAGCCCGGAAAGGAGAACATAGTTCCTGATGCCTTGAGCCGAAAACACCAACTTAGAATGGTGTATGTGGGAGAGACAGAACTTCAAAAGGAAGTTCGACTAGCAAGCCACTGGGATGCATTTGCCAAAGAGGTAAGGCAAAACATCCAAAATGGAGCCAAGTCTCACTTCCATTTGTGAAATGGATTATTGTGCTACAAACAAAATCGACTCTATGTGTCGGAAGGGAAGATGAGGAACACTATCTTGAAGGAATGTCATGATGGACTGCTTGCGGGCCATGGTGGTGCAAAGCGCATCACAACATTCCTAAAGAATTCCTATTATTGGCCCAACTTGAAGGATAGTGTGGAGGAGTATGTGAAGACTTGTTTAACTTGCCAACAAAACCGAACCTTCAACAAGAAGCGGGCGGGTCTGTTGTAACCTTTGCCAATTCCTAAAGGGCCGTGGGAAAGTGTGTCCATGGATTTCATGGTGAGCTTGCCCCCATCAAGGGGATTTGATGCCATCATGGTGGTGGTGGATCGATTTAGCAAGATGACACACTTCATTCCCACGAAGGATGAGGCCACGGCCCAAGAGACGAGTAGGTTGTTCTTCACACATGTCTTCAAGCACCATGGCCTCCCAAAGGACATAGTTTTGGATCGAGACCCAAAGTTCACAAGCAAGTTTTGGCGAGCTTTGTGGAAGCGTATGGGGTCGGAACTCAAGATGAGCACTTCGTTCCACCCCCAAATCGATGGACAAACCGAGAGGGTGAACTTGGTGATCCAACAATTCTTAAGGAATTATGTGGCAGCGGATCAACAAGATTGGGTGGACCATTTGGAGTTAGCAGAGTTTTGTTACAACAACTCGGAACACTCCGCAACTGGGTCCACCCCATTCCAAATGGTGATGGGCAAGTCACCAATTGTGCCATGACTTGGTCCGCACAAGGATAACCCCCGAGTGATGCAAGTGAGGAAATGCCAATAGTCACACAACTTGATGAAGAAAGGTGACGCTTGTGGGAGTTGGCAAAGGCCAACTTGGAAAAAGCGCACAAAAGGTACAAGGATTTTGCGGACAAGTCCCGACGAGAGGTGAAGTTTCAAGAAAGGGACGAAATGTGGTTAAACATCAAGAACTTCCGGTTGCCAAAAGGTTTAAGTCATAAATTCTTGGGCCCATATGCGGGCCCATTCAAAGTGTTGGAAAAGAAACTTTCCGACACTTATAAGTTAGAATTACTAAAAAATCTTAGAGTTCATCCCACATTTCATGTTCCTCTTTTGAAGCTGCTCTCCCGCGATGCGTCAAGGCCTAATCGAGAGCATAACTCAAGGCCCCCACTTGACTTGGTTCATAATGAACCAGAGTTTGAGGTGGAGGCCGTGTTCAAGTCAAGGCAACTAAGAAGACGAGAGCGGGAATACTTAGTTAAGTCGAAAGGATACCATCCGATAGAGGCATCTTGGGTGAATGAATCCGACATGGAACATGCCCAAGAAGCCATACATGTCGCACCCCTACTTTGGCCAAGTGTAGGGGTGAAGCCCAACACTTGGAAAAGTTGGGATTTGGAGTCCTCCGGGACTCCCGAATGTTCAGAGCTCAACAGCAAGGGGAAAAACACCTCGCATTGGGGTGTTCTTGGTGTCATTGGAAAGGTCTTGAAACGTAGATATCGAAAATGACCTTGCATTGGCAATTCGGACATCTACAGCCCAAGTTATGGGCAAAAGAAGGGCCGGGAGTCAAATTGGCAATTTGACTCCCGACCACTAAAAGTCGGGAATCGACCTCTTCCCGACGTCCGATTTGAGTGTGTGACATTGCGTTGGAAAGATCTCGACGAGAGCTACATTTTTGGTTCAGACCTCGTTGCGATCCAACTCTGCAGTCGGGAGTTATGGCGGTTCAAAGTTTCGAGAGTCCCGCCGGGACAATTTCGGGACTCCATTTCGGGAGTCTCGGGAATTTGTGCCATTTGGATGTAGTCTCCACGGCGAGCTGCAGAGAATACTATAGGGAGTAAGGTGGTGGCTTACTCCCGAGTCCGGGCCGTGGTGAGTCTTGTGTGTCTAAGTGCCCATGGCAAGTCCCAACACCAAAGGGTGTCCCAAATGCTAAACTAACCTCCCGTGGTTGGTTTTTGGATGCAGATTCAAGCTTGATCTTCTAGTCCCTCTTCCTAGTCTAATCCCGGGGCTCCCAACTCGACCCTCTACCCCTTTCTAGAGTCGGAAGTCAGGAGCGTGCCCTCGGTCCTAACTTTCCGCAACTTGACATTTGGTGAACCCTCAAGTGGGTTCACCCCGAGACCAAGGAGCGCGTCAATACAAGAATTCCATACTAGATCGGCAAAGAAGAGACGTAGAATGTGATGAGGACATCACCTTTCTTTTAGTGGCGCAAAATGTCGCATAAAATGTACCACATCAAGTTGCAAGTGAAATAAAGGCTAAAAACTTTCAAGATATTATATCCCGAGAATTTGTATAAGTGCAAATAAGGTTGTCAAATGGCATTAGACAAATGGAACTATCTTGTGTAAGCCCAAATCAAAATTGGACTCCTACTTTGGGGTTGAAGAAACTTGGCCCCAAATAGGAGGCAAGCAAGGTGAGCTTACGGGGACATGCACATGCCTTAAGTGCATCCCAAAGGGTTGGTTGGTAGTGGCGACCAATGCGGGAAGTCATGACCCCGTTCGTGTATTTTAATCATGTAGCTTGGGACTTGGGTTTTGGCAAAACCCAAATGTTGTTTCTCGTACCCTGATAGACAAACCTTTTAGTTAAGGCTTGGTTTTTGTGACCAAAGCACGAGATTGGGAAAGGAGTCATGTCAAATAACTTAGGTCAAAAGTAGACTTGGGTTGAGTTCCTCAAAAAGGGAAGAATGGAAAAGTTCGTCCCAAATGAGGGACTTCGTCAAATTAGGCTAGTTTAGTCCTCTTTTGACTAAGCATTGGAAGAGGATTTTTTCAGGAGACCTTTTTAGACTTGTCAAAAAAATGTTGGAAATTTGGGGACACCTAAGTTAGCTTGAGATAAGGTCCAAGCCGCAAAAAATCGGCAAAAAATGGCCAAGGATCCAAAAGAAAGCAATTGCAATTGTGAAAGAAAATTCTAAGTGTCAATGAGGACATTGACCTTTTCTTCTACTAAGGGAGAGTGTCACAACCCCACTTTGAGGCAAGTGTGAGGATGAAACTCACATTCCCAAAAGTGCGAATTTAGAGTCCTCTGAGACTCCCAAAAACTCAAAGCTTGATTGTAGGGGCCAAACACCTCGCATTGAGGTGTTCTTTACATCATTGAAAAGTTCTTGAAGTGTAGATGTCGAAAATGGCCTCACATGAGCAATTTGGACATTTGCAGCATAAATTATGGTCGAGAAAAAGGCCGGGAGTCAAATTGGTAATTTGATTCCTGACTACTAAAAGTCAGGAATTGACCCGATAATGGTGTGTGCAGGTGCATTGCAACACACCATTGGAAAGCTCTCGAGGAGAGCTACAAGTTTGCTTCAGACTTCATCCCAATTAGAGGTTTGAGTCAGGAGTTATGAGTTCCCAAAATCTCGGGAGTCCAAACTGAGACAGTTTCGGGACCCCTCCTTGGGAATCCCGAAAAAAAGTGCCATTTGGATGTAGGCTCCGTGGACAAACGTAAAGAGTACTATATGGGGGAAGGTGGTGGCTTCCCTTGAGTCTGGGCCATGGTGAGTCAAGTGAGTCCGTGTTGCCCGTGGCTTGTCCCAACACCAAGGGTGATCCCGAATGTGAACTAACCAACTTGTGGTTGGTTTTGGATACAGGACTGAGTAGCTAATTAAATTGTCCCTCTTCCTAGTCTAATCCCAAAGCTTTCAGTTCGGCCTTTTCACCCTCTTTAGTGTTGGAAGCTGGGAATGGCACGAAGTTCTAACTACTTTTGCATTTTAACATAGTTGGACCTTTAAGTGGGTCTAACAAGGAACTTGGGGGCGAGTCAAATTCGTCTTTTCCGAATGGTTCTAAGTCAACTTGGTATATGTCACTCAAACTTTGGTCTAGACATGGATATCAAGATGTTTTTAAGATTAGGTTTTATTAAATAAAAAACTTAATTTACTTTTTACATTGTTGCATTTGTAAGAAAAGGGTTAGCAGCTCACATGGATTGACTAAACACTAAGCGTTCTAACCTCAAGCTATACCATAATAGATTTTAGACCTATAACGTATGGATTTGTACCTAGCAACAAATTGTGTACCGACACTATAACAAGTTAGTGAGAGATCATTAGGTATGTGACAATTGACAATTCAATTCACACACATAATATTGAATCTTGTTATGACAGATTAGTAGCACCAAGGGAAATTCTGGTAGCACAAGGGGTGTAGTCTTAAGAATGTAAGTTGTTGGAATTGATTCCTAGAATTTGTGTTTATTCTATGAATCTCTTGTACCCAAGAGGTTTTTCTTTATTCACCTTTCTTTTGGTTATAGTCCTTCACAATGAGTTCTACTTACAAACTAGTTGCAAAGAACATTTTTTAATTACTTCGAACAAGTTGCAAATGACACTTTTTTATTTCATAAGAAAATTATAAAAAACATGGTTTTTCATTGTGAATTTAGAATCAATTTTCCACACGTTCTGACTGAGGACACAGTAGCCCCAGCTATTTGTCTCTTAGAAGGCAAGCGGTAACCCCAGCGAATCCGCTTAGCGGGCCCCACCTTAGACGCGAATGCGCTAGCGATCGGTTTGCCTTCTCGTACATATGCCTGTTCGCCACTTCTGCTATTCGGCTCCACTGGAGGCCATGATAAAGGTCGGGCCTTTCTCAGGTTTGGAGAATTCACTCCGGGGTGACAATAAGGGCACCGTAAGTATTTTGGGTGGGGTGGAAAATGTGAATAGTGTTCCAGAGTGAGAGGAGTGCTGCTCTCCTACTTCTGTTTGTTTGAGCCCTAAACATGTCAGATTACAGAATAGCTATGGGTACCTAGGTGCAGCAGTTGAATGTTCATCTCTTAGTTTAAAGTGGAAGGTATGGTACTTCTGGTGATGGGTACCTCAGCTGTTGTCGAGATGCTGCAGTCTGGACTGCCTTAATTTCTTTGTGTCAGTGCAAGGTGACTTGCTTCTGGTTATGGGTGTGCCTCAGCTGTTGTCCAGATGCTGCAGTCTGGACTGAAGTAATTTCTTTGTGTCCGTGCAAGGTGACTTGCTTCTGGTTATGGGTGTCTCAGCTGTTGTCCAGATGCTGCAGTCTGTACTGAACTAATTTCTTTGTGTCAGTGCAAGGTGGTGTGCTTCTGGTGATGGGTACCTCAGCTGTTGTCCAGTTGCTGCAGTCTGGACTGAACTAATTTCTTTGTTTCAGTGCAAGGTGACTTGCTTCTGGTGATGGGTGCCTCAGCTGATTTCCAAGTGCTGTAGGCCTCTCAGTGCAAGTTGAACTCCGTACATCTGGAACTAGACGCAACATTGACCACATGGATCTTTTCAATTAATGTGATGAGAGGGGGATAGGTAGGTAAGAAGCTAAGACGGAATATTAATCAACATAACAACCTCAGTAAATTATGTAGTGCAAACTAGGGGCCTGTCCCAAACTGCAATTTCCCACTCCAGGCAGCTGCATACTGGAATTGAAAAGGAGGAAATGCATAATGATGATGAAGACAAGTTTGAAGGAATTGAATGCCTCTAGTCTGTGACAAGAAGAAAAGTAGAGAACAATAAGTGAGGGAGGGCAACAGTTTGCATCTCCACTTCACTGCTTTGAAAGAAATATAGGGTCTTAAATCTTCATGAGGATGAGGTCAACTGAGACCATACTGGAATGGAAAATTGGGGCAATCACCAATTTAATGACTCTTTAACCTTGACAAACTGCATGTCACAGTTGACACTTTGGATTCTGCATACTAAAGAGGTTTGAGTCAGCAGAGTAGACCTGTAGAAACACAGAAAGATGAAGTTTCAGGTGACACTCAGTTGCATATTTGCCGCACCTGCTGCTCTGTGTCTGTTTCTCTTGCCCTTGTATAAGATTCAGTATCAGAGATCAGCAGATAAAGAGATCAGCAGCAGTAACTGTCTTCAACAAACGAATTATGTATGCCAAAGAGAATAGTGCTAATGTATGTCCATGCTGGTGATCCATGTTGCTCTGGGTGTGTTTGCCCCATTTGTCTGTCAAAAGGCACAACAGATATCTCTGTAAGCATTGAGAACATCTCCATACTTACAATTTAAGTACCTGAATAGAATTTAGAGATGAACTGACAATAAGGTTATCAAGATTGAAGTTCTAACAGCATATCAGCAAATGTGAAAAGAAGAGACACGACTCTGAGATAATGAGAGAGTGGTTTGAACAACAGCAAAAGTCACAAGCCTTTTCAGAGACTTTCAGCAACATGTATGGTAGTGACCAGCGAACATAACATCCACACAAGCTTCATAAGCTCTTGGCAGTAGGTGGAGATCAATATCATACATTAACCAACATGTATGGTGGCAGTAATGGGAAGACTCGGTCATGATGCTGGCTACCTCAACAAAACATAGAAGAGAAGGAGATGACAAAGAGGACAACAACCAAAAACATGAACCTGACCAGGTGAGTGGAGAGATCCTAGTGATGACATTCTTCATTTTGCACATTAAAATTTTTTAAAATTCTTCATTTAGCACCTTGTCAAAACATTCTTCGGCGCGAATTTTAACGAATTTTAACAAATTTTCGTGCTTTTTTGGGCTTCCATAACATTCCCTCACCAAGAATGTCATAACTGTGAGAGAGATGATAGAAATAACATAGAGAGATTTTAAGAGAATGGTCTTTTGAGGCAGAAAAATGTATTTACCCTCAATTCGTCTCAACCAGTGGGTCCAACAAGATTTGAATTGGATGACCTCATACACAGTGCAGTACATATCCAATTGACATCCATTTTGTCACTTGCAAGCTAGAAACAAACAAGAGCCAAGAATAATGAGAGAGCTATGGGCAATAAAGTCAGAGTGCAACTCAAGAAGAGTGATAGAAATTGGCTTACCAAAGCCAGATGCAGTAAAACAAATGGAAATAGGCAACATGCAGCGATGTTACAGTGACTGCATGAAGACGCTGCTTTGACAAGCTCTGTCCACGCAGCAGGTTCAACAATTATCCCCTAATACCCTATCAGTTGCTAGAAAGCTTCACTCATATCAGTATAAGATGTTCCAAGTTCAAAATCCACTCCCATTGTCTACACAAAATGGAATCTTCAAATGCAGCTAATCATCACGCATGCATTTCACTAACAGTCAGACTGTCTCAATATCCCATAATTGATGTTCATGGTGAAAATTCCCCTTGCGATAGCTCCTTTACATCCTTCCACAAGTTTGGATAGTCCCTCAACACTCTTTGAACCGCTACTACTTATAACACATGCTGCATCAGTCAGTTGCAGAAAGAAATTGAGGAACTCCAACAAGGTTCAAACTTTGAAGATAGTTTAGGTATTTTGCAGCGTCTTTCTAGTTGCTGATGCAACAAGTTCTTCAAAAACGTTAGTGTTGATCAGTGCAGAATTCACAAACCAGGTTACTACTTGATTACTGCTTAAATGTATCCAAACCTTGAAGCACAACTACATATACCACGTGCTACATCAATCAGTTGTGGAAAGAAATCGAGGAACTGCAACAAGGCTTGAACTTCAAAGACAATATTCGTACCTTACAGCCTCTTCTGTCTAGTGGCAAATGATGCATTTAGATCCAAGAAGTGTCAAGTGTCAAGCTTGTAGTGCACAACCTGGGTGAGAAGAAGATGACAAACACAGAGAGAACCACATTGCCGATGCAGAAGTTGCACTCAAAGAAGTTAGACTGGAGCTATGCACAAGACACAAGCAATGGTGATTCTGTTCAGTGGCGCAATTCAGTGTTGCAGAGCCAGACTGCATATGGAGGACAAAATCTGATTTTTACCTTAATAAATCTGATTTTAAATTAAACTATTAAAACTGGTTCATCTTAATGGTTTTGCAAAACACTGGTTTTTTGCAACTATGGTGTAAGTGAGGTTTAGGTGTAACTTGAAATAATACAGGTGAGAAGAATAATGATAGCAAGAGGGATAACATATGAAAGGTTCAAGAATTGATTCCTATATCTTGTCCTCAAGGGCTTTACACAACTAGTCAGCCTTAAAAAATTATTCATTTTATTACAAACATGAGGCCAAACAATAAGCCAAAATTGCTCAATATTTCCCTTTACTGTCCCAAACTCATCTAAACAGGCCTTCTCAGCTAGTTTGTTTATTCATCACCTTCTCATTTAGGGCATTGAGCCAGGAAATCAAGGCTGCCTTTCGCTCCTCATAAGACAACTTCTTCATCTTCCAGCTGTTCCATCAAATTATGATGAGTTCTCAATTAGTTCAAGGTTGTTCCTTTCAAGCAGGCAGATAAGAATACATAACTGAAAAGTTTGTAGCTGGACATCTTTCTTGAGGCCGCACCAGAAGCAGAAGAATCCAGCTTGTGAGCCTACTGAACTTGACCAGCACTTAACACCCAAAAACAAAACACAACCATGATGTAAAGATTTTAAAATTCAAACATGAAATTCAGGTTGTTGTACATCAAAAGAATAAAACATTAGTTAACAAGGAATTGATTCAAGCTTTTTATAACTGAATGATACAATCATTTCAACATGATGCCCGACATGTACAAATTAATATGGACAAGCTAATGAACATGGAGCCATACCTTTCCAAGCATCGACTTTGGGAGTATGACAACATGCGAATGCAGAATACTAGATCTTTAGGATTAAATATAAATCCATGGAGCTAGGTGCATCAGACATTGATCTTTGGTGGGATCTGGGATCTAAGTGCATCATTGCTTAATGAACATAAAACAAATGAGGTAAATTATAGAAGGAAACTCCAGGCATATAGGGAAGCCTATTCTTAGTTTATTTATGTATCTCCTTCTATAACTCCAAAAAATAGTTTTATACAATTAGACATGGACCAATTTTCAGTGGGCATAAGTGAAGAAACATCAAAGGTGTAATAAGTAGTGCTTGAAGAAATGAAGGGTGGAACTACAATGGATGATTTTCTTGTTGACCAAGAAGAGGTCCAAATAGTGGAACAAACTACTAGAAATTCAGGAGCAGTTATAAAAATAACTATTCGAAACTATAAATTCAATTGAGTATATGCCAGTGCAAACTATATTTTAACCTACAATTTATGGTACAACTACTATAACATATAACACACCTCTAGAGGAAGGAAATTAATGGTCAAATAGAGACCATTGAAGAGGTGTATCAATAGGAATTACATCAACATATTCCTTAGATTCAACCTTAGAATGAGGGGTTATTTGTAGGAGAAGGACAACAATTCATAGTTTCAAGGTTTGAATACAACAAATTGTATTAGTGGTTTAGGAAGAACACTTAATCCATTTAGACTAGTTGGAATGATTTTGTAGTTGTTTTTTTGTTAATGTAGTTTTATACTTTACACTCCATAAGATTTCAAGGATGGAATCGAAAGTACAAGGGGATAATGTTAAAGGTAGAACGATACTATCACCATTGGATAGAGTGAACAAAGCTGTAGTGAGTGGATAGAAGGCAATGTCATTGCAAGGCACGTTGGCATCATAGGTCTAAATGATGAAAATTGGTTGTTGGATAATTTGAACTGCCTAAAAATTAGGAAGGAATGTTGGAGGATTTACATGTTGTTAATCATGAGGAAGTAAATAATTTTTGAAGAATAGGATAAGTTCATTAGAGAAGCAGAAGGAAAGTTTTGATGGAGAAGAACATTTGTGTTCTCTTATATTTGTTTTGTTTTTGTTTTCAATTCCATATGGTTTGAATTTTGTTTTTAGATTACTGCTAATATAATATTGATGCACATATGGATTCTAGAATACATATTCTTGTTGGCATTTTTTCCTTGATTTTTTTAGTTTATTATTATTACAAACTTTGAATGTTTGGGAGCAATAGGTGGAAGTAGAAAATAAAAGAATAAACTAGTGCTAGAAGATCAACATTTACCAATTTTCATTTTCATTTTTTTGTGAGAACTAGCCAGTTCTAGTTTTTACATGATGTACATTGAATATTTTTTGTTAAGATGGTGAAAATTGACTAGGGTATCAAGATTCCTAATTTTTTTTATACTCACCCAATTTCAAATAAGGCAATTCTCACAAATATAATAATAGTTGATTTTCACAACTAGGTTGTTAAAATTCTCATTAATTAAAATAAAATTTAATAATCAATTTAATTATTTCATTAATTAAAAATCAAGTTTGTTTACACTTCAAAGATCATGAAAATATATGAAAATATGAAAATTTTAACAATTTTTTAGATCCAAAGTTTAAAAAACCATAACTTCATCCTTTGTTGGGAAAAAAAAAAGCAGTAGCATTAACATGAGATGAACAACAACACCATGTGAGAAAAACGAGAGCACCAAGATGTGAAAAACAACAACAATAGTGAGCAAGGAACAACACTAATGCCATGCAAGATGAACAATACCTAGCACCACATAAAATGAATAGTAGCACCACAAGAGAGGAACAACAACAACAAGAGAAAAGGAATAGCACCAATGTGAGAAGAACAAAAATTGTTACTTTAAAAACCCTAATTTGGCAAAGGGACTTTGAGAATCAAATGTAAGTTCTATGAAAGAACATGTCCAATTATCCAAAAATAAAATATAACATAATTGAAAATTGGTTCTCATTCACGTGAAAATCTGAGGTCGGTTCTTACTCTGATTCTCACATGTAAAGGTGCCAACTAGTTTTCATTGTGAGAACCGGGTCAAGAACTGGGTGCCACCATTCGAGCACCACCCAACACTGAAATGCACTCGCACTTCCCACTCACAATACCAATATAACTGGGTAAGTTTCATAGGCAAGGCACTTGCTGGTTTACTAGGTGGTTAAAATGCATGTGAATGGTTAGTACCATGGTTAGCTAACCACCATGGTTAGTAATGGGACAGGAATACAATCAAAAAAGTGTTTCCCATCCACGCATCATCCATCCTGTAGAGTGCTCCTGCTGGGTCCTGTTTCACTCTAGCCAAGAAGTACCTGACATTCATTGGGTCCTTAAGTTTACAGAATCCCTTACAAAATCCAAGCAGTCCAGGCACAGCTGCTGGAAGGCAGGGAAGGCAGGGAGGGAGTACATAAGGAGATGCTCCTATTAAATTAATTATTTGTAGACATGTTGAAATTTTCAAACAATATTTAATTTCAAAAAATAAATTTAAAGAAGGAAAATAGAGAATTAATTTATTAAAATATTTTACTTTATGATGATATGGTATCTTGAAATTTTAATAAGTATTCAACAAACATATGTTGAAGCTGCCCTTGTACTATGGCATCCATTATGAAATATCCCCATCCTTAGACTAAACCACGATTTACCGAATTAAACATAGCCACACTATAAGAGGCCCAGCTTAACCAGCCATGGTGAACTAGCACCCACATTGTACCATTGTTTTGCTCCGAAATAATGCAGACCTTGGTTGGCTCGATCAGCCGTCAAGATGGCCCATGGCCTAAGGGAACCTGCTCCATTGTACTAAGGAGTTGCCGGTGACTTTAGCCTCTTCCTAAGGGGCATGGGGGCAGGGGGAGGGGCATACACGTTGTAATTTGTGGAATTCATGTTGTAGTTTGTGGAATATACATTGTAATTTGTGATGTGCACATCGTACTTATCCATGGAAGTTCCTTCTTATAATGTGTCATACTTGCCATTGGTAATTCACAAATTTTCTGAAATATTTAATTTAAGAAAATGAGTTTAACAACCTCACTTTGATTATTTCATAATTTCAACAATCAAAGTATAATAGAGTTTTCGGTAAAGTCAGCAAAACACAGCATCAGAACCCTGAGTTTGGTCCAATACCGGGTGAGATTAAAAAAAAAACTGCAAAAAAGTACCCTAAAAAAACCTAAAACCATAAACCCCATTAGCATTAGGGGGTTGAAACTTAGAAATGCACCAGTTTCATCCTCTTTGGACCCCCTCTTTCCTTTTTCCTGAGCGCCTCCACTGCTGCTACAGATATGTGCACTGCTCATACCTGTACAACTACTATAATTACGTTTGAATTTTGTGCATTAAATGCTAAGTTTCAGCATTTCATACCCAGATTTAACAAAATTTCATCACCTTGTGGGACCTGACTCAAAGAGGGGATAGGGGGTGAAAGGAGGCCCAAAGAGAGGGTGAAGACAGGGTGACTTTAAGGAAAACTCTAATTGTTTTTTTTGTTTTTTTTTGGTGATAGTGGTCCCAACTCCCCCAAAGAATAATAATGTTTAATCCTAAACCCCACAAGCCTGATTTCCTTGGCCTCTTCTTGGGACTTTACAAAAATAAATTGGGCCCTAGTACGTAATGTGAAGCTGTCCTAATTATAGTATTTGTAGAAATGTTTAATTTTTTTATAGTAAACATTCAAAGAGCAAACTTTTGTGAAAAGAAAATAAAAAATCTTTTGGAAATATTCAGGAATGATTTAGTTTTCAATATGGAATCTTCAAAATTAATTAATCACTCAACCCCACATGTGTTCAATTTGGGGCCACTGATAGGGTTATATTTCAAAAAAGTAAAAGAGTGAAAAAAATGGTAAACTTTGCCATCATAATTATATTACTTGTAAAAACTATTGAGTTAAAAAAATTTCAAAGACCATAATTTTTGTGAAAGCCAAAAAAAGAATCTTTTGAAATACTTGGGGAATAATCTAGTTTCCAACTTAGAATCTTCGAAATTAATTAACTAATTAATAAAATTAATGGGCTAATTATTAAAAATCTTTTACACTAAAGAACAAACAAGAGGTGTGTTGCATTAAGGCATTGTCATTTACATTAAATAGTATCTTAACTACGAAAGAACTAAAAAAAATCACAAAAATTCAAATATTTCAACATGCAAAAAATATAATCTTCAAAAAAATCCTCGAAATAAAACAAACATTTCGTAAACAATCATTCCGCATCAAATCAAAAACCTTTTTTTTTCCAAAATTCCTTAAGCTACTAGAATACTCTATATTGAATCTAAACACAATATCCTTGCCTTGGAAGTCAAGGCATAAATAGGCTTATGAAGGGAGCTTCTATGCAGGGCAACTGACAATGGGTCAGCATAGTTTAAAAGAGTCAAAAAAACATGCTGTGGAAAACGTAGCACAACAAAACAATATGGGATAATAATCTCTAAGCTCCTCGGTCGTCCGTCCGTCACCCCTTTTCGCCGCGCGCTCTCGATTTCTACACCGCCACCAAGATGACCAAGAACAAGAACAAGAAGACGAAGAAGCTCAAGAAGCAGCAACGGAAGAATCTGATTACCTAGTTTCTTCCTCTCTTGATAACGCGTCACAAAACCATCTCACAAATGCGGGGCACACATAGAATTCAGATATTGATTCGGGAGGAAAAAAAGAAGAGGAAAAAGTGTTTTTAATTCCCACTTTTTTCCTCAGTTTGCGGGGAGAGATCCATTGATCAAAAAACCCATGCAGTGTGTGTAGGTAGATATGTATGTATGTATGTATGTATGTACGGATGTTTTCTCCAAGCTCCTCGAAGCTCCCAAGTGTTTTTTTTTCCCAAGCTTCTCCAACAGGTATGTCGGAGGGACATACATGCCTGTTGAATGACAATTTTGTTTTTGTTTTTGTTGATGGGTTTGTTGCAGTAGTAGGTATGTACCCAAGATAAGTGCAGAAAAATTTGCTGAGATCTTCCAACTTGAATCAGTCATGGAGACTACTGAAGAACTAAACTGAAGATTGATTGATTGATTGATTGTTCAAGAGTTTTAAAAAATATATAAACTTATGAGCTTTGATCTTCAATTTCTAGAGGGGACTCAGGGGTACTTTTATGGGCGCATGGGTTTTGGTTTCGGGTGCCATCCACATGTGGTGGGTGCTATGATTTGTAGTAGTGCACTTTGGCTTTAGATTCAGGGAAACCCCATCAATTGGGGAGTTGTAGAAAAATTATTTATCTGTGAGAAATCTATTCTTCAACAGAAATCTTGTATCAACCTGTGAGCGATTTTTCAAGGAATTTAAGTTTCACAGATGATGAACAAGAATAGCAATATGGGTGACTGGATGCAGCACCCATGCCTGATGAGCTTCTTCTCCAAGACTACTTTTGTACCCTTGAAGTCTTTATTATGCACACCATGGCGAGTATCCATTCTTGTAATACTTCTTGTTGGATTCCTGAGCTGCATACCGAGTAGTAGAAAATACTTTGTACCCCGGGGGCTCATGAGCAACAGCAGAGAAGGATATCCAGAATTCTTTGAGTTCAGTAATCCAGAATCTCAATGTTCAACAAATTCAACCCATGATCTTCTTCCTCTTCAGAATGGAAATTCACATGAGACAACAAGTACGGTTGTTGCAGGAGGAGCTGCTGCAGCATCACATAAGGATACTGCATATGAGGTTTGTGTGGTGATTGTGATTGGGCATGATAGTGCGAAGCCATCAAAAACCGCTTTGCCATTCTCTATCCTTCGAAGGCTTTTCCAAGCTGTTTTTGATCTCCAAGGCATACAAGGTGAAGTTGGATTGGTGGAACCAGATTTGCAAGGGGTTCTAGTGCGAGTTGATTATACCTCAGTTGTTTGTAACATGGTGCGGGATGCTCTTGGCCATTCTGCTACATGCCAAAGCCTGTTAACCCAGGAGTTCGAGCAACAGGTCGGTACCTGCCGGTACAACCCCCCTCCCTCCCTACTCTTATACCTAATAGCACACTAAGAAATTTAGTGTAGTTGAATTGTGATGACTCTTATATGCTCTGATAATGAATCTCATTTCTTTGCTCAAACAATCCTCCTGTCCTTGAGCAATCATTGTTGCAGGCATTGTGATGAACTGTTTTGCAATTGACACCTTCCTTGTTGTGGGTGTTGTGAACTGTTTTGAGATGGGTGTGATGAACTGTTTTGAGATGGGTGTGATGAACTATTTTGAGATAACTGGCATCTTTATTGTTGCAGGTGTTCTGAATTGTTTTGAGATAATTGGCATTTTGTTAGCTAAATTCTTAGCATAATTTTGTTGTCCATTTTTTTTGGGTTGGGGGGGGGTGGGTGCTGAACATTACAGGCAAGATGCAAAACTCTCGTAGTAGGTGAGACAAAGAAATATGTTCAGCAAGCATGTGCGAATTGGACAGATGGGTTTCAATATGAGAATTTGAAAATAGTGGATTTGGACAAACCTGATCCTCTTGCTTCACCACAATTGCCACCTATGGCAGCATGGAGACCCACTATAGTGACAGGGTTTAGTAGGAATCATTTGCGTGTTGGGCTCCTCCTTATGAGATCAGTTGGAAAATCAGCATCGAATCCAATTGTGTCCAAACATTACAACATTTCATTAGTGGTGTGGGTTATGGAGGAATTCAACTCTTCAGAGACCAACTATTTTGATTGCCAAGTTCGGGAATTAAAGGAAGTGTACCATATTGATGTGGAGGTGAAAAAGCCCGATTTCGCCGAGTACCCAGTTTGGATGCACATCAATCCAAACCTTTTTGATGTTGATCAAGGTGGCAGAGGTGGGGGGAATTCTTTTCATTCATCATGGAAGTATTATGTTTTGATTCACAAGGTCTCCCTAGAGGTCAAACAAGCCCAGTCTATTTGGCCTGGAACAACTTATTGTGCGGAACTAACTGCCCATTACTGTGGACCTTGGTTTCCATATAGTCTGATTTTTCCTTTGTGTCACAAAAAAATGCAGGGGAGTATGCATGGAAGGCTATCTTTGTACATACAGTAGTACTCGAGCGGGGCTTTGTGTTATGGTTAGATGGTGGGGGTCGGATTGTGACACCTACAGCACTATTGAACACGCTGAACTGGACAAAAAAGAATGGTTTTGCATGCTGTGGTTCTGGAGACACAGTCAAAGACTGGACACACCCGGGAGAGCTCAAATATTTCCAAGCAGATTTCCACTACTTGAGAGAGCAAGAGAATTGTGATGCTTCACGTGCAGGTTTCACAGTGGCAATATATAAAGATTTGATTCGGCCTTGGTATGAGTGTTCCATAACAAGACAGTGTATAGCTCCTGATGGGTCGAACCGATACAATCATCGCCAAGATCAAGCAGCCCTCACCGTGTTATCTGTTTTAACTGGTCATTTATGCACAGGTATAGATTACAAGGGTATAACCAGGCACAATGATTATAATTTATATGAGTTTAGGGGTGTTGACAATACTACTTGCTATAAGGACCCTCTTCTGGTATAGTTTCTACTATAGGGAGAAACCTCTAGATGTTCAGTCAAACGAAATGGTACAAATCCTCCCCTTCATAGATTTACTTTCATGTACCAACCCACCAATAGACGTAGTATGGTTTGATGTTTTGATGCCCATGTTGACAGCATTGGCTAATCTTAGAGATGGCCAAATTTCTCAAAAACATTTATAATTGGTTAGGTTCCACTATTACAACAAGCAATAATGTAGAGGGGAACATGAACAAAACAAAATAAAACCTCAGACCTCATTCTCAATTTTGATGTTCGTCGATTCCCCTCATACACATGGTAGATGGGTTCGAAGTCAATATATGTGACTTGAAGAAGGATTGAAGACAATACAATGTTGTGGCTGGACCATGATCATCTTGGAAGTAGGTGTGGAGTTTAACCAGGTCCTCTCCAAATGCGGCAAACTTCACTCACAAGTATGTCAACCCAACTCATTTCTAAATTTGGTAGCACTAGAGCGCTTTCAAGGGTGGGATTTTTTGGCAGATTCTGGGAACCTTGTGTACATGTCAATTTGGGTTTAAAGATGCTACCTACTTAAAGAAACCCAATAACCCTGTTCAAAATAGAGAAACCCTGCAATTTTCATTTATGTGAACTTGGGTCACATGAGTATTATACTGAACTGGCTTATGTGTTTGCTGCTGGTGTCTTGTGTTACAGGCAGTAATGAATGAATTGGCCAAGCTCTGAGGAAGTCTTTCTAGAGTGTGTAGTGAGGTTCGCAACAATAGTAGTGAGGTTCCTCAATATACTGCTTAGTTGTCTTAAATTGTAAAGTCTAAAAGGAAAGCAATTTTTGTGTACTTAATAATATTTTTTTAGGATGTGGACAATCCCATGATCTCTAACAATTAAATTGAAAGGTACTGGAGGTGCCAGACAGCAGTGGGTAAATTTGCCTCCTAAATTTCTGTTCAATCAAAGTGTGTTATTCTCACCTTCAATCATCATCCATCAGTCTTAACTTTCTTCAAATTCGCTCACTACCCTTCACTGTTTCCCTCTGATTTTTGCATCAAATTTTCCACTTACAATGTTGCTTGATTGTTGCAAACTTGTGGTGTTCAAATGGGACCATGCAGTTGGGCTGAATGCACCTTCAAAAGGAATGCAAATCAAGTGTTTGTAAATGGATAGAATGCACAATCACCGACCCAAACAATCTTGACCTTGTTGATGAGCTTTGTTGCCACAAGAATGTAATTATTATACTTCAGATCTGCTTGCACCAATACCTGAAGCTGAGCTCATGCTGCTCACATCTTGCAAATAAAATTTTCAGATAACCTCAATTCAAAGCCTCTTCAATGGACCCATATTTGAACAAAACACCCTCCATCTCTTCTTTCTAATTGTCTTTATGTATAATCCAAGATGCAGCGATGAATCAATTTGTGCTTTTGAAATTCTTCCAAAGTCCTTCCAGCTGGCAATCTTTCCATAAGGGAGATTTCGCCTACACAAAAAGCAATGCAGTTTTAAGATCACCTGACTATGAAGCTTTCAAGATTTTTGACATGGTACTCAGCAACACCAAATCATTTTTATATGACCATATATGTCACCCAACCAACCACTTGAAGGATATCAAATTCAACTATTTAAACATATGATTTTTTTCCCATTGGAGTGATCACATTATTTCAAAGAGGGCTAGGAGTAGCATGTTGGCGTCATGAGAACAATGTGGGTAGCCCAAGGCAAGTACTAGCATGGCAAAAAACTCAACCACAATTGTAATCCTCGCAACTCAATGACTCGTGACCCAAAAAGACTCATACATTGCACCAGGTCAGGAATCATGCACAGAATTTCAATAGTATTTGAAGGCTTTTTTAGAAGGTGATGAAAGAATGCCCTTTTTTCTCTAGGGGGGGTTCATGATTGCCAAAATCAGGTGACACTGTTCTGATAAATATGACATTCTTCTTCACCTATGAGGAAATGACTGTACTGTAGCCTCCTATTCACATTCCTTTGCACTGCATTTCAGCAGGCCATCTGATGGTGATTGGTGACAAACTGCTGAAGAGCTCACTCCATGTTTCTGGACGTGCAATTATTTTAGAAGTGAAACAGGGATTCTGTATGATGACCATGTGTGTATCAGAAACATGCCTAACAATGATTACATGTAAATCTTAGCTTGACAAGAAGACTGAGTTAAAGGAGGGGAAAATCGTGTGGCAAAATCCTCAAATGAGAAACTCTAGTTCTACATCTTTGAACAGCTTTCTAAAGACCCGGGAAATTATATCTCCTGAAAATCGCCCTTCTCACCCAACAAACATTTACTCCTCAAGGATCCCAAGAAGATCATCGTTATGGTACAGTGAAAACCTGCAGAAAAATCCAAAATGAGAATGAGCTCATATGTTCACAAGATGAAGCAAGCCAATTCACACCTTGGTAACTCAATTAGCATGCTCAAACATATATAAGTCTACATTGCAGCATGACTACCATCTTTCATACAAGTCTCCCAACTAATAAGGAGTTTTGCATGGGACACTGGCGCACTCCCCAAATCACATCATGGGAGCCAATGAAATGTCGGGTCAGGTTTTATATACATATAAAGCTGCACACCTATGGCTTACAGTAAGAATCCATAGAAGAAAAAAGTTAAGGAACAGGTTTGACTCACTCTTTGTCACCAAGAACAATCTGAGTTCCACCAAACTCTGGAAGAAGGACCTTGTCTCCTTCCTTAACGCTCACAGGGATAAGGCCCCCATCCTGTGTCCGAGCACCAGTACCAGTTGCAATCACTACTCCTGAATTCAACTACAAACACCCACAAAATGAACCCCACAAAATGCACCCAGAAAACACACGGCAAGTGAATATTTTTAACTGCAGAAAGAAGAAGGGTGTTGAATTCCACCACCTTCATAGCCTCACAGTACAGACACAAGTATGGAAGTGATTAGCCTCATGAAAGGTTTATTGGCAGAGCAGAATCAGAACAGAAATGAGCAATACAAAAACCCACAACCTCAACAAGCTTTTCACCAAAACATATCACATCTGAAGATGTTATTATGCCTTCTGTAGAGGACATCCCAATCTTTTGCATTTCTGTTCTGTCAAGTCTGATAATCTCAACAACACTGAGCTCTGTTTTTGCACTTGATTCTATATTCATTATACTCATGTGCACATACATACTGCAGAAATTAGGGTGACTGAGCTCTGTTTTTGCACTTCATTCTATGTTCATTGTGCCCATATAGTGCACATACATAGTGCAAAAATTAGGGATACTGAAAACAAAAACCAAAAACCACAATGAAACCAAATCAAACGAAATCTTGATAGTAGAAACTGCAAACCCACATCTTGATAGTGGGAACTGGAGAAGGCTTTACGACCCAACAACATGATTGATAGAAAAAACCACAAACGAGTCTTACCTTGGTGGTAGTCTCAGGCAGAAGGATGCCAGCAGCAGTTCTGGTGGGTGCAACGATCTTCTCCACCAGCACGCGATCCAGTAATGGCTTCAATCTCCTTGCCGTGAGCGACATTGTACCGAGCAAGATGTCCACACAATCTCAGAGCAACAACTTGCATGTGAATGCATACCCAGAATCGCAACCC
Organism: Sphagnum contortum; assembly: GCA_963920785.1. NCBI lineage: Eukaryota > Viridiplantae > Streptophyta > Sphagnopsida > Sphagnales > Sphagnaceae > Sphagnum > Sphagnum contortum. Next base: position 19,961,782 of record OY987278.1, read on the forward strand.
ACGATGCAAAAGAAACCATGCAAGCAGGGGGAAGGTAAGGGGCGGAAGTCATGGACAGTCTCTAGAACCTTCTAGGGTTCCCAGATTTTTAGGGCTTGCAGAGAGGGTTTCAGGTAGGGTTTAACGTTTCCATATTCATGCACCCTACATAAGATAATAAGAGCAATGATATACATAAACTATGTTTTGAATTCTTTTGATATTTCTGAGTTCCAAAAGTGTCTCGAGTGAACATTATCATTATTCTAGCAATGGCATGATAGTCTTAGCAAATGGCATTGCTATACTTGATCATATCTTATGACATGATCAAGACGATGGGCAAGGAGGGAACGAATGGTCAGAGGACTAAACCTAGAGCTAGTGTCATTAGAATACTAGGACTTGATGACTCACCATTGCTTCTCTTGTTGGATCCAGGTGCACAACTTGATCAATGCCAACTCTCTCTTCAACAATTGTGTATGAAACTACTTGCATGTTTGCTTTGCAACAGGTATAGTAATATCCAAAGGTAACAGTAATCACTCATAATTAAGTGGACATCCAACTTTGATTTTCCACCAATGTCTAGACTCTAATATAACTAATCTTCGCTTAATCATTTAGTTTTTTTCCCATCACTCTGTAAACATGAGAAGTTTTAGAGGTACCATATGCAAGAGACTACTTACATGGATCATTTACATAGAAGAGTCACAAGTTGTCAATACTACTTTTTGATGGAATACTCAATTTTCATGACAGTTCCAACAATCGCGCTATGGGCCAACTTATCACAGTATAACAAAAAGGATTCACAAGAATCTATGATACATGAAAATAACTTTCTACTCCAAAGTTCTCTGCACATAACACACAACAAAGTATGGACGTGACCCCTTCTATGGAATTGCTCATTACTAGCTATAGTAAAGACACAAACTACTGGTAGAAAGTGGGAAAATTAATGTATCAAGGCAAGTTCCAAATGCAATCACTGGTCTCACACCACACACACATGAGATGAATCGTCAGCCCTTGAACTAGAGCCAACAAAATCAATGCAAACTTCATGACATTCTTAGGTACAATAATGATATGGCCAGACTTTACAAAACTGAATGTGCCATTCTACAAAAGAAATGTACATCCCAAAACGCGGAGAGGAGCTGGCTGTACATCTTGCGTGCACTTTTACCTTTTTGGGCGCTCCAGCAACAACAACCATGCAGACTGTTGATTGGTTTACAAAATGCTATTTTATCTCTCGCATGATGTCAAAATGCCTGAAATTGTTTGTCTATATTCTTCAGTTTTTTCACCCTTGTGTCACCTCCGACATTTAGGTCTTTTAGCAAAAGGGGGTATCAGACCCATCACAGTGACTAGTTAATCTAAAGTTTCTTTCTACCAGCAAGAATACGTGAAATTTGCAGTCCTCTGCTGAATGCCTGGTTGAAAAGCAGTCGTGTCTGGAACTCAGAAACAAATGGAAACCATGACAGCACTGCAATAGGTGTGAATAATAAAAGCCCCATTGTGAACTCATATCCTCGGGCCAATGATTTCACCGACTCCCAAAACCCAATCCTGACCACAATTGGCTTGCATGCTTGGGCTATCTGCAACAATGATACATATTTACAGTGTATGAAGTTTCAGCCATTTCGCAAGCAACACACAGTTCTAGCATCAGTTCACATTGCACTTATGGACAACGGTTTCCAGATCTCAAGAGTCTGATGACTCAGGCTGGTACACCCACATGAGGTTCTTTCACTCAGATGAGTTGTACTCTATATGCCATTGTGCCAATCTCAAGTCGAGACTCATAGTCTTGTTTTCTACTTCAAGTACATGATTTGAATGGGTTTGAAGAAGACAAACCTGCAGAAGTGCCCACCCTGTGGGAATGAATGCCAAAATACTTGCAAAAAAATCACCAACAGTGAATGACTTAAAATGGAGGACTGCAAGCACTGATACTGAGCCAATGAAAAGCATGGCTTTCAGCAGTCTAAACATGAGCTGGAAATCCGCACTGAACTTGTCCCTTCCCATTGAAACTATCTGCACTCCAACCAGACAAAATTCCACTTAAGGAGTTGACAACACTTTCACTCTACCAGCCATGGGTATCAAAGCAAAGATGCATGAAAACTCTGGACAAAACGAGAAAAGCACAAAAACCCATCATCAAATCAAAATTTCAGCAATTTCAAGAAATATTCATTGGATATCATACACATGTTTGGACACACAAGACACGAGGAAGAGAAGAAAGGAAAAATCATGAGGGAAGGACATGAAGACCTTTAGGATTGCAAGAACTGCCACGATGACAAGCCATGAGAGTCCGTATACCTGACAAGGTCAAAAACAATAGTGGTGATCAGTCCACTACACCAGATATGCAAACACATGGAAATTCGAAACAAGACTCTGTTGTGCTTATTCAAACAGAACAATTCCAACACCCAATGCTGGTCAACACTCTAAAGATTAAACAGGAAAGCATCTTACAGACTACATATCTAAGACCATTGAAATGCAACAATGGGTATGTGTATAGGGGCCTTGAACATACGCTGATGGTGAGATTTTTTGACACTTCAGCTATGTGCAAGTGGTAGACAATCCCATATTGAAAGAGGAAAAATCTCAATGACAGTAAGCACTCAATAATACGACCACGAATTCCTGTATACTTAAGGTGCTCCTGTTCCTCATCCCACCACGATTCCCAACTTTTGTTGCCCTCAACTCCAATCCCTCCCCTGCCAGATACAGTAGACAAAAGTACAAAATGTCAAGAACCAATGAAAGAATGCAAGAGAGAACAGAGGGTCTCATACACATGGGTCACCATCACATAACTGGAGAGTCTGACATATTGTCCAATCCAGGAATTCAACCTTCTTTGAAACATACTTCATGTTGGTTTTCTGAGTAGCTCTTACTCTACTGAGTAAGTTGGAACAGTATATACCTGTTGTTGATCCACTTGTTCCAGTCATCCCAGTCCTCCACAATCTTCTGCCATTCAAAACCTGATGGGTTGAATAAAAAGGGAGCGAAAAGCCAAGTTGCCACCAGAAACCACATTGAGAATGTGATCAGGGTGTAGGTTATAGCTCCACTTGTGGACTTTGAGACATAGATCGTGTACACAATCAGTAACAACAGCAGCTCAATTGCTTTCGTGAAGTGGGAACGTGAGTATAGCCGGTAGTTCTCAGCAAATCTCTCATGCCGCACAACAAAACCCCGACCTGTTGCTCTGTATTTGGCACCTCCATGCAGAATAGTACGACCAAAGTAGTGGGTTTTTGTTCCTAACGAAAAGGTAAAGAACACAGATGCAAGCTGGAGCTGCATTGTCAAGAAATCCGTCAGGGCTGTGCGGAAGCCCCTTTCAAGCCCAATCTCCATCACCATGGGAAGGGACATGAGCAGCCCCAATTGCACCAATGCTTGTGAACCCAAGGCTGCAGTGAGAGCTTTGTTATTTGCTGAATGAACCAGAGAGTTGTCTACACCACTGAGTGAAAGGTAGACACGCCCATACAAAAATACGTACACTGTGAGCACAACAATCTGGATCACCCAACATACCAAAGCATTAGATACCCCTAGTAATGAAAGCAATAATCACAAGTACAATCTAGATCACCCAATTCACCAAAACAATACAAGACCATAGTACTGAAAGCTATCATCATGAGCACATTCCACCTGCAACATTTAGGCTTATGGTGCATCATTTTAACTTGTGTATAAAGTACATGCCATGGTGCTACAGTGTGCTCACCATAGTGCTGAAGTAATATCCTACTGTAGTAAAATATGCTGACAACATCCGGAAGAAGTCGAATCGGTGGCCAAGTCGATACATGTCTCTACTGAGAGCCTGCTCACCATTACCATTTGCAATCTTTGCCTCAAAAAGTGAGATTTGGTTCAGTCCCACATCACGCCCCTTCCCAACTTGAATATATTCATGATGGGTCACATTTCCCCGCCTTAAGATTGAGTTGAAACCTGTTTCAGAGTTTTGCCAACAGACCTTCAAAGTGTTAGTATAACTGTGTGCACAGATCACTGTACACCAAGAGACAAGCTTTGCTCCACTGCATCCTCTACAACAGAAAAAGATGTGCAACCGCAACCGCACTGCTGCAAAACAAGAACTCTCAGAATTCAGATCAGAGTGAAGGAAAGGCTAACCTGCAAAGATGTCCTCGCTTAAGTTGATGGTACGAGAGGCCTTGCTCATTCCTCCTCTTGTAATGTGGAAGAGCCTATCAAACACATCCGGGTGACCATAATGGAACCGTACCCTGTATGCACATACCCACAATTTATGAGTCCACTGTTCCTGTTGAATACATTGATGCAATTCCATGAGCAGAATCAATATGATCTTCTACTAATAGTAAAACTGATTCTTCTCTAGAGCAGGAAGTTAGATGACAAATGATAAAAAGAAAAAAATGGATGGTGGAGGAATGGATTTGTGTCTCCACAAGAAGGCACTCACTTTAGGGGACTGGCAAGCACACGCTGTCCAATAGTCACAAAGCTTGTCTCTTGATTGGACATGAACCATGCAAGAGATGACACACTGCAACCCATACTCACAACATATTAGAGTTTTCTGAGCAAAATAGAGGAGAACCTGTTACCAAAAGGAAGGAGCCAGAAACAGTCAGAGAGAAGACTTACATCAAAATTTCATTGTTCTTCTACCAGGACTTGTCTCACTCACCAGTACTGAAGCGAATAATATATTCTTCAAATCAGGGACAAGAATCAGGTGCTTAACAACACAGTTACACTTAACAACAGACATCACCACTAGTTCTCAAACTCTGCAAACGTAAAATTTTACAAGTCTGATCACCTGCCAGTGAAGATATGCTCTCGCACACCAAGAATGGTGGGTGGGCGTACTCCATGAGGCTCATGGAACTCTTCAAGCAAGTTCCGCATCTTGAAAGCCTCTTCCAAGTAATTATCCTGCCCCATCCCAAAACAGCAGAAAAAAGGTGGGTGCATGTTGTCTTTCTTGTGTCCCCATGCCACTTTCTTCACAAGAGAAGGAAAACAAAAGAATAGAGCAGAAATAAACCTACTAGAGCTAGTGAACTTTACCTGATTCATGTCGATAGCCTGAAGGCCTTCACCACGAGTAAAAATGATTGCATGGTTTTGGTTCTCTGGCTTGCCTTCCCCAAGTCTGACAGGGCCTGGTAACCTGATGCGATAGATTTCCTGATCAAGATTATTCACAGCCTTCACCAAGACTGAGTAGTAAACCTTTTGGGTCTTGTCCTTGGGTCGCTCTTCCACTTCATCAATATATGCTACTCGAAGTGATGGGTTCCTGCACAGCACCAGCAAAACACAAGAAAACATGTTACAGCACTTTATGAGAATTGCTTGGCAGATGGGTTGCTGCCACCATGAGGCCCCCCTTGTCCATAACATGTTCTTTTTGCCCTGTATCCACCAAGAGATTTTGATGGCGATTCATTCACCAAGCCAGCATGCAGAAAGAATGGAAACAAATTGACATTCATTCAATGATCAACAAATGGGTCCAGGGCATATGTACTGGAGCATGAGATTCAAGATCTCTGTGGCATTATGATGACTTTGTCGTTTTTGATCACCGTAGTTTTGACAAGCAGCAACATAAGTGAACTTCATATCAGCAATCGCTTGTAACTGTGACCACGTGGATCGCTGACTCCTTTTCTGTTCATCAGGAGTTTTCGTGATCACTTTGTACCCATTTACAAGCTCTGAAAGCACATGAAGGCACAGGTCTCAGATGAGAAGAATACATTTTGCAACAGAATGTCAGCATTTACTCTATTGCAATGCACAAGAGTGACACAACCAACACAATCTACTTCACATGGGGACAGAGTTTGTGCTCTGCTGAAAGTACCATCTTCTGTTGCCATGTCCAGAAAGGCCTGAAGCTCCAATGCTCTTCGGTAGTACATCATACCCCTCACTGCCACATCGAGAAAAGCACATGAGTTGAAAGACATTGCCACTAAAACTATGAACTTTGGGTCCAGGCAAAATGCATGAAATCAAATACAGAGCACCTGAAATGCTGAAAAAATAAAACATGCAAAGCTAAAAAGGTGCTGATACCTGTGCGTGAGAGTGTTTGGCCACGAAATGATGCCCACACTCTGAGTTGGTCCTCTTTCTCCACGTTACCAAAAATTTCAGTCTCAGGATCTGCACTAGTAATGTTAACTCGCTCCAAAAAGTTGCTCCATTCATCTGCAAATATGCAAAATTTCAAGATGTTCACAGTTGTAAGATATGCTCAAAACCCAGCATTATCCTTCCATCATCCTAGTCCACAAGTGCACCTCAACACAACCACTGAGAGAGAGATTTTTGAAGGTAACCAATCAGATGAGCTCAAATCATCTGCTGTTCAGAGGGATTGCACAGAGAGCACCCTCTTTATACAGACCTGGGTAGATTTTCTGAAGGTAGAACAAGACAGAAATGCCATCCTCATTCTCAGTCATCAGATCATCTCTCGAATACACCACATCCTCTTTGTAGTATGGAGTCAGGACACTGCACAAACCAAACATTGAGATTCCATAAAAAGCATTCCAAACAATAAGGAACACATGGAAGAAAACCATAGCAGGACTTCAGTGTCAGTGATGATCATAGTGGCAGTGCACCTGAAAGAGAGCATGTTTCGCACTCGAGGAGCACGTGGCATGTCCATGAACAATGAATTCGTAAAGAAGGCAATACGGCGACGAGCCTCAAGATTTTCAGGCACGTCCATGGCGGACTCTCGTTCAGTCAACAGAAGATGAAGCCTCTTAATCTGCAGCATTCCATGGAAAACAAAATGTCACAGTCAGCAGTCATTACTGATGATTAGAATGGTATATACAACATCACAAAATGACATCACATCCAAAGGGATCACCCAAACTCCATACTTGCTCAATCCAGGCCTCTCTCCGTGGTGGCGGAAACAGAACTGCGGGTCTCTCTCCCTTGGCTGAAAACAGCTCCTCCTTTTCTTGTTCTCGGGCAAGTGCACCATGACTCGATTCCCATACATCCCTATCAAACACAAAAGCCAACTACAATCCATCACAAGCTGCTCATTGCAAATACCAAAACCTCACACATGTTGCTCTGTTGTGGGGAGGATCACAGTGCCTGCAATAACAGAGCTCACATATTACCTCATGGAGTCAGTCATCATATCTCGGGTCACCACCTCATACATATCTTGGAGTTTCAAGACTGCAAGGTCGCGTGCTGCTTCAACTCCCTCCTCATCTGTCTTTTCCTGTCAAATTGCACAACACTCCACACTTGAGGGGAAAATGATATTGCAAGATTGAATGCCATGTCAACCATTGGGTCGCATTGAAACCTTCCCAATACAAGCATTCTGCAGAAATGACAGCTCTTTCTGTTGTAATACACAAGCTCACATAACCAGCACAGAAACAATAAGCTTTCCCAGAATCTGCAGAAAGAAGCATACCAGGAGTTCCAAGAGTTCAATAAACTTGACACTCAAAACAGGAAGCTCCTTCAATTTGAAGTTGTCAAGGAGTGTGTCCTTCTCAATATTCATCTCCACCTCATTCAGGAGGCCTTCAATAACTCTGATTTGGGTGGTTCATTCACAACACACAAGTCATCTGGGTATTAAGACACGTTACATAACACTAACAACATCCTAAATTTAAGTCTAAAACCTCAAATACCCACATACCCTTGGGTCAAATACTGCAGATCTTAAGGGAAATCAATCAGATCTACTAGAAACCACCATGAAAATTTCCTCCACTGATTGAAAGATTCTCACAAATGGGTGCATCATCTCTATGCATGGTGCGTGTGATCCATGAGCAACAAATCTATAACTACTCTCCCATCTTGCGTCAGGAATACCTTTTCTCCACTTCACCAACGATAAGCACCTTGAGTACCCGTTTGAATGATTCATAACACTCAATTACAGCTGACTTCATGTATTCGTCAGTCCTTATCTTCCGCAGCAGATCGTCAGGTCTATTTGTTTCTGCTGCTTGCCTTGCCATCTGCAATGCAATTGGCACCTGTTTCATCATCACCCACCGGTTACATTAGGAAAGGAAAAAAGAAAAGGATGTTGACCTCTAATGCATCATCAGTGTTGATCGTTCAAAAAAACAGACACATCCAAAAAAATTTACCACTTTGGATGTACACATTATTTCAACTAGAAATTGATTATATTGAGTCTCAGAACAGCCTTTTACCTTGCTGGCAAGCAAAAAAGGGGGCCACTGAACGAGATTGAGATGAGGGTCTGAAGAATATGGAACCAGCATCAAATCCCTTTCCCTGTTCAATATGTGCTCCAGAGTAAGTGACTGAACATTAGGCCTTGAGAAGCAGTTTCCAAAATACAGAATGATTAGTAGAGATAGCATAATAGGCAAACCCACAAACTCAAGTTTCTGCAAAAAAATTTGCAGGTCAGCTGTATAGGTAGTGAAGAGATTTCATGATCCTCTTACTTGTCACTAATCAGATCCTCCTCTCTGAAGCTGCAAATTACTTCATTCCACAGCTGAGAGAATCTGGCAGCTTTGAGCTTTTCTTGTTGTGGCAAAATCTACAGAACCCAAAACCCGCAACAGGGAAAAATATCACCAATTGCAAACAAAGTGAGATAATCATCAATCACAAGATAGCTAGCTTTGAAGGTTTCAGAAACTTTCCAAACCTTCTTAAAGTTACGACGAAAAGAAAATCGATGTGGGCGTTTTGTTCCATCTGCTGGCACAAGATTTGCATTAAAAGCACCTGGTAATGAGCTGAAGCGAGACCGCAGCATACCCAATGTTCGGATCTGCACACACACATAAACAATCAACATCAGCCTCACCTCACAAACAGGGGCTATACAGCATAAGACACAACACTGAGATATGACTTGTACACTAATAAACTATTAAATAAACCTGCATTTCATGCTCCCAGGCCAATTCAGCAATGAAACTGACATCATTTTCCAGCAGTTCTAGTGTTGAGGATCTACCTCCCCAAGTCGACGGAATGATCCTGAGATACCACCGTAAATTGTTGAGTAAACTGCATACCAGATCTGAGAGTCCATGAAGTAGACCTGCAGAGATCTGACATATATCAGAAAAAGACCTGACATGCAAGACTTTTCAGAGACAGCTGATGTATTTCTGGGATGACAGAATGCCGAAGACACCAAAGGAGGGCAATAAAGCTGGAATCACTGTACCAGAACAACAGGTGCCCAAAGAGAGATCAAAGCTCCAGGATTGTTCTTTGCTACAGAAACAGAAGCAAAAACATCCCACAAAAGTCAAGCAAAGTCAGCTCTGGAAACTCCACAAAGAAACTTTGAAGTTAACCATTGCAACAAGTTCTGGTCAAACAAAAACAAGTGTTCTGAGAGTGGGTACAATGATAACCATGTGAGTCTTACTCACAAGGTATCATTCCATCACTGTCATCATGGATGGCAGTGACTAGCTGCAATTACTCCCAACTGATGTCTTCAGACCCCAGAAGTGGTTGTAGTAGAAAAGTGCTTTGAAGAGAGACTCAGAACAATCACACCAAGTTTCTACCATTTGGCATGCAAAAACTGTACCATGTGGGAAGAACTCATGCCATGTATATGTGACTGATGATTGCTGCATGATTTTCTTTGTTGGTCCCACCAGGGGTTCAATCTGTGTAAATCGACACAAGTTTCAGCAGTTGGGTAAAACTTCTGCTTCGCATAAATACTCCAGGCGATAACAGAGAATCACAGGAGATCTCACTTGGTGAACAGAATCAAAAGCATATGAAAGTAGGGACTGAGTTCCAAAGTTCAGTTAAGTGTGTTTCCACCCAGAAGCAGCAAAAAGGTATATTCCAGATGGCCCAACAGGGAACAGAACAGAAAACTATTGAAAGCCCACTACACAACAACAGCAGGATCTTCAAACACCAAGACGGCCTCAGCAGATGATGCCATCAAACTCTTATGAGTCAATGAAACACACTTGCTGGGATTTCTATTTCAGAGTGCCAGAATTGTCATTTGTGTAAGAAAAACAATACCTGAATAAAGTAACTGAATGCAAACTTGCTTGCAAGTAGCAACACCCAGAAAAATGTGTACCTGCAAATTGTGCAGATTACATTAGCTGAATTCCAGAATGGCAATTGCCAAAGCAGAGCACAATAGTCTTGGAACATGCATTCAGAAGTTGGAAGTCATAGAGTTAAGGCCACAAGGTGCTCACCCAAAAAGGGCAAACTGACTTTCATGCATTCCTCGGCCAATGTAGAGACGGGGCTGTGAATTGGACATAACAATAGCCAACAGTCATTGTGGGCACAAGGAGTTGGAACTGTAACTCTAGAAAACCCGCAAAATTATAGTTGGGTATTCCTCACTCAGTCTATAGGAAATGGGTAAGAGACCATTTGCAAGTATCAGAGGCACATGTCCTACAAAGGCCAAACAAACTAAAAGGCACAGAAGAACAGACCTGTGACCACCAAAGTAAGAACCGCACAATTCTCCAGTTTGAGCTCTCAATCCAGCGTCTCAGCATGGGGAACAGGAAGAAGAAACCACCAATCACATTGGGCACTAAGTACAGAACCACTGCTGCAACATACAGGTATGAATTCTCCCAACCTTTCCCAAGCCAATTCTGGATGTCTTTGATCAGACCTTGAGGGTGGCTCCAGGTGTGAACGTAACAGACAGTCAGAACAATCAGCCATGCAGCTGATGTCAAAAGTTTCAGAAATAGTCGCAATACACCAAGGAACTTCAGACTGTGGTATGCATGGTAGCCCATCACAATGTCCAGGACCGCTGTTTCAAATCCCCACCAAAGCACACAATGTCAGACACTTTACACAGGGTCCTACAAAGGTTGTCTGCAAAACTCCCTACATCAGAACGTGTTGTGATAGTGCAGTAGACAAGAACTTGCCTTGGATGAGCCGGAGAATAGATGCAGTAATAAAAATACTCAACACCCGCTTGACCACAACACCGTCCTTGAATGCACTTGGCAGATCACGACCCACATTCCAGGCAAGAACTATACAAGCCTGCATAAAAGCATGCAAAACAGTGAGTGGACTGGCAAATGCCGCACACTTCGAATGGACATTTGGACAACAGCTTCAAATGATGGCATTTCATGAAAGGTCATGCTCTATTGCCAGCTACAACTCGTCCTTTTGAAGGAAAACAGCAGGTCACAGTGCAGCTTCTTGGGACCAAATAAGTGACTACCAATGTAAGTGTGACATCAATCTGGAGATGGTCTATACTAAGCAAGTCCATCCTGTCCAGCAGGAACATCTGATACCTGCAAGCCCAGGATGTAAAATGCCCACATGCGATCGAAGCTTCGAAAGATGTGCCAGAATGTCCGAACCTCCACAAAAAAGGTCTTACCAGTTGGATTCCATACTTTCCTCTCCATAAGCTTCTGCATTAGACAAACCCAAAACCCATCATCCATATGATTAAAAACATGTCTAATAAGCTTTGCCATATCTATTCTGCTGTGGAGTAGAAACAAAAAGCCAAATACACTGGAAAAATAGGGGGATGCACACCGCAGATACAGCTAGTTTTGGGCCAGCAACATCAGGTGGCTTGAAGAAGTCGCCATCCTCGCGCATAGGCCAGCCCAATTGAAAGCAATCAACCTTCCTGCATCTCCAAGTGTGACCCTTGTAAGAACCCATCTCCTCCATTCCTTTGCAATTTCTAGGTGCATAATGCCCTTCACTCAAAGACCTTTCCAGGGTATATATATCAAAAGGAGGAACCAGAATCATACCAGAAATACTCATTCAGATCATCATAGTTACGCCAGACCGAATGTGGTGCAGTGCCATTTAAGTTTTTCTTAGTCTCCTGGAATCCAGTTGAACACACATAAGGATATTGAAAGAGATGGGCACACACCACAGATAGAGCACAAACTCAAGGACTTTGCAAAATCAGAGAATGGAGTCCAGAAATAGCCTTGGGTATGCAGAGAGGACACCAGTTTGGGTGGGCACCTGTGATATAACATTGTAGATTGGAGTCACAACTTTCCTAAGAAAAATCTCCTCCTCCCCACCATATGCAGGCTTCATGTTGTCACCCGTCACCATGCTTACATTTCCTGCCAGCATTCCATGTAACTCTGATGCCATCTGCAACATCACTCTTTAGATAGTCAGCAGGTGACCATAATGGAAGTACCCACATGTCTATGAATAACTTATCAAGGAATTCAGTCCTTTCCATGCACACCCAACAGTCGTACAGTTGGGGTGAAGTGGAGAAAAGAAGCAATTGAGCAAAACAACAGGGGCACTGAACAACTACTCACATGGTGATAAATGTAGCACAGGCATTCGGGCATGAAACGCAGGTTTGCAGCCTCTCCCCAGATGAGAAGATAAAGCCCCATGTACAATACTTTACGTTGCCGAATCTCCTGATGTATTTGCGGAAGCCTGCAAACATCCATCCCATGTGAATCTTGGATTTCCTCACAAAAACACAACCATTTCCAGAGGCAACTTTCTACTTGGGGAGTTGCTATGGGGCCAAAAATTCAAAAGCTAAAAACAAAGACCCATCTGTAAAGTTGACACTTTGTACCAGAGACTGTGCTTCCGGCCAAGAAACTTGCACCAACTTTTGTAATTCTTGAAAAGCTTGTTCATCACCGCATTAAGAGCCCGATCATCAAGCTGGAGAGAAACAAGAGTTTAATCAAAGGACCCAATTGGACTGTAAGTCATGCCTGCTCGTCCAAGATTGGTAAGCAGCAAGAACCCCCAAAAAAAGTCTCCTGGTCTCACCAACTCATCACAAATGTATACAACAGCAAGGAGCAAAAGGGAGATAATTGCAGGTCAAGCATCGTGAAGCTAAGGGCAATTAAGTAAATCAAAGACACAGCACCTTGTGCATAGGTTCTGGCCTTGGTAGTAGTCGGATGTGCACATTCGCAAGCATCAAAATCAGGTGCTCTCGCTGATTTGCCACATTGTCTTTCTACAAAATACACGGACAGACCATCAATCAGGCTTGTTGAAGAAAAAACGAAATTTTCATTTCTGAATCAGACTGAGAAACCTTGCTGCATTGTTTGTGTCCATGATGGGACAACATCCGCCAGTACCCATGGCTCAAGCAAAATCCTTAGCAGCTGTGTTGCAATTCTAGTGGTGCTCACAGGTTAGACTGAGCTTCATTTGTCAGAGATGCAGATCAGAACCTGAAATCCGAACATATCCTGAAGCCAATCAAGGCAATCCACATCCCCTGGCCTGTGACGAGATTCTGCTGTTGACGGCCAAGGTAGGCCCCGAACATTCCGGAGTGACTCTACACCAGCCCTTATCTGCCCACATACAGCCAATTTCAACATTAACACAAAACCGACATTCTTAAATGAGCCATCGTTCTCCACTGCAATAACATTCACACCACTCAGTACTGAACTGGATGTTCACATATCTACATCCCTCTATCTGATTCTTTGGGAAAAAAACCTCACCTCATCAAGCTGCATAATGGCCTGGGAGGCACCAGCAGCATCCAGTGGCAGGACATTGTATGGAACATAGAGTTCCTTCTTTTCATCCACGTCTGCTGCTGCTGCAATGATCTACTGACATACCAGATTGAAACACTTAGGCCTGCCCAAGCGCACAAGCATCATCTGCCACAATGGCATGCATGTGGCACACATACACAGATAGAAGTACGGCTTCCAATTCCCACAGAAGCTGAGTTGCTATGCAAAATGGGGTGAGTGGATGCAAATCTACAAGAAAATGTGTTGTCAAATCTCATCATCCAGAACACATGAACCCTTTGAAGAAGACACAGGTGTCTAATGTATCCCTGTTTTGAAACTCACTTCAGGGGGGGGTTCCTCGGTCTTGTCTCGGTTTACAGCTTTCAAAACATCAAAAAGCACAGCTGCAGTCTGGTAAGCCTTGGCCAATGCAGCTCTGTAAAAAACAACAACAACAACAAAATACGAACAATAAAGTCCATCAGAGTGTGTGTCTTCCCCCTACATATCAACATGTGTGTGTTCTCAAGACTTTTTCTTCCATCATCATAACTACCCATAAGCCAGCTCCTCCTGTAAACATTTCTAAGCCAAAGGCAGGAATACGAACCGGTCAGAGTGTTCAGCTCCATCAAGGGCCTTCACATATTTGTTGTAGTATTGTTGATAGTAACTCTGTATCTCCCGGGCATCGCTTCGCCTGTGTCGTGCTGCCAATGTGATTTCATTGTCCTATCATTTTGCCCACCAGAACAAAGATCACCAACTCATACAGACTAAGAGGAACAGAGAAGTTTGTGTCAAACACAGCACATATTGCCAGGCCTTATCCTCAGTTTTCTTTTTTTTCTTACATCAAAGGTAGAGACTTGAGGTTCCGATCTCATAATTGAATACTGAATCAGTCCAGATTCACAATGGAAAAATACCGAAAGCTCAAGCAGCAGCAATGGTGATGATGTACCTTTTCAAGACGCTGCAGAAGCGAGGTCTTGAACTGACGGACACCCCTTCCACTTGATGTTGGATCAATTCGATGTGCTTTCTCAAAAGCATGGTACCGACCTGTTATTCAATCCACCACAAATGATAATTCAGCTCAAATCAAATCAATAAGCATGAAGACAAGAATCCAGTTAATCAATCAAGGTTTTTAGTGAAGAAATTGACTGGAGGAATGGAATTCTCAACATGTTGCCCCCTAACTTGTTTTAGCACACAGAAAAGGCTGCACGATTTGAGATGAGCAGAGATACACGTACAAAGGTAAGCAACACGAGGACGATCTGCTTCAACCTCATTTGCAACTCGCAATATCGGGGCAATGGTCGGAAGCGATGAAGGAACAACCTCACTGTCAAAAGTGTCTGTGAAACCAGCTGTGTTGGTCCGTGTCAGAGGCCGCCTTACCCGGGGAGAGCTAATTCCATCAGGGCCTCCAGAAGTTGCCATTCTGCAATTCTACTCCCCACAGTTGTGCATCAATCTGGTCCTTATTAAGAAGAAGAATTCAGCAGCTCCTGCAAGCAAAAAACCCCTGGTTTCAGTCAGTCATACGAGCAGACTCAACTGCAAAGGATCACTCTTCGCCTGATTGATTTTCTAGTTGTACTCTCTTTCAAATGCTGGCAATCTGCTGCTTTCTGGCATACATTGCAGCTTGGAAGGCAATCCCAACCCTAAATATGTGTGCTCTGAGTATCTGCTATTAGGTAACCCCCCCCCCCCCCCCCCACCTCTTTTTCCCCTTTGGGAGACAAACGTGGCTCAGCAATCACCCGTCAAAGCAAATCATCAAACAGGACTGGACAGAGTCTCAAAGCTTGCTTGCAGCATGGGAAATACTCCTGGAGTGCACTTCAAATTCTATTTCACAGAAACTGAAGTGGCTTCACATTGACCCATGTACCCAAATCCATTCCCATTGCCAAAACACATCACAAAACCAAGAGAGGAACAGAAACAGAACCAAAACATCCCAAAAAAAAAAAGAAAAAATCCATGAAAGAGGTCAAGAGAATGAAGGCCCTGGGGAATAAGAAGACTGTTGGATTCTACCTATTGGAAGGGCTGGCGATGGGAGAGGAAGAGGAGTAGGAGGAGGAGATGGTTATACTCTCTCTGTCTCTCTGTCTCTGTCTCTGAGAGAGTCTCAGAGGGTACCAGACATCCAGAGCCATGACAGCTCCAGACTCTCAAAGGCAGAAGGCACAGGCATCAAAATCTAAAGGCATCTTGATCAGCTGAGGGGAGGCAAAAAGAAAAAATAACAAATAAACACAAACTGAACTTACATACAATCTCATCACCACAAAACAACACCCAAAAGGCAGATGATGATTCACTAACAATGAAGCACAGAGAAAACCAGCAAACAACACACACACACACACACACACACACACACGCTCTCTCTCTCTCTCTGTGTCTCATACACTCACACCCATAAACGCTGTTTGTGAATGAGTCGCATTCTAAGCCTACCCATCAAAGCACGAAGAAGAAAAAGAAGAAGAAAAAGAGGAAGAGACTGATCTCAAACAAGCTTTAATAGAGAGAGAGAGAGAGATTCCCAACACACCTACTACGTTACACAGTTAAACTCCGCCCTTTGCTTGTTGCATGAGTTCACTAGAGAACAACAACAAGAGCAGCAACAGCCTGTGATGCGGTGTGGGAGTGAGTTGCTTGCTTGCTAGCTGGCTGGCTCGGCTCGGCTCGAGGAGCGAGCAGCATGGGGCAACGACAACAACAACGGCAGCATCCAAAGCTTTCCCTCCTCCGGAGCGGCCTCCTCTTGTCTTCTGGGCCCCTGGTCTTGTGTTGTTGTTGTTGCTCTTGTTGGTTTCAAAGTGTGTAGTGTGTAGTGTATGGCATGATTGGCACTTTTTTGAAAATGTCATTGGAAATAGCATTTCTCCCATTTTACCTACTTTACCCCCCCCCCCCCCCCCATTTCATTCTTCTTCTTCTTCTTCTTTTGGGAACACCCCTTGGGGAACTCATTGAGAACATAATGGGAACCTGATGAAACCCATTGAGAACTTGTAGGGAACCTGTTGGGAATAAAGGAAAACCCCCCCCCCATTTCATTCTTCTTCTTCTTCTTCTTTTGGGAACACCCCTTGGGGAACTCATTGAGAACATAATGGGAACCTGATGAAACCCATTGAGAACTTGTAGGGAACCTGTTGGGAATAAAGGAAAACCCCCCCCCCTTCCCTTCCCTTCCCTTCCCTTCCCCTTTTGATCAACTCTTTGGGAACCAACTATTTTAGGGTGTTGAACCATGGACCTTTACAAAACCTAGTTTGGGAACCACTTCTCTAGGTAGGCTTTTGGGATCCCTTTTCATAACCTGGTTTGGGAACCCACTTTTTTCCTAAAGGGTCTTCTTGGATCATATCTTGGATCATACCTAGTAGTACCTTGTGAACCCACTTTGGGAACTCCTTTGTGTACCCCTTCATCATAATCACTTTGGAATTATTCACTTTGGGTACCTTGTTAGGTCATCAATTTTGGAGAAAATCATTTTCTTGGGAACCGCTTTTGGTTACTACAACCTAAAGTACCACTTTGGAAAGTCGTATTGGGAACCAATTTGGGACCTAGGTAAGGCTACTTTCGGAACGTTTGTGCAAAAAAATCCTTGTCATGGCTTGTTTATTGTTGTGGGGAACTAAGCATTAGGGAACTTTGGAGTTTTGGGAACGAGTGACCATTTTTTTGGGAACGAAACACTTTTGGAGGAAACCATATACTTGGGGAACATCTTTGGGAACAGGTTGGTGTATATATATGCACATTATTACCAATTAATTCACTTACCCAAATTTGGGCCCCGTTTGTGTCTAGTGACCAAAAAAAACTCCTTGATAATTTTTTGAAATTTTGAAAGTTTTATTCTTTGATGCCGGAGTCATTTATTGATGACAATTTTACGTTATTGGGTTACGAATTCAACAACTAAAGAAATTCATTAACGGAGTTTTGGAAATGTCATCCACATCATTTTTTTTTTGAACTTGACATTGAGGGGGGCCAAAAAAATAAAATACACAAGCATCATCAATTGGGATTGCTCCGGGAACATCATTGGGAACATATTTTAACACGGATTTTTGAAACGTTACAATTGAAACGGTCAATGTTGCCAAAACACATCCTGACTATAGTTGGGAATAATAATAATACATTCTAATATGCGTACATAGGAGCAAACGATTGGCAATGAATGAATTATTATGAGATTGGTATTTACAAATGGGTCGTGTTTGTGTACATTTGCACTCTTTGTATGGCCCCCGACAAGGCTATTGAAGCCTATAAATTGTCAAGTTGTTCCTTCACCTCAACCGATATCGCCGTCGATAATTAATTGTAGTGTGAAAAACCAAACCTCTTCAAACGTCGTGGCATGAAGTCAAAAAAGTAAATAAGTTAGGTTACATCGCTTTTGGGAAATCGTGACGACATTGTGTAATGGGATTGGAAGGTGAGGGTGTGAAATAGGTAGCCAATAAAATCACCGTCTAAATAATTTTGGCTAAACTACTTATTTGGGTGGATACTTCATTTTGGCTATACTACTACTACCTATGTGCACCTTCCTTGGAGTTGTTGGTGGCAAACACTTCTCAAAAGCTATACAAATTGCGACTAACATACCAAAGTAGGGTCATCTTTGGATTCATTTGTTGAGATTTGAACACTACATGCCAAAAATTATTAGCTCCGTTAAAATCTATTTTCTTTAAATCTATTTTTCTAATTTTCAAAAAATGGCAATTTTTTTCTAGAAAACAAACATATTTTACACACAAAGATTTTATTTTATTTTTAATTTTTACAAACTTTTTTTTTCCCCAAAGCAGTGAAAATTCACCACCAAATTTTTTTTAAAAAAAATACAATTTTGCAAAGACTTATATGGCCCACTTCTTGAAACTCAAAATGATGAGTGGAGTATGTGTACCTATGCAATGTAATGAAGAGTGTCTCAATCAATCACACCAACTTCCCCCATTAAAGTCCAAAGTATAGGGTAAAAGCTCTAAGGTGGGGCCTTCCTAAGGGCTATTGGCTCTACGGTGGGGCCTTGCTTGGGAGAAGTTTGACATGGCCCCCACTTTTCCAAAAGCTCTCTCACTTATGGGCGGGTTTCTTTTCTCCTTCCTTTTCAAATTTGTCATGTTCCAAAAGTTGTGATTGTCAACAAGAATATTTAGCCAAATTTGGCTATAAAAAAAACACAATGAAAGTGAAAAAATTTAAGCATTCTTTAATAGTAGTAGTGTTGGCTACCTATTCAAACCCGACATAAATATTTGTTGATTTTTCTAAAATATTCTTAATAATATTTCCAAAAAAACGCTTTTAAATCCTTAAAACTACATCTTGGGTTTTTTTTATTTTATAATTGAAAGTTGGTGAAATTTCATCGCTCCTACCTTGGGTCCAATACCCTTACCTTCAACTTGTTTAGTGAGACCTCTTAGTGACTATATGCACCATAGTGGGCCTTGTTGAACCACACCTACATTGATAACCTAACTTTCTTGAGTGGGTCACCTTATAGTTGTTGTATTTAACTTGGGTAGTGTTAAATTTGGATTGGGAACACTTTGCTTTCGTCTTTTAGGACCAAGAATTTGGGGCTTTTTCTCCTTTTTTTACCATGGTAACACTACATGTGTTGGTTCACCCTTCAACTCTAGGACATAGGTGGGTGAGAGACATGGTGGAGAATGGAATTGCATTCCAAGACAAGACTTGAGTCATGAGGATACATGAACATTAAACATACTATGCAACAAGCTTGGTACCCTAGGAAGGCCCGAGTGACCTAACACCCACCAATGCATCATCCCCTTTTCGCCGTTGTGAGCCCATCCAATTGGATGAACCACCACTCTAGAAACCTCAATCCCCCTTGCATTCATGTTGCTCACTCCGAATTCTCTCAATTTGTTTTCTTTTCTTGCTCACTCCATTCCTCTTCCTTCTTTCTTTTCTTCTTTCTCTTTTTGTTCCTTCTTCTACCATAGCTAACATTTGTCGCACCTCACTTGCTATTGCGTCTCACCTATCAACACCCATTGGTGCTCACCCTTGCTCACTTCACACGCCTTGCCAACTCAAAATCACCTACACATTCACCTTGTTTTTTTTTTGGTTTTAAATTCTTTTTTTAAAAATGAGAACTTGACCTTCCCCATTTGTTTAAATTTTCTTTTAAACGAGTTTACCTACAAGCTTGAAGCTCCTCGTTAGATTCATTCCAATATAGTCCAACAAGTGAATGAATCCATTGAACCATCGTGTGTAACCATTACATTTTGAAAAGCATGCAATGCATTACCTCCAATGGCAAAAAGTATGTCTTCTTCCCAAAAAGAAACTTAATGCCACTTATTTTTTTGAATGTTTTCAAATCCTTTCAACGTGGGTAGGATTATATTAAACTTCACTCCACCCTCCCTCTCACATGAAAAAGGGAAAGGTGGAGTTTTTTTTTTGGGCAATATTTGAATAGATTACATGTGCTTTGTAAATTATTGTTAATCTATGCAATATCTTCATAATATCATGGTTTAATGTCATTTTCATTGATCCAATACCTTCAACAAATATTGTTCAAATAATTTTGTTTAAGGTGAAATAGCTAGTGAATTGCACATTGACCCACTCAAGTATACAAAACCCCATTGAACCCCTCGTTACATGGCCTAATGTAAATGAGGGGGTTAGTTCATGAGGAGCCTCATTCAATGAGAAATTTTTTAATTACTAATGATGACTTCCAAGTCTTGACAAACATAGCCCAAGATGGTAGAAAGAATACAATTTTTTTATAACATTCTTTCATTTCATTAAACTTTATTTTTATTTGATTACAAATTGATTTTAAGCTCACCTTGCCCTTCTTTCCATGCAAAAGGAAGGTGGGTTTTTCTAAACATTTATATTGGCAAACAATACATGTTATGAGAATAAAAACATCAATACCTTTATTTGTCACATTTTACTCAAGCAAACTATTATTATTTCTTATGAGGACTCCAAAAAGGATGTTGAAAACACTTCAATTTTGTGGAAGAAGATACATTTGGCCCCATTGTTTCCTTGCATCATAGGGAATGAGGGTATAGTTGAAGGGTTCTATTGGGGAGGTTTTTTTAAGGTCCAAAGATGTGGAGGAAATTGTTTACAGCCAAATGGTTTATTTGCAAACATTTTGATAAAAGACCATTTTTTGATCATATTAGTCGACAATTCTAACTACCTTTTCATTCATGAAAGATGTTCTAAGCAATTAAGATAGACCGGTTGGTGACCAAATAATTAAGCACTTAGGGCAAGTTGGATCCAAGGGGAAGGCTCTGTTGTTTTTGATGTCCAAAAAAAACTTGAACCCCTCCTCTCACCACATTTAACACACTATCAATCATCAAAACAAATTAGGAATGAGAAAGTTACAACCCTCAAAATAAAGGTGGTCAAAAACTTCAAAAAACAAATCATTGAACATTACAAAATTTAAATCTTGAACACCCAAAAAATTCCTTGTATGTTGTTTTGTGACTAAAGTAGCTCAAAGATGATTTGTAGAACTTTAGGTGACAATCCTATAACATTTTAAATTGTTTGAAATGAATAAAAAATAAAAAAGTTGAGAGGTTTGAAAGTAAGAGGAGGTTAATATTATTTGTAATATCTAACTTTGATTTGCATTGGACAAGATTCACAACATCAAAAAATATGATATTGTGTCCTAAATATTTTGCCTCACTTCAAATACATATGCCATTTACACAACCTAACATGCGTAATCAATGATTCAATCCACAACCATTTACCCTCAAAGACATTCTATGAAAAGGATAGTGAGGTTCTCATCTAAGGCATAACATGACACATTTTTGTAACATTTTATCAATGAAATTTTTGTAATAGTTTTGTTATGATAGAGTAAAGTTCTTACATATACACCTTGGTTTGAAGTCCAATTTGTAATAAACATGAAGCTAATACATTAGCGCATAGGTATTTTCATTAGAGTTTATGCTAAACAATATAAATATTGCAACCATGACTAATTACAAAACATATTGTCATTTTCTAAAACACCTACATATGAAATCCACCTTATCATATATTTGAAGGGATAAATGGCATTAAATGAAGGATGCAATTTTTTTTGTAATCCTTGCATGTCGCCCAAAATCCTTCAATGTGTGTACTCCAACCAAAATTGCAATACCCACATATGTTTCAATGTCCTTTACTATTTGATGCATTGGAATTTCAATACTTGCATATGTTAAAGATACCCTTCATTGTGTAAAAGGCCAAAACTACAACACTCACATGTAGCTTTGATAGTATGTATATTCATTTTTTCTACCATGCCTACCATGCAATACTCACATGGACTTAAACCTTATCCTTAAATGTGCATTTTGCATTAAAAAGCAAAATCAAAATAGAACCTTCGAAATTACTAACCCCAAGGCAATACCCACATCTAGGGGTTTATATATATATATATATATATATGTATTTCAAGGAAATTCACATGATTTATTTAAGCGATATTCAAGGTCTGGATGAAATACATGCATTCGATTTTTTCAATCATCCTTGGCAATAGTAGGCTAGATGGAATGATGACTAAGTAGGTGAGTAGTGCACGATGATGGTTTTATATTGTTGTGACCCATGGTCAAGGATTATTCAATAAGAATTTAAAAATATTGAACATATTGAACATATCAAGTATTCATTACTATTTTAAAAATCTTATTATTTCATATATTGATAATCAATTGATTTATGTGAATGTTTATCACTTGTTGAGCGAATGAATATTTAATTTAATTTTTCAGATTTCATAATTGAACACATTGACCATCCAACATTTAAAATTTGAGAATTCACTCACTAATTAATATCAATCAACTAAATGATATTGAATAATAAATTGAATATTGAAGTATTATTAACAAATTATTGAATATTTAACAATATATATTTTATTATTGCATTGCATGGAGTTCAATAAAGTGGTTTAGGTTTATTGTGTATACATGTTAATGTTTTTTTCAATTTTTGAATTTCATATACCATACTACAAAGGCAACTTCAACAAATGTCTGTTGAATAATTAATTCGCTTTGGTCAAAGATATAATATCCTCAAAATATTTTCAAAGATTTGTTAATTTCCTTCACAAATTGTTGGTTTTTTTTTACATGTAAAAATCTATTTTGAAAACTCCAACATATTTGAAAATAATATAGAATTAATGTTGAAACTACCAAGGTATTACAATATCACAATTGTAATCAAGTTCACAATACATGGAGATGTTTTTCAATACTACTTATATTCAATAATATTCAACCTATTTTATTTACACTATACTAAAATAAATTATAAAAACCCATTGTGAAATGTAAAATTTAATAAAAACCCTTTGGTTGGGGCAAAACAAATCTAGATAAATGTAAGAATATAATGTCAATTTGAAATTTAAATAATCATATTTTCATTAAAATATTCGGATAATTATGATTTTATGTGTATAAACTTTTCCCACTATTATTTAAACCTATAATTTAAACAATTTAAAAATAAAACATATTAGATAAAATAATTAATTCATGATTTTAAAATAGGTTAGTTATTTAATGAGGTTTAATTGTTCACATTTTTTTTCAAGTGAGGGGATTGGTGATCATCCACAAGAGGAAGGAGCCAAATTGGGCTAAAAATTAGATAGTAAAATTCCAATTTTTGTAAAATCCTCCCTAATCTTAATAACTAGTAGGAAATCACTCTTTCAATAGGGCAACTATTGCATTAATTTTTTTCCTAAAGGAATTTTTGTGAAAATTCACACTAGGTTTTTTTAAAAATCACCATAGTGTGAAAAAGTGTGCCCCAAAAAAAAAGATCATCACATTCATAAAAAAACATAACTGCTTGCAGATTTTAGTATTGGGAAAAAATGGGGCCAAAATAAAAGAAGATCAAAGGTTAACTCAGCAGTCAAAAAAGGGTTAACTGTGGTAAAATGGTGGTTAACTCAGGGGTCAAGAGCTGGATGAAAAACACAGCTCATCCAATGGACATAAGGGTCGGCTGGTGTGTTTGTGGGTGCTCGTTCACTTTGGCCGACACCCGTCCGAATTTTACACTACAAAAAGTACAAGAAGGTCCTTATGTGGGGGGGGGGGCTTCTTCCATAACAAGAGTCGGGAACTCGTGAAACCAAAAGTGGAAAAACAAGCCGATGACGACTCATTTCACACGAGAACCGATTACTCGTTTTAATTTTTTTCCCATGATACTCAGCATAGACTTGCCATATCCCGTGTTGGGCCTTGTAGTTTCCAATCAACAATTTTTTTTCCCAATTTAAAATAAAATAAAATAGATATTTTAATCCATTGATATTTGAACACTAAAGTGGCTCCCGTTTATGATCGGGGAGCCATTTTAGTGTTCAAACATTCAAAAGGTTTCAAAGAAATTGCAGAAAAGGGTTAGTAGCATTGGTGGGATTACAAGTTTAAAGATCATGCATCCAAGAATTTAAAGCACATTATGAGTCGATTTTATTAAAACGAAACATCACTTGCAAGTGTGATGATATTCAATGTACACTTACTTGTAAGGAGTGTTGGAAAATGATTGCTAGTTTTTTGATGTGAAGAATTAAATGATTTTTTAATTAAAAAAATAGCCAAAAAATATCAAATGTACACTAGAAAAACAAAATTTTCTCAATTAAAATAATAAAAAATGACACTTTTTTTCACAAGCAAAACACTCAAGTTGTAATTAGTTATGACAAGCGACATTGTTATTACAACAATCCATGTGAATGCAATGACATCATTTCCATAAGTATGAAATTAAAAAAAAAGCAAAGAACATGGATTTTGAACTCCTTGCAAGGAATTTAGCCAACGCGTTAATAACCATGCTTAATTAAAAGGTTTTATTTTCATTACGATTTCAAATTGACCTAGAGATGGAAAAATACATGGGCCACCATTTGAATTAGGCAATAATTTTGATAAATTCAAAGTGAAGGCTAAAATAAAGAAAATTGTGTTATTGTTTGACTCATCTGTAACTCCAATATTCATAAAAAATAGAAACTCCGTTTGTTTTTGTTACAAATGAGATCACTTTCATTTAAAAGAAAACATCCATCATTTAACTAATCTATGACGGAAGGTAGTTTGTTTTATTTTGTAGATATGAGGTCCACTGAACTGGGATGCTTCAGATCATGTACTTGGTGTCTTCGGAAAGCTCTTGACAAGGAGAGGAACATGGGCTTGGTTCCATGATGTTTTGTTCTTGAATATTGAATGGTTTTTTAACTGAAGATTAAATTAAATTAAATTAAATTATAGCTGAGAATTTATGAGGAATTGGAATGTACCTTTGGTGTTGTTGAAAAGCTCTTCATGAGCAGGATTTTATGGAATTTATTTGGTAGGATTTGGATTCCCAATGTGGGAGATATTGATTTTCAAATGATTTCTGCTGCTGAAAATTCAAATAAATTCCAAAAAAACCAGGTTTTGAAAAGAAAAATCATTTGAGGACCAGGTAACACTTGAAGGCTTACCATTCAGTTCAAGCATGATTTCCTTTCATATTTTGGCTGTTCAAAAAATTGATACATACATTACATTCAGCAGTTTTTTCTTTCTTTTTTTTTTTTTTTTTTTTTTTTTTTTTTTTTTTTTTTTTTGTTTTTTGGGGCGAAATTTCGCACGCTGGCGAGACAAAAAAAAACCCTGGCGAATTCAACAAAGGGCTTTTATAGAATTTTTTAAAAAGAAAATCGCCATATCTTGAGGGGAAAAAAAAAAAGGCAAGTTACTTAGGGCAAGCCATCATTTTGTTTGGTCACAACGGGCTCTTCCAAGACTTGTTCAAAAGTGCAATTGATTTCAGAAATCGACCCATTCGTAAATCGATCGCATTAAGAGTTTGGTAAATTTTTTTTAAAAACGACGCGAATAGTAACAAAGGAAGAGTTTGTTGAATTTTTAAAAAAAGGACACTAACGGTAGCAAAGGAAGAGCACGGATATTGAATAGGACATCGAAAACCAAAACTGATTACGTGAAACGGAACTAGGTTGAAAAAGCAAATTATAGCAATTATTTGTGGAATCATTAAACACCATTCTCCATCAAGCTGATGGAAGCATTTCATGCTCCTTCGAATTTCATTAATGCCAAAAAAACAAAGCAATCGAACAAATAACGGAAAATTTGATGTTTGGATACAAGTAAAGAATTAATTTTTTTTGGGTGTAAGATTGTGAACACCCACCACATCCACTTCTATTGTCACGGCCGACCACTGAACCCAACTTACAACTTACAAAAAGAAAAACCCAAGTGGCCGACCAAGTTAGAGATGGTTCATTGGGTAACCAACTTCCCAAAAGAAATGTGGGTACATCAAGGTTTTAAACATTCAGTGCAAGAAACAACCAACGCGTACGAAGGGTAGAGCCCGAGGACGAGGCCGTTGCTGAAACGGAGCTGAGGGGGCACTGATTTTGGGAACACCCCGACTAAACAAAAAACCACATTACCCGACATAAAGCACCGGCAAAAAATAAAATAAAATAAAATAAAAAATTCCCAGTACCTTTACCATTCCTTCATCTTCTTGCCATATATATATAACTATATATATAATTTTATTTTTTTCACTTTTTCATCCGGACATTAACCATAAGAATTTCCT
The DNA here is from genome assembly GCA_963920785.1 of Sphagnum contortum. Lineage (NCBI taxonomy): Eukaryota > Viridiplantae > Streptophyta > Sphagnopsida > Sphagnales > Sphagnaceae > Sphagnum > Sphagnum contortum. The sequence continues at coordinate 19,988,211 of OY987278.1, forward strand.
AAAATTCCAGCACTTTCCAAGACCTCGTCATATAGACATGGAATAAATATGAATACCCATGTACAACACCCAACAATAGAATTTCTAGAACATGCAGCACCGAGCACAGTTTAATCTTGGAAAAAATTTAAATCATAAAATAATTTAATTATTGCCGGAATAATAAAGGTATTACATAGTTCTAATACAAAAGGTTATTTTATTGGCAATTAGATGTTTTGATAACCGTGGTAACCTAAACTTCACAATTGGTTCTTAGAACCTCCGGTTATTAGGTGCCACCTCTAATAACCACCCCAGACTGGTTGGGAGTCCAGACACTAGACCTCAAGAAGCTCACAACTCAAGAGGTTCGTGCACCCGGTTGTTGTTTAGGGTATAATGTAAAGGGAAAATGCCCTAGCGTTACGGCATTACACTCACTCCACCCTTTATTTTATTTTCAGGTGTAATGCCCCGTTGCCAAGGCTTCTTCTCCCTACATAAAAAATTGTATGATGGGCATTCTCACAAGTAATGGAGGGCATTATGTTTTCTATGGTGTTCATTGTGCAATTTGCACACTTGAAATCATGTTTTTATGTACTAGAGAGCCAACAAAGCGGCTTCATTGTGCTTGTGGTGCCTAGCAATAAAGGATCATAAGTATCTAGTTTGATTGTGTTATACATCATCTTGTGTCTTCAAAATATATTATGTCATGTTCTCCAACTTTGAAGTTTTCTGTGCATGATTGTTTCCTTTGTTCATTATCATGCATTCTATTTGTGCTCCTTGTGGTGTTTTTTATTTTGATGTTTCATGGTGGATTGTTGGATTTAAGTTTTGTTGGTCTTGCCTACTAAGAGGCAAGGATATTGTGTTTCGATTAATTATAGAGTATAATAACTTTGTGGATTTTGGTGCCTATGTAATAGGTCGTCTATTTTGATATGAGGATTTAAAGACAATATTTTGGCTTGTGTTGAAACTTGAGATTATAGAGTTATAGAGTAATAATATCTTGGTTTCTTTTAAAGGATTTTTGAAGATTAAATTTTTGCATCATAATCCTTCTTTTGCTATAAGATATATTCTAATGTAAATGGCAAGGCCATATTCTTCACCCTCTGTATGCCCTTTTAGCTGGAAAATAGTTTGAAAAAGCCTTCAAAAGGAGAGAAAGATGGCAAAGCAGTTTTGGATGGCAGTTTTTTGATATTGGGTAACCGGTGTTGTTTGGGTGAGGGTTTTGTTTTGTAGAGCAATCCTTGTGTCTGGCTCTAGTGTTCTTAATCATGTCTACATACACATAAGGCTTAATAGCTTTACTCAGAAACTTGCTAACTACAAAAGAAGGACAAGATACATGGACAACAGACCACCATGATTAAGCTAATTAGGTTTAGGGGGAAAGAAAATGTTAATTCATTTGAATTAGTAAGTGTTCATGTTGTTCTTTCTAGCTTGATCTGTCTGAACTCTCCAGGCACCGAAATTGGTAACAAAATTAGTACTTGTGACTAAATAACTTACTTGAGAATGTAAACCTAATCCTCCAACCAACCATGAGATTCGCTACATTGACATATGGTGTGTCGTCATTGTGGTGAAGTTGATGCACTAATATTCGAAAGGATTTTACATAAAGTGGAATGTAGTCCTGATTCACAAGTTCGGTTGTGGATATTGTCCTCACAACTAAATAATCAGCAGATCTTTGTCGAAATAATTAATTATTTGAAGAAATGGGGTCCGATGGTCAAAATCTGAATATTTCAAAATTTTAACAATAATTAATAACAAAACTACAGCTTCTACTTTATCATGTGATGAGATATGTCGATGGTTTGGATTGGCATCTGTGTAGTGAAGGTCTTGACTTCAATTTTTTGAAATTTCGAAAGTGTTAGGTCAAGATTTTTTTTGTGTTTTTTTCTTTCCAGTTGGGTCATCTTGAGAACGAATTAATGATGAACATTACTCATAGATATGATAGTAGGGTTGTTAAGTTTTCTATATGTTGCTTTCATTTTGGTCTTCAAATTGAAAAATATACCATTTTAGAGATCTCCTCTCATAAATTTTTTTATCAAAAGATATGATATTCAACGCGAATAGATTTAGTGTGCTTATGAAACTCATGATTCATCACAAGTTGAATGAAAAATTGATTGACACAACAAAGAGTTGTATTACAAAGGATGGTTTTCAAAGGAACAAATAGTTGGGTAACTAGTTCACACTCAGACCATTGGCACAGGCTACACTAATCTTATTGGTTTACGCAAGCTCATAACTATAATGTCATTAAGAAGCTATAGAAGGTAGATTAGTTTCTGTTGTTATGCGAAAGTTTTGCAATGTAGTTAGATTCTGTCATGGAACCAACAAGTTACAAGATTGTTTCCTACTAATTCAACACATAGGACCCTGGTTGAGGAAAATATTGCAATCACTTTTAGACTTTTGATCATCACAGAGGTCTCCAATAGCATAAAAGTAAATTGTCAAAAGATTGAAACTATATGTTCAACTCGATAGTTGAGGAAAGAAAAGTAGTTATGTTATGAAGAAACTCAAGTATGTGTATAACAACATTACAATTAACCTTCCAAGGACATTGATAAAACTTGGTAACTATATAAATAAACATGACCAATGTCTATCAAGAACTGGTCAACACAAAAATATAACGTTATTGCCAATTTATTTCACATCCAAAAAGTCCGTATTAAAGTCACAAATTATCAACGTCATCCAAGTTGATGACATTGAACATTGGGGTCAACGGGTGTTAAAAAAAGGATTTGTGTTCTCAAATCTAACCTTGCACAGAAGCTAGAAGATATGGCCAGAGTGAATTAGCACCCACCAATGCACCAGTTGGCCGTTCTGTCCACCGGATGGGTTGCGTTTTTTCATTTGGCGCCGGATGGGGCTCATCACAGTCGATTTCTTTTTGCTGCTGACCACTGTACTTTTGTTTTTTGTTTTTTTTTGGGTTCCTGGCCGTTTTTCCTGGACCTGACCTCACACATACCTACCCTGCTCACTTTCCTACCGTCACAAGTATTGCACCAACCTACTGACACAGCTACCCTAATAACTAGTTATCCTACTGACCTAGCTACTGTACTAACCACCTACCCTACTAACTTAGCTACTGTATTAACCACCTACCCTACTAACCTAGCTACTCTATTAATTGCATACCCTACTAACTTAACCATTAGGTTTAGGGTTGAGACACAAATTAATTAATAAGTTTTTCATGAATGTATAGTAATTAATCTAAAGTAGGTTAAATTTGGGGGGAAAATTTTAGGGTTTACACATATGTGGATTAATACAATTGCATTTTATATCTTCTTCAAAAAGAGTGGAAAAATTAGGTTGGAAAGATCACACAGAGATAAAAGACATATATTTTCTTTTGGTTTTTACTAAAAATTATTTGATTATTTTAAAAGATTAATGTATTTTCTTTCAGTTAATAAATATTTATAGTTTAAAACCTTTGAATGTTGGTTTTTAAATTTTTTCCTATGTTCTTTCAAACTTTTTTATTTTGCATTATATGATTTGTATAGCTTGTATAATTTTTTACGTTTTGGGCATATATCACTAAGACTATTTTGTTCGGGTTTGGTAAAAGTAAGTACAAGTGCAAGTATTGAAATTATGCCCCAAAATTCCAGTTGGTAAAAGTAAGTACGGGCGTAGGTATTGCAACGAAACCCTAAAATTCTAATTGGTAAAGGTAAGTATAAGTTTAAGTATTTCAAGTTGAAATGAAAAAACAAACCTAAATGTAATACCCACGTTTCAGAAAAACCCATCTAAATGGTTTGGATACCCTTAAGTGAAGACCTAGCCCTAAACACAATATGCATATGCAAAGTCACTTTGAGATAACCCAACCCTAAATGTAATACCTGCACTTTGGGTCACTCCGAAAGGACGCATGTAAAGTTTAAACGTTCTTTATATGAAGATCTTACCCTAAATGCAATACTTGCATTTAGGGTCACTCCAAAAATACCCATGCGGGGTTTAGGGTTCTTTATATGAAGATACCATCCTAAATGCAATACCTGCATTTGGAGTCATTCAAAATAGCTACCTTGCTCACTTTCCTACCCTCATGAGTATTGCAGCAACCTTGGTACCTTATTTATTATCCCCTACTGACACAACTACCCTAGTAATTAATTATCCTACTGACCTAGCTATTGTACTAACCACCTACCTTACTAACCTAGCTACTCTATTAATTACATACCCTACTAACTTAACCATTAGGTTTAGGGTTGAGACACATAAATTAATTAATAAGTTTTTCACAAATGTATAGCAATTAATCTAAAGTAGGCTAAATTTGGGGGGGAAATTTTAGGGCTTACACATATGTGAAGTAATACAATTGCATTTTATATCTTCTTAAAAAAGGGTGGAAATAAGTTGGAGAGATCACACAAAGGTAAAAGACATATCTTCTCTTTTGGTTTTGTATGAAAATTATTTGATTGTTTTTAAAAATTAACGTATTTTGCATTATATAGTTTGTATAGTTTTTTGGGTTTAGGACATATATCACTAAGACTTTTTTTTGTCAAGGTTTGTATAATTAGGGTTGTAATAAGGCTTATGGCAAAATATCATTTGGATTTTTAGGGTTATGCTTTATTGTTTAGTGTATAAGCTTTTGGTTCATATATTTCAGAACCTAAGGTTTATACTCTAAATTTTGCTCATTGTATTGGTTTTTGATCTTTTCACTTGTTTATATCTATACCATAATTTGAATTCCCTTTGTTTCCATATGTTCCATAGTTCCTAGAGTTTAATATTTTGTATGGAGGAAATCATACCCCAAATTCTTTGAACATCATGTATTGAACACACACATGACGTCTAATATGGCACAAAGGTTATTATTGTTTCCAAGTAATAAGCACAAAAAGTGTGAAATGCAAAAACACAAGGATAATGATAATATTAGTGTTGGATGCAAGTATTGTAAGTAGGCCCCAAAATCCCAGTTGGTAAAAGTAAGTACAAGTGCAAGTATTGCAATCATGCCCCAAAATCCCAGTTGATAAAAGTAAGTACAAGTGCAGGTATTACAATCATGCCCCAAAATTCCAGTTTGTAAAGGTAAATACGGATGTAGGTATTGCAATGAAACCCCAACATTCCAGTTAGTAGAGGTAAGTATAAGTTCGGGTATTGCAAGTTTAAATGAAAAACAAGCTTAAATGCAATACCCACACGTTTAAAAAAAAAACCCATTTAAATGATTTGGATACCATTAAATGAAGACCTAGCCCTAAACACAATATGCAAACGCAAAGTCACTTTGAAAAAACCTTACCCTATCTGATGTAGTAACAATTTCCTAGGCACCTCCCGCATCTGATGTAGTAACAATTTCCTCGGCACCTCCCGCATCTGATGTAGTAACAATTTCCTGGGCACCTCTCGCATATGATATAGTATCAATTTCCTGGGCACCTCCCGCATCTGATGCAGCATTGCTTTTCTTTAGTCTCCTCCTACCCATTACAACCTCCAACCCTAAACCAGTAGTTATTACCAATTGTTAATTCTAATGAACTAAAGCACAAGCAACAACAAAGCAAAAAAAAAAAAAAATTGTAACTTTGAGCTTTAGAAAATTGCAGCTTTGAGCTTGGAGCTTTGAGTGTTGCAGCTTTGAGCTTTGAGGGTTTAGGGTTTAGGAGCTTGGAGCTGTGCTGCTCCGAGCTCCGAGCTCCACGAGCTTGGAGCTGCAGTTTCGATCTCCAAGCTCCATGAGCTTGGAGCTCCACGAGCTTAGAGCTACAACGCAGCTCCGAGCTCCACAAGCTTGGAGCTCCACGAGCTTGGAGCTCCGGGTCGGAGCTCCATGAGCTTGGAGCTCCAGCGCAGTTCTGAGCTCTAGCAGCTTTGAGCTTTAAGGGTTTAAGGTTTAGGAGCTTGGAGCTGTGCTGCTCCGAACTCCACGAGCTGGGAGTTGCAGCTTCGATCTCCAAGCTCCACGAGCTTGGAGTTGCAGCTCCGATCTCCAAGTTCCACGAGCTTGGAGCTGTGCTGCTTCGAGCTTGGAGCTCCACGAGCTCGAAGCTCCAGCACAGCTCTGAGCTCCAGCAGCTTTGAGCTTTGAGGGTTTAGGGTTTAGGAGCTTGGAGCTGCAGCTCCGAGCTTCGAGCTCCATGATGCAAAATAAAAAAGAAGGGAAAAAAGCTTACCTTGAAGCTCTGGTGCTCCCACTTTAGCTCTGGTGCTCAGGCTCCGGCGCTCCTGCTCTGGCTGTGGTGTTCCCGGTCCGGCTTCGGCGCTCCCGCTCTCGCTGTGGTGCTCGCGCGATGGTGCTCCTGCTCTCGCTGTGGTGCTCTGACGATGGCGATTGGAGGTAAGAGGGGGGAGTTAGGTAGGGGGGGGGGAGGTAGGAGGGGTTAGGTAGGTAGGAGGGGGGAAGTAGGAGGGGGTAGGTAGGTAGGATGGGGGAGGTAGGTAGGTAGTGGAGAAATGTTTTGGGGCAGAGTAGAGGCGGGAGAAAAAAATAATATTTGGGCAGTCCGGATGTGGTTTTGGTTCATCCCCAAAACGGGTTGAACGGGCTCATCCTCAACTGGTGCATTGGTGGGTGCTAATTCACTCCAGCCAGAAGATATAGTGTATTCAATCAATATAAACCATCATGAGCTAAATCAATTATGCCAAAATTTGTAATCCCACATAACACTATGCTCACTTAAAGTAATATCTGGTGTTGGATGTTACCTGGTTTGACCAGTTAGAATCATTGATTCCAATTCAGTTAGTAACAACCCAACCAGAAACCAGGTTTGATTTTAGGAACCAAAACCAGGTTTAAAATCAGATGTAGCTTTGGAACTTGAACAAAATCTCTACCCAGTTATTTGGAATTGGGGGTTAAGCACCAATTCCAGACTAGGTTACCGAGAGTTCAACTGGAACTGGGTCTAATTTCTAGAACCATAACCAAAATCGAAACCTGAATTTTTTTCTCAATAACTAGACTGGAACTAGACCCAAGGTTTCATTTTTTTTGCTTGGAGACAGAACCATAACTGCAACAAATGGCATTATGTTTTGAGAAACCTCAATGTGACCAAAGAAAAGAAAAAAAAACAAATGGACTAGCTTCCTTCATAAATTGACAAAATATCCCAACACACATAATGAGGCAAAATCCCAAAACATCCCAAAAATATTTTCTTAACTTTATTATATACATATAAAAGATTCCACAGGCATAACCTTAAAATACAATAAATCATAAGTTAAATAAAAAACAATTTGCAAAAGGTGTCCTTAGTGTTAGCTTCAACACCAATACAACAATGATAAAACTTAGATGGATAAAAGTGATCACATGGTTGAAAATGAAGTGCTTGAATTGGACCAAACCATATGAATGAATTTTAATAATCATTATAATCTTTGCTTATAACTGATAATTTTTGATGATTAAGGTTTTTTTCAAGTTGATTTTAAATTCACTATGAGAAATCATGTTTTTTACAATTTCTCTTATGAAATAAAAAAAGTGTCCTTTACAACTTGTTCTAAGCAATTAAAAAATGTTCTTTGCAACTAGTTTGTAAGTAGAATTCATTGCCAAGGACACTTTTTAATTGCATAGAACGATGTCAAAAACATGATTTCTCATAATTTTTTGAAAAACTTAATCAAATTAATCTTGTCATGGAGAATTTGTCATGAACAATTGCAGCTGCAAGTGTTCAGGACCCTGTGTTTTTCAGGCTCCTCAACTTAATTCCAAGAAACCATTGAATAGTGTAACAAAAGCAGGTCCTGCTTCAGTTGTAGAAACCTTGGCTTAATTCTGAAATGTGAGTCTCCATCATTTTCTCGTTGGGACATAAATTGAACCAACCCATATGCAATGGAGAACACTAACAAGTGATTTGCCAGAAGCCAACTCTGTAGGTTTCAAAACTCCAACTCTATGACCAAAAATTCAAACCCTGAAAATCACTCATGGCCATGGAAAATATTGCAGTACACAATATTCATTCTCTTACTCCACCCATTGATACAACGATTCAATGATTCTCCATCTTCCACAAAATGCTGCACTCTTTGGAGCTGCCATCCATCTCCAACCTTAGTGTCCCAAACAATCATAAGACACTGTAAGATGAGCAATACTCAGGAGACTGTTGTAGAGTGAAAAAGACCTTTGGGAGCAATGTGTTCATTGTCAACAGGATCAGACCAGTTAGACACTTTCTGTCCTTCTGAGTCAGAAACCCTGTGGCCAATTTCAGCATCGTCTGTAGGTAGGGAAATCAGTCAAGGGCTGGAAATCTTTCTTACTCCTCAGCTCCCTTGCACCTTCTCCAATTCCCACTCCCTGGAGAGCTGTTTCTCTTCCAAACAGAACATGTCTATAAGTTGCCCAACCCGGTATACAAAAGCTCCTCCCAAAAGCATATTTGCCTCATCTAAGCCCTGCTCTTTTTTTTGCTTCCAGCCTTGTGGACAAGTAGGCATGTGTTTTGCCACTGCCTGTCTCTGCTCTACTATTGCATCAATCCAATTGAGGCTGCTTGCCAGGAGAAAAAAATGGGTCTTGGAGACAGAGAGAACTCTTCAACATAGACTGTTGCAAAACATGAGACATAAACATTACCATGGCATTTTTGAGAGTCTCTCCCTAGAATTCTAGGTGGTGAAGAGGCCCCAACATGAACTCTGGATTTTTGAGCATGACAACAGCACAAACAGAACAAATGTATCTGCAGCAAGTTGCAATTTGTGCAACAAAGCTCTTGAAATTAGTGGTTAGAAAACACTAGAAATTACTGGTTTGGCTTCAGCATTACCTGTATTAATAATGGATGCCAAAGATCAGTTTGCAGCAAGGCTTTCATAAGCTCTTGAGAAAGCCCAAGTGACTTCCGTGTTGTTCTTGGATCAGCAAGAAACAATTCCATCTCAGGCAATGATCCCATGACTGTTGTTGATGCAGTTCTCAAAAGCTCCAAGACATCTTTTCTCCCTGTTGGGTTCAGAGCTAGCAGACTCACAGAAACTTGGAGGAATCCTTCCTCAAAGTATGCAAAGGGAAACCATCATCTGGAGCTCTGCAAACCCCAAACCTATTTCTCCAGGCAGGGAATCTGAAAGATTTCCCTCAGTCCAAGAACTTTGCCTGGGGATGAGAACACTCTTGTAGATGTTCCATTGTAGAGAAGTTTCTCACCCCAGAGCAACAAGGAGGCACAGTAGCTACAGTCAAACTGGTGCGAGAAGAGAGCTTAAATGCATGAACTCGCAAAAACAATAGCCTGCAAGAGAAGCTAACATTGCAAGAGCTTTGATGCAAACATAAACAAAATTCCAAAGTTCCACTAGATGCAGCCAATTGACATACGACTCAATGATGCCTCCACAAAATCATCATGCCTCAGTAAATGATTTGTTTTCACTCTCATGCCTCAGTAAATGATTTGTTTTCACTCTCATGCCTCAAAGTTTCCACAAACTCAATTAGTAACTCTACTCTACTTGCATCACATTGGGATTTTGCTGGTTTGAATTTTACGATCGATGTCTTCAACCATTGCTCCAACATATTCATACCACCTTCATGACGTGAACGATACTTTGGACCAAAAAGCTCTGATGTATTGATAATGGAAACGTCAAGAAGCCTCTTATTCAAGTTCTCCACAACAATTCACAAACCTGTTCAGCTCCCCCCACCTTGCACTCTTGCAATGTGTCCTCTCAATAGAAAATTTGTGCATATGATGATATGTACTTATAACGTCATTGGTTGCCCTCCATCTCAACACACCGTCAACTCAAGCTTCAAACATAAAGGTATCAAATTTGGGACTCTGTCCTCATAAAAAATGTTTAATTAATATAGAAATGGATGCATCTGAAGTATAAATATTCAATTGTTGAAATATCAATGGTATCATACCAAAATATCTGATTCAATCTATTCAACTTTGATAAAATATCAGCCTCAAGATGAAGCATAACTTTAAATTTAAATTAGGTGAAAGCTTGTTAAAAATTTGAATGATTGAAGACAAGGTTATATGGATTTGGTGATCAAACTATTTTGACCCACATTCAAATTGGAGATTCATCATAGGCAACCAAGTATTGTTACTAATCACACACACAATGCTTATGGATCAGAACTATTTGTAGGCACCGTAGTTGTGCATTATTTACATCATTCCCTCCTGTAAAATGTGAGATGGAAAAAATTGAGACCTGACCCATTTGGATACCCAACTGTAGATGCAGTTTGGCATGTACCTTTTGTTTCTAACCTGCGCATTACCCCGTGTGCAGGGTGTAAATTATGTCAAATACTTGGATGTGAGTTTGGTTAAAGAAACAAGTTGGAGTTGTTGAGAGCTTTGCTCTCTGCAACCGGAGTAAAGAATCTTGGGCTTTTGTTGAGAGGTTTGCTCTTTGCTACAGGTGACAGCCACTGAGGCACCCAGCTGCAGAGAGGTTTGCTTCAAGAGACACCAAGTTGCAAAGGGTTTTTGCTCGTGGTGATGCACGACCATTGCTGAAGCACCTAGTTTATAATATTTTGCTAACTTAAGATTTCTTTCGCTTTTCTTGCCTCCTCTTGTGGAAACCTTGGTCAGAAGTGCATGCTAGGTATGCCTCTGGAACATTTTCTGCCTCCCCTTACTCCACTTTCACAGGTTTCAGGTTTTGAGGTTTAATGCTGGTGCACATTCTTGGAAAGCATTGCTGAGCTAAGACTCTCAAATCGTCAGTTGTTGAGCGCTTTGCTCTGTGCAGCACGTGGCAAGAATTTGGTGCTCAAGCACCCAGTTGCTTTGCAACAAGTGACAGGAGTGTACACACTGAATCGTTCCAGATCCAAGTGATTGAACTTTCAAATCATTGAATGCAAGAATTGAACAATGTGGGAGATGCTCCTTAACCCTTAATCCCTTGCAGCTAGGTCCAAGATGCAAGAGTTTTGAGATGTTAAGAAGAATCTATTCAAATACAAATGCTGAGATGGGGTTGCCCACTGCCATCCACCTAAATAAAAAGTTGTTACAAATAGTGAGGAGACTAGGTAATGAATTCAGATAGGAAGCCACATAAAATAACCCAAATTTTATACAGAAATATTCAATTTGGTAACCTGTAACCAATTCTTCTCCTTTGATAAATCACCAATTTTTTTGGGAAGTTATTAATATCTTTATTTCTAACGTGTTGGATCATGTAAGAGGTATATATTACATTGAAAAAGTTTTTGAATGATAACTTGAACAGTTGAAATGGAAAAACAGAAGCAATCCTCATGAACCTCACAAAGAAACTGCATGGAAAATCTTAACCCAAAGGCTGTCGGAGAGCCCCACTTCCAAGCACTGCAACGGAGTAAGTACTGAGTCCTTGTGACAGTACCCCTGATGTATAGGAGAAAGCTCACTGAAGGGCTTGCACTCAGGTCCGTTTCCTATGCAAAGCAGACCTGCGATTTTTCTGCTTTTGAGAAATAGCCACAGGCTGGCTGGTACCTTCCGCTGGTTAGAAGATCCCAGTATAGCCTGACAAATCTTCTCCTGAAAACAGGTTTCTTCATGTAGGTCAGGGAGCTGAAAATGCAAATGAAAAATCCAGACACTGTTTTGCAGGTAATGTACCTGACTTGACACAAACAATTTTGGATCCTTTATGGTCCAAACCATAGTCTTTGAAACTTAGGGGTATGTGCTTTTGAGAACCCTTGTAGCCATAAAAAATAACATCCAAACTGGTATTTTGTTTCAATGTACCGATTCTAAGACTATAACAAATGCTTCCACTAGTATTAGAAGCTATTAGGTCTTGTGCTACTAACTGATTTTCCTACGATTACTCTAGTTCTGATAGTTGACTAATTTGAACTTTGACAAGTTTTGGATCATAAGTCTGCCCTAGTTTAGATCCTAACAAGTGTTTTGTAAGTAGTAAAGGGCATCATAATCTGTGGACAAGTTGAAATGGAATTTGATTGATTCCAACCTTAAAAATAGTTCTAGAAGAAAATAAAATCGTGGACAAGTGTTCATCCCAATCATTCCGGTTCTCATTCACCAATTTTGTGAGCAATGTACCAAAAACTTTGTTAGTAGACTCGACTTTGTCCATTTCCTTGTGGATAATAAACAATAAAGCTAATATGTTTCTAAATAAAATGATCAGTTAAATAATGAATGACGTCGCTAATGAAATGGGTTCCTTGATGTGTCATAATAGTAAGTGGACAACCCAACTGGGTGAAAATATGGTCATATAATAAGAATTTCATAGTAACAACAATTCTATTGGTGCCCAAAGCTCTAGCCTCCACCCACATGGTAGCATAATTAGGGCAACTAAGATGTACCAATTGCCAAAGTAACAACTCACTAGTTTAATAGGTTCGATAAAATCTAATCACCATTTCTAAAAGGGTTTTTGAAATAGAGTAATGATCAACATTGCCATATTTTGTGCTAATAGGTTCCTTGTTTGTTCACATGAATCATAGGTCGAAGAGAATTCATGAACATCTCTATTCATGGTTGGCCACCAATAACCAACATCAAGGATCTTCATCATTGTGATGTTTGAAGAATAATGTCCTCCACCAAGTCCATTATGTAGCTCTTGGAGTATAATTGGCATCTGTTCAGGTTACAAAACAAAACAACAACTATTATCTTGTCCAAATTTATAAAGTATCCTCTTTTGTAACATAATTAGTTTAGCTCTCTGAGCTAAATATTGTTTTTGTGAAATTGTGAATCTCATCATTCCCTTTGACATGTAATCATAAACACTTTGTAACTATTATGGTTGTAAAATGAATAGGTGAGCATCAATGGTCTAATTAGGTAGACCAACTGGTTATGCTTGATTAGGCAATCTATTTAATACATCTGCCATCAAATGGGATCTACCAAGCTTATAGAAAATTTTGAAGTCATAGTTTAAGATTAATAGTAACCACCTAGTTATTCTACCAAAAACTTGTGGTTTACTAACTAGGTACATTAAGGCCATGTGGTCAACATAAAATACAAACTGGCTACCCAGTAAGTAATGTTTGAACTTACGCAAGGTACAGACCATAACTAGGACTTCCCTCTCAATAATAATATAATTTTGTTTAATTGAGTTTAATAATCTAGAAGCATACATAACCGATTGATCAAACATATCAATCAGGTTATGTGCAAGTATGGTTCATACTACTAACTAGGATGCATATGGATGAACATGAAATTCAAGCTCCAAGTTTGGACTGATCAAAATAGAGGCTTGTATATATTAGGTTTTAATATCCTCCCAAGTATTATGGTATTCTTCAGTCCACTCAAATATTTCAGATGTTTTGAATAATTTAATGATAGGTGACATGATTGAAGTAATTTTTTTATGAAGCACCTATAAAATTGGGCCATCTTGAATGGTAGAATTTTACATTTGTGTCATGAAAATTATGGTAAAATGACAAACATTATTATTTTCATCATCGTAATCATGAATTAATAAATCAAAACCATTGTTCATTATGTTTATATATTCTCAACAAACATTTAAAAAATCAATAATAGGGTAGTAAAACAAAAAATACACAACAATGATGTGAAAAAAATTAACAAATAACATAAGTACAATGATTCATTATAATCATATTGAAATTTTGCTTAAGGAAGTTTGTGATGTAGGTCCATTATTCACATGAAATGGTGTGGTTTATTTTTGACAAAGGTTTAAGGCAAACCTTAACATAATAATATAAATTTTGAAATAAAAAATTGAAAGATTTTTTTCAAAGACTTTTTATTAAAATATTCCAAGATTGAACATTCACAAAGGAGGTAGTTGTGGTTCCTTTTATCATGTTTCCACCCAATTGTGCCAATGGAAAATATTTTCTATTTTACATCAAACATGACATCTTCCTCCACATTTAAAAATCCTTAAAAGTCATAACAAATGAACATGTGGTTCCTTGATGTCATTTCCTAGCCATTTATTGACAGAAATTGTCCTTATTGTCAGATTTCCTTAAACGATAAATACATTGTTACCTTCATGATTCATGGGCAACCTTCTTGTCATGTATTTAAGGACATTTAAACAAACATGGAAGAACTGGAGTCCACAACATTATTTTGCACTACAATGAACAAACAATGTATGGTATTCCATGTATGGAAATTTTTAGATTCAAACTATTAGTCCAATGGTTTAATCATGGACTAATTTGCCATGCATAGGTGGTGTGGAATAGGATTTGGTTTGAATAAATCCAGTTGGGTCTTCAAATGTAATAATGTTGACATTGACCCTTCCATTTAGAAGTGTCTCATCAATAATTTTCTTGCCCACATGTATCTATATAAAAGTCATGTGTAGATCCAATACAACAATTTTCACATGTGCCTTTTCTACTGCCATAATAAATACATGTGTTTTCAGAGGTTTCAAGTTTTGTAACATATGCTTTAAATCCGGAGTTGTCTTAAATAACTTTCCAAGATTTAAAGTACATTTTGTTTCCATCATTTGCCTATTCAAATCTATAAATATTTCATCTACAAAATTTATAATGTGACCTATCATTATTATAATTCATGGTTTAAAAAGTTATCCAAGTTGATTGTTTTGATCACTTTACATACCTACCTAGTTACTACATAGGCTACGTAGGTAGACCTAAGTAGGTAGGTAGCCTATGCTTATCTACCCATTAATTTAGTTATAACCTAGGTTAGGTAGATAAGTAGGTAGGCAATTTAAGCTTATCTACCTACCTAGGCCTACATACCTATCTTACTATTATTTAGGTTATGTTCTTAAGGTACATTCAATTAACACTTGTTGCTTAACATGCTTATGACAAATGGCAACAATTGCTACGGTGTTGACAACAATGTTCTTCACTTCTATCATTTTGCTATAGCATTTTACCTTGAAATCTATTTTTCATTTTTAAAAAACATGGACATTTCACAAACTTGTGTCCTATTATTCGACATGGGTGCCAATTTTTTAGGGTGAACAAAAATATATCAAAATTTTAATGATTTGTGTATTTTGGAATGCTCATGGATTAGTTGCAAAATGGAAGCCGTGATTGGGAAAGAAGTAACCTTAGTAGTTCACATAACTTGTACTTTATATAATCATCAGTGAGAAAGAGTTACATTCACAATTCAAAACTTTAGACATGTGTGATGTCTTGTATAACTTTAGCAAATATCCCACAATATAAAGAACAAGACAAATATAGCAAAAAAATAATCAAGAAATGGGGCATTATGCCACTTGATCATTAAAATTTTCACTTCAAAACTTTATAAAGCACTTGTACCAATCATTTTGAGCATATATAGAATGTAATAGACAAAAAATTATGTATTTTGAAAATGTGAACAATTTTTTCAATTCAGTCAAGTGACAAACATCCTAGTGAGTTGTTATTATTCTATTGATGCCAATACATATCAAAATATGGACACAAGTGTTACCTACCCATGGCCTAATTTTTAAGGCAAAGTGACATATAACATATAAGATGTATACTTTATATCATGATTTCAAAAGGTGGAATAAATGCAAACTACTTTTGCATGATATTTTTTAGATATTGTATGGAGCTGAAACAACCCCGTTTCATTCGACCTTATGAAAATACTATTCTTCACGTAGGATACCCTAGTGACAATGTTTAGAAGCAACCTAAAACTCAATTTTGGGTTTTTCACCACTCTACAAGACTAGCAGTGAAGGTGCAGGTTCATTCCAGGCCTATCAATAGATGACTTGGCAAGGAGCTCATCTCTGGAAAGGTGATGGCGATACATTTTCTAATTTGCATCTGTTCTTGTCCCAGTGTTTTTTTTCCCCCCAATTTTGTGCTATAGCAGAAGTGATGAGCATCCTCAGACATGTATATTAATGTGTGTTTCACAAACTTGTGAAGAATTATTTTAGCAAATATATTATAAAGCATCGGGTTTTGTTTTCCTTTGTTATTTGACAACCCATGGTCCATTGTCAAGAAAATTATTTCTGAGAGCTCTCTTACAGTTGGAAGATTTCTTCCACTCCCTAGAGCATCTACTTGACCCTTTTTTTTTTCTTTGCAACATTTTCTTGTATTTCAAAGATTTCTTTTTCTTTGATCATCATGATGTGTGTAGTGTAAAAGTGAGAAGATGTTTTAAAGTTACAAAGAAATGAGAGAAAATTATTGTGCCACAATTATTGACAGTGGCACTGAGGGGATAGATAGATAGATAGATGGACTAAAATAAAATTGAAAAAGGAAAATATACAAGGAAAAACAAAAAAGGTTAATGCTTTATTTAAGAGAAGGGTATCGTCATAGCAATTTTACATTTGTAGATTGTAGGATATTCGTGAAGAAACACACACAAACCCTTCAGGTTCACCAGATCTCTGTCAAAGAATAATTTCATTCTCAAAATTTCATTTTGACAAATAAAATGTTCACAAATATTTCAAAAGATGTTTCATTTTCCTTCCCTAAATCTGCCAAAATGTGCCAATGTTTTTGGAAATTTTCATATTCAAATCAAATAAATTAGATAATAGGTTCTTGCTAGTCACAAAATATAACATGATCTCAAAACATTCTAGGAATCTACTTGTCTTGTAGCCAAATCTAGCTAAATCCTCTTGTGGCCGATCACCACTTTGGGCCATTCAACTATGGTCATATAGATTGTTTATGAAGAGAAGGACATCCGGGTTTTTCTTCTTGATCAGGAGCATCTTGAAATTTTGTTTTTAATCAGGAGCAACCTGATTAAAAAAACTTAATAGAGCATCTCAACTTTGGTTGGTGTAGTTGTAGATTGGAATGGAACCACATTGATTCTTATAGCTGCAGCATGGAACATGATTTGAAACAAATTGAAAGGGTAGTGATTGAGTTCATTGCACTCCCAACATTTTTGTACAGTAAGACTCAAATTAAAGATGTGCTAGTTCATTCAATGCCTATAATATTGAATCCAAGGATTTTTACTATAATGGGTGCATGATTGGTTGCTTGATAGAGCGCTTGCCATTTGTGGTGAATGTGGAGGGTAAGCCCCCTCCCAAAGTAAGATGCCTAGGATGATGCAGTCTTTGAGTCCGACTCTGCATTTTGGGAATGTTCCCACACTAATGCACATTACAGCAACAGGCTGGAAGTTATGCACAACCAAAAAAAAACCCTCCTAACCAGGTGTAAGAGGCTGAGGGTTCTTATGCCAACTTCTTAAGAGTTGGAGGGATCTTATGCAAATAAGAGATCCTACCTACTTTTTATCCTACATAGGCATACAATGAAGTTCTCCTACTTTGGTTGGATGACTTAGTGCATTAGGTCTTTAATGTAAAAACTATTTAATGTTGATGTGAACATTGTCGATGTACTTATCAATCATTAATCATACTTAACAACTACATTGGTGAATATTTGTCATCAAAGGAGTGGTTGTATTCAAATATAACCCTATTGGATATAGGCTACACAAATATTTCCCTATGCAAATCGTACTCACATTGTGCCCACCAAACTTTGACAAATGAAAAAGAAACAGTCAAGTGTGCTATTGTGCTTCAAAAAGAAAAGAAGTAAGAAGAGAAAGTTTAGAATCATTAAAACAATTTGTAAAAGGTGTTAAATGTTAAAAGGAATGGACTTTGTTGATTTCATTTTGTATATTGAACAAAAGGAAATAAACCCCCCCAAAAAAAAAGAAACCTGAATTTTTTTAATGAATATAGACTACACTTAAACTTATTCTAGATTTGTGTCAAATTGAATGCTAATCAAGTCAGATAAGATTATATATGAATACTTTATTCATTGGTGCATGTTTATTTTTCATATTCACATATTCTAGCCATGAGAGGTATAATATAAAGTCGTATGATTTGCTTGATTTTGTTTGCTATATTGTTGTTTGTTTGAACAATGCGATTTCAAAGAATGTGTGATCCTTTCAATGTGATATTTCATTATTATTGGTACACCTTTTTTCTCCAAACTCAATGGAAAGATTATGAAAATGCGAAAACTTCAATGGAAATTTTATTGTATGTAATTGATAACAACTTATTAGAAGTTTACTGTCAGGTCATCATTTCTATTTGAGTTTCTTTATGCCAAGTACTTTGAACTTTGAACCGCATTTCCCCTTGCTGCATGAACAGTCCTACTGGTTGTGATATGTATCGTCCTATGTACATTTCAAGTAATGTCAATGATGCTGGGTGCAAAATCTGAAACCCCTTTGGCTAGATGAGTTAAACTTCGAATAAATTGGATAGCAAATTCTTAATTCATTAGAATTTTTTGGTCCATTTACCATAGTAAACATGGGTTACATATTTGTAAGTGAATTATTTATTATGTATTTTTTAATTCATGGAGGCATTTTCAAATATTTGTACAACTATTTTCAACTACTTTATAACAAGAGAATCTAGAACGAGGCTGTCAATAACAAATTACCTAAAGCAATGGGGGTGAAAAATTTCCGATCAAGATCTAATAATTGATTAATTCCTACACTTCACAATGCCCATCTCATCATGCTGGAAATAAAAACACAATATAAATAAGCTTTAGCTAATGTACTAAAAATTCATACAATTATATTGATGACCGGATTAATTCCATTCCTCAAAATTGAATTAAAATGATCAGAAATTGAAACAAATGAGATGGGGTTGCCGACTGCCATCCACCTAAATAAAAAGTTGCTACAAATAGTGAGGAGACAAGGTAATGAATTCAGATAGGAAGCCACATAAAATAACCCAAATTTTATACATAAATATTCAATTTGGTAACCTGTGACCAATTTTTCTCTTTGATAAATCACCAATTTTTTTGGGAAGTTATTAATATCTATATTTCTAACATGTTGGATCATGTAAGAGGTATATGTTACATTGAAAAAGTCTTTGAATGATTACTTGAACAGTTGAAATGGCAAAAAAGTAGAAGTCGTCATGAACCAGAGAAAGAAACTGCATGGAAAATCTTAACCCAAGGGCTGTCGGAGAGCCCCATTTCCAAGCACTGCAACGGAGTAAGTACTGAGTCCTTGTGACAGTACCCGTTATGGATAGGAGAAGGCCCTCAGTATAGGCCCTTCCGTGATTTGACATCTGTGCCCGAGATGGTAGGCCAAGGGAACATGTCGAAACTCACGCAAGGGCCTGTACTCCGGTCAGTTTCCTATTGAAAGCAGACCTGGGATTTTTTCACTTGTTAGAAATAGTGAGAGGCTGGGCTGGTACTTTCCGCTGGTTAGAAGATCCCAGTAATGCCCGACGAAATTTTTGTAAGAACCGGAACCATCGGTTACTAAAAACATCAAATAACCACAGAACACTGGAAAGTTCCTAGTGCACAAAAAAGTCTTTCAAGCTTTTGATGACACTGTCTAGATATACTCTTCGCAAGATGCTGATCCGGTTTGCTTGTCCCACACTACAGTCGGTAAGCATTCCTTGTTTCACTGGCTAACGCGATGTCAAAATTTGCCTGATGATATTCTGTCCGATGTCCAGGACGAACGGTAAATTTCCTTGTTCTGAGAAAGTCAGTGATGGCAGACTTAAATCTCTGACGAAATTTAAGTCTTCTTGCCATATTATATTAGTTTTTCTGAATTAGGAGTAATTTCGTACTCTCCCGCTCAAGCTAACACCCCTGCGTTACCCTCAACAAGGATGGACCTAATTCCGCTTTGCCATTTGTGATCTTTTTCTTTCTATAAACCTAAGGCTTGTTGCTGTCTCCAATGTCAGTCGCAATCTTTGGTGCCTGGTTTGCCTTAACATGATTCTGTCTTCAGTGCTCCTGAACTTTGGATGCGTTTCCTAAACTAGGACTTCATATGAATTCACCCCCGCTCTGATTTCGCCCGTGGTCAGGAGGAGCAGGAGAGCAAGTGGCTGCAACAAGGCATTTCGTTCCAGACTAACATGTGTCATTGCATATTTCTGTGTTGTCTAATGATTTACAGGGGGTGAAGCTTTTGTGAATACAACGAGCCTTTGTACGCAATATTTCAAAAGGCAGGCAGGCAGGTTGCAGACGACCTGGGTCTTGTTGAAGAAGCAGACGAAGAAGAAGAAGAAGAGTACTATCGAGTCAGACCTCTACTAAGTCATTCAAGTGGCGATCGACTCCAGTTGTTTTTCGCTCATCGTGCAACATAAGCCAACACTTTTCTGCATCTGACAAGACGGAAAAATGGTGAGTACTTCCAAAGCCTCACAATTCTACGATTGTAGGTAAAGTCGATTGAGAGACAGTTTTTTTTTCCCTGTAAAGTAGTATATTCCTCTCTCTATACCTCAATCAGATTCTAGTTTGCAAGCTTTGTGAACATGGGGATAAGCTGTATGACGGCATGCAGGACGTGTTCTTATGTGCGACTAGCAATGAGTACTGAAGCCATTAGAATCTATGAATTGTTAGCCGTATGTCACACCAGAAATGATTTTGAGGGTGGTTACTGGTCCTTTTTCCGGTTTCTTAAAGTACAAAAATGTCTCATCCAGCCAATGTTATTATTGTCATCAATCACTTTTCCTTTTCATTGTCCTAATTTATCATAATCCATTCCACTGTCCATAATATTGCACAATCATCTATCTGCATCATTTTCAAAATTTAGCATAATTAGCATATAGATAAATTTTGCCCATCCCCTGATACATAGTAGAATATATATTGTTACACATTGTTAGACATATCATCAAATAGTGGAAGAAGATTGATAATGTAGTGTATTGGATTTCTTCCTCTTGAAACTGTGATGTCCAAAGAGTTCTCCAAGGTACGAGGAGGACAACCCAGACAAGTAACAATCAACACCATGACAACAACAAACAAACTCTCACCTGAAGTCTTGTACACAACCCAAGAAGTTCCCCCCATTGCTGCTGCACAACCCCAGATTCCAAAGCTTGCAAGATCCAGCAGCATGGGGACTGATATTTCAACAACATTAGTCAGTGTTGCAATTGTATTTATAGTGGGTCTCTCAACAAGCTTCTGGTGGAAATTGTCAAAGAAGGTGGAGCCTCCTCCTCCACAGCAGGAGCGACCTCTCCATCGATCAGATTCAGAATCTGGCAGCAGCCATGGAACCCCCCAGAAGATGATGACGATGATGAGGAGTCCAACAGATGTGGTGGGGCCTCTCAGAAAGGTCTGTGTTCAAATGACCCATTCATGTGGGAAAGATGTGGGATTCATCAATGGGATTGTTACATTGTGTTGACCAACTGTCTTGTTTTCCACTTGTAGGCAATCACACCAGTGCATGATCTAAACCTGCAGTGCACTTCAACAAACCCTGAATTGGTTGTCATTTTTTTCCATGGCATAGGCCATGGGGAGAATGATGACTGGAAGGAAACATGGACATCTACAACCAGTGAGGGGAAGCGCGTATGTTGGCCACAAGAGTGGTTGCCTGCAGACTTGGCAACTCAAAATGTTAACAATGTTCGGATTCTCTCTCTTTCATATGATTCTGCTCTTCTTGGTGCCAATGAGGATGTGACCGACATTGGGAAAAACCTTGTCGAGAGTTTGGTGTCAAAAAGGTATGGCAATCTGAACTTAGCTATCATTCCCGTACAAAGACATAGTCTTCCTCTGAAACCAATGCAGGATAAGCACTTATTTTTAGATCCGAAGTGGCCTACGATGTATCCATATCCACTCTTTGCATTTGTTTATTTGTAGTGTCAATCTTGAAACATGAAGAGGGGCAGCATGCATACCATTATAGTTGATGTTTAAGATCTTAAAGCAAAGTCTAGTTTGAAACAAGATGGGGCTGGTTTCTTTTTAAGAAAGAGCTCTAGAAACTTGTTTTCTAGATGACATTTAAGAAGCCAAAGCCCCTGAGTTACATATTAATAAAGTACTCAGAGAAATTTCCTAGAATTTGGAGGGCACCTTATATCCATGAATATCCCTCCTAGGGCCCTCATTTTGAGAATGTCCCGACCTTGGGGCTTTACCCTATGCTTTTGAGAACATTCAAATATAACAATACAAGTTCAAAGTGGGCACATATTCAAAAATTGTCTATGTTTCCATGGAATATAATTTAGTAATCTCCCTCTAGCAATGTTTCTAGGATTTGATAAACTTTTACAAGGAAACTTATTTTAAAAAGATATTGATTTGGCCATGTTTCATGCTAAGAGGGGCCCATATGTTCCAAATATGCTGGACATACTTCCCAAATGAAAACTTGTGAAACAAATAGAATTGCTTGTACTACTGAAGATTTAGACCACTTTCACTGAACATGGTGGCCCAAAAATTGGAAGACCAAACGAACTTGACATTGACTGCATGGTAGTTTTGACCCTGAGGTCATTCTTTCAATGGTCGAATCCAAAATATGATTACCAACTAGGAATGTTATCTTTAGCTAGTAACCATGTCCAAAATTTAATGATACTTTGCAATTGCTGTTTATTTATTTTATGTCTGAAACCAACTTGGGCTTATCTTTGTTCATGACATTACAGATGGCTTTGTGCATATCCTGTTATCTTGGAGATTACAATTGGTAGGATTTTTGTAATTTGTTCAAGTCAAGAAGGTGACAATTGAGGTTATTGTTATTTGACGGCATTGATGGTTTCTGTGTAGAGAATATGAACCCCTTTGGAAGGCCCCGATTGTACTAGTTGGTTATAGCTTCGGAGGTCTTGTGGTCAAAAGCTTGATTGTTGAGGCTGAGAAGCGTAAGAATGCTCGCATTGTGAATCCTCTCGACGCACGAGCAAAACGAAGTTGCACCCAGTTTTTGGAAAATCTTAAAGGAACAATATTCTATGGTGTACCACATACTGGTGGTGGGGGAGACTTCAAACAGTATTTTGTTTATCAATCTCAACGATTGAATGATGAGAACAGGGAGCAATTTTCCAAGTCAGGCATTTTGAAAAATGTTGAGGGGTTCAATAGACAAATGGAAGCACTTTCAGTTGATTTTGATATTGCTGTTGATCCAGCCCTCATCATTTATGCATTTGGTGAAGGACAACCTGTCAACAGAGGAGTAAGCTTTTCATCCAAAAGTCTTGGCTATAATAATGACTATCAAGGTGGATCTGTTTGAACTTTCAACATATATAAAAGGATTTAGTAATTAAGTCATTTGATAACTAAGTTACAGTGTAAAATCCCATAGTACTGATATAATGGTCATTGGTAAATTTTGGGATATGTACACTAGGGTCATTCAAGTTGGGTGAGAGAGACTCAATCATACTTTCATTGGACCTAAACTTAATGTCAATCTCCTTCAACCTTGAAAGCGGTTTGCATGTGCAGGAATCAGTTTTAGTGCCATATGCCTCAGCTCAACAATTGGCACGCAGAAATCATTATAAGGTGGAGGATGCCACGCACATCACAATCTGCCAGCCAACTTCCTGGGAAGCCATAAACTACAGCAAACTCAAAGAAGTTCTTGCTGTTGTTATGGAGGGAACTGAAATGCTAAGTAACCCTCAGAGTACACACGTACGGAGCCAACAGAGTACACACACTCTGAGCCAAGTGAGATTGCTCGATACGGATTCTGAAATACCATCTAGTTCCAACACAACTCCTGAGTTGGAGAACTATCGATAGTCAGGTATAATGTTAATGCAATGTAATCAATTTCTCAACTAGGGTTATGACCTTGTGATTGCTGATGTTTTCAGTTCACAATAAGTTGAGGGCAAGGTGATCATGACTGACGTAAGCACAAGAACCAGACTGCAAACAAGAAGGCTACATGCTTTGGAGATTTGAGGGGTATTCTACTAATTTAGCTTGTGGCTCAATTTGTTTAATTATCTTGCTTGATGTTTGAAGCTTCCAGGTTCAGATATAACTTTTAACTCTTATGAAAGTAATTATTAATCTGAATTGCAATCTTCTCCAAATGAATATGATTTGCATATTTTCGGAGAGCTCTCAGAAATTGGTTTCTGATGAATCTCATTGGGATGGGGTGTCTCAAAGTGCAAGTTGTTAGCAGTTAAAGAAAGCTCTCTTGGATTGATGTTTTGCACATGTCATTTGTTTGACCCTTAGTTTTAAAGAATTCATTGCTGGGAGAAATGGAAAGATGCAGGCAATCCATGGTACCAACGTGGGGCGCTAATGTTGCAAATAAAGGACAGTCGTAAACCTTGCTAGACAGACTTTAATGTAATTTGGTACAATGCTATTCAATGATGCTAATTGTCAGCCCTCATCCTTCCACAGTCCCTAATGTAATTTGCTACCTCACTATTTAATGATGCATTTGTCATTTGCCAAGAAGGGAATGTTATGCAACATGACATGAACGTAATGATGCTATGTAACATGACCTGAACACTTATCACCAAGGACGAAAACTTGAGGAAACAATGACATACAAGACTACTGGATTCAATGCCTAAATTTTCCTTTTATAGATGGCCCTTTTCAAATAGCCGCATGTTATATACTCCACAATATGATACACATGATAGGTACTCTGTAATCAACTGATGCAATCATCAAATTATTAGCAACAATTTGCGGCTCTCTTTCATTTTTTAAATTTCCTCACAAGTGTAGGCACTGGATATCACAACTATAGCCTCCTATGTGTCTCTTGGGGCACACAATTCAAAATGGAAAGGACTGAGGATTCCAAGCTGTGTAGGACGGAAATTATGGCTACTCTTTAAGAATGGGAGAGATCTCATCCTTACTTACATGCAACAGGCAGAAGATCCCTCCCTCTATGAAGGAACAGGCGTAAGAACCCTCCCCCTCCTAAGTCTTATGATCGACATATGTCTAGATTCATGATAATCTTCAGCTTGTGCTACACTTTATGATGGCCGTCTGGTGCTTGGGGATGTTCTGAGATTGTGGGGCCGGACTTGGCTATCCAGGTTGGAATGTGGTATTGCCTCCTCCTAGGCCCCTTATTTTGGGAATGTCCCTGCCCTTGGAATTATCCTACAGAAAGAGTATTACCTATTTGGGAATACTTGAGCAGCATTTTGTTATCCTTGCAGTAGTGTTTTCCTTGACAATATTCACTTAGATAAAGTGGCAATTATCCAGGAAAAAAAATAGGCAAAGCTGGCTATAAGATAAAAGTCCTAAAAAAGGGGATCTTTCTTCATTTTATGATACACTAGTTTGAACCCCGTGCCTAATTAGGGGGGGGGGTTGGGGTGGGAGGGGTGGGGGATTTTTAATTTTTGATCTATTCCCAATTGTCCTGTAATATGTTTCCAATGGCACCTCAATTAAAATTCCCAAATCATGCTTCTTTTTTGGGGGAGGGAAGCTTATTTAGGCTTCTATGTTGGGGGAGTGCCTCAATATGCTTCCTAGGTTCCGAATGTGTTCCCCAAGGGTGTTCCCAATAGCACCTTGTTTTGCCCAAAGTCTCCTCCTCTCACCTATATAGGTGGGTCAAGGGGGAGGCACTCCATCTTTCCATAAAATCTTCTATTTTGCGAGCCTCCATAGCTTCAACCTTTTTTTTGCTATGTGCCAATCGAGTTGTCTCATTGCCAAAAAAGAAAGTTGGACTTGTGAGAGGTTAATAGCTACCCCAGTACTTAAGAAGGGGTATATTTGCCAAGGTGAAAATGGTGATGAACAATTTTGAAAAGAGAAATTTCATGAAACCGACAGGAAGGCTCAGCTTGCACCCATGAATGTCCAGTTTTTTTCTTTTTAAAGAGGGGGCAAGGGGCATTTCTTTTTTCCTTTGTTCCTAATGTCTACCCATCATGTTCCCATGGGGTTGCCATCAAGTTCCCAAATACGTTTACCAAGATCTTCCCAATTGCACCTTGGTTTTATCCCATATGGCTTTACCCGAAATTCACATCCTTTGTATATAAACTGAAAAGTAAAATGTAGGGTAACACATTTGTTTCTGGTTTCAAAGAGGTGCTTCTATGTGGGCACGTCCAACGTTCAAAAAAGAATTGCTGATGAGGCAATAAATGTCGCTCCTTTTGCATTAAAAAAATAGCTGTGAGCGTACCGAGTTCACAAATTAAATAATAGCATGATAAATAACCGCAGTAAGTAGGTAGGCTGTTCTTTGCAACTGTGTGTGTGTGTTTTTTGGTAAGTAGCCCAGGCCAAAAATGGTGACGAACTCTTTTGGGAATAGAAATTTCATGCAGCCAATGGAAGGCCCAATCGTGCACTCAAGGTGCCTTGCTTTTTTCCTTTTAAATTTTGGGAGGTGGGGGGGGGAGGATTTTTTTTCATTTTTCTTTGGTTCCCAATGTGTTCCCCAACATGTTCAATGTAGCACTTCACTCTTATTTCTGGCGATTGGAAGAACCTTGGGTTTCAAAATTTTCAAACATGCAAGAAATCACCTTTCTAACCATCGGTTCTCTCACAAAAACTGCTTATTCTTGGATATTCTCAAAAACCAACAGTTCTCTGAATCTTTTTTTTCTCAAAACACCGAAACCGACATTTCTTTGATTCTGAAAATTTTGTAAGCATCGGAACCATCGGTTATTCAAAATGTCAAATAACCACAGAACACTGGAAAGTTCCTAGTGCACAAAAAAGTCTTTCAAGCTTTTGATGACACTGTCTAGGTATACTCTTCGCAAGATGCTGATCCGGTTTGCTTGTCCCACACTACAGTCGGTAAGCATTCCTTGTTTCACTGGCTAACGCGATGTCAAAATTTGCCTGATGATATTTTGTCCGATGTCCAGGACGATCGGTAAATTTCCTTGTTCTGAGAAAGTCAGTGATGGCAGACTTAAATCTCTGACGAAATTTAAGTCTTCTTGCCATATTATATTAGTTTTTCTGAATTAGGAGTAATTTCGTACTCTCTCTCTCAAGCTAACCCCCCTGCGTTACTCTCAATCAGGATGGAACTAATTCCTCTTTGCCATTTGTGATCTTTTTCTTTCTATAAACCTAAGGCTTGTTGATGTCTCCAATGTCAGTCGCAATCTTTGGTGCCTGATTTGCCTTCACATGATTCTGTCTTCAGTGCTCCTGAACTTTGGATGCGTTTCCTAAACTAGGACTTCATATGAATTTACCCCCGCTCTGATTTCGCCCGAGGTCAGGAGGAGCAGGAGAGCAAGTGGCTGCAGCAAGGCAGGTCGTTCCAGACTATCATGTGTCATTGCATATTTCTATGTTGTCTAATGATTTGCAGGGGGTGAAGCTTTTGTGAGTACAACGAGCCTTTGTACACAATATTTTAAAAGGCAGGCAGGCAGGTTGCAGACGACCTGGGTCTTGTTGAAGAAGCAGACGAAGAAGAAGAACAGTACAATCGAGTCAGACCTCTACTAAGTCATTCAAGTGGTGATTGTCTCCAGTTGTTGTTCGCTCATCGTGCAACATAGGCCAACATTTTTCTGCATCTGACAAGACGGAAAAATGGTGAGTACTTCCAAAAACTCACCATTCTACGATTGTAGGTAAAGTCAATTGAGCGACAGTTTTTTTTCCTGTAAAGTAGTATATTCCTCTCTCTATACCTCAATCAGATTCTAGTTTGCAAGCTTTGTGAACATGGGGATAGGCTGTATGATGGCATTCAGGACGTGTTCTTATGTGCGACTAGCAATGGGTACTGAAGCCATTAGAATCTATGAATTGTTAGACATATGTCACACCAGAAATGATTTTGAGGGTGGTTCATGGTTCGTTTTAGCTTTCTTAAATTACAAAAATGTCTCATCCAGCCAATGTTATTATTGTCATCAATCACTTGTCCTTTTCATTGTCCTAATTTATTCAAAAATTGTCCATGTTTCCATGGAATATAATTTAGTAATTCCCCACTAGCAATGTTTCTAGGATTTGAGAAACGTGTACAGAGAAACTTATTTTAAAAAGGTATTGATTTGGCCATGTTTCATACTAAGAGGGGCCCATATGTGTCAAATATGCTGGACATACTTCCCAAATGAAAACTTGTGAAACAAATAGAATTGCTTGTACTACTGAACATTTAGACCACTTTCACTGAACATGGTGCCCCAAAAATTGGAAGACCAAACGAACTTGACATTGACTGCATGGTAGTTTTGACCCTGAGGTCATTCTTTCAATGGTCAAATCCAAAATATAATTACCAACTAGGAATGTTATCTTTAGCTACTAACAATGTCCAAAATTTAATGATACTTTGCAATTGCTATTTATTTATTTTATTTCTGAAACCAACTTGGGCTTATCTTTGTTCATGACATTACAGATGGCTTTGTGCATATCATGTTATCTTGGTGATTACAATTGGTAGGATTTTTGTAATTTGTTCAAGTTAAGAAGGTGACAACTGAGGTTATCATTATTTGATGGCATTGATGGTTTCTGTGTAGTGAATATGAACCCCTTTGGAAGGCCTCGATTGTACTAGTTGGTTATAGCTTCGGAGGTCTTGTGTTCAAAAGCTTGATTGTTGAGGTTGAGAAGCGTGTGTATGCTCGCATTGTGAATCCTCTCGACACACAAGTAAAACGAAGTTGCATTCAATTTTTGGAGAATCTTAAAGGAACAATATTCTATGGTGTACCACATACTGGTGGTGGGGACAACTTCAAAACGTACTTTGTTTATGAATCTCAACAATTCAATGATGCGAAGGGGGAGCAATTTGCCAAGTCAGGCATTTTGAAAAATGTTGAGGGGTTCAATAGACAAATGGCAGCACTTTCAGTTGATTTTGAGAATGTTGTTGATCCAGCCCTCATCATTTATGCATTTGGTGAAGGACAGCCTCTCATAAGAGGAGTTAGCTTTTCATCCAAAAGTCTTGGCTATAATAATGACTATCAATGTGGATCTGTTTGAACTTTCAAAATATATAAAAGGATTTATTAATTAAGTCATTTGAGAACTAACACTACAACAAAAGAGGGGTATATTGCGATCCAAATATCATCGTAAACAACAAAGAAAAAAGTTTCCGAAAACCCGCAGTTGCGAACCACAATTTTTCGCAAACTCTTAAGCTCGTACGAAACCATAACATTCGCACCCGTACAATCGCAAGTTCTTCGCAACTCCCGAAATTGATACAATCGCAAAACTTTTCCGATTATAATTTCTTCTATACATCATTTGCGATTCCCAGTACATCAGAAATTATTTGCAACAAACCCATCACCGCAACGACTTAACGAATCGACTCAAAACTTTATCGATTTTTGATATAAGATCTAACGCAAACATTTTCCGATTTTCAAAATGCCACTACCCGTTTGCGATACACATGACATCAGAAACTATTTGCAGCAAACTCATCACTGCAAAGACTTAACGAATCAACGTTGACCAGCCAAACAATGAAACAAGTATTATGCATGAGCATGGCACTTAGATAACAGAAAATAACACCAAATCTCCCAAACATCAGGTAGAAAAACATAATTACTCTTGAAGCCAAGTGCTCTCAAAAGGAGCTGTCACACACCATTGGTCATCACAAACTGAGGTATGTATGTAAGTAATCAGTAAAAAAAACAGGTATCTTTTATTTGACTTCTAAGAAAACAGGCTAAGAAAAGCTTACCTCCATCACCCATCCAACATATTTCACATCGTTGACATGCTAATTCATGTCCAAATCAACACGTTTTGGCTGCAAAGAAAACTAGAACAAAGAAAACAAAGACAAGCAACGAACAATATGAACAAACTAAAGATCTTTGAAACAAAGCAGGTGACTCCTGATTTGACAAAAAACCTGAACCCTTTTTTTTGTCCAAGGGCCAGAACCAATCTCATCTCTGGACCTTGGACAAGTTGTCAAGATCACCAATTTTGTTGCACCCACCAAAAATGCCATAATACACATACAGAACACACCAATGTCGATAGCAGAAGCAGCCAGGGTCTTTCTAAACGTAGCCACTTTGGCAGCATCTATTGTTCTCCCACTGTACATGGCCATGAATTACCCACTGAGCCCCTTTGCTTGCAATATCAAATGGGTAACTGGATGATTCCATTGAAGCCAACAAAGTCTCATCATTTGCATCACTTGCAATATCCTATCAAGTCACAAGGCATCACACTCGACTCATCTTTCTGAGATTTGAAGAAAACTCCATAAGAATGATTCACAATTACAAGATGAATCTAGTGATTACCTTTTGGGTGCTACTCACAAAGTATGAGATCATGAACGGAAATCACTCCTTACTCACTATTTCTACTCTACAGCCACAATGGTAGGAGCTTTTGTAGCCTAGAAGGAGAATGCAGCTCAAAGGAAAAATGTCTTATTCTGCCCACAAGATACAAACACCCAAGCTAGGGACTCAGATCCTTTTAGATTGTGGTGCTCTAAGGAATAGCTACCTTGTATGTTGCAAGCTGAGATGTCTAAAAAGGTTTCACAAATCTGCAGTGCCACTAAAGTGACAATCTTGGGTACATTTGACTTCAATCGGTTTAGCTCCTTCAACGACTAATATCACAGAAAATTTTAGGGTCCATTAAGGTTTAATATGGACACTCATCAAACAGCTTTGTATCAAAAATTAGGGAGTTAAAAAAATCATAGTTGAAATGGTTCCCATGATGGGAAAAACCACCTTGTAACCTCTGCAATTATCTTTGGATTTGCACCAAGGCGGCTGGGTTGTGTAGGCAAGGGAACTAATGAACTCGGTAGTACAGTTTGGCATACCTCTTTCAGCTCTAAGGTCATTGCATTCATCTTCTCCTCAAGCTCACATATTCGGGCCTCTAATGCATTGTACTTTTTTGCCCAATTTTCACTACCTTTGTTTAGGATTGTAGTGTATTATATAAGTGGTGGGTGGTTTACCTATCAAGACCAGCCCGAATTAGATCACAAGTCTACTACTAAAGGCAAAATGTGCATATAGTTTTACCCATATGGCATATTTGTCACAAAATATCAAGACTGAAAAACACCCACCTCTTCTTTAATAATTGCCTCTAACTTGTCCCAGTCGGTCCTGCATTTTGTGTTGCACCCAAGTTGCATCCAATGAATGTTCGTAGCCTTGACAAGTTTGATCTCCAACTTGGTTTTCAAGCAGGCATATTTACACTCTGCAGGGATCACCTGCACAGTCAACGTGTGGGAGTTAACCTAGTGAGCAGCCTAGGCACATTAGCAATGTGCTTATCCTTCTATTGTAACACAAATGGCATAGTTATAATTAGTCACCTTGCCAAACAAGGGGAGTTGTAGCATGCACGGCAATGGCTCCCTGAGATTAATGACCAGGCCTAGCTGCCAACACACATTCCATCATTTGCTGTAAGTGACATTAAATCACAACATCCATCATTTTATATGACCTTTAATTAACTACATATTTTCACCACACTTGTAACTCTCCAATGGAAATCGACTGTCCCTGAAGCAAGAAACAAGATGCTAATATGTTAGTGGTTTTCCATTAGGCTACTGTGATCATAACACACTGTGTGTAACTATGATCACAGCAGCCTAATGGAAAGAGACCCTAACATTGGCCCATCTATCACTGGGCCTTCAGAAACACATAGTGACCTAATAACAGAGGCTTGGAGCCATTCTTTTGGACAGTTCAATGCAGGGTGAAGAAACTGTTGTAAAAATTGTGCAGCTGATCTGGAAACACATACAAGTCATTAGAAGCCCAACTAACATACAACCAAACTATTTGAGAAACAAAATCAAGGTCTGGGAGTATATAGAACTTGGAACATACAATGTGTTCACTGAAATGAACTTTCAGATTTTCTTCTTCTGTTGCCTTTGCCAAAATACAAACCACAACCAAACTGGTTGTTTGGTACCATTCATACCTGCCACAGCCAAATAGATGCCTAACCACTAAAAGCAAAAACAATCCTAAAAGGAACTTTCTACTCCTACATTGTCCCCTACATGTTATTCCGTGTTTGATGGAGCATGGACTCTTGTTAGGAAAACCCAGAAACAACCATTGTAACGTAATGCAGCTAAATTGAGCCCACAATAACCATATGCAAGTTCGCCATATAAAAATCACCAAGCAATGGGCTTTGTTTTATAAAACATTTGGATTCTACAAGAGCCCTTGCTATAGATGCTTACTTGAATTTGGCTGGTGGAGCATATGGTGGTGCAGGGGACACCATGTCAACCACCTTGGTGTTTGAATTGGCAGATGCAAATTGCAAATCCTTCTTGACAACCTTCAACTCCATCTCAACACCCATTCGTGTGTCCATCTCACTTTAGCAAGGATTAATAACTCTTAGGGTTTCTTCCAAGCCTATTAGGTTTCTCTTCGAGCTTTGGCCCGTGGTAAGGACCTTGCGAATTGTGACCAAGACCAAAACTCGCATCAACACTACTCAATACCTGTAGAGTCCCCCATAGTCCCTCCATTAGCAACTAGGTTGTTAAAATCTACTGACCCACTGTGTGAACTCTAAGCAATCGTGCATTCTAAAAGAACCATCACTAGTTTGTAAGATAAAAGTTGGAGGTAGTCGAAAAGGATTTAAAAATAGGGAAACAACTCTATATCACACCTAGAAATTCACTTCTGTGAAGTTGAGCTTCTGAACAAACAACAACCTTCGTGCTGCTTGATCATTCACAAATCTTGGGATATGCTTGCATTTCAGTTTACCATGAACACCATACCAATCTAGACATATTTTGTGCCTTCTGAGATATACCGAATGCTCACGAGAACATCGACAACAAGCATCTAGATTACTTCTGAAATGCTCAATCCCTGAATCCTGGTGGTACCTCTGAACTAGCAACTTTACTGTGACATTGCTTGAAAGCACGCTTGATGTAAGCAACAATCTTTTCTTTGTCGCATCCCCATACAGATTTCGTCATTATAGGTAGTCGTCATTTTCGTAAAGGGTTATTTAAAAGACTATCCAGTACACTGGAATCAGGTGTCGTTCGTGGGCAAAATTTTGTCAGGTTGAGGTGATAATGGAGGTGCATGTACATTTGGTACAAACTACACACTTATTCTGGACCCTAATGACTTGGCTCTTAAACCCTGAACCCTTTAAACCCCAAATTGATCAACCCCCATATACCTCATAAAACACTGTTTTTTTGGCCATATACCTCATAAACAATGTTTTTTTGGGGAGTGAATTATCCCTTTCTTGTATAAAAATCCAAGAAATTTTGGACAATGTTACTTTCTAATTTAATTTCAACCAATTTTGCTATTTTGAGGCAAATTTCGAGGAAATTATAACATCATATATATGGCACACTACTATGTTTCAAAACAAAACAATAATTTTTAGAGGGTGAATTTGCCTAGCGTAAGTTAGAAATTGGAAATATATGAAGATAAATATGAAAAGACTGGAAATCCTTGGTTTGTCTATGTCAATTCTTGAAGATAAGAGCACCAAAAAGGAAGATTTGATACGATTATGTATTCATTGCAATATGGGTGCCACCTCTTTCATTACACTTGGGAAAATGTTGAACATAATTTTAAGTATTTAATGTGGCCTGTACAAAAATCCCGTGCACCATATATGAAACATATTTTATAATTTTTACATGTTAAATAAACTGACCCGTATAACATTGGGATTGGCCGTCCACAACCAAATGGGAACGCCATGGCCATTTTGGAGGGAAATAGATCTGATTCTTATTCTCATTGTTTAATAAACATTTAATTCATCTTCCATCCCAACAAAGCTTTGTTACAATGAATGTTTATAGATTAAAAAGGTTGTGTGATATATTAAACTTTGTGCAAGCGTGAAAACTCTAATACTGTTTACCAAAAATGTCCTAGAGTATTTACTAATTAAAATTAACCGCGATTCGCCACGATGACATACTTTAGATATGCCCTGCGGCGTTGCCATAATGTTCCTCTTCCCAAAACAACCCTAATTATTATTTGGTTAGATATGCCTTGCAACGTTGCCATAATGTTCCTTTTCCCAAAACAACCCTAATTGTTATTTGGTCGTCATAAAAAGCAATTCTTCATTTACTTTGTGATGCGGCTTGGGTTGTTCCAGACAAATTCATATCAAATACCTCTTTTATGGTATAGATTTTTAATTTTACAAGTATACTTTCTCCCTTTTCTTCGAGCTATTTATTTATTTTCCTGGGAGAAAATTTTCTCAACCCTAAACCCTAAAATGAGATTTGTGGATGGGGCATTGGTGGGTGTTGGGTCATTCAAGCCCGGGAAACAAAAAAAAAACCCCGGGAAATTTCATAAGGCACGATTTTCTTTTCCCATTCAATCAAGCTATGAACATCCTTGGAGGGCACGAGTCCTACAACACTCCTGCTAAAAAATGATGCAAATGATGACGATCTTCAAACGAAATACCTATTTACACAACATTAAATATTTATACCTTGTTAAATGTATTCGTAAAACATAAACAGACAAAAAGAATCCTCAAGGGGTTCCCATGTATCTTTCAAAAATTTGAGGGGTCCAATAAAGCGGACTCTAGGCTCTCCGCATTTACATTCGTTCGTGGAGGGAAAAAGTTCAACAATTTTAACCATTGGTAAAAAAAAACATCTTAATAAAATGAACGATTCGAGCGATCAAGAATCGAATAAGAAGAGGGCGAAAACGAGTGCAGCTTGACGAAAAATAACAAAAGGCGACCAATCGCAAGTAGAAGAGGGAAGAGGGGGGTGCGACAGGGGGGGTTTAGGCTGGTCATCAAACCAGAGCTCAGACAAGAGTAGGAGGACCGGGGGTGCAAGGAATTGAACCTCCTTCCCCTCCCCCCCCCCCCCCCGGTCTTGACAATCCAAGTTGAACCATTGATGCGATGACCCACAATGGAGCAGTCAGCGTAGTGCTTACTGTTTGGTTCGTTCCCAACTATGCCATCGAGAAGTTTTGCAATGACTCAAACATCGGGCTACCCATTTTGTTGAACCCTCCTATGGAAAAAATAAAGTAATTGTTTAAGGAAATTAATATGACATCAATTTAAGTAAATATCAATTTTCCCCCGCTATGTTACCAATAATTTAATATTAGTTTTCATTCTCGTGACCGACGTTTGTATTGTAAACCAGTACGTCTCACATCAAATCTTCATTCATGGGACCAATTTGCCTAGGTTTCAGGTTCAATTTCATCCACCACACAATTCGGCCAAGGTTTATCCGAACGACACATGTTCGCCATCCAGGACAAACAAAACACAACGAGCATGGCATGCGTCGCATGGTGGCCCTACCATTTACGATAAGAAAAAAAAACATTTACTTAAAGGGGATATTTTTTAAATTTTCTTACAAATGACAGTAAAAGTAAACTAGATCGTATTTACAAGATTTCTTCTCCTGTGAAATTAGGTCACATTGCATGATCCTATATCCTATATATCAAAGCAAACGTGGTGTATGTATGTCTGTCTATGTGTAGCTTGAGGTTCCCCAACCATGTCCCCACCTCCTTGTTCTTGTTCTTGTTCTTGTTCTTCTTCAAACCCTAGATTCAGGGTTTGAAGTCCAGATCCACGGTTGCACCTTGAAGTTCCCAAAGCAGGTCTCAATCCAGGTTCTTCGAAGCCAAATATTGGGGTTTCAAGTCCAGGTCCAGGTCCAGGTCTCGATCCACGTGCAGCTTGAGGTTCCCAAACCAGGTTCTTCGAATCCAACGATTAGGGTTTGAAGTCCAGATCCAATTTTGGGTAAGAGTCAAAACTATGGATTTCTCCATTTTTGAAATGGATCTGTCTATTTGTGCACCCCAAAATAATCATATTAATTGTATTATTATTATTATTTTAAATTTTGTAAACCTCTCCTTGAAAGAAAATGTAATAATAAGTGTATTTATTTTAAAGGTACCCATTCTTCAACCATATGGTAATAATAGTATTGATGGGTTTTTTTTTTTTTGCGAATTATTTTTGTTTATAGCCAAAATGGCCATCATCTGTAGGAAGATGTGGAAAAAGTGGGCAATTATTTCAAGGAATATTTAGCCAAACCTGGCTACAAATCCAAACATGGAAGCACAAAGCGTTGGGGGTGGCTGGAGTGGCGTAGCCACGGGTTACCCACTAGTATTAAAGCAAACGTGGTGGTGTTTGTTTGTCTGTGTGTTCCTCATAGACATTCACGAATTGCGGCCATGGCAGTGGGATGAAAGAGCTCTACGTACGTCCGTCTTCCTTTCTTTCTTTCTTTCTTTCTTTCTTTCTTTCTTTCTTGGTTTGTGTCTGTCTGTTCGTCCGTCCGTCAGTCCTTCCGTCCATCTGTCCTTTTTTCCGTCATTGACCTCCCCGTCATCCCTTGCCCCATTTTCCATTTCGCTTATTTATATATTTTTAGTTTTTTTTTTCGGGCATCCACGTGATTGGCCTACTCAGTATGCGTAGCAATGTACATACCACTCACTGCCTACGTGCAACTCCTTAATTTTTTTTATTGCCAGATTTTTTTGCCAATTTGCACCTGAAATATATGATTTCAAATTTCAACCTATTTGAAGGATTTTTCGTGGGAAATAAATGGTCCCAAATTGGCTAGACTCTGTGGGAAAAAAAAGTTGCTGAAACATCAGACTTTTATGTTAAGTTCTATTAGGTAGCCAATACTACGGAAGGACCCCTTTTTCCTTCTTTTTTAAAAAATAAAATTTTCGTAGTTGGTGATGTTGGCGAATTTGGCCCCTTTTTTTTTCTGTTTTTCTTTCTTCTTTTTGGGGATGATGGTCACTTTGGTGACATCACAAAATTAGCCATTGAAGACACACAAAAAATAAAAAACAAGGAAACCAAAAAAGGGAAAAAACCACTACTACTACTACTACTTAACTGGTGCGTACACTCGCAATGTTGTTCCACACACACACACATACATCGCTTTCCAGACCCTCATGTGAATGTTGATGTTCTCATAACATTTGTACACAAATATAATTAAAGTGCAGCAATACCAATTTGATATATTAATTGTAAGTTCATCATTCTTGAACATGCACTTCCTAGTCACATGGAAAAGAATGAATGAACAATCAATAGATGCACCAACAAGTCCACCGACAAGCAACAAACAAAATCTTTAATGAAAGGAAAGAATTCAGCAAAGCGTTATTTAAAGCCTAACACGGAGTACGTGGATCCTCGATATTGTGCACTTATCTGAACATTCGCAAATCCAACATTCTGAAAGCCTATTCAAAAGGTAATTTGAGTCGGGTTGCAATCTTGGTAATAATTCTAACATATGAATGCCAGACATCATGCATAATCACTTTCCCAAAAAACGTTCATCATTTTTTTTAATGGTTTATGGATGGGGTAGATCATTTCCAAACATTCGTGGATGTCGTGGATCATTTCAATCACCCGTGGACGAAAGAGATGATTTATATTCACTCCATAGGGTGGATCCTTTTTTGGTAAGGCATGGATGATGTGGATTATTTTTGGTCATCCACACATTATTGAGATCACTTTTAACTGCCTGGAAAAACACCAATTGCGTAGATCATTTTCATTTTCCTAATGCCCCTGGATCACGTCCATTGTCGATATATAACCCCAATATGGGGTAGATTATTTTTGGTCACCGATACATGGCCTATATTGGTATTATTTTCTATACCAGGCCTTAAGGTATGATCCGCTTGCATTTGAAAGGGACTTGAAGTCCGAATGGGTGCCAAATATGATGGCGAAACCAATGCAATTTGTTGGAATGTTGACATCATTGCTAATGAAAAGTTGACACGTCACGTCATTTTTTGCCCTCCCCTTGGTTGGATAAGATTGTGCCTAGTTGAAAGTCTTATGGAAAATCAAAATTGCTTCGTGGGCCGTCGGTAGGAACAAGTGTGTCAGGGATCGGTAGGTCGAAGGTAAGTAGGTCAATGCTTGCAGATGGTTAGTGTTTGTGTAACGTGCACAGATGGCACATTGGTTGGTGGGTGGGGGCAAAAAGGTGCTCAACAGGCCGATGCAAAGCTCACCGAACTCACTTGATTATCATTATATATTGTAAAGGAAGAAAGTTCCTTCCCCTGAAGTTGTCCAAGGTACTAAAATAGTGTAAATTAAAAGGACCCAATCAAATGTCACCTTTTGGGTCAATCACTGACATTAGTGAACCAAAGGAACTTTTTTCATCAAAAAAAAAAAGATAACATCCCAAAATAGAGGAAAATGTTTCTTTTCTCCATCTTTTTGGGTTTCTTTGATCCTTTTTTTTTTAAAATAAAAAATGTACGATAGTTTTTATTTAAATGGTGTGATTAGTGTTTCTCTCTTTCTAATTTTGTGGTGTAGTTGAAGGGGTGATCCTCCATAACAAAGATTTAGCCAAATTGGGCTATAAACAAGATATGAAAGTGGAACGATTTAAGCACTCTTCTATATTGTTTCCTAAATACGGGCACCCAACATAGAATTCTTGGTATTTCTTTCTTTTTCTTTTTTCCCCCAAAACTTGGTGATAAAACCCGCAAATTTCACTTTTTCTCAGTTTATATTTTCTTCATCAAATATATAGTCAGAACATCCCTATAAAAAGTCATTCATAGAAGGATGGGGTCATTTTTATGAAATTGTTACATTAAAAAAAAACTATAAAAGGATGTTCATAAAAATAGGGAGCTAGAAGTGATGATTCATAAATTATTTGTTTTCAACTTTTGTGATGTAGACAAAACCCCAAAGCATACATAAGAAAATGGAGACAACCACGATAACAATTGTCTCTTTTTGCCTAAGTAGCCAAAAAATCTCACAAAATTAATGCCCATGGATACTTTTGACAATAATTTGATTCCCAAAAACCATTGAATTCTCACCTCAATGCGCAATAAATTCCTTAATCCATTACCAAATTATGAATATCGTGTACGATACATAACAGAACATGGACATGTGAGAAAACACAATCAAGATAATTTACGTGTCTCAATAGCAAGTGTACTTGGGCCGATGAGTAGGCATCACACTATGCAATGGCTTTTTGTGACCCTCAACATCTTCAAAAAAAATGTTCAGCCCAAGCTATTTTTAAAATAAAAGCCCTATTCTAACAAATTTTCACTAATCTTCATCCAAAACATGTTGGACAACTTGATGTTTAGGAATATGCTTTATTTTAAGGGTAATATATAAGGGTAGAAAATTAGTGAAGACCTACTACCAAAAAATGGTCCTTAAAATCAAGAGCAAATTCAATGAATTCCTGAATATTTTGCTAGCATGACCTGAAATGCAAAGCATATCCTTTTGCATGTAGAATAAATGTTGGAGGTCCATGTGTATTAAAACCTACCTTAAAAGTATCACATAAATGAAAGCTTACCTTAAAATTATTCATCCATCTAAATATCTCTCTCTCACTACTGACGTTGACAATGTATCATTCATTAGACGCAAACTCAATTGACGATCACCATTAAAGAGTGAACTCCTAACATGAACACGTCCAACAAAGGTGATAGGATGGGTTTCCCCATGTCCATAGACAAATGATGTAAACCCACCAAACTTTATGACAACAAAACACAAGAAAAGAGGATGGGAGTGAAAAGAAAGAGGGTTTACGGTCAAATGGTCATAAAGCTCAAAGGCCCGAAAGAAGGGGGGGGGGGGGGAGGGAACATTTTCCCTTCCATTTGAGCTATACCTATTTGGTTTTTCCCATCACAAATCTAGTCAAGAGCCAAATTTGGCCTCACAAAGAGCTGGCCAAAAGCCCATTTTGAACTACCCAGATTTGATGAGAAGCAAAGGCTTGATTGCCAACCCCCAAGCCCCTAGATGTTGCTCGATGCCGAATTTTAACACGTTTCACATTCACTTACCATAAAACGGCACTACTCAAGAACTGGCAAGTGTAACAAAGGCAATTTATTCATGAATGGGGTCAAAAAGGGGCCAAATAATGGGAGATGGCCAAAAGTGATGCCAATAAAACTAACTGAAGTGGTAGTTCATAATTAACCCCAGTCCATCAGTTCAAAAAAATTTGCCCTCATCATCTCTGTGTTCCCTATGTGCGAACTCGTAAGTATTTGTTTACTTTTTTGCGGGCTTTTGATTTTTCAGCCTTTTACAACTTTCGAATGGGCAACCTCCCATCTAAGATGACGCCAAAGGGGGGTCTTTTTTGCTGATTTGGCGCAGGTTGATTGGCCCTCACCCTTAAAAATGATTTTTTCCCCTAGGCCATGAAATCCCAGGATACCCCGCACTTTTCCGTTGAGTAAATTGCATGCCCATTCTAGGGCACACTTAACTACCCAAATTGAATGCGAAACTATTTGAATCCCTTTTCACACACAGCCAGCAAAGGAAATAGAAACCCAACGACCTAAAAAAAGCCCATTTGTTCAAACCCAGGTGCCGACTTCTCATTAGTGCCAGTCTGGTGGACTCCTCGATCTGAAGGCGCACAACTTCTTGGCGCGTTCTCATTGGGCGATAAAATTACACAAGAAGCCAAAAAAACAAGTTAAAACAAGATTACACAAGAAGCCAAAAAAACAAGTTCAAACAAAAAGTGAAAATCAAAGGAGCTCCCCCCAAAATGAAAAGGGCAACGTATGAATAAGCTTAAGAAAAAACCTTATGTAGAACAGTCTCAAGTGCGGGCCAAAAGTACTGAAGTTACCACAAGTGAAAATTGGAAAAACCCACTTATATAGTTCCATGTAAAACACACCTTCAAAAACATCCTATCTAATCCAGAGTGCAAAGCCTATAATAACTTTGTAATGATTTTTAAAAATAAAAAGCATGAAAGTGCAAGCTTTAAGAAGTCCCTCCAAACTGCATGTTTTAAAAAAAAAGTCTAAAAAAAATCAAAGAAGCCCTTCAAGTGTGCCCTCAAGAAAGTTTCAAGGGGGCCCTTCAAGTGTGCCCAAACAAAGACAATATGTCGGAAAACATTTCAAAGGAGTACCTCAAAGGTGCCTAAACAAAAAAAAAAAGGTCCAAAAAAAGTTTCAAAGCAGTCCCTCAAGTGTGCCCAAACAAAAAAAAAATGTGTGTGAAAAAAAGGTTCAAATCTTGCTTCATCCCCTATTTTAAGGTCTGATCCTCAGATTCGAGATTTCACCCCCTTTATGGGGACTTTAGGGATATTTGAAAACCAAGGATGAAACAAAGAAAGGGATGAGACAGGGTATGGGACGGGGGAGTACTTTCCAAATAACTTTATTGCAATGAAACATTTTTGTTTTTTGTTTTTTGGGACTCTTCCGTGGTTTTCAAGTCCAGTTGGGCCCTCAAACTTTCAGCCTAAAAATCAAACTCAGCTAGGCCTCCAAACCCAGGAAGAGCTCAAAATGATTTCTTATATATGAAAAAGAAAAAACTTTTGAAAATTTTGGAACCTTACAAAAATTGAAGGTCCTTTCCAATTCAACGGAGGATCTTCCATGGGTACAAGGATTATGTTGTGAGGTCCTCCCACTAGGACCTATACCAAAAGCCCTTGGCTCACAAACACTCCCATGCAAGAGCTCATTACCATGGGCAAACCCTAAACACCTCAATTCACCCCTCAGAAACCATTGCTTGGACCAGGGCTTCAATATTATCCCTGACATTTGCACCATCATGAAGAAAGAAGGGCATGGGCAGGCGGTGCACTTTGCATGACCCTATAGTGGATGGGCCATCACAGTAGCATTGCCCCAATACCATGATGCACCAAGGTGTAGGCACCACTTGAAAACAAAGGCACTTGTAAGCACTTGCCGAAAGAGCATTTTGCAAGGTTGGTAGTTGTTTGTAAAGCGCTTTGTAATCCGCCTGGTCTCTCTACTAGGCACGAAGTTCCAAACAGAGGGTACAATAATAATACATACAAACCACTTGCCTCTTTTTGCCTTGACAAAATCACACACATTTCATTCTGTCAGCCCTGGGGTAGAACTAGCTGTTTTTTCTAACATTATTATAGTTATGGGTACCCCACTCCAATTTGGGGCTCAATTGTGTGGCCATTTGATCAAAACTAGGGACTAAATGAGGAGTCAAGATGAAAACAATACATAGGAAAATAATTAGTGACCAAACTAGTTTTCTTTCATCTAAATTCATCGGTCCTCAGGGGAATTTCAGCCCCAGTTTGGGATTTCCCTTAGCTTTGTTGGATGAATAACACCCTTATTAGAAACACAAATTCCTTTGCAACCAATGAGACGAGGCAACAGGCAGCCAAGAGCCTCAATTCTTTTTCCTTTGGCGAGGGCTGGAGGTTTGGATTATGATGTTCCCAATGTGTTCCCATCAAGTTCTCAGTGTGTTCACATTATGTTCCTAATGTGTTCTTGATATGTTCTCAATTAGTTCCAAACTGGTTCTGCAAATTTTCAATGCGCTTCCCAAGAATGTTCCTGTTCACACCACACATGTCCTTTGCCTAAATTTCTATCCTTGTAACCTTTGTAGCTAGACCAAAGGAAATGGCTACATAATTATTCCCTATTTAGGAAGTGTTCATTTGGTGAATGTTTCCTTTTTGATGATGGGCCTATCAAAGAGGCTTGATTGGCCCATCACAAAAAGAAAAAAATTTGTTTTGAATGCACCCCTCCAACAGTGTTTCAAATTTGTGACTTTTAAGGAATTTTAAGGGTCAATGTAATGACGTCTTGTGACACATTAGGGACCGTCAAATTAGGGACAAATAGGGTCACACAATTTGTGACTTTTTTCGCCATTTTTCGATTTTTTTTTTAATGAAATTAACCACATCTAGACCTAGGCACTTCCTAGGTCACCACTTGTAGCGGCAATTTTGTAAAGGTGCTACAGGCCATTTAGGACAATTGCCATTTAATGGCTAATTAATGTTGGGGATCCTCGCCATTGGACCTGCTTGAGGAATTTGAAAAGAAGAAAAAAACCTTGCCCCACAAAGTTCAACTAGTTAGTAGAACTAACAATAGGGCCCCATGCTCATGGGGGGGGCTGCAATGGCAAGAAAGAATTAGAGAAAGCAAATGGGCAAATGCAAAACCTGGTGAATTGACGAAGAAAGGAAAGTGACGTTTTAGGAATGGGTTTAAATCCTAACTACGTAGTACCTAAACAGATTAGGTAAGAGGGAAGAAAAAACACACGCATCCCAAGCAGGTTTTTTCGCCACAAAATAATGTTTCGATTTTTTGACACCCAAAAAATTTGGGAAATTTTCGGAAATTTGCGTTTTTTAAGTGTAAATTCGACTAATTTTGCGAAAAAATTGCCAATTTTGTTGATATCACAAAATTGAAGAAAAAACCCTGATCCCAAGTCTCCAAATGAAATCTCGGGCCAATTCCAGGCTCGGTGATTGGGGGCCATGGGAACCCCCAAACCCC
The DNA here is from genome assembly GCA_963920785.1 of Sphagnum contortum. Taxonomy (NCBI): domain Eukaryota; kingdom Viridiplantae; phylum Streptophyta; class Sphagnopsida; order Sphagnales; family Sphagnaceae; genus Sphagnum; species Sphagnum contortum. Next base: position 20,031,630 of record OY987278.1, read on the forward strand.
CCCCCCCCCCCCCCCCCCCCGGCTTGCTCCCTCCCCCAGACCCCATCCAAAATTTGACCCTATTCGCTAATCTCAGTCTCTTGTTTCTACCCAACAACTAGACTAGTTTTAGTTGTGATTGATCACCTAAATTCATCTTGAATGTCTGGAAACGGGCATGTTCCGCACTGAACGTCCCTGACCGTTGCCGACAATGGCTTCTTGCTCGACGGATTAGAGGCTGATGAACACCTATAGTCGACGACCGAGAGCGGAAGGGTAGTTGATTTTCTGTCCCTAATGCATCGATCGGGGAATATGCATCTATCGATTCTCTTCGTCTGCATATCTCATCCCATGTAATCGCTTTCACAAAAGGAAACAAAAGGTTTTTGAATTCTCATTTGAATTTGGATGAAATGCAGTTGGATGAGAAAAAAAAACAGACCGGTCGGGGAAGAAGAGAAGCGGGGGGCAGAAGAGATCAACGCCGCCTCTCTTCACTCTTCTCTCTCTCTCGCAAAGAAACTCACTTCCTCGCTTGCTCTCGAGGCCGTGCATATTCGTTAGGCAGGCAGCTACGCCATCGTCGTCTGTGTAGCAGCAACAAGCTCCAGACACTTTGTTGGGTCTTTGTCTAACATTTTGGTACGCATAATCTTCTGGGGAGTGCTTTCAGCGCTTTACAACAAACACAATAGTTGCTCAAAGGTTCTTGCACGCTATAACATTATTGTAGGCTGTTGGAATCATTCGCAGTGTCTTGGTTTATTTTCTCTTTTGCTATGTGTTTGTGTTTCCTCTTGCTTGTCGGCTCCTTTTTTTTTGGCCTCTTCTGATGTAACCAGAAGCTCTGTGTTCATTCGCACTTTGTGAAAAAAATGAGGGAAATGTGACGTCTTCTGTGAAGTGGTGGTTAAGGGTGGCAAAACTGCTGCACCTACTCTTGTTCTAACTCCTGCACCAGCAAAAAAAACCCTTACACTTGCTCCAAGCAGTTTTGAGGCTCCAACATCTGTGCTCGGAGTGCCAGCACCAGCTCCTTCTCCTGGTCCATTTGTAAGTAATTATTTTAGGATGAAACATTTGGTTTATTCTGTTGCCAGTGAAGCATGAAGCATTTCTCTACTTGATTGTTGGTGGAAAGCTTTTTCCATGGTGGTTGGTTCAGGGATGATATCACCAATAAGTCTTGCTTTTGTTTGACTATGGGATGATCAATAGAAGGGTGCTAGAGGTCTTTCTTCTACTCCTGCACGAACATCAATCTTTATCCTGTTAGTGCTTGTGGTGCTTGGTATATAAGCACACAAAATAGGTTCATGGGTACCAGAAGAAGCTTTGTGAGAGCTATCCAACTTTTCATGTACAATTGATGATCAAGACAATTTGTGTATGGGCAGTAGCAACCTGACAAGAAGTCTTGCCCTATTCAACTAGATGCTTGAGCACCGTAGAGACAGTGTTGTTGTGATGATGCCCTGCTCTCTGACTTTCATCTTGCAAAATGATCACAAGAGTAGATTGTGACAAAGTATCAACCAAATATGTGCGAAAATAAGCAGGAGAAAATAGAAAGAGTTTGCAGCATGTCTGCCTGCGAAGGACGTCTTATCTAGGTCTGACTCCACTATGTTTATGTACAGTGCTGGCTGCCCCCCCGCCCTTAAAGCTTGTGTTTTCACCTTTGTTGCAGTCTTCAACACTTTTCTGTGGGGTTAGAGGTTGCATTTCTTGGACTAACTGATTTCGAAACTTATCACCTCTAGTCATTCTTTCCTTTTGTTGGTAGAGACCATATCTAATCTTCTTCCACAAGGAGAAGGTGCCTTGCAATATTAGGTTGAACAGGTATTAACAGTTCATATGTTTGTCTGCTACAGCCAGAACATCGGCGAATGATTGCAAATGCTGGAGCCCTTCCATTTCTTGTGGGATTGTTGTGGAGATAGGGCAGCAGCTCTAACCATTGGATTGCAAATGGCGTGGTGCGTCGAACAACAAATGCTATAACAAATCTTGCACATGAGAATGCACATATCAAAACTCGTGAGGTACGGAACGTTTTTGGATTTCCTTGTCAAACACATGAACCTGCATATATATGAACCCCAACGTGGGGCGGTCCGACCTCTGATAAGGATGCTTGAAGCTTCAGATCCTCAACTTCGTGAAACGACATCATTTGCTTTGGGTCGTCTAGCTCGGGTTCTGATAGCTATAGCCCTAGTTTAGGTATTTGGATCGCATCGGTGAGTGTGGACGATCTATCATCATGGCGTGTGCTGCTGCGGGGGTTCCTCAAGGTTTACCTTCTCATCTCTGGGAGTATTATGTTGTACTTAGTTATAGATGCTCAGGGAATTTTTAGTGTGCAATTTGATCGTATTGGTAAAGCAGTTGTCGGCGTCCCTCCTCGGGGTTACGGGATCATGGACCACGATGCGGTTGCTTTTGGATGACCGATAATCTGATCTATGTAGCTTTCTATTTTTGGCAAGGGGGAAGAGGAGGGAGAGGAGAAATATTTGACGAGTCGCTCGCAAAGGGAGCTTGCCTTGGTCGCTCGGTCGCTCGCCCTCTTTCTTTCTCTCTTCATGGCACTAGATTGACGACGGCCGTTTTGGTTCCCGTGGTGCCGCCTTCGAGAGCCCCTTTTGAAGTTGTGTAGTAAGTATTATCGAGTATCATCAAGAGAGAGAGAGAGAGAGAGAAGAGCAGCAGCATGAATGAGTGTTTTTTTAGGTTTTTGGATCGCACCGGTGAGGTGGACGATCTATGATCATGGCGTGTGCTGCTGCGGGGCTTCCTCAAGGTTTGCCTTCTCATCTCTGGGAGTATTATGTTGTACTTAGTTGTGGATGCTCAGGGAGTTTTTAGTGTACAACCTGATCGTATTGGTAAAGCAGCTGTCGGCGCCCTTCCTCGCGCCAGATCCTGTCATGGATGCCAAGCTCTTGTTGTCTGCAAGTCCACTCCTGCTGCTGCTACTGCTGCTGTGCAAGCCTAGCATGTAGTGGAAGGATTGCAGTTGGAGGTGACTGGCAAGACCACCAAGTGCATTGCATTGTGGAGGAGATTCTGAGTGATGTTCTCGTCGTCGGTGATTACAAGGTCGTCTCCACTTCCCAAGTTTAGGCCTTAGTGCAACCGCTAAGGTTCGCATTCTCTTTGTCTCTCTCGCATTGCTTGTTTTTCGTCTTTTTTTTGTCGGGCCTCTGTCTATGTGTTTGCGTTGTGGCTTTTTTTTTTCCCCCTTGTAAATGAGAGCGATCGGTGTTGTGGTCGGTGTTGCGATCAAGGCGGTCATTGCCACCTGAACTCCTGCAATTATTTATTTACTAGTTTTAGCAGGATTTGTGAGACCCTAGGAAGGTAGTTCTTACTCTCGCTGGCTCTTGGAGGGACGCGGATGGTATTTTTTGTAACCATTGGACCTGAGCCTTGTGAATCTCAAACTTGTATGGATCGATTGATTCCGCATTCTGTGTATTGTGTGTCATGGTTTGTTCTTCAGACATAGCTTGGAAATGTCAGCTTCGTTTCACTAGAGGTAAAGGCCTTGCTGAAGGATCAATGATCGGATTGTCTTCCTTCGGAACAGACTTACTAACCTAAGAGATTTGTCCTGGATTCTTTGGTTTTGAGCTGATATTGTCTGATGGTAGGTGTTAGCATGGTCATTATAGTGGCAGCCTTTTCCAAATACAGGCCAATCTTGGGCTGCATGGCCGAATTGGATTTAGTATTGCAGGTGACATCACCACGCGGAAAGCAGTTGCATCCCCTGGAGAATGTGCATTCAGGGCAGTTTACATTCACATAGAAGGAGTCAGGAAAGTATGTGGCCTACTTCTGGTTGCAGAGTGCACACCCGAATGTCCATTTCAATCTTGCACTTGATTAGAAGACAGGCGTTGGGGCAAAAGATTGGGAATCCATCGCCAAGAAAGAGAAGCTGGATGTGTGGCCTGTAATTATAGCCGTGCAAGTTTTTCTTTTGAAATCAATAGTATCATTCTAGTGTTCTCTTGTTTGTTTACATGGCAGTTTTCATTGTCCAAGTGCCTGTTCTGCTAGAAAAGTCAAAACGAGCAAGTGAGGGTGTCATTTGCTCCTCAATCATGTCAGCTCAAGGTAATTTGCTTTTGGGCTTTCAATTTGAATGCAGGGGATGGAGCTTGAGCCCAGGCGGTTGGAGGAGGCTATGGGGTCAATACATAAGGAGATGCTCTACTTGAGAGACAGGTAGGATGGTACAACATTCCCATCTACCGACATTTTTAGCTGTTTGATTTCTTTTGAGTTTCCTGTCAACTACTACCATATGCTTGTGGAGCTGAGAGAAGTTTGCATAATGTCGAGGGTGTATGTGAGCAATGCTTCCCACTTGTGGTTGCATTGGAGAAATGCATTTGTAAGGCATCTTGACCTGTAGAACATTGATTGCTCAAGTTCAAATTTAGCAATTGACGAAAATAGATGTGTTGGCTTTATTAGCTCGTTTCAAATAATTGAACTCGCTGGTAGTCGAGGGAGGACAATAACCAGTGAGATATCAAGATGAGCTTCAAGTTTTCAGGGAAATGTGAGTTGTTTATGCCCTCCCTCTTCTCGGGATTTCTTCAGTACTACCTATAACTTTGTTGAAAGTCTCTGGCGACACTGGTGAAGGTGGCCTCACCAGGATTATGTGAAAACAGAGATCGGGGTGAAGCTACACTGAAGTTTTATTATAAGATTGAATCTGGCCTGCTCTTCTTCTTCCTCCTCTGTTGTCCAAGGACCCATTCAAACCCGTGAGGAGAATTAGGGTTGGGCATTTGATGATCCCAGAGCTTCGTTGGCAGTGCCTGTTATGTGACCTCTGTATTTGTCAACCCCGTGTTCTTGAGGGAAGGTCGGGTTTGCTTGATCATCCAACTCTCCCCTTTTTAGTGTGTCCTTTTTTGCAAAGTGTGGCATGTTTTTTATTTATTGCAGATGCACACCTTCTGACCGGCTGTATGGCATTACAGACCGCTCGATCAGTGATGATCGTGGTCTGTAGGGGCCAATTGGCGTGGGCTGTATGGCATTGTAGACCGTTCGCGGTCTGTACGGGCCAATTAACATTCAGGAGGTGTTCACCTTCGATTGTTAAAAAATGGAACCTCATGAACCCGTCACCTTAAATTTCTCACCGTTTGTATGGTTCCCCTCCGTATTTGTCAACCCTGTGTTCTTGAGGGATGGTCGGGTTTGCTTGATCATCCAACTCTCCCCTTTTTAATGTGTCCTTTTCTACAAAGTGTGGCACGTTTTTTATTTATCGCGGATGCACACCTCCTGACCGGCTGTATGGCATTACAGATCGTTCGATCAGTGATGATCGTGGTCTGTAAAGGCTAATTGGCGTGGGCTGTATGGCATTGCAAATCGTTCGCGGTCTGTATGGGCCAATTAGCATTTAGGAGGTGTTCACCTTCGATTCTTAAAAAATGGAACCTCATGAACCCATCACCTTAAATTTCTCACTGTTTGTATGGTTCCCCTCCGTATTTGTCAACCCTGTGTTCTTGAGGGAAGGTCGGGTTTGCTTGGTCATCCAACTTTCCCCTTTTTAGTGTGTCCTTTTCTGCAAAGTGTGGCATGTTTTTTATTTATCGCGGATGCACACATCCTGACCGGCCGTATGGCATTACAGACCGCTCGATCAGTGATGATCGCGAATTGGCGTGGGCTGTATGGCATTGTAGACCGTTTGCGGTCTGTACGGGCCAATTAGCAAACAGGAGGTGTTCACCTTCGATTCTTAAAAAATGGAACCTCATAAACCCGTACCCTTAAATTTCTCACCGTTTGTTTGATTTTTATTTGGTAAAGGTATCTTCCTATTTAAGAATGGCTAAGTCATTTTTTTGCTTCCGAAATTATAGTATAAATTTATGCTGTGACAGTCGTGCTCACAGATTTGGCATCCCGGGTGAGATATTTTTTGAAATCGTAATTACCGTGCAAGAATGTGCAACAATTATTTTGAGCAATGTTAGAGGTGTGCACTCCATGATATATTTGAGTCACACATAAATATAGACTTAACTAATATGAAAGTTACATCCTCAAATTTTAGTTTTACAACAAGGGATGACACATGTCGATCAAGATGCTTCAGAGATACATCTGTGCCTAAGCCATGCTCAAGAACCTGATATTGATCAATATAACACCTTGATGCTACTGTTAATTAGCATACAACCAAAAAACAAAAGAAAGACCCACCACCGTAATCAAGTGAGATAGTGTAATATTTGAAACATTGGTATTCACACCTGTGTTAGGCATATAATAGATGGGTCTGATTGGTCATTTAAGGTCACAAAGCTCAATGAGAAAGAGTTCAAAAAATACCAGGACTGTAGAGAATGTCATATTTGGGTGTGATGTCGAATATAGGGCAAGTAAATCAAAAGATGGGAAAAGTCCAACAGCCTTAAAACCACCAGTATTTCTACATGTCATTTCTTTCTTCATAACAAGTTGAGGAATGACCAACCAAGACCATGAGATACTTTGCTTTCAACGCCCACTTTTTTAGCCAAGGACTGAGATTCAAACAACATAATCAATCCTTTGTTGTGTGGCTAAGCCCTTATACATGTTTTGTTTATCACCTCAAGGGGGCATGTCAGAGTAGTGAGGGAGTGGTGGAGCAATGGAAGATCGTTTTTGTCTAAACATGTTATAGCACCCTCTGGAAACTTCGATCCATATCTACCTGCTCAACCCTGCTAAATAAAAAAGATAAAAGTTTTAAAAAAAAACTAAAACATGAACCAAACATTGTTGAAATAACACACATGTGCATTAGGCACGGGGTTCAAACTAGTAGAAGATTATATATATATATATATATATATAACGTGTTTTTTAGGTATATATGTATTGAGTGAAGTTGGGGTTCAGACAGAGCTTCTTATTCTGAGATATTATTTGGGTAAGATGTATGGTGATGGTGTTGTTTGAAAGTGACATTTTGTTCTAAGACACTCTGACTTCTCTCACAATGGTGTTCTTTCTTTCTATCCACTTGTGTTTGTTATGGCTAAAACAGTGGAATCTGCCACTTGCAAGTAACGTGTTTTTCAAGTATATATTTGACTGGCATTATGAATATACCACCACTTGTAACCCTTTCCAGGGTTTGCATATTGTCTGGTTATGGTTGTTAAGGGGGACAATAACATGTATTTTCATGTATGGTTTCTGATGTGTGCTTTATTCACATGTCTACCCATCAAGACTATTAGGGCTGACTTTGGAACTAATTCATGCATTACATGGACTATAAGGTGTATATGTGCCATGAGACCCTCACTTGTACTAGATAATTGTTGGAATAAAATAGATTATTTCCACATGTCAAACCCACATATTGTAATCTTGAGGGGATTAATTGGACCTTCTTGTTGAATACACATATACATTGTTTTGCTTCATCAAGTGATAAACTATTGTAAGTAAAATTGATATCTTCAATTGTCAATTATCTTCTAAATGTTTGTGGAGTAAGCTACTAAAAGTTGGGGATAGATACACTATTTTAGGCGTGGCAAAATAAATTAAGTTATTTTTCACCTATATCTTAAACCTTATCAATGGGATTGTCATTTATAGGCAGTCCTAATCCTAGACATGCCTACAAAAAATGTGTACCTAGCTTACCAAAAGACCATAGTTGGCATAATTTGGTTACACATGCAACTATGAGTATATGCATATCAAATATATACGATGATATATCACAGAAATCATCCAAAGGTTGGGATGAAGGTGATCATAGTTGTACCATAATTACATACACATCCAAAAAGGGGGCAAAAATCCATTGTAGTTGCATAAAAAACCAAAGATAGTTGCATGCGACCGACAGTTGCATCCCAGTTGCAAACATGGTGGTTGCATATGATAGAATTTCTAGTAGTGGAAGAATTATGACTCGCAAATGGTTTTGAGATCCACTGTGTATCGCAAGAGCATGGCACTATATTCTTATTTTGGAAGCAGGGTTTATATTCATTTGGAGTCACTTTGGAAGGCAAAAAAAATATCTATATCAAAATTTCAAAATTGCATTGCAAAACCTTTTGCGAAACTTCCTTCTTTAGTAACCCTTTCACTAATTTTCGAGCTAACGCACATCGTAACTTGTAATACGTACACCACCGGAAAGTTTTGTAAAAATTTGTGATGAGGTTTGCGATACATATTCAAACGCAAAATGCGAGGCACTGAATAACGCAAGCTTGCGATGTCTTGTGACTCTCAAAGTTTGTAGCGATACTTTGTGTATTGTAAAATGTGCGATGTTTTGAGTATGATTAAACGTTGCAAAGTGTGTAATATCGCTAGGGTGGACAGAGATTTAGCGGGTCGCAAAGTTTTGTTTGTGGTATATGTCGTAAAAGTGTTGCGATGAAATAAGGTACATTATAAATTAACGATGGGTGGTGTACACAAGTTGTGATGCGTGTCGCATCGCAAATATAATAGGTTGTTTTTGCTTCGCAAACCCTTCAGGTTTTTTGTTTGGCCCTTTGCAAAAAGGCACAATATGTAGTAGTGCGAAATTTAAGATTTCGCAAACATGTTCTGGAATGATTTTAACCGTCAGAGTTTAGCGACATCTGTGCGATGGTATATTTGGTCTTTTGGTTTTTGCAGTGTTGCGAAGAAATATGACTCGCAAATATGTTTGAGATCCACTGTGTATCGCAAGAGCATGGCATTGTATTCTTGTTTTGGAAGCAGGGTTTATAGTCATTTGGAGTCACTTTGGGCCGCAAAAAAATAAAATCTATATCAAAATTTCAAAATTTACAATGTAAAAGGGTTTGCAACTCTTGGGTATCTAACACACTAGCTGTCTATTTAGACCTCCTTCCCCTCTTGGATTTCTTCCTTGAATCTTTCTTCCTAGTGTTCTCTGGTGGAGGGGGAGGCTGTTCATCCTCCTCCCTTTCTTCATCGTCCCCCTGCCCCTCCTCCTCGTCCTCGTCCTCCTCCCTATCCTCGCCCCTTGCAGAACCTGCATTTCGATTAGCAAATGAACTGGGTCCACTGCTAGTGGTAGCACTGGGGGGAGCAGTGGTAGCGCCTCTCTCCTCCTCATCACTATTGCCCTGGGAGCTTTCACTCTCACCTTCAGATGCCTGCATTTCAACATGCAAAGCTTAGTCCATAAGTGAAAATCTTGATTCAAATGAAAACAATCTCAACACAAACAGAAATTCAATCCCAACCAAACCCACTCACCAATAGCGCATCAACATGTTCAAAAAGATGTTCCTTGCCATGCTCCTGGCCCATTGTCATTTCTGTAGTTGTGATCTTCCTCTTGTACCTCTTTTTTATGGCGTTTTGGGAATTAGAAGACATTGCGAAACCCTTTTGCGAAACTTCCTTCTCCAATAACCCTTTCACTACTTTGCGAGCTAACGCACATCGCAACTTGCGATACGCCCACCAAAGGAAGCTTTTGCGAAGCATTTGTGGTGAGGTTTACGATACATATTCAAACGCAAAATGCGAGGCGCCGAATAACGCAAGTTACGATGTCTTGTGAGTCTCAAAGTTTGTAGCGATATTTTGTGTATTGTAAAAGTTGCGATGTTTTGAGTATGATTAACCGTTGCGAAGTGCAGAATATCGCTATGGTGGATAGAGACTGAGCGGGTCGCAAAGTTTTGTTTGTTGTGTATCTCGCAAAAACGCTACGATGATTAAAGGTTCATTATCAATTTGCGATGAGTGGTGCACCACAAGTTGCGATGCGTATCGCATCGCAAATTTGGCAGATTTTTTTTGCTTCGCAAACCCTTCATATTTTTTGTTTGGCCCTTCGCAAAAAGGCACAATATGTAGTAGTGTAAGTTACAGCGTAAAATTCCATAGTACTGCTAGAATGGTCATTGGTAAATTTTGGGATATGTACATTAGGCTCATTCAAGTTGGGTGAGAGAGACTCAATCATACTTTCATTGGACCTAAAGTTATTGTCAATCTCATTCAACCTTGAAAGCGGTTTGCATGTGCAGGAATCAGTTTTAGTGCCATATGCCTCAGCTCAACAATTGGCACGCAGAAATCATTATAAGGTGGAGGATGCCACACATATCACAATCTGCCAGCCAACTTCCCGGCAAGCCATAAACTACAGCAAACTCAAAGAAGTTCTTGCTGTTGTTATGGGGGGAACTCAAAGGCGAACTACCCATCAGAGTACACATGCTCTGAGGCAACTGAGATTCCTCAATACACCTTCTGAAAAATCATCTAGTTCCAACGAAACTCCTGACTGGGAGAACCTACGTTAGCCACGTACAATGTTAGTGCAGTGTAATCAATTTCTCAACTAGGGTTATGACCTTGTGATTGCTGATGATTTCAGTTCACAATAAGTTGAGGGCAAGGTGATCGCGACTGACATAAGCACATGGAGTTATATGCAGAACCAGACTGCAAATAACAAGGCTACATTCTTTGGAGATTTGAGGGGTATTCTACTAATTTAGCTTCTGGCTCAATTTGTTTAATTATCTTGCTTGATGTTTGGAAACTTCCAGGTTCAGATATAACTTTAAACTCTTATGAAAGTAATTATTAATCTGAATTATAATCTTCTTCAACAAATGATATGATTTGCATATGAATTCAGAGAACTGTCAGAAATTGGTTTCTGGTGAACCTCATTGGGATGGGGTGTCCAAGTTGTTAGCAGTTAAAGAAAGCTCTCTTGGATTGATGTTTTGGATGTGTCATTGTTTGGCCCTGAGTACTCTGGAATCAACTGATGCAATCATCAAATTATAGCAACAATTTGCGGCTCTCTTTCATCTTTTTTAATTTCCTGACATGTGTAGGCACTGGATATCAGAACTTTAGGCTCCTATGTGTCTCTTTGGGCGCACAACTCATAATGGGAAGGACTCAGGATTCCAAGCTGTGTAGGACGGAAATTATGCCTACTCTTTAAGAATGGGAGAGGTCTTGTCCTTACTTCCATGCAATAGGCACATGATCCCTCCCTCTATTAAGGAATAGGCATAAGAACCCTCCCCCTTCCTACGTCTTATGATATACATATGTTAGGTTCATGATAACCTTCAGCTTGTGCTACACTTTATGATGGGTGTCTGGTGCTTGGGGATGTTCTGAAATTGTGGGGGGCTGGACTTGGCTATCCGGGTTGGACTGGGCTATTGCCTCCTCCTAGGCCCCTTATTTTGGGAATGTCCCTGCCCTTGGAATTATATTATACAAAAAGTATGAACTATTTGGGAAAACTTGAGCATGTTGTTATCTTCGCAATAGTGTTTCCTTGACAATATTCACTTATATAAAGTGGCAATTCTCCAGGGAAAAAAATAGACAAAGCTGGCTATACAATGAAAGTCCCAAAAAAAGGGATCTTTCTACATTTTATGATACATACTGAACTGTAATAAAACTATGGTCATTTGGAATACTTTTTTTTTGAAATCTGACTAAATTCAGCCTTTTTTTAATGAAAATTACTTTTTGTAGGTCGAATTGTGCTTTTAAGTTCAAATTGATAATTCCTTTACATAGGTCGAAATGATGACTTCCAGATTGAAATCGGCGAAAATTCACCTTTTTTAATATATAAAAAAGTTCACAACTAGTGTTCTTTTTTTTCGCTACTTAGTGACCAAAAAAATCCAGTGCCACCCATAAAAAGGGATTTATGTTTTAAAAAATGCAACAAAGTCGCCAGATTTCAAGCAGTTTGTTTTCTGAAATCACCAGGTTTCAGTACGTCGCCAAGGGATAGCAGATTCTTGAATTTGTTCCCCTTTCCTCTCTGACCTAGAGTCAAATTTGGGTAATTCCTCTTGTGGCTGATCGCAACGGTGGCTACGTCACAAAATTGCCACAAAAAAAACTCTGTTCCAGCCTACCGGAAGTTTCCTATAACCAAAATGTCTTGAACATCCAGCATGTTGGTCCAGTTTCAGTGTCGGACACGACTAGGACATGATTCCTCGTTTCCCTGGTTCACGATGACAAAAGTTCTCCAACGGTAATTAAATGTTCTCAATGCCATGGTATCAGTGTATTATTTTTGAGACAAAAAGTGTTCATATACTTTTAAGCAAGCTCCTCATGGTATTTAGTACTTATTTTTGAGAATGTTAAGTAGTCGCGCAATGGTGCTTGCACAAAGTCTGTGCAAGACCAATAGTTCAACAGCTTGGCATAGAGCTTGATCTTTGCACTCAAGTTGCTCATCTCCAATGTCAGTCGCAACTACTTTTGGTGTCTTTTGTGCCTAACATTTGTCTACCGATCAGTTCATCTAGTTTGGCGGCGTTTTCTTAACTAGCCCTCATTATATTTTACCAAGCTGAGAATATTTTGCAGAGCTGGGTCAGGAGCAGAATTAAAGGACGTGGCAACAAGGCCATCGTCCGAGACACCGCCAAGATTGCAGATCTCTGCATATTTCATACTAGGTTTTCTAGTGATTTGCAAGGCTGAAGATTTTGTGAGTCCATAAAGCCTGGTCCAGAATATTTTATTTAAGCGTCATTCTAAGCATTTAATTTAGAAGTGGCACGGCTTTCAGTTGATTTCGAGACTGTTGTCGATCCAGACCTCAAAGACGAACTCTTTTGAACAACGAGACGCAAATGACTGACGAAAATCAATCGGTGAACTCTACACCCAAATCCTCACAATACTGTAATTGTAGGAAAAGTAACTTCAGAGACAGGGAGTTTTTCTGTGTAAACCCAGCCTATTCCCCTCCACACACATGCATCAGATTCCAGTTTGCAAGACATTTTATCATATAGTAGATGGAGATTGATATCACAATGTATATATTTTGTTGCTTGTGAAACCCTTAGGGTTTGAATGTTTGACCTATTGTTCATGTGCAAAAGATGTGTGTCAATACGTGTGATTGACAAATTGGGTCATGCATTTCCTTTTGATTTGCAGCGGATCGCAACGGTTCATGATTTCAACCAGCAGTGCACTTCAAGTAAGCCTGACTTGGTCACAATTTTCTTTCATGGCATAGGCCTTGGGAAAAATGATGAATGGAAGGAAAAATGGACATCCATAACCAGTGGTGGCAAGCGTGTACATTGGGCACAAGAGTGGTTGACAACAGACTGGGCCAGTAAAAATGGTAACATTGTTCAGATTCTTTCTCTATCATATGATTCTGCTCTTCTTGGTGTGAACGAGGATGTGACAGGCATTAGAAACATACTTGAGAAATCAGAAGGGTCTTGCCAGATTACGTTTTGTTGAATTGTTGATGGGGAATCCCAAAGACACAAAGTCAAGTGTGAGACGAACTCAAACTCACTCCGATAATGATGAATCAGAAGTGGGTGCAGAATTGCAAGTAGGCTACCAAGGTACTCACCTTAAAGGGAGTTTCAGGAAGACTGGAACCAATGGAGATACATCTGCACGAGAGGAAGCCTATGACAATTGTACAAGTTAAGATGTGTGGAGAGGCTTCATATATCAAGACTTGAGTTCAACAAAATGTTCTTCAGCTTGCAACAATTTCACTTGAAATCCCCCAAGTCCTTTACCACTTGAAGTTTTAAGGGACACCAATGAATGGGAAAAATACCTTGGCTCGGGCATGTTTGGAGCAATATGACCAACCTTTGTTACTGAATGGTGCATTCAACAGGATGACACTACTCTCAATTCAGTATATGTGTTTGAAGCAAAAAGAATTTTGAATATGCTGTCAACCATCAATGGGAAGAAGGATTGTTTGGAAATAATTCAGAGATATCGATTGCCAATGTTCGTCAATCATGCTATGGATCAGCTTTCCAATGTGAAAGACAGTCATGTCCTTATGGAATGGGAGAGCGTGTCTGATGGGATGAGAGTGGATTTTGTAACCGTTCAGGAATCTGGTTCTGGTTAATTGGATATTGTCAACTCAGAGGAGATTTGTATTGTATATCTAGCCACTGTTGCCAAAGGCTAGGTGCATACTAGAGATTGGTCATCATCATTGTCACCGACAGGTAGAGAAAACAAAGCATCAACATAGAAACAACTGAGAAAATAATTGCGTACCATGTTTGCCCTGTAACCAAATATGAGTGTCTTAGTACCTTGGTGAGGGGCTACTGCTGGACAAGTGGAGATCGCCCAGGTACAGATATTTTGACTCTAGTATAGCTGGTGCAAAGATTTTGAGTTCAATATACTCTTCTTGGTTAGTACATCTTTCACCTGCATTGATCCATGTGGCCAGCTTTATCTCGATGTGGAATGGTAAGTTGAAGAGTTGTGATATCTAGTTCAGCTGCTTGGATGAGTTTGGTCACTGTTGAACAATGATTGCACTCAATGTTGCAGCTAGGCATTGGAAATGTGCAAAGATGGGAATTTCAGTGAAGGTTGTCAGGTGCATTCTCTGTGACGTGTTCTCAGGTCATAGAAATGAGAAATTCAGTTGTTAAGTACTGTCTACTTGAGATTGAGCAATGGATTGCGAAGAGGAAAATTCAGTTATTTTTCACTTGTTACTGAGTCTTAGCAATGGATGGCTACAAGAGAAATTCTTCTCCTTAGGCATGTGCAAGAGTTGTCAATTACTAGTAATGTTTTGGCTCTATCATGAATCATTCAGGTAATTAGTAATAACCTCCTCTTTGAAAGGGAGCCCAAGATTTTGGGAGCAGACAACCGTGTCCTTTCTAGTTGTTGTCACTGTAGAGATCCCGTTTTTGAGACCTCAGACCCGAGTATGCATGAAGTTTTTCAGGGTTGATGGCAAGCAAGTATACACAAGGAGCTTTTTCTAGAATCAACCTGTTCAACTCTCTGAGATCGTTCAAAGTTCCTTGCTTCAGCAGACATGCAAGCCTTGAAACACCACACGAGTCATGTTTCTGCAAATATTTATCTGACAGCACATTCTGTTGTTATAGGGCAAGGATGAGGTTGAACATGTTCATTGCAAACTGGAAGAAGCAGAGCCACCTGTAGAATTAAGAGTGTCTCAGCCTCCCACTTAAAAATGTGCCAGTGCTTATTTGCAAGGCACAATTTATGCTCCACATCTCCATGCCCCTTTATGTGGTGTCATGGACCAAGGGCTTCCTACATGAACTCCAGGAATGGCTCTTTTTCTGAGGACTGATCACAAAGAGATTCAAGTTAGAACCACATGGTGCCACATTGAAAATCACTTCATAAAACTAGCCAAAATTAAGGGCTGCTGCCAATATTCTCATTTATTGAAGAATTGCATGTCGTGTCCATCAAGGGGGTGATGAGCTAGTTCCATGTGGATTTTTGTTGCAGTTTAAATGCAGAAGCTCCAAACATGAGTTTCAAGAGGAAGAACAAAAGAGTGATGAGTTTTATGGCACCAGTTACCACTAAATTTGGATCTAGAGATTTTGAGGCAATTCTCATGAGTCCCAGATGAACACAGATACTCCATTGCAGTCTAATGCTATGACAGATGAATTAGTCAAGGGAAAGTACATTTGCATCAGATATTGCATTTTTATAATCAGCAAGATTTTGTGAATTTCCTGTACTGCCTTATTGCAATCCTGTTGGTGAAGTCCAAAATATGAGCACTCCTTCCTTCCTTGCTATTAGGCTGCAATCTGGTTCCTGGATACCTGCATTATCAATAATTATGACAACAGTTAAACATCACCACTGGAATACATGCAAATGGTAATTTTTTGATATGGTTAGCAACCTTGGAACTAGAAATTCTGCACAATTCAGATGTGGGTTTAATGCATGTAGGTGGCTGCAATTTCTGGATTTGGGTTTCATAATTGCTTATATGAAGAGCCAAAGGTCATGAAGATCCAGGCTTGTTCTACTGGTGGAAAAAATTGCTATCTGAAATGACTTCTTGGAGAAAATCTAGAAATGTATGGTCAAGCAATGCTACTAGGTACGTGGGACACTGACACATTTGGATTGGCATCATTCACATATTCTGTCTCCATAGTATGTACTTGACACCAGAGCTGCTGATACTCTTGCAGGCTAGTTAGTTTGCACCCTAGGTCCTTTCTAAACATATGTACAGTGCTTGGTTTACTGTGAGTGCTGTGGTATGGGGTTTGGTGCAGAAACACAAATCACAGATTACTTGATTCAAGGGTGAGCTTTTACACTCTCAAATTATCTCTTCTCACCTCTTCATTTAAAAAATTTCTGCCTTTAATGTATTTTGCAGTTTATCAGTTGTGCTATCATTGCATTTCCTGGAGAAGTTAATTATGCTTTGTTGCATTTGAGTTGGTGAGGTTGGTGTTGCCTTGAACACTAGAAGAGTATGGTGATAGAGGTGTACTGTCAAGAGTTATGTAATGTGCAAATCTTGCTGTTCATTTTGCATGAAGCCACAAACTAGGTCTAGAATCAAATGACATCAAATTTAGTCGGTCAAGTTCACAAGTGACAGGATGTGTGTGTACCTTAGTGCACTATGATGTCACATTGATGACAATTGTGACTTCACAGATGTCCTCATCAAAGCATTGTGCAAAGTGCTTGCAATTGGCATGGAGACCCTGCCAAAGATGTATTTAGTGGCATTGCACATATTAGAGCTTTACATCCCAAAACCACTTGCTCTTTCAAATTGCTGGTGCCATGTCACAGTAATGGTTTAAAAATGATGTGAATACAATCGTCCCAATGTGGATTCAAATATGGAATAAAGGATTTGTTGCAGCTGCTGCATAATGGCTACGAGATCATGACCTATTTCAGTTCTGTCACTTGACAATGACACCATGATGATCGTACATAATTTGATAAGGGCTGGGGTCACAAATGAGGATGGTGATTGGATACAGCAAGAGGACTTTGTGAACATCAGTCGCATTCTGTCCAAGGTGTTCAGATTCTGTTCAAGGTTCTGAGACCACCATTTTGCTGCAGGTCTGTTCAATGGATAGATTCCATTCACATAATATATGCAATTTTTTCCATAATTTGCCGGTGATTGGGTCCAGGGAGGTAAAACACAAGTCAAAAGTTTCAGATGCAATAATATTATACATTCGCGTTTCTGCATTTCCAAGAGTCAGGACTGTAGCAGGTAATGTGTGTGCAGAAAAAAACTTGTGAAGGGATAAGCTTTGGAATTTTCACCCTCAAAGATGCCCGTTTGCAAAAGCATTCAAAACTTTTACAAGGAGAAATATCTTGCAAAATGGAAACACAAATTGTACACACACAGCCATGGTGAGTGCCTCTAGCCTCTATTCTTCAGTGATGTGGTATGATATGTCCCTGAAAGTTCAGAGGACAAACTGAAAAGTGGGACAAGGATGACAAGTCCACCATGTTCAGTAACAAAACAAAGACACAGAATACCGTGCAGGGAACACTTGTTAATTTATAACCTAAAGTTTTGAGTGAAGTGTTGTGAGTTGAATAGAATCTATTAATGAGAGCAGTTGTTGAAGATTTTCCTTTGATTTCACAAGAACACCCTCCTAGGAAATTTCTTGAAGAAAATTGGAACTTAAATTGGAAATCAGTTTCAATTCTACATAAGTTATATGAGACTCCTGTATCCTAGTACCTCTTTCAATTGAGAAGTTTAGTCATTGGAATTGAGTATAAAACACCTATTTCCATCATTTGTTTAGAGATTGGCCAACCATGCCCCAGCTTGTAAGGCGTGTTTCCAGTGAGCAAGTGTACTGATTGAATTTCAAAACTCCGTACATACCTGATCATGCTGGAACTTACCTGGACCCGAGCTCTATCTAGAGTACAAAAGACACTGCCTGTCCTTGAGGTTGAAGACAAATTGTAAAACATGAAGATGCCTCGACAGGAAAGTGCACTAAAGACAGTAACTACAGGTCTGACTCATATAAATGATGTTTTTCAATCTGCCAACGTCTCTGGATTTCAAGGATTTTATTTTCAAAATCGCCATATTTAGAGACTAAATTCCAGTATGTCGCCTAGAGATAGTAGGATTCTTGAATTTTTTCCCTATCCTCTCTGATCTGTAGCCAAAATTCGGGTAATTCTTCTTGTGGCTGATCGCCACGGTGGCTACGTCACAAAATTGCAACAAAATAAAATCCCCGTTCCCAGCCAACCGGAAGTTTCTTATAACTGAAACGTCTTCAATGTCCATCACGTTGTTCCAGTTTCAGTGTCCGACACGACTAGTGGGATCCTTCCTCGTTTCAGGGGTTCACGATGACAAAATTTCTCCGACGATAGTTCAATATTCCTAATGCCATGGTATGAGTGTATTAATTTTGAGACAAAAAGTCTTCATACACTTCGAAGCAAGCTCCTCTGGTACTTAGCACTTCAGAATGAGAATGTAAAATAGTTGCGCAATGGTGCTTGCACAAAGTCTCTGCAGGACCGCTAGTTCAGCAGCTTGGCATAGAGCTTGATCTTTGCACTCAAGTTGCTCATCTCCAACGTCAGTCGCAACTACTTTTGGTGTCTTTTGTGACTAACATCTGTCTTGAGACAGTGCCCATATCCAGAGCTGCGAGCAGAATTAGAGGAGGTGGCAACAAGGCAATCGTTCGTGACACTGCCAAGATTGCAAACATCTAGAAGTTTCTCCCTATAGTAGAAACTATACCAGAAGAGGGTCCTTATAGCAAGTAGTATTGTCAACACCCCTAAACTCATATCCTTACTAGTCTATACTATATATTAATTCACTACGTCCGTGCGTCCGTCCGTGGGTGGGCGTTCCGGCTCCGTAGAATGTCAGAACCGGCCGGGTTCTGCTTGCATTTTCTACGGCAGAACCGGCCGGAAAACTTACCATTCAATTTGGGAGTAAAAGGCTACACAGCTAGCGCTGCCCATGCCTGGGCCCTGGTCAGTTTTCATTTAAGTCCATTGAAATCCAACACGTCTCAGTGTTGTACAACCAGTTGAAAACTGACCACCTCGCACTAATACCATTCAATTTGGGAGCAACCTTTAACCTAGCCACTTCAAGGTCCAGTGCCAGTTTAGGCCTGAAAACAAAACTCCACAGTTTGTGCCCCTCCTGTTAGCCTACCTCAAAAATGGTAGAGACGGTAGGTAGCCATACGAATTCTTAGTGGCCAATGAGGTGAGCCAGCATGCCCAATTATTTTTGGAATATGTTGAGAACCCATTGGGCACACATTGAGAACCAAAAAACTTCAGACCCCCACAAAAATATATGGGAGTCTTAAGACCATCCAAGTGAAGGAAAAAAAAAAGGCGGGCACGGGTGAATTGTGTTCGACCGTCACGGGCACCCACTTATAAAGAGACGTAGTCTGTGCGTCCGTCTGACTGTGCGAGGTCCTGAAACCCAGGTCCTGAGATCCAGGTCCTGAAATCGAGGTTTCGGGACCTCGATGGACAGGACCTCTTTTTCTTTTTCTTTTTTTCCGCCCTAAACTGCCGTCGTCGACGGACAGGGTTTTTTTTTCTCCCTCTCTGTCCGTCCGAGATTGTCTGTCACTACATGCTCCACATTACATCCATCCGATGTGGGCTTTTTTACGTCATTCAACGGGGAAGATTTAGCCACGTTTATCAGTCGCTCGATTTTTAAAACTTTTGTACCTACCTACCTACATACCTACCTACCTACCTACTAGGGGGATGGGTTTGGAGTGAAGGAAAAAAAAAAGGCAGGCACGGGCGGATTGTGTCCGACCGTCACGGGCACCCACTAGGGGGGATGGGTTTGGAGTGAAGGAAAAAAAAAAAGGCAGGCACGGGCGGATTGTGTCCGACCGTCACGGGCACCCACTAGGGGGGGATGGGTTTGGAGTGAAGGAAAAAAAAAAGGCAGGCACGGGCAGTCGGACGGACGGACGGACAGTCGGACGGGGGTTTACATTTTTTGTTTTTTTTTTTTCCTATCCTTTGAAGGGGGGGGGGAACCTGGGTCTATTCATTTTTTTTTCAGAGGAGGGGCACGGGTTTTATTTTTTCATTTTTCTAAAACAAATTGACGGACAGATGAACCGGGGGTTTACATTTTTTGTTTTTTTTTCCTAACCTTTGAAGGGGGGAGGGGAACGTGGGTCTATTCATTTTTTTTTGCAGAGGACGGGCACGGGTTTTATTTTTTCATTTTTCAAAAACAAATTCAGGAAGGAAAATGGAGTGTGAGGTTGTTTTTTATTAAAAAAATCATTTTTTGTTTATTTATTTTCATTTGTAAGTTTTTTGTTACTTTTTTTTACTCTTGAAAGGGAAGGGGGACGTGGGTTTTCTTTTTCTTTTATATATAAAGTCACTTGTTGCGTTCGTCCGTCCGTCCGATGACGTTCTGGGAGCGTTTTCTGTGGCGGAACCGGGCACAGATTTTCTATGGCGGAACCGGCCACACAGACCATGACCACCGGCTACCAGCGACCCAGGTCCTGAGACCCAGGTCCTGAGAGCCAAATGCAGCAACCTTCTTATACAATTGCCCCCGCCCCCAAAATGGCCAGAATTACTAATTCAGTCATAACTCATAGGTCCTCAGGGTTAACCAATGGAGGCAAACTTAATTAATAACAGACTATACTTGGAAACTTAGGTCAAGCCAAACTAACTCAAATTATCTTTGGATTTTAGCATAATACCAGGCAATGGGTGAAGAAGAAAGATTGGAATAGGGGTTTAGGGTTTAGGTGTCTAACTACTTGGGAGGAAGCCCATGGTCCTCCCCCCTATAACTATGGTTTGAGTATATATGGGAGGAATAAAGATAATTACCCAATACAATTGAGTTACTTTGTTGCTTGAATTCTTGGAAATAATATAAAATATATGGGAGTCTTAAGACCATCCAAGTGAAGGAAAAAAAAAAAGGCAGGCATGGGCGGATTGTGTCCGACCGTCAGGGTACCCACTAGTAAATTATAATCATTGTGCCTCGTTACACCCTTGTAATCTATACCTGTGCATAAATGACCAGTTCAAACAGATAACACGATGAGGGCCGCTTGATCTTGGCGATGATTGTATCGGTTCGACGCATCTGAAGCTATACATTGTCTTGTTATTGAACATTCATACCAAGGTCGAATAGGGTCGGACAATTATTTAATATCCCCACTAAAAATGGTCCTTTGACCGACGTAGATCCCAAACTTTACACCAAGTGTCCCCCTGGGGATGTGCCAAGTGTTGGAACATTCCAACAATCTTCAAATGTTCCTCTACCTCCTGACTTAAAGATCCACCGGTTTGTGGTGTTTGAAAGGTTGAAGTACCTCTTCTGGATCTTTCAATAGATGGCACTACACTTTTGGAGATCCCATATTGAGTTCCTTTTTCATAAAAACATGTTGATGAAGTCCTATTGTATAACAAATATAATTTGAAGATGTACATGATCTTGTGGTGATGGAGATTGTGATCTATGTGGGACCACCCAGCAAGGTCCCATTCTGAAAATGGAAATTGTCTCATCTATTCTTGTTGTGGTTCCATTGAAAACTTAGCTTGTCCGTTAGGGCCTAAAACATATTTCTCATGTTTAGTACGTAACTTTGCCCTTGGAGCAAGCTTTGGTGACCTTGGTTTCACTACTAGTTCCTAAGGTTATTGTTGCTTTGGAATAATAAAGGTTGTTAATTCTAGAGTTTGATTTAGAGCACTTCTCATCTCTCATTTCCTCTTAAAGGCCAAAGGAATCTCTTCATCTTCCTCTTCATCAAACTCCAATATAGTTGACTACCTTGCTATTTGTCTATGCCTTTCCAGTTCTAGATTCATTCGTCGAAATTGGCGCACGGTGATCTATTAAATGGCCTTAAAGGACATTTGTTCTTTGCAAACCTATCTTTGAATTTTGAAGTTGTAGCCTTGGATGTTGATGATTGTTGTGCTTTAATAAGCTCTAGCATTGTTGTATTTGTGGATTGTTCTTGCTATATATATATATATATACACACTAGTGGGTACCCACGACCTTTGGTCACTGTGAGGCGCCCCTGCATTGTTTTACTAAATTCGCCATATTTTTTATTTTTAAAAATGCTATAGCTTGAGTAGGACCGTCATCATTTATGCTAATTAATGCTGAGATCCTCGCCAATGGACGTACTTGAGAAATTTGCCCCAAAAAAAAAAAAAAAAAACCTTGGTATTAACTAATGTGGGGAAAAGGGTGGTGGGGGGGCATTACATACCCGTCGGTTCTGTGTATTTGAAAAATTCAGAACCATCAATTCCGAGTATGGAAGAACATACTTGCCTACACAGCGAACCTGCCGGAAAAGGGTGGAAAAAAAAAAAAAAAAAACCCCTGGTATTGACCCTAGGTAGCCCGCCGGAAAAGGGCGGGGAAAAAAAAACCCTGGTATTAACCCTGGGCAGCGCCATTTGAAATATACAAAGGCCGATTCTGCCATAGAAAATGTAGAGGCCGGTTCAGCCATAGAATGCAAAGCCAGAATTGTCACGTCACAAATAGACAGATAAACAGACCAATGCAATTACTATATTATATATATAATCAACACTTCAATTACCGATTCAAAATGGCATACATCCTTTTGACATCACTTTTCACCATGCCCCTAACCATTTTAGTATGAGATGTTGTCCACCTAACTAATTTTTTGTGCAATTGTCTAAATATGATATCTACCCAATCTATAGATTTGTTATCATCATTGAGATAACATTCTTGTTGAAATAATAAACTTTATCTCTTTGGTAGATTATTTCAATAAGTGAAGGAAAACAAACTTCATAGAGGGATTTCATCTCCCTAACACTTTGTTATTCTTTGTTTATGTAAGCTCCAAACAAAGTAATGCTTGAAACATAGCTTCTATAATTTGTTTGTCTACCTATTTTTGTTATTTTCCAACTAGCGTTGGAAATTTTGAACACATATGTGATGACATCTTTATCAACAACTACCTTTTCCATTATCCAAACATAAATTGTTTCTTTTGCCAAGTATTGAGAAACTTCACCAACAGATCATGGTATGGTGTTCTTTAATCAATTTCAAGCAAACCTACCAATCCAACTTTGAATGCCTGTCTTTTTTTTCCTTCTTGCATCTTCATTCAAGTAGTGATTATTTCTAACTCATAAGTATATGATTGCTCTATGGGTGTAAATATCAATCTTTATGATTCTTGTGAAAGTACTGACCTATTATGATCAACCATTCTACTTTCTTTTTAAGGTTTGGACACAACAATTGAACAATTAAGGTACGAGGAACCTAGTGCAAAATTTTGTGTAGAAGAATTTATAGATGATAACGGTGTTGGCTTTGTTGATTATTTCAATTTTGGAAGAAACACAAGTCATCTTCATCTTCAAAGCTTGATAACACCACCATTCCAAGTGCAGCTTGAGGAAAAAAAATCCCTTGTTCCTAAAATAAACACAACCCCTTTTGAACTTCACTCCTTGTTTTCCCCGAATGGTACAAACTTTCTTCAATTTGTCTTCTTAGGTCATAATGTGGAAAACAAAATGGAGCACAAATTTGAAAAAATATCTTTACATATTTGTACAAATTACAATTTTTTATTCTTTCCTATACATTTTGTTGCAAATTTGTAGGGGTAACCCTGATTACATTATCTTTCCATCCTTTTGGTTCAACTTCCAAAGGTACTACCCTTAACAACAACCTCTCTCCCATATTGGGTCACCTCATTGCTCTACCAATAAATGTTTACTTATGTTCCATAATTATTGCATACCAGGTTTTGTACTTTGTAGGCCCTTCCTTTGTCTTGGGTATTTTTGACACAATGTATTGTACCCTTTTCGGAGTATGAAACTATGTTGTCTAATTCAACAACTACGGATGCATTTATGCTACGTTTCTATTTTCATCTTGTTGAATTGCTACATCTAGCTATCTTTGTAAACCTTGGGTCACCATGTAATTTGTGTTCATCCCCATTTAACTACTCCTCTTGTAAAAATAATTGCTACAAATTTAAATACTTACAACAATTATTTTTCTCATATTTGAATCTTAACAACTTCTTAACCAATTCTAAATTTGTAGACTTAAAGACAAAAAAAAATCTAACACGATAACCTTTTTATGTTTATAACAAAAACATTTTAAACAAAAATAATTTGTAAAATCTTGAATTTTTTACCACAAATTCATTCTAAGGGGTGATCACCAAATGGTAAGTATTAATATTTTAACATTAGTTTATTCTTTAATTATGTACTTCCACATGCTATTTCCAAATATTCAAAGTTTATAATAATAAGAAACTAAAAACATCAAAGAATAAACACCCATAGCAAAATGTAATCCAAAATCCATGTATGCACCAATATTCCATTTGTAATAATCTGAAAATAGAATTCAAACCACATGGAACATAAAACAAAACAAGTAAAAACAAACACAAATGTTTTTTTCCATCAAAATCTTCCTTCTCATTAGCTTCTTTTCTTCAAAAATTATTCTATTTCTTAATGATCATCAACTCATAACCCCCTCAATAATCCTTCATGATTTCCCACCATGAATATCAATTCAAAATGTCCACCCAACTAGTCTTAATTACTCAACCTTATGCTACCATTCTATCTTACAATGATATTATTTTCTATCCATTTTGTCCAATGTTGACAATACAGTTACGCCCTTAATATCTCCCAACACTAGTGTATTCCTACTCAACATTTTTTTTTGTCTTTCCTACTTCATTTTTTTGACATAGCATTTGCACCAAGATTTAGTGTCAATTGGCAAAAAGTTTGTAAAACAATGTGGAAATAGAGAAAAATTGCTCAAAAGCAAAAATTTATGTCCAAGGGTGGTGAATTTCTTTGCCAAAACATTTCCTCCAAATTTTGGCTATTTTCTTTAGAAAAAAAAAGGAAAGTACAAAAATAATAATATTTTAGGTCAAAATTTTGCCAAAAAATAACTTTCTTATCATGTAATGGTTCATCAACAATTGAATCATAACATGTAACTTTCCAATGGATGCTGCAATATATAGATGATCTATGGTCATGTCATCCATGCGTGACAAAGGAAAAATTAAAAACTACACAAAGTTTGTGTTTTGATCATAACCATATTGTAATTCATATTTTCACCTTCTTGAATGAGGCCTCTAAGACACTATATTTAACCAAGGAAATGTTAAATTTGGGACACACAATAGAAATATCCATGATGTCACCTTATTTTCACCTTTTCTTTCACCCATATCCCCTTTTTTAAAGGTATCCACAAAGTAAGGAAATTTTATTAAATCTCAGTGTGAAATGATGAAATTTAACATTTAATGCACAAGATTCAAAAATAATTATAGTAGTTGTATAGGTAGGACTATTGAAAATATATGTAGCACCTAGGAGAAAATAAAGACATGATGAAATTCAATTTACACCAAAACAATGGAAAAAAACTAATTTGGGTATTAATTATTCAATTTTGATTCCCAGTTATGCATTTGATGCCATATTATGTTGAACTTACTTGTTCTCGCCCCCTATTTGTGTGACTTTATGGATAACTCCAATTGGTGCACCTTTTATCTTTTTCAGTGTCAATGTATGCATAACTGTTTGTTTATTATTTATAATTTAACATCCGTTTGGGACTGGAGAGTCCATTAGATGAAAGGTAGACCATGGAGGACAAATTATCCTGTGGTAGTAGCAACATGCCACAAACTTGGCCAAGGTGACCATGTTCATAGTTTGTAGGAGTTCAACAAGAGTGCTAGCGTGGGTGAGGGACAAGGTAAAACAAAAGTGTTCCTTGACTTTCTGTGTATTTGGATAGACAAGGAGCAAGTGTTTTTCATCCTTGACCTTCTCTAAATCGCAACCTCGACAAAGCTTCTCTACGTATGGCACGCCCTTCCACGCACCTAACACTACCTCAAGTTGCGAGTTGCCACACTGAAACCAAGCCAAAGCTTTGCACAGCTAAGCATAGCTGATGTCACACAAGTAGCTTTCGCTTTCACACGACATACCCTTGAAATGTAAGTATCTTGTCTGCATGCTAGTCCCGATTTCATGGTTGCTAAAAAACTTTTTAATGAAAGCCAACTGCATATTATGCTTCACCCTTTTGACATTCAACTTTGTGTGGAGAAAACCTGGAGGGGGTGGGGCCCTAGTGTCCTAGTTGATCAAGCCTCCTATCGTAGATCTAGCACTAATCGATTGCACTAGTTGTGGTGTGGCCAACTTAGCCATCCAAACTCCCACTATATATTGTGCGTGTTGCGCTAAGCATTTGGCTCTCTGCCCAGCCTCTCACCCCTACTAGACGGGTCGAATGTATGTGCATTGTCCTAGGAACCATTTCCAATAACAATTGAACAGTCTTCACCTGGAGTGCATGAGTTGCTATAAGTTAAAGTGCCATTTTCCAACGACGGTTAAACCAAAGGTAAAAAACCTGCCACCTCCTAGGGCTGATTCTTGAGTAGACAATTTTTCATGGATTTCGCCAAGATTTCTTTCCCGCAGCAAGCATAACAAATTGAGCTTCCCATGCCTTTCCCAAGATGCGATCTTTAATGACCATGCAGACACGGTTATAGTACAACAACGCTTATCCCCATGCAAAATGCTCAAAGGGGAATTTGCCAAATTTTGGCAACACGATGGACATGCTGGTTATTTTTTGCATCCCGAGTAAGGACTTGAAGAACCTTCAATAGCCTTTATTTTCTTGGAGTCCACCCAAACTTCACAAGCATAACTTGTTATGGAATGCACCAACATGTTGAAGAGGTCATAGTGTAGCTCAACGTCCATAATACGAAGCTCCGCATAACACTGGTTTAGTGCGAATAATGAGCGTCTATTAATAGTTACTAGATGTTCCACTGCACTGTCTAGGTTCAAGGTGGTCTTAAACAGGATCCCAAGTATTTAAAGGTCTACACATGTTCATTAGCGTTACATTTAAACTCAAACTCTTGGCATGGGTCAACAAAATTGAACACCACGACTTTTGTTTTTTTCACATTCATGGTAAGCCCATGTTCAACACAAAATTGTTGGAGTGCGTCTAATTGTTGTTGCAGTCCCAGCTCTAACTACGACATTAGGGCGAGGTCATCCGCAAAAAGTAACAGTCATATGTGCACGTCTGCTAAGGCCGCTACATCGCATTCTTTGCCATCCAAGCGCCCTTCTAGGGCCTCCAAATATAGCCCAAACAGGAAGGGGCTTAGAGCATAACCTTGCTTCACACCTTACTGGCACCTGAAACTGGTTGTCGCAACTTTAGCGTTGGGCTCATGACCAAGGCAAAAGGGGCTTGCAAGGTTGTGGGCCAAGAAGAAGCCTAGGAGTCGCACCGCATGCTCCTTGGAGTGTATGAAAGTGTAAGGGAATGAACCCTCACACTCCCAAGGCAACTCCCACTTTCAGAGATGGAGTCCCGACGAATTCCCGAATCTTTAGAGGGCGATTTCAAAGGCCAAAATTATATGGCTTGAAAAGTTCTTTATATCATTAAAAAGCTCTTGGAACGCAAATGTCTAAAATGAGCTCGCATGGCCCATTTAAACATTTGAAACACAAGTTATGGCCAAAAGAAGGGTCGGGAGTCAAATTAGTAGTTTGATTCCCAACCACTAAAAGTCAAGAATCAACCCGATTCCCTTACGTGCAGCTAGTGTGCAAAATATCGTTAAAAGCTCTCGACAAGGGTACAATTTTGCTTTAAACCTCATCTCAATCGGAGGTTTGCATGCAAAGTTATGGGGCCCCAAAGTCGCAGGAATCCCAACTTTGGTAATTTCAGGACTCCCACTAGGGAGTCTCGGCACAAAATGCCATTTCAATGTGGGCCGTGGGCCTCATGGAGAGGCACAAAGTATACTATAAAGGGGAAGGTGGTGGCTTCCCCCAAGTCTGGGCCATGGTGAGTCTTGTGAGTCTGAATTGCTCATGGCTTGTCCTAGCACCAAAAGTGTTCCAACTATGCATTAATCACTTTGTGTTTTATTTTGTGCAAGTCCATGAATAGTTGATGCTTATCATTTTTCTTAGTCCCATCCCAGAGCTTTAGCACGCGAAGGTGGTGACACCTTTCCTTGGGTGGTTGATGCATATTGTATCCTTGGCATATAACGCCTATAGGCATCATAAGAAGTGTCCTTCCGAACCGAGGCTAGCTAACACCTGCCATAGTACTTCAAACGACACAATATCGAATGCCTTTTCAAGGTCCACTAAACAACAATAAAGTGGCTTCTTTTTTGCCTTGCTCTGTTTTATTAGAGTTTGGAATATGAAAAGTTGGTCAATAGTGTGGTAATCTGTGCGAAACCCAGTTTGACCTTCAGCACACAACCCATGTTATTCAACCTAATTGCTCAGCCTTTTATCAAGGATCATAGCGAATAACTTTGCTAGGATAGGCCCAATATTTATCCCCCTATAATTGTCAAATTCAAAAGCATGGCCCCCTTCAAAGAGCGCGTGGACCATTCGAATGGAAAGGGCCTCTGGAAAACCTTATGCTAAAAAGCAGTTGAACGTTATCAATAATGACATGTGCAAGAACTCTCCCACATCCAAAATGAACTTAGCTTTCATACCATCCAAACCAGTAGCCTTGTTCCTTTATAACTTTTTAATTACCTGAAGCACGTCAACAAATGTGATATTTGTGTTCAGGGTGTGGCTGGGTGGAGGTTCCATCACCTAAGCCGACTAATCAGTTCATAGCCATATGGGTGGCGAAAACTAGCCAACTAGACATCGGAATCCTTCCAAAAACATAGTTGCATTGATCTTGTCCATAACAACTAACTTTGGCCATTACTTTTTCCAAAACGAAAGTGCATCCACCTTGGTAAGTGTACACATATGTTGAGCTCTTGTAGTTTCCCAGACAATTCTTTTCCTTTTTAATAAATTTATAAGTTTATTTTCCTAATGTTTAACAACATGTGAATCAGGGTTGATTTTTAGCCAAAGCCTGAGCTCACGTTTAACTATACGGCAATCAGCGTCAAACTAGGGTTTATGGCAATGTCTATTTTTGTAGCTCCCTCCCGAAGGCTTATTGCCAAAAGTAGACTTCGTTGCAACACCCTCACACTACTGTAGTAGGTCAACTAACCCATCTACCCCTAAATGCCCAATTGAGTTAACAACCCATAGGTTTCGAAGATTCATTGTTAAGGCAAGTTGATACCCTTCAACTTTTGATTTATCATATTTGAACCTAAGCAACAACTTTTTTGTTACAACTATATGTTGTGGCTCAACAAAGGTACAATCGATGTTCAACCATAGGTGCAATGGCATGTGGTCAGAATCTCCCCCCATCGCACAATAATGAGTGTCATCTATTATCACCTTGAGGTGTGTAACAACTTTCCAAATTGCAAGTGAGGCAACAATATAATCGACAATGTTACACACCCCATTCGCCAAACAAGTGAACTCCCCTAATTCGTCACCAAGTGATGTGCTCCCAAGTTCCTTGTTGGACCCAAATTGGGTCCAAGTCAGTCAAAAAACAGAATTGTTTGGAACTTGGGGCACATTCCCAGATTTTAGCACTAAAAGGGGTAGAGGGGCGTGTTAAAGCTTCGGGATGGGACTAGGAAGAGGGACAAGCTTTAGTTACTTAGTCAAACCTGCATCAAACTAACCAACATGTTGGTTAGTTCACTTTTTAGAACACCTTTAATGCTAGGACAAGCCACGGGCAACCCTAGACTCATAAGACTCACCATGGCCTAAACTTAGGGGGAAGCCACCACCTTCCCCCATATAGTATTTTTTGCGCCTTTCCATGGCACCTACATTTGAATGGCTTTTTGTCTCGGGATTCCGAAGGGGGAGTCCTGAAATTGTCTCCGTTTGGACTCCTGGGATTTTGCGACCTCATAACTCTTTGTTTAGACTCTAATTGGGATGAGGTCTGAAGCAAACTTGTAGCTCTCCTTGAGACTTTCCAACGGTGTGTTGCACTCCACCTGCACACACCGATGTTGGGTTGATTCCCGACTTTTAGTGGTCGGGAGTCAAATTGCTAGTTTGACTCTTGGTCCTTCTTTTTACCATAATTTGTGCTGTAGGTGTCCAAATGGTTCATGGGAGCCATTTTCGACATCTAGACTTTGATAGCTTTTCAACGATATAAAGAACACCTCAAGGCAAGGTATTTTGGCCCCTGCAATCAAACTTTAAAATTTCAGGAATTCTTGAAAACTCCCAAGTCTCCATTTCAGGAGTGTGAGTGTCATCTTCACACTCTTCCAAAAGTGGGGTTGCGACACCAAATGTTTGGCCATTGAGGATGAGCAACTTAACGTCACAACATAGGTTCAAGAGCTCACGGCCCCAGCTGCCAACATTTTCATCATGGTTGTGTCGTTTAACCACAACGTTTGGTTTGTTCAATCTCTACGAGCTCATGCGCCTGTAATAGTTCACAAAGGTCGCTATTTTCAATGGTATCTAGTAGCGCTGCAATACACGCATTAAAGTTTCCTCCCAATAGTACTATGCCCCCTAGAGTTTAAACTTCAACAATATCTACTGTCAGGTTTTGGAACAAGAATTCGTTTTCGCGTTTGGAACCAACAGGGGCAGCATACACCACGCAGACAAACAAGTTAAGGGCAACACCCCTGCTGACCCATAGCCATAGATAAGAATCGTGGTTTTTTTCCTACCATTGTGATAGGTTTGGGCTAAGGTGGCTGCGAAAGTAAGTAGCAACCCCCTCGCTATGTTTTATCGCTTTTGTTCTTCCCAATTGCATAGTGCACGTTACCGCAAGCAAATCAAATCTTTCAACATGTGGCAAATGTTGGCCTGGGACGTGCTAGGTTTTGGTTAAAAAAACAAGGTCAACACCTTGAAACATCTCTAGTATTTGCACCCCCATTTCCAGTTTATTTGCACCACCCCCGTGCATGTTCCATAATATCACGCATAGGTCTTTCTGATCCCCGCACTCGTACAACAATTTTTTTTTCATTCCTTTGGCTGTTGATAGTTGGTGTTTCCCCCAAGTATCATAAGATAATAAATGAAATGAATGAGGCCAAGCCTTTCAAAAGTGAAATGCCCATCAAAATGCATGTTTCACATTTACTTTACATGGCCATAAACCAAGAAATGTTAAATTTGGGGCATCGTACCTATACTAGTAGGGTAGAACTACCCATCACCGAACACTTTCCAATATTTTCCTTGTTTTTTAGACATATTGAGCAATTTTTGTGTCAATGTGAACACAAACTAAAGGGTTACAAATGTTTTTTGAACATTGAAAATAAAGGAACAACACCAAAAACACAGAAAGAGGATGAATGATTGTTTACTTTTTAAAAAAAAATTATATACCTCTAAACCCCTTTCTAGTTCTAGCCCCATATTTTTTTCACTTTGAATCCATTTTGAATGATGAAAAACCTGATGGGTGCCTCAGCTAGGTCTAAATCCTAAAACTTCTTTATTCTAGAGACTAAGCTGCAACAATCAAAGATTTGAAGCTTAAAATCCTAATCTATTTTTATTTACATGTCATCAAACATTCATCCCCTTACTGTAAAGACTCCATATATTTCTCACTCTTTTATTGAATTGAGCAATTTTTGCGACATTGGAAAGGCAAGGTGGAGGGCTACAAATGTTCTTGGAACTCTAAAAACAACTAGTTGGTCCCTTCTGGGACTTGGAGTGGACGTTGTCTTTTATTGACTACATCCGTCGCTCTCTCAAGTAGACTAGTACTGCTCCTGCAGCACTAATCTAAACTTTGTCAGCTTGGGTCACTAGAGAGAGTCAACACAGACAGAGCGGATGATGATATTACACTCTTCCTCTGCAATATTACCTAGTAAGAAGAGGTGAAGACATCGAAAATTTCACAGAGCCTGTTATTTCCAGCAACTACAAACACACTGAATGATTGCTTGTCACAGTATAAGACTTGGAAAAAGAACAGTACTAATTTGGGGCTGGAGTGAATTAGCACCCACCAATGCACCAGTTGCGGATGAGCCCGTTGAGGCCGTTTTCTGGATGGACGAAAATCCCATCCTCCCTACCCGATTTTTTTTTTTTTTCCACCTCTTCTCTACCCCAAAATTTTACCCCGTCCTACCTACCACCTACCTCCCCCCGTCCTACCTACCACCTACCTCCCCCCATCCTACCTACCACCTACCTCCCCCCTCCTACCTACCACCTACCTCCCCCCCTCCTACCTACCACCTACCAACCCCACCCCCCCTCACTCCATCGCCAGAGCTCCAGAGACCTCGGGCGGCTGTGGAGCTGGAGCGGCTGGAGCTGGAGCTGGAGCTGTGGAGCTGGAGCGGCTGGAGCGGGAGCTGGAGCTGTGGCTGTGGAGCTGGAGCGGCTGGAGCGCACACGAAAAGGTAAGAACCCTTCTTCATTTTCTTGCTTGCTAGCTTGCTTTGCTGCAGCGTTGCTTTGCCGCAATGCAGCAAGCTCTGGAGCCAGGCTCCGGAGCTTTGCTGCGCGTTGCTTTGCCGCAACGCAGCAAGCTTCGGAGCCAGGCTCCGGAGCTTTGCTGCGCGTTGCTTTGCCGCAACGCAGCAAGCTTCGGAGCCAGGCTCCGGAGCTTTGCTGCGCGTTGCTTTGCCGCAACGCAGCAAGCTTCGGAGCCAGGCTCCGGAGCTTTGCTGCGCGTTGCTTTGCCGCAACGCAGCAAGCTGCGGAGCCAGGCTCCGGAGCTTTGCTGCGCGTTGCTTTGCCGCAACGCAGCAAGCTGCGGAGCCAGGCTCCGGAGCTTTGCTGCGCGTTGCTTTGTCGCAACGCAGGAAGCTCCGGAGCCAGGCTCCGCAGCTTTGTTGCGCGTTGCGTTGCAGCAAGCTGCGGAGCCAGGTTTCGGAGCTTTGCTGCGCGTTGCTTTGCCGCAACGCAGCAAGCTCCGGAGCCAGGTTCCGAAGCTTTGCTGCGCGTTGCGTTGCAGCAAGCTCCAGAGCCAAGCTCCAGAGCCAAGCTCCGGAGCTTTGCTGCGCCTTGCTTTGCTGCGGCTCTGGAGCTTTGCTGCGCGTTGCTTTGCTGTGGCTCCGGAGCTTTGTTGCGCGTTGCTTTGCTGCAACTAAACCCTGCAACGCAGCAAGCTCTGGAGCGTCTCTTGCAGCAGAAGAAAAAGAAGAACCCTGAACCTTTTGCCCCATCCTCTATATTTTTTATTTTGCTTTGGTTTAGCTGATTAGAATTAACATTTAACAATAACTAGTGGTCTTTTGTTTAAGGTTGGAGGTTGGAATGGGTAAGAGAAGAAGACTCAGGAAAAGCGGTGGTGGTGAGTTGGAGGTCAATATGCAAGATGTTGCATCAGATGAGGCGATTCTTCCAAGTGTTGCTAAGCTGGAGGTCAATATGCAAGATGTTGCATCAGATGAGGCGATTCTTCCAAGTGTTGTTGAGCTGGAGGTCAATATGCAAGATGTTGCATCAGATGAGGCAATTTTTCCAAGTGTTGCTTTGGCAAATGTGATGATTCTTTTGCCATATGTTGCCGGAGGAGATGAGGGAGTTATTGAGTCACATGTTGCTGCATTTGATGCAACAATTATTCAGCAAAATGTTGCATCAGATGAAGCAAATAATGAACAAGATGTTGCATCAGATGAAGAAATGGGTGAGCAAAATGCTGCTCTATCACAATTGAAATATAAAGATAGCATTAGTATAGATTGTTTTAGAATGTGTGGACATCAGATTAAATACAGATTAAAGAAATTGTACAAGTTTTTTTAGGTTTAATTATATCCGCACCTTCCATCATTTGTTGGAAGGTGCGGGATTTTTTTTGTCAAATTTTTTTTATGCAATACCTGAAAACAATGATTTGTAATATCTACATTTTGTTTTTTGATCTTTCTTTTTTTGGCTTAGGTCCAAAAGTTGAATATGATAAGGCAGCTCTGCCACTTGCACTTCTTTGCCCACCGAATTTGGCTCGGAAGGACAAGGAATGGACGTATGTTGGGTCCAAATGGAGGTGCAAAGTTGGTAATTGCACTACTGCATATTGTGCAAAATGGCTGTTGATGAAACACTTGAAGGAGGTGCATGGGTTGGTGGCTGAAAAGTCCAAACCTGGGAGGCCTTCAACTGCTGCAGGAGGTCCTCGACATCAGGACCATGCCAAGATGAATGCTCGCATTTTGGGAAATGCGATGGCTGTGCAGAGGCGGAACGATCAAAAGGTGGTTAGTCGCGCTCGTGCCAAAGCACAACGCGAATGGGAAAACCTGGTAGCTGTTGCAAAACAGTGTCCACCATTCCCAAAACCAGGTTTGGTGAAATTAGCTTCAAAGAAACTTTTGAAAGTGTTGGGGCTTACTGCTTGGGGTGTGGGCAGTGTGCCTCGAGATGCAGCATCGCGAATGGAGAAAGATGAAGACTTACAAGGGATTATTCGATCCACTCGTTGCGCATATGCACGGCAACTCAAGACGACATGGGATGCCAAATATTGGGATCGAGAGTCCAATAAAACAAGTCGGAGAAAACAGTTGGCAGCTGTTTTGGATTTTCATGAATCTAGAATGATTCATGGAAGGTAAGAAACAATCATAAGCAATGTTTATTGTTTTTTTATTGCATTTCATCCAAGGTGTGTTAGGGTTTAACTTGGTGGTTTTTGGGTGTTTATAGGGTTCAGGGCCAAACACAGGAAGAGTTTGTGGCAACTGCAGTTCAAGTGGAAATGCAACGTCGGCATTTATACACTGCTCATCATGCAACAAAGGCTGGAAATGCAGCTACTGCGTACCGAACTAAACACGGGATTGTAGATTGCTAGACACTGATATGGGTTAGGGTTTAGGGTTATACAGTTAGTTAGGTTTTATAGCCCTTTTACTTTTTGGACTACCCAATTTTGAACTACCCAATATAATAGCATCTTTTATTCACACTTGTTTTATGGTATATGGTTAAGCATATGTCTTCTTTGTCATAATTTTTTTAGTATTTGAGATGTAAGAATCAAACCAAAGATCAAAATGAACATGTGCAATACTTACATCTAATATAATAGCACTCACATCACTTGAAGAGTTTCAAAACAATATACACATTTTAAACATATAAAATACCTACATCATTTTCTATTATAAATCTCATAAGGAGATTTTCAAATATGCAATACCCACATATACGTCCTAAAATAGTCACAGGCATATTACATTCAGTGCAATACCTGCATCTAAGTCCCATAATAGCCGTTGCAATTTTTGGCATCCCTTGCAATACCCGCATCTAAGTCCCATAATAGCCGCTAGTATTTTTGGCATCTTTTGCAATACCCGCATATGGGCCACCCATAGTTGTTGACATTCGTCATTCGTTGCAATACCCGCATATGGGTCCATGGTTTTCGTTGGGTTTTATAACATTTCTTGCAATACCTGCATATAGTTTCCATAATAGCCACTGGTTTTTTTTGTGTCTCTTGCAATACCCACATATAGGTCCCATAATAGTTGTTGGTTTTTTTCATTCTTTGCAAAACTTACATTTTGTCATAAATTAGAATAATAATTAATTTAGGTATATAAAAAGACATATTTTGGGTATCCATAACACTTATTTGTTATTTTGAAATGACATTACATGCGAGTTTTGCATTCAGGGTTTAGGGTTTAGGGTTTAGGGTTAGGTTTTCACATAAGGTTTACTTCTTACCTTTGTGTGATAACTCCAACCTAAGTGTGATAACTCCAACCTAATTTTCCTAATCTCTTTGAAGAAAATATATAATAAGATTGTATTAGGTCCCATATGTTTAAACCCAAAAAATTTCCCCCCAATTGAATATAAAATATTTTTGATAGTACATGAATTATCAACAAATTTTGACATATAATTAAATAATTAATAGACCATTATTTCAGATAATTTAAATGATTAATTATCAAGAATTAGATAATCATTTATTTATTTGGAATAATTAACTATTCATTTGGCTTAACTTCATTTATTTGGATAATAAAAAGTTGGATCTAAAAATCAGATTAACTTTATTTGATTGATTAACTTTAATATATTTTTATTTTAATAAGTGATTAAAATCACTATTTAAGATAACTATTCCATGTTATAGATTGCATGTTCAGTTTTTTCATGAAAAATTCATACACCAAAATAAGTTTGATCACAATTGCCATTATACTATTTGTTCCACAAACAATACAATTTTTTTTCAAATTCATGAAACAAAATAAGAATCATGGGTTTAGGGTTTAGGGTAAACCCTAAACCCTAAACTCTTAATCAACAACCCCAGCCTCACACCTTTGTTAACATATTATTTTGAAATTAATTAATTATTTTAGAATGACCCAAAATGTAGATATTACATTTAGGGTAGGATCTTCATTTAAAAAAGCTTAAACCCCACAACCGTATTTTTATAGTGGCCCAAAATGCAGGTATTGCATGTAGGGTAGGATCTTCACTTAAAGAGGGCTTAAACCCCCCATGCGTACTTTCGAGGTGACCCAAAATGCAAGTATTGCATTTAAGGTTCAGTTTATATCATTATTTATATATTAAGTGTTATGAATAACAATATATTTGGACCAATATTTAAACCAATATTATACATCATGAAAAATAAAGTTTACATAAGGACTTGTGTTATATATGTATAAAATATAAAATATTTTTGACCCACTATATGAATATATTAACTAAGAAAGTTTTTACTATATATCAAAGAAATATAAATAAAAATTTCAATTAAACATAGGATAAATATATGGGAGAGATCATTTTTATTATTATGTGAAATAGAAAAGAAGAAAGTAAATAATTACGTGCTTTGAATTTTTTTTAAACATAATTTAAAATCTTGTTAAATTAAAGACTTTATAGTTATGTTTTTAGTATGAATATACAACTTTAAAAGGGGAAAAAAAATATGAACATCTTTGAAAAATATTTAAGCTTGAACTTTTTATTTTTTGATCTTGACAAACTCCGTATTACATTTAGGGTTGGGTTTTCATATAAGGTTTGTTTTTTACCTTTGTGTGATAAATATTTATGATAATTAATGAATTATCACAAAATTTGTCATATAATTAAATAATTAATAGACCATTATTTCAGATAATTTAGATGATTAATTATCAAGAATCATATAATCATTTATTTATTTAAAATAATTAACTAATCATTTGGCTTAAATTTATTTACTTGAAAATAAAAAGTTGGATTTAATCAGATTAATTAATTTGATATTTGATTGATTAACTTTAGTATATTTTTGTTTTAATAAGTTATTGAAATCACTATTTAAGATAATTATTCCATGTTATAGATTGCAAGTTCAACTTTTTTATGAAAAGTTTTTACACCAAAATAAGCTTGATCACAATTGTCATTGTATTATTTATTCCACAAACAATAGAACTTCTTTTTAAATTCATGAAAAAAAATAAGAATCATGGATTCCTAATCAACAACCCCAACCTCCATACACACTTTTGTTAACATATGATTTTGAAATTAACTAATTATTTTAGAGTGACCCAAAATGCAGGTATTGCATTTAGGGTAGGATCTTCATATAAAGAACCCTAAACCCCACATGCGTACTTTCGGAGTGACCCCAAATGCAGGTATTGCATTTAGGGTGGGATCTTCATATAAAGAACCCTAAACCCCACATGCGTACTTTCGGAGTGACCCCAAATGCAGGTATTGCATTTAGGGTGGGATCTTCATATAAAGAACCCTAAACCACACATGCGTACTTTCGGAGTGACCCTAAATGCAGGTATTGCATTTAGGGTAAGATCTTCATATAAAGAAAGCTTAAACCCTACATGTGTCCTTTCGGAGTGACCCAAAGTGCAGGTATTGCATTTAGGGTTGGGTTATTTCAAAGTGACTTTGCATATGCATATTGTGTTTAGGGCTAGGTCTTCACTTAAGGGTATCCAAACCATTTAGATGGGTTTTTTTGAAATGTGGGTATTACATTTAGGTTTGTTTTTTCATTTCAACTTGAAATACCCAAACTTATACTTACCTTTACCAACTAGAATTTTGGGGTTTCGTTGCAATACCTACATCCGTACTTACTTTTACCAACTGGAATTTTGGGGCATAATTTCAATACTTGCACTTGTACTTACTTTTACCAAACCCTAACAAGAAAAAATCTTAATGATATATGCCCTAAACCTAAAAAATTATACAAGCTATACAAATCATATAATGCAAAATAAACTAATTTAAAAGAACATAGGAAAAAATTTAAAAACCAAAATTCAAAGGTTTTAAACTATAAATATTTATTAAGTGAAAGAAAATACGTTAATCTTTACAAATAATCAAATAAATTTCATATAAAACTAAAAGAAAATATATGTGTTTTATCTTTGTGTGATCCTTCCAACTTAATTTTTCCACTCTTTTTGAAGAAGATATAAAATGCAATTGTATTATTTCACATATGTGTAAACCCTAAAATTTTCCCCCCAAATTTAGCCTACTCTAGATTAATTACTATACATTTGTGAAAAACTTATTAATTAATTTGTGTCTCAACCCTAAACCTAAACATTTCCCCCCAAATTTAGCTTACTTTAAATTAATTACTATACATTTATGAAAAACTTATCAATTAATTTATGTGTCTCAACCCTAAACCTAATGGTTAAGTTAGTAGGGTATGTCATTAATAGAGTAGCTAGGTTAGTAGGGTAGGTGGTTAGTACAGTAGCTTGGTTAGTGGTGTGACCCAAAATGCAAGTATTGCATTTAGGGTATGATCTTCGTATAAAGATGTTTAAACCTCACATGCGTATTTTCGAAATGGCCCAAAATGCAGGTATTGCATTTAGGGTAGGATCTTTGTATAAAGAAAGCTTGAACCCCACATGCGTACTTTCGAAATGGCCCAAAATGCAGGTATTGCATTTAGGGTAAGGTTTTTAGGGTAGGGTATGTAATTAATAGGGTAGCTAGGTTAGTAGGGTAGGTGGTGAGTACAGTAGCTAGGTTAGTAGGGTAGGTGATGAGTACAGTAGCTAGGTTAATAGGGTAGGTGGTAAGTACAGTAGCTAGGTTAGTAGGGTAGGTGGTGAGTGCAGTAGCTAGGTAGAAAAGTGAACAGGGTAGCTATGTGTGAGGTCAGGTCCAGGGAAAAACGAGCAAGAACCAAAAAAAAAAAGTACAATGGTCAGCAGCAAAAAGAAATGGACTGTCATGAACCCCATCCGGCGCCAAATGAAAAAACGCAACCCATCCAGTGGACAGAACGGCCAACTGGTGCATTGGTGGGTGTTAATTCACTCTGGCCCTAATTTGGAACAGTTGGACTATTTACAGGATCTTAACAGACTGTTGTTCTCTAAGGTTGTAGACCAAGCTGACCAGAAAACTGAAAACTACTTAACCTACTACATGGGGGGGGGGGGGGATAAACAAGCCACCAGCAGCTGCAAAATCACTGGCATACATAAGTTTTCTTCAGCACCTGGACGCTTTCTGCAACTGATGTCCACAGACATGTGTCTGATGGATTCAATGATACAAATGAGATCGAAGGGGATTTTCACAAGAGCCTTATGAATTATATGGTCCATCAAGATTGGACTTCTTGTGCAACTCTAGCTCACTTTTTTTTTTCCCAAAATAATTGTTGCTGCTAGTGAGATACTGGCATGTAGGTTGCAATAGCCTGTCATTGTGCCCTTTATTAATACCCAACATATTTATTAAAAAACAATTCCCCAATAACAGGGCAACACTAGCCTCAATGCCTCGATTATTTTTATAAAAAAATTGTGGACTCTGAGAAACTTTTTCAAATTTTCATCTAGCAATTAAGTAGTTTCGATAATATTCAATCAGCCAACAAGGGCACAATGACTTGAGAGCCTTTGGGTGAACCCAAGCTAGTCCATTTAAATTATTTCTAAACATTACAAATATCCCATGCTTAGACTAAATCAGGGTGTCTGAGTTCAGATTTAACAATTTTTGGGCTCAATATGGCCACTAAGAGGCCCCCCTCAAAAAGGTCAAGGTACCAACATGGGCGCTGGTTCACCCTGGCCAACTTGCAGCACCTACACTGATGACTGGTTGGTCACCTTCATCTTCTTGAGTGAGACAGCTTAGTGGCCAAATTAAACCCGAGAGATGTTATGTTTGGAATCAGAGACCATGATTTTGTCTAATTTTCATGGGATATTTATAATATTTAGAAACAATTTAGATGAAATTTTCTATTTTTACCATGGTACCAATGTTGGTGCTTCTTCATCCAAGGCATGTATTTATAATGTTTATAAATGTTTTTACCACAGTACCACTGCAGGTTCTAGTTCATCCAAACCCCTGATTGAGGCCTCTTCGGGCATATATTTAACCTGCAAAATCTTAAATTTGGACTTGAGACCCCCAGCCCATTAAATATTAAAACTCAGGATACTTGTAATGTTTAGAAATGATAAAAATCAATTTGGATTTTTTTCTCGACCATTTTACCAGTTTAGCTACAGCTTTACCCAAGGCCTGTTTGCTTTCCCTTTCCCTAGGTTTGAATAAAGAGCTTCATTTTACAAAGTTTATTGAAAATTCTAACATGTAAGCTTGAATTTGGTGTAAGATTACATTTGCTGTAATCTATCTAGAGCATCAATACCCACAATCAGAATTGGATGAGTCTTATCCAGGAAAAACATTTGAACAAAAATGTATATCTACTTATATAAAAAAATTGGTGTCTGTCCGTCCATCCGGTGTCCTATTGGCTGGAAGAACTCAGGGTGATGGGTATCACTCCGTGTCAGGGGTATCCCTCCGTGTCAAGGGTATCACTCAGTGTCCGGTTTGTTTGTGAGGAAACCAGGGTCCCTCCGTGTAATGGGTAAAACTCTTGGGTGGGTTGTGAGAACTGTCAGTGAGAGGGAAAATCACTCAGGGTATCAGTATCACTCAGTGTAATGGGTATCCTCTTGGGTGTGTCCGTAATGGGTATCATTCAGTGTCAGGGTATCCCTCAATGTCAGGGTATCACTCAGTGTAATGGGTATCCTCTTGGGTGTGTCTGGGTTTAGGGTTTAGGTTTCTGTGTGTGTCCATCCGTTTGTCCGTCCATTTGATATCCAATTGGCTAGAAGATTTGTCCGACGTGTGATTGGACGGAAGGGCGGAAGGGAGGTGAGTTCTCTCTCTCACTCATAAACACAAATGAGGAGGTGAGTTCTCTCTCACTCTCACCCTTGGGGAACACATTGAGAACTTAAGAACCCATTAGGCACTTGAAGGGAACATAGTGATTAGTATATTAGTAAGGATTATAAGCATAACAAGAATGAAGTTGCTTATGCTTCTAAAGGCAAAGAAACCTGATCATTTTGCTTGCAAAATGGGTTTATAGTTCTCTCTCTCACTCATAAACACAAATGAGGAGGTGAGTTCTCTCTCACTCACACACACACACATTCATTTACATGTGTAAATGGGTTTACTTATATAATATCCTTAGTCTGTCTAGTTTGGTCCGCCCTTGCCATCCATCCGTCCCGTCATCCGTCCATCCAAGTTCCTCATCCCGGAAGAAGAAGATGATGAAAGCGGAGGAGGACGACGAATAGCGGCAGCAGCAGTTTATCCAAACATTTTAACAATTAGAAACTTTTTTAAAACACTTAAAAATAGAAACAAAATGAAAACATATAAAATAAATATATTTAAACATGAAACAAGAAAGGGAAATACAGTAAAATAATCTTAAAAGAAAATTAAAAAGCAGATGACAAAAATAAGAAACAAAACAAAGAGCAAAAGAAACAAAAAAAAACCATACTTGAAAAAACAAATGAGGTTTGTTTTCTTTTTCCAAACTTCAAACCTGCATCCAAATAAAAAAAAATATAAAAGTGAAAAATAAACACTTTATTTTTATTATATAAAATAATAAAAAACAGAAAACACATAAAAATAAAAAATAAACAAGATAAAAGTTTCTAAAAAAAACTAAAACATGAACCAAGTTTGAAGAAACAGGGGGACTTCACAGTGCCCGAAGGTCACGGGTACCCACTATATATAATATTTTAGGTGTATGTTCGTCCGGTCATCCTCCTTGGGGGTAAGGGGGTTAGGGTTAGAACGCCCTTCATAAACGCGTTTCAAAAGAAGAAAGCTTGGAATCTGGCCAAATCCTCCACAAATCTCAGCGATTTCAAAACCTGTTTTTTTTTCTCCTCAAAATGTGACGATTTCAAAACTCTTTTTTTTCCCCTCCTGGAAATGTGGCAATTTAGTTTTTTTCCGGAAGTTTTCCAAAATGCTCGCTTCACCATGTATGTTTTCATGGGGGACTTTTCAACGGATTTTCGTTACAAAAAAAATAAAAATAAAAATAAAATTAGCTGCTTTGCGCCTTTGTGTGTGTCTCTCTTGATTTAAAGAAACCGAGGGACTTCACGGTGTCCGAAGGTCACGGGTACCCACTAGTATATATATATATATATATGAGAGTGTTGTTGTTCCAATAAAAGACAACGCCTACTTTTGAAAGTTTTCATTGTTGTTGGCACGCTCTACAAGTGCTAGCAATCTATGCATATATTTGCATTCTGGAGATCCCCATGAGGTGGGGTATGCATTAAACAATGGTGGCTACAATATTAGCTTTGGAAAATGCATTAGAGGGCTTACCATTCTTGACCCAAAATTCAGATAAAAAGCAAATTCTTAACCAGTAGACTTGCAGTACATGCAGTGTGGAAACTGGTGGCGGCTTGTACCAACCACCAACCACATGTCATTTCATTGTTTGGTAAGTAAAACTGGGGCCTTTTCCTCTGCAGTGGTATGCATTTGTAGTCTACTATAGTCAATGTTTTTTAGTTTTATTAATTCTGAAACCTATTTTGCAAGCAAAATGATCAGGTTTCTTTGCCTTTGGAAGCATAAGCAACTTCATTCTTGCTATGCTTATAATCCTTACTAATATACTAATCACTTTTTTCACCCCTTTCATAGGTTTATTAGCTTTTTTTTGTCAGCATGTTTTTGGAATGAATCCCATTTAAAAGCTAGTAATTTATCTTTATGCTCAACCTCTCAAATATTTGAGCTTCCTTACACATCTAGTAAATGACCAATTTTAATTGGGTCTTTAAAACCCTAGAGTTTCCACATCCGCCATTCCTCATCCCCCCACGACCCTCTTTCCCCAAATTCCTCCTTTCCACAGAATCTTGGATGACATGACAACCTTTTTCATCCGTATGGTCGCCTTTCATCCCTCTATGTCTAAGAGAATAAGGGTGCTTATTTTGATTCATCTATCTCTTGGCAAAGTTTGTCTTCCTGATTACATCACCTATCGACAGTTGAATATTACTGTTTTTATGTACTTATGATTATGTAGCTTGAAGCCTTATTTTAGGGGAGTGCTTATAATATTATATAGTTAAATAGGGTTTTCTGTTTTATTTTTAACTGAATAGATGGTTATTTTGCAGAGTCCTTGTGGTGTTATTAACACCACCTTCAGCGCATAGAGTGGGAGAGCTCTGGCATCACCTGAAACAGGAACACCATCTCGCTCTTTTTCACTTGGGGGCTCTCAAGGAAAGGGGGGGGGGGGCTCCACCCATCACGAATTACCGAATCAAGAATCTGCAGACAGACACCCATTATTTTATATAAGCAAGAAAACCCAGTTTTCAAGCCAGATGCAAATTTTCTTCCTATCCAGCCCTGCAAATCTACTTACATTATATACACCTTTGCTTATTTACATCCAAAGAATGCGTCATGTTGTGTCTGTTCATCCTGCAATGGTGATTAATAGTCTTCACATTTTTGGGATAAAAATTTGTTATGATTTTCCATTTTAGGGCATCTCCAGCAGTGCTCAGTTTGTGACCCTAAAAATATATTTATGGCATCCATGTTTTGGTTGTTTACAATTTTTTCCAAAAATACCCATCAAACTAACACTGACTGAAAATGGGTAGAACGGTACTGATAGCGACTCTCCTGGACCAATTGAACTATCTAGCTAATCAACAGCAGGTGTGAGGTTTTGTTGTGCCTTTTACCAGCAAAATATACAAAAATGTTGGGCCAAAACCATTTTGCTACACCAAATCGGCATGTTTTGATTTTTCTCATCTATTTTAATATGCAGGGCATCATATGAAGCACTAGTGGAGTTGCTCTTACCACCTTCCCATTAAAAATTTCCAGGAAGGTCAAATCAATCC
Organism: Sphagnum contortum; assembly: GCA_963920785.1. NCBI lineage: Eukaryota > Viridiplantae > Streptophyta > Sphagnopsida > Sphagnales > Sphagnaceae > Sphagnum > Sphagnum contortum. Next base: position 20,075,864 of record OY987278.1, read on the forward strand.
AATAAACTTTTGTTTCATTAAGTGCCAGGATTTTTGTATAGATTCCAGTTTATCCTAACTAATTCTTCAACTAGTACAGTTGAAACTATGATGATTAATTCCCTGGTAACTATTTTACTTATAATATGTCCTTGAATCAATATCTCTTTCAATATCTATAGATGACAGAGATTGTGGGTCTGAGTGGATGATTTTTACCATAGCAACCCAAAACAATTAGGAGATTTGTCAAAGAAGATATTTAAAGACTAGACTTCAAGATCCCTATAGTTTGTTAAAGCTAGGTTATTTCAGCATAATCAACCTAACAATTGCTTGTTGAAGCTCTCTGCCAGTATCACAAGAAAGAGGATGAATAAAGGTTGTTTTCATTCTCTAAAATCACTCCCTGTAACATTCCCTATGCATAGTTATACAAATAATTGATTATAAAATTTAACAAATATGTATAATATTTTGTAGAATTTTTCTTTTATATATAAATATAAAATTTAATTACCATAATATATTTTTCATACATCCAATAGAAATATGCATAATTTTTGGATGGTAGTTATTTTAATATTTGAAATGAAATAAAATAAAATAAGTCATGTACCTGAAATGACATGCAAACCATTTGTTTTAGAACAAATGATGTTGAATATATGCATTTGTTCATGTGACAAAATTTTATTTTTCAAATAACCACCGACATCATGTATCCAATAATTTGGATCAACTAAACCAATTTGTGATCCAATACATGTAACATCAATATTGATATTGATCGGTAAATTTTGTGAATTCTCAAAAGGATGATTCTCTAGAAGTTTGTTGTATATCTGATTTTTCTTCTCATCATCATATAAGTTTTTTTCCCCATATTCAAATATGAGGACTTGCAAACAATTAAGAATTTTCACAATACCACGAACAAAAAAATTCATGATAATATGATCCTCCTAGATTTGTGGGAGATATCAATTCACGTTCTTTAAAAAGAGCAACATTGTTTTACAATATGTTGAAAAAAAATGGTTCAACATGTTTGCTAGGATTGAAGTTTGTGAACCGCACTAAGTGTCCACTTTTATATAAGAAAAACCATAATTTATCTTTGCCCAAACATGTCTTCTTTTTCAATTCTTGTTGTTGTGGAGAAAATTGTTTCCAATACTTTGTAAATGTGTATTGGGCCATGTTAGAAGGTCGCGCACAATATATATCAATGGGATGAAATCCAAGTATCCTAGATTTAATCACCATTTTTGTGCGCAAATTTGGCGGTTTTGAATCAACATCCTTTACACCAACACTTTTTTATATGATTGGGATTTGTAACCATGAGAGGGCTACTTCAACTAAAGATATAGGTTTGGTTGTTATTATTGCCGAAATCAATTGAAGTTGCAAAGGGGTTGCATCAACTAATCCCAAACTTCTTGCATTAACATCATTTAATTTAATAATGCCTTATGGTTCACATTTCATAACATATTTCAAAAGATAATATGACCAATATGAAGATGTGATTCTTTGAATGTTCATGTGTGCACCCTACAATATCAATGTAGTACAATGATAAGGCACCACATTTCAATCTTCATATTGTGGATGATAGTATTGCCACCTAGTTCATAAATAGTTCAAACAAGTCAAAAACCATTTGAATATTTCAAACAATGATTAAATTTTGAATATTTAAATATCCACTAAAATGTGAATATCATGTTAACAATGGTAATTGTGTTAAATGAAAAATTTGATTGATATCATATTAAAATTCATGTTTTAAATACGTACAAAAGATTTTTGAACTTGAATAATCAAGTTTTCAAAATAAAAAAAGAAATTGCAAAACTAAGATTAATGTTTCTCTTAATAGTAAAGATTACTGATTGCATAAATATAAAGATGATAATAACCAACTAATTAACTCAAAAATCACATAGTTGATTTGAATTTTTTTGACCCACCTTCGCATGATTGGATGTTGAACCGACAAATATAGTAGTGGGAAATCCATATTTGCAAGTTCCAATGTGCTTATTTGTTTTGCATCATGAACCACATTGATGCATTTTTTTTCATTCCTCTAGCCCAAAAAATGTCAAATCATGTTCATTGTTTGGTAATATGAATTTTCCAAATTGTTCATTGATAGTAGCAAGTACCATTGTAACTATTTCATTCGTCATGTGATCAACATCAATGTCATTTATCCATAATATGATGTGTGCATGTACAAAACCTAGGTGGAAGTACAACGCAAAATTTAGATAGTTTTGGATTATTGTTAGCATTAATGGAATGTACTGTAAAATGAACACATATTTAATAAAACTAAAAAGTATAATTATTTCAATGAAAATAATGATTATATTATTTGACTTATGGTTGATTATTATTATACTAAGGTTTTCTAACAAGTTATACAATATTAAACTTGTTATAAATTTGAAGCAATATGTAAGTGTGTTTTGATGGTAAGATTTGACAAGGTTTCAAGTTCTATGTTGTTGGATTTAAGTGTCTAATAAATGATTGTATCAAAATATATTTGTTTAGTATTTTGTTCATATTAAATTAATTATGCTTTCACCCACCTCGATGTTGCAACTTTAATCGTGTTACATGATATTCGACAATGCCAAAAATGCTTTCACCGCCAAGAACATAGGTTGACATGAAAGCTTGCAACCTTGCACAAAATAATGCAACACATTCAATTAGGCAATCCTTCCAAGAAAATGTGTTATTGAAAAACATAGCAAGATTTTCAAAAAATGTTTTCAATTTCTTTCCATTTCAAATTTGATGTTTCATCAAAAGTCAAAGTGAGGAAAAAATGAGGCATTCCAAAGTTCTCCACCATCACCAATAATTCTTTGAATTGGGTATGGTGCCATTGTGGCGTTAATGGAATAGAGGGTGGTAACTTGAACTTCATAATATTTCTAAGAACATCAATTTTTGACCATTGAGGATGTTGGCGTTCTAATCTTTGTACATTTATCTCCAAACATAAATGTTTTGTAACATTCAATAGTTGAATTCCTTTTTGCACTTAGTACATCAAGAGTAAGTATGGTGGATATAATGTAAAAAAAGAAAATAATGTAGACATTCTTTGTTTCAAATAAAGCAATAAACCACCAATTCCGTCATATGCCCCACATCCATGTGGAAATAGGAATGGAAATAATGCTTTTCAAGTGACATGTTCAATGTTGGATTAATGCACATGCCATTTTCTTGAATTAATAACCTTTCAGTCTTGAAAGGGTTGTCATTGTTGCACATAATTAATTCTCCAATTTCAAAGGCATCATCAAAATTGTGAAAAATTCTAGGATGCCTGTCAAAAAACAATGACAAATTTTGAATGAAAGGTTCCACATCCATACTTGAAAAAGGCCTTTCATTAGCACTAATTTTTGCAAGTATTTCTTCTACAATTGAAGAAGATAAAACACATAATCCATGAGTTGGATTTGGTTTCTCAATATTGGTGATATATTTTTGTATAAATGCATTTGAAGACAAATTTTGGTGTAAAAGACCTTTGAGGGCCAAATTAACTTATTTTGATGTATTAGTTGGTTGAAACTTGGAATTCCAATAGACTAAAGGATTATCAAGTAACCCAAATGGTTGTATTTGGCCATGCATGAATCCATAATTTCGTTGTTCAATTTTCATTGATATATCAATGAGTGAAAGAAGTTGAAGATCCAACGGATTGTTAGCAAGGATTTGTTTCATATAATCCATGTTTTGAAATACAATTTATTTGATTTGTTTTGGTTGTTCATAGAATTCAAAACATGCATTGCATACATACACATGCAAACCATCACTAGTGGTTGTGTTTGTAGACATAATAATGTTTGAACAACCCGGTGTTGCACCAACAACAAGTCCAAATGTATTTGGAACAACACTAAAATGTGTTCCTTAAAGGCGTAATTTTGTGAATCCACAAAATCCACAACATCTCATATTCTTGATGAATGAAGATGTACATTTACTCCAATTTGAATGCAAAGTTCCAATTTCAATCCATGACCTATCAAAAGGTTTGAAAACCTTTTGTCATTTACTTATATAGTTTTCTCGTTGACATTTTCGTTTCTTTTTTAATTTCATTGTTGATTTATGAAAATGACTTGGATCACATTATATATGATGATACCACCAACTACACAATCCAAATAAATCACATGCTAGATTATAGTCCTAATATTATTTAAAGCAAGTAATAAAACAATGCGAAAGTAAAAGTATTTTGCAATTGTGCATACTTATATTTTATGAATAATCATAATCCATAACACTAAAATATCCAGATTCCATACAAGTGGTTTCTTAATGATATGTATAGTTATAAGCTATATAATTACTTGGAAAATATTTGAATTAATCCATATTAAATAAGATTAATCATTTTTTGTTGAATTAAAAATTATTTACTAAGAAAGTTCATTTAATTAGTTAAATATTATAAATAACATTCTTTATAAATCATTTGATTTTTCTACTACTATCAATTGCCACACATGTTTTACTTGCAATTATCCATAACACCTTTTTCCCAAAAAAATAAAATTTCATCAAAGCCAAAATATATGTTTTACATGTAATCATTCAATCTGATTTTTTTCATCTTTTTTTAGTGTGATATATAATCCTTTAAAAATTATATATATTTTTGAAATCAATTCGAAATTCTTTATTTCACATTTGAAATTTTTTAAATTTTATTTTTAAAAACTCATTCAATTATTTTATATTTTTATTGAAATATGTGTATATCATGATTACTAAACCAAAATACAACATTGACATTATTTTATTAATTATCAATTCTTATTTAACATCTGAAATTATTTGAAAATTACACTCAAATATCTTATTTTACTATTGATGTTTATGTTTCACTTGCATATTGAATTTCGTAAGATTATTTTGATTTTATAAAAAGACTCAAGGTTGTAAGATTTTAAGAATCTTATTTTCAAATGTCAATTGTAATTTCACTATTTTCAACCTTTATTTTTCTCGATATATTAAAATAAACTTGTCAATATCAATTACCACAGGACACACTTTAATAAATTATAACTATAACAATTTTCCATAACACATTTTCCCAAATACTTTCAAACTTTATCAAAGTTTACAAATGTTTTTTGGTCATTAGTTACAAATTATTTATTTCACATTTGCAAATGTTTAGAATTCATGTCCGTAATAAACAATTGTTCCATTATTTTATAGTGTTATAAAGATTATGCATACTTCAAGAATATTAAACTAACAAATCACATCACATCATTTATCAACTCTCGGTTAACTTTTTTAAAAATGCAAAATCGTTTGAAAATTACATAACCTTTTATTGTGGTCTTTAATTTTCATCATTTTTGAAAAAAATAAATTCAATTATCATCTTTTATAAATTTCATGTGTAAGGTTTTAAAATATTTGCATTGACTGGAAAGTAGATTGGTAATATAAATCATATAAATTGCACATAGCACATATTAATTTTGATGTTACATTTTAGAATTTTCAAACTTACACATTTAATTTGAAGATATATATATATAAACCTTATGATGTTTTATCAATTGATTTTATGTTCAATGCTTAAACACATGTGCAAGAATTTGAGAATATCTGTAAACCGTAAATAATAACTTATGTTATATTGAAAATAAAAATGCTATAAATTATACAATATGAATTCCAAGTATATTTGTTAAATTTTTGTTCATGGAATTGAATAAGGAGCGTTTAAAATAATTATTTTCCCAAAAAATTACTAATAATATTTTAATATATTTGAAGATGAAATTATTTGAAAATTACACTCCAATATTTTAATTTACCATGAATGTTTATGTTTTGCTTTCATATTCAATTTTATAGATATTTTTTATTTTACAAAAAAAATCAATGTTGTGAAAATTTTAAGAATTTTATTTTCAAATGCCAATTATAATTTTACTATTTTCAACCTTTTTGGGGGGTATATTTAAATATATTAATTATTATCAATTATCACATGAAATTTTTTAATATATTACAATCATAATGATTTTTCCTTAACACCTTATGTTATGATAATTTGAAAATCATAGATTGTTCTTTGGTCATTAATTACAAATTTTTTATTCTTTATTTGAAAAATTTTAAATTCATGTCCATAATAAAACAATCATTCTATTCTTTTATAGTGTTATTCAAATTATGCACATTTCAAGACTATTAAACCAACATAAAAAATTAGAGTCATTCTATCAATTATTGGTTAACTTTTTTAAATGTGTGATATTATTTGAAAATTACATAGCCTTATATTTTGGTCATTAATTTTCATCACTTTTCAAAAAGATAACTTCAATTATCATGTTTTATAAACTTCATTTGCAAGGCTAAAAAATATTAAAATTCATTTTGAGTTTACTACATTAAAACTATATCATATTGATTTGTTTTCATACATTATTTTTGGAACAATTTTTTTTTAAAAACTTCGGATTTACAAAAGTGATTATTTATTTAAAACGTTTTTTCTTTTATAATGAAAAAAAATTTAATATTATCATTTAAGAACATGTATGCCATTTGGCAAATTTTTTGATTGTTATGTATTGTTCTAATTAATATGCTTGCATTTTGATATTTTGGAATACCTTGAATTGAATAACTATTTCTTTAGTTATTAAATGTCAAGATGCACACACTTATACACATTTATATGATACTTTGATGTAGTTTGTATTATATGTTTTAAATATTGAAGTCGTAGACTTAACCTTAAAGAATGACTTATAATATTTGTGCATATTTATATAAAAAAGTATGGTACTACATGTATTTAGTATTTTTGCATGAAGATATACTTTTAAATTGCTAAACGAATAAAACTCAACTTGGGGTTTGAACCCCTAAAAAATGCACCCAATTTGCACATGAAGTTGAAAGGAAATTGGTGATACCAATAATGTGAATTGCACATAGTGCATATTAGTTTCAATATTACATTATTACTTTCAAACTTGCACATTTAATTTATAGAGAGAAATATATATCAATCAATTTTGTCATTATCTATTGTGATGCATATATTTTTATTTTTATTGATTTTATGCTCAAAGCTCAAACACATGTGCAACAATTTGAGAATATATCTAAACCCTAAAACATAATTTGTTTTATATTAATAATGATGATGCTATAAATTATACAATGCAAATTCCAAGTACATATAAGAAATTTTTGTTCATGGAATTTAATAAAAAATGTTGTAATTCAAACTTGAACATTCAATTTGATTTTGTCATTTTCTATTTTGATGTTTATAATTATATTTCTATTGATTTTATGTTCAAAGTTCAAACGCATGTGCAACAATTTGAATTCTTTTAAGTAAAACCAAAATAAACACTCATGTTATATTGAAAATGATGATGCCATAAATTGTACAATTAGTTTTCCAAATACATATGGAAAATTTGTGTTTATGCAATTCAATAGAAAACATTATAATTCACATTTAATTTGAATTGATATGTATATATATATATATATATATATATATATATATATAAACCTTATGATTTTTAGCAATTGATTTTTTCATATTTTATTTAGATGTTTATATTTCTATTTCTATTGATTTGATGTTTGAAAATATATGTAAACTCTAAAAAATAACTTGTGTGATATCGAAAATGATGATGCCATAAATTTTCAAATTCCAAATATAAATTGGAAAATTATGTTCACACAATTCAATAAAAAGCGTTATAAAAATAATTAGTTTTCCAAAACCTTATGGATAATATTTTAATATATTTGAAGATGTATAATGATGATGCATATTCGGTTTCATACACGTAAGTGCTTTTCTTTCCATCAATTTAATATTTTTCCTATATGTATTTTCAAATTTGAATTATTTAATTACTGAAAATTATGATATATTTACATTATAATTCTATAAATTCTTAGATTTGGAATGTAAAATATTTTTTAAATGACATAAAGTAGTATTTTATCAATTTCACATTTTTAATATACATGTCTCAAATAATAAAATTTCATCCAAAAGTATAGATGTAATTTAAATCAAATTTGAATTTATTATATTAAGGTCTAGAATGTCTATGTTTAAAATGACTTTGAACGACAAATTTATTATTGTTATTATCAATCTCAAGCCTTTATTATACATATCTGAAATAATCAAAATTTGCGTGAGAAATATACATATAATTTACATAAATTTCTAATCTATTATGTTAAGTTATATTTTTTGCATTTATTCCTTATCATTCAATGTTATAGTATATACTTTTTAATTTATGAACTTCTTTCCAAAGGTTTAATATGAAGTCATTATTTTAGCTACAAATGTATTAAAAATTTAAATGTTCAACATAATGATATGGCAATTTGTATAATACTTTTGCATGAGTTTTTTTTTTGGTCCATTTTTCTTCTTTCTTTCTCAAGTGTAGTGTTATGGAAAATTTGGTAGAATTTTATAAAAAAATTCAAAAATTAGTTATGTTTTTACTATTAAAAAAAAAGCACAATATGAAAGGAATTTTTAGTGAACATCAATGAAATTTACCCATGCATGAAATGGAAATCCATTTATCCACCCACCAATAACATAACTTTAAATATGTTCTAAAAATCTTTCAAAATTCATTCTATAGTTTTCAGAATTTGCTCTTAGATGATAAGTTTCCTTCCAAGAAGCAATTGCCACTACGAACAAAGAAAATGCAATTATTACTCGCACCCATTAATAATATAATTTCAAATGAGGTCCAGACATATTCAAAAATTCATTTTACACTTTTTTCAGAAATTTGTTCTTGGTTGATAGGCATTTTTTCAAGGGGCAACTATTTGGTATGTGGTTCTATCAAGTGATTATGGTTGCATAATAATTTTGAATGATTACCATGGCATGGAATTAAAGAAAAGTGCCTAGGTGTGGTTCCAACAACAACCATTGCAGTTGTTGTAGGTACCATCTTATTCAGAGATGGAATAATATTCCAATATTTTCCTTCAAACTTCTTAATGGTATTTTGTTTGGAAAATAAATAGACAAAACCTCATCACATGAGTCAGCTGGATAAGATTGCTATCAACTCCCAACTAATCAAAGGACTTAAATCGAAGCTTGGATTTGTTCAAAAGACTGAAAGTGACTCATAAGATTTGATAAATGATAACAATCACACACAAAAGGAAAGCACTTGAAAAATTATCTAGAAAAAAGGACAATAGAAGACAAGACAAATGGGTAGGGTTTTATCACAAGTATCACATTCAAAAAATGAGCACACATCTTGTGTTCATTTATAGTTTCTTAAACCTTTTTGACTTCCAATATTTTCAATAGATTCAAAATACCATAAGACATATAACAGTTTCTAGATGTAACACCTTGAAAAGGGTTTTTGTGAATTAAAGAATATGAAGAGAATTAAACACCCTATGGCTTTCCAATATCCGTCTTTCCAATTTCCATTTCAATGTGTATAAAAGAATGACAAACATAACAAATAACTAACCTCGATTTTGTTTTTTGCAATAATGGCTTCAAGTTCCTCAAGTATACTTGATTATGTGTTACAAAATTTACACTTCAATTTCCTTTGTTGGCAACAAACAAAACATCTATACCACCATAAAAAAAACAATGGTGTGTTACCATGGGCCAATAAACACTTTTGGACAATTGTGGATGTCGAGATTTTCAAAGCAAGCAATCATTTCAAAGCTATAGACAATTGAAAGAGTTTATAGACGGATGGGTGTAAAAAAAGACAATGTTTCTCTCAACACAACAACTATTTGTCATGCCCAGGTATTCTATATACAAAGGGCCAATTGTAAGTTTAGACCAAATTGTTTGATATTGATGTTTAACACCCATAGAGTTCCATTAAAGCTCCACACACACTTGTTGATAGAGATAGCTAAATCTTTGATCATAGTTGTATGTTTTCCAAATCGAAAATGTCATGTTTCAATCTGACTTTTAGTTTTTTTGCAACAAAGTCCTTGCCTTTCATGGCATTGTTTGCTCTAACAATAAAAGCACAAAAACATAATTTGAAAACTCGTCTTCATACAAATGTCTAAAATAAATTATAATTCATCAAACCAAGAGGTTATAATTTAGATTATAGAAATTTGAAGGATTAAAGGACTCACTTCCTAGTTGCTATTAACTTCAAAGGTTGTGCTCATTTAAGCTGATCACTGTTATACACCATTTTGCATTCACACACTAGGTACATGTAGTTTTCATATCTAGGTCGAATAACAAGTCAGGAAAACACTAGTATTTTCAAATACAATGTTGAACAATATAGAACCCAACTTAACAAGATAGATGCAAGTATAATAGCTATTTTTCATGAATATTTCATACATTCCTAGTTTGAACCTAGTCCTTTGAAAATAAAGATCCACCAAACTATGTAATGATGTAAAAATTAGAAATTTAGTTCCCTCATTAAGAAATGTCCATATACAAATGCAAAAACTTATTGTGTCATTTAGGGTTCAACTTGAAAGTAACCACATAAAGGGGGACAATGTGAGTGTTCATATGAATACTTCATATAATTAATCACTTGTGATCAAACAAATCATCTACAATTGCTAATAATTTTTGCAAATTTCAAGTCATGCTTTTATTCTCATGGATGTTTTGAATGTCAACTATGACCAAGATGACATTCATTTCAATAAATGAGATGCATGTAGTCTCATCCGTCAAGAAATACAGTCTACCTACAAGGGAACTTTGAGTCCATACCACTTCAAACGTATGTACTTTGAGTTTGACAAAAACAATGATATGACATTTTACCTTTCTTTGTCGTACCAAGCCATGGAGAATGTTCTTCAAGAGTTGGATCTAGTTGTGAAAGATGAATCTGCATCCTTGCCCTATGCTATTTTTCTTCGAAAAGTGGAATCTCTTGCAAAAAAATCAATGATCAACCAACAAGTTTCATTGGCAAGTCAAGTGCTCAAAAATCTAAAAGTTGGCAATGCCCAACATGTTCCAGAAATAGTTGAGCTTGATGATTTTGACACTAAATAAACTAAAATTATAGAAAGACAACCTTTGAAATGTTTTTTAAAAACATTACTTTCACTTTAAACATCTAAAGAAGAGAACAAACAAGTCCTTTTAATTATACCAACTCATAGTGTTGTTTCAAAAAATATTCATTAGTTAGTATAAATTTCAAAATTAAAATAATGGGTTATTGGTCATTAGTTCAAATCAACATGTTCTGTTAATCAATCGGTTATAATAATAAACGAGTTGCCAATTCTTATAACAAATTGGTGAACTTAAAACCTATTAACCAAAAACTAAAATAGTCTTAGGTTATACTGCCTCACTGGTTATGAATTGGTTTAACCAGTTACTATATACATATTGAAAAATTGGGTTAACGTTACCCCCCCTTTAAAAACACATTTCATCTTCAAAATTAATCACCTAAAACTACATGTTTAACAACTCCAACTAAGTCATCAACATATTGTTCACCTATAGTGTCAACAAGTTCAACCAAAGGAACCAATTAAAATTTTGGCTTCTCAATAATAAGTGTGTCCTTTAGTGTTGTATTTGGAATTTTGAGAACTTCAGAGCCATGGGTAACATTGTCAATCAAAGTAAACCATGTGCCTACTCCAATCTCTGCTATAACTAATGATATAGGTTTTGGAGTGAGAAGTTTTGCCAAGGCTTTTGCCTAAATGTTAATAATTATAGTAGGTGCTTCCACGGGTTTTGTGGGAAAATGTAAAGTATAAGAAATAATGGCCATCTTTGTTCCTCTTTTGATGGGCTGAGGTTCCTCATTAATATTAACAACAAATTAGTTTTGAGAACTTGTAGCTACAATAATTGCTTGCATAGGTGAATTTTTTTTGGAAAACATTAACAGGTACCTCAACCAGTTTGCCAGTAACTTGGTCATATTTGTAGCTTTCAAAATGTAACTAGTATACAACTAATTCATTCAGGTAAGGTTCTTCATCTACACGGTCTGTGTAACATGGCCCTTTACATGGACAATCTCCAAACTATTTTGGATCAATAATCTCTTACATAGATTGCCACCATTCCTTCCATTTTAGGTTTTTATCGACCAATGTTTGGTTTTGTTCTTTAAGTAAAGCATTGTCTAGAAATTATTCATCAAACCCCTTCAACCAATTGTGCATGTAGGTGGTTTGAGAAACTTTATTGGACGCTTTATGAAGTGTCTTCAATTCTCCCGTCAATTTTGAATTTGTACCCAAAGTTCAGGGCTACGATTTTCCATATCAATGTTGACTTCTATCAAATGTTCCTTCTGCTGCGAACAAGTATTCTTTAGCTCTAGCAAAGTTTTCCCCTATTGTACATTCATGGCCTCCATCTCACCATAATCTCTTGTTAATCAGTCAAGATCAATTTATAAGGTCTTTGAGTCATTATGGGTTTTGAAATGTGCATGGGTTAACTCAATGTACTATGATTGTAGGGCTTTAGCCTTATTGATTACTCTTTGAGATTCAACATTTTTAGCAACAAAATGCTTGTTATTTGCTTGTAGCTTGAGACACTAGGTTTTCATAGTGGCCAAGTCCTTATTTTTGTTTTGTAGGGCTTGCTTATGACTGACAAGTTATAGGCAATAGGCATGCAATTGGTTGTTGGTGTCCTTTAACAAGTTCTCAACAGTATTGTACTTAAATTTCAAATCAGCTAAGTTGTCTACTATCTAAAGCCATGTTTAGGTAACTAGGGCTAATTCCTCAAAGAAAAGTGTAACTTGTTTAAGGCTTTCATGTTAAACATAAGCTTTCAATGTCTTACGAAAAATATAAATAGGTCTAGTCTGAACTGGTTTAATAGGTTTAGGTTGAATTGGTTGAATTGGTGGTGTATTTATTGATAATGGGTTGCTAGCCTGTTCTGTAGGAGCAAAAATTTGTTGAATATTTACAGAAATATTCAATTTCGTAACCTATGACCAATTTTTCTCCTTTGATAAATCACCAATTTTTTTGGGAAGTTATTAATATCTATATTTCTAACATGTTGGATCATGTAAGAGGTATATGTTACATTGAAAAAGTCTTTGAATGATTACTTGAACAGTTGAAATGGAAAAAAAGAAGAAGTCGTCATGAACCAGAGAAAGAAACTGCATGGAAAATCTTAACCCAAGGGCTGTCGGAGAGCCCCATTTCCAAGCACTACAACGGAGTAAGTACTGAGTCCTTGTGACAGTACCCATTATGGATAGGAGAAGGCCCTAAGTATAGGCCCTTCCGTGATTTGACATCTGTGCCCGAGATTGGTAGGCCGAGGGAACATGTCGAAACTCACGCAAGGGCCTGTACTTAGGTCAGCTTCCTATTGAAAGCAGACCTGGGATTTTTTCACTTGTTAGAAATAGTGAGAGGCTGGGCTGGTACCTTCCGCTGGTTAGAAGATCCCAGTACTGCCCGACGAATCTTCTGCTGAAAACAGGTTTGTTCATGCAGGTCACGGAGCTGAAAATGCAAATGAAAAATCCACACAGTGCTTTACAGGTAATGTACCTGACCTGACACAAACAATATTAAATTGAAACAACCCCAATGGCCTGACGAGCATGTTGTGGTGCATTTTCTCTAGTGTTCCTGAAATCAGTGGAGCTGAAACTTCCTCGTACAGAAAAGAAGTCTTTCAAGCTTTCCATGACACTGTCTAGATCAGTCCTGTACGCTTTATTAGAATTTGCTAGTTATACCTGCTTACCATGCAAGCTTGACAAATAAATACCGATTTTGGTACAGAACCTTTGGGTTTCAAAAATTTCAAACATGCAAGAAATCACAACCATCGGTTCTTTCATACAAACTGCTTATTCTTGGATATTCGCAAAAAACCAACTGTACTCTCAATCTTTTTTTCTCAAAACACCGAAACCGACATTTCTTTGATTCTGAAAATTTTGTAAGAACCGGAACCATCGGTTATTAAAAACATCAAATAACCACAGAACACTGGAAAGTTCCTAGTGCACAAAAAAGTCTTTCAAGTTTTTCATGACACTGTCTAGATATACCGTTAGCAAGATGCTGATCCGGTTTGCTTGTCCGACACGACAATCGGTAAGCATTCCTTGTTTCACTGGTTAACGCGATGCCAAAATTTGTCTGATAACATTTTGTCCACTGTCCAGGACGATCGGTAAATTTCCTTGTTTTGACGAACTCAGTGATGGCAGACTTAAATCTCTGAAGAAATTGAAGTCTTGTTGCTATATTATATTAGTTTTTCTGAATTCGGAGTAATTTGGTACTCTCTCTCTCAAGCTAACCCCCCTGCGTTACCTTCAACAAGGATGGAACTAATTGCTCTTTGCCATTTGTGATCTTTTTGGTTCTACAAGCCTAAGGCTTGTTGATGTCTCCAATGTCAGTCGCAATCTTTGGTGCCTGGTTTGCCTTCACATGATTCTGTCTTTAGTGTTCCTGAAGTTTGGATGCGTTTCCTAAACTAGGACTTCATATGAATTTACCCCCGCTCTGATTTCGCCCGAGGTCAGGAGGAGCAGGAGAGCAAGTGGCTGCAACAAGGCAGATCGTTCCAGACTATCATGTGTGATTGCATATTTCTATGCTGTCTAATGATTTGCAGGGGGTGAAGCTTTTGTGAGTACAACGACCCTTTGTACACAATATTTCAAAAGGCAGGTAGGCAGGTTGCAGACGACCTGGGTCTTGTTGAAGAAGCAGACGAAGAAGAAGAAGAAGAGTACTATCGAGTCAGACCTCTACTAAGTCATTCAAGTGGCGATCGACTCCAGTTGTTTTTCGCCCATCGTGCAACATAAGCCAACACTTTTCTGCATCTGACAAGACGGAAAAATGGTGAGTACTTCCAAAGCCTCACAATTCTACGATTGTAGGTAAAGTCGATTGAGAGACAGTTTTTTTTCCCTGTCAAGTAGCATATTCCTCTCTCTATACCTCAATCAGATTCTAGTTTGCAAGCTTTGTGAACGTGGGGTAAGCTGTATGATGGCATGCAGGACGTGTTCTTATGTGCGACTAGCAATGAGTACTGAAGCCATTAGAATCTATGAATTGTTAGCCATATGTCACACCAGAAATGATTTTGAGGGTGGTTAATGGTTCTTTTTCCGGTTTCTTAAATTACAAAAATGTCTCATCCAGCCAATGTTATTATTGTCATCCATCACTTTTCCTTTTCATTGTCCTAATTTATTATAATCCATTTCACTGTCCATAATATTGCACAATCATCTATGTGCATCATTTTCAAAATTTAGCATAATTAGCATATAGATAAATTTTGCCCATCCCCTGATACATAGTAGAATATATGATGTTATACATTGCTAGACATATCATCAAATAGTGGAAGAAGATTGATAATGTAGTGTATTTGATTTCTTCCTCTTGAAACTGTGATGTTCAAAGAGTGTTCAAATGACCCATTCATGTGGGAAAGATGTGGGATTCATCAATGGGATTGTTACATTGTGTTGACCAACTGTCTTGTTTTCCACTTGTAGGCAATCACACCAGTGCATGATCTAAACCCGAAGTGCACTTCAACAAACCCTGAATTGGTTGTCATTTTTTTCCATGGCATAGGCTATGGGGAGAATGATGACTGGAAGGAAACATGGACATCTACAACCAGTGACGGGACGCGGGTATGTTGGCCACAAGAGTGGTTGCCTGCAGACTTGGCAACTCAAAATGTTAACAATGTTCGGATTCTCTCTCTTTCATATGATTCTGCTCTTCTCGGTGCCAATGAGGATGTGACAGACATTGGGAAAAACCTCATCGAGAGTTTGGTATCAAAAAGGTATGGCAATCTGAACTTAGCTATCATTTGCGTACAAAGACACAGTCTTGCTCTGAAACCAATGCAGGATAAGCACTTATTTTTAGGTCTGAAGTGGCCTACGATGTATGCATATCCACTCTTTGCATTTGTTTATTTGTAGTGTCAATCTTGAAACATGAAGAGGGGCAGCAAGCATACCATTATAGTTGATGTTTAAGATATTAAAGCAAAGTCTAGTTTGAAACAAGATAGGGCTGGTTTCTTTTTAAGAAAGAGCTCTAGAAACTTGTTTTCTAGATGACATTGAAGAAGCCAAAGCTCCTGAGTTACATATTAATAAAGTACTCAGAGAAATTTCCTAGAATTTGGAGGGCACCTTATCCATGAATATCCCTCCTAGGGCCCTCATTTTGAGAATGTCCCCACCTTGGGGCTTTACCCTATGCTTTTGAGAACATTCAAATATAACAATACAAGTTCAAAGCGGGAACACATTCAAAAATTGTCCATGTTTCCATGGAATATAATTTAGTAATCCTCCTCTAGCAATGTTTCTAGGATTTGATAAACTTTTACAAGGAAACTTATTTTAAAAAGATATTGATTTGGCCATGTTTCATGCTAAGAGGGGCCCATATGTCTCAAATATGCTGGACATACTTCCCAAATGAAAACTTGTGAAACAAATAGAATTGCTTGTACTACTGAACATTTAGACTACTTTCACTGAACATGGTAGCCCAAAAATTGGAAGACCAAAGGAACTTGACATTGACTGCATGGTAGTTTTGACCGGCCTGAGGTCATCCTTTCAATGGTCGAATCCAAAATATGATTAGGAACTAGGAATGTTATCTTTAGCTAGTAACAATGTCCAAAATTTAATGATACTTTGCAATTCCTGTTTATTTATTTTATGTCTGAAACCAACTTGGGCTTATCTTTGTTCATGACATTACAGATGGCTTTGTGCATATCCTGTTATCTTGGAGATTACAATTGGTAGGATTTCTGTAATTTGTTCAAGTCAAGAAGTTGACAATTGAGGTTATCGTTATTTGACGGCATTGATGGTTTCTGTGTAGAGAATATGAACCCCTTTGGGAGGCCCCAATTGTACTAGTTGGTTATAGCTTCGGAGGTCTTGTGGTCAAAAGCTTGATTGTTGAGGCTGAGAAACGTAAGAATGCTCGCATTGTGAATCCTCTCGACGCACGAGCAAAACAAAGTTGCACCAAGTTTTTGGAGAATCTTAAAGGAACAATATTCTATGGTGTACCACATACTGGTGGTGGGGGAGACTTCAAACAGTATTTTGTTTATCAATCTCAACGATTGAATGATGCGCAGGGGGAGCAATTTGATAAGTCAGGCATTTTGAAAAATGTTGAAGGGTTCAATAGACAAATGGCAGCACTTTCAGTTGATTTTGAGAATGCTGTTGATCCAGCCCTCATCATTTATGCATTTGGTGAAGGACAGCCTGTCAACAGAGGAGTAAGCTTTTCATCCAAAAGTCTTGGCTATAATAATGACTATGAAGGTGGATCTGTTTGAACTTTCAACATATATAAAAGGATTTAGTAATTAAGTCATTTGATAACTAAGTTACAGTGTAAAATCCCATAGTACTGATATAATGGTCATTGGTAAATTTTGGGATATGTACACTAGGGTCATTCAAGTTGGGTGAGAGAGACTCAATCATACTTTCATTGGACCTAAACTTAATGTCAATCTCCTTCAACCTTGAAAGCGGTTTGCATGTGCAGGAATCAGTTTTAGTGCCATATGCCTCAGCTCAACAATTGGCACGCAGAAATCATTATAAGGTTGAGGATGCGACGCATATCACAATCTGCCAGCCAACTTCCCAGCAAGCCATAAACTACAGCCTACTGAAAGATGTTCTTGCTGTTCTTATGGAGGAAATGCAAGAGTTGAACATATGTTAGCCAGGTACAATATTAATGGAGTATAATCAATTTCTCAACCAGGGTTATGACCTTGTGATTGCTGATGATTTCAGTTCACAATAAGTTGAGGGCAAGGTGATCACGACTGACATAAGCACAAGAAGTTACATGCAGAACCAGACTGGAATCAACAAGGCTATATTCTTTGTAGATTTGAGGGGTATTCTACTAATTTAGCTTCTGGCTCAATTTGTTTAATTATCTTGCTTGATGTTTGAAACTTCCAGGTTCAGATATAACTTTTAACTCTTATGAAAGTAATTATTAATCTGAATTCTTATCTTCTTGAACAAATAAATATGATTTGCATATTTCAGAGAGCTGGCAGAAATTGGTTTCTGATGAACCTCATTGGGATGGGGTGTGTCGAAATCCAAGTTGTTAGGAGTTAAAGAAAGCTCTCTTGGATTGATGTTTTGCGCATGTCATTGTTTGGCCCTGAGTTTTAAAGAACTCAATGCTGGGAAAAATGGAAAGATGCAGGCAATCCATGGTTATCAAGGTGGGCGCTAATGTTGCAAATGAAGGACAGTCATAAACCTTGTTAGACAGACTTTAATGCAATTTAGTACAATGCTATTCAATGATGCCATTTGTCGGCCCTCATCCTTCCACAGTCTCTAATGTAATTTGCTACCTCACTATAAATGATGTCATTTGTCATTTGCCAAGAAGGGAATGTTATGCAACATCACTTGAAAGTAATGATGCTATGTAACATGACCTGAACACTTATCACCAAGGAGGAAAACTTGAGGAAACAATGACATACAAGACTACTGGATTCAATGCCTAAATTTTTCTTTTACAGATGTCCTTTTTCAAATAGCTGCCGCATGTTACATACTCCACAACATGATACACATGATAGGTACTATGCAATCATCAAATTATTAGCAACAATTTGCGGATCTCTTTCATCTTTCCTCACAAGTGTAGGCACTGGATTCACAACTATAGCCTCCTATGTGTCTCTTTGGGCACACAACTCAAAATGGAAAGGACTGAGGATTCCAAGCTGTGTAGGACGGAAATGATGCCTACTCTTTAAGAATGGGAGAGATCTTGTCCTTACTTACATGCAATAGGCACAAGATCCCTCCCTCTATTAAGGAACAGGTGTAAGACCCTCCCCCTCCTTCGTCTTATGATCTACATATGTCTAGGTTCATGATAACCTTCAGCTTGTGCTACACTTTATGATGGGCATCTGGTGCTTGGGGATGTAATGAAATTGTGGGGCTGGACTTGGCTATCCGGGTTGGACTGGGCTATTGCCTCCTCCTAGGCCCCTTATTTTGGGAATGTCCCTGCCCTTGGAATTGTCCTACACAAAAAGTATTACCTATTTGGGAAAACTTGAGGAGCATGTTGTTATCTTCGGAATAGTGTTTTCCTTGACAATATTCACATAGATAAAGTGACAATTATCCAGGAAAAAAAATAGACAAAGCTGGCTATAAGATGAAAGTCCCAAAAAAAAGGGATCTTTCTAATTTTATGATACATACTGAATGGTAATAAAACTATGGCGATTTGGAATACTTTTTTCTTGACATATGACTAAATTCAGCCTTTTTTTAATGAAAATTATTTTGTGTAGGTCGAAATTGTGCTTTTAAGTTCAAATTGAAAATTCCTTTACATAGATAGGCTTTCAGTTGATTTCGAGACTGTTGTCGATCCAGACCTCAAAGGCCAACTCTTTTCTACAACTGACGAGATGCAAATGACTGACGAAAATCAATTGGGGAACTCTACACCCAAATCCTCACAATACTATAATTGTACGAAAAGTAACTTGAGAGACTGGGAGTTTTTTGTGTGCAAACCCAGCCTATTCAGCTCCAAACACACGCATCAGATTCCAGTTTGCAAGACATCTTATCACATAGTAGCTGGAGATTGATATCATAATGCAAGTGATGTTAGTCTGTTTGTCCTCGAGGGTGAGTGGCAAGAACCTGTGCTTCGATAACGTTATATCAATTTCATCAAGTTGATGGTTTGAGATGACTTATTTTTGCTCTGTACTTCTGTCACATATGGACAGGTTTCAACTGGCTTCGTTGCCACTGATATGTTGGAGCTTTGCATTCAGTGCATAATCTTGTGAAACTTTGTTTTTGTTGTGGTAGGTGAAGGTGCTATGGTTGACGACAGTGCTGACTGTTGAAGATGTGGTGGTAAATCAGTACAAGAGCCATGTATGTGGTAGCGTTAAGTGCCTTGGGTACACTGAAGATCAGACAGTGCCCTGTAACAGTGTAACCCCAACCTTTGATGTAGCAGTTCTGTTCATCAACAATGCTTGCTGGGATGGAGTTCCATTCCTCATGAAAGCTAGCAAAGCCCTGCATACCAAACGGTTAGATGATTTTCTTAGCCAAATTACCAAATATGTATCATCTGATAACCAAATCGAATTCAGAAATTCTGTGGACTCATACTATTACAAAAAAGATGTGCACTGCCTCAATTGTTTGAGGTGCAACACTTTCAATTGGTTTCAGCAAATGTGCCATTACTCTTACTGGTTTGGTCTTGTAACTGCAACTCATGAGTGCAGTTTACTGGCCAAATACTGTCAATACATAATTGTACAAAGAAAACCCACCATCTGGTTTGATTTAGGTGCAACACTTCAATTGGTTTAAGCAAATGTGTGAAGTAACTTGATTTCTTTTACTGGTTTGGTCAAGTTATTGTAAGTTGTCGGTGTGTTTCACTGGCAAGTCTTTGATGTGAGGCCCTTGAACTCCTAGTGACACCATTTGGAGAGATGTGACATCTAACTTCAAGTATATGGCAGGGCAAACATAAGGGTACAGTTCAAACATGTACTAAGCAACTTATACAAGCACAGCTTCGGATCTGAAATTAACCAAGTCATGACTGAGCTTGTCATACATGTGCAGCCAGATGAAGCCATCTACCTTCGAATCAATGATAAGTTTCCTAATCTTGGTATGCACTTGGATCATTCCAACCTTCACCTGCATTACGCTACCCAATACCAATCTCCCTTATTGTTTACTTTGTGGACCACCTCCCAATGCTAGAGATATTGGAAGCTTGTGTGGTAAAATGAGGACCCAGAGATCCATTGTTGATATTTTCTTGTTGGTAATGGTACAAAGCATGTATAGTTTCTCATCTTGTTCACAGTGGAGCTGAACCTTGAGTGGAGCTCTTGAGATGCAGTGAAAGGTCTTACATGAAACAATTAAGGATATGTTTGATATGTTGTACAATGATATTGCAGTTGCATTTTGCTGAAGACTTTGTTGTTGCTTTTACCAGGTATATTTGGGAGACCCCATATGCATATGAATGATTACTACTTGATGCCATTGACGGTGAATGTTGACTCTTCATTTGTAGTGATGAGCTGGATGCTGCATGGGCACTCTTTACACATTTGTGGAATGAACTGGAGTCAAACAAAGTGGCACCAGAGCTCTATCCATATGGAAGCAGGGTGCAATTGGAGCTCATTATCTGGCAGCCAAGTATAACATAAGATGGGGTGACATGTGCTCTGAGCTTACCACGACTTGAACATTCATTGCTGGCAGTAGGAGTTCCTTCCAGGTCATCAAGATAGGGTGCTGTTAGCTCAGAATCTAAGCAAAGCCCAGACTTTTTTGTCTCAGAATGCAACCTCTAGGAGTTTAATATTCCAATGTTACTTCTTGGAATTCTACCATGTCTGGGAGTTGCTGTGAGTAGGGATGTCACAATGCTCTCTCTCCATCTCCTACAGAGTAATGAGTATTATGAGTACAGTTTGCATGTATCCCAACATATATTCTCATGAATATGTGACTGACCTCCGACCATTCTGGTGTTGATCCTGGACTTGGAAAGACTATTGCATTAGGCCAGTGTAATGGTGTATCTCTATTGGGAGTATCCCTGTCTGACCACACAGGATGTGGTGCCAGGCAAGGCAAATAAACCCTACAAGGAGTCACACTTTCTTGGTATGCACCAGTATAGACAATGTTCCTCTGCACACGGAAATTCAAGTTCTCAAGTAAGGAATGCTTGATTTTGTTAAGGAGGATGGCATTTTGGAGAGACACTGATCCAACTTCAAAGCTAAGTCAATGGTAAGTTTTTCAACTGCCTACCAACCTACTGTGATTAAGTAATGACAGATTGATAACTCCTCTGGGCTTCAAAATTCTGAAGGAGTGCCATGGGATGAACTTGGGTAGTGTCTTTTACATGTCTGAATTGTCTTCAACGAGATAGTATTGTTGGTGAACATGCCTTTGAATGACCACTGCCACCACACCACTTCATTGTCAAATTGTTGTTTGATTATCACAAATTTTGCATTTGTCCAAATACATTCTTGTTGATTTACAGGGGAAAAATGGAGAGTCAGAATAGGATTGTCAAAGCTATAATGATCTTAACTCATCCAAGTCATGTTTATGAGATTGCAGATGTGGGAAGGGACTACATTTTTAATAAGTTGAGATCAAGAGAGTGTGTATATTGGTGATAGGTCTTCAAGAATGTGTTAAACTTGAACTGTCCACCAGTGCTTGATTAAGTTTTAGTGTTGGGTTGCTCTAGGTGTAATGAGCATGGATGGTGAATCTAGATTGCATGCTATTGACATTGCCACAAAGAAAGAAGAAATTTTGGCAATACCGTGAGTGTAAACATTTCCCAACTTTCAATACTTTCCATATTGTGCTTTAGAGATTCTCCCCAGTTTGTATGTCTCTATGGATGACCTTTTTGTCCTGAACTTTTTAGACTTTGAGAGTTGTATGTGCTTGGATAGAAACTCATTTAGTGCTAGCTTGTACCCTAGAAATGTCTCATGGGTTGAATTGTACTTCTAATTTCTTCTCTTATAACTCTTGGATTAAGTCATTAGCAAAAATTCTAGGAGTTTTTCGTTTGAGAAAATGTACTCAATGAGAGCATTCAGGTTGACGTGATCCTTATGCCAATTCAAGTTTTTTTTTCCCCACCTCTGTTACTGTTAAGTTGAGCATTATCAATTGTTAGTTCAACATGTTCTTGAGGCTTTGCAGTTCTAAAGTTGTCTATGTTGCTCCCATGGTCAATCTCATTTGTGCTTTTGAAGAAAAGAGGCTAACCTTCTAAAGATTCTCCTAATAGAGGACAAGAGGTATGCTCAATAAAGAGAGATCTTTTTGGAATTTCAGCATTTAGTTCAGAGTTCTCCAAATCATTTGGTATATAGTCTTGTAAGTGGGGATCTTTTTGATGCCATGAACATTGTCTTTGTTCATCTTCTCCCTTTATTATTTTGTCTATTATAGTTTGTTCTTTTTTCCTCATGCACCTCTGCTTTTTGCTTTGTTGTTTCCTTTTGTTTTCTGTTCTATGGTGTATAGTGTTAGCCAATATCATGGTTGAATCTCCCCCCTTGCTCCCAAACTTGTAATCAAAAATTGAATACACAAGCTAATGCTTATATTTGGCCCCATTGTGAGGAGCTGATGAAGTTAGTGGAAAAGTTGTGACACAAAAGTTGCTATATTATGTATACATGGTACTATTGATGGTGGGTGAACAAGTGAAAGACTCCCAACGACTTGTGTTCATGTTGTGCATATTGCTAATTTTATAGTTCAGTTCTTACCTCCAATGTTTCCTTCTTCCTTGTTCCTTAGTCCTAATTTGAAGTTTTTTCTTTGACTTAAAAGTGAAAGTTTGTCACTTGCTTCTGATTACATTTAATCATAAGTATGGAGATTTCTCAATATTCATGAGAGTTATTATTTTAGTCCTTTCAAGTAGGGTGAGTTTATATGGTTGTAACATTTCATTTTGGCAAGTTAGCAATGCCAAGATGATTTTCAACCCATTTGGCATTTTGGCTTTAGGGTTGAGATGGGCTCTAACCATGTCAACCCTAGGGGCTTGGTGGTCACATGAAATTGCTTTGTATTTAAAGTGTAGATTTGAAGTGTAGATGGAGGTCCCAATGTTATAGCATTATGGGTTGTGATTTTTCTGAAATTTTTAGTTTTGTACATGCAAAGAAATGGGAGTACCTAATGTTGCAATTGCATGTGTAACTAAAATGAAACTTTTTTGAAACTTTTTTTCAACCATGGAAGGCTATTCACATAATGGAAATTACTCACATTCACAAAAGGGTGAAATTAAAATTCCCAAGAGATGTGGGTGGGCCCTTTCTTTCATGGCTTGAATTCATAATCATGAGCATTCTTTGAAAATGTCCTTTATAATGCAATTCAGCTAGGAGGAAGGAATTCACACATGAGGATCCCTTGTAATGATAAGAACATAGAATTTTTTTATAGAGAGAAGCTCTCAATTTTGTTCTCACAATGTGAATATTTTGTGGACAAAACAAGAAAGATTGTGAGGATTGAAGAAGAAGAAGAAGAAGAAGAAGAAGAAGAAGAAGAGATGAATTGTGAGAAAATCATGTATTTGTTCTTTGGTCCAAATTGGGTTTACATCAGGGACAAATGCCCTTGAGCCATGGCCCATGGGTTCTCCCATGACTTCTTCATCCAAAAAGCAGGGTACCATCAGGTTCTATAAACCATGGCCCAATGACTCTAGTGCAACCCACCCTTAGAATTATAAACAATTTGGGAAGAAGAATCACATGCCCATGTGAAGAAGCTCCAAGTATCAAAAACCAAGTTGATGGTTTGAGCAGAAGAATCCATGTGGAGATCATGTGCTCAGGAAAGCTCCAAGTAGGAATCAAAATTCAATGCCAAGCTTGATTGAGTGAGGTTCATGTGTTGGGTACAAAAAAAGTAAGGGATTTCTTACTGTCTTTGTTGTCCTTGCACCTCTTACAGGAAGCATGTGTTGGGTAGAAGTAAAGGAATTCGTGGAAGAAGGCTTATGTTGGATTTCTTCGATTGCTTATGTTGAAGAGAGGACACACACAGATACAGACAGACCCAGAGAGAGAGAGAGAGAGCTGGAGGGAGGCACAGATGCACACACGCAGTTACAGAAGACAGATGATGTTGGAGCATGCTCTATCTTTGTTGGGTGTTTTGGCATTCACCAGCATCAGTCTTGCAATTGTCGACTGGCCCAACACGCCTGTTCATGTCCCTCTCTGTTGGGACGTACACGGTATGGATCACTCCTCATCCTTGAAACTCAAGAATCTTCTTCTTCTCCCCTCATGATCATCCCATTCAATTGTTCTTGTTGTTCTGCAGCAGACTTGTCATGTGTGTTGGTAGCAATTTCATGTCTAGTACAACACTCAATGTTTGTCTCTAAGGGACTTCCCAGCATCCCAATTCTTGGTTGCTTGCCTCCATGTGAATGTCTGATCTAGTTAGTCATGTGAGAAACTTGATGGGTTTTGCTGAGGATTGGGACCATGCACATGATGTGAATCAGCTAGATGGGTTCTTCAGAAAGTTTCATGGCATCATAATTGGGTCTCCAGGGATTTTTCTTTGTTGAAGAAAGATTGAAAATGGGGGATGGATTGAGGTCCGAATCTGACGAGTTATCCTCCTGGAGAGTTGTGAACCTCCTGTTATTGTGCTGCAGAGCATACATTTTTGTGGGTGTTGAGATGGTTCGGCCTTCTGTTGCTCCCTGTGCTCACTGTGGTCGTCCCCTACATCCTATACCTGATCAGTCTGCAGGACAGAAGCATTGCAACTCAGGGGTAAGCAAACATCCTCCTAAACCCCCAAATCCGAGTAAGACCTTTTTTTCTTGCCACTCTTCGTCAGCCCGTTGAAGGTCCTAGTATCATCATCTGGCATAAGAACACTGAAGGAGAGGAGAGAAGAAATGCAAAATATCAAATTTCCTAAGACAGAGAGGAATGATGCCTGGTGTGCATCTGAATGAAGCTTGAATCCTTTGACCAATTTACTGGGAGATCTGTTTTGTGTTGCAGAGAAGAGTCAAAGCACATGTTTTGCAGGTGATCCTTCTGCCAGCCTTGGTTCTGTTCTATGTCCAGAACTTCGCCATCCTTCAAGCAGCCTAGAATTATACCCACGACTATGGTGCTTGTGTTTTCATGGCTACTGTTGCTATTTGGCTTCTCTTCTGGTGCATTGGAGTCATCAAGGTACACTTGACAAATTCTCCCTTGACAATGGGGTTGCTGAAAGAAAATTGCACCAAGGACCCTCTCTTTGGTGTCAATGGATGCAAAGCTCAAAGTGGTGGGGTCAGAAACAAACCCTCAGAAGTATTGTCTACTTGCTCACAGCAGTTTCTCTCATGTCTCTATGCACTGGATTTGCAACAGAATCTTGAGTTGGGTAACTATAGCTCTAGACCTTTCTTTCTTGTGGTGAAATTGCATTGAAGAAAGTCCTATAGCAGATTTGAAGACTGTAAAGATCTCTGCTTGTTTCAAGGTGCTTACTTAGTTTGAAACGGACAAGTACAGTTCTCTGACTCTTTTCAGGTACCTCTGGGAAGCTGCTGCTGTTGTTGTGGTTCTTCAACCTATCTGGTCCATTCTTGGGTGCAGAGAATGGGCTGAATATTTTGCTTGGTTTGATCACACCCTCAACAACAACAACAAACAGCAGAAATTCAAGCAACATCATTTACGTTGCAAGTAAGTTTGTCTGTCTTGAAACCCATTTTGAGGTTCTCTAGCTCTCTTCTCTCTCTCTCTCTCTCTCTCTCTCTCTCTCGCTAATTTGTTTGATGTACAGCTTTGACATGATCTAGAGGTATCTATCACCATGGATGGGTCTTTTATCTTCTCCTTGCAATTGATGAGTTACAACCACAGAAGGATGATGCCACTGTTTCATGGACAAGAGCAAAAGCCAAAGCAGGCACACATTAACATTTTTATATTGAGATTTTTCATGCAGTGAATTGGGGTTGGTGTTCGTAACAGCTATTACTGATCCATGGAATCAAACTGTGTTCTTTTGCAGGCAGGGTCTTTTCTGCTTCCAGAGATATTTTGTTTATCTGTGCATGGTTGGCATCCTGTGGCTGGCCTCTGTTGCTTGTCCTCTTGGTATTCTTGTTAGGCCCCTTTGTAGCCAGGTGGGGAGTCTATAATGCTTATTCCTTGAGTTCAGGAGCTCATCAACAACCAATGCTGGATAACTAGGCCATGCGACAAACCAACTATTGTACATGATTACAAGCTTTCCAGTTTGATCTATGTGCCATTGACAATGGAGTTGCAGAAATGCAGGGGAATTGAATACCAAATGCGTATGAGAATGGATTTGTGCACATCTAGCAGCCTGGTTGTTTGGGGTCCTCAAAATGGATGCATACATAATCCAGATCTGTTTCAGATCTGTTTTTTTTATTGTTTTTATTGTTTAGTAAAATATTCTGGGTGGTTGTCAACAGTCCTCCTCTTTCTCTCTTGCTGTCTGTCATCAACCTAACCTGCCTGCTTCAAGTTGGAAGCTGCCTTCTCTCTGCACTCTTTTACAGAGAAGCTATGGACATGCTAACACCGCATGGAGGAGTTCTGCTAATATATGGAGAGCTCAAATTACAGGAGCCTAAGATCCTTCACTATTGACATTACCAGATGATCAAGCCCCTTTTGGCTCATCTTTGAGTGTCTTCAGTTCAGGCTCAAGTTTGGGGTTCTGGTGTGGCTTTGGATTCAGGATTGCTGGGATCCTGCTTCGGTTCAGGCTCGGGCTTGGGCTGTGGCTCAGGAATAAGTTCTGGTTCAGGCTCAGGCGCAGGCTTTGGCTCAGGAATAATTTCTGGTTCAGGTGCAGGGTCAGAATCAGGTTGAGCTGGATCCTCAGTTTTGGACTCGGCAGGTGGGGGTGCAGCTGGATCCTCAGGCTTGGACTCAGCAGGGGGTGGTGAAGCTGGAACGTCGGGATTGGACTCAGCAGGTGCAGGTACAGGCTCAGGCTCAGGTTTTGGCTCAGGAATAAGTTCTGGTTCAGGTGCAGGGTCAGAATCAGGTTGAGCTGGAACCTCGGGATTGGACTCAGCAGGTGCTGGTGCAGTTGGAACCTCGGGATTGGACTCAGCAGGTGCTGGTGCAGCTGGATCCTCTGGTGTGGACTCAGCAGGCGGTGGTGGAGCTAGATCCTCAGGCTTGGACTCAGCAGGTGGTGGTGGAGCTGGACCCTCAGGGTTGGCCTCAGCAGGTGCGGGTGCAGCTGGAACCTCAGGGTTGGCCTCAGCATCTGCAGGTGCAGCTGGAACTTCAGGTTCTGACTCAACGGGTGCAGGTGCAGCTGGAACCTCAGGGTTGGACTCAGCAGCCGCAGGTGCAGCTGGAGCTTCAGGTGTGGACTGAGTTTGTGCAGGCTTAGCTTCAACCTCAGGATTGGACTCAGCAGGTGCAGAGTGAGGTGCATCCTCAGGTTTGGATACAGTGGTAGACTCAGGCGCCGGTTTGTTTGTTGGCTCAGACATTTCTCTGGGTTCAGAATCATGCTCATGTGTTGCTGTGGGGATGGATTCAGGAACAGGTTCAGGTGCAGCAGCAGGAGCAGCAAGTGGGTCCATTGGGGGGGATATGACAGAGATGACCTTCGTTGGAGAGGTCTTCCGACAAACAGCAAGAACAAAGGATGGTACCAAACAGCCTGTGACACTCACTCTATTGTTATACATGTCCTCCACCACTGATTCAATACCTGATCACAAACAAACAACAAGGTAAGAAAAATGGTGGTTACAATTCTATGCACTGCAAACAACTGCAAATATATTGCATCGTGTGAAGTCAAAGAAGAAATCTAGAATCTACAGCAAATGTAAGTCTCATGAGCAGACAGATAGATGCTGGAAATGGAATACCTGGAAATTTATAGAGTGCACTCTTGATATCCCTGACGCATTTCTCACAGCACAGATTATTATACTGCAACTCCATTGTCTGCATCCAGAAATCACCAAAGCAACTTGATCAGGATTACACTACTTTGGTGTAAACATCCAAAACAGTCATGTTACTGCAGCCAGAAAGTGCCCATCTTTGACAAGGATGTGGTGTCCTGAGGAGTGCACTGCAAATTTTGTACTTTCGAGCAATATCAGCAGTCCCTTTTGAAGTTGAGATATGAAGTGCAACACAGAAAGTTGTTGCAAATTTCAGCAGGTCTACCTGATTTTGTGGGATTTTCTTCAAGATCTCCACTGCCTTGCTTAGATCCTCCTGCAATTTCTCAGCTTTGAGCCGCATGGCTTCAAGCTCAGCTTCAAGTTTGAGCCGCAGGGCTTCAAGATCTGCTTCACCTTTGAGTCGCATTGCTTCAAGCTCTTCTTTACTTTTGAGATGCAGGGCTTCAAGCTCTTCTTTACTTTTAAGCTGCAGGGCTTCAAACTCTTCTTTACTTTTGACTCGCAGGGCTTCAAGCTCTGCTTCATCTTTGAGCCGCAGGGCTTCGAGATCTGCTTCACCTTTGAGTCGCATGGCTTCAAGATCTGCTTCACCTTTGAGCCGCATGGCTTCAAGATCTGCTGCTGCTTTTTTTTGCACAGCATCTAACTCAGCCTTCAGCTGTGGATTCTCCACTCGAAGCTTCTCCAATTCCTCACGATCTGCCAATATCTGAAGCACCCATTCACATGTCAGAAGAGCTGACATAAACTAAGAATAGCACCCCTGCACTGTACTCTGCAAAAAGGCAGAAAAACTGGCTTGGATGTATCTAAATCTGAAATCTCCTCATACAGGAGCCAAGCAAGAAAAGAGAGCTCAGAAGCAAACTGAATTCTGTGAAGGACTTATTGTAGCAACTGTAGCAATAGCAATATGAAAGTCCTTTCAGCCCACCTTTGAAATAGTATCTCGAAGCTTGATGACCTCAGTTGGCTGAGCAGGGTCATGTTTGATGCCTTGGTTCAAATCAGGCAGTGCACCTTCGTAATCACCAGTCAAAAACTTGAAGATACCTCGAGATACAAGTGCCAAAACGTCATCTTTCCTCAATTGAAGTGCATTGTCAAGATCTTTCAATGCACCATCATAGTCCCCTGCCAAGCCTTTGATGCAACCCCGAATCCTGAAACACACGAAATGAGTCTAAGACTGAGACTTACGTTAAACCCTAAAAATGCTTGGTGCTGTGAAGATCAACCAATTAATCCAAGACTGATTCACCCAATTTAGGTCGATTGGACTATGCTTGGTAGCAGCACTTCTCTTGCATCCAACCCAATGAGGGCTCTAGAAACCCACAAAAACCTTTAGAAGTGTGAATTTTAGTACCTGAAAGGAGTTGCATTTTGAGGCTGAGTCTCAATTGCCTGATCCATCTCTGCCAGTCCCTTCTGCCAAAACTCTGTGCGATAATCAGCCTGTTGTGCATAAATTCCAACATTGCTTGTGCTTGGTTGTTTCTCCAACTTTTGTACCAGTTGCTTCCCAAGTTCATTTATCTCCATCCTTACAGCACTGTCCAATAACACAATCAATCAAATATGGGTCTGTCAGTAGCTACTGAATGTTCTCATTTTAATTCTTCTATCAATTTTCTTTGTGAGTTTTGAGACAAAAAAAAATTGCTTCATTGTCAGATGGATTTCTTGTCAATTCTTGGAAATCTAGAGCACTTGAAAAAAAACACACCTGTCCCATGGAGAGGTGAGACGAAAGATGTCATCTGATGATCCCCATAAGCTCTGTTTCTTGTCAAACTTTGTTTCATATTTCCTGGAACAGAAAATGCACACTTCCAAGTTACACAAACCTGTTGATGCATGGTCTCAGCAAAAGATTTGGTTTCAGTTTCATTGAGACTTTTGACATCATCAAAAGGTCTGAAAAAATTCAAATACGAGACTTTTTTTCGCCAAAGGAACTAACTTGTTGTTGTCATCATTTGGCCATTCCCCAAGCATTATGTATTGGCCTATTTTCCAGCCAATGACCACTGCTGCAATCTGCAAGACAGGAAGAAAGAGTATCCCAACATGCCCAAGAATGGGCCACCAAATCTGCCTGGGTAACAGTGTGATGATGAAGGAGAGCAAGGCCAGGAGATACATGCCATTGTGATCTGTAAGAAGAAGAAGAAGAAGAAGAAGCACAAGAAGCAACAACAACAATCTGAGTTTCAAATCTCTTCCACATCTGTAATTAATCAAATGATGAGTGAGAGAGAAGAAAGACTCCTTCAATGCCAGGAGAGACATGCCATTGTGATCTGTAAGAAGAAGAAGGAGCACAAGAAGCAACAATAATAATCTCAGAGGTTTAAATCTCTTCTGATTCTGTAATGAAGCAAATGATGAGTGAGAGAGAAGAAAGATTGAACATTGTGTCTTAGCACTGGTTCAGGTGATCTTGAATGCATTTCGATTGGAAAACTTCAAGACATTTATGGAGAAAAGTTACGTACTTGAATGTTGGGGTTTAGGTTGAAAGCCAATGAGAGTAAGACCACTCCGGACAACCACAGCAACTCCTTTGAATTGTACTATCTTAGATGCGTAGATTAACGATCCTTTGATCAGGCCAATTGGTTCTTTCACAAAGAGCACATCCATCTGTCTGGCAACAGCATCCTGGATATGGACAAATCCACTGAGCTATATGAGTTAGAAACATTCACCTAAAATGGGCAGGTGTTTTTTCCCACATGAGCCTGCTCTTCCTTTGTTTTGAAGATTCACAGCGATGAATGGGAGTCAGGACAAACAAATTCTTTTTGTTTCCATGAACTGCTTGCTGTTCCAATGGAAATCAAAGCAGACTGTAAGAGCATGTGCAATCTGATTCAAGTTTGTTGAAGAAAAGATTTACCTTGACCAAGGATATGTTTCTCAAAACCATTGTTTGGTCTGCCGTTGTGGCTCGCATCTGTACTCCCTCTAGGAAAAGACCCTCCACTCTCAATTCATGCCCTAGTGCAGACAGATAACAAATATTATTGATTTTTGTCAGATCAGAATTCAAGTGCATTGGTGAATCTGCTTTTTTTTCATTCATAAAGTTCCGTATCTAGTTTCTGCTACAAATTAATTCCTGAGCTGAAATATGTGTTGGTAGTATGATTGGATTCATAACTAGAGAATTCTATCACATGAAGAAAAGAAAGATTCAAAGTTCCAAAAGAATGTAGGAATGAAAAGATATACATACCTCCTTCAAGGGTTGAGTCTAGCAATACAGGCACATCACCATCTCGGAGTTTGAGGCACTTGACATCGCCCTCTGCACATGAAGAGCACATACTTACCCAAGATGTAAAATGTGGCTGGACCCATAACCTTGATCCCTGGATTCATTTGTAAACCTTGATACACAAAAAAAAAGCTGCAAGGCAATCCTCTTGAGAGAGATGAAAAGAGGGAATTTCAGCTCTAAGACTTGCCTCACTCACCTGAGAGCATGATAGTGCCCCAGCTGCCAAGCTGAAGAGTGCATTGTGGGTCAAGTGCAATTCCTTGCTTTGCAACTTCGAAAGCTTGATACAGGAGGTTAGATGTGATGGGTAGCCTTGATTGCAGAAGAACACAAGAAGAAGACTCCATCACCTCATAGACATACCCACCATTGCCCATCACATGGAGTCGCTGTGCAAGTGAGGCCACAGTATCTTTTGCAACATGGGTTCCAATTGTCATGGTTCCAAGGATAGCTTCTGATGTGAATCTCCCCTTTGACATCCCATTTCTTCCTGAACTCTTTGACAACAAAATGTCCTCTCCTTCTTTTGACATTCTTTCCCCATTTGCTGCTGTTGCTGTTGTTGTCTTTGATCCCAATAGCTCTGAAACCTGATCCTGTAGATTACTCAAGAATGCTTTCACTTCGGTGAGGTCTTGGAGGATGGAGTCAGGTCTCTCATCCGGGTGATCATCTGACACAAATGGTCTAATCCTAACCCAAACATATGCACACATCAAACCTATCAAAATTGCCACTGGAAATGATGATCCCAGTGAATCCAAATTGTCATAAGAAAATGTTCCTCTACATCTTTGGCACTCTCTGTACGGGCTCGGAAAAAAAATCGATTGCAGTCCTGGAAAGAGCCACATTTTATTTTGCTGACCAAAGAAAGAGCCTCCACAGCAGTAGGCTATTTCCAGAGCCCTGAGTTTTCACTACCTGCACAACACAAACACAGAAACAACATGCAAAAGAACAACAGATGAATTCATTGCACGTCACAAGCTATGAATGTAGTAGTATACAAAATCTTTGGATTCACCAACCAAATCTGCAACAACAACAACCATGGATTCTTTTTTCATGCTGGTAGCAGCAGCACAAGAAGATAGTCAGTTGCGCACTACTGTTTGGTGCTTCCAACTACGGCTTGCACCAAGAGAAGCATGAGATTGGGATGCATGCATAAATTGGGATCAAATTCAGATGCAAGCTGTGAGAATGTAAGATCCTGCTATATAAATCCGTATCTTAACTTGAGCCTTGAGAGCCACAATCCTGAGCTATCTTCAAGAGCTTGATCTTGAACAAAATTCAGCTACAAGGAATTACAAGAATATGTCAGTGACAAGATATAAGGTGCAGCACATGCATGAAAGGGGAACACTTTTGATGGTGTCCCCATTGGAGTAGAGAAAGAAAAAATTCACCCAAATCCCTGGACTGCAAACAAGCAAGGTGGGCTGGTTGCAGGAGCCTCCCAAAACAACTCTCTCTTTGTTACAGTAATTCCTTCAGGCTGCAGCATCTGTTTGTATCTGACTGATGCTTGGAGCTGATCGAGCAGGATTTAAGCTTCTTGCAGCCTGAATTTGCACAGAATTCTGAATCTAGAAGAAAGAATTGTGAATTGTGAATTTGCACAGGAAGAAGTCACGTGCAAAGCAAGTGAAGCAGCAGAATACACAGCCCAAGGAGTGTGTACAGGATTTCTACAGTTGCACAAATCTCGAAATGGATTCAGGGTTCTTCTCCCAATGGATGGATTATTACTAATCTTCTCCCTCAAGCAAATGGCTCTAATAAGGATAACATTACAAAATTGTTTCAACAACAACAACAACTGCAGATATCATCTTCTTCTATCCATTATAGCTCCATTCACACTGCAGACATCATCAGATTCTTCTCAAGTCTTTTTGTTTTCCAGCAGGAGATTATGGCATTCCTGATTGGTTCTTTGATGGAAAGAGCTAGGAAGACTCTTGTTGTGAAAATCAATGACCACCCATTTCCAGAAATCTTCCGGTTTCTGGGAAATTAAAAGAGAGTGTGTTCATGAGGTTTTGGTTTCGGGATTTGGGGTGATGGGTCGTGTTGGCATTTGCACAAATCGCAGTTTCGTGTAAACCCAAAACGAGTGTTTGACAGATTCTTGTAAGGGAATCAATGCAGCTACTGCTGATTGTCGTAATCAGAGAGAAAGAGACAAAGAGAGAGAGAGAGTTAGGGAGTGTGGGTGACGACAGAAAGTCAAATGGGTAGTTGTCTGTTGAAGGGGACAGATTGGCCATACGGCAGTCTTGGGCGGTGCCGGCCAAGGTGTACTTTTACTGTAGAACAGGTCAAAATTAAATGAAGGTTGAAATTAGTTCTAGAAGAAGATAAAATCTTTCCATTTCGGAGGAGGGAGATCTGACTGTGGTGGTTGAGGCAAAAGAAACATTGCGTAGAGGGAAAGGAAGATCCAAACAAAACTCAATTGCAGCAGCTTGCCCCTGGTAACTGAGATTCACACACTTTACTGTTCAATCTTTTTTCTCCAAACCCACAAGCTCAGTCTTCCAATGTCTTCAAATCTCTTCAAGGTCACAGGTTCTAGGGTTTGAGTGAAATTCCTCAGAGCTTCTTCATCACCTACCTACATTGACAGATTCAACCAGAGTTTTTCATTTTCTTTTGGGGGTACATAGCTGCTGCTGCTGCTGTTGCATCATCATCCACGATTTGCCTTCACTCCATCTTATTGCATTAGTTTCTAATCCAGTTCTTTGCAACTACTTCAAATGATTGATTTCTTGTTAGAAGTTCATTTGTCTTCTTCAATTAGGGTTTAGGATAAGGTTGCAAAAACCTGTTGTATAATCCATCAGGAATGTATGCAATAATGAAACCCCTTGTTTCTGCTGCTGCATTTGCAAGTCTGAACCTGGTGGTCTCAGAATTAGGTGATTCTTCGCAACTACTTCAAATGATTGATTTCTTGATAGAAGTTCTATTGCCTTCTTCAATTAGGCTTTAGGATTGGGTACAAAAACCCTGTTTTATGACCCATCAGAACGTATGCAATAATGAATCCCACTGTTGCTGCTGTGGCATTTGGAAGTCTGAAGCTGGTGATTTTAGAATTAGATGAAATTGTGTAAACTTGAGATTGGGCTTAGATTTGCTCAATCTAAGCTTGTATTCTGGTTTCTTGTATTGATCATAAATCCAGAAGAACAACATATCTGTAGATGTGTTCTGGATTTGAAGTAAGCACTCAGGGGAGATGATGATCACCACTACCCAAGTGTTTGTTTGGTTCTAAACCCTGTGAATCCCTTTCTTATAGAAATGTCAAAATCAGCATCAGCAGCATTTGCTCCACTTGAAGGAAGGAATGAATTCATAAAGTTGAATTTCTTTCTCCATTGGAAGGAATGAGCATTGTGCTAGCTACTTAGCAATTGCAAGGACTATTGTGAATGTGTTCAGGATCAGGGTTCACTACAGCAACAAAAGCTTTTGTGTGCCTTGGTCAAGGAAGGTGTATGTAAAGGAGGGTCTCTGGCTGCCCAAAGACTTGATGCAAGGGCTTCAATCTGTACCAGAGGTAGGTGTGACACTAATGGGCACTCCCATAATCTCCTCAATTTCCATAAAAGAGGTGGGTTGCGACTCAGGTTTGAAGATTGTGTAAGTTTTAGGATTTAGGGTTTAGGTTTGACAATTGAAGGTTTGTTTTTTAGGTTTTCGAGTGGAAAATCGAAGTTGGAAGAGTTTCTCTCTGGATGGTGGTACTCTGTTTCTTCAATCTTCCTGCATGAGTTTTGGGTCTTTGTTTTTGCAGAGTTTTCTTGGATTGATTTTTAGTGTTTTTCCTCATTATTTTAGGGTTTAGGAGTTGTGGGACGTTTAGTGTTGTGTCTTCTTCTTCATTCTTCTTGCTTGAGTTTTGGGTGTTTTGGTTTTGCAGAGAATTCAGAGAATTGCAAAGTATTCTTGATTTGACTTTGGGTTTTTTTTCAGTATTTTAGTGTTAGGAGTTGTGGGATGTTTAGGGTTATGTGTTTTTGTTGCATTCTTTTCTTGGACTGGAAGGTCTTATCAGCTTCTTCTGACAAGAGTTGTCTTGAAAAGGCTTGAGAGCTTTCTGGTCATGGTTTGGTTTTTTGTTTTCTGAATTTGCAGAGCAAAAAAGAAATGGTTGAGATTTTTGGTTAGTGTGTTAGAAGATTAGGGTTTTTGATTTAGGGTTTCGGATCTGTGGTATCAGCTGGAATTAAGCTTTTTGGGTTGGAGTTTTTGGATTCAGATTCTTAGATTGTGCAAGGAGTGTGATGGAGGAAACTGTGGGGAATTCCTCAACCTCAAGATTACAAATCTACCCATCACCATCAGATGCAATTTCACCATATCTGCGAGGTGAAGAAAATTTTGCATTTTTTGGGTTTATCTATGGATCCTTGGTTTCTTTACATTTTGAGCTTGGTTTGGCATGCTATGAAAGTGCCAAATGACTTGAATTCCACATGGAATTCAGCATGAATTTTTTCTCCATAGTACTTGGATTTAGCACAAACTGATGTATTACCCTAATTAGTTTTGAGCATAGACAATCCCGAGTGCTTGAGAATTGCTGAGTTGATTGTGATCTTTGTTAATATATTTTATTTTGTTTTTGCTGGTTTTCATAGACAAGTATGAGAAGGAGGCAAGAAAAAACTGGGATCTGTTCTACAAACGAAATGCAGACCGGGTAACTTTGGCACTAAAATTTCTTCCCTAACTTTCTGATCCTGAACCTATTTTGTTGATGGTTCTGTAGCATCACAAAATGTGTGCCAGTGATTATGGAGTTCTTCAAAGGTCTGGTTGCTTCTTTCTTGAATTAACAATTCGTGAAGGCTTGTTGGTTGTGATCCAACTTGATGCAAAAAGTTGCTGCTGGTGGGAAGCTGATATTTTTGCTCTGTGCACAGTTTTTCAAGGACCGGCATTATCTTGACAAGGAATGGGGCCACTACATTGGGGGCAAGGTAGAAGAGGTACTCCAAACCCATGACAAAACCTTCACCCAAAACTTTACAGATCTGCTGCATATTAGTACTGTAATTGGAGGTTTTTCATAAGGAAATTCCTGCAGAATCTCCATGCCCTAAACCCTAAACCCTAGACCTGTCATCCTTGGAAGTCTTTTCAGAAGAATGAATTTATCAACTGTACAGTTATCTACTATGAAAAATGCAATATGATAATTGCTGTGACTTGAAGCTGGAAATGTTATTGTGTGCAGACTGAGAATGCCACTTGCAACTCATGTAATAGGGTGGTGTTGGAGGTGAGCCATTTTTCATTAATTCTTTGTTTTCCTTGCCCTCAATGTTCTTCCTACTTTCTTTCCTCCTCTTTTGTGTTTGTTTGATTTTGGTGGGTGTTTTCCATTTTCTTGCCTTTTTTCCCTCTTTCTTTCTCTTTGTTTTATTTTGGTTGTATTTCCTCTTGGGGTAGTCTTTCTCTTTTAAGTTGAGCTCATTAGCATCATGAGGGCTGAAATTTCCTTTTGTGTTTGTGACAGAGACTTACTAAGTTTGTGTTTCTAGTTTTCTTTAGTGTTGAGTTTATTCATCTTTTTCATATTGCTTGTGGTTTGGGTTGCTGTTCTGTTTTCGGATCTGAAAATATCCACAACTTTATAGTTATTTGGTATTCTCTCATTTCTTTTTGAGTTGACAAAAATTGTAAGTATTGACAAATTCTCAGTACTTACGGAGATAAACTCATCATTCATTGGTTTGGAAGATTAGTTGCAGCATCTCATCATCATATCTAATGAATACTAGAGCAGAAGCATTTTGCTGCACCTAGAGCACTAGCACTGTCCTATTGGCCTTATTGATCTTGCAATAATAATTAGGAGAAAATAGAGAGAAATGGTAGTCATTTAATGGCTCTGATTTTTATTGCAGTCTATAAATGTGAAGTGCTTTGCTTCTCTGCACAGGTGGGATGTGGAGTGGGAAATACAATTTTCCCATTACTTGCCGAGTTCCCCCAAATTTTCCTTCACGCATGTGACTTCTCACCACGTGCTGTTAATCTAGTCAAGGTTTGCATATTGGAGCTTTATAGAAATCTGCCTTTTCTTTGAAATCCATCTCTGGTGGATTTATGGTATGGTTATGATCTTTGGAATTTGATATTGGTGCAAATTAGATTTTGCTTGAAGAGTCATGATATGACTTTGTTGTGTTGACAGGCACACCAGGAATATAGTGAACAAAGGGTGAATGCATTTGTGTGTGATGTAACAGCTGAAGACCTCTCTGCATTCATAGCGCCATCATCTGTTGATGTTGTTACCCTGGTACATGTCCCTGGAGACAAAACAAGCTGCTTTTTCTGCTTCTGTGGTCAACTGGAAGTGAAGCTCTAACACTTGCTGGAGTTGGCTTATTAATGTTTTCTGGAGTTCTTGACAGAGCCTCAGTCATGGGGACTCTTGTGAGAATATAATTGGGACTACTACAAAGTGGGTTCCTGTGTTTGTGTGTGCTTACAATTTTGTTAAAGGGATTTAGGATTTAGGATTTCCTGGGCTTACAATTTTGGAGGTAACTCAATATGGCTAAGGTGAAGAGTTTCAGATTTAGGGTGACAACTACTTCTCCAGAAGTAAGTACAAAAAGCAAGAGTTAGTGGTGGAATTTTTGCAGGTGTTTATGTTGTCAGCTGTGTCACCAGCCAAGATGGCAGAAGTGATCATCAACTTGAAGCAAGTACTGAAGGTGGGTTATTAGGTTTTGGCAACTACCAGCCTCTCAGTCATTATCAACAAAGGATTGCCCAATTGAGGAGTGGATAGTAATGTGGGCTGGGTGCTTGCTTAATATGGGCAGCCGGGTGGACATGTTCTGGTACGGGACTATGCAATGGGTGACTTGGCCCAGGTATGTTTGTTCTATATTTGGTAATTATGTCTGGCAATCGATACATATATATTGACATCAAACAACAGAAACAAAAGCATAGTTGCAATTGCTGGTGTATGCTTTTGAACTGATATATATTCAGGCAGTCAGTCTGTGTGAGAGATCTCATCCTCTTTGCCATGCCTGAAGTACCGGATCTATTTGGGTATCTATTTTTGTTGGTTCTCTATTTTCATGGTAGCTAGATATGGATGGATTTTGCAGGAGAGGTTGACAAGAAAAGACCAGAAGATTAGTGAGAATTTCTTTGCAAGGGGTGATGGCACTGTATGTCCCCTCCCTCATGAACTGTGATATATTTTTTCACTACTACTATATAGGTGGTTGAGACTATGAAGTAGTTGAGAGTTTCCAGCTGCCTGATGGATGATGTTGGTACTGCTTATTTTTGGTGATTACTTACTAGTTGGAGATTTTTTAATTTATTTTGTTACTGCAGCGTGCGTACTATTTTTCCGAGCATTCTCTTTTGGAATTATTCGAGGGACAAGGGTTCACTTGCAAGGCGGTTAAAGTGCATTGCCGTCAAATTGAGAATCGCTCCCGTGCCCTTGTTATGAATCGGTTGGTAATCCTGACTACAATTCCTTTTGAACATTCCACATGAACTGCTGTTCAAGAGAGCTTAAAGATTTTGAGGATTTTATTGCCTCCCAAATAGTTGTTCAACAAGATTCATTGACAGGGTTTATGGTTTAGGGTTGACAGCATAACAGTCAAGAGACCTGCAGATCAAGGAACCCGACATGTTGATATTCTTGATAATAATGTTTATCTTGGATATACTTCAGTCATGGAATGTGTTACATAAGAACACCGACTAATCTTTACCTTTCACTCTGATGCAGGCGGTGGATTCAAGGGGAGTTCTGCCTACTACACAGTGACTTGAAATCTAAACATGAAGAAAATGGAGTCGAGGCCGAAAATGACATTGATCTTAGTGAAGGTGTGGCAGCTATCTTTGAGCCCAACCTGTCACTTGAGGTAGGATGCATTTCCATTGACAATAATTGAGGTATAAAAAATTGAGATTGTGCCCATGTGTTGATTGTTACATTTACTAGTTTGCACTGCAGCAGTTTTAAAAAAATGCTGGACCCTAAACCCTAGATGCTCGTACCCTTGTTGGACCAACCCTGCTCATATTGAACCTCATGAATCCACAAAATAGCAAGTTCCTGATAGTACTGGATTGTGGGTCTGTTTTTGATCAGACAAAAAGAATCGAAGTTTGCAAACACGACATCCTGGTTAAGTGTTTGGGAAAGGAGCACCAACATACAGTGAAAGCCACAGGGCTTCTTCTTTGGGATGCAGCCCCTGCACTTGCAACGATTTTGGAAGCAAATCCTGCCCTTGTGAAAGGCAAGTCTGTTGTGGAGCTTGGATGTGGGGCCTTGGCACTCTGTTCCCTGCTAGCATCAGATCATGCTTCTTTAGTGGTTGCCACTGACGGTGATTCTGATGTTCTTGACCTTCTACGCGAGAATTTGGAGCTCAATGCCTCCACATTTCCTGTTCGCAAAGTGGTGTGCTCGAGACTAGAGTGGGGCTGTAAAGATGCTATGGAATCGGTGCGAGCCTTGTCCACCGGTAATGGTTTTGACGTTGTTTTGGGAACAGATGTGACATATGTTGCAGAAATGGTACCTTTGTTGTTTCAAACTGCTCACACACTCATCTCACCAAGTTCTTCTGCATGTCAGCCAATGCTTCTGCTATGCCATTTTGCCCGGAAAGTTGCAGAAGGAGACATTCTTGCTGCAGCAAACGCACATGGGTTCAATCTGCACACTGCCTGGACATCAGAGCTTGTAATTCCTACAGGACTCGAGAGTTTGGGATCCACTCATGGCCCTTTACGATTGTTGTACTTTCACCCATCAGATTAAAAAGCACCTACAACTTGGGGGGAGGGGGGCGCATGTGCGTTGCACACTGATTTCTCCTTTGCAATTGCCAATTTGGTATTCATCCTATTGCTGATTCTTTTGTATCCAGCTCCTGCTTTCTTCTGTTAGAAGCACGGGAAAAAATTTCATCCAAGATCATCATGGTGAGATGTTTTTGGCGGTGGAACTCGGGATCATCACAGTAATGCGATCATCATCTTCATTCCAAGGTGTGAATGATCAAAGCAACTAACTAAATTATTCAGAGCTCCTTACAACAAATGTTTGTGATTGCACCCATTCTTGACTTAGATGCTCGTTTTGTGAGAAAAAAGCTGATCTACTGAGTATCATGTGTGTGTTGAACTTCCGAGAGTATCATGCTCTTAGTGGAGGGTGACAAGTTATTGAATTCATGTGTAGTTGATTGAAACAATTAACTCTCAAAATCACTTGAGGTTTTTTGATGCGGTGGAATTAAAGAGGAAGACCACCTTGCATTTGTAACTTTGCAAAATGGTGGTGATGACGTAGATTGCAAATGGAACACGATGCAATATTATTTTTCCTCTATTTTTTGAATTTTTAAAAAAATACCCATAACTCATACAATAGGGGAATAATTCCAATTAAACTATTTATTTATTTACCAAGTAAAACTTAATTTTTTTAAATTTAATTCTTTTTATTTTTATTTTTATTTTTTGGAACCTTATTAAAGTGAAAAAATCAAATTGGGATCTTCCTTGAATGGAAGGCTCTCTTGTCTTGTATTCTAAAGGGAAAAATGCATGGAGAAAATTTGGAATTTTTTTTTTCCCATTCCGAATACATTACCCCCCCCCCCCCCCCCCCAATACCTA
The DNA here is from genome assembly GCA_963920785.1 of Sphagnum contortum. NCBI lineage: Eukaryota > Viridiplantae > Streptophyta > Sphagnopsida > Sphagnales > Sphagnaceae > Sphagnum > Sphagnum contortum. Next base: position 20,117,592 of record OY987278.1, read on the forward strand.
CTACACCACACCGCACCCAGACGAGTCCCTTATTTCTAGAACTCCTTGGCCTACCCAAAAAAAAAGAATGCTTGTTATGTACGAACAAATATTTAATCATTTTTGAGGTTGAAATAAATGATCATTGTTCCTTGAGTGAAGTTCCGTCGCATTATGGTCGTACCCATGACTTACCAATGTTCAAATAATTCACAAAAGGTTTAGCTGGAAAAAAAAAATTAAATTAAATTAGGGGTAAGTTTCAACACGTTTTTGTCAAATAATTAATTAATTTCAGTCAAAAAAATTATTTTAATTCCGGAATATTCTCAAAATATTCTTTATTTCTTTCACAAAATTATTGATTTTTGAACCCTTTTTGTTTTGGGTTGAAATTTTCAAAATTCCTGAAAATAATGTAATTAGTGCCACAACTCCAAACCACCCCCCCCCCCCCCCACAATACTACTACTACTACTACTACTATGGTACTATAAATACACACAATACAAAAAGTGTACTTTGCATACCTATTCGTCAAATGTCGAAAAAAATTTCGAAAAAAAAATTCAAATTTGAAACTAACAAACCTCATTTCGTAAAATATAAATAAATATTTCACAAAGAAATGCTGAATATGGGATAATAGGCACGGGTAGTTGTAATATATTGCTCCTAACCGAACGACCTCACTTCAAACTAGAGTTGTTGTTATTAGGGTTAAGGAGCTCACATCCTTCTTCCCTATGGTCCAAGTTGGTTAGAACATAGTTAGAATAGGTCCAAGTTGGTTAGAACATAGTTAAAATAGGTCCAAGTTGGTTAAAACATAGTTAAAATAGGTCCAAGTTGGTTAAAACATAGTTAGAATATGAAGCAATGGGAGAGAGAATTCGAACAATTGTGACCTGCATGTGACTCGACCTCTAAAAGGTTAAGTTAAGGGAGAAGGGAGGGGGCTTCTAAAAGCTCCAATTGATTTCATCCATTTGTTCTCCCCAGCAGTAGTAGTCCTTTGATATCATCCCATCTATTGACCAATGGTCCTGAATTAGGTAGTGACCCCCAGAATAATAATAAGCACCTAGGTGCCTATAATCGGTTCAAGGTCTAAAGCCCAAAACCCTTCCTTAGTGTTGGGCGGTTACCACACCGGTTTGGCTGGTTAACTGATTAACTGGGGTTCTTAAACCTAAGACTATTAGGTTTTTCAAAGAACCGGACAAGAACCGGAAGAGAACCAGACCCACCATTCCATTTCTTTTGAAATCCATAAGTATTCTTTTAAACTTTATAGAACCGGAACCGGGGGTTCTTTTAAAAACTTACGAGTCAAGAACCGCCCAACACTGGGTTATCCCGCTGCACAAGAAGCTTGAATGAGTAGCTAAAGGTTCATCCACTCACTTGGGATGAGAAGCTAAAAGGTTCATCCACTCACATTGTGCACGAGTAGCTAAAAGTTCATTCACATACTTTGGATGAGTTAGCCCAAGGTTCATCCACTCACATTTGGACGAGAAGCCAAATTTTCATCCAATCACATTGAACGAGAACCTCAAGCTTCATCCATTCACATTGGACCGAGAAGCTAAAAGTTCATCCAATCACATTTGATGGGAAAGCTAAAGGTTCATACACTCACATTGGACCAGAAGCTAAAAGTTCATCCAATCACATTGAATCGGAAAGCTAAAGGTTCATCACTCACATTGTACCAGGAGCTAAAAGTTCATCCAATCACATTGAACGAGAAGCTCAAGGTTCATCCAATCACATTGGACCGAGAAGCTAAACGTTCATCCAATCACATTGAATGTGAAAGCTAAAGGTTCATTCACTCACATTGGAACAGAAGCTAAAAGTTCATCCGATCACATTCAACGAGAAGCTCAAGGTTCATCCATTCACATTGGACCGAGAAGCTAAAAGTTCATCCAATCACATTGAACGAGAAGCTCAAGGTTCATCCACTCACATTGGACCGAGAAGCTAAACGTTCATCCAATCACATTGAACAAGAAGCTCAAGGTTCATCCGTTCACATTGGACCGAGAAGCTAAAAGTTCATCCAATCACATTGAATGCATAGCTAAAAGTTCATCCACTCACATTGAATACAGTAACTAAATGTTTATCCACTCACATTGCACAGAGTAGCTCATAGGTGCATCCATTCACGTCGGATGAGTAGCTAAATTCTCATCCACTCACATTGCATAGAGTAGCTAAAGGTTCATCCAATCCGGTGTCATCCAAAGAAGAAGAACCAAACCAACAACTTGTTGTAATAATAAAAGATGTTGTGGGAGCCAGGTATCGCCCGTCTACCTAATAATAATTTCTCTTCTTTTTCTTTTTTTCTTTTTTGCCCCCCACTCCTTGTCCTCCTCCTCTGAGGCGCACTCACGCTGCTAAAGCGCGGAAAAGAAATGCCTGGCTCGCTAACCAGCAAAAGCAAAGCTCTTTTAGGAGGCATTTCTTTAGGGTTTCATACCATGCCCCGCTTTTCTTCCTCCTCTTCAGTACACTGCGCGCGAGAGCTGCGAGAGAGAGAGAGAGAGAGTGAGAGAGCGTGCGTTGCAGCAAGATACTGCAGCAACAAGGGAAGGAAGAAAGGAAACAAGGAAGGAACGGTGTGTTTTCTTTTCGCCATCTCTGGCCATGATCATTTTCAGCAAGGAATGGAGTCACAAAGAAGAGAAAGTGTCCAGCGCCCATCATCATAGTACTAGTGCTAGTTTGTGAGTTATGGAACCAGCAACTCCATTTTCCGCTCAACAATGAAGACGTTTCTTAGCTGCTGTTTCTGCAACGGAAAAGGGTTTGGTAATCTCCATAATCACCATCGTCGTGCCATGCTCAACGAGATCAAGATGCAGAAGAGGATCCTTCAAGGAGCTCGAAAACACATGTAAACAAATCTCACTCTCTCTCTCTCTCTCTCTCTCTCTCTCTCTGAACTGGACAAAAAGCCACGCAGCATGGCCGGGGTAGGGTTTGTGGGAAGAGGAAGAAACGGAAGAAGAAGCATTGATCAGCTTCTTTGTTATGCTTGTTGATGACTCTCACTATTGCTCTCTCTCTCTCTCTCTCTCTCTCTCTCTCTCTCTCTCTGCGGTTTAGACATCAATCTCTCTATGGCAACGGTCTTCAGCATGTTGCTTTAGCTCCACAGAGATGTGGGAAGGTTTTTTTGCATCTAGGTTTTGCTCGGAATTCTGAAGCTCCAATCTGTTGCTGTCAACTTTGCTGGAGTTTCTCAGATAGCTTGCCCTAAACTATACTTTTCTCTTTTTTTTTCCTTACTATTTTTTGGGCGGGCGGTGGGGAATGCAGGAGGAGCTTGACAGTGTGGTCAGTGAAGGGGTTCTACCACCCTTAGCAGCAGCCGTACATAGCCAACTTTCTCTGAAACAATGTGACCAAGAGATTCAGAAACCCTTATATCTTTTAGAATGAATGCCGAAGATCATTCCAAGCTCTTGACAAACCTGTCTGTCTGTCTATCCTTTTTCTGCCATGTGGGGTTCTTTTTCTGGGTGAAGGAAATAGGGGGGGTGGTGGCAGTTCCCTTGTTATTTTGACCTAAGTTTTTTCTGTGTCTGTTCAAGAGATAGCCACACACAAGCCTGGCTAGATTCCTTCCTTGTGGCGATCTCTGGATTTTTGTTTTGTAGAGCTCTCCTCCCCCTCCCCCTCCCCCCCCCCCCCTATCTTGCTTTTGTTGGGGGTTTAAAGATGCCCTGGTGGGGTAGGACAAAACAGGATAGTAAGAAGAAGTCCGTTGCAGAGGGTGGTGTCTTCGATGCTGGGCAACGTCCTCGGTACCCAAGGCAACCTAAACGGATTGCAGAAGATGATGGGAGTAGTCGAGCATCACGGAAAAGCCTAGATGTGGCTTCAGAACCCGGATCTGCCTCTGGAGTTGGCTCAAGATCACCATCACCTTCATCTCCAAGCAACGAGTGTTGCCCTGGTCCTGGGCAACCCCTGCCATTGCCATGTGCACCACCAAGGAAAAAGGGGATAGAGTACGTCCAGTCAGGAACTCAGTCAGTGTCAACCCGGCTTCAGGTGACTGCATTGCGTCATGCCCCGTCCATGCCCTTGCCATCTCCCACACAAGTTCAACCACGACCTGTAGTAGAGAGCTCTGGTGAAGTTGACTCTGGCTCTGTTTCAAGTGCCAGTTCATTGGGTAGCATTGATGCAGTTGATCAGTGGCAGCCAGGTCGTGTTTCAAATTTGCGGCCACTGCAGGATGACCCACCTGAGCAGCCCCATCCTTCTACCTCTCAGTAATGCTTCTGCCGTAGTACTTTTGTCCTGTGGTCTTCGTGAAATGCTTGCTCTGTTGGATAATACAACAATCTAATGTGATTTTTGTATGCATTGTGCTGTGGTATAATCAGAATGGGTCAAGAATTCACTACACTCAAGCACCAACAACCCTTGCGACAGGAATCATCCCGCTCTACTAGTCCACTGATTGGTAGCCATCAGCCTGCTGTGTCTCCTAACAGAAGACAAGTACGGGGCTCATTGCGACATGGTGAAGGTTCCAGACCACAGTACTTGAATATTCCACAACCTGATAGCTCAATATCTAGTCCTGCTCCAAGCCCCCGCAGCTTCTTGGCGGCTCAACGAAATGTAGAGCCTGTGGTTGCAGGCTCTGGTCAAAGCTCTAGTCCTCGTTCAGCTGCCACCTCAGCCTACAACTCATCACAAGGTGATCCAGCACTCGTATCCCAACAGGCGGAGGAGCCATCTCCAGCTCCTAGTCCACGTCTCCGAAGCCCTGGGCCCAGCTGTGGTACCAGTGCCACAGTCTCACCCCTGCATCCCCGGGCTGGACGCCTAGGCTCCTTGGGACCTGAGCAGCCAACCACCTGGCATGAGGAGCCTCGGGGTCAGTATCCTCCACAGCCATTACCACTGCCTCCCCCACCTACCAATGGCACTACTCTGTATCCTCCTGTACCCATGTCATCAGCACCTTCTCCTTCAGCAGTTACCCCTCGTGGGACATCCAGAGCTCTCGATCCCTCAGGTCCTGGAGCCACAACAAGGTGGCAAAAAGGAAAGCTTCTTGGTAGTGGAACATTTGGCAATGTGTATGTGGGTTTCAACAAGTGAGTGGATCCTGCAACTTTTGCTATCTGTTACTGTGGCTGTCGATTCTTAACATGACCTTTGTTTGGATTCAACTTTCTTAAAATGTCTCAAGGGAACCCTACCCTTTTTGTGCTGTACAAAAAGTGCAGAATCATAAGCAAATCCATTACACCTTGATACCTTTCTGTGCATTTGAACTGTTCCTGATGTATTGACTTGCATTGTACCTATCTGCTTCATGAACTGTACTACTTTTATGGTCAATATTGAAACTTAGTTGCTTGATGTCATTTGATCCTTCATGCACTGTCAATTGAACATATGTCAATCTCTGGTGATGTTGCAGTGACAGTGGTGGATTTTGTGCGATGAAAGAGGTTCTTTTGGTGTCCGATGATAGCAAATCAAATGAAAGTGTGAAGCAGTTAAGCCAGGTTTGTTTCCTTGCTCTTGCTCTTTGCAATGCTGTTTTTCATGGGTCCTGAAACTGGTATGTAATCTATGCCGTCACAACTTGATTTTACAAAAGGTTCATTGCTATAGTGCTCAAAGTTTTGATTTGAGAAAGGTTTGTGTGCAGTCTTGAGTGGTAACCAAGTTGCCTTATCAAGCTTGCCTGCAAAAATGAGTGGAGATGTAAAGTGTCCAGGAATGGGTGGCCATTGTTTAACAGGAAATTGCTTTGCTGAGCAAGTTGAGGCATGAAAACATTGTACAATACATTGGCACTGAGACGGTATGTTAGCTTCTGCTCTCTCTCACTTGCTGCTTCTTAGTAATGCATGCTGTGCTTGAGTCTATCTGCACCCCAGCTTTGTGATGTAAGAAGTAAAGTGCTGTCCATATGGTCTTGTCATGTTTCTGTTGTTCTGGAGGTTTGCAGTTGGAGGACAGGTTGTATATATATTTAGAGTATGTCTCTGGAGGTTCAATCCATAAACTACTTCAAGAGTATGGTGCATTCAAAGAGCCAGTAACTCGCAACTACACTCGCCAAATTCTATCAGGCCTAGCCTACTTGCACAATCAGAATACTGTCCACAGGTTCCTTCCCCACAAGCCCTTCTTTGACCAAAGTAGATGATTTGATCTCCTATTCTCAATTCGATTTGGTTAGGGAATGTCATGCTGGAATGTGTGTTAGATGTCTGAGCAAAAGGGTTGAGTGTCATGCTGAGGCACACACATGCCAATTTTCCAGGGATATAAAAGGGGCCAATATTCTTGTGGACACCCACGGGATTGTCAAGCTTGCTGATTTTGGCATGGCGAAGCATGTATGTATGATCTAACTGCTGCAGTTGCCGTTCACTTTTTTCATGTGTAATATTAGTGTTGGACATAGAGAAGAGTCTGATGATGTGAGAGCTGATCATGGCATGACAGATTACTGCACAGTCTTTTTTACAATCATTCAAAGGAAGCCCCTACTGGATGGCACCAGAGGTACGTTTGCAAAATACCACTGTTGTAGAGACTAGTTTTGAGTATTGGGGTTTGGAACCAGTGTAGCCATTGAAGTTTTGATAGCTTGCTTGCGACAAAATGTGAGCCTTCTTCATGACTGGAATCAATGTTCTTGACATGCAAGTTGTTGTTCCCCTTCTCAATTTGTGACTGACTCCAGTTCTTCCTGCATGTGCTGAGGTTTATTGTCTCCATTGATGGAACCTTTCATTGCTATGAAATTTGGAACATGTCTTGGGGATGAGCAGGTGATCAAACAATCCGGTGGGTATGATTTGGCAGTTGATATATGGAGTTTAGGTTGCACTGTGCTTGAGATGGTGACTACAAAACCTCCATGGCACCAGTATGAAGGGGTAAGAAAGAACAGAGTCTATGTTGTTGGACTCTATGCTAACACTATCAACAGGCATATATGGGGCCAGCCTTCAGCCAAGGATCATATGTCTTTCGGACTGTTCTTCTCCAAGAAAATCTTATCTGCCTCTTGTTAGCATAAGGGAACGTGATATAAGAGTTGGCAACATGTTCATACATAGTGCAAATCCAATGCTTGCACATGGGGAGGCTGAAGTGGGAAAATGTGGGGCAGGTTGCAGCCATGTTCAAAATTTGGAACAGTAAAGAACTGCCTGTCATACCTGATGTGCTGTCAAAAGAAGGGAAGGATTTTGTACGACTGTGTCTGCAGCGAAATCCTGCACATCGCCCGTCTGCTGCCCAGTTGTTAGAACATCCCTTTGTGGAAGATGCGCCTAGGGTGTCTGGACCTGATGTTCATGGCTCTAGTTCGGATCTGCTCTCCTTCGCTGCCACCAGGATCCAATCTCTGGTATGCAATTTTGTGACTTGCTTGAAAATGTTGTTCCAAGGATGCTTTGTGTATCAATTGCTTGTGTGATCTGGATCTTCTAGCAAAATTCTTACAGCTGTTAATGTGCTGTGATTGGTTGTAGAATGTGACTCCAAATCTTGGGCACAGACTAAGCTCATCCCATGATGTTGAAGGTCCTGCCTCACATGTGCGAGGGAGGGTTCAGCAGTCACCCACAAGGTTTGATCTGCCCTGTACCATTTAATCTAATCTCAATTGGGGTACCAATTAAAAAGTGTTAAGAGCAATGTGTTTCATTGCAGGTCCAGGGAACCCTTGTCACATGGGCATGGTGCATCAGTAGCTTCACCTTCTGCCAGTCCACGGATTCAGTCAAGGACAGTGCACCAACTGTACAGTGGGGTATCAACACCAATGATGAGCTCAGGGTCTTCAACTCCTCGAGGTGGAGCCAATGGCAGCTCCCCTCCACTGCTAAATGCAGTGTATGGTGCTTTGTCCACATTCCCCAATGGTGGAGGCTATGGAAATGATTCTTGGACACAAAGTGGAAGGTTTACAAGTTCCTCAAACACACATGGAGGAGGTAGATTTCAGTGGAGTATAACGCCACAGCGCACACCAGAAGGTAGTCCCAGACGACAGGATTGGCACCCTGTAGATGATATCCCATTGGATCTCACCGTAGGAAGAAACAATGAGCGGATGATAGGCAAGTACAATGCAAAAGAAATGGAACTCTGAATAAAGGACATATCTCAGCATCAACTCTTGCAGCAGAGGCCAGTGGGTGACTGAAGTCGGCAAAAAGTTTCTGATGGTTTGTCACACCAGCAGCCTCAACTTTGATCATTGATGGTATCTTCATGATAGAAGCAGACAGACAGAAGACAGAGGTGGCATAATGGAGTGGTAGAAACTCAATTCTGTGAAAATTTGCATATGTAATCAATCTGCAACATGTGTACTGACATTAGTATAGCATCAGTTTAGCGTCAGCTGAATCTGTAGCCATCTCTTTTGACATTGTCTTCCACCTATCCTCCAATTTTAATCAACTGTTCATTGCAATGAGTGCCCCATTTTCAACAGATTGTGTTAAGTTTGTGTGTGGTTCATCTCTTATTTGTTACCATTACCATTTCCAGTTGATGGGTTTGTGATCAATGCCATCCTGAAGTGCAATCTATTCTTTTTGTCCACTACTATTTATCATGTCACATTAGTCTAGTACTCTTTTCTTCAATATTCATGATGTGGGTGAGTCCTCAGCCTGGTCTGTTTTTTTCCAGAACCATTAAATTTTCTGAGTGAGAGATTTAATCAGGCTGCTCGGGAGGATTCGATTCAGCTGGACCATGAATTCCAGGAGCAGCTGATACTCTCTCTTCACTGCTGGTGTGATCTGCACCTAATACGCAACGAGTGAGATTAGCTAACCCACATAACCTTGAAGCGAGTCTGAGGCTACCCCTGAATTTGATGTTGCGAAGCTAGAGTACTGTTGTGTTGAAGAAATCTTGCACAATTATGTGTACCTTCCTCCCGCTGATCAGAGCTTATTACAGGTTTGGAGGTTATGTGATTACACAGGTGGGGGCAACAAGTACATGCTGTAGTTTGACAATTTCATAAATGCTCATGTTGTGTCTGAGGCTGCTCTTGTGACTTTGTTGCTCTTGATAATTCCTATCACCTTTTTTGCTTCTACCTCAATATTGCTAGCTCTGTTGTGAAGACTGTCCCCTTGTTGGTCAGTTTGGTGGTGTTGGGCATCTGTGCCTTTGGGACCAATTCCAGGCATGGAGTTGGGTTTGCTGTGGCTGCTATACATGGCAGTACTACAACCCCCAGCCCCCTGATATAAGGTATTCAACAAGCTCATCTTGACCTGTGCATTTGACAAGAGCTCTTTGCATTGCTACTATGCACCAGTATTTTTGTTGCTACTCTGGTGTCTCGGGGGATCATATTGTTGAATTGGTGCTTGCTGAATTTCGCACACCTAATAGTTGGAAACAAAGTCACTAGACAAGCTAATGATATCTGTTTGCAAATTTCTATTGTGACTTCCCAATTCTTTATACACTAGTCTAGGAATCAAAAACTGGAGGCCAAATTTATTTGTGCTCTTCTAGGCTTTTTCTTACTTCAAAGATTCTACATCAATTGTGCAACAGGTATGTTATACACCATGTTTAAGACCTTGCAATTTGTTTGGCATCTCTAGAGCTTTGCATCATGTCATGTCTTGCTTCTGGATTGCCTTCTACAATTTCTTTGCAAATGTTAAGATCGTGTTTTCTTGTCAACGTAAAGATCTACTCCAATGTTTTTAATGTAATTGGGAGGGCTTTTTTCCTCCACTGTTTGGGCGGCATTTTGAATACAAAACACCTGCAGGAAAGCTTATTCCTATAGTCCCTATCCCATTATGGACTAGGTAACTGGCAAGAGGTCACTGAGTTAACAAGAATAGTCAAGGAGGGAGAATACCAAAACTAGTTTCAATAACCAGTGGCCTGAAGCCGAGCCAAAGTCTTCTACATCCATAATTTTCTCTTATGGTGGATGTAGATCACTTTTCATCCCTACACTTAATGGATATTGATCACTTTTGGTCAATATACAAAATGAAATACATGCAACTTAATGTGTGATATAACACAGGAGTGGATGTTCATCCAATGTTGGGCAGTTCTCACATTTTTGAACTAGCAGTTCCAGTTTTCTTAGAGAGTTATAAGAATCAACCCAATTCTTTGTTTTTTAGTTTTATGAGAATCGTCCAAGGTATCAAAAAAAATTATTTAAAAAATTTCAGATAGTTCTTAAGTTATTATTGATTCTCACAAATGTAAAAAACAATTTGGTTATTTTCAACTGTTCTCACAAACTGATTATTGAATTTCTTTTACTCAAACAATGAGGTGTTTAATGAACACTCAAGATATTCTCGAATTTAGCATCAGAGTTTGAACTGAGAGGATGGGTTTCAATGCGGAGATCCCCAATGATGATACCCACTTGATGCTTTGTGAGAGAATCGATGGATACCCAACCTGATTCTAAAGCACTGCTTCATTCCCACCCAACACTGAAAGAAACATGTCAATGAGTCAGCCCTTAAAGCAGGTGATGCGTTTGTATAGAGAACATGGAGAACTTCCTTAATGTTTTGGGAGGGTACCTTATATCTGTGAATATCCATCCTCTTTCTAGGAGGGACATAGTGCCACTACTTAAGAGTGGTAGCCTTAGGTGTAAGATCCATTCCTCTTAAGTAATAAGTGTTAGAACTTAGAATCTGCCCCATCCTATCCTTGTGATTTTCATATGCTTCATTTACTTTTGCCTCAATCGATTAAGTTGACATGCTAGGAAACTCCATGAATTCTGGGTTGGACTGGCCATAGCCTTGTCCCAGGCCCTGTATTTTGGGACTTCCCAAACTCCGGGGCTTTACACTACACTTACCCAACTTGCTATGGGGGGCTTAAGAAAACATTAACAGATGGAGGTCAAAGGATGTGGTGGCTGAAGCTTTCACTAAAACAAAGAAAGCATACGCACTTAAGAGTCTTTTGTGGATTTTGAAATTTGGTCATCAGGCAACTGTCTCAAAACTCGGAGTCAAAAGTGGGTTTAGGGTTTTGGTTTAGGGCACTAATTGACTTCATGAATCTATCTGACCAGTGGCTAGGTAACTGTCCTTCCTCTCCAGTTATATTCTCAGTGCATGTTGAAGCTTTGGCACATATAATGAACTTGTGGGGGTGGGCACTGGGGCATTGTGTTCTGCAAAATGCTCGTTTGTGCACAGGGGAGCCCCATATGGTTTGCACCTCCCACTTGGTGGGAAATTATGTTTGCTAATGTTTTGCTCAAGATCAAGGGTGCAATGCCTTCACACCCATTTTAGTCACATTCTTGTTTGTGTCACTTGTTTTTCGGGTAACCATCTATTTTAGTAAGAAACAACATTTTTTAGAGTCACTATCACATTCGATAGTAGCACAAAATATTTGCAAAAGCTTTTTTTTTGGGGGTAAATGTGACTATAATGAGGGGAAAATTTGAGCAAATATTAAAGTTTTGTAAATTGTAGTTTCCTTTGGCAATGTTAGTGTTACTTTGTGTTCAAGTTGTGCAAACTAACAACAATGAATCTAGTTGAAGAGAAAAGAAAAATAATTTTCTGATGTAAACAAGCAAAAGATATGCAAACTTGTCAAGAAAGCAAAAAAAATTAATTAAAAAAATCTAGTTGACAAAATACACAAGCAAATAGTTAAAGAGGTCAAACTCAATGTAAATCATCGCATTTAAAATAAGTAAAAATTACAACTTTCTTCAAGTTTAATAATGCATAATAGAGCTTAAAATAACCCATGGAACAAATTTAAACAATTGATACCTTTATTTTAAAATAAAAAAGATGTTATGTAAGGTTTTTTTTTTTTTTGTCAATAGCCACAATCTTGTAATGTTTTATATGAAATGTGAATGTACATGTTTAAATCACAATTTGTTATTATCACCCAAAAAAAAAGTGATCACCAAGGGCGGGATTATAAAGGGGGTTCACAGTATTGCCAAAGAAAGGATATAGTAAAACACAAAGTGCACAAAATGTGCATAGCAAGATCAGTGAGCAAAATGTGTAAATCAAGATGAACGCATAAAACTAAAGAAACAAGCAAGTAAATAATGAAAGCAAGATGAATGCATAAAACTAAAGAAACAAGCAAGTAAATAATGAATGAGATCAATGAGATTTATGAGTGAAGTTGGTGAACAATGTCAATGATGCAATCTGCCCCTTTAGTCAAAATGTTAATTAGGCATGAGTGTAGGCGTACACACAAAGGACCCTAATATCAAAGCTAATATAGCTTTAGGTGTAGATAGGTGTGAACAATATTGCATTGTCAGGTTAACACTTTTATAAGCTAGTGGTTAAGTTATGTATACCCTAAAATTAGGTGATGTTCGAGCTCTAATTGTTTTATTAACTAACATTACATGTATATGGACCATGTTTCCAGGAAGCTTATACAACAATATTGCTCTCTTGTGGTTTCAGCTGGAAATTGAATTGTTTGATTACAGATTGTGCAATATCAGTTAATGAACCGAATTTGGTTAAGCATGTGGAAAATCATCTGAATCCACTATATGCTTGAAGCACTCTCCTAGTGGGGTTCATATCATATCAATAACATTCTGGAGATGTGCTTATTGCAACCAATTTACACTAGAAGTGAAGGTCTCATTAGGTCTCTAAGGCGATAAAACTAGAAGTGAAGAGACTCACATTGACAACCAACTGCAATGGAGTGGTCCCCAGCACTCTGAGCACCTGCTGACCTCCTTAAGACACGGCCAAAGGAGCCCAAATAATGCCAAAAGTACTGAACACAGAAAATTGAACACAAGCAGAACGTTATTGTTGATGTGTTTCTTCCCAATTCACCATGACTCGTGCATCTCTTATGGCTGCTGCAATGAAAGTCATCAGGCAAATGTGGGCAGCAGAGAAACAAAGTCACAGAAGCAGGCAAAATTAACCACTTGTAGTACTGCGTATGTTGTTCAAGTTCATCCATATTATTATTAACCAATGGTTCTGCCTCTCACTGGACACCCATAAAAATGCCAACATAAAGGAAGGCTGTGGTACTACATAGAACAAACTCTTCCACAGTCTTGATTTGGTTATCAGGATGTGCTAATTAGTTTCCATCACTCACAAAAAAACACTCGTAAAAATCATTGTTCACCTGAGTGGCAAATACCCTGATGTCAATTTGCACAGTTTTGAACTAATGGATAGTTGAAACACCTTTGACTTGCCTGCTTTAATTGAAGGTGTTATGGAAGCCTGCAACTGCAACCTTCAGGTACCATCAAACAGTTCAACAGCTACAACCAGCAGCCTGCTCTCACCATCAAGCCTCCACGTCTTTTCAAAACCATTTTCATACAATTCTGCTCACTTGGCGGGGAGTTGACCTTGGCTGGATGTTGAGGGAGAAGGTGGAGAATCCACACCAGCCTCCTTCACTAATTCACCAATGCTTTTCTCCAAGTCGTCAATGCGCGAACCCATCTCATCAAGTAAGGTCTGGCTAAGCACTCACATCTAACACCAAAAAATAATAGACTATTCACATCCTCTCCAACCACACTTTCTTACGAACAAACTAGAGACAATCTCTCTTAGGTCACATCAGTAAGATTTACAATCAGTTGCTGACTTTCAAGGACAGCACATCTTGCAACATTTCACTTGCTCTTCTCCCTCTTGCTAATTGGGAACATGTTCTAAGGGAACTAAAATTGAATAAAAATTACTCTTGTCTCCCTCTCTCTAACACACCTAACAACTGAAGCAAAGACACAACAGAAAGCCCAATTGACCTGAAGCATAGTGAAAAAGGATATTTTTGGAGATGATGGAGTCCGACATTGTTTGAAACCTCGATTGCTGTCAATGTGCCAGACAATACACCATTTCAAAACACTTCCCTGGTACCACTGATCCTACTAAACTTAGAAGTAAGAGCTATCAGGCCTTTAGCAACTAGCCAATTGGTTCTGTCTACAAAGAGTTCTTTGAGAAACCTGTCCATTGGATAGCATGTGATTCTGCTGCTGGGAATCTCAGAATCCTCAGATCACTATGCCACATTGTTCTTATGAAATACAACCTTCACAACTTCAGATGTAGGGCACACGTTTAGTGTCACTGGCCAGTTCCTTCACAAATGCTGACAAAGGGCTACTGCAAGATGTTCACAGATATATTCCATCTCCTCCAATTCAATTGTAAAATCAGTGGAAGCCAATAAAAGTGCAGCACACTTTTCTTTGACAGGACAGCAACCCTTTAAAACACACAGACCAAGGGCTGAAGGGGGACAAAATGAATTCAACTTACCATCTGCAAGAGAAGGTTTTGAACCTGCCAAAACCAACAGAGAAGTTCAGCAGGATTTAAATGAATACATCTACATAGACTCTACTCGCAAAAATGTCAGAAAAGACCAACCTTGCAGTTCCAATTCATGAGATAGAAATATTTATGCCATTGTGATTCTTGCAGGCTACCACTATGCACACCTAAATCTAATCTTTTGTTTTTACAGACATGGATGGTGTTGCAGATCCATTGCACCACACACTAGTGGGCTGGCTCCATCTCCAAATGGAATATCAACAGCAGAACTCTCCGATTCTTATCTGCAGAAGAATCCATTGCTTTTTCCATGCCAGAAACAGGATACAGTGTTCTCCAAAAATAGTCTCCAGGAGCTCTTGCCCATTCCCAAACCCTATAATGCCTAAGAGTCTAAAAGTAGAATGATCAGTGCATCAATGAAACAATGCTTGCAGATTTTGAGACTTACAAATGCAGTAAGATCTGCAGTACTCTGCGTTGATTCACCTGCATCATGGCCTTGCCCCAGTCCATGCCTGGAATCCTGCCAACATTGAAAAATCATAGAAATCAGTGAACCTGTCAGGAATGTGTGCATTAAAAAAAAAAATTTCCAGAGAACAGAATTATCAGAAGCATATCAAGTCCTAAAGATTGAGAAACCAAACTAGAATAAAGAAAAAAAGAAAGCAGAGCAACATAAATGTACCAAGAACAATGATCGAACAAAATAGCATCTTGTTCCCCAGCCAACAAGAGAGAAAGAAAGAGATACATCCAATCAAGATATCTACAAAGGGAAGATTGAATAAAAGCAACCTACAAAATGAGGAAAATCACAAACAGAAAGTGTGGACACACTGGCTGCAATTCTAGGCATGCAAAAACACAGAAAGACAATGACAAAGTATAGCTGATCCAAGAGTCTTGTAAAAGAACACGTGAAGCAGCCTCCATCCAAGACGTTACATCCCTGTTGGACTGAGAATCAAGATGAAGAAGACGGCGTGTAAGAGCTTCTAGTGCTTGAGGATTACAAGGAGCCTTGAAGAACATAGAACCTCATACTTTGTGCTACCACCTCATTCTTCTCCTCCAAGGGTGCGAGGGTTTCCTCCTAAGCGATGACAAAAAGAAAGGAAAGGAAAGAAGGCAAACCTCCCAAAACCTAAATAGAGGCAAACGACCCCCTCACACACACACACACACACACACACACAAAAACACAGTCCAAGCTGGGATGTGAAAGAATGGGAGAGGGGGAACGTGAGACATGAAGCAACAAGAAGTACAAACCATTGCTACTGATGTACGAGCGATGCGATGCACAAACTCGATGATGCACTTGCGCTCTCTTCCGATTCTTCCACAAAAGAAGAAGAAGAGTGTACCCGTTCTTGTTTGCTGTTTGTACACAAAAGAAAAAAATGATGAAAAGCTTTGGCAGTGCTGTTGCTACTGGGTTTGTATCAGGCTGCTAATTTCTGATGAGCATTTCCATTAGGAAACTTGATTAATGAATCAGTGAACACATTCAAGAACTGATTCCTAATAAAGCTATCCGTAAAGTAAGACAAACACAGCACCAGAACTCAGAGTTTGCAACGTGCAAAAAAGTACCTTTGCACTCAAGGGGGAGTTTGGGTGAAACCCAGAAAAACCATCAATTTTGGTGGTAAAGCGAGTTTCATACTCTCTTTCCTTTGTCGTGCGCGCCTCTACTACTGCTGCTGACTGCTACATATATTTTCACTACAATAATTAGTCTCGAACCTTGTGCATTAAATGCTGAGTTTCAGCATTTCGTACTGAGAATTCACAAAATGTCTTTACTTTGCGGATACCGCTGAAAGAGGGGAATAGGGTGTGAAAGGAGGCCCAGAGACTTTGCAACATGTTTGAAAGATTACGCAATTCAAGGAATATTTTTTCAAGAAGTAGGCACAATAGACAAGTAATTGTTAGGCATTTCTTCTTCGATTTCAATTTCTGCCCACTTGCAATATGCTTACTCTAAAAATGGGAGAGCAACCTTACAACTATTCAATGTCACATGGTAAGGAATACATGTAAGAACCTTCCCCTCCTAAACCTCATAGATCTATGAATCGTTAAGTTTATGATAATTTTCAAATGGCTAGAGCTCACAAGTGTGGAACATTCTCAAAATGTAGGGTTGAATATAGCTTGTTAAGGGATATTTAATGTCTTTCCTCAATTATTGTTAGTTCTAACACTTTTACATTAGAAGTAGCTTGCACCTTACCAATAGGTGGTTTCAAGCATAACTATACAAAAAGACTCAATAAATTAGAACTAGCTTAAAAATTTATATTTTGGATTTAAGGTTTTAGAAGTAAATAAGGGGAGACAAATATTCCATTATTTTGAAATTATCTTCTATTTCTATGCATCTCATTTTATTTCATGCTTTTACAATATGGGTTTAATTACAAATTTAATCCTCTATTAATCAATACAAATGTTTATGTATAAAATAAATGAGATAATTTAAGTTTTCAAAGCATGGACATTATATAGTTTACACTATTCTTTTCATTAAATATCTTGTGCAAGGCCTTTTTTTATATCCTTGGAGCTTCAATATATTATTCGACCATTTGCATGGTGTTAAATGGTTCATACTATTTTTGTTTACGTTTTTTTATTTTGTTTAAATGCTATGTAATCATGTTAACATTTGTTAGTTTCCTTTATCAATTACTTTTTACCACTTGCCAAAATGTATTGTACACAAATCATACATTCCTAAAGCATTCAAAATATTTTTTGGTGTAAATTGAAGGTCTATATGGCTCATGTAATTTACCTCTACAATAGGAGAGGATATTTTATTTCAAGAAGGATTTTATGTTTGTAAAGTTTTGGCTATTTATAAGAATAGTGATTAAATCATATAGGTTTATTTCAAACATTGATATCGTATTTGTTTAGTTTGATTTCCTTTGGTGGCTCTTTCTTTCCAATGGGGAAATCCTTCATTTGAAGGCATTATCAAAATGGGTTTGCATTAGTGTTGGGGGCATAAATGTAAATAGACAATTTACGTGTTATGTAAAATTGTGGAAGTTTAAATCATGGTGCAATAACTTCCTGAGGGTATTGCATTGTCCATTGTCTTTAGATATTATGGTTTGCAAGAAAATGAAGGTATTACATTTCACAGTTTCCATTGATGGCTATGGTTTTCTATAAATAAGGCAAGATCACAAAGAAAGTAAGGTGATAAGGGCACTTTCTTGAAACAAGTTGTTGATGAAGCTTGTAGTAATGTGGGATTCAAACTACAAGTTGATTAAAACATCATCACTTAAGTTGGCAAAACTTGTAAATGAAGAACAACATGGAAAAATTCATCCAAAGCCCAAGTAGATTTACCCGACAAAGAAAGGGAGTAATCACAAAACAAAATTGGTGAAAAAGAAACTAGAATAATCAATATATTTTCTGATGGATATTTGGTGGGACAAAAAAAGGATATTGCTTCTTACGGTTTCATGTTCTATTTCACTCCCCGATGGGGGCTTTTATGAATATGATATTATTTTATTTGATGTATTCCACCCCATAGGAATTACGAGATCGCCAAAACCTTATGGTGCTAAACCAAATGACAGAAGTTTCAAAACAACCACGAGAAATAAGAATGAAATAGGAAAGAAAATAGGAATAAGAAATAAGAAGCTCACTTGAAATAAGTTGTTTTTCAAGCTTTCAACAATTGAAAGAATTATAAGATGACAACAACACAACCAATTACATTTGCAAACAACCTTTAAATAAAGGGAAACAACATGGGGGAGCTCACAATATTACAATAAAAGAAACTTTGCACGATATCATTCCTTCACATTTAACCCTCTTTTCTTTTCTACCTACTTCCTTCTTCTTTCCTCGTGCCTATCATTTGCCCCATTACCTTTTCTCCCCTTTTTGTGTCCCTTCTTTCTTCGTTGAATTAGCTCCGCTCCCATAGCCATCGTCTTGAACCTTGTGATATCTATCTATGAAGCAATATGGTTTGTTTTGTTTTGTGACATTGAAATCTTTCAAGCCACAATGCTTCATGCTACCGTATTTCGAAAAGCTTTCATTGAGGCCAACTTGGTTTAGGATTGTTTGGAGCTATGGTGTGGAAGCTATTGATTATTGAACCATTTTTTCAATGAAAATCAAATTTTAAAAAAACTGAAATTTGTATTGGAATTTGGGGACGTTATTGGTGGTTTGGAAAGCCCTTGACAAATTAGATTTAATAGAGTTTATTTCACAAACTTCAAAACAAAGATATGAAAAATATTTCTTTTCAAAAGGATTTTATTTTTGAAAGTTCCAACAAATTGCAAAAATTGGGTTTGGAAGGAAAAATCAATTGAGCCCTCGATGTGTTCACACTTGGGTCAATGGCATAGGCTCCACTAGTAGAAAAAGAAAAAAGAAAATGCATCATCAAATATGTTATTGTGTGTTGTGTTTATTATTTGTTTATTTTATATGGTTTTACATAGTGTGTAAAATTATATAAAAGTGTATGTGTTTTGTAAAAATATATATTTACACTTATTACACTTATGTTATTTTACACAACATGAAATAATGTTAAATGGTTTTACACTTGCACTTACATGTCTAGAGTTTTACATTCATACAAACATAAATGAAATTTATACACTTACCTAAGATGTATATCAAAAACCATATTATATTTGCACAACATTGGTTTGCACTTGGCTATCATCTCATGTAGGCCCTTACTTTAGTAACCCCAAATGTATGACCTTACCTTGCCAGTGACTTTTTTGGGGCAAAATTTTTAGCACTTGCCAAACAAAAACAAATTGGAAAAAGTTGAATTATTTTGTTTTTAAGTTTAAATTCAAGAAAAAATGCTAAAAGTTTAGGGAAAATTGCCAAACTTTTGAAACAATAAAACTAAGGAAAAAACTTGTACCCCACACTTCATTTACTTAAAATCTATTATGGTGAATGGTGAAATTTGAACCTTACTTACATTACTTTTTGTTAAAACCTACTTACCTTTCCCTAATGGATTTATTGAAAAAAAAGGACTTATCCTACTTGGCTGATATATCGTAATATTTTGCCTAATTTGCCACTAATTAATTGCTTTTTGGAATTGCGATTTTTTTGGATAAATACCTACATACTGGATGCCAAAAATCTGAAAAGAAACTCTCAAGCACATTATCTTAGCATATGGCTATAAAAATGTATTTGTTTCCTATTTATCTACATGCTCATTTAATTCGCCCCTTAAAATCAAGTCCCCATTTCATAAATGGTTCCTTTAAAAGACTCATGACCAACTTTGTAAGATTTTGAGTCGCCAATCCTCTTGTTTTTTGGCATACATCATAAGATGTGTAATAATCATTCACATCTCTATACAGAGTTGGCCATAATATCCTACATCCAATATCTTTTTCTACATAATTTTAATTGCAAAATGCCTTCCTAATGGTCCTTCATATAGTTCTCTCATCATCATCTCTGTTTTTATAGTTGTTAAACATTTTTATAGTCTATTATATTGACCCATTTTGTACAATTCACCATTCTTCAATGTGAAAGGTTTTGTTCTCTTTACCAGTTTTTCCTTTTGTTGTAAAAATAATGTTCCCTTAATCTATCTTGTTCTCAAAAATTCTCTTGCATCATTTAGCCATTCAGGCTCTATGTAAAATAGATTTGCATCTATGGTTTGATTAGGCACACGTATGGGTTTTGTTATGGCTAGTAATCTTAACAATGAATTTGTAACTACATGAGTTCTACCTAACTTATACACTACTATGAAGTTATACTCTAGGAATGATAACAACCACCTAATTATTCTCCCTGATTCTTGTGGTTTGTTGACCAAATAGACCAATGCAACATGATTTACATAAAACAAAAACTTATTACCTAGCAAATAATTTTGAACTTATGCAAAGCAAAAGCCATTGCTAAAGCCTTTCTATGTGTTGTGTTGTAATTCAATTATGTTGTGTTTAATAGTCTAGAAGCATACAACCACCGGTTGATCACTCTTCCCTTTCAAATTTTGAGACAACACATTAGCTCCTATGGCTAGTAATGTTGCATTTGTATGAACATGAAACTCCACTTGCCAATTTGGTGATATCAATATTGGTGCTTCAATATACTTTTGTTTGATTAACTCCCAAGCCTTCTGGCACTTGTCTATCCAAAGACTTTTTTTGTTTTATTGGTTAGCGTAATAATAAGTGCCATAATAGCAATAAAGGTTTTGATAAAAACATCCATAAAACTATGCCATACCCTTGAATACTTGAATCTAATCTAAATTCTTAGGTGGTGACATGTTTATTGTTATTTGTATTTTGTTTCAATTTGTTGGTTCCCCTTCTTTGGAAATAGTAAAACCTAAGATCATTTTTAAAGATACCGTGAATGCACATTTGTTTGGATTCAGACTAATGCCATATTCTTTGCACTTTTGAAAACATAATCTTGGCTTTTGCATATGATTGTCCATCTCATTGTACAATATAAGTCATCCAAAATTATCTTCATAAAATTGTCCAAATATTCTTTGGATGCTTTAATAACAGTTATTTGATATGTTGGAAATCCACTTTTAATTCCAAACAACATCACCTTCCATATGAAAACTCCTAGTTTGTAACAAATGAAATCTTGTATTTATCCACTTAAGCTTTAGAAATTTGATTATATCTTGAATACCCATCCAAGAAGGAATACACTTCATACCATGTTATTGTGTTCAAAACTTCATCTGTAAAAGGTAATGGGTATTGATCCTTCTTTGTGGCTACATTTAATTTTTTAGAATCTATACAATTTTTCAATTTTCCATTTTTCTTAGGTATTACTACTATGGGTGGCAACCATGTAGCCTCCTCTACAGATTGAATGAATCTAGTCGTTAATAGTTTATCAATATCTTGTTTGAATTTTGTAACATAATTTGGATTTAATATGTACATGGCTTAATGTGCCAGTGGTATATTAATGTCCAGTTCAATTCTATGTTATGTTAGTTTTGATGGAATCATATTTAGATATTTGTATGTCCATGCAAAAACATCTTTGAATTCCTTCAATAGTTGCTCCACTTCCAACATTTTGCTTGTCTCTAGCTATGCATTGACCTTCACCAATTGTGGTTATGCGTGAGTTCCCAAGTTGAGTTTCATCAATTGTTAATCTTTAGTTCACATCCATCCAACTATCTGTAATGCTTGACCTTTGATTTTTGCTAAAGTTTCATCCATTATAACATTCCATGGTTGATGACTATAGTACATTTCAAGATACACCTTATCTTCCAAAACTACTTTTGGTTCATATTTGTTGCCAACTGTTTTCTTTTATGTGCTTTGTACTCTAGATTTCAACTTTGAAGTATGAGTGCACATCTTTGTTCCTAATTTCCACATTTGGGGTTTTCACAAATTGATTTATCTCAAGTAAACTATTTTTTTTTATTGAGATAATTTTAGCTTCGTAACAAATATGATATCTTCTTCTTCATATGTGATACTACTCAATAATTGTAGCATCGTAACATTTCTAATTTTCTTACTTCACCTCCCAAATGTTTGGTGGGTCCATGCACAATTGGGGTACCAAAAAAGGACAAAAAAAAACTTAAGGACATTATGGAACTCTATTTTACAAATAACATTTACATGAAACAAATTTAAATGAAAGAAATTGAGTAGTCCAATATAAGATTTTAAGAAAATCCAAAGTTGTCCTTTACAATCCTTTTTCAATTAGACACTCCTTTTTAGTACCCTAATCATGAATGGACCTTGGTGACTATAATTGTTCTAACTATCCCATTCCCTTGTATGGTAATAGTGTTACTCCCCCCAATCATGTGCACTTTAGCATCCCTCAACCATGGTCTCCCCAATAACATGGAATAACTATAATTTATTACATTATTATGAAATACAATAAACATAATTATGTAAGGAATGTTGTGAACATATATCTTCAGATCTCTAATCAAACCCATTTTGCTTACATGAGTAGTCATTATCAGATTAGCAAACACCATTAGGGGTGTCCCAACAACTCCAATGGTTGTTGTTAATAGTGTTGAACTCCTATTCAAATTCCTTCTTGCTAAGATCCAACCCAATTTCCACAACCCAAGTTCATTGCAAATTCAATTAATATTCCGCCTTTGACAAAATTTGTGTTAAGTGCAACAACAATTTCCATTCCTATGGTTGGTATTACAACATTAAGTGGTTGAATAACTTCTATTCAAACAAGTTGTTTTCAAATCTCCATAACTATTGTTTTTCACACTTTCAGTGAAATTAAGTTGACTTGAGTTTGACGATGTCCCATTTTGTGGTTACTCACTGGTATCCTTTGTGGTGTAGATGTGGATGTGAGTACACCTTTGGTACTATACTCTTAAATTGAATGGATGGACAAATATGTCAATTTTGTGGTCCCAACCTTTCAAATTTTTTTGGACTATAAGAATTCTTGGTTCATGCTCCTATGATTGATCCATTAATTCTCCTACCACATTTTGTAACTCCACATGTCTAACAATGCTTGCTTTGATGTGAAAGGCACAAAAGAACAACCCATGATTCTATGTCCTTCTTCATAGAATGCACAAACTTTTGAAAGTAATTTAGCTACCTCCAAATCCACAAATTCATTATCCTTGGTTTTGGCTGTGTATTTTGTTTGATCCAATTTTAGATTTCCTTGATGTGACTATGATTCTAGTATTTCATCCAACACATTCACTTGTGCCTTTGCGTATTCAGATGATCTTAGGTAGTTTTCCTTAATTTCTTCAAGCGCAGCAATATTGGTGTTTTCTTCCACCTCCTAGTCTTCCATTGGTTCATAATAATTTGGAGATGTAGATTGGTACACAAACTTAGATTATATACCTTCTATAATATCCCTTCTTTGACTAGTCATCGATTCTAGACTTTAGATTTCATGCGGTTGTGTCACATATACTTCACGCCTTACCACCCCTTGTGGTAAAAACTATTTGTGTCTTATAGGTCTTTTTTCTTTTCTTAAAACTTATTTGTCCAACATCAAATTTCAATATGGGGTTTCTATAATTATGGCATATTTTTTTCCATTTTCAAAATTTTCTTTTGTTTTTTTTCATGACCTTGACCATTTGCTTCCAAATCCAATTGCCATTGTAAACTTTGGATCACCATTTGATTCATCTTGCTTCACAATCCGTCTTCTTCAAAATTGTGTAGATCACCCTATAGTCCTTATGGTGTCAACCACTTAGACCTCTAGTGCTTTTTAACATACCTTTTCTATATTTGAATTGAAATCATACCACTTTTCTGAACACCTTTATCTATAGTATAAACAATAAAAAAATGTCAAAAACCCTTTTGTCCCTTAAAAAAAAAAGATAAAATCTCCCCAAATGATGGTCACCAAATGGTAAATGTGGATTAAATTCTTCCAAAACTACTTTAAAATTTACTCTAACAATAAATTTTCACTACAAATTCACACATTCACAATTTTTGTATTGATTTTAAACACACATATATCTTTAGTCCATTGAAACGTCATATTCATGGTTATTTTATATCATCAGAATATGTATTTCAAAATACAATATAAGAAACCACGAACAAAATTACAATTCATTTTCATGATATTTTTGACACTACAAAAAATTCACAAAATAATTTGAATATGGAAATCACTACAAAATTCTTACTTCCTTGTTTACTGAAAATTTTCACAAAATATAACAAAAAATCCCATGTTTTGTTGAAATGTAATCTAATAGCAAGCTCAATTCTATGATATTAAACACTAGAATTTGTAGTTTTTGCTACAAAATACCTACATCTATTTCTTTACTCCAAAACCATGTGTCTTTAAATACTCTTCATTTTCTAACAACTCCCATTCTTAAGCAGTCGCCATGACATGAATCAACAAAACCAAACAAAAATTCAAAATTCAAACCACTAATGTCCAATGATCTATCCCTATCCATAATGCCTTGTACATCCAAAAAACAATGTAATCTACTTACTCCTTTAACATCTAGGTTTAGACAATTGCCTATTACTTTGACATATACCCATGGACATGGAGATGAGAAATACACTCAATATTCAAATGAGTTGTGGCCAAATGATCCTAATTTCACAATTGGATCTTTGTTGCGGCTTTTTCGCATTTTGGAAATTGCTTTGATTACAAAGTCAAAATTGTTATTGGAAAAACCTCCACAAAACTCAGTTTTTGTTCGTCTTTTGCAAGGGAAATCATATTGTGTACATGAATTATGCACGTTGGAAAAAATTGTTAGCTCTATGCATTTGACAAGAAATTTGTTGCTCCAAGTGGATAATTGCATGAAAGATAACAAAAATCGACATTTGTTAGCATTTCTTTCATTGTTAATTGTGAGGGATGTGTTTGAAGAAGTGAAACTTGGATTTCTTTTTGTTGCCATACACATGATGGTTGTTTTGACTATTTGTAAACGAAAGTTAAAAAAGAAAAATAATTATGTTTTTGCTAATTTGATGAGGGCATTCATGGTCTCCCAAGAAAGATTGTTTATTCTTTAGTTGATTAAAAAGATTCCAAATTTTAAGTCTTGGGTGGTAGGTTGTTTGAAGGATGGTTTTGAGACTTTAGTAGGGCATACTAATATGCATTTTTTTAGGTTTTTGGTTGTTCAATGGGCTAGCCTATTATGCAATATAAAGTTTTTCCCATAAATCTTGTTTGGAGTCTCGCAAATGCATTTCCAAGTAGATTATGGAAGTAAATTTTAATAGGTCACCAAAGTTGCCTATGGGCATGCCTAGCCATGTTCCTTATTGCTCCATTTAGGACATTGATCCTTCTAAGTCTGCTGAGAGACAACAGTTTATTAGTGCCAATCTATCCAAATACATGGATTTTTGGAAGATTGGCATTGCACAAAATGCAACTTATGAAATGAAAATGAAACCCTATGTTGAGTATTAGGAGGATATCTTGCTACATTGTTAAGACCCTTACCTCATCAAAGTGTAATTCTTTTGGAGGGGTTTTGGCCATCAAGCAATTGGAGATCCAACTACTCTTAGGTTTCGTTGTTGACCTCTATGGTTAGTGCTAATCCAGAGGACCTAATTCAACACCCTTATTGTGGGCCAAAGAACTTGAAGCCTTCAATTGCATACACCCCATTTGGAGATCTTAATGATGGGGATTTTATTCTCATCAAGTCACATGATCCTAACCTTTTTCTGTTTGGATGGAAAAATAGTGGCTTGATATTTCATCCATTCTTTTCTTGTTTCCAATCCCAAAAAAATATCAAACAAGAGTCAAAATTCTATTCCCATTGCTTGTGTTAATAGGGTTAAAGTAAATCTTGATGTTGCAATGTATGAAAGATGTTTTAAACATGGAGGAAATTGTGTTTTTGAAAAGCCATTTATATGATTAAATTGATCTCAACTGTGTTTAATCAATTTATTCATGGTTCAAATTATTTATGTATACTTTTGGACACTATTGATCAATAATATTTTTGCATTTTAACCATAATCCCTAGTGGCCACGTGCATCTTCTTTTTTCATTCTTGGCAGAAAACTTAGAATTTATTAATGATCATGTTATGTTTTTGTGCTTGATGAAGTGTATTGTTTAATCAATTTTTTCATCGTAGAAAATTTTGTGTACATTTTTGAAAAGTCATAGTTAGTGATCTTTGTTGTTGCACCTTAACCCTAATCCTTAGTTGCCACCACCAATGTATTGTTAACTTTCATGGCATTGAGTTAAAATGTATTGTGAATGTTTTCATTTTTGGGTTTTTTTGTGTTTGATGTGGCATATTTTTAAAGCAATGTTTTGATCCCCAAAACTTATATGTGTATATTTTTAGATAATTGTGGTTGTTTTTGTTTTACCTTAGTTTTCATTCTTGGTGGCCACTAGTTATTTGTTTTTTTCTTTTATGGCATAAATTTCTGAAAAATATTGAAAATTTTGTTTATTATAGAAAATCGAATACTTGCTATTAATATTCTTATATTTTCAACCTTAATACCCTAATGGCCACGAGACGATTGTTTTGTTATTTCATGCCATTGAACTGCCTGGAATTATTAATGATTTTGTTATTGTATGAAAAACAACTTTGGATCCATAAGCATGATTGCAATTGATGATTTGTTTCATGTTGTGCTTAGTTCTTTATAATTTATTAAATATAATTTTTGTTTCTCATGGATAGGAACATTGACTTCCAACTTTAATAATGAATAAACATATAATTTTCACTTGATGGGCACAAGGCAAGAAAAATATGAGACAACAAAAATTCTACGTAGATGTTATATTTTTGAATGATTGTTGTTTCTATTTGAATATAAAGTTACATTCGTTAAATTTGGTGGCCAATAGGCAAAGTTCATACCATCCACCAAGTTGAGTAAAGTCGTAAATTAACAATTTAGTCCTAAATTAACTAAATATGTCTTATCATCAACTTAATATCAAAAACCACCGCAAAGTAGCTCGATCATTGGTCTTTGTATACTCAACTTATTGCCAAGCTAACCCCAATTATTGTGGTTTGAGAAAAGAGGGACATACAAGACTAGACCATTAATAGGTTAAGATCAATGTTGGTAGGGTTCCCTAGATTGTAGGGTTGAACCTAAATGTGTAGGTTCTTGTGACCTAAACTTGAGATGACACTTAGATACAAGTCTTCATGTACTTCATTGGGATATTATCCTCTTCACTCTTTTGTAGACCATCACAAATATGTATATATTATGTGGAAATTGATGAAACCGCAAGGATTACTTACCTTGCAGATATGTGTCATGAATCTCTCAGATCTTTCACATATGGATTATTCAACATGATTATGTGTTACAATTGACATAAGGTAAACCTTATTATTTTGTTGTGTAAGATGTCCAATCCCGGGGTATTTCCCCCACTATTTTTGTACTTGTCTTATTCAAATGATGAACATGTACAAGTATCAATCTGCCATTTCTTTCACATGTATCTGTTTTACCTATTGAGAGATCTGATAATCGGAGAGTGTTAGAGCATGCTCAAGAGACTGTATAGATGATGCATGGTGCTTGCAAAGATATGTCAATTGTCACTTTGAGGTGAGGATTTAGGGTTTGCAAAATTTGTTCTGAAAGCATTCTTCAAACTATCTACTGCTACCAACTGTCACCTATGTGGCTACTGCCAGGAACTGAGATCTTTGCTCCTACAGGATGATTCACAGAGCGAGTCATGATGAATTTGTTAACAATTTGGTGTCTGTAGTTTGCATTACTTGACCGGTCTAATCTGAGCTATCAGCTGTTTGTGAAGAAGTTTTTGGAATGGCTGGTGATCTGATTCTAGTTTGTGAAAGTTTTAGATTTTTTAGAATTCAGAGCCTGTCTATAGCCATTATATGAATGGAATGTGACCAATAATGAGAAGCAGGAGTGTGATGCAGCCTGAGGTGCCAACCAAAGGGAATAGCCCCACCTCAGTTTCTCCATGATAATACCTGAACTTACTTCTACATAATCTTGTGCAATTCAAGTATCATTCAGAACCCATGAAATTCGATGGGTCGCCCCAAACACACACAGGATGAAATCAGAGCTGCCATGACTTACTTCTATGAACTTGGTAATTTACTTCTATAGAGAAATTTGGCAGCTTCTAAATTTCTTATGATGTGCTTGATACTGCCCCTGAAATTGATTCTTATTGAAACAAGCAGCTGCAATATGATAATCCTCTCTATGGCCATGCCCAGATTCTGTTAGCCATGTGTAGGTTCATGTGGAAATGTGATATTCAGTTCAATGGAATCTCTGAGTGGGATCATAAAGCATGAACATGATGTGGTTTTTTCCTTTCATACCATACAGCTGGGATGCTTTGTCCTGGCCAAGTAGATTCCACCAGTGGCCATTGTTTTCATCCACCTTGGTGCCAATCGCCACAACGTCTGTCAAGGGCAAAAGTGAGTTCATCATGCTGGGATTGCTGCCGTCTAACAAAAGTGACATTACACATGGTTTCCAATGAATTTTCAAAACTCTCTTGCAGTTCAAGAGTGAATAGATGATGACTGATGTGTCTTCTGCTTAATATTCTGTTATCATCCCCACCTGTTTGGCAGGTACATTTGATGGTGCATGGCGTTGCAAATGCAACAATTAAATAATTAATTTGTTATGCTTGATGAGCTTGGGTCAAGGATAATCTGAAACCATTTGATGGGTTTGCTGTTGCATATCTAGTAAAGCTCTGGACTGTTTGAAAATTGATAATCTTTTTAGCTTTCTGGTTGTGCTCAGAGATGGGGAATTGGTAAGCTAGTCTTTGCTCTTTTCCAACAGATTTCAGATGCTGCAATCTGTGTCTGACATGTAATATTGTTCTCATTGAACAGTAGGTTTAGAGGTTTCACATGGGTTGTAGGATAATGAGGTCAGACTAACAACGTGCAAATTGTGGACTGGTAAGCAGATCTGGAAAGTTTCATGAAACAACATTTGTAGCAAATTCCTTTGAAACTGATGAAGCCATGTGACAAAATGATATGTATTTTACATCAAAAAAATAGTGAAACATAATCGCAAAAGAGGTTCTAAATTTGTGAATAATATTCCCATAACACATTACTAAGTTTTTTTGCTGAGAAAAAACTTGCGATGCTGCATTTTCAGCATTGTGAAGAAAGGCATGGAAAAGCAAATAAGTAGTGCATGTCTGTAGAAGTAAGCCAAAAAGTTTGGTATAAGAGACATATCGAAGTGGTTGGAAAAAATGTAAGTGCAATGCATTTTTCCTATTGCAAGGATGCAGTAAAAGATATGTTGACAAAACTTACATAGCAAATTGCATATACAAGTGTGACAATTGTGACAATAGGTTTTTGAAAAAAAGAAATAAATATGTGTGCGAAGAAGCAAAGCAAATTTGTTTAAAGTCTTTGGAGAATTTCAGCTTAAAAGACAACGGGAAAATGTTTGGCAACCATTGTAAATATTAAGTTGTGAAAGGTATCAAAATCTATGGATCTAGCTTATTGATATTAGTGAATTAAAATTCTGGATCAATTCATAGTCCTTGCTTTGGAAAAACACTGTACAATTGTTGGCAAATTATGGTACAATAGTCTAACAAAAAGACATAAAACATGTATAATAAATGATGCATAGTTAAAGAAGTTTTTCAAGATTTTCAATCTTAAAAGATTATTGAAAATTGTCAAGCAAACATTACAAAATAGCTAAAAAGAAGTATAGATGCCATCCATATTTCCTTTTGCAATCAAAAGTATTAGAGTTATCGATTTGCTGGAAAAAAATTAAATTGCAAGAGAGTTATACATGTTAGTCAATTTGTCACGTTAGTATTGGAAAGTTTTCTTATAAATTGTTCATATCACTACGTTAACATATTGCAAAATGTTGCAAGGACATTTGATGATGGAAGGGACTCTTTTTAATGACAATTTTGCAATCCGTTGTCAAAGTCTTAGTTACCATGATTTTTCTCAAAATGAAGTTCACCTCTGCACATACATGCAAACAGATGGATGAAGTGAGCTAGTTACAACAAGAAAGGAAGACATGTTTCATAATATAGACTTGCATTTGAGGAAGAATTACAATACAATTTAAAGTTCTATCCAACATCATGAGAGACTCATCTGATCTTATCTTTCCTGTTGCTTCCTGAAATGCAAAACAGAAACTCAGAATGCAAATTTCAGTGTAATTATTGTTTGCCTGAAATTTTGAGCAGATTATTGTATAACTTATCTACAAATCCACCATTTGGAGCTGATGATGTCAGTGGGGGAATAATGGTAGTTAGTCATTATTATTGATTATGAAGGTGATGATGCTCTAACAAAATACTCTGTGATCCATGATCATTAGCTGATGAAGCTCCTGATGAAGTCATTGGGGGGAATGATGACAGCTAGTTACTATAATTCATGATGAAGGTGATGATCTGATACATACCCATAATCCCATAGATATGGATTAGATCATACGAAGGTCTGAGTGAAGCAGTTTAATCATCACTTAGGCCTTTTGTCTCATCAATGGGGTTTTTTTAAAAATGAGTTTTGTGATTTAGCCAATGTGGTCAAATCATCTGTAGCAAGATTTAGCCAAATCCGGCTATAAACAAGATATGAAACTCAAGTTTTTTAATCATGCTTTTATATTTGTGGCTATAATAGGAGGTAGAATGAAGCCTCTAGGTTTGTAAGGCCATGTTCTCTAGTAGAAATTGGAGAACAAAATCAAAGGGGAAAAAGGTCTTCTCTTCCACATAGTGATGGATGATCTCATCCTGTTATCATCCATTTTGCCCATTCTATCATCTCTCTTCACTTTTGAAACCAAATCAATCTCAAGTGACCTTTTTCATCAGTAATCCATACAGTTTGGGCACATACATATATGGCAATGAATTTTTAACCACTAGGTAGCCTTAACCATTGAGAGTTGCTGGGTTATGGTATAATTGAGCCTCAGAAGTGGTACGATTATGGTGAGGTAACCAGGCACATCAAACTGGTTACTAAACACAACAAATTGTTGGCAAGTTGCTGAACAGTCAGTCACTTGCTCACCATCGAGTGTCAAACTGGTTACTAAACACAACAAATTGATGGCAAGTTGCTGAACATACAGTCACTTGCTCACCACTTGCTCACCATCGAGTGTGGGTGTAGTAGACACGACTTTTATCAGAAAATGGGCCAATGGCCAATCACACGGTGTGGTGTGTACGGGGTTAATATCACTTATAACCTGCATGCAGCCAGCCAATTGCATTGGCAAGGTGCGCCTCAACGACCTAATTATGTATAGAAATTATGTTTGGGTGCCCATTACTCAATATTCCAACCAAGTCCATCCATTCTAGCATTAGTGCATCCATTGTAGTAGCATTAGGTATGATGATGGCACACACTATGCACCATTGGAATCCCTTCATTGTTGTAAACTTTACATGTTCTAGTGTGCTGAGTGCATTATTATTATTATGATCAAAAATTCCAAAACAATTTCAAAAAATTAAAAAAAAAAAATTCCTTTTTTGGCAATCAATACAAACAAAAAAAAAAAATTCTTTTCTAATTCTCATCTCTTGCTTAAACTTCACACAAGCTTTGGAGACTCTCTCTTATCTCTTAGCTCTTGCTAAGCCTAAAGTGGCTATAAGATTTACATATGGTCGGAGTCTTTTTTTCTCTTTTTTTTTTCAATGTTCACATGCTATGACTACCACCCCCACTTTTTGTAAAGTTCATAGGATAAATAAGCAAATACTTCTAATACTTTTTTGTGGGTCCCCATTGCACAATTCCACTTTGTCAAACTTGGCTCGTTTCAACGACCGTGTGTAACCCACCTCGTTTGACTCCCATGTTACAAGGGACTTGTCGGGATTTAGATTATATTTGCTTATACCTATTCAGATTAGATTGTTCCATGTGATTATTATATGATGGTTGTTGCCTTTGTGGCCCGGCTATGAACTCTTTTTTTTTCTTTGAATGTTTTGTTAAGTTTTTAAAAGTTGGGAATTTTTTTTTTTTAGGGTCAATCTCCTTTCTCGTTGCACAAAAAATCATGCATTATGCATGATTGACTATGCTAGTGGAGAGTTTAGTTGCTCAGGTTGCTTGCTGTGGCTGGTGAAAGGAGCAGAATAGCTGTGCAACCTGCATAAGGAGCGTGTAATAAATATGATCTAACTGTTGGCTGGCTCCGTGTTTGTACTTGGCCCATCGTAATGATTGGTCTAGGTGGTTTGCTATTAGTAGTCCCCAACCTATTTGCTGTCCCAGTTTCAGTTTTTTATGGCTGGGGGATGCAGAAGAGTACACTAAACTTGGACGTGAAATTTTTTTAGTAGGGTCACATAGTGAGCAGAGCTGAGCAGAGCAGAGCAGAGGAGATGCTCTTACCAATCTATGTAACACTTGAAAAGGTCTTAAGTGTCAAAAGCTTAAACTAGTGTTGGGTGGTGACCTAGTTTGTGACATATTAGAACCATTGGTTTTTGGAACTGATTCCAGCATTTAGAATTCAATATTATTGGAAGAACTTGAACTTTCTAGTTCTATTTATCTATGGAACTGGAACTTCAACTGGGAATTGTGGACCACAACTGGTGGTTAACCACTAGTTAACCTTTGGTGAGCCACCGATACCATTTTATATATTATTTAAAAAAAAAAATTGTTCAAATTCTAGTTCTGGTTTCACATGTAAATAGAACCATGATGAACTTGGTTCTAAATCCGATTCTTAAATATAATACGGTTCCAAGTTTTTTTGGGACCAATTCCAAAATTAGACCTGGTTTTCGATCTCACGAATTTAACCCACCCAACCAGATAATCACCCAACACTGGTTCAAACCTACAACCGAGCTCTACAACCGAGCTCACTCAATGTGTGTTTAAGATGATGGAAACTTGTTGGGCTTTGTGGCAAGCTCGCAAATTAGATGGGATGCCAAGGTAGGACATTAGACAAGAGAATGGGATTAGGTAGCCTACTAATGTCTACTAGGAATGGAAATTTGAGTATGCCCACCCACTTCACCCTATGGGCCATGATGGGCCATGAGGTTGTAACCAAGTGGGCGGGGCCATAGCCAACTCAATGGACTAACCCACCAAATAAGAATTTGAATTCTTTGACAACTAAGGCCAAATTGTTGCACATGATGTAAACCCTAACTTGGACCCAAAATTGAACACCAAAAATCAAATAAAAATTCCCCAAAATTCCTTACCATTTCCATTTCCATTTCAAACAAACAACCTAAAAAACAATGTAAATTGGCACTTTTTTTATTTTGTTTATTTTTTTTGGTGGGTTGGGCGGGTATCCAAAAAGCGGGGTGACATGGCCTAATTGTTTTCTTTGGGGCTGAGGTGGCACTAAACCATTTATGACCGGTAGCCCGTTAAAGCATTGTGCACATCCACATCATCGCCATGTCATGCTTGCACTCCCAATATTGTCACAACATGGATTAAAATTGTAGTTAGAGCAAAGTCATGTTTTTTTGTTGCCATGAAAGCAAATCTGACCAACAACAAAAATTATGTATCCTTGCAAGTATTAACCCCTCCCTCCATCTCTAGTGTGAATTGGGCCTTTGAAAATTGTGTTGAATTTTCATTTTTTTCATTTATTTTTTTTGGAAGAAAATGATTTGATGGTGCATTTTACAAAATAGTTTCATAGTTTTTTCTATGAATAATAAAAAACATAAATGGTAGGAAAAAAACCTTGACATATGAATTTTTGAACTTGAAAAAAAAAACTTGTAAATCAACAATGAATGACTTTTGAAAGTAGGAGATTGCCATTTTCCTTAAATTGTGGAAAATTTTCTCTCATGCTCCTCCTCCATTCAAAAATTTTAATGAATGAATTCAAATTGGGGCTCATATGCCCATGTTACCCTCAATAAATATTTGGTCACTTTTTTTGGGTACTTGTATTGTATTTTCTCAGGTTTTCAAGGCTTGTTACAAAGGTCATAATGGAGAGCTGTAAGTAAAAATTAAGTACTACTACACCCTACAAAAACCCTAAACCACAATAGATTGGAAATTGGAGTGAAAAAAGTATTGACCCAAACAAAAGTTACAATAAAATGAACCCACTAAATCATCATTATGCACAAAAAAAAACTAACCCAAAAAATGTAATGAACCCACTAAATTGTGCACTTAAAAAACTAACCCAAAAAATGAAGCCAAAAAATGTAATGAACCCACTAAATCATTTATTGTGCACAAAACATTAACCCAAAAAGTAAAGCCAAAAGTGTAATGAACTCACTAAATTTTGATTATGGACAAAGCATTACAAAAGTTTATACCCAAATGAAACCCAAAATAAAATGAAACTCACAAATCATATTAATGAACAAAGTATTACTCCCACAATAAAAGAAACACTAATGCAATGAAGGGAAAAAGAAAAAAAGAAAGAAAAAGATGGCAAGTCACTTGATTCCACATTTATACTAAAAGACAAAAGAAGAAGTCCATAAAGTGGGTGAAGTGCTTGTCTTTGGTTTTTGCCCCAACTTGTTTTTCTTACTCTTCCCTAGGTCCTAGTCCTCACTCCATTTAACTAGATGAAATAAACACAAATAAACACAATAAGTAAGGCACACAAGGGGACAAAAGCTCCACTAAAATCCACTAGGAAACATTGAAAACAAGAGTGATCCAAAGACAAAACAAAATAAAAACCAAAACACATGATGACCTAATATTAGGACCTAACCCACAAGGACATCCTAAACCCCATTCACATTAATTCCCTTCAATCAAATCCCCCCTTCTTTCC
The DNA here is from genome assembly GCA_963920785.1 of Sphagnum contortum. Lineage (NCBI taxonomy): Eukaryota > Viridiplantae > Streptophyta > Sphagnopsida > Sphagnales > Sphagnaceae > Sphagnum > Sphagnum contortum. The sequence continues at coordinate 20,152,403 of OY987278.1, forward strand.
CTCCCAAGACACACAAACACAACCATGGATCATGAATGGGAGCTCATTAACACACTTGCACATAGGGAGTGGTCACATGGAGAGAGGGAATGGGAAAGAAGGAGCAAGTGAGGAAAGGGGGATAATGAGGGAAAGAAGAGAAGAAGAAACCAAGCAAAGAAAAACCAAACAAACTAGAGAGAAAAAGACTAGAAGATCTCCAACAAAGTCCATAAATTTTGAAGCAACAAATTTGGAGACTTCTCCCTCTTGCAATTGTGTAAGCTCACCAGCAGCAATGGAAAAATTGTAGCAGTTGTTGTTGTTGTTGTGTGTTTTGTTGGTGGGTTTTGTTTTTTGTTGTTGTTGTTGTTGTTGTATCAGCTCTGGCTGTGGGTGTGAGAAACACAGGGAATTGCTGGATTTGATTGACTACTATGAAGGACTGAATATACAGCCTTCCTCCCAAGGTAAGGAAAACAGCTCTCACCCAATAACCCAACTTCAGTGAGTTTCTCTTTGTCCTCACCAAAGTTTGGAATCTTGGAGAAAGCTTGCTGTAGCTTGAAGCTTTGCTGTAGCTTGAGGCTTTCTCCAAGTTCATGTCTATTTTAGTATTGATGAAACAAACTACTCTTTGGATTTTGTTTGTAGCTATCGTTGTATATTCTTTTTTCTGTTTTGTTTTTTGGGTTTTGTTTTGTGTGGATTAGCAAGTTTGTGACGTTGCGTAGTGCTGTTCCATCGTTGACAATAATGTTCTCGTGAGCTGTATTGGAGATCCATGGTTGGTTGGATTTCTTTTTTTCTTCTTCTTTTTTTGTTCCGTCTCTGGGGGGGGTTGTAGATAGTGATTCACAGTTCACTCTCGGCAGCTGGGATGGTGCTCTCTGTGGAGTTGTATCATTTTTGACCAGATTCTTGTATTTGCGGATGTGGGTTTTTGTCTTATTATCATGGGCTGTTGTGGAGCTTGCTGTGTGTTCAAGGAGTTTTGAGTCGTGGGTTGTTTTTGTTCTTTGTAAAAACTCTGTGGGTTTTTATTCTGGTTGGTTGCACCAAGTATTTGCAGCACTGGAGCTCTGAAAATTGTGGTCACTGAGAACTTGACAGGTGATCTGATCAGGTGAGACAGCGGAAGAAGTTATTTGTGGGAGGATTTGCAAAGGTTCCAATTAGGCCTTGCGAGTCCTTTATTTGAAGAAGAATTATCATTGTCCGGAGTTGAGAGCTGGTGGTGGTTGCAACATTAAATCTTCTTGGAAATTGACAATCTTATGGAAGGAGGAAATTATAGGCTTCGAGGTTGTTCGAAATAGATGATGATAAAGGAAGGGATTCTTGTGAACTTTTCAACACAAAGAGCTTACCAGATTCAGCGTGCTCTTTGAATTTGGTCTCTTTCTTGTGGGCAGGAATTTTGGTATCTTCTTTGGGTTTGTTTCTTCATGGGCTAATTGTTAAGGAGAGGTGGTGGTTTTTGACACTAAGTCAAAAGGCTGAATTTCAACCAGCTGCCAGGAATTTTTACACATGACAGGATGGAGGTGGGGGGAAGCAATGTTGCTCCTCCTCCTCTTCTTGTTCTTCTCAGCAGACCTTGATGCTCAAGACCTGGGAAGCAGTGACCAACAAAGTCTGACAAAGTTTGTGCAGAGCTTGGCTTCAAATTCCACGTCATTGGGTTTCAATTCATCAAAACCTGTTTGCCAGTGGCCAGGAGTCTATTGCACGGGACACAGAAGTGGCAATCAGAGGATTCGAGGTGTGAATTTCACTGGGCTTGGCTTGAATGGATCCATCCCAGATGGTAGCATCGGAATGCTTACTGCACTCAAGTCACTGGACTTGTCCAACAATTTTCTTACAGGAGGAATCCCGGCCGATTTTGCCTCACTCACCAGCTTGTCAATCCTTTTGCTTTCCAACAATGGCTTCAATGGCAGCTTGCCTTCTGCTCTTGCTGGATTGACCCAACTCAAAACTCTGGACGTCTCGCACAACAAACTGGAGAGTGGAGGAACTTCTTCAGCAGCAGATTCTTTGGGAGCTTTGCGAAACTTGCAAGTTTTGAATCTCAGCAACAACCAATTCTCGAGCAACAATTTTCCTTTTCTTGCAAACTGCAGCACATTACAAGCTCTTGATCTCTCTGCAAATTCAATAAATGGTTATTTTCCGCCACAGATCTTGAGCTGCATCCACTTACGGGTACTCAACCTGAGTAAGAATTCACTCAGTGGAGAAATTCCTCTGCAAGTTGGGGACCTTCGATTGCTTCAGTCTCTTGATCTTTCCGAAAATTCTTTCTCTGGTCAGCTTCCTCCAAGTTTGGGCACCTTGCGAAGACTCGTCTCTCTCTCTCTTGCCTCCAACAATTTCAGTGGCAATATCACTTCATCTGTTCTCAGCCTGCAGAGTTTGCAAACTGCTGTTTTTTCTCTTAACAAGTTCACTGGCTCTCTGCCTCCACTTCCATGGGGCCCATCAATTCAGTTGATTGATTGCGAGAACAATCTCTTGGGTGGAAGCATCCCAACTGGATTACTGGGTGGTCTTTCAAATCTAACAGTTGTAAGACTTGGGAATAATGCAATCACAGGGGAGATTCCCAGCAGCTCTTTGAATCCCAATCTCATGGAATTGGACCTTCAAAGCAATCAGCTTTCAGGGGATGTACCTGTCACACTGTCAGGATTGCAGGTGCTTCGGAAGCTTGACCTTTCATCTAATCTGCTGATAGGAAGTGTATTTGGGACAATCAGCAGCCTTCATGCCCTGGAGCATTTGGGGCTTGCAAAGAACTCTTTCACCCCGGAACTCTTCCCGGATTTGAGTGCAGTAGCAAACTTGACGTACTTGAACCTTTCATCGTGTGGAGTTTTGGGACCAATTTCAAGCTCTGTCGGTTCCCTGACAAAAATGCTTCAGCTGGATTTGTCACACAATGACTTGAATGGTAGCATCCCATCAGCGCTTTCAAACATGACATTGCTTCTTTCACTTGACCTTTCTTGGAACAACCTCTCAGGGAACATCCCTGACCAGCTCGGCTTGCTTACATTCCTCAACCAGTTGAACCTCTCACACAACAACCTGAGTGGGAGCATCCCAAACTCAAACCAGTTTGAGACTTTTGGCGCATCCTCATTTGAATACAACCCATTTCTTTGTGGTATTGCTTTGAACAAGACATGCAGCAGCAGCATTATGCCTTCACCATCTCCAGATCAGCCTGTCAGAAATCGAAAGTCTGGTATTATGCATCCGGGAGTTGATGTGGCAATTGGCATTGGAATTGTGCTCTTCCTTGTGTTTGGTGCATTTGTTGTCAAACTACTCTGCTTTCAGACTCGGCGGACAAAAAACCTTCCATTGGTAGATGCTTGGAACTACCGAATGGGCCCTATGTCATTTGAGTCAGACCCAAGCACATGGGCTACAAGTGTGAAACATCCAGGTTCGATCCCAGTAGTTATGTTTGAGAAGCCACTACTGAATCTCACCTTTTCTGACCTCTTGCAAGCAACTTTGAATTTTCACAAGGATGCACAGATCACTGAGGGAGGTTGTGGCCCAGTTTACATGGGCGTGTTGTCACCGGGGGACATCAAAATTGCAGTCAAGGTTTTGTTCGAGGGTGGTCCTGTAAATCCAATTGAGAGAGCTGCACAGCTTGAAGCTCTAGGCAAAGTGAAGCATCCTAATCTGGTTCCTTTGGTAGGCTACAGTATGGTGAATGAGAAGCGGATTTTGATATACGAGTTCATGGAAAATGGCAACTTGTATCATCATCTTCATGAACTTCCTGAAGGTAAAACAATAATAGATAACATCTCTTCCCATATGCCAGTCTTGGGTTGTTGTCATGGCAGCATGTCGAGATTGTTTTGGGTTCTTGACTTCTTTTGTTTTTTATTTCCCTTACAGGAACAGCGAATCCAGATGACTGGACTCTGGACACATGGGAGCACCCGGCCGATGGTGAAACTGTAGGGAATGGTGATGGTTGCTTGAGCTGGGAAGCTCGACACCAAATTGCACTTGGAGTTGCACGGGCACTTGCTTTCTTGCATCATGGATGTTCACCCCATATTGTTCACTGTGATGTCACAGCAAGCAATGTTCTGTTGGACTCTGAGCTCAAAGCTCACTTGGCAGATTGTGGTGTTGCAGGCCTGGTTCTAGACTCAGGCAGACGCTCAGTGACGCCGATAATCGGTGGAACAGTTGGCTATGTGCCTCCTGAATATGGGCAGATGTGGAAGGCAACAACCAGGGGTGATGTTTATAGTTTTGGTGTTGTTCTGTTAGAGCTAGTGACAGGGAGGAGACCAACTGGGAAGTACTTCCATGACAGTTGTGGAGGTCATTTGGTTGGTTGGATTCGGGCTTTGATCCGAGAAAATGTTGGGTATAAGTGCTTGGATCCGAAGCTTTTGACAACCAAAGTGGAGCATGAGATGTTGGAATGCCTCCGAATAGGCTACCTTTGCACAGCTGAACATCCTAGCAAGCGACCTACAATGCAGCAAGTCATTGGATTATTGAAAGATGTTCGACCCTCAGCTGGCACATCACCTTGATTGTCATAGTTTTCATAAAATCCATCATCCACGTTGTGGCTTTGTATTTAGTGTAATCTCAAAATAGAAATGATGTTCTGGAGTCGTTAAGGTAGAAACTTGACATCCATTGTTTCAGGAGCAATGATTACTTACAAAGAGTGCGTGCTTTGTTGCTAGGAAATTCTTATATTGTCCACCCAGTTGCCACATTCATCATCATCATTGTTTCAACAAAAGTTGAAGGGTTTAGGGTTTAGGATTCAGGGTTTTTTGCATAGTTTGTCATTCAATCCTTGTCATAGGAACTTTGATATACTACACAAGTTCTCAGATGCTCCAATGTCCACAATGTCCTTTAGCTTGAATACCAGGTTTGCCAGTTCAGCTGTTCCTGAACAAAGGTTCAGCTGAATCTTCCCTTTCAACTTCTCTAAAAGAGAGTCAAATCACTTGTTGCTCAATACAGCAGTCATTGGGGGTGTAACAACGAATTTTTTTCTGATATAGTTGGGGTTTTACACACCAGCCAATTTGGTGCTGGAGAATAATCACATGAATCCTCACAATGCAGCTCCTTTTGTCAAGTTCACACTTTCTCCTCTCTTCCCAAGAAGCCCCTTGAAGCTAGCTTTCTTTGAAGCTTTCTTGTCAATTGATGGTGACAGCATAAAATCAAACATACATTTGTGATCGTCTCAGTAGCAGCAGAACACTTGTAGTCTTGTCACAACGATTGTAAAAAAATTGCTTACAAATAGCCCTATATTTGATTTGACCAGCATAAAATCTTCCTGAAATCTGAACTACATATTTCAATTCATACCTGAAGCTCAATGTGACTATACTGTGATGATGATCACATTCAATTTGGAATTGAATTTTGTTGACAATTGAAATCCTTGCTATGTCTAATTTCTGGTCCAAAGTAAACTAGGAAATTGGGTGTTACAATTGCCCCCCATGTTCTGGTTTGTAACAAGAAGTTCTCCTCATCTCTGCAATAGAGAGGGAGAGGGAGAAACACCAAACAATATAGAAAGACTCTTTTGTCAGCCAACAAAGAGTCACTCTCCAAGACTGACTCTTGGTAACCAATCTGAATCTGTTGCATCAACCCTACCAGAGATGCATAGATTGCACTCATGATGATTCTAATGCTGCTGCAGCTGCAGCAGTGGGAAGAGGAGTATGAGTCTATAAATCTGAGCTAGCCAGCAAATTTTCCCAATACTCAGCACCCAGATCTTGCAACTCAACAGAATTTTGCTGTGAAGATTTCTTGGTTGTATCTTGGGCTGCAACTGCAAAGTCTCCTCCGTTGTAGCTGTTGCTGCTGAACTTCTTGGAAACAGAAACTGTATTGTGATCTAGAGTTTCAATCAGATTCTCCCTCATACTCCTCTGACTCTGCAAGAATACCCTGGTGTTTGCAGCTGCTGCTGCTGCTGCTGTTGCTGCTGCCATATGAGCTTCTGCCTGCCATTGGGTTGCTCGAATTGTTGATGCCTGTAAACAAACACAGCCATAATCAAGCTTGAGCTGCACAGAAGAACATACATACATATATATATACATACATTCTCATTGTCTTCATCAAATTGTGGAACACATCAATCTTTGAATATCAGCTCATTCTTTGGTCAATTCTTTGTATTGTAAAGTGTTTTCCAGAAAGGAATTCAAAATGGGCATGAGCAGAGGAGAGATTTATTTGTGTGCCTGTTTTCTTTTTCTTTCTTGGGTACCTCTGGCTTGATTACGGTGACAGCAGAGGAAGATGTCTTCTTGGTGGAAGATAAAGAAGCTTTCAAGGGGAAGTTGACAATGGCACGATGCCCACGCATTTTCAGAGCTGCAGAGTCGTAAGCTAATGCCGCTTCTTCAGCAGTGTCAAACGTTCCCAGCCAAACACGCGCTCCATTACGTGCAGGGTCACGAATCTCAGCTGCAAATCTCCCCCATGGTCGTTCTCGGACCCCTCTGTAATGTGGCGACTTCCGTGGCTGCTTGGCAGCAGTGCTTGTTGCTGTTGTCGGAAGAGGAGGAAGAGGAGGAAGAGGAGGAGGAAGAGGAGGAGGAGGTTCTTGTAATGCTACTGCACCAGATCTACTTTGTAATTGTACTGCAGGCATGTTGACCATGCATTTCAGCAGTTTCCCATCAGAGCTGGGATTGGATGGCCACCCAATACTCTTCTCCTCGTTGACACAAGCTTGAGAAGAGCTTACTAATCTACCAGCTGGAAGCGAGAGATGATCAGTCACAGTTTGCAACTGTGGTCTCTCAGCAGCTTGGACTGCAGACTGCTCTTTGACACTGTATGATGAGCTTGTGGAAACAATCTCGAGATGTTTGGTGATGACTTCTTCAATTGTTTGAGTGAATCTGGCCTGACCCAATCTGTGTCTCAGCTTATTGGCAAACATGATCCTTGAAGCTTTCTTCTGATGATGTACTACACCTAATGATGATCTGGTGCCGTCATGAACCTGATGATTTTCTGCGAATTGATCTCCTTCATTTGCAAATTCTGAATCTCTCTGTGGCAAGCCCATCAAGATTTCCACAACTTGCAATGATGATTAACTTGATCTAAGTTTCCGCCATCTCAGCGTTTTTGTTCTTCTGTGTCAAACCTGCTGGCAGCAGACATTATAGTCAACACCCAATTTCTGAAGTTACACCTGAATTAGAGTGACCTCCTTTGCAGGAGAATTGAACCCTGAGATCATTCATGGCTTCAAACGAGTGCTGTGACAATTCCTTTCTGGAAGCAGGACTTTTCCCAGACTCCTTGAGTGAACATAATCAACAATGGATAATTCTCAAATTCTATTGCAATTCTTTCACACCCAATTGTCTCTGTTGAAATTCGACTGCAATTCATACCCACTTCTTTCTGTCAAATTCTATTGTAATTCTTTCAGGCCCAATTCTTCCTTTCTTCTGCTTGAGCACCTTGCTATTGACATCGAATAATTTAGTCTGGATCCATCTCATCTTCCTCCCCTTACCTAATGTTTTTTAAAAAAGAAATTCTCATACCCATTGCGACAGACAGACAGACAGACAGACAGACAGACAGAGTGATGATAGTATTGCAAATCTTACACAACAAAATCTGAACTCACAATTTGTACTAACACACACACACACACATGTGCATGATTCATTCAGAAGCTTAATAATTTCTACAAAATCCGAAATCAAAGTCAATCACCAGATAAACAAAAGTTCCATCACTGCAACTCTTGTTCTTCATCTTCATCATGGCTATAGAGACTGAGAATAAAAACCACTTACCACCTGGCTTGTGAATTATTGCAACAACAACAACAACAATTCCTGCTTGCAGCAACCTCTCAATTGGGAAACCTCTAAACAAAATTTCAAATAGAATTCACATTTGAGAGAAACAGAAAGAGAGAAAGAAACAAACAGAAACAACAAAACTAAATAGAACAAATTTACAGATTAGAGACTGAGAACTCAGCCTTTTCAAGTAATGAATGTGATCCATCATGGGAGCTACAAAAGGAGAAAGGAACAAGAACTAGACTCGTCATGAGCAGAGCTGAGTCACAATGAACAAAACAAGAAGAAGAAGAAGAAGAAAGACCCAAAGAAGAAGAACCAAAAGAGAAGGGGAAAGTGCATGAGAAAGCACCCAAAAAAAACAACAGAGAGAGAAAAAAGCCCAAGGAAACAACAACAGTTTTGACCTCACTTCTAAAAGGTTTCACTTGTTGGGTGCTAGAGAGAGATTATTAAGAGAAAAAGGGAGGTTTTTTGAACTTGAGAACATCACATAGTTTGAGGCAAGAGAGCTATTACCCAAATTCACTAAGTTTTTATTTTCCCGAGTGAACATAGAGGCAATTACAAATGTAACTGAGCACCTATACACCTAGAGGGAGAGGACGGTGGGGGCGTCTTTCAGAAGAAACCCAACCTCAATTTGTGACATAAAAGCACTTAAAAAAGAAATTTCCTCGTTTTACTTTGGAGGGCACCTTATATCCATCAATATCCCATTTTGAGGAATGGATCCCACAATTGTACTTTGCATTCGGTGGTCCCACATTTTGGCACCGAATGTTCACCATGCGGAGGTTCATTCTTTGGAAACTTCATCCAATGTTTCCTGTGAATTTCACACATAAAAAAAAGGGTTAGTCAAGGATATGGGTTTCGATTTGAAAAAGCGGTTTTTTCTAGTTTCTATTGAGATTGATTTCATATTCTTTGAAATGCATTTCCCTTGATATGATAAGGGATTGTATGGAGCATCTGGTTGTATTGACAGCATGCAAATTGGACAAGAGCTCCCTCCTCGTTATATTACATATTTTGCTACCTTTTGACATGTTTTGTACCTCTCTAATATCACTTTGTATGCTCTTGATGATTGATCGGTTAAACCTCATAACTCACACTCTTTTGTCTCACAACCAGTAAGCTCCCATCCAGTCAATTATTTCTGATAACTGATTGGAGCATGCTGATTGCTGCGATGCTCATGCACCATGACTATTCACAATAACCTGCACACTCTCACGGGTCACTTAGTCCATGAGCTGGGCAGTGCGTGCTTTATGTTTTTATTGTAGTTTGTCATCAATTGAAATTTGTCATCAACTGAAAGATTAATTCCAGTGATGAAATTTCGAGGAGCTGATATATGGGTGATTTTGCATAATTTTTTTTAGGCTTGTAGAATCTAATGTATGGTCATCCCTAGACAATTTCAAGGACATTTTTTTTTTTAGAGACAACTCATAACTAGTTTATCGTTTCCCAACTTAATTATCTCATTTTATTTTATTTTGTTAATAAATATCTCTCTCTCTCTCTCTTTTACCTTACCCATCATGGATATAATGTTTAATATAAAATTTAATATAGTTTAAACTTTAATATAAATAATAATAATGAGATATTGAAAACCAAAAATGACAACATGATAAGAAAAAGAAAGTTGAATGTCATTGGTATTGCGTGAGCCCAAGTAAATATGTCGAAACGGCTTGTGTGGCAACATTGAACTAAACAACGATATGGGTACCTATTACCTACCCAAATTGGGTGATGGGTATTCCTTGAAAGACAAGCAAAGAATAAATGTACAAAATTTCTCAACAATTTCTCAACACCCGCTTCCAAAAGCCAAGAATAAAATTTGAATTTCTCACTATCCAGGTCGGAAGGTGGGTACTTTGCAAGCACCTAGAAGGAAAGCGGTGCGTCTCCACCAAGGTATATTTTTATGAGGGAAAGCAGGTGCTCATATTGGTGGCGGTGGGTCTTTTGTATGTAACCTGAATAGTAATCTGCTTCCACCAAGGTATTCATTCTTCCAAGGAAAAGGAACATGCTCGTATTCGGTCCTAGTTTTCTAGAGTTAAATTGGGGACCATGGCCGTTTTCATATAATTAAGTTGCATTAAGGAAGATCAATTGGTTTTTTCTTCTGAATTTAATTTAATTAATTTTTTTTTTGGGGGAAATTTTTGATTTCTTAGTGTAAATTTGGCTAATATTGTTAACATTTTGGAAAAAATTGCCACATTTTGAATATCATAAAATGATGGGAGCAAAACACCTTGAGTGAGACTACTTGGGGAATGATTGGTCTACATGGATGGTTTCTTGGCTTGTTCAATTTTATATTCAAACCTTTGCAAACGACAAGTGAAATGTTGAATATTGGATACTCATCCGAAGAGGAAACCAAGTTGAAAGATCATCACAACCAATTGTTTTTTTTTTAAAGATTGAAGCAAATGTACACCCCCATATTTTTACAAAAGTTTGGATACCCTCAAAACATATGGATCCCTTTCTTGGTAAATTTTGCATGCCTATATTTACACAAAAGGAACCTACTAGGTTCGTATGTTTCAAGCAATATTGACTTTCATAAACCTATACTCCCCGAATTTTTACTTTACCGAATACATGCTCCCCTACCAATCCTTGTACCTTGATTGACCCCGTACCTAGTTCCTTGAGTTTTGAACTACAAAAGGGATCCAACCTTTATCTTGTTTCTATGATGATGTAGCATGCACCCAATTTCACCACCACAATTCATCCCATAAGGTTTGCCAAAGTTGAATTGTCCGAGAATAAAATCAAGCCTTGGTTCTTGGACATCTACATAACATTTTCTTCATATAGGTAAAAAGAACTTTGGACCTCTCTAAAAAGGAATTGCAACTTGGCCCATGTTGAAAATGTTTTTGAATATTTTCTTTTCCCCATATTTTTGATTTCACAAGAGGTGATTTTTTTGCTGAATAGAAACACATTATAGAGTGAAAAAACACATTTTTCCAAATATTTCTCAAAAACATTTCACAAAATATGGCAAAACTTCCCCACCCAATAAAAAAGAAAAAAAAGAAAAAAAAAAACCACTAGGTCAAATTAAAGGTTAAGCTATTTGTCGGTGCACCTTCCAAAATAGGCTCAACTCCAAATTTTGATTTTTGACAAGCAACCCTTTAAGGAATTATTTAGCACACTTGAATATTAAAAGTCGCAAGGCAAGGTAGTGTATTGTGGGCCAGAGTGAACCAGCACCCACCAGAGCACCATGAAGGATGAATGATAAGTGGTCAGGAAACAGTTTTCTGTTGGGTTTCAGTTCCCTAACTAACCATGGTGGTTACCTCAGTTGTTTTTTTTTTTTTGGTATCTACCTACCCTACTAACAACCCACAAGCAGGTTATTGGTAGGTAGGTAGTAAAAACAGCTCTTGCATATGTTATAAACCATGGACTTACCTAGTAATTACCTATTTTCCTACCTACCTGCCTATGTATGAGACCTATTTTTCTTACAGAATTTGGTTGCCAAGGTAAAACCAAATATTAACTCACTTGAGGTTCATCCACAACTGAGTAATAACGGGCATACAGTGGATGGTATGGTGTGCTGGTGGATGCTAGTTCATTGTGGCCCTGTATTGCGTAAGGTTGCGCAACCCCTTGTGATGTGTCTATGGCTCGGTATTACATCATGCTACATTGGGCTTCATAACAAATTGCTTGGCTATGCCACTTGCTTGGTTATAATTAGCCCCTAGAAACACATGGCATCCCCCCCACCATGCTCGAAACTTCAGCACATGTTTCATGTCTGGAATTCTCTGCACATCTCAACATAACAAAAGAAATTCCTTAACTACTACTACTACTACTATTACCCCACCAAAATTCTACAGTAACATGAACACTCTGGTGTGGTTCATATGATCATTCCTTTTGGATCTATTTGCAAACAGATTCATTCCTTTTGGACCTATGGTAAACAGTAGGTACCTGTCATTTACTAGGTACGTACACCCATTCCTTATGCATGTAAGCTGTGTCTTGGCAAGAGCTTACTAGAGCACCTCCACCAGTGCCCAGTATGTCACTCTGGATAATAAAATTAAATGTCTAAGTTTAGCAATTGTTTTTTTGGGGCAACCCCACCAATAAATCTGTAACTGGAATTGCATGTATATGGTAACTACTAATAGCAAGCCACCTGGACCAATCAGAAGTGCTGAGCCGCAGTCAGGTCCAATTTATTACACTCTTCTTTGGAGGTGCACAACTTTTACCAGCCATGGCAAGCTGTGCCAATTTCGTGCAGAAAAACCAATTTCCTGAACTAAACAGGGCACCTTTTGAGTTTTTTCACAATAAATTTCACTGTATGGAGTCACATACCAAGCACCTGTGGAGATGCTTTTACTCCTTCATTTCTCCCTTTTTCAAACTAATAACAACTTCCAGGATAAAACAGAATCCAGTGAGGAGTGTCCTCAATGGTGGTGACCGTCCTCACAATGACCTAGCTAGATTTCTTCAGTGCACTCAGATGCCTCATTCCAGAGTGAAAAAATCCGTCCCATTCCTGCATGGGCTTTACGATTTTCACAAAGCCCACCCACGCTCTCCATGGGTTTTACAAAAACCATAAAGTCTACCTTGGGTTCTTCTCACTGTACACATTATAAATCACTACTGGATTTGGGCTGCACCAGGCAGAGGTCCTTATTCCAGTAAAACACAGAAATCTAAAGTACAGATGAACCATTTGCTGCACAAGGCAGATGCCCTTATTCCAGTAAATCACAGAGAACTCCAGTTACATTTGAACAGTAAATATAGTTCCAGCAAAATGAAAACCAACGTTGACCATCAAAGGAACAACTGAAATGAGTGATTTGCTGAATGACAAATTCAAATCATATCTAATAAATACTTGAGTACAGAATATATCCTCTTCTGTTACTTTCCTTGAGGCCCGTACTTACCCACTTTCTCTCTCTCTCGCTCTCTATGAATTTGCAATTCTGAACAACTGTTGTTGACAAAATGAAACAAAGACCAAACTAGAATGGGAGAAAAGTAGTCACTTGGCACTCATAAAAATGCTGCATGTCTGATGACGTAGAAATCAAGGAAGGACCCCTTCATAATGCCTTCATATCATCCATGCCGACACTTTTCTGCAATCCAACCAATTTCTTGCTCAAACAAGTCTGGCAAATAAAAGATGCAATTGAGATGACAGCAACCTTCACAGTCCTCATGACTATTATTTCTAGAGCTCCCAAGGGACATTACAAGCTCTTGTCAATCCTCACCACTAATTAAGAAGCAAGGAAATTTACAATCCACTACTACACGTCAAGACCATTGTAGCATCAGAAACGAAACAGAAGTAAAAGGCTGGACATGCTGCAAGGTCTTAGGTTTTGAACTTACCAAAAGAGGTGTGATTCTCAGCCAGAATTGGTGACAAGTTTAAGACAAAGTTCTCCATATCCTCATTCAAATTCTCAAACCCCAGTCACTCTATAAACTTGTTCCTGTCTGGGACCAGCTTCATCGCCACCTGCATGAGAGATTGCCTCATTGCCTCTATTGGAGCATGTGATATAATCATCCAATTGGATTGTCAGTTCCAATTTGAGTGCGAACTTAGAAAGAAACCATGAACATATTGTTGCAGCTTAGCTTCCAAGATATCTTCAGCTGCTAAAGTGGAGTGGCAGCATCAGTACCATGAAGGCAGTACTTCCAAACCATTCATGGAGTTCTTTGAGTGTATAATTGTATGCTGCAGTTGCACATTGCCCCATACTCCAATCTGGATTTGCAAGCAGATTACAAAATAGGGAGGAAGCTCCACAGTAGGAAGTTCATAAAGTCCAGAACTCAAAATGTAAATGTACCCTAGAGATGGATTAGTCTCTCTGATACTAGTTCACAAAAACACTTCAACATGCAAATGAGAGCTTCTGCAGATTCATGCAACTACAAGAGAGCTAAGAATTCAATAAGGAAGAGGAGATTTAGATTGTCAGAAGATGGGGGCCCCTTCATCGAAGATGCCATGCAATGCACACCACAATTCAATCCTCCAGAGTTATCTTTGTGAATGACAGCAATGAGGAGCAGGGGGATCCAGGTGCAGAGAATAACCCTAACCTGCTTAACCAGATGAGACCAATGCAATGGTGCCTACTTGTGGCATTCTTTGCTGCTATTTCCTTGTTCACAATCTCATACCGCACACTGAAGAGAGGCGGGATCTGTTTCATACTGGCATCCAATCTCTGCCAAGGAATCATATTAGCTCTCAGGCATACAATGCATGGATGAGATCAGCAATGAAGAAAACTTAACGCTTTTGAGAAGATTCACATGTTACAACATATTCTATGAAGATGTCTGAATCTGGAACGATGCAGAATTATACTAGATTCTGCAGTATCTGGGAACCCTAATCTGTCATCAGGGCATACACACTTGCAATGACGGTTCCCAAGTCTCTCAAGATATGACATGATGTTTCTCTCAAGAGACCAAGAGAGCATTCGTCTATATCCTTGAGCATTCTGCAAAAGAAGCGTAAAAACTCAAAAGGATCAGGGTAAGGACCAGATGTGGGGGAGAACCAGGGAAATTCAACCCTCTTCTTCACCAACTGTTGTTGCAGAAAGAAAGAAATAAAGCAAAATACTCTCATCAACAGTGCATATTTTTTTCCTCCTGGTTCTCCTTCACATCTAGGTCCCCGCCCTAATCCATTACATAGGATGATGATCTGCGGAGAAGAGTACCACGTTGTTGCCACATAAACGTCGTCGGATTTGACAATCGCCATTGGAAACTCCCAACTTCTCTGCAAAATGAAGAAAAAAGACGCAGTCATTGCAGCCATCGAAGGTCCTTCCTCCTCCTTCTCCTCCTCTTCCTACCATCATCTCTCTCTCTCCCGAATCCTCCAACCGAAACTCCCGAGATCCAAGAGACGTATATATCCCACTGAGATTTCTCTTTCCCTCACGGCAACCGCACCATCGCACGAGAGTTGCAAATCAAAATTTGCAGACAGGTAGACGCACGAAGGAAGCTGCTGCAGACGCAAAGCTCTCGTCGTCTGCTTCGTATCAGGAATGTGGAAACCCTAGGGGCATATTACTCTCTCAGTTTAGGGGTCTGCTTGTATCCGGAATGTGGAAACCCTAGGGGCATATCAGTCTCTCAGTGTAGGGTACCACCTGAGGAGTGGGGAGTTCAGGAAGTAAGCACCTGCCAAACGTGGAGCCAAAGAGTGCTTACTTCCAGAACTCCTCAGATCCAAGGGCATTCTGAAGCCTAAAAATTGACATGATTTTTCTTTCTCTTAGTGTCTTTCAAAACAACACACGGCATTTCACGCTCACTTACAGGCGTTCCACTTTCTCAAATGCCCCATGGGGTTTAACGCTCTGTGTGCATACCTCCAAATACACTCAAAAAAATTCTAGGTTTTTCTATTGATGCAAAGGAATTAATTTGATTTGTTTGTTACATTGTCATTTCTTATCATGGGTAGCACACCATAACCAATAAACCCCTAATTCAATAAAAAAGACTTAATGGGCAGTTTAGTTTCACAGATCAAAAGAACTAGCATCAGAGACAAAGCAAACAATGAAATCCTTTGATTCGATTTTATGATAGTCCCCCCAAAAAAATGATTTTTGTCTCTTTTAGGGTTCCTGGGTTGTGTTGATACAATTGAATGCTTCTGTTGTACAAAAGAAGCCACATTGATACTCCATTTTGCAGTCTTGCAATACCCAGTGAAAATCACAAGCACTAAGATTGAAAACATATTCAGCTCAGCATCTCAAGGATGATGGTCTTCATGTGAAAACCTGTGGTATTTTGAGCTATGGTATCAAATTTCAGAAATCACAAACAACATGGTTGTGAAGAGGTGGATTCTCCCGTCACCAATCCTCACCGAGGATGTCACTCCCACTCCAATTCATCCTCCAAAAAAGCTTACAAGTAGTCTGGTTCTCTTCAAATCTCGTCCTGGATTTCATAAGTTCAGCATGCCACACACTTTTCAGATTTGCTCAAGTTGCAAGAAAATACAAAAGAATTTGATAAATTTCCACCATCCTAGTATCGGGTGGAACAGACCCGTGAATTTCACTCATACCTATACATAAATCCTGGCATGTGGAGTAAAAATTGCAGATGCTTTATCTCTCTGTCATGAGACTGGATTACCATAGCTGTTGTTTTTCCTGATGTCTCAAGGATGTGCTTGGTTCTTCTTTTCTGTGGATTCCAGAGGGGGTAGTATTGACATGTGCCTTACCTGATCCAGGCGAACCTCAAACCATTGGATGGAGCCCTGGCCGCCACCAAGCTCCAGCTCACAAACAGAGGTTACCAAATACTCCACTGCATCCTCTATACTGTCATACTGCACCAAATCTGGAGGTAGCTCTTTGCCAGGCCATTGCTCTAGCCATGTCTTATTCCCAGCACATGTACAAGAAAGAAAATCTCTCAGTGCAAGAGCTTACTTTCCCACCTAGGTGGTAACTATATTTTGGCCCTTGTATAAATACTACTGCTCAACTAAATTCAGAATGCTGCTAGCAAGAATACGATACAGATTGCAAATCCATCTGCAATAATATACAAAACCCTCGGGCCCGCATTTTACAACTATCAAAACTCATGTACATACAATGTGGAGGGTATGACATATTGATTGTTGATCACCATGGACTAGAGGTCTTCAAGTTATGATCTGTGATTTCCTTCTATTTTTCTGCTGCAAGTTGAATCTTCCTTCTTATACAGAATTGAATATTCCAAAAGTTTGGGAAATTCATATATACCTTCAATTTCTCTTGCAACTCTTCCAATGTCACAAACTGCTCATCCTCTCCAGGTTCTATCAATACATATGTCTCTGCTTCTCCATACAATAGCCTCCGTGCCCCCGCACCACCCTCTGCTACAAACTGATTCACAACAGAAACCGTTTGATGATGATCATCATCACCATCTTGACATGGTGATCATCATAATTTCACCCACCACTGCACATTAACATCATGATCTGGAAACCACAAAAAAGCAGCAGCTTCGGTTTTGGGAACATGAGCTAACCCTAACATTGCAACCACATGGGAACAAATGTGAAGAATACTATTCCATGTAGGTAAGTACCTTCTTCCGTAGTTGATGATTTCTGGAAGAAGTGGAGGATGCTCCTTCCATTCCACCGCACATATAACTTTCTCTCAATCTGCTCCAGTGCCATCCTCCGATACTTGCTGTACACAATTTTTTCTCTCTAAAATTGTTACTAGTATTCAACATTGTGCCAATACTACTGATGAAATTGCTCATCAAGATTGAGAATTTTTCCGAAGACCATAAAAAAAACCAAGCCAAGAGCATCCATTCCCCCTCCCTCCCTCCGTTCCACCTTCCCTCCAGAAAGAATGAATTGCAGGGGGAAAAAAGAGGGTAAAAAAATGCAAAAGAAAGAGATGCAACAGAAACTTACTTGAACAACAGATGAAGTTGTAGCATGTGAGCTTGCAGCGCACTGGGTGGCAATGGGGAGAAGGAAAGCATGTCGAAGCACGAGGAAGAGGAGGAGCAGGGAGACAAGAAGAAACCACTGCAACAGAAGCAGCAGCAGTGGCAACCATTTCCTCTTGGTTTAAGGTTTAGGGTTTTTGTGCCTGGGAGGTTCTTGTTCTTCAAAAATGATAAAACCTGTTCTGATGATAACTACTTTGAAGGAGTTGCAGAATTTGTTTAGCACCCAAGTATGGCTTACGTTATTTGACTAGCAATAGTGGAGAAGAGGTAGGTCAGAACGGAATACTCGAGAGGGAGAAAGACTGACATCCTTTTACAATGCAGGAGCTCAACACCAGAATTTGCAGTCCATAGAGCAAAGTTTGAGGGTTTTGCTGGTGCCCTAATTCTTTTTCTGTCCCTCATGTCTCTAGCAGCTTACAGGCGGTGTAATGCTGTGTGCCTGATGATGGGTGTGATTGCCTTCTCCCTGCCATCCTCTGTTGTTCTTCGTTTGTGGACTCATGACATTACACGGCCAAGTTTATGCTGCGCATTCTTTCTTTGTCTGGTCTCTTTCTCTGAGTTTTGGGGTTTTTTTTGCAGAGATCTCATGAACTTGTTGGAAGGTAATGTGTCTCATCAAAGAGTGGTTAGTCCAAAGAGTGATTAGGTGGAGAGAGAATTGAAGTAATACTAAAGTTTATAGCAGTATTTGGGCCCTCTTACCAGGTATTTATCTTGTGACAAGTTTGGCAACCAACTTGCACTGAATTTCTCATCGGAAATGTGAATGAGATGCATTCCTTGACATTGAGACCTTTGCTTTCAGTATGCCATCTGTAATCCATTTTGTATGTATGTATGTTTGCAGCCAGCTGCAACAAACAAGGACAAGCCTTCAAAGCTTCTTCAAAGAAAGCATCAAATTGGGTCCCTGTTTTATGAGATGAAGCAGAAAGAGATGGAATTAGTGGACCAGCATGCCAAAGGCCACCTCAGTAAAGCTGAAACTCAGGCCAAGTACAGTTGGTAAACTGGTTTCATAGCTGTCGGCTGAATTCACCATCCTTATCACAATCTGTTGTTCAATTCTCCCTTTTGTAAAGATTCTGTGTAGTCTTGCATCTATTCTCCAATCTTGTTCTTGACTGGACAGCAATTAACTTGTGGTAGCATGGAACAATTTCCTTTTCCACTCAAGGAGGAGCATTCCTGTAGATTGTGCTCTCGATGATAGTACAAATAGACATCCTTCTGAGTTCATTGCTGGGGACTGATAAAGTCAGTGGGAATGTTATGGTACATGGTCAATACCATCCTTGTTGCTGCTGCTGAACATGTTCATGACTGTCACTGTTGTTCAAACTGCTTCTCAGTTTTGTTTTTGGTCTTTTGACTCATTTCTTTAAGATTGGGTTTTGTCTTTCCCATGCTTTGTGATTGGTGGCTGTTTGATGTCAGATCTGAAATATTTACAACCTTATTACTTGGTCATCTCTCAATGCTTTTCAGGTTGAAATTCTCAGGTGAAGATATTATTCTTATGAAGACTTGTGAGACTGGCACTGTTGTTCATACTGCTTTCAGGTTTTTCTTTTTTGGTTTCTTGGTCCTTTGTTCTCTGTTTTTTCTTTCCTTCTTTGGAATTCTCTGTGGCTGGTTGAAGAAATGTTAACCGTGCTTTGCCTTTTCTTTATCGTTAGAATGGAGATTTGTCAATTCTTATGAGAGATATATCTTTCATTTTAGAAGCAACCCATTGCCTTGACCTGTGGGTGGGGGTCTATGCTTAGTTTTTAAGCTCCTCACCTGATTTGGTGTAGGCCATGTAATGGGAAGCAAAGATAGAATGTTCCTGCAAAGCAATTTGGTAACTTCCATTGTGTTAGGGTACCTTGCATCTCCAATGAAGAAAGGTATCTCCTCAAAGGTGATCAGAAGGTTCAAAGGTAATATTGAGAAGACAAGCTTGCAAAACCGGAGTCACTTGTCATGATTAAATTCTGTCAGTCCCCAGGAGAGTGTCTTTTCCAGCTCTGTGAGTCGTTACTGTGCAGTTTCTTGAAATTTGGAGAGAGTGTTTGAAAGTGTTGTAAGACAGTAGATATGATGTGCTTAAGTTTTTGGTTGCTGTGGATGGTTGAAGGAGTTGTGAACATCCAAGAGGAAGCATTATAGTCTGTGTCCTTTCTGACCTCTGGAGGTTTTCCCTAAGTCTCCCTGGAACATCCCTCTTTCTCACTCTCCATCTTTGCAGGTCCTCAATAGATTTCTGAAGTATTTTCAGTATTGCTGCAACATTTTCTCTGACTCCTATCCTTTGAGATACATAACCTATCATGACAAAACATCAAAGTGGTTAACACTTGGAACTTTCAACTTGCATTTTTGGAGAGATGTCCTAATGAATACAGAGTTATTGAAAAATTGAGACAAAAATGCTATCAAAAGTTTTGACCTTGAGACTGCAGACCTGTTTGGACAATTGCAGAAAACAGACCTTAAATTTGAAGAAGATCAGAGCTATATATGTTTGTGCTGGTCAAAGCTTTCACATGATCATCTTGCAATCAACAATTTGATTCTTGCATCACTAGGATTCTGGCTATGGGACCCTCTCTGTGCTCCTGAAAAAAATGTGATATGCAAGGGGTGCAGAGATGCTAGGTGAATTGCAAGCTTTGCTTTTAAGAAGGTGCTCCCAGAAACAACAGTTCCTTCCCAGAACAGCAGATAAGGAGAAGGAAGAGGCTATGTTATACCAGTGTACAGTGTATGACCATGATCATTGGATGCAGCACCATAGCAGTGCAAGGTATGCAAAGCATCTACTCTCAATTGCATCCTCTCAAGTGCTTTTTGCTTTGGGACATCCAGTTATGTCACTTATAGCTATTGCTGCAGCAATCACAGGATGCAATGAGCCAGTGTTGGCACATGCTGTGCCCCAATGGTTTCCTCTCTTGCATGTTCCATCCATTCCTTTCTCACTCAGTGCACCAACACTTGCATTATGACTTGTTTTCCATACAAATACATGTTATGGGACAGGTTTAATAAGGGCAGGAGGGCATGGGATCAATTGTGAACAGTACCAGAGATATTTCTAGGCAAGCATTGACATTGTTGCAGAGCCCAGGTGATCTTCACAAGGTACATTGCTTCTTGAGCTATGCTGCAGCATTTTCCTACTGCTGTAGATGAGAGGAGGATTTTCAGATGGAGCTGAAGGGTTTGCTTCAGAAGAAGGGATTGGAAGCTGTAATGACATCACTACATCAACCCAACTATGTGATCCAAATCATGTCAGTGATAATTCAAAATTGCTCTCTCTCTGGAATGGAGGAAGCATCAATGGATTTGAACATTGCACAGAACTTTCATGACAATCTGGGAATATGTGAGCAGACACCCATTCCTTTGTCCTAGACAATGTTGACATTGAGGTTCCTGGTCATCTGGCACATTGCACTGCCTTTAGCTTTCTGGGATCAATGTCGCTGGATTGTTATCCCTGCTACTTTTCTTAGTGCTGCAGCTTTGTTCTGTATTGAGGAAGTTTGAGTGCTGATTGAGGAGCCTTTTTCCCTACTGGTCCTTGGCAGCCTGGGTCACTTGGTTGACTTTAACACCATACACAGAGTCACAAATCAAGATGTCCCTACTATGTGCAAACTTATAAAGCCTTTGCACACATTCCATTAATGGTAGAATGCAAGTTAGACCAAGAAAGAAAGGTCTCAATGTCACACATATGCTCCAAGTTAGCATTTGTAGTGGCATTTGTTGTTTGGTCCTCATATATCCCCATGACTAAAGTCTTTTGTTTTAAAACCATTTGTTTGCTGGGTGACAACATAAAAATCCATTGGGTTTTGACGTTAAATTTTTTTGAGCTTTGTGTTGAAGAAGCTTTCCAAATTTGCATATTTTCAAGTGGCACTTAGGGATTTTCAAATAGTAGGTACAAATAGATAAAAGCTTCAATCTTAGAAACAAAGGACAACTTGGACAATGTTTGTAGGGCAAGGTTCAATCTATTAAACTACACGATAAATCCCCAACATGAATGTGGCATGCTTCTCCTTCAATTGTAGTCACCCTTGTTTTGGCCCTTTGAAAAATTGTCCCATCATTTTCACCAAAATAGATTATCTTATAGGCTAGATTTGATTCTAACAACCCACCATATTGCGACAATGCATCAACCACCACCATAGTCAAATGATCAAAACTAGATCTTTTAATAACCCGCTCTAAAATCAACAAAGATAGGAACTCATTTCAAAGCCTCAACGTAGATATGAACACTAATCCAAGACAAGTTGTTAAAAAGTTGTGAGAACTTGGACAACATGTGACAACATGTTGCATGTGACAACAATGGACTTGGCCTTTTGAACTACAAGTTGAGTAAGAATCAAAACCAAATTGCATAAATTAATCATGCTTCACCTACTAGAATGACACCAAAGCTTGTGTGGCTCAAGTTCAAAACTTTCAAAAAGTCAAAAAATTTATCTTTCATGAAGTCAAAAAGATCTTTGATGTTTCAAGTTGCAATTGGTCATCAAATTAGTGCTAAAACCCGTTTCAACTTGTAACTCCAAAAAAAATCTTGCATGGGCACAAATTCAAGCACTCAAAAAAAAATACAAATACCCATGACTTGAGTTGTAGTTCTGTAAAGAACTTTGATATAATTATGTTAGGTTTTGTTCTCTTAGGAGAAATTCTAATTATGAAATTTGGTTGTTTAGGATGATGAACCTTCTTTTGAAGGAAGAGTTTTCTATTTATGTTGATAATCATGAAAAATCTTTATTGACAAAGAGCAAGTTGAAAATTATATAAAATATCTTAATTATGTTGGGTTTATCAATGAAATACTTGATAATTTTGTGTTTCATGAACTTTATAAATTGTCCATATGAATATTGCCAGTTTTTTAATCACACATGTAAAAGAAATTGGAAGTTCCTTTTTGCCTTTTTAATGTTTAGATCGTGTTAATGAAAAAGGATGATAGCAACTACATTAACATTTTTTTTTAAAGTAGGTGAAAGAAGTTCTCAATCAATTGTATAAATCATGGAATTTTCAATGCCAAAGGCAATAAATCAATTTATAGTTTTCCTAACTTTTCTATTGAAGAATGAAATTTGTGCAAAATGAAGGAAACTCTAGTAAGAGGGTTAATGTTCTAGAACTTGTGGTTTAAAAAAGATGAATAATCCATATGATATATGGACAAGTGGTTTTTGGTATGCATATAAAAATGTGTAAGAAATTGGATTGAATGCTGGAGAGTGCAAAAGATGTTAGCAAGTACAAGTCAGATCAACTTTTAGGATTGCAAAGCTAAACCCCTAAGATAAAACTTGAGATTGGTTTAAATAGTCGAATTGAATATGGATAGACTATAATGCAATGAAGACATATGGTTTCACAATATGAAATAATTTATGATGAGGACCTCAAAATGAAAAAAATGAATGACATAAGACAAGAGCCAAAGTAATGTGTCTAAGTTTATTATGACAAATTCGAAAAACTCTTCCAAATGAAGCATAGTTTAGATGGAAAGCACATGGATTAATTAAGGCCATGGCTTAATCAAGGCCATAAATTTGTATGTTGTGTGTAATGAAGAATCATGTTAACATGGAGGAATTCTTAGCAAGTTATTGGTTGAAAGTGAAAGAGTCCTTTGAAAGATTGGGGGAAATGCCCATTAAGCCGTTGAATGCAACCTTGACAAACTTTTTCAATAAAGAAGTAGAGACGATAGTAAGGGCCACAACCTACATCTTCAAGCAATTCTAAAGAGTCAAATATTTACAAATCAAAAGTATTAGGTAGTGACCTACTAGCAATGCATTATTGTGCAAAAAAAAAAATGAAGCAAGCTTATACAATTGGTTTCCTTTTGTAGAGCAAGAAATTACTCTTCATAAGGTGGGCCCTCTTGCCATATGGTCCCATCTTATTGCAAGGTCAATTCATACAATTCATACATGCTGAGGTTATTACAAGCACAATATTACCATTTGTTGAGGGTGAAAGAGTCCTTTGAAAGATTGGAGGAAATGCCATTTAAGCCATTGAATGCAACCTTGAGAAACTTTTTCAATAAAGAAGTAGAGATGATAGTAATGCCACAAGCTACATCTTCAAGCAATTCTAAAGAGTCGAATATTTACAAATCAAAAGTATTAAGTAATGACCTACTTTCACCTGCCTATCCCCTCTTTCAGTGGTATCTGCAAAGGAAAGACATTGTAATAAATCCCAGTATGAAATGGAGAAACTCACAAGAATTTTTATGGAGTCCAGAAATAGAATGAAGTTGGTATCATTTTGGTTATTTTCCCAAGTCTAGTCTAGCTCTATCAACCAAAGGATCACAATAACAACCATGGCATCAGAGATTGTAACTCAAGAATTCCAGCTTTACAATCATCTCAATAGTTCCAATTCAATGAATTCAACACATTACAATGATAGAGAGCATGCACTTGGGTCCAAAAATTTGGATAAAATTTTCCTTCAAAAAAACACACCAGAGCAATTTGAGGAGACAGAAGAAGAAGAAGAAGAAGCAGAAGAAGAAGAATATTATTCCAGAATTCCATTCAAGCTCGACAGTCAATCAGTCAGTCGACACGTAGTGCAACACGACGAGGCGAAGCGTGCAAGTGTTTGTGGAAAGTTAATATTTGTGATGTCGGTGTTTGGAAAACGCGACGAGCAGCGGATAGACAAGTATCACGACCCGAAAAAGAATACAAAACCACACGTTGCTGAAGCGTTGGAGGATCACATAACAAAGAGATTGGATAATCTGATGTGTAGCAGCAGAAGCAGCAACAGCAAAAGCAGCAGAAGCAGCAGCAGCAGCAGCAGCAGCTCCTCAGCGTGTTTTTCCTCTGGCAAAATTAGCTATTTTTGATCAAAGAAATGGGGAAATTTTTTGGGGTAATATTTCTGGTGTAAAATATTCAGCTAATTTTTGCTAAACTTTGGTTAAATTTCGCCAAAATTTTGATAATATGTTTTTTTAATTTTAAAAAAAAAAAAAAAACACTGGTGTAGCTAGTAAGTAAGTACCATAGAAAGAAAGAGAATAGGTGGGGTGTTCTTTTGCAAGGGGAAATAGTCCAGGCCCAAAATAGTGGTGGTAGCCAATTTTAGGATTAGAATTTCCATGCAACCAATGAAAAGGAGAAGTTTGTGTCTTATGTAGTGAAGGGGGGGAGAGATGAATAGTGTTTGTTTTGTGCATGGACCATGTGAGTGTTCTTTAGGCTTAGTCATGAGAATTATAATACTAAATTATTTTAAGAAACTCATTTAAATTTTTTTTAATTTTTTTTTGGGGCATTGCCTGTAAGGGGAAAAAAAGTGGAAGAAAAAGTAATAACAAAAAACAAAGGGAAAACACTCCAAGAGAAATTGTGGGGGGGGGGGGGGGGAGCAATTAATTATATTTCATTAATGTTTTATTCTAATTTTCTCATTTTGTGAAATCATAGTGGGGTTATTGCATTTCCCTCATTCTCAAACAAACCCATTTCATGAATGTTTTGGCAAAGGGGAGAAATTCATTCAAGTTTTTTCTTGGATTCAAATGGTCCCACAAGGAATCCTACAAAAGATTGTCATGTGAATTTGTGAAGAGTGCTAGTAGTGTGTGACACATGAGAAGAAGAAGAACAACAACAACAACAAGAGACAAGAGCTTCTTTGTTGCTGGGGAACTTGGTTATGGTGGGTCACACACCTTCAAGGTGATTGTGGTGAAAAAACAAAAAAGCAAAAGAATTTCTGCTATATATCAATATGCATGGTAGCCTGCTTGCTAGCTTGCTAGCTTGCTGCCTGCTCAAGACGTAAGCAAAGCAGAAACTTTCTGTCCAAGAACCTCGATAATAGCTGCTCCAGAAGCTCTGCAACAGAGTCCTGTGATGCAAGAGAAAGCATGTTGTTAAAGGACCTCCATGGTAGCTTGCTTCAAGAGTAGAAAGCTGCAGATGGCAAGTGGCATGTGCAATAGATTGGCTCGTGGCTGTCTAAACTCTGTGCATCCTTTGCCATGCCTCTGTCGAGATCTGTTTCCTGTTTGCAACCTAGAGCTATCAAGAGAAGGTCCAGCTGCTTTCTGTTGCTTGCCTTAAACCCCACTTGCAGGTGCACAGCTCAGGACATGAGAGACCTAAAACTTGCTGTCCATCTCCAAGTCTTTGCTAGTAAATTCAAGTCTAATCATGGTTATTGATTCCTGACTGGATTGTGAAGCTTCAAATCTGTGAAAAAGTTTTGTAATCAAAGGACCCCCGCGTGAGGTGAAGTCGGCGAGGAAGTGGGATTGTTTTTTTGGGGGTAACAAGAACTTCCTGTGCAGGTCGTGGTGGTGTAAGTAGCAGCAGCAGCAATCTGGTCTGGTGGGATTTGAAACGTCGCAGCTGCAAGTCGTTTCCCTCACTTGGGTGTGCGTGTAAATCCTGAATAGATATGCAGGCAGGCATGTCTGTCTTCGCCAATTCTCCCTTGTGTATAATTGGGCAAGTTCTTTCATGTTGGTTATCTCATCAGATTGTCGGATCAACTCCGAACATCTGAAAATCTGATTTTTGTTTCACATCATCAGATTCTTTCATGAACATCAATTGGAGCTTTTTCCCGAATGCGAGAGCTTTCAAGCGCAGCACGAATTGTCGTGATTTGTAGGGATGTGCGGCAGATTTGTTGCAGTGTTGACACTTGAATTCTCCGATTTGCTTGCTTAATTGCTTGCTCATCATGTTAATTGAAACTTGTTGCAACTTCGTCGATCCTTTGTTCTTACTGTCTGAGAGCTGTGAGCTTGGAAGATCTCAACCTAGTCTTGCAAAATGAAAACAAACCCTAGAGACACTTCTCCTCTCGTGTTCAAGAAACTTCAAGGGTATCAGTGTGGAAGCTGTAAAGATGTACTAGTGTCGTAGCTCGATCCTGATTTGTGTAGCAGCAGTCGGCAACTGCAGATCAGGACGTGTATGAGGCAGGACCAGCTGCTAGATTCAAGCATGGTGCAGCAGCTGGCGACTCGGATTGTAGCCAAGGGAAAATATATCGTGGATCTGAAGCTGGGATCCATGAGAGAATAGAAACTCAGGATCTGAAGCCGGGATCGTCATCATCATGGAGCAGAGCGGAAGTGTTGAACTGGCCAAATGCTATCTCTTTTGCACGCCTTCTCTCAGGCCCTTTGCTTGTGGGGTCAGCAATTAATCACCCACTCCCTCTTCTTGCAAGTTCTCTAGAGTGTCAACATAGCTCAAGACTTTTGTACTCAACAGAAAGCAAAATCCAACAATACCTCTGCTAGTCCATCCTGATTTGGTTCAGCAGCTGCAAGCTTTGACATTCTGAAGGCTCAAAAGATGACGATGGGAGTCTCTCTATCTGCATGTGCAGGATGATATTACAGGGATTCCTCAGAGCTGCTCTGGTTGGGTTAGCTCTTGCTGGAGCAAGTGACTGGGTGAGCAAAAACATTGCCCCTGAATCATAAAATTATACATGCATTTCTGTGCCCTGAATTTTGCACTTCACAGATAAATTTCTGGTTTGAAACAGATCATTGTGATTGTTGTGAGTTTTAAGTGCAGAGGAAAATTAAACAATCCTGTTGGACAATTATTAGGAATGGATTCTTCTGCTTTTGTTGCAATCAATAATTTACCCTTGTTGCTTTTGTTGTTGAGCCTGTTGTTGTTCTCCTCTCTGTGTCTTCTTCAGAACTTGGATTGTCAGTCTGAGCTTTTCTGTCTGATTATTGTTTGTAGCTGGGTAGTTGCAAGCTAGGGTGGAATTGACATATGGACTTTCTTTACTAGTTCATGATCCACCATGTAATATCCACTTAATCAACACATGCTAATAGACTGCCAATTTTAACACTATCAAATGGATTTGTATGGAGTGTTAATATATCTGCCAAAATTGAGCCACCTCAGTTTGCATTTAGCTGGCTGAGAGGCTTTTAGATTTGGCATTTGAAAATTGAGTCATTGTCGGTGTGCACAAGCTCCAGGAGCTAGCATGAGGTTTAGATTGGTTTGGAGTTTGGAAAACCCATTTATAGGATGAGTGCATAAGCTGAAGGAGCTGCAGCTTGGAGGTTAAGATTTGGAGTTTGGAAAATTAACTCATTGTCTGATTCGGATGCTTTGTTTTTGGTTATGGGAGGTTTCTTCAGCTTGATGGGTTTGTAGCAAGGAAGTTAGGCATCAGCTCTGTACTTGGTTCATATCTTGATCCACTTGCTGACAAGGTGTGTTGTCTTTCTTTCTTTTTCTCATCACCCTTCTTTCCATCTCCAATATTCCTCAAGACTCTTCAATCTTGATGGTAAATATCCAAGATTGAAATCATCAACAGGTGGACTATGTTGTTTTTTGTCATGATAAAGGAAAACTCCTAAAGGCACCTCTTAGGAAGAGCTTTGCAGAAATAAAAAGTCACATGTGAATTTTTTGTATCATATCAGCTGTGTAAAATCACTGCTGTGTGCACTTCTGTCTCATTGTGGATGTTCCTGGATTTAAGTTTCAAGCTCAGAAAATTCTTCAACATGGGTTTAGGTTTTTCCAAGGGTTTTTTTACCAGTGTTGGTCTGGTATTGGCTTTTAAACATGAACTGGCCTATTCCTGGTATGGGTTTTTTTCCCTCATATCAGGCTGGTACTGGTATTCATACTAGGCATAGACCTATATACCAGACCAACCCTGCTTTTGACATACATGTTCTTACTGCTGTGCAATCTGTTACTGTACCTAGCAAGACAATGTGTAATCTTGTGTACTAGATAGAATAACTATAGCTGGTGATCATCACCAAATAGAAAATTATGTCTAGTGCCTCTGCATTGAATGTGAGTGAGTAGGGGTTGTTGATACCTTTCGTGGTTGTGTGTCCTCAGGTTTTGGTGGGGAGCATTGCTTTGTCAATGGCTTATGCTGGCCTCTTGAACCGTAAGTACACCATTCACGAAAAAACCTCAAGCACAAGACCACCCAATTTGGGGTCATTTGTGATATTGTGCGTTCCAACAAATTTATGAAACTTCCTTCCTATAGTAGGGTGCATTGGGCACCCAAATATTGAAATTCAATTGCCTAAATAACATAAAGAGAGAAACAAAAGTTTGAGACAAGACTTGGTTGAGCTATTCATTATAGAGAGAGGAACAACCATTTTTTTCTAACCACTATTGGCATTTGTTAGCTGCATACATGTTTATTACTGGAGAATAATTGATTTTTCTTTTGGCAGCTGCACTTGTCGCACTTGTGGTAGCCCGGGATGCTGTCCTTCTTGCTGGCTCCATTTTTTATCTCATCTACACTCTTGGTTGGCAGGTCTGGAAAAATAAATTTCACCACTTCAAATATCAGCCTGAAAATGCCATGTTTCCTCTGTTTTTCTTAAAACAATTTCAGGTTCATTCACTAATATAAATTTGTCCATGCTAAAAACTCAACCTAAGTATGGAAGTAACATGAGTATTCAAAATGGAATGAATGTATAATCTCTTCAAGTTCTTGTAAAACATTCTACAATCCTAGGTGTTTTTGAAAGACCCTAAACCTGAAGATACACAATCTTAAGTTTTTAGATACATATGCATGGTGGATTGTGCAGTGGTCAGGCTGGGTTGGGTTTCTCAAAATTGATGCTGGCGAGGCTGAGAAAATTGAACCTTTATACATTAGCAAGGTTTGTTTTTATGTGCTATCATCCACAAGTTTGCAATTGTCCTGGATTATATGATTTTAATTAGATTCATTTGAGGTTATGAAAATTGTAGTACTTGATTGGGATTTTTTCAGATCAATTTGCAGCATTGTTGCTGTCTTACAAGGCTAATCTAAAAGTGCACTACTTGGGGTGGGTGGTGATTTAGGTTAACACGGCTCTGCAATTAGCCCTTGTTGGTGTTGCAGTAATGCAACCTGCTTTGAATGTTGTGGACACATATTTGGTTGTTCCTATATTGAGGTAAAACTCTCAACATCATCTAATTTTGGTTTATCGGGAAATGAAATTTTGTTCCCGAATTTTTCATACAACAATGTGTTAGCAATTTTTGGGTGAGCTTCTAGCTTGGGACAAGTGGCCTATAGTTTTAACATGATTTTTTCAGTTGGAAAATAGCATTTCCATTGTTAATTGTAAGAATTTGTGTAGAAGGACAAAGCTTCATAGCCAAAGACCTTCATTTCTCATCCTTTCTTATTTTCACTCCAAAAAATGGCCATTAAACAAAAAAATATATTTCCATGACTTTTCATGTTAATTTTTAGGTCTAGAGAACCAATCTTTTGTTCCTCCATGTGTATTGCGCATCAAGACTCTTTGTTTGTAACCCACTTCAAGGTTGAATAGAGAAATTGAAAGCAGGAACAAATTGTATACCAAAGAGTAGTATATGTCCAATTCATGATGTCTGTGGAAGTGGCCAAACCATCAAATCTCAGTGACCAACTTACAGAGTATTGTATATGCAGCTGGTCAGTGGCCGCAACAACTTCCTTGTCATGGCTTGGGTATGTATGGGTCTACTTGAGAAGACTGGGTGTTGCAAAACAATAGTCCAAGGAAGCAGACACGGTATGCACATGTGTAATGTAGAGAAAGTTCCATACATATTCTTCATGATGGACATGGGTTGAGATGTGCACAACCCTAAACACACTAAACTTGTAATCATATATGTAACCCAATATGGAGATACTTACATTGTAAATAATGTGGTTTTTCGATAAAGTTTTGTTTAGACTGGATACATGTAGAGCGAAAGAAATGACCTTAATTCTTCCTTAGAGTTTGGGAAATTTCATAGTAGCAAAAATTAGGATTAGTGTGACAATCATGAAGAATTGTACATGTAATCATTTCATTTTATTTTACCTCCAAAGACTGGAAGTGTTTCAATTTCCAATTAGTATCCATATGTAGATGTATAGGAAACTTGCATCATATTTACTAGAATGTTAATTTTTATCACACTGCCACAACCACAATATATTTCCAAGGAAATTGTGAACCCTTCAGAAAAAGTGTGGATATGTATATATCCAATGGTAGAAGATGAAGATTACAATATGAACTTCTTCGTTCTTGAAGTATATAACCTCAGAAGCTGCTTCAGCTTCCTTGAGTTGGTTAAAATTCTAGTGCCACAAGAAACAGGTTGTTTATGTGTACGAGTATAAGTTGCCCTCAAAATACACTAGGAATTTTTTTTGAATGCTTTACATTGCAACATGCATTATTCCAAAATTATATTTCAGTGATTGACCTACCGATCATGTTACAAACTTCAAGAGATTTAAGTTTGAACAATTCTGTTTCTGGCAGCTTGTATTTACATAATAATCAATACACAATAAATTCATCACTTTCCCTTGAAGCATAGAAGTCGAATCAAAGATTCCACCAAGTGACCAAGTGACACTTTCTAATGTCAAGTTGTCACTTGGTCACATTCGAAAAAACCACTCATCATCTGTCCAGACACAACTTGAATAATATTCCTGCATATCAATTCATGAGAAGGACATGGAAATCTAGTGCAATTTTCTACAAGTACATACATAAATACTCACATCAGCAATGAGGAAAACAAGTTGTGATAAACCATTCAAACGCAGATGAAAATAAATGGAAGTTTTTGTATGTCAGATCAATTGATCTCTGGCAGTAACCGAAGAACAAGTCTTGTTTAAAAGAGCAACTTGCAACGAATTTTTTAGTCAAGAATCTAAGCCATATCCTCAAGAATTCAGTCTGCTTTTTTTAAGGAAGGAATTTAAATTATTGCTCATGATCTCCCTCGGAAGCTCATGTGGAACTACAGAACCTGCAGAGCACTCAAAGTAATTGCAACTGTCCTGTGCCTTGAAGAGGACCTCAGCTGCAATATAAAAAGTACTAGCTAGATGCAGGTTTTCTACATGTGTTTGTAAGACTTGTGTCAGACACCTGCTGTGGACTAAATGCAAAATTGCAGGTGGTGGTTACAGATTCTAAGAATTTTGTCACTTCGGTTCTAGTCTAAGCTTGCATGATGATCTGTAACTGCATGTGGTGGTTTTGGTATGATCAGTATGTATGTATGTACAGATCTGGTGGTGGTTTGCCTGGGGTATTGCTTCAGAGAGAATCCTAGAATGGGTGCTGGCTAGCTACATGTTTCTCGAGGACGACGAGGAGAAGTCTACAAGAATCATGCATAATGATAATACACGACGATCTATATCTGCATCATCATAGGAAGATGTCGTCGAGTAACGGCTCGTCAAGACTAGAGAGATCAAGAGGCGGCGGAATGATGAGATCCTCGGGACTCCATGTACCCATTAAGCTCGCGGGCTCTTCTAGCATCTCCTGCATCATCCATGGATCATTAGGAGCTCCTGCCGGCTCGATCAAGGGAGTTTGGCTGTCGACGACGTGATGATCCGCGATTGCTGCATCCAATTCCCATGAGAATGATGTCGCGTGTGACGACGAATCCTCCATGCCACATATATTATTCTCCCCGGCCAGTAGTTGCGTCTCTCCTGACGAATTTGTGGAAGAAACTATTGAAGAATACCCGGGTGAGTGTTCCAGCTCGGCCTCCGATCGGATCGAGGAAAGAGGAGGTTGGGAGACCACTGCCCGAAGCTCGTCGAAGGCGTCGCTGCTGTTAGGACTAGTGGGACTCGCAAATAATGTAGGCGTCGCGCCGGTGATGCTCCTTTTCATCATGTTCATGGATTCCGCTATCTCCTGCCTCTCCAGCTTCAGATGAGGAAGCAGTCTTGGCTCACAGGACGAGACGCACGAGCTTGCGGAATGCATTGTAACTAGAGAGCTAATTGGGCTCTGCAGCAACGCCGTATGATCTGTGCTCAAACCCATGCTCGGAAAACCGGTTCCATGGTGCCAAATGGGCGCTGGCGGTGCCCATAGTCCCCCGCCGTCGCTCCCATGACTGATTTGCCCTTCTGCAGCAACATATCCATTGCTGCTGCTCACAGCACCAGCAGCAGGTGCAGCAGGGAATGTCGATACTGCAGGTGGGTCGTTGTGCACTGCGCAATTAGCGGCCGACAGGCGCCTTTGATCCTTGAAGTACGCACTCAAGTTTTCAGCACCAAATCTGCTGCCATCTCTCCCTAGTACTAGACTTCCTGCCGGAGATCCTCCTAAGTCAGGCCGGAAAAGAAGCGTATTGAAACGACAGTCACCAACATCGTCACACGAGATCGGCACTCTCGGAAGCGCCTGGACCTCTGGTAGTATATTGCGCGACAAAGGTTGCAGCGGCTCGATACTATGCGCGGCCGCCGACGACATCCCCACCCTCGTCGACGACTTCACACGACCAAGAGACGTACCCGTCATTGCTGCACTGGCCGCCGCGGCCGCTGCAGCACACCGATCAGTACTGGCGCCTGCAATTCCTGGCTTCGTCGCTGACAACATACCATCTGACCTTTCCCCTTGAGCTTCAGTTTGTTTGGACTCGAGGACTGCAGATCCGCTTGTATTACTAGCCGCCGATCGCTGCAGGTTGAGGTGAGCGCCGGGACCATGGTATGCGAGTGCAGCTTCATCATATGCACGCGCAGCTTCAATGGCGGTGGCAAAGGTACCCAACCACATCCGCGTCCTCAAACGCGGCTCTCGAATCTCGGCCACCCAACGACCCCACTGCCGCTGCCGCACCCCTCTAAAAGTGTGCAACCCATTCTCTGGCCCACCCCGACGCGGTCTTGTACCTGCACCTCGCGACCGTGCACTGCAACGACCAGCACCACCACCACCAGTACCACCACCACCTCCTTCCTGCTTCACATTCTCATCATGAACAATATTGTCTCGCTCTCTTTTCCTAGTCCCGGCTCGCTTCTTCGTCCCAACATCAGGCGGCTGCTGCAACGAGGGAAGTGGCACCATGGTGTAGGTACAGTAGTAGTACTGCAGCTAGCAGCAGCAGCTCCTGCAGCACCCAGCTCCTCCTCTCTCACCAGGCTGCTGCATGAATTCTCGTCGAATTCCTGCAGCACTGCAACAAGAAATCCATGACAATTCTTCCACTTCTGTTTATTGTTGCCGAAAAAAGTATTGAAAAGGTAAAGATCTTGAGATGTGATCTATAGTCAGTGCAGATTCGGATGGAACTCAGATCAAACTAATTTGTAGAGAAATCGGGAAGAAAGCTCCCGACCCATACGGGATCGATCCCACAACTGCGAGTCCTGTAATTCAATCCGCTAAATTCGCGTGCGAATCCACTAATTTTAAAGAGAAAAACACAGCTCATCTGCTCAGTCAAGGAACCAAGATTTCGTCCACCCGTCCGTCCTGCAACTCTCCCTCGCGATCTCGCGACGCCGCTTCCCCGCCGCCATCACCTTGCCAAAAAAAAAAAAAGTCCGTCCCCCCGTCTATTCGCCCCGTTAGCCGCCAGCTTTCGATAACAAGAAAGCTCGATAACCATACACGTCAGATAATCCCTAATCCCTAATAATTAATTTATAGAAATAATTTCTTTTATAATTCCTCTGCAAAAATAAATCATAATTCCTGGTTAATTTAATTTAGATTGGCCTCGGATTTTTACCATCAACACGGTAAATAGTAAATAGTTATACGTAGTAATTGGCTAATCGATATCCGATACAGCCATCTCACCGTCCATTATTAACTGGCGCGGATTTCACTTGCCCCTTTGCAAGAGGTAAAAAACATAGTGCGGAGGAAAGGCTTAACTGGATGTTAACTGGTAGTCGTTAACAGATAGGGGTCATTTACCTTTAGAGCTTTTGGGAATCACCGAAAGGCAAAAGTCACTGGCTAAAAAGAAAAAATAACTGGATGTTAACTGTCAGTTGCTAGTTGACATCCAGCTTGACGACAGGAATAATTGTATCATCCTCTATTTAACAGGAACGAAGTACTGAGAGCCTACTTAACCGCCGGGGACGTCCAGTTAGTACTCGCTACGATAACGGCGCCCCCCTTAATTGTTGCTCCCTCCCCTAATTGTGTGCGCAAGCTCTCCAGAGTTTTCGTCGCCTACGCGGTTTCCGAGTTTTCCTTTGTGTTTTTCTTTTTCTTTTTTTGCCCAAGTTGATTTTGTGGAGATTTGCACGATCGATTTTTCCGATGCTCTTTGGATCGATGGAAACGCTTAGCATTGTTGCTTCTGCTGATTTTTTTTTTGCTATTGCACCGCGGCTCCAGATTTGACCAATTTGAGCGGTGGAACTGATTCCAGTCTCGGTCCCGGCAAGGCACATACATTGTGCTCTTTTTAGTTTTGTTTTCGTTTCTTCTTTTGCCATTTGCAGCAAGAAATCGCGAGTGTTTGATCGATCTTTGTTTCTCTTTGCAAAAGAATTCGTTTTCCAATGCGTACGGTTTCGAGTTTTCCAAATTTAAAAAAAAAAAGATTGTGGTTGATTTCGTGGAGATTTTCACGATCGATTTTGAGATGTTTGTGAATAGATTTGAGCGCAACAAATGCAGGCGATTAGAGTGCTGCTTACGCTGATTTTTAAAATTGCATCGCAGCTCTACATTTGATCGATTTGAGCGTTGGAACTGATCGACTCCATTTTCGGTCCCGGCAAGGTTCATTGTGCTCTTTAGTTTGCTTCCGCTCTTCTTTTGCTATTTGCTTGCAAGAAATTGCAACTGTTTGATTATCGATCTTTGTTTCTCTTCGAAAAAAAATCGTTTTCAAATGTTTGCAGTTCTGGCAGATTTCATGATTTCGTGGAGATTTTCAGATGCTCCTGGATCGATTTGAGCGCAACAATGGAGGCGATCAGTATCGCTGTTTCCGCTGAATTCTTTTCGTACACCGCGGGTCCAGCTGCTTTGACCAATTTCAACCTTGGATCTGATTCCATTTTCCGTACCGGCCTGGTATGTATTCTATAGTTGCTTTTGCTTTTCGCTTCCTGGTTGTCACAAGAAATTGTGTGTTTGATGATCGATTTGTGTTCAACATTTAAATAATTTGTTTCCCAATGCGTTCCGAGGAGGACGTCCTATGCAAACTTCTTGTATCGAAGCATCATGAATCATCCCTGTCAATGCATCGTTTTGCAAATCTGTTTAAGAAAGGTGTAGTAGTTTCAAAGGATGGAAGTGGATAAACTGGAGTTGTAGGTAGGGAACAGGGGCTGCAAATCAAGAGCAAGATTCTGCAAGGCGGAAAAGTAGGCAGTTGTAAAGGAGCACATGGATGGTTACCAGGCCAGATTCTTGCCAAAGTTTCTAATGTACATATGACGCCCTGCTCTGTTGCAACAGTTGCAATTTCAGTAGAGCTGGGTATCAGAACTGCAATGTCTGTGCTGCAGAGAAGAATGCCTTGATAGTTTATCTTTTCAATGCTGTGTGCATGGAGCTGAACACATGCAAACGGATATCACAAATACATTTTGTGGTGGTATGCTTCAGGGGGATCCTAAGGTGCTATTTACAGAATTTGAGGGATTATTCAGAGTCTGCTTTGTAACCAGAGGGTTTCAGTAAGTCCCAGAGGTGGAAATGCGGGGCTGCATTAATGGTAGCCATCGATATGGCATAGGTGCTGGAACTGCTACCCCAGCTGGCTGAGCCTTCTTTACCAACACCCCCAGGGCTAATTCAATGCACTTGTCTGACTGGAGTCCGCCATGTGGATAGTCACTGCATGCTTTGTCTGGTTGCAGACCTCCCCTGCAATCCAGAACCAAAGAGATGCCCGGAAAAGTTACAAAGCAACATACAGTGAAGAATCCTCAACAGACAGGGAGGTTGCAAGCAGACACTGTTGAGAGCACTTGTGGCAAACTTACTGCCTGGAAATGTCATATCGAGCAGGTGTTAAATATTTTGCCACTGTAAGTTTGAGGCCACTTCCATCATCCATTGGAAAAAAGTACTGCACATCCCACCACCATCATCAGACAACAAAGTTTTCAGCCTATGTTAACAGGAGCAAAGTTCATCGAAGCATGTA
This sequence comes from Sphagnum contortum, assembly GCA_963920785.1. Classification (NCBI taxonomy): domain Eukaryota; kingdom Viridiplantae; phylum Streptophyta; class Sphagnopsida; order Sphagnales; family Sphagnaceae; genus Sphagnum; species Sphagnum contortum. The sequence goes on from OY987278.1 coordinate 20,188,905, forward strand.
AAAAACCATTTGTTACACCATCAGTTGCAGCTACTCACCTGAACCACACCTTTTCCAAAGGTACGCTCACCAACGGTGAACACCCTGTGGTTGTCATGCAAAGCTCCTGTTATCACCTGTTTATATAATTCGCAAAACAACAAGAGAGTTTCTCTATGAGCCACTCCACAAACAGACACTCATCTTATACTGCCTAAAAGTCACTTCTGTTTCTTGTGAATTTGTTCATTTTCCTGCTACTGACAATAACACCTTGTGTGAATTCAGTGTCTGGAGGGGGCACAGTACTTCGCTGGCGCTTGCACTGTCCCGGTTGGTGATGATTGCAAGTGGTGCATGCGTAAGCACCCCCGGATTCTTTGAAAAGATCTCACTCTATGTATTCACAACCAAAAACAAACTGGTTAGATAACAAACCTGTCAAAAGATTCTTTTACCTTTGATAAAGAACCAGAACCAGAGTGCTAAATGTGGTAGGTAAAGAAAGTCTCTAGAGAGTTAGACATACTTACCGGCAAGTTGCCAACAGTGTAGACAAGATCCTCGATGTTTGTACCACTGCTGCGCACAGTCTCTGTCACATCGCACCCCTTGCAATCCAGCCATAGTGCCTGTAATATTTTGTGCACCCAAAGTTCAGATGACATTGTTAGATAAAGTTCTTCATGTTTCCTCCTTGACCAGAGAGAACTTATGATGTATCATATGTTACAAAATGCTTCAAAGCAGCAAACTAACAGGAAAGGACAGGATTCATAACCTAATTTCTCATAGCAACCCGTTGAAAAAAACTGATATGAACTTGGAAGCTTTTAAGGCCAAGAAAAATTACCGCCATTGCAATTGCTTCCTCAAAGACTCCACCAGGATTGTTCCTCAGGTCCAGAACTGCATGTGCAAAAGTTTTGGTTGAAATTTGGTAAGCAGTAATTACAGGTGTTAATGAGCCAAAAGAGCTCAGTTCTAACATGTATCCATGGGATGGATCAATACAGGTAGGGGGAACAAACAGAACTGCATACATACTGTAGCCATCAACACCAAGAGCTTCTCCTTCGCGTATTGCAGCTGCCATTTTCTTTGTGCCTTCATGTGTGAAGTAATGGAGCCGCAAATACGCTACCAGATGTCCATCCCCAGTATCCAGCAAGTGCGTTTTCATGGGCGGTAGAGGTAAGGCACGACGCTCCAACACCAATGTTCTAGTTCCTCCATCTCCATGCACCTCCAACTCTACCTGAAGGTTATAGCCACTTGTAAGAAATTGGTGCATCAACCAGTTCACTTAAATCTGCAAGTGCACTTAACATTGCACTCAGTGAGTGAAAGTTACCCTGCTAGAAATACAATTACCAACTGCCTAAAATGTGACTTGCAAATGCTTGTTTGGCAAGAAAGAAATGAGAGGAAGTAAGTGAGAGACCATTGAACCAATTGGTCCTCTTAAAAGAGCTCCAGCCTCATCTCTTGTGAGAGAGTCCACCGCAATACCATCTACTGCCCATAGTTGTTCCCCACCCAATATACCAGCCTGCAAACCCACATTGCATATAGTGTCACCCAAAGTGGACCTAATGTTCACTCTTGGACCATCATGTACACCCCAGATGTGTACTAAATGCACCAGCCATTGTTAAGTGGGGCTACAAATAACTCCATACTTTTGTGCATAAACCTCGCCTCAAGTTTCAAGTTTCCAAACCTGTGTATTTTCTTCTATGGGTCAATCAGATAGGATTTAGGGTTTAGGGTTTAGCACCTCCTCAGCAGGAGAGCCAGCAAAAGGAGCTACAATCATGAAGCCACCATATGGTGACCGATTCCCTAGCTGCAGATGCATAGTCTTTTGTTAGACTGGAATTCTGGAAAGATTTCATAGCAAGATTGCAGTGCACAATGATTCGGAGCAACATGCATCATCTTGAGAATTGCTAACAAGGTGTATAGGAGAAGAACAATGGGCATATTGTTCCAGATTCTCCTGTGACTCTTCCTTCACACCATGCAATTTTTTTCATTCCTGACACTTCAAAGTTCTACACTGGACAAGGATTTTCTGACTGGTATTTTACCTCCATGCCAATCCCAGTGTATCGGTATGCAAGATATTTGAGCTCTGATGGTAATGGGTGGCGAATTGCAAGTCGATATTCTTCTGGAATCAGAAATGCACTGTAACGATCCCCTAGATTGGCCACCATCTCTTTCACTGCTTGGTACCTGCTTTACCCGGTATACACTTTTACACTCAATTACCAACTTCAAGTGCATACACTAGACTACAAACTTTCTCTGCTCATGATGAACCTAAATTGCTTGACCATTCCTGAAAACTGAGTTTTGCAGTCATCTAAATTGAAGGGTTTGATCATACGTTTCAGCTTTTGTGTGCAGAAGGCCACCTGCCTTATTCAGAGTACGGTAGAGTTCTCCAGACCACTGTGCTTCAGAGAAGCTGCAAAATTGCCAAAAAATGTAAGGATTTAACTCTACTCTGTACAGCCCTGTCTCATTTTTGCTCCTCAGTTTTACAATTTGACCTATAAATTCCTTCCATTGCACCAATGAAATACCTGTTTCATTCTGCTACATCTATGGTCCTCAAATGTCTTCATGCACAATGATGAAAAACTTTCCTTGGCTTTCTTTTTCCTCATCACCTAAGGCTATAAGATTACCAAGCAACAGGAGGGTGATAGGTACCTGCCCTCATTATCATAGTATTCCTGTTGTAGATGCGTGCAGGTACCACCCACAAGAATTGCCACCCATGGTTGAATGAGACCCAAATGCAAGAGTTCAGTTTTAGAACCAGAAGCCCACATAGATTGGTGGTGGGGCATATGGCGGTTCTACCACTGCTGAGGTGAAAGCAAAAACTACAGGGAGGATGCTCATATCCAAGCAAGCATTTCAACTGAAGGAAAGTTCAAGGCTCAGACTAGTGTCATATGTCTACTAGGTCCACAAAGTCCATAAGTGCAGGAAAACCCTGCTGGATATGAAACTGCACAATTCCATAAGAGAAATTGTAACAAAGTGGATTTGACAGAGAGATGCATACGTTTGAGACTGTTTGCCAGACCTGTTCCATCAACCTGCATCAAGAAGCAGTGCAAAGTCCACATCCACTATCATGTCAGTTTCAAACTTTTGAGCTGATATCTGGCACGACTAAAACACATACAGCAATTTGTAAATCACAGTAGAGAATTTGATTTTTTTGCATGCCTGCGATTGCGAGTGCACTCACGACAAAGCTTCTCTTGAGCTTCCATGCTGTTGACAAGCTTCTCGTACTTCTTGAGTCTGATCATGCCCAGCCAAGCATCTCTTGTATACATGTCCTTCATGATGTTGTCACGAGCAGCTAGAATTTGTCCATAGGTCATACTTCCTGCCGTGTTTTCTGCAGTCTGCATCTGAATTGCTTCTCCCTGGGAAATCAATGCAGGGTTTGGTGAAGCCAGTGCTGTTGGTGTAGCTGTAACTGGAAGAAACACCAATCCTGCCACAAAACCCACAAGACCCAATGTGACAACCCGCTGCTGCCGCATGGAATCCACATCCTCATCACAGTCACTGCCTTTGAAACTCCATCTCGAGAGCGTGATTATTCTGTGGAAGCAGCCTTGAAATCTTCTGTTACAAATCCTTGTTCCTTGTACATGCAACTTGGATCCCGAAAACGGCAGCATATTGCAGAAAAGGCCCTGGCCTCCAGCCAGTGGCAAGCTGTGAGATACAACCATGGAAATTTCCGTCTAGAACTACTCTTTGCAAATGCTCCGAGCAGCTCCAAAATTCTCTCGGAGCATCAAACCAGATAACCTAACTTCAACTACGTGATGTATCCCGCTTGAGTTCAATCTCCAGCTTGAACGTATTCCCAACAGCAGCAGCAAGAACTGCTGCTGCTGCTGCAATCGAACTCAGAGTGTGAAAGCAATAACAACCCAAAGAAAAGCCCTCTTCCTCTTCCCTCTTCCACCTGATTCCTCGACCTCAATGTTCTTCCCAACTTCGATCACAGATTCTACAACCTTCGACTTGATTCTTCCACCTCGTTCATTCTTCCCCAGCTTCGATTACAGACAGATTCTTCTTCCATCTCCCATTTGATTTTTCGACCTAATTTTTCACAACTTCGACTAGAGATTCTTCGATCTTCCATTTCATTCTTCGACCTCTCACGCTTCTTCGCAAGTTGATTCCAGATTCGTTCATCTTCGACTTGATTCTTCGAGCTGAGATTCTTCCCAACTTCGCCACAGATTCTCTGCGATCCTCCGCTAGATTCGTCGAGTTTTGGAGGATGGATTTGGATGAGATCTAGGATTCTCAAGAATGAAGAGCCCATTTTATCATCCATCCCATGAGGACGGCCCGGTCCCCCTGAGAGAGTCTGTCTACGGGAAGGAGGATGATTTTGTTTGTCCGGTCATGGAACTAAGTCCGGTAATGAAATACGCCTATCTTTTGTTGTGAAATTACTATTGTAAAGCTAAATTTCAGGTGACAAAATCAGGTGACAAAAAACAGGTGTGGAATGAACACGAAAAGATATCAGGTGAATGAAGGTCCTGTGTGCAGGTGACAAAGTACAGGTGGCGTCTGAAGAAGCCAGAGACGGTCCATAATATGAATGAGGTTTTTATCCAAGTGAAAATGTTGTTGTCGTCTGAACACCCCCAGAGTTTTGAACCAGATATTCATTAGATGATATATCCAGATGACAAACCCAGGTGTCGTGTTTGTGAAGACCAATAAAATCCGTCATATGCATTATTGAATCATCAGGTCATGTCCAGGTGACCAGAACAATTTCAGGTGCTAATCCTGGCGCTGGATATAATCCAGGTGACCAAACCAGGTGTCGTGTGTGTGAAGACCAGCAAAAAAATAAAAAACACCATGTGCATGAATCATTCATCCTGTCATGTCCAGGTGACAAAGAAACAATTAGTTGGGTAATCTAGGTGACGAATCAAATCCAGGTGATAGAATCAGGTGCCGTCGTGTGAATACCAACACAAAGACGTCATATCATGTGCATGAATGAATCATCAGCTCATGTCCAGGTGACAGAAACAATAACAGGTGCTGATCCAGGTGACAAAAGAAATAACAGGGGCTGATCCAGGTGTCGGGTGAAGCCATCAGTCAGCTCATGGCCAGGTGACGAAACTGGCAAGCAACGAGGCCGCTTCTGGTGACAGAGATTTGGAGGAGATGCCAGATTTCCATCGGATGATAATCCAGATGACAAAACCAAGTGTCCGAGTGAGAGACCTACAGGCATGTGAATCATTCATCTATCGGGTCTTGTCCAGGTGACCAAAATGCAAAAACGGGTGGTAATCCAGGTGACGATGGATAAAATCGAGGTGACGATTCAAGCACCGAAGACGTCATGTGAATCATGCCGTCATGGCCAGGTGACGATACCGGCAAAGGCCGACGTGGCCGCTTCTGGTGTCAGAGATTTGGACGACAGGAGTTCTCGGCCGTAACCTTCTTCACTAAAGCGAAACAGTGAAAGCTTTTGTGCGGAGGAAGGGAGAAGGGAACTCGGGAGCGATGGCAACAACGAGTGTGGTAATCAACAGAGCTGCTGGTATCATGCAGCAGCAGCACCAGCAGCACCAGCAGGGAGTAGTGGCCATGAGTTACGGGAGTTTTTGTACTGGCCGTTTGTCATCATCGTGTACACACTTGAGTGGCGGCAGCATGTGCAGGGAGGAGGAGGTGCAAAGACGGCGTGCGAGGAGGGGAAGCGCGGCTGCTGCAGGCTGTTTGAGAATTCGGATGCAGCAGTCGTCTTCTCCGAGTGTTTTTTCTTCTGACCAGGTTTGTTTGTTTTTTCTTCTTTCTTTTCTCTGTTTTTCCCTTTCTCTTTTGCCCGCCCTGTTTGCGGAAATCCCATTAGGTCTCTTTGAAAAAGCAGTTGCTTGCATTCCAAACGATTGCGTGTAGGTGCACGGCTTTGAAAGAAACTAAAACCTCAGCTACCGTAGTAGTAGTTCGTGGTCCTCTACTACACTCGTAATTCTGAACCGATTATCTGAAAACTTCCTGTGGAGCTCCTATGGTGTTTCCATGTCGTTGAGAGAAGGATTGTTGCAACCAATTTTTCCTGAATGTGATCTTGTGACATCTGAAACGATGGCAGTAGCTCCAAATAGGGTATAAAGAGACACTGTGATTTCCTAGTTCAGCTGCAACCTCATTTCGTGCTTTCAATCATGAATGCATTTTGCTTTGCACTCCAGATTGTGCTCATTTGATCCTTCCATACTTGCCATTGTGAGGAGAAAGGCATGTGAACTTCAGGGACATGATGTGAATATTCCAGATTGTGCTCATTTGATCCTTTCATACTTGACATTTTGAGGAGAAAGACATGTGAACTTTAGGGGCATGAAGGTGTAACTTTGCAGGTTCTAAACAGTAGACATGATGTGTTAATACTGTCTTGGCATCACTTGCTATGGTTTAGGTGTGTTGTCAGAGGTGGTTTCAGACCTTTCAAAGCAAAGGTTGCTGAATCAGGGTCTGAAATTGGTAATTGGGGCTTCCCCTTGATCAGGAGAGAACCTTTCAGAAGCAGGCATCTCAAATATTTTCATTTGGACACATGCAAACTTCTTGTAGCACTTGTTTACATTTGAGTGTAGCAAGAATGAGCTCAGAGAGATGACATGACATTGATGAAAGGGTGCAGAGGGCTGCAGATTGGTAGAGTTATGGTTGAAGAGATGGAAGGTGCTATCAGATCATCACTGCGATGTAGCTGGAACACTGTTGTCCCTGCACAAACATGGGGCAACAGTTGTCTACATTGCAATTGTCGCACAATCCAAAAAGAAAGCAGGCATGTGACGTTTGCTAGGGTTAAGTGTAGTAAGCAAGAAGCAGCTGAGGACAAGAATCAGGGAGCCAACAAAGGTGGGGGGCCATGGCACAGGCTGCGACTTCGTGGGCGGTCAAGGCTCTTGTTACGCTATATGCGCCGATCCTTGTTACTGCCTCAGGGATTATCATGGCGCCACATTTTACTTGCTGGTCTTATAACCTGTACTTGTGGCTTCTCTGCGGTACTGCTACATCTTTCAGCCCCCCTTGCACCATCAGGAGTTCCCTACTCACAGCTTGTGGAGAACCTCCATAGAGGTACTGTCACAACGGTGCTATTTGAAGAAGGTACCCAGAAGCTCTTTTTTAATGTGCAGCCCAAGGTTCATGAGGTTATAGAAGTTCCAACTAGTCCTGGGAGTGAGGAAGCAGTGCTGGAACAAAGTGCAAGCAGCAAGCCCAGTAAGCCAGTAACAACAGCATTTAAAAGTATAGGGAAGAGGAAGAGTCTGTGGCAGTACTCAACACGGCAGGTGAAAAATGATGAAGCTTATCTTCTAAGTCTGATGCGAGAGGGAAAGGTCCAGTATAGCTCTGCACCTCAACCAGTGAGTGCTTCCTTGCGCTCACTGCTCCTCACTGTCATTTCTCTCTGGATTCCACTCAGCCCTCTGCTTTGGCTTCTGCACCGCCAAATTTCAGGCAACAACTCTGTCTCTCAGGGACGACTCTTGAGAAACCGTCTAGTCAAGTTTGATGATGTGGCAGGAATTGACACTGCCAAGACTGAGCTCATGGAGGTATTTTGTAAGAACTTTGCATTCTCTTTGTGTTTGTGGCATTGGCATTGACGTTGCCTCTCAGGAAGGGAGGCTGGCATAGATTCACTATATGAAAGTTGAGGGTCTGGACCACTTGTTTCACTTCTGTTCCCTGTTAAGTCTTGTTGTTGACCAAAACTCCCTGATAAGCATTCTGGCACCATCAACTGTCTCTTTAATCCATGAAGTTAGATTACCATCAGTGCAGAATATTCAAATTAATCCAGTGATATGATTCTCTCTGCATAATCTTGGGATGCTAAATTAGAAACAGGATACTCCTAAGAAATAGCATTGTTCTTCCAGAGGTGCAAATCTTTCAAAGCAAGCTCAGAGGTTTCATTTAGTTCCTGGTTTGTGACTTTGCCATTCTGATACTGGTCTTTATGTACTGGAGAAAATGTAGATTGTTGCCTGCTTAAGGGGAGCTTCTAACTACTCAAGATTGGGAGCAAAGCTTCCGAAAGGGGTCCTTTTAGTAGGGCCCCCTGGCACTGGGAAGACACTGCTGGCACGTGCAGTCGCAGGAGAGGCTGGTGTTCCATTTTTTGCAGCATCAGCAAGCGAGTTTGTGGAGATGTTTGTTGGCAGGTTTGTCCTTGATCACGGGTTCCAGATTTTCATGCACCATTTTGGTACAGGGCTTGTTGAATCTAACATTTAGTGGACTCACAGGGGAGCAGCACGCATTCGAGAATTGTTTGCAGAGGCCAGAAAGAATACACCATCAATTGTGTTCATTGATGAACTTGATGCTGTGGGTGGGCGACGAGGTCGAAGTTTCAATGATGAAAGGGATCAAACATTAAATCAGGTCATATCTCTTCTATTTCCTTATTGAATCTGTTCATTCATGAGATCAATGAACATTTAGAATTAGGTGATCTATCATTACAACTGAGTCTTCCTTTTGTTAAAAGAAATTCAACAGACACTCAGGACACAGACTTTTGTGTCATGCTTTTTCCAAAATATTGACCAGATTATTTTTATGTATCTACACCCACCATGGAGAGCTGATGAAGTCAATCGGGAGTATGGCAGCTAAGCACTGCCATTTATGATGAAGGTGGTGGTCTGATACTTGTGAGTGGCACTCATGAGGTTATGAGCACACTGATTCTTGTCATGTCTGCATTGGTTTCCTGGAACTGACATAACAGTTCCTCCAAAGTGGTATTGTGGAATTTTCTCTGCAACCTCATAAATATGCTCTCCTGAATCATCTCTATCACTGGTCCCCATGGCTATCTAAAAGATATGTGATCAGGTTCTTCTCCTGCTGTTGTTGTTCTTGATGGCTATCTAAAAGATATATGATCAGATCTCTTGCTGTTGTTCAAACTGCTCTGCAGTTTTATTGTTGCCTTCATTAGTCAATTTTCCTCTGCAGTCTTCAAGGTTGCGTTTACCCTTTTCCTGTTTGCTGATATGTTGTCAGAGTGGAACTCTATAACTGAATTTGCAGTTCATCTCTCACACCTATTCAGGTTGACTTGAGTTGTAAGCCTGCAAGGAGTCCAGGAGTTTGCCTGAAAAGTGACAATTGCATATCTGTGTCACAGGGGCATGTTGGGTATTAACTCTTATGCTTGGATGATGCAGTTGCTAACAGAGATGGATGGATTCGACTCCACAACTGGGGTGCTTGTGCTTGCAGCAACCAATAGGCCAGAGGTGCTAGACCCTGCACTGTGCAGACCAGGGCGCATATCACGCAGAGTAAATGTGCAGGCACCAGATTTGGAAGGGCGGAAACAGGTATTGGCAGTGCACATGCGTTCTATACCTGTGGAGCAGGATCCAACCATTCTCTGTGCAGTGGTGGCCTCAATCACACCTGGGTTTGTTGGGGCAGAACTTGCAAATGTAGTCAATGAGGCTGCCCTCCTTGCTGCCCGTCAAGGTATTCTGCTTCCTCAGATTCAAGGATCATGTGGAACCATGAACCAGTAGAAGTAATTCAGTTCCCTTTGTGTTGTTACTTCACCAGCATTTTGCTCAACTCAGTCATTTTGCTATTTTACCAAGATTGAGAGACTGAAATCTAATTTGCAATTAGCAGTGCATTTTTCTCTTGTCTTTGGATTGTTCCAAGTTTCCAGAGTTGTTGTCAGCTTGGAAAGGTGGATGGATAGAGGGAAGAACTAGAATGAGTGTCAACTGTAAATGGGAATTACCAGTGCCACTACATGATTTTGCTCCTGCAAACCAACCAGGCGACTAACAGCTTGAATGAAAATTTCAGGTAAAAACCGAATGTAACATTCACATCATATGCTGAATGGAATCTATGGTATGCAGGTCGCACAGCAGTAATGTTGCAGGATTTCAGGGAAGCTGTGTTCAGAACCAAGTATGGAGTTGGAGAGAGACCAAGGGTAGGAAGTGTGGTTGAGAAGCAGTTCAACCAGTGGTTCAGGTGGATGTCTAAAGTACAAGACAAGTCGTTGAATGAAAGTGGTGTCATGCCTGGAGGATATCAAACCCTCCCCTTTGGTGGCTAGGATCTCTGTATCCTCCTGAAGGGGATCAATTATTTGTCTCTATAATCATTGACTCCTTTAAACTTACACACTGTTGGGGACAGTAGGGGTCAGTTGTGAACTGATGTATTGTCACCATGAGTCTAAAAAAAGCTTTGCAGCTATACACAGAACACCTTAGACCTTCTACAGGACTGATCATCCATGTGCATCATCATGTCAAGAGCAAGCAAGGAATTGAATTGTACCCTTGACAACAAAAAGTAAAGTAAGTGTTTACAAAACAAAAACTCTCTTGAAAACCCTGAGTCTGTTTTCCTGCCATTTTCATTTCTAGGGGTATTTTAAGTCAATTTTTGTTCTGAGATGAGAATGGTTGTGACAAATCTGAGGTGGAAAACAGTCATCCCAGAATTAAATCTTTGATCAGAATTGAATGATTATACAAACTGCTACTGATTGTGTGGATTTTGTCTTCTTTTTTGTTTTTGGTGATTTCTGCATCACATCAAGCACTTGGAGAAGTTTCTTCTTAGTATGTTAGGAGGACATCTTATACTTCTAATATCCCTCCTAGAAAAGATCAGGGCTCTTGAAGGAGTTTCTTAGTATACTTTATATTTGAGTATACCTCCTTGAAAAGACCAGGACTCTTTCACCTACTCATCAAGAATTGGCTTTTTTTTTCCTTTTGTTATTTGACAATGGTTTGACAAGTAGAATGTTTGGAAAGCTCTCTTACAATTTGGAAGACTTCTTCCATCCTGTAGAACAGTCTGCTTGACTTTTCTTTTTCTTTCCACTATTTCCTTATATTTCAAAGCTTTCTTCATCCTTTAACAACATCATCCTCACATGTAATGCAACCTATTAGAACAAGAGAGCAGAGCTCTGAAAGCTACAGGAAAATAACCAAAGCTCCAATGGCTGACACCATGTGGGGTTGGACTGGATGGACTAATGCCTCTTTCTTGGCCCTTTATTTTCAGGATGCCCCCACTGTGGGGCTTTACAGTACACTCAACTAGTGCCAATTGATCATCAAATCAATGTGCGATCAATATGCCATTCTATTGATTTCTTTTTTTTTTTCCCCTCTTGCACAAAATGCGGGAAGTAGGACTTCACATTGCGTGCACCGACCAGGATTCAAAAGTATCATATTCTAACTATGGGCAAACAAAGCTCAATGGCTTGCAAAATCATTGCACAGCATTGTGTATTCAAGTTCATCCCAGTTCCTTGGCAGTGTTTTTCTATTCCAACAATTTTTGTTGTTTATTCAACAAAGAATTGGTTAATTATGTGAAGACAAATAAATTATAGTGTTAAATTGAATTATTGTGCTAATGTTTTGGAAAAGATCACCAAATTTTTACATCACAAAATTGGAGGAAAAAAAAAAAAATCCGAGTCCTTGGGATTCTTGCTTACTATTGCTGAATGTTTAGGATGGCTTGGGGAGGTCATATGTGATGATGAGCCCTGACTTCTTCTCTTCTTCTTCTTGTCCATAGTTCAAACTTCATCTGGCATAAAAGCTTCAAATCAAAATAAATGAATGCAAAGTGTGGAGTCTACATAGCACTTTCTCAGCATCATCCCTTGGGACAGAATCAACTTGAAGAATTTTACAAAGAGAATTATTTGTAATGGATACATTCTTTGGAAATCAGAAGCAAATCAATTCAAATATATTTTTTAAGCATATGACAAGTTATGATACAAGATCTATTTAGTCTTCATCTTCTTCGGGTTGGAAAAAACTTTGTTTGCACATTGCTTCTTTTTTACACAAAGAAGTTTGCTTTATCCATTAGAGTTCTGGCAATCCAATCCCCCAACCCAATTTCAACTCTCAAAAAGGCCAAAAAAAATGTTCCCAAAAATAAATAGTGAAGAAATGGTGCGACTTCTAGTGTAGGACTCAAACAAATTCAACTAGGTCAAATTGATGATACATAGTTCTTTGATTCTTGATCCAACAAAAGAACCCAAAACAAAAGTAGCAGCTCGTGATTTAACCTTGTCATGTTGCTAAACACGTGTTTGCTCTGATGACTACCTTGTGTTCCAAGGGATCATGGCCCATGTCCAAAACCTTTCTATATGCACGGTGTCAAGATGTCATTCCTTTGGAACTTTTTTTTTTTGTGAGTGCTTGGGTTGTCCTTTACACCTTGGTAAACAAGGTGTGTTATACACAATGGCCCTGCCATTAATTTAATATCAACATTTGATATTGTATGATAAATTGCTCGTAACTAGGGGGGAAAAAATTAAAAAATAAATCTAGTATGATTTTATTTTGATTTTCTTAACATCACATTAATTATGAGGAACCCAAAAGGGATCTCATTTTAAATGATGACATGTTATAGGAACCTATCTAAACATTTGTTACCAAACCAAAACCAATAGGGAAATGTCGCAACATGATTTTCAATTTTTTGTAAATCTAATGACTTTTTTTTCTCTCAATTAGAAAAGTGATAAAATATTCCCTTTTTCATATTTATTTTTCACATTTGTGCAAAATTTCAAAAAAATAAATTTCATCCCGATGGACATGTGTATTTGAATGTTTTCAATCACATTGTCACTTTTTTTTTAAAAGGGAAAACACGAATTTTAGACGGGTGCCATACATACCCATTGTTGAAGAAGTTAAAGAAGTTCATTTCATATTTAGTTTTGTGAGTTATGGATTGGTGACAAAGTCACTTGGGGTTGGGTGCACATTTGAGGAGGTGGCACCAAAAAAAAAAAAAAACAAAATTTCAAAAGAGATGAATGTGAATCTTTTTTACAATCAAATTGGGATGAATCATCTCACCTCGTTTCTACGGGGCAACAAAATCCCTTGAAGGGATTACAATACTCTTTACAATACTCTATACCAATTCTCAACACAATATCCCCGCCTTACAAGGCAGGGCCAACAAAAGAAGCCACATGGAAAGTTTGTATTCCGTGTTCGGAAAGGCTCCATTCTGGGCCCCTTCGTGCAATGAGGGGTAGTAGTCGGTAAATTGTGGTGCCGAGAATGGTGTAGCATCCAAGGGCCTTCCTTGGGATAAATACTGACGGCCATGTTCTCTTCCATTGGGCACCGAAAGGTGGGCGGGCGGCACCTTTATGCGTACGGTGCCGTCCTCACCTTGAATAAATACATTGTTCGGTTGCATAAATGGTTGCATGCCGCATAATGAAAAAAGGGAATTGCTTTTATAATGCCTATGAGTCATGGTCTATTTAGTAGAAAAATTCAATGAGACTTTTGAAGAAAGGATTTATGGACAAGTAATTAAATTCTAAAGTATTGATATTTTTTAAATTTGTGTCACCATCTGAACCATATAGAATACAATTAACTTTCAACAAAAAACCATGGTTTTTTCCTTGCAATTTATTGACATACATCATGACTATTTGATTTTTGATCGAACTAGTGTTTTTCAAAGGCACCTACATGCTAAATTCACAACATGTTTTCAACATTTTTGTAAGTCTTATGGAGTAGGCTGATGATATTTACACTTTGCACCTTATCTTTATGTTGCTACTAGATTTTTCGCAATGTTTATGATTTGTTAGAGTACATGGTTAGAAGGGACAAAGGTGAGCAATGGTATTCACCAAGATATTGTGGATCTAGTAAATGGATTACATGGATTTTAGACCTAATTGTCACTCTTAAATGGCAATAGTCACTAATTGGGTCCCAAGAAAGGGGGTTTGGTAGAATGTTCAAAATAATTAGGGAATCTCACAACATTAGTTTCCTTCACCTCCCCCCATCCTCACCTAATTATTTAGGCAATAATGGGATTTTTGGGTCATGAACCACTAAATTTTGTGGCTTCTCCAAGATGATAAATCTTGTTGTCTTGTACATCCATTGCAAGGTGTTTGAATTTGCTCAATCATTTTGGAGGATCATTCACAAGGCTCGAATTTGGTTATCATCCACATTTCTTTGTTTCATGATGTTGTGCGAAACTTGAATGGTATGGCATTATCATCATTGATCCTCACTGTTGTGCAAGAAGGGAAGTTTCATCATCATGTCTTCATGTAACAAAACACTAAAATTCTTGCAAAGGTTGATCAAATACATTGTCCACATGTTGATTCAATTGTTGTTTTAAAAAGCACAACTCTCTATTCCCAAGTCATTTTTGTTATCAACAACATTAACAAATTTTTCTTCCCATAATTAAAACGACATGTGGATTAACATGTACATAGGTACTTTTGATGTGTTCATATGGAGGATTGGAGGGGGTGATGAAAGGCAAACAAGCATGTGACAACATGATCAATGAAAATGTTCTTTCTTCACCTATGAAAGTTGACAAGGAATCTAATTCTACTACAACAATTTCCTTTTCCATGACATGATCCAAATTGCACTTAATGAGCTTGCCAATTCTTGAAAATATAATCATAAATGTTTTAATTTGGGGTAGTTCATTTGTGACAAAAAAAAGGAGGCAACTAAAACCCCAAGTATATTATACATACAATCATTGTTTCCAACAATAGATTCATGGACCATCAAAATAGAGTTCTATTTCTTTAATCTTGTTGTCGCCTCTACCACCTAAATCTTCACCTAAACCATAACATTGTTAAGTTCATTTCTACTAACTAGCTATGGATCTCGTTTCTTTGGTTAAACCTATCTTCTACCTAATAATGTTTTGTAAAGATTGTTGGATTAGATTTTTCTTGACTCTCTCAATGGGCCATCTTGGTCTTATACAGAATTAGCTTTTCCACAACAACCCCACAAGTGTCTCTTCAACAACTTGCTCAAGAATTTTAACACAGAAGAGAAAGTATCCACAACCACATTGAATTCACTCTTGAAATAAAGATCTCAACTCTTTGAATACATCCAATTGAAAACAAACAAATGCTCTCCAACAATTCATTTAGAAATTTAACAAAGAAAAAACAACATCCCACAACAATACATATCTTTCTTTATAGGATGCAAATATCGAATTTTTCAAAATTCCTAAAATCAAGGTTTCATATTTATGAATGGCACCCAAACTAAATCCCCGCAAGCTAAGATTTCCTCAAACCAACTAACAATGTCCCCTATGGAGTTTCATCAATTCTAACATTTCTACTTATTTGTTCATTCATATCATTCTACTATCCTTGAAATATTATAACTCCAACACAAAACAGAAGAAATATTTAAAGTTGGAATGTCTGTTATAACAAGGGTTGAAGGCATTCTTCCCATCAACTCTTCACTTCATAATATAATGTTCAATCACTCATCTATCTATTTTTCTTAGTTATCTCCACACACAATTCATCAAAACACCAAGGTAAAAAAAGGATTTAGTTTCCAAAATCCCCTTCCTTTATAACTTAACATCCTCCACATTCTTCACATAGTCCACCCTTACTTGCCTTTGCAAAGTTTGCCCTTTCCAAAACAATTGAAAACTGTCAAATAGAAATCATCACACTCGCCATTTTAGACGCTTGCAAAGCACACCCACACCACAAAACATCTAGTTAAAATAACTTGCAACAAACAACACAAACACTCCCATTTTCACAAAACCAAAAACAATTCTATCAATTGATTCATCTCTTGTCATTTTATGCATTTGCAACTTGATCCACCAATTCATTAGGCTTTCATCCCAAAATATTTTTTATTAAACCTCCTTTCATCCCACACTTTTTAAGGAAACATTTTTCTTCATTTTGTGAACTCAAAATGATAGAACATCTATAAATTATAACATTTCCTTGTGAATTTGATAAGCAATGCAAGTTTAGCTTTTGATCAATGGAAAATATAATAAAACATTTTTAATGTTTTGGGAAGAGAATCTTTAATTTAAGCAATATTTTTTAATTTTTCAATTTAATGACTTTTTAGTACCATAGTATTTGATTGGATTCAACAATAATTAAATTATTTAAAAGATTTTGGATGAAATTCATTGCCTAAAGTGTTAAATATTCAAATTTTTGAACTACCAAGTGCTAAAAGTTTCAAAAACCTTAAGAGTCATTAGCCCTGGTCATTAATGGCATGTTCATCATTTTCATCCATCATTGTAATAGTTATTCATGTTTCAATTGGTCAATAACATGGCATTGAGCTTAAATGGAAAATGGGATAGTTTGAATGTACATGTTTAGTGAATATCATTATGAAGCTATCAAAACTTGACACAAGGAATGAGGAAGTTATTAGTTAGAAAAGGAGTGAGATAGTTGGAAGAGAGAAAGGTATGAACAAATGGACAACACAAGTAGACAACAAATATATTTATGATACAATTGTAATGCCATTCCAAATTGAACAAAGTCCTTTCTGCTATTCATTTCTTTTTTTTTCTTTCCCTTGTATGTTCTCATAGGGTTGCCACATATTTCATCGTTGTTCATATCAAAATTTTCATGTTCATCTCGTTAAACATCACTCAAAAATCAATTAAACAAATACCATAGACTTGAAAGAGGTAGGTTAATAAATTATTTTAATATTGGTGGGTACCCGTTAATTGTTTCAACCAATTAATAACTCTGATATTGTATGATGCAGATTAGCCTCTTGGCCACTTCTACAACAACTGCTAGAGGGGATGTGTTGCCCCCTCCTTCGCATTGCAAGAGTTCACGACCTACGCTTCATCTTCCACTTTTTCATGATGTTGGGTGGAGTATGATACTTGTGCTTTATCAGGTGGTGTACTTTGACATCTTTGTGTGTTCTTCTCTGCAGAAGAACTTAGAGTGAGGAAAGGATTCATAAAAAGCCAAGTTTCTTCCCAAATCATCTATTTTACGTTCTAAAAGTTGCAAAACTGAGTTTCAAGGGTCCTGTGCTTGACACAGAGATGGGTACCTCCACAGCAAACATGCAATTCACAAAGTCATTGAAATTGAAAACCCTCTCAGAACCTGTCATCTTCATGACTTGATTGACATCCTTAGCTTGATGCGACAATTTTGCAAACACGGTAAGCAATGATCAAGTACCAGACTATGCAACATGAACACATAAATATATAGATGTAACAGGTATCATCTGCCAGTAAGCCAATGTGACAAAGAGCAACGCCCCTAAGACATATATCTTAGGTACTCCCCCCTCTCAAGGTGAGCATATGCAACACCAAAAAAATTATTATGTACAAATAAAGGCAATAGAGATTTAAGGATGCCTTTAGATAGTGAAAATGCAAACCTTGTTATTATCAAGGTAGGCAAATATAGCCTTGAAACCACATTCTCTTATGCGTCCAAACAACTTCTTAGACCTGCATAACATATGAGGGGATTCTGTTAGTTCTTTCCTTTTTGCAAGATCTTGTTCCACCAACTCCTCCTTTTGCCTGTCAAGATTGAATCTCAATCAATACAAAAACTCCCCAATTGGGAGCTATCTTGGGTTCCTCTGCAGTTGAGAAGAAATATAAAAAATCTGTCACAATTTCTGCAAAGTATCTAAAGACCCATAACCAGTTTCAAGAGGAGATTATGTGGGTGATGTTCTTGAGCAACTGATAAGCAACAAGCAAGTGTACACCTTGCAATGTAAAGACTGCAATTCCTATGTCTCATAGGTATTTTGGTAAGATGGGAATGTTCACATCATGGTGAGGCTTGCGTCCAACCAGAGGTTGGAAAAGCTGCTAACCAGTCAGGGGATCAATTAATCGCTGGCATACATGCCCCCTCATGTCCTTCTTTTTGTTCAACTTGGCAGCATGCTGCCACAATCTATGGAAAACAGAACCTTCCTCATAATTTCTGCATTTACATTTACACCTTGACATTTGTGGTTCTAAACTCTCAAGCAATGACCTAAAAGGAGAGAGAGAGAGAGAGAGAGAGAGAGAGAGAGAGAGAGAGGGTTCCAGTTAGAACACAAAGCAACAGAAAAGAATTGTTTTTAGTAGCAAAAATCAAGTAAAAGTAGGAGATTTGAGTGCAAAGTTTTTGCCTTTGGAAAGCAGATTGCAATCAAAGATCAGCACAATCAGCCCACCTGGGGCTTGGAGACTGGGGAGGAGAGTCTTCTTCCCCAACTTTGTTGCAGAAATTCCATCCCTCCATTGCCACTCTCACCTTCTGGCTCTTCATTCCCGAATCACCTAAAACATTTGATTCCTTCATTCTCTTCTAGTTCTTCATTCCTAGATCACCCAAAACACTTGATCCATTGCCATTGCTAGGGTTTCAGTTCTTGTGTGCTTCCCTTTTCTTGTGTGCTTGTTCTTTTCTGCTTCCCTCCTTCACTCCTTCCTTCCTTCCTTCCTTTCTTCCCCTTGCCACAATGCAGGCTAGATCTTTTGGTCCTCTTCCTCTTCTCACAAAGTCTAGTGAAATTGAGGTCCTTCTCCTCTTTTTTGCAGTCTAAAGAGAATGCTTTCCTCCTTACTATTGAAAAAGTTTTTGGGTGCTCAAAGAATTTGCAATTTGAGTAGCCATGGAGGAAAATGGAACAAAAGAAAAAGAAGAAGAGAAACTCTGGGGATTCTTCAAAGGTAGTTAGTTACATGCCCCTTCAAAATGCAGTTCCGCAGCAGAATGCTTTTGCAGCAGAATTGTCACGTCACAGACAGAAGGGACTAAGTGAATTTATATATAAGATATGTACACTAGTGGGTACCCGTGACCTTTGGACACTATGAAGTCCCCTAGTTTCTTTAAACTCTTTTTATTTTGAAAAAACATTCTGTTTTAAGTTGGCGTCATGAATGTAATTTCTTGCAGAGCCCTTTAAGAGATACATGCAGCTTCAAAGGAAGGCTTCTTCATACACAACATTGCGAATAAGGCCAATCTAGCCATGCACAGTGTCTGACAACTAAACTTTGACGTTCACTAGTGCCTTGGTGCGTGAAAAGGCAACGTAAAGTTGGCCATGCAAAAAAATGGCATCTGTGAGATGAAGGCCAACATGAAAGAGGGTTTGCCCTTGAGACTTGTTAATAGTCATGGCATAAGCCAGGCGCAAAGGAAATTGCTTCCTTGCAAATGTAAATGGCAAACTGCTGTTATTAGAAATGAACTTAATGTGCGGGATAAAGGCCACATTACCAGCCCCTTTGCCTGTGATGATATTTGCCTCAATGACTCATATCGTGAAACGTTAGACAATTAGGCGTGTCCCATTACACAACCCAGCCGATGGGTCAAAATTGCGCAGCAGCATCACTAGTGTGCCAATCTTGAATGATAGCTTGTGTGAAGGCATGCCACTGACTTCCAAAGTGTTGCGAAACTCGAAAAGGTATGTGTTTGCCACTTTTGTGTCCTTTGAGGAATCTGCACTGAGGAAGATTTCTTTTTTTGAAACGCATTTATGAAAGGCATGTTAACCCTAACCCCTTTACCCCCAAGGAGGATGACTGGACAAATAGACACCTAAAATATTATATATATAACATGGATATGAAAAGGCACATGATAATCAACATGTGCCTTTTCATATCCTTGAAGTAGGTAGGAGAATGGAGTGATATTGTTATTAGGAATGGATTGAAGTAGTTAGGGTTGGAAGAGATAGGAATGAACAACACAGACAAACTAGCCTAGATAACATCATTTTGACTATATGGATTGTATGCTGAAATGAAATTTAATAAACATCCTATATATAAAAGCAACAGTGGTGTTTGTGTGTGTGTCACACGGCATTTTGTGTTTTAACATTACGGCAGAACTGGCGACAGTTAGGAATTGGGATCAGGTGGCAGTTGGGAATATTATTTCTGTTTGTTTGTTCGTCCATCCGTCAGTCCTTCCGTCCATCCATCCTTCCCTCCAGTCACTGCCCGTTCCTTGTGGGGCCAGCAGGGGGGGGCACGGGTGGAAAAGGACTGGGCGGGGGGGGGGACGGGCGAAAAAAGACCGGGCGGGGGAGAGCTCGACGGGTGCATTATGCATCGGGTTCACACCAGTTTTAATAAATTATTCAACACCCCATTACTAAATCCAATTGGTTACCATGGTACCATAGCCTAGGGTCAGGTTCATGGTTGACAAATGAATAAATTTTTTTTCAAAAAATGAATTCGTTTTTTAATTTTGAAATTATGTATTTTTTCCATCATCTACTATAATATTGTGATATGAGTAATGAAATTATTAAGAGTGTAGCCTATAATAATTATGATAATTTTTAACATATCAACATCATATTTTTACAAAATTTCATTTCACTATTTCTAAATTATTTAATGACAAAACTGACCTTATTTAAGGGTAAGGTATTTCATTTGGGCATAAAAAAGCCTATCAACCAAAAGACATATTGTTAGTACCTTTGGCAGCTTCAATAGGTGTTTGTCAAATAATTAATTAATTTATAAAAAAAACATTTTGACAAATAAAATATTCTGGAGGATTCAATATTTTCCTTCATAAAATTGTGTTCTTCAGGATTTTTTTTTTTTTGAAATTTTTTGACAATTCTGAAAGAAATAGAAGTAGGGTTGAAGGTGCCCAAGGTAGTAGGGTATTAAAGATCAACATGTGAAATGGTTTAAAAACCGGAGGTTCTCTCATTCCGAGAGAGATAACACACAATACAGCAGAAACCAGCGGTTCTCTGAACTTGAAAACCAGAATCGATGGTTCTTTATTACAAAATTCAAATAACCGTACAACACTGAAGCTTTCCCTCCTCCGAGTTTTTTTTTAAATTTTTATTTTTAAACAGAAAATAATTGAAGTGTTTTAGGGGGGAAGTTTTCCCTCTTCCTGCTTTTTTTTTTTTTTTTTTGAAAAGAAAAAAAAAGAGAAAATAGAAAATTTTCAAAACCCTTTCCCGTGGTTATAATAGCAAAATGAAATGTCGTAGTATTCAACGTGGCAGTTACCCATTGGCTGGGATCTTCCAGATAAAGATAAAGACTGCCCCCCCCCCACCCCCCCGCCCCTCTGTTCCGCCCCTTCACACCCCCGCGTTGTCTATGGAAGTATTTCATCCATGATCCCGTCACCCGTGAATCATAATCTGAAAAAGCTTCTGTCCCCCCCCCCCCCGGAGATCTCATCCACGAGGGTACAAGATCGCGGGAACAGTAAATTTTGAGCACTGCTGTCAGAGGTCAAAGAAGTAGACTTCGAATCTTCGCCGTTGAAATGCTGACGTTTCTGTTGGACCTTAAATCTTCACCGTTGGACTGTTGGCAACTTTTCGTCCCGACATTATTGTCGTGTGAATAGGGACCTGTTTAGAAACTCGGCTCATTAAAAGCGCGTCAGTGTGCAACGGCCTGACTACCGGCTTCTCCGGTCACCGTGAAGGTGATTGGTCGCTCTTGATTGGGGAGGTGTGGACCGTTTGATTGGAAATTCTAGGGAATCGTGTTCGTTGTCTTTGGAAAGATGAAGAGTTGTGTAAAAGATCTTCTTCTTGCTCCGTTCCTCCCCTCCCCTCCCCGTTGCTGCTGCTTCCCTTTCTTAGAAGCGTTCTTTCTGGCTCCTCCGTGTGCGTGCTTTGCTTCTCTCCGTGGCCGCGTGAGCGTCGTTTCTTGGGGATCTGTGCACCCGTTTTTGTGTTTTGGAGAAGCGCTCGACTTCCTTTCTTGGTGGATCTGGATCTGGTGGATCTTTTGCTTTTTATTCTGGAGTTTTTCTGTGTCATTACTGGCTTCTTTTTGGCTTGGGATACAGGGTTTTTCTTTCCTGTTCGTTTAGTGCCGGAAAGATCGTCAATCAATCTCTCTCTCTCTCTCTCTCTCTCTCTCTCTCCTGCTGGCGCTCAAGGGTGTCAGTTTACTTAAACGCCGCCTTCTCAAGAGCATTTGGCGCTGAATCTGGAGTTCTGGAGGTGTGTTTTGTGCCGGGGTTTTGTTGAAAGAGGAGCTTTGTTCTCTCTCTTGTTGCCCTGTGTGAACCTTGTGCGGCTGAAGTTTTTTCTGTCTTGCTCTTTCTCCAGTTCGACGACGATTCTTTTATGCCACCTCTCGAGGAGCACTTGTTTTCCTCAAGTACTTTTCTTCCGCGTTTGGCATTTGACGTCTTTTCAGCATTTTCTCTTCTCTCTGGAGGATTGATTCTTCGCGCATTCTGTTCCCTCCAGATCCTCGTGGTTTCGGGAGCCAGGCTATTACGAGCAGTAGCCTGCGGTTTTTCTCACAGGAGAGAGCTCGGCGTTCGAGCTTCCCGCTGCTGAGGAACTAGCTGGGAACTCCAGTGGTTTTTTGCTGGAGTCACAGATCTCGGTTTCCCGGAGCGCTGTTTCGTTTTTGCAAACCCTTGGAGGAGCGTTTGACTCTCTCTGTGTCGCAGGCATTTGTGTTGCCGTTCGGCGTTCAAGGTTTTCCGTTGCCGTTGTAGACTGCCGGGAGCAGCCGGGGCCGTGCGACTGTTTGGTGTCGTCATCAGTCGTGGCTCTGTGTTTCCACCGACGTTTTCCTCGGCTCCGTTCCTGTCACGGCATTCTTCTTTCTTGCCTGGTGCGGCCTGTTTCTCATCACTCTCATTTGTCGCTGCGTCGTGGCTGTTGTGTCATTTATTGGTTGTCTCTTCTGAGCTCCGGGTCTCTATCTCTTTCTTCACGGGTAGTAGTGCCGCATTGACCTCTTCTCTAGAGGACTGGAAGATATCTTCCTTGTCATCCGATCTTCTCTTTGCTTGACGCCAGTCCGACGGTCTTGATTCTAGATATAGACTTTCTTCGCAAGGTTCTTCTCCCGAGGTTACGAACAAGAAGCATCACGGCGACTCGAAACTGTCGAGAGTTGAAGAGAAAATCCTCTTCTCAGTCCCCTTCGCAGCCACGGCAGTGTGTGACTGATCTCCGCACGCGTTGTGCAGTCGTAGTTATGGGAAAGGATGCGCAGTTTGACGGAGAGACAATGGTGGAGGTTTGGAGATCGCCAGCGCCTCCTCCGCCTCCTTCTCTTGTCAGCCCAGATGCTGCGAGCTTGATGCTGGAACAATCTAGCGACACTCTTTCCTCGCCCACTTCTGTCTTGGGGGACAACACAAACAACAAGGTTGAATGGGAGGGCGTTGGAGGTCTAGAGTCGCTACAGTTGCAAGCGCTGAAGAACGTAGCATCACAGGGTGTGCTGTGGAAACACCCTACTGAAGCCAAGTCCCTGGTCTTCACACTACATCATGGGGGAGATGTGGAGGCAGATGGGAACTGTCTATTTACCGCCTCCCAACGAGCAATGCGGCTGCGGGAGTCCCCTTTGGAGGTGAGGCTGCGCACCGTGAAGAGGTTTCTGATAGAGTTCGAGGCGTGCATTGTGGATCAGCAGATCGTCAATGACATGATCAGCCATTTGTACGCACCAGATGTGACTACTGGATGGGGAGTCCATGTAGTCCAGGATGTGAAACTTCTTGCCAGAAAGGCTGACAGAGAAGCATTGGATGCCAGCATTGAGGAACTTGTTCAGGTTGGTGTTTCAAGGTAAATGCTTCCTCTTGAGCCCTGTCCACTCCTTCCCAACCCACCCTCCATCTTTGCACAATGTAGGAGCTGCATCTTGATATGGTCCCTGATGAGGCTATGAAGGGGAACTGCCTGCTCAGAGACCAACAGGTTCAAAGCCGAATTCTCTATCATGCCCACTTGCAGCTTTCTTCTTGACATGGACTGCATGAAATCTTGTATGCCTGCTGGACCTAAGAAGGGAACTGCCTCGAGCTGTACAACTTACTAGCAGAAATTGTTACCATGCCTACTTGCAGCTTTCTTCTTGACTTGGACTATGTGCAATCTTGTATGCCTGGAATTAAGAAGCAGCTCTATTTCTCGCAACCAGCAGAAAGTGTGTACTGTAGGTTCTGTGATAAGCAGGTTCATTGATTTTGAGTCACTTCGCATCCTGCAGAGGTTGTGAGGGAAGAGGTGGTGTGATTGTATGCAGATTTCTGACTCATTAGTGGCATGATTTCCATCAGTTTTGCTCACCTTCTGGTCACAATGTAGCAGAGTGGTATGGTGATGAGTAGGGCAGATGACAAGAGGATCCAAAGTAAGAAACTCTGTTTAATATCATTTGATGTTTTTTTTTCCATGTGGTGCAGGGACTCAGCAGCAGAATCAATAATGAAGGATCACTGCATTCCAGTTGCTGATGGTGAGAGCTGGGCCAAGTATATGTCATTATCTGGCAGTTACAACGATGAATACGACATAATTACTCTACAGTATACAGAAGAAGGATTGTTGGGTGTTGATGAGAACCGAGAAGGTCGAGCAGCAGCTTTTGGGGATGACATTGCCATCCAATGCCTGGCTTCGGAGTATGAGCGCGAAATTTTTGTGGTAGGTTATTTTAATTTGTGATTTATTGTATGCTGTGTTGTATGGTTTAGGCTGAACAGTGTGTTGAATATAGTTCAGACTTTCGTGAGTTTCCTTCAAGTCCTTCAAGCTGTCTTTGGAGCAGTCCATGGTTTAAAATGTCGGTCCATTGAACTTGTATTGCAACTTTTCTAAGTTTTATCTGGTCATAGGTGCAGGTGTCCACATATAGTCTCTCACCTGATTTGGTTTTGTCAAAATCATGAATCAGTGCTTTTGTTTGTGGGGGCTCCAGGTCCAGGCACATGGGACCGATGCTATGGTAGACAGCAGCAACTGTTTGTTTTTTCTTCCTCATCGGCCCAGCCAACAAGTTCAAGTTCGCCATCCACCTGTCTTCCTGTTCATGAAGGGAACAGGTACGACATGCACCTCTAATTTAATTTGATTGCTTTGAGGAATTTTAGCTAAAATGATTTTGAGCTCTGTTATGTCCAAGAGATTGTAATAAATTGAAGGAGCAGCCTTGGAGCTGAATTCAGCATCTTGTATGATTACTTTGTGTTAATTGGAGTACTGATGATGAGGGTTGGGGTTTTGGTGGTCAGGTTGGTGCAGTGCAGGCGCAGACCACTATGAGCCAATCATGGCATATTCTGCATCCCATCTACCGCAGGAAACAGCAGCTTTTGTGTTGTAGACATTTTGTTCATTACCCCAAGCCTGAATTTGTAACAGTAGCATTTGTCCACTGTCTTGAGATTGATTTTTTTCCCCTGATAAGTCTCTTGTATAAGACAAATACAGGATGAGAAGGGCTTACACATCCACCCCCATTGAGTACCATAGCAACGGAGACTGTGAGTTTGGAAGTCACTTTGGGCAAGGATATGAGCTTGTAGATGATGCATGCCTCTGATATAGGTTTTCGGCAGTGTGGATCCATAGATCAGTTCATGTTACTACAATGAGTGCCAGCAATTCCTGTCGTATAACCACCATTAGAGATGAGACAAATGAATCATACATAGCCTGCCAAAGAATCACCACAATTCAATTTGTGTCTAGATGAGGTGTAAACTGTTTTGTAGAATTCCTCAAGTTTCAGAAGAGATATCTGAGTTCTCTCCACTATTTTGTTACCATTCATGATTGAAATCCTGACCCAGGTACTTTTTCTTCTCTGTGGTCCTCAACACAGATTTGTTTCTTTCACCCTGCCTAGTTGCTGAGGAATATGATCAAGGACCATGACATTGGGTAGCTTGATCAAGTTTGTTTCCATCATGTCCCTTGTAAACTTTCTTGCAATTTATGTACATAAGGAATGTACAATGTATATCAACATGTTTTAGCCCATTTTGTGTCTCCACTCTTGAAAACTCTTTGCACTTACTACTCCATTCTTCCACTACGAAATATGTAGTGCCAGCCAACAGCAGATACAATCTCCCAACTTCAAAAAGCATTACACATAATATGCTTGCAAATGTTACTGTCTTATAATATAATGTTGCACTCCAGTTTTTTCTCTGTAGTATCTCAACATCCTCATATTACAGAGCTGCCATTGCCTTTGGATGTAAACTCTCTGTCAACTAACTGCCAACGCCTTTTGCTCTGAAAAACGATTGGTGAAATCAATTGGAGGACCATAGAAAATATCTCCTTCCACCAAATACATGAAAATGAAAATAACGAAAATTTCTCCACATGCATATTGCAATTTCAATGCCATTGCATTCTACCACTAATCTTCCCTGTTGTATTTGACAGGTAATAAACATGGCATAAAGTTTTCAATGCAATAAATCTTTTGATATTGACAAAAACGGAGTACACTGCTGTTGACAATTAGTCATCATGGCACCCAGTATGCATCATTTGTGCTGCCACCCAGCACAACTCTGATGCATGTGCATCTCTGTGTTGAACCCAAGCAAGAGCCCATCACTAGCTTACTTATGCATCTTTCTAAAAGCAAACACTACAAATAGGAGCGGGAATGTTTCCAAACATTTTCCCAAGCGTACAGGATACACATTCCTGTAGCTGTAAACATAAACATCAAATGTGCAGTTTGAGTGGATGGAAAATGGAACAGTTTTGAGGTTCCAGACTTCTACAGTTTACTGCCAATTTCTATGGAATCTATGCATGGGCTAACTCTCTGATGAGACAGCCAGAACACTTCACCAAAATACTACATGCTGTACGTGACTTGAATTGAACATTAGGGGGTAGGGTACAGCCACGACACTTCACCAAAATCATTTGCGCTGTACATGACTTGATGGAAAGACCAGTAGTAGGGGTAGACATCGGACAAGGATGCGAACATACTTCTCAACCCCACAGAAAATTGTACTAATTATCTCTGACTCCAGAGTCTGGTTGCAGAAACCTCATTCTGCACTAGCAATACCCAGCTAGCTTCTCACTGCCACCACCCAAAACATACGTAAACCTAGCTAGGAGTGCATGTCTAACCAGATGTTTTATGCATAAACAATCATTGGCAATAAATCGTAAGTGAAGAGTACATCAGGGACGGCATCTGGGATCCAAATGACTGGAGCTACCTCAGCCCATGTTTGTAATGCGGTTGATGGTTGAAAGGGCCCACTCTGCTGTCTCTTTCAACTGCTGATCATCTGATGACGTGGACTCATCAAGGAAGTCCTTGTAGAACACTGCTCGCTTAAACAAGGGTGCAGCACTGGGTCCCAAAGTGTCAGCCAGATCTCCCATTACTCCAATTGCTGCCTTCATTACAGAGTCATCTCTGCAGCACCAACCAAGAGGGCATCAAAATAGGAACACAAACTTGAATGAAGATAGTAGCTGAACAGAAGTGCTAGAAGGCCAGTAAAGGAGAGGTAAGGTGCATAGGCAAAGCCTGGAAAAACATAAACACACTATTTACATACAAGTTATCTGGCCCCAACAGGCAACACAAAAGAAGGGATACTGAATGGAACAGCATGCACAATAGGTAACCTAACAGTAGTAATGGTAGAGTCATGTTCTACATGGTAAAAAAACACTCAGAAAATCCAAAAGCACAACATACCTGTCTTTGTCCTGGTAAACAGTTTCAATAAACTGTAAGATATGACCTGCATAGGGGATCATCAGCTCAGCCTTGTTACTTTTAAAACCCTGGAAGATTCCAGAATATGCTTCAAAAATTCCACTTCGTAGCTGATTGTTGTAATCAATCAACTCATCATCACGAATTACTTGCTGGGCTGAAAGCTCAGCAGCCCCCTGGAGCATGGGCATGGCATAAATGAGGTATTTTTCGAAGTGCTCCCCAATTGCCAAGGCAATATCCCCAAAGCAAGAGAAGATGGGAGGCTTCACAGAGCGATGCAATTGGTTGCTGGATAGATCCTTCAGCAGTTGCGTCATGATACCATCACAGAAAGGTAGCACTTTGTCATCCAATGCACGACAGATATCACCAACCACACCCACTGTGACAGCACAGACCTGCAGAAAGTGAAGTGTTCTTTCAGAACTTTTCTTTGACACCAGATAAGAGAAACTACATGACAAAAAACAGAAAATCCAAAGCCAGAATGAATTACCAGCAGCTAACCCATCACTATGCACAAGACTTGTAACTTACAAGAATGCCTGAAGGATGAATCCTTCAAACACACCTGATACTCTTCAAAATTCTGGAGCCCCATTTCCAAGAACCGATAAAACTCTGTCATA
This sequence comes from Sphagnum contortum, assembly GCA_963920785.1. Classification (NCBI taxonomy): domain Eukaryota; kingdom Viridiplantae; phylum Streptophyta; class Sphagnopsida; order Sphagnales; family Sphagnaceae; genus Sphagnum; species Sphagnum contortum. The sequence continues at coordinate 20,217,062 of OY987278.1, forward strand.
TACTTCCCAAACTCCGCACCAGTTGAATATGCCAAAGCTCCAATTGCAAGCATAGCTTCTTCATGAACTGTGGCACTCCGACAGGCAAACACACGGAGGAACAAAGTCATCATCTGATCTGCATACTGCACTATTCCAAACTTGGTTGTGTCTGATGCTCCCAGCTTTTGGATAATGACCTGCATAAGCCAATGTAGAATTATCTTAGGTTCAAGGCAAGAAAACCACTTTTCTCTCAAAAGCATTTAGCTAGCATGATGGAAAAGAATAAGAGTTGCCAGTAAGGGTAACAACAATTGCAATAAGAAAAATTAGGTCATCAACAACATCCATCTGATGTCATGAGCACTATTAGCTTTGAACTTGCCTGTAATACTCCACATAAAAGGGCCTGCAGTTCACTCTGCTTCTCTCGGTCATCAGAGGAGAGCACTGTCATCTCTAGTGTGTGGTTAAGCTTCTGCATAATCACAGGCACTAGCTGTATCACAATTGCTGCAGTGTCTTGTGTTGAGATTCTCACAACCTCATTCAATGTTTCATAGGCTGATGTGCGAAGTCGTGAATCACCTGCATCCTCCCTATCTGTTGTGGCCAGAAGTGCTTGAACAATATTTTGGAAAAAGGGTGAAAGAGGTGACAGAGCTCCCGTACTTTCCTCATACCCTTGCGCCAAAAAGTAAATCGCTCCACACACCTTCTCAGCCACATTAGGTGTGTCCTTGATGCTTTCTAACAGCACTGTAAGAATCATGGGCAAATTCTCTTGGGTTATGACCGGGAATTGCACATTTGGTCCATGCAGAAACTCAAAAATCCTTCCCAGTGTCCATGCTGTGGTATCCTTCACATGGGTGTTCTCATCCGTCATTGCGCTCAACATGAAGTTCAGAGCTACATTCACCAGCGGGGCAAGTTTGGCCAAAGATGGCCCCTCAAGAATGGAACCAAAGGCATAAGTAGCTGCTTCCCGACACCGCCAATCTGGCTTGGACACATTCTCCTGCACATAGGGCATCACTAAGGGAACAACATCATCACCCACCGCTCTCGCCACTAAACCCAAGCATGTGCCTCCCGCCATTGCAAGATTCCAAGCTCCTTCTTCTTGATCTTGGTCCTCATCCTGCTTTGTCAAAGTCTCCAGCAACATAGGCACCAAAGCTGGCAATGCTTGCTTGATGAATTGGAAGTAGGGCACCTCAGAATCCCCAGTGAAATCCTCCTCCTGAATTTCAATCTCCTCATCACAGATCGAGCTCCAGAACTCAACAGCCTGCAATGCAACTGGCTCCTCGTCTTCCTTTACAGCCTTGGATGTGATTGCAAAAATATCCTGCATGTAGGGTGCCAGTTTCTCGTAGTATGTAGAACCAATCGAGACTAAACATTCAAAAGCAGCCTGCCGCACACGGCTGTCGGTGGACAGAGTCGCCTCGCACACTACTCTCATGATGTAATCCCTCTCCATGTCATTCTCGAAATTCGTTTGCGCGAAATCCAGGGCATTGTAAAGAGCATTAGTGGCCGCCAACCTGACATCGTTGCTGGTCTCGGAAGCATTCATGCCCTGCACGACGGCCGTCAAGATCGCGTTCACCTGCTCTTGCGCCAGAATCTCGGCCGAAACCTCCTCGCAGACATACCCTAGGGTTTCCAGCGTCGCTTGCTTGAGGTGCGCCGGCTGCTCCACTTGCGGTCCCCCCATGTTGGCCAGCAAAGATCCGACAAGCTCCGGCCATTCTCCCTGCGGAAGCTCGATGGCGGCAATTTTGGCGATCACCTGCGCAGATGTGTGTCTCGCATCGGGCACCACTGAAGACAAGGTTTGCGACAACGCGCTCTTGATCTGCGTCTTCACGGTAGGATCCAAAGACACCCATCGACCAACTAGCTCTTGCTTCCGAGCGGCCTCCTTGGCGTCCAAAGAGTTCTTGAGAATCAGCCCCGCGAGCTTACGGCTGTCAGGAGGTTTCTCACTATTGGCGAGCTCATGCGACAACGAGATTAGAAAACCAGCGAGATTTTGCTCCTGGAATTGCTTCAAGCTATCCTCTGCGAGCTTGCGCACTACGCCATCCGCCGACTGTGCGTTCAGCAGAACCTGCGTCACCTCCTGCGCCATCCTCTCCTCGTTTCCAAACACCCTCCCGCCGATTCCAACCTTCCACTACCGCCACCACGATCTGTTGCTGCAAGCAAGCCAGCCAGCCAGCCGCTCTTCAGCGCATCGATTTCTGTTCCGTCGCCTCCTGTTGTCCTCCAGCAACCTCGCAAAGTGCAACGCACTGCGCGGTGGGAGTCCAGCACCAAACCTTGGCCGGAAACCCTAATCGGCAACGCTCTTGTGCACGGCCGCCCGCGCAGGCAGCTGTCATACCCGCCGGATAAAAAATTTTGCTGCAAAAAAAAGCACCCCCCCCCCCCCCTCCTTTTGCTTAGAATTTTGTTTTTCTCTAATCCCATATTTGATTATGGACTTAAAATCTTTTGTGAAAATTATTTATGATTTTGTGGCCTAAATTTTTCCAATTTTGATAATATTCCTCCGCCCTTGGCCCTAAACCCCAAGGTAAAGAAGACCTATGAGACATTTTCCAGTGTATTTGGAGGTAACCTTATATAGCTGAAAAAGAAATAATGTTTGCTCCTTGTTATTTTTCATTTTCCCCCTTGATACACAAAACTGAAAAAATAAAATAAACTTAAACAAGGGGTGTGTCACACCGTGGCCTTGCCATTTACATTAAAAAAAAGTATCTTAAGGCAAAAAAGAAGAAGAATTAGGCAAATTCAAATATTTCACCATGCAAAAATATAAATCTTCAAAAAAACCCTCTACAAAAAAACCAAAAAATCCTTCAAGATATCATAACAAGCCAAAATATGGTCTTTCAAAAATCTTCATATAAAAAATAGACCTACTACCTAGGGGCTCAAATCCCTTAAGCTATTATACTCTATAATGAATCTAAACACAATAATCCTTGCCTACCAAGGCAACAAGGCCAAAAATCAAAATTATCATAGGTCTTTCTCTTGGGTAACACCCCTTAGAGCAATGTTTTCTCAAAGTAAGTGGCCTAACCCAGAGTGAGGCATTCCTAGAGTAAGTGCCTTCCACCATTGGGCGGCCGCTTACTTTGGGAACACCCCCACTCTAAAGGTCTTTACCCTACATGGATAAAGTCCATGGTGAATCTCATCATAAAGCCTAAACATATGTAGATCATGAGCATGTTACCTTTCCTATTTTGGAAGGAGAGGGACTTTGTGCCTATGTCAAGGGACTTTGTGGCTACGTCTAGGGACTTTGTGCCTATGTCTAGGCATATCGTGCCGTCTTTTTTCTAGGAGGAATATGTTCATGAATATAAGAATGTGGCATCCAAATACACTTAAAGAAAATTTTCAGATTTCAAACTTTTAATTGCAAGAGAACAACAATGGGGGGAAAATTTTGAATGGAACGGGAAAATAAAGACCTAAATCTTAATTCAATTATCGTTAGTTAATATTTGATGTCATAATGTAACCAAAAAGGTAGAGGGGGCCCACAAGTCAGACAGCCAATACACTGCCTACTGCGAACCCTTGCCGACCTCACTATCCTGTTGACTACATTGCTCATCGACGGACACCCATCGCTCCACAGACTCAAACCATCACCTCTCTACTACTGATCTGACTGTAATTCGACAGATCCATCAACATACTGCTCGACTCAGTACACACCTCTCACAAGATCTTCACACACAGACACATCACCAAAATGCTTGCATTTCATTCACAATATGTACACACTCCAAAAGCTCAAGCAGGTTTCTTCAACACGAAAAATGACGAATCTGATCGTTCTGGTAGTTCTTGTTCCTCTCCTACATCCTCCACTCTCCTGCAGCACGAACCTAGCTACTTATCAGACGCAGTGGAAAATCCAAGACATAGCCGAAGCTCTGAGCTACAGAGTTCTTCTCTTCTCAAATCCTTCCATCTCTCTCCAAAATTATCTCGCTCTCCTAGAGCTCAGCATACTCAGCTGTCTGAGATCTATCTTTTCTATTTGTTGCATATCCTCTACTCTCTGTTCTATTTTCTACCTTGTCCCCCAAAAATTGTTTTCTCCCCCTTACAGACTCCCGATCTTTCTTCTCAAAAGGTCCGTTGCTTCTTCCAGAAGCTTCTCTAAAACGTTCAGTTCCAATCTAATCCAATCCAGGATCCGCCGTCTTGCCACCTTAATTGAACATACTTCATCAATGTTGGCCGCCGCCATCTCCATCCCTGCACACATCTCAAAAGAAAGCCATGCAATCTTCATGCAATACTGATGGGGCGCCATCACACTGAGTCAGTTGATGCAATCATATGCAGAACCCTAAATTAGATCAGAGCTCAAACCACCTCCTTTCACGTTACAATAATTTATATATCAATCACAAGCTAATAACTTAAGCTCACCTATTGAATTGCAAATATTTTAGTACATTTTCATGTTTGCACTAGTTAAATTATTTCTAGAAGTGCCAACTTTTCTAGAAAGTATTTGTTTGAATTGTCAAATTTTTAAGAAAATTACAAGGGAACGCAAAAAAAACAAATTGGTGGAAACAAGGAAGCCTCTTGCTTTCGGCCAATCCACTTGATGAACAAGTATTGAATAATTGACAACATTTCTCTCTCATATGTCTCTTCAATTTTGCAAAAAGATGCACTTGAAAATGTTTTCAAAAGTATCATTATGTTAGAGGTTCAAAGCAATGTTGAGCAATTTTCATTTTTCATAATTAATTGTTAGTTCCAATTCTTAGGACCATTTTTAAAAACCTTTCAGGTTCCTCAAAAAGCAATCCAAGTTTAGAAAATTGTTTGAGGTTTCAAAACATTGAAAAAAGATAAAATTGAACCCAATTGATCCGATTTTCAAAAAAAATTGGATTGACAATTCTCACAACTCAATTATCAAAAAAAAAAAACTCTAATAAATTTTAACTAAAAATTAAAAATTAAAACTAGTTGCAAAAAGCATGATGAAAATTCATAAATTCAAGTATTTAAATTTTTTTTAATTGCCTTGTTAAAATTCATTTTCAAATTCTTCTAACTCCTCTTTTAAATGTTCATTCCTCTCAATAATTTATGAAATAGCAAGGAGATTTGTAATCAACTTTTGGGTCACTAGGCCAATTCTTGTAAACAAATATCAATTTTTACAAGTTTTTTTTTTTGGTTGTAAACAACATCTCCTAAAATTGGTGACTATGCTAACCAAAGAAAAAACCCTTTCACTCTTATTTATGATCCAACAATTTTCCCAACACCTACCAAACAAGAAAACCAAAAGCAAAGAAAATGGACTCATGGTTTTGCCAGCATTGGAAAAAACATTTAATCTTTTTAACATCCACTTGAAATCTTTTGAAAATCAACAACTTTTTACTAACTAGTTCTTTGACTAATTCACTTGTGCTAATAATCATTTCAAATATATATTAATTGTATTTTACATCAACTTTTTAATCTGCATATCTAATTTCATAATTTCTCAAAAAATGTAAATATTGATAACTCTTTGAAAGAATAGGATGTAAAGATTTTTTATCATACTTTTTAATAATTGAAATGTTTTCTTCATGACCAACAAACGAAAACACCAAATGAAGATTTTTAAATCATAAATTTGACATCAATGAAAGCAAATTGTGAACATTTTCCCTTCATGTTAGAAATGAAAGGAAAGAATCAAGCACACTACACACCTCCTTTTTAATGTTAAAAGCAAGCAAAGGCAATTTAATGACAACACCAAAATAATCATTTGTTAGCTAGTCTAAAGTTGGTGTAGTTCTAACTTTTTATTTCAACTTGAAATTCATTATGTTGGTAGAGTTTAAGGTATCATTTAGCAACCAATGACCTCTAAACTAATTTAACACACAAAGTAATAACAATTAGAAATAAGCAATCAATATATTTTTTTAAATATGCCAAATGATAAAAGGTGGAATTTAGCTAAAAACACAAACAACATTTTGCAAGCTATAACACAACACAATGGTTTTTCAAAATTATAAGGCATCTTGGAATACGATTATTTTGCTTACAAACTTGCAAAATATAATAAAATGTTAGTAATAACACATATTTAATTAGTTTAAGACATTTTTTTTAATTTAGGACTTTATACAACTTGGTGGATGGAATGAACTCCACCTAATGGCCACCAGACTTAACAAGTTAATGATTTTGACTTGAATGGCATATTGTAAAAAATTCAATTATATTATTTCCAAATTAAAACAACTAACCAACGATTCCAAAAATATCCATGTACACATTATGTAAAAATAATTCATATCAAATCTAAAACAAGATTATGAATTTTCATGAATGATTGAAAGCCAAAATATTAGTGCTCTCATTTGACATCAAAAGACTCAACCCTTTGAATTTGAAACAAGAAGAGAAGTCAAATTGGTGAAATTACAACATCATATTATCGTACAAATTTTACTAATACTTCTCAAATATATATACAACATAAAATATTTTAAAATAAAATTGAATGCATGGTGGCCACCAGGTGAAACATAATAAATTGTAAGCTATGAAAACCAAATGACATAATTCCCATTTAAAATGAAAAAAAAAACTCAATCTTTTGAATTTAATACATTGACAACATGTTAAATTTCTAACAATGGCAACTTGATCCATCAATGTTAATCGTACAATAACAAATCTATTATGTTTCAAATTCCATCTATAATTAAAATAATATTTATCTTGGTGCCTAGCAAGTGATAATACATAATAGATTATCAAATTAAAAATCACAAGTAAATGTTTGCATTATAAAAAAATAAAAATTCAGTTTTTTGAAATACAAACGAGGCACAACATACCAAAAACAACAATGTCTATGCATGCAATTTTATTATTCATGTTATAACAAATCCATTATTTTTGGGGCTTTACATACCATGTAAAGAGGGAAGTTCACCTAGTGGCCACCAAAAATTAGGGGTCAAGTGAAACAAAACAAATTATTAATTATTAATCTTCAAGAATGTACATGGATAAATTTCGACAAAGAATAAATTTATTAAACATACAACACAAAAAAATAAAAAAATATTTAAAACAACAATCCAATCAATACAAAGATATAAACAACATTAAAAAATTACAAATATAATTTCATCAATATCACCAACACCCTTCACAAATTGGTTAAGGCATTAGTAGCATTGAGATTAATTTTAGCTCTACCAACATTAGTAGCAAGAATATTATTTTAACTTTTTTTATTGTATTTTTTCGAATAGGAAAGTAGAAAAGAATAGTTGAAATGTCAAACCATTGTTCTAGATCTATTAAATTACATTTCCACTTGCCATTCCAACAATCTTCATACAAATGTCCTTCATGCAAATTTGATCATTTTTTCACAAGAACCCACCATTCAACTCTCACCATTTAAAAATATTTACTCTTTGCATCCTTGATAACATCGCTCTTCCCATCCAACAAAGAGCAAGATCAAAATCATGCGGTTTCACAAGCACAAACTCTCCAACATTAAGATCTTTAAATAACATGTATGCAATTAAAAGTTTCATGTTTTTTGGCCCACAATAAGGAACTTGAATTGGATTTTTTTGGATCAACAACATACATTACAATTGACAATCAAACGTTAGCATAGTTAGACTTCCAATTGTTTGAAGGCTAAAAGCCCTCCAAAAAAATTATACTTTAAGGCAATAACAGTCTGACAAATGCAACAAAATATTTTCCTAGTATTCCACATATAGTTTCATCTTCATTTCATATGTGGAATTTTGCACGCCCATTTTCCATAAATCCACATATTTGGATAGACCCAAACTTATAATTTTTTCTCTCTCGACTCACCTCAATGCATCATTGCCCCAAATTGGGTGGTATAGAATAGGGTTTAGAACTTGAGTAAGCAAATTTGGTGAACCATTTGGATTAACTTTCCATAATCTAATTGGAGGCTCATCTATCCAAGATTCTAAATAAGATATGAGGGGGAAACTTTGTATTGCATCATTGGCCAACTTGATGAATTAACAAAAAATCTAAATAGATGCATATCAATATGCCTTACCAATGTTTCAAGGCCATCCTTCAAATAACCTAGGACCTAAGATTTAAAATATGGAATCTCCTAAGTCAATTGAGGAATGAACAATCTTTCCTATGGGATCATGAAAGTTCCCATCAATGTAATTGTTTTGCTCCTTTAATTTTTTTGACAAATAGTTAAAGCATCCATTCATATCCTCATGTGTATGGCTAGCTACAAAAAATCCCAATTTGACCTTTTCAAACACATCCCTCACCATTAACAATGATAAAAATGCTAACAAATGTTGATTTTTATTGTCTTTAACACAATTATCCATTTGAAGCAACAATGTTTTTAACAAAGGTTTTGCACCAATAGTTTGATCCAAGGTGCATAATTCACATATGCAACGTGATTTCCTTTGCAACATATGTGCAAATAATGAGTTCTACAAGGGGTGTTTAAACAATAATCTCGACTCCAAAATTGGGTCCACCTCTAAAGTCTATAAGAGCCGCAACAAGGACCCAATTATGATATTGCGATCGCTTAGCCATAATTCATTAAAATATTGTGCATATCTCTCATCCCCACAACCATGCGTTATCATACTCATAAAGGTAATGGGCAATTATCCAAGCTTAGATACCATTTTGTTACACATTTGTAACCTTGGAAGATCAATTTTTGCATGGTCTATCTTATCATGAATAATGCATAGGAACTCATCCTTTGATTGCACTAACTTTATCTTCCAAATATAATATAAGTTTCTACATATTTTTGGTGCAAGATATGGTTTTTTAACTTCGCCTCATACTTTAAAACCTCATTACTATTATTTCCCAATTTGGATATCAAGTCCTTGAAGGATTCACAGACAACACATTTTGCAAATATGGACCCCCACTTTCACACATTGACATTCAAATGGTGTTTTTCCTCAACCTACTCATAGTAGATTGAGAAATACCTCCAATGCTTAATTCTAGCCCACAAATTTGAAAACAAAAAATATTAATATATTGGCGGTCGCTAGGTGTTTGTTGCCAAATAGAAACAAAAAGTGTTGGTTGTCCCATAATATTCACTTGATCACTGCATTCTTGCAAAGTCTTCCATGTTTCAAGCAAAAGATGCTACACATATTGTCTACCATTTCTAATCCCTTTCATTTGATGCGGCATAATATGCATAGACAAGTCAATCAATGATTGAAAAATATTAAACTCCACTTGTCGGGTTGACATGCGTAATTTATGTGTACCTTTCTTCCCATGTGGTAGAAATATTCAACCTCATTTACTATCCAATTTGTACAACATGTATGTCAACCTTGAGAGACCAATGATGGGGTACCAAATAATTTTGCAGATGTTTAAACCTTGAATAATGATAAATTTGTCACCTTTCATTTCCCCTCATATGCAATTGTCTTAGAATATATAATCCATACATTTTGCGGTCTTCAAAGGACAAACTCCAAAATTCTTGTCTCAACAAGGTCTTTTCATGAAGAAAATGCTAACAACAACTCATGGCGCAACATGTTGTCCCCAAATTATGCATAAAATATTTTAACAACATTTTTTCAATTCTAAAAAAAAAGGTTCAAAATCAATTATGCTTCATCTCTTCTTATGAAAGGAATATTTCTTTTTATTCACACCAAGTACTCTCACATCATCAACATCTTTGTATGTGGGTTTCATTAAATATTATGAGATGCTCTTTAAGGGGGTACCCATCAAAAAAATTTGAACCAACAACCATTTCCAAATGGTCATCATTGTTGACACAATCATAGGATAATACAAAATGGAATGCCCAACATGGTTTTCCCCAAGTCAATCATCAAGAATTGCTTCATGTGGGTTGCATGCAACCACATGACCTTTTAACAATGAACACCCCACCATTGTCTACAAAATCACATTCAATTCCTCACCACTTAAACTTGAATTTGGTCACATAATTGAAATATGTATTTAGTCCATTGCATGTGGTTGGTTCCACTACTTTTTGGTCAAAATTTGAATTCACAAATTATTAGGTATTATAATGAAACTACATTCAATATATTGTGAAGCAATCATATGTAAGTCCCAATGAATAGAACTTTAGGCCCTTACAAATCCTAAATTCTAATGTTCTTTTTCCCTAATAGAAAATTGATGAATGTCTAGCATATTGTAACTACATAATAACCTTAATTTTGGAAGTTTGTTATTGGGGATATGCATGAAGCCCTAATTCATGGGAATTGTGTGTAGAAGGCTTAGAATCGTGTGACTCTTGAAGAACTAGAATGATGAATCTAAAAAATGACATACCATTTAGGAGTACTCCTATGGCGGATTACTATTTAATCCCCGGATGAAGATGTGGAGATTAGGAATATGCATTGCTTCTTTCAACTATTTGTTATTAAGCTTTGTGTGACTTGCAAGTTGAAGAGGGTCTTCAACATGAGTGAGAGAAATGAAAAGGTTAATGTGATGAAACACGGTTTCATTTGCATTAAAAATAGAGACTAGGAATAAAGTAAGCATGGAAAGAAAATAGAGGGAATGAGAAATCAACTCTACACAATGAAAAAATTAAATGCTTTTAAGAAAATTAGAACTTGAATATTGATTGCTCGATTACTAAGAATGGTAGTTCAGAAATGTTGAGTAGCAAGTCTTTAAACCTATTTGTTGGTTTGGTGTTGTGGTGTAGGCCAGAAAGCACAAACCATTAGTTCCTTGTTGTTGTCACCTTTGGTGTTTTTGTGGAATTCCAAACGCCCATTGCATTCCTCCTTTGAAAACTTTTGCACAAGGTTCATCTAGCTTGAAAAAAAACTCACAAACTCAATCCAATCACACTCCTTTCATGTGAAGAACAATGTCATTGTGGAAAGACACTCAAGAATGTTCTATGGTTAGAATTCCCACCTTTTTTGTAACTTTTAGTGCAAAGAGTGGGGCCTCCACTTTGGGTGTAATGATGGATGAGTACATTCGAGATAAAATTCTACATCATGTATGAAAAAAACCTAAATCATCGTTATTAGTTGGAAGTAATAGTTAATATTCCATAATTATTATATTGGGATTTTTTTTTATAATGATAACAAAAAAATTATAGCATATAATTAGCAACTATGTTTGGCTTGAAGAATTTATAACCATCTTTCATTATATTTGGGTTCAGTGAAATCCAATGAAAAAAAACATTGGATAATGTGTCTTCAAGATTGCAAACTTGCATAATTACTTGATGTTCAACTTTGAATTTTGAAATTATTTTTTCAAGTAATGTTTTAAGAAAATAAAGGGTAGGCATTTGTAAGTATATTAACTATCTAAAATAACCAATATTATTATTTATTATTGGTCAATTATTACCTATGAAATAATTGACATTATAGTTATCTATTATTATTTATGGATAATAATAATATAGTTTGAAGAACAAATTGCCAAATTAGTTTGAAAAACATATAATTAAATTCACGAATGAGTAATGATTTTTTCTTAACGAATTATTATTTGATATATATTTAAATTTAATTGAAATAGTAAAACATTGATGGTCAAATATTGTTTGAGCTTGAAGGTTTAAGGTGAAAATATGACAAAAGAAGCTAATTGTGCCAAGGTTAAAATCTTTTCCAAGGACTACATTTTCCACATGGCAATATTTTATTAATTTACATTGCATTTTTCACATAATTTTTTTAAACTAAATATCAAATTTGAAGCCAAATATGACATATAACATGATAGAAATTCAATTTGTTTTGCATCAAGTCTTACATTATAATCAAATTTATAACTTTACTTTGAACCATGATTACAAATTCAAAATTATAAACAATGTAAAAGGACATTTGAATATTAAAATCTAAAATGATATATGTATTTTTATTTTTTGAATGTTTTGAACACATGGATCCCTTCTTGTGGAATATATTAAAGTTCACAAAAAAATTCAAATGATTTCATGAACATTTGATAAGGGGAAAGGACTTTTGATAAATAAAAACCACATGTCTACATTTTTTTTGAAGTGCTTTAAACATATAAAAGGACTTTTGAAACATGGTGAATTTTCATAAAAAATTTGTAGTTGCAACTTTGAAAGTATAAGAACTTATTTATATATATATAAATAATGTTCCCATGGTGATTTTTCAAAATTTGAAAAAACAAAATTTAAAGACTATCCACACATTACGTGGTTCCTTTTATTGTGTTTTTACCCTTTAGGGATTAGGGTTTAGATTTTAGGTTTTAGGCTTTAGGGTTTACGATTTACTGTTTAGATTTTAGGGTTTACGGTTTATCCGATTTAAGGTTTGTGGTTAAATTTTAAGGTTTATAGTTTACGGTTTGGGCTCTATGGTTTGGGGTTTAGGTTTCCAAGTTTGGGGCTTGGCCTTTAGGATTAAGTTTTAAGGTTTGAGGTTTATTATTTATAGTTTACGATTTACGATTTGGGTTTTAGGGTTTAAGGTTTGGAATTTAGGCTTTAAGCTTTAGGCTTTAAGGTTTATGGTTTACAGTTTGGGCTTTATGGTTTGGGTTTTAGGTTTAAGGTTTGTGGTTTGGGCTTGAAAGTTTATAATTTTAGGTTTGGGCTTTAAAATTTAGGCTTGAGGATCTAGGGTTTAAGGTTTGGGTTTTAGATTTTGGGCTTGAAGGTTTAGGGTTTAGGGCTTACGACTTATGGTTTAGGGTTGAAGGTTTTAGGGCTTTAGGGTTTATACAATAATGTTTCAAACTTATTGTATAAAATAAAGATCAATTGCCACATGGCATTTTCCTATTTGTTGCACCTTTTTAATTGTCGAAAAAATATTGCATATATGTTTACAATAATGATTACCAAATTATGGCTTTGATGAAAAAAAAATTAGCGGATAAACAAGTTGTCCATTAGTCATGTAATCATGTGTTGCATTTACAATTACAAATCTAGTCATATTTCAATTAATGTTCAACTATAAACCAAATCGAAAACTACACATATAGTTGCAACTTATTTTTTGCAATTGCTAACCAATATTGTTGACAAGTACAAGTCGAAAGTGAAATTTTAGTTGAAAGTGTATACCACATGTGAACATCATAGTAATAGCCATTACATGCCATTACTTGCCAATTTCGTTGAAAATTGTTCTACCAATTTAATCAAAGGATGTTGTCAATTACATTCGACTAATGGATGAACTTCATCCACTAATTAAACATGAACCAAAAATATAATTATAGTTTCAACTAAGGTACAGCTATCTAAATTAAACATTTTGACTATGTTGTAATTATTTAAATTGAACATTTAGCCAATGGTTTGGTGACACATGGCACACTTATAATGTTTTCACATGGTATATTCATAAAATGTGGGGTCAACGAATAATTAAATGACATCTAGCACACTCAAAAAATTTGGGGTCAATAAATAGTTAAATGTCACATGGCGCATCCACATCAATAGGTTAGGCCTCATGGTGCTTAAGTGGAGGTTAGGTCTAAACGTAGTTATGCATATGCATCTATGTCAAATTTAAACATAGGCCATTTGACTTAGGCTTAAATTAGGTCTAGACCTAGGCACCTATGCTAGACCTATACCTAAACCATTTGGCAATTAATAAATGAAATCTTATTTCATTTGGTTTTAGCCTTTAAGGTTGAACCTTTTTTATTGGTTCATCCCAAGTGGCTATTACATTTTTATGTTTATTGTGACCTCCAACAATCTGAGTGCACTCCTTAATTTGGATTCATAAAATAGAAGCCAAACAATATGGGATCTAAAGATTTCAATTGTAACCTAAGGTAGACACACCTATCATCAAACATTTAATGATGGATCACTATAACTTTCTTGTCCATGGTTTGTTGCTTTTGGAACTTAAAACAATTTTGTAGCCATCCACCTAGCACATCCAAATCTATAAAAAACATTCCACTCTAATGGAAAATGAACAAGATATGCCATTTCAAAATGAAGGGGGTTGTGCTTTGGTTTTTTTTAAGTGTTTGGTATGATTTTGAAGCATAAGCTTTTTGACTTTTTTTTTTTGGTCTTTTCACTTTGTACAAGTTTTCTAGATTTTGAGACAACACATTTGTAGCCTTTGAAATTGTTTAAAATGAACGAGAAATGAACAAGATATAATTGTTGGAAGTAGGAGGGGTTTAGAGACAAAATTTAAAACAAAATATCATTCTCTTCTTGTGTTTTTTGCTTTGTTCTTTTGCTCTTAAATTTCACAGAACATTTGTAACTTTTTGTTTTACACTTCCTATGACGTAAAAAATGTTCAATTTGGTTTTGAAATGGGGGAAAACTTGAAAATGTTCAATGATAGAATACTATTTGGTGATAGGCATGTCTATCCTAATTGTAACCCAATTGCAACTAAATTGCAACTCAAATAGTTGTAATCTAGTTATACAAGCTAGTTTTTAGCTTAGTTAAGCCTAGACTTAAAACTAATAATCTACTTAGCCTAGGTTTAGCTACTTACCTTAATTACTTATAGTAATTATTCATCAATTATTTTTAATTGTATAGTTGTAAAATTAAACAATTAAACATATTATCATCATTTATTAAATAATATGGTGATTAGTTAAGTTTTTTAAAAATCAGTAATTAAATGTAATCATCTATTAAATAATTAATTCTGACTGAATATTTTTTAAATTCCAAATTCATTATAAATTTTTATGAACATTTCATAAAACAAAGAATTAATTCAACTAAACATATTCAATAATAAAATTTAAATGATATTTGAATTCAAATAATTATTATAATGTAGTGATAATTAATAATTGACTACAATTAAAACAACAACATTATAATAATATTGTAGCTAGTAGTTAGGCTAGGCTAGTTATTTGACTATTTTTATTTATGTTTTTATCTAACTTGTTGGATCTATTAAATGACCTAGTATAATAAACATTAAATTAAAAAAATGTAGAAAAAATATTTTAAAGCATAATAATATTAAATAACAATAATTTCTGAAATTATATGATGATTTACTGAATATGTTTACTAATTATTCTAATCACTATACTAATTTAATCATAAACACATAAATAAATAATTTTATAAAAATGAAAAAATTCTTGGAACTAAGAGCCAGAATTAGAAAAAAAAAATTGATTAAAAAAATATTAATTAATTATGTATCATTATATGACATGTTGTAAATTAAATTGAATGTACATGGAAATAATAAATTACACATGTACTGAACATATTCCAAAAAATATTAATTAAGTATCATTACTTGATATGTTGCAAACTAAAATTGAATTTATATAGAAATAATAAATTATGCATGTATCAAACATATACATTATTAAGTTGATTTATATTTTAGAATTTCCTTAAATTTTATTTTCAAACTGAAGTGTAATATTTGTATGCACAAAACAATTCATCATAAAACCATTCATGTACAAAAAACATTCCCATGTACCTTAATAATTAATGATTTTTCATTGTAATTTTAAATATATAATAAGAGATCATATGTATAAAAATGAATAAACATTAGAGTTTCACAAAATTATTAATTATGTACCATTACTTGATTTGTAATAAATTAACAATTGATTTACAAAGAAATAATAAATTACATATATTGAACAATTATTATTACAAATTCATATTTCAGAATTTATTTCAAATTTATTTTGAAATTAAATTTTAATATTTACATGCACGAAAAATAATAATATCATACATAAACATTCATTTACACAAATAGAATTTACATGTAGTTTAACGTTTAATGAATTTTTATTGCAATTTTAAGCAAATATTGAGATATCATGTCTATGAAAATGAATAAATATTAGAGTTCCACAAAAAGTATTAATTATGTATCATTATTTGATATGTTGTAAACTAAAATCCAATCTACATATAAATATTAATTAGGTGTATTGAACATGCACATTATTACAAATTTATATTTCATAATTTCCTTAAATTTCCCTAAAACAAAGTACATTATTTATATGCACAAAAAATATTTGCATTATACATATCCATTCATTTTATCCATAAAAAATTACACATAATTTAATCTATTAATGAATGTAAATAATTTTAATTTTTTTTATCATGTTGAGATTTTAAAAACCAAATTGCTTCATATAATGCTATTGATATCCTTGAAAACCTAACAATGAATAGGGGTGCATTGACTTGGGTTGAAATTTTTTGGAGCTACAATGGAAAGGTTATTTATTATTGAACATTTTTGTTAGTAAACATTAATAAAATCATAATTTTTTAAAAAATTCAAATCCAAAGGTGTACTTGGAAACTTGGAAACTAGTCACTAAGTTAGATTTAATAAAATTTACTTCACAATTTTCATATTTAAGGTGTGGAAGGTATTGAATTTTGAATAAATTTTGTTGTTGAAAATTCAAACATTTTTTTAAAAATGGGTTTTGAAGGGAAAATGCATTGAGTGTGTTCACACTTGGGGCCAACAACACATGTTACCTTGTCTATGCATGAAGGAAGGTAGTTTGTTGTGTTTTGTCATAATGAAATCTCCCAAACCACAGTGTGTTGGGTTATGATATGGAACTTATCATAATTTTTTTTTAATGAATGGGGTGCATTGACTTGGTTTATAATGTTTGGACCTACAATGTGAATCTATTGATTATTGAACCATTTTTTCATTTTTTGAAAAACCAAGATTGAAAACTATATTTGAATTTGAGGGCATTCTTGGTATTGTTGGAAAACCCACACCAAGTTTGATTTAATAAAGTTGATTTTGTAATTTTGTAACCTAAAATGTGAACAACACTATGGAATTTTGGTGGGTATTGTTGTTGGAAATTCAAACAAATTGCAAAAAGGTTTGGAAGGAAACTTCAATTGAATGCATTCGAACTTGGGCCAATGACATGGGGTACATTTCTATTTAATGATTTTTTATCATAATTTTAAACAAATACTAAGATATCACATGCACAATATTATTAATTATGTATCATTATTTGATATGTTGTAATGATCCACATAGAAATAATAAATTACATGTGTATTGAACATAAACATTAGTACTAACATATATTTTAGATTTTCCTTAAACTTTATTTTGAAATTAAAGTTTAATATTTATATGCACAAAAAAACTATTCATGTATACAAATAAAATTTACATGTAATTTAATCTTATCATATTTTAAAAATAAATACTAAAATATTATATGTATAAAATTATAATTGTCTACTAGTTGTTTAACCTAGTTGAAAGAGATAGTTGCAAACAAGACTACATTTTATCCATCCTCTAGTACATTTTATCATCTAAAATAGTTGAACATTAGTCAATGTCTTGACTATGTGCCAACTAAAGAACCTTAGGTGCCAAGAATATTTCTAAAATGGCCCCTTAGTTGAAACATGCTTCACATTGTTTACCAACATAATTGGAAGGTCAACTTGGAGACATAGTTCATGTTGGGAATATTTGGCAAATGACCATCTAGTTGAAAAATGCTTTCAACTATAGACCAATACAATAAACAAGTCAATTTAATTGGTAAATGCCATAAAATTATTTTAAAATAAAGAAATCCTAGTTGAAACATAGTTGCAAATGTCATGTAATTGAGATTTTTTGGTTAAAAAAGAGGGTTTTCTATTAGTGCATTTTGATCCAATTTCGTCAGATGAGTTAATCAAATAAATTGGATGTTGTGGGAGCAAACTAAATTGAAGGACAATTTAGCAACCAATATGAATTTGACACATGTTAACATTCTATGTTGCATTACAATATTACATATCAACAACCTATTCAACAAGCTAGTGACACGTGTCTACCATTATTTAATTCTTGCACTGGTATCATTTGATTGTCCAATTGATTATCAATTGAATTAACCAATCGTCAAATTGATAAATTTCCATCCACTCTACTAATGACACATGGCATTCAATAAACCAATAATTTGGTGACATGTGACGGACCAAAACATGGTTATTTTCAAACTACCACAACATTAATTCAAACATTGTAGGTATCCTAAACGACCTTTGAAGTCTAGGGATTATAGGAAACTGTTGAAGCACTTTCACATGTGACATTTTGTTTATCATATCCTTGGAACAAGCACACCCACAGTTGGGACAAGTGACATTATTTCTATGTTCCCCTCGAAACAAAACACATCCTTTACGGCATGCATGAATATTATCATAATCTAGGCCAAGCTTTTGTGTCAAAGCCCTTGTAGCATAATAGTTGGTGGGCAAACAATTAAGTTCATGAAACGAAGATGTCATAAGAATCCAAAGAGTTCATTTGCAAATTTATTGCTCATTCCATGTATTGTGCATAGGTTCATAAGTAGTATTGTTGTTGCTCGTTTTGTACATTTAACACCTACAAACAATTCCTTCATGGCATCCTCCAAAGCCACTAGGTCAAAACTATGCTCGTAGTGGACATCTTCAAAAGACACATTTCCAAACAGTTGGTGGTCCTTGATATCAAAAGGAACTTTTGTAGCACGCTTTATGTCACCCTCATTTACTTTTTCTTCTAGTCCATCAATTACCCTAAAAGCATTCTCCATAATATCCATGACCTTCTCCTCCATTGACACATGATCATTTAGTTGCTAGAATGCATTATCCACCGTAGCTTGCATATCAACAACAAAATCGAGTGGTTGGCTTTGTTGTTGGGGTGCTAGAGTTCTAAATTCCTCCTCCCATTCTTCATTTAATGAATTTCTAATGTTTGAATCTCTCCAAACCATAAATCTAGGATCCCTTTCATTATGGATCAAGTGTCCCCTCACATTCCCTCATTATGTGACAGGCTTGAATGTAATATTATGTAAGGGCAATGGGTAGCACCTTTTTCTAAGGTTGGGGTCTGAATTCCCTATAAATTATTTAAGATTTTTGTTTTTTTGTGCACTTTTGTAGATTTAACTTTTTTATGTTGTATGATTATAACTCTTGCAAGAGTTGGAGAAGCCAAATGGATTATGGATGCTGATTTTAGAATGGCACTTTATGAGTTACTTTAAGTAGTATGTGATTACATTTGATCTATAAATTAGAATTTAAGGGTGTTTTTTATATCTTGTTTTGTACGAAGGTGGTGTTTTCAAAAGAAAATGGAATAAAAAACATTGCCTTCCATGGTAGATGTCCATCTAGATGTTTTTCTTACTTGCAAATACTCTTTCAACATTCTTTGAAATTGTTGTGAAGTTGCTTAGGGTTTGACAATTTGGTTTAGTTTTTACTTACAACATTAAGGTTATGTAACTTTCTATTATTTATGTTTGTAAATTAATGTCAAATCATGGTGTTTTTTACAAAAAAAGTTTTGAAACATTATTTCTCATTATTTGCAAATGGTTGTTTCATGAGAAATTCACCATGATGTATGGCTGTTACATTTTCCACTTTTACTTTAATACAACCTAGGACATTATGGTGATCGTTTTGTTTACTATGTGTTGTGCATAATGCAACATTGGATGTCACAAGTTTCCATATTGTTAATTCTAGTTCATTCAAGTTTTTTTTTGTTAATTTGTTGACAAATTATGATGAGATTTAACCTTAGATTGCTCAAGGGCTTTGTACACTCATTATAAATGTAGAAGTATTAGTACTAGATTTCATGTGCATTCCCAAGATCATACAATGATGTCCATTAGGATGTTGGATTTTAAAAATCAAATAATAGTTTATGTTTATTTGACTTGTTCTCATTCTTTTCCTTTCAAATTATTATATAGTTGATCAATAATCATGTTATTATTCATCATCTTTGAACAAAAATAATTTGCATTTTCATGAGAAAGTGTTGTGTTTCAATAGATGTAATCATAATATTGTGTTTATGAAGCTACAAACATCAAGAAGAATTTCATTATTGTACAAAATTTGAAAAGGTAAAACATGAACCAATTTTTTTAACTTTGGTATTTTTACATATTTAATTTCTTGGCCTTTTCTTTTCTTTTCTTCTTTTGTTTAATTTGGATTTGTTTTTGGAGATCAATTCATACTTTTGCACATGTATTCATGCAAACACATCTTTGGGTGGTATTAGGATTGTCACAACATTTGACCATCTATCATGACGCAACATGTTTGTTTGGATGTTGATGTTGCCTATTAGTATATTTCACCATACACATAAACAGTAAGTGAGTGATATTAATGACTAGTATTAGATATATGATGGTGTAAGCTACTATATTAAAAATTATTTGACATTTTTGCATTCATTAAGATTAATTGGAATCAAAATATAATCTTTTTAGTTGGAGTGCAAGTTTCCCTTCAGGCCTAGTTGGTATTACTTAACTAGGTTTCTTTTGCCCATTAAAAGCACACTAAATAACCCAATTTATGGTTTCAATGTGCGTTGCACCATGCAAGAGAAATTAAACAATCATATTTTCATTTTTTAATAACAACTACAACCATATTAACCTACCTATTTTTGCATTATAGGTTCTCATCCCTTCCCCCAAAGCCCCCCCAATGGAAGTTGGTATTGAAACCCATAAAATCTTAATGGTAAAATGTAGTCACACTTTTGCTTTTCAAAAGTTGAAACCCCATTTCAAGATAATCACCCATGGAGAAAAAACAATTCTTTCACATTTCCATCAAATTTTAATTTTCAAACATAAATGATCAATTTTGTAACATAATTGAACTCACATTACTTGCAAGCACCATTATCTATATAACATGTCTTTAAAATGTTTCATTTAAAAACCTATGTTTTTAATATTTCCATTGTTAAAATTCATATTTTATTTATTGACTTAGTCACAAGGTTGTGCAATCCATTCCCCCTTCTCCCCTATTTCACCTTTATCTTTCTTTTTGTTTTAACATGTACAACCCTTAATGCTATGCACTTTCAATCAAATGAAAAGCTAATGAAAATTGTGAAAATTTTGTGAAATTTAACATTAATAGAAAATTATCTTTCACATTGATATGCTACATGGAGCCAAAGTTTTTATGAACATAAATGTTCACTTTGCCTAGTAAAAGCACATTATAGTCTACCCACTTTAGGCAAAAACATTATAGTGTTAAAATTAATTATAATATATATTATATAAATTTTTGGTAGCATATATATAGTTTTAGGTAAACACATTAATGTAAAATAGTCCAATCAAATGGTCAAATTGTAAATGATTTACATTCATTTCAATTTGTAATCACTTTTATTCCAAATGAAGTTACTTCCATTTTTTCCCAAATGATGTGAAAAAAAGAGAAAGATGCAATTTAATGAGAAAAAAAGAATTATGAAATAGGTGCTAAAAATTGGATTATGAAAATATAACTAAATATATATTTTAATTATTTCAATTTTAATAAAATAAAAATTTAATAATCTATTAAGGTTAATAGCTTTTAAAAATCCCCCTTTTATCCGAGGTGTTATATATATAAAATAAATTCCTAAATCATTAAATTTGATCCAATAATCAAGATGTAAAAACAAATTTAATATGTAATGTATACATTCAACATGATTGTGCATATAATTCGGAATCATTTAGGATGCCCCATGTAGTTTTGGTTCCATGTTGACATGTTCATAAAGAAAACTTAAATGAAAATGAAAGTATAATGTCCAATTCATATATGCATTGTAACTATTATAAATATTACATTTTTTTTTATCACTATATTGTAGTTTGAATTGACACTTAAAGAGGACAGCCCTATAATAAAAAACAACCAATTTTTAAAAACAACATAAAATATATGTCAACCATTTCAAATATGATTGAATTATGTTTGACGTGTCATATTTATTTTGATTGATAACCAATAAATTTCGTCATGTATGTTTTTGTTGAAGATTAACAAATGCTAATTCATTATGTTCACTAATAGGTATCATAAATCATGATTGTAATTTTCAAGGTTTGTATTGATTGTAATAATAGGATAATACAAAAAATAAATTTATTAATAGGTAGGGCATGCATAACTAACATGTTTAATAATCTAATTACCTAAGTAATCTATTGAGCATGCCCTATTAGGCTTGAATTTATAGGTTGTAGGATAAGGAGTTGAATCCCTCACCTCCATGATAAGAAACCAAGTCATTAACCACTACATCACACTTTCATAGAGGTGTCAGTTAATTAGCAAATGTGACACATCACAAGTCACAATGCAAGTAAGAATGGCTTATATTTATTAGTAAGTTGTATACACTCACACCATAATATAAACATCAAACATGTCACATGTAACTAACTATAGTGTTGAATATGATTAAGAAAAAGAAGCCAATATAGTTATATTAAACACATTTATTTTTGTGAAGGGGGAAAAACAAACAATATTTACCTTTTAAAGTCATTTTGGACAAGTAGTTCAATCATGTTAAGTATTTGTTTTCAGGTTTTAATTTTTTGCAGTTTAATATTTGTTGTTGGAACCTAATTCAAGGTGAAAAAGGTTTGAATTATTATTTTTGTTTAGGGGATTATCCTTGTGGCATGGTTTTGGGGTTTCATCTTTTGTATTTTGAAATTCTAAAGCACACAAGAGGGACATGTGATTGTTTTGCCATGTGTTTTTAAACTTAGATTCTTACAATTTGTAGGTGAATTTTCTTGAAACACAAAAGATGTATCTAGTTTTTGTGTTATGTGTTTAGATAATTTTGGTTAACACTAAAGAAATTATTGCAAGAAATTGGATTGTAGTTGGCTCAACAAGAGTTATTTGGGACAAGAATTTGAATTGAAGAAGAATTGGAAATGAAACTAATTTTTTGGATTGAATTTTAGTCAGTCATAACATTGGGTGTTGAACCCAATCCGAGCTTGACCTTGGGGCATGTACGCTTGGAAATCTTCATAAGAAAGTAATCTTGCTACTTTCAAGTAACAAACCCATGTATTTAATTAATTCTAGATTAAATTATTCATTTTGGATTTTTTAATTTGATAATTAGGATCAAGCTTTCTATTGAATTTGAGGCCACATTATTAATATTTATTGTTACATCATATGGTGGCCCCCAAATCAAAGTTTCTTTTCAAAACATCCAAGTGGGTGTAATTACAATCCAATGAGCCAAAAATGGCATTGAATCGAATCGCAAAGAAAAATAATCAAAATTGGATAAATATTTATGTTTTTCCATTTAAAGCCATGGCAATCATGAAATTTTAAGTTTAAGTTTTGATTTAAGACCTCTAAAAATGAATAACAATGTATTATACAAGAGTTAATTTTGCAAAGGACTATCAAAAGGATTATGTAATAAAACACATTTGATGGGGAAAAAATAAAGAGGATAAAGATCTAGTAATCACATTAACAAAAATTCATACCCTAAAATATGTGGAATTTTAAAACTTTAAAAATTCAAAGAACTTTCTAAAATTGATCTAGAATTTTAAAACCTCAAAAGTCTTTTGCCACACATAAATGGGGTAAAATGTACATGACGTGGCGAGAAGTTTTTTTTTATTATATAAGAAAAAAAATGTAAAAAAATAAAAAATGGTTATGATTTGAAATTATTATCAATTTTAAAGGTGAAACATTGAATTTACAAGGAATTACGACACTTTCAAAATTTCATATTTATTCAAAAGGATGAAAAAACAAACATATCATGTACTTAGACAATTATAAAAATTTATTATAACAAGTTCCAAAAAGAATTGTTCAAAAATTCATTCATATGGAAAAAAGAATTTTGGTAAAAAACTATACAATCTTTTTCTAAAATGATCATATTGGCTCATTGTATCTTGTTTGCACCCAAATGGTGATTTGTTAATGTTGGACTTTTTAAAACTCCAAAATTAACTAAATATATGACCCAACCATTTGGCAAGTTAGTGATGACAATGGTGGACATCAATGAAAAGTTGCAAAAATGACATTTTGTGTCATTATGAGCTATTATTTAGGAGGGTGCAAGTTTGTTGTATGGCAATGAGATTGCGGTGATGACAATTTTTTTTTTTTTGTGTTCATAATGAACCACCACATGTGTTTAACCCTATGAAACTTGGTGGGTGGATATAACTTGGTTTAATTTTGGGTTACAATTGCAATATGTTCAATGTAACTAATTACTTAGATTGGATATTAGTTCAAGTTTTAAGGGCACATTGCATGAAAACTCAAAAACGATATTATGGATCACCATCCCCAAAAGGATGTGTTGAAAATTTTGAAGAAAACAACATGTATTAGAAGGCCCCATAATATTTTTCTATAGGTTTCACATTTGTTGTGAGTTCATTTCATTATGTTATAAATGTTTTTGTATAATTTTGATTATGATTGAATGTTTAATTTTAATTTTATAAGCCATTTATATATGTTAAAATGGGCATTTTAGAGGTACATAGTGTCGTTCCCAGCTTCCAGCACTAAAGGGGGTGAGAGAGGCATGTTGAAAGCTTCGAGATTAGACAACGAAGAGGGACAACTTATTTAGTTACTTGGTCTTGCATTAAAACCAACCAACAAGTTGGTTAGTTCACATTCGGAATCACTCTGGATGTTGGGACAAGCCACATGCAACACGAACTCACTTGACTCACCACGGCCCTGACTTGGGGGAAGCCACCACCTTCCCCCATATAGTATTCTCTGCATTTGCCCACGACACCTACATCCGAATGACTTTTTGTCCCGGGACTCCCAAGGAGGAGTCTCGAAATTGTTCCGGATTGGACTCTTAGGACTTTGGGAGCTCATAATTCTCATCTCAAACCTTTGATTGGGATGATGTCTGAAGCAAACTTGTAGTTCTCCTCAAGAACTTTCCAACGGTATGTCGCACTTCACCTACACACACCGGGGTCGGGTCGATTCTCGACTTTTAGTGGTCGGGAGTCAAATTGTCAGTTTGACTCTTGGCCCTTCTTTCGACCATAACTTATGTTGTAGATGTCCTAATGGCGCAGCAAGGCCATTTTCGAAATCTACACTTCAAGACCTTTCCAAGGGTATAAAGAACACCTCAATGTAAGGTGTTTTGACCCCTGCAATCAAGCTCTAAATTTATGGGAGTTTCGAAGGACTCCAAGTTCGCACTTTTGGGAGTGTGAGTTTCATCCTCACACTTGCCTCAAAATGGGGTTGCAACATTTCATCCATTCATCAAAATCTAACACATGGCAATATGAAGATTTTTGGGTGATATTATTTTGAAATATTGATATACATTATCCATTGTGATTATTGATTTTAGATTGTTTTAAATTATGAAATGTGGCATAATCAAAAGTTACCACGTGGCAATGTTAATTGAATTTTAGAAAGAAATTTAAAAAAAAATCTACCTAGGTAGGTCAATGCATAACCATAGGTAGGTCGATACATAACCATGGGTAGGTAAGTGGGAAGGTTTTACATACCAACCTATTTTTATTTATTTAATTAGGCAAGTAAGCAAGAAGGTACATAACCATGGGTAGGTAAGTGGGAAGGTTTTACATACCAACCTATTTCTATTTATTTAATTAGGCAAGTAAGTAAGAAGGTAGAAGGGTAAGTGAATTAGTTAATAGCCACATAAATTTTTAAATTTGTTTTGTGTTAAGTTTTAGGGTTAAGCTTTTATGAGCTCATTCCAAAATGGAACATGTATTTTAATGTGAGAATACAAGAAAAGGCACCTCCTTGTAGAATTTGTGGGATGAGATCTTGAAGACAAAGCATATGGGTTGAATTTTTTAGTTGCACTTTAATTGCAAATCGAGTTGTAACTACAATTTTCTTTTTCCCACGTGTAGTGTTTGATTTGAATTTTATAAATTATACAACTAAAGAAATAACTATTTGATAATTTATATATGTGAATTAATTATCAAATAATTAATTATTTAAAATTTTAATTGATTCATGATCAAAATAAATAATTAGAATTTTATAATAAATAATTTCACATAGTTATTTGAGATTTGGTTTTCTGAATTAAATATCTAATGATAAATTAGTTAGTTAATTCAGATAATTAATTATCAAAATAATTATGGGATAAGTAACTATCAGAATAAATATTAGACAATTATTTATCAAAAATTTATTTTGATAATTCATGATTTAAATTGAAATAAAGTTTAATAATTACTCACCTAGATTAACAAAATTGATTATCAAATTTATTTGAGTTAAATAATAAAATTTAAGTGATCAATTAGTTAGTGGATTTAAATAGGTGATTATTTGATAATTAATTATCAAAATTTAGATAATTAATTATTTATTATATGAGTTAAGTAAATTTTTTTAAATTTAAATCAGATTAATTAATTCATGTGAATAATCTATTATTCAATTTAATTATTTATTTTGTAATAATTAAATATATTACATGTTCATTACTAATTAATATATTATTAACAAATAATTCCGTGAAATATTAAATAACAAACGTGAATTTGAGTAAAAGACATTGAAATATATAGACACATATCCATATGTATAACATTTTGAATGTTTAATGGAATATACATATTGTGTTTAGTTTCAATTCAAAAGTAGATTTTCACCTTTCATAAAATTTTATGATTTGATATGTATGTATGCCAATTGATATTGTGAGTTGCAATGTAATGGAATATCAATAATACAACAATTGAACTTTAGTCATAAAAAATAGGACTATAATATTTACATAGTGGCAATTTAATGGGACAAATAATTGTACATATGAATGGGATTCATAGTTGAAATTAGCTACAAACAAGTTGAAAGTTTCATATTTAATGGGCAATGGAAATGCACACACATGGCATGATCGCATGTGTCAAGGCCATACATTAGTTGCAATAGTATTTGCAAAGTAGTTGTTGGTAATTAGGAGTTACATTTACACTAGTTGTAATGTAGTTTTCACGCAACTAAAATGTAACTTGGCAAAAAATCAAACATGGTTGATTACAACCATATGTACAATGCATACATTTTATTTTATAGGTGTCTCTCTTGCAATTAATTTACAACTACAATACAATTCTTTGATTTTTTGATGTGACATTTTTTATATTAATTCCTTGTATTTCCATGCTATAGTTATAGTGTTGTTGTATATTAGTTGTTTTGGAGCTTTACTTGTAAGGCAGTGTGGTTATGGCGAACATAATTTTTTCTAGTGTTTGTTTCAAAAATTCAAAAATTCAACATTGATGATTGAACCAAACTTGTTGCAACACCATGAAAATAAAATGTTCATGGAGCTTGATAATCTAATGTTCTTTGTCATAATGTTATATATTCAAAATTCTAGGACTTAGCCTACTACATATGGAAGGAAATTTTCAAAATGTAACCTTGATATTTTCACAAGGAAAAAAAAAAAGCTTTAAAATACTTTACAAAAATAACACCTTAACCAAATAATTCTTGAAAAGTTAACCATATTGTCACTCGTAACTAGATTATGTCATATTTGGTGCCAATTTGGCACCTTGCCATTGCCTAATGGTGTAAAATATTATTAAATTTGAAAATTGAAAAAATGGTTAGTTCCCCATTCTCCTTAGTGAATGGAAATCCTTGAAAATAAAAAATTACATTAAAAAATGGGGCTTCCTATTCACTTTCACTTGTGGAAACCAATGGATATAAATGCAAGCACCTCCGACAATTAAGGAGACAAATGAAAAGAAAAGCATTTTGTCACAAGGAAACATATAATGGAAGGTCGTGTAATTTGAGTGTAGTGGTTTGCCTATGGAATATAGGCAATTTGTTAATCTCAAATTCTTATAAGTTACAAGCTTGTGAAAACAAATGGTGGAATCAACCAAGATTAATAGAAAGAAACAAAAGAGTTTTAGACTCTTAAAAAATCTTTAAAAATTCATCCTTATTATTTTCTAGCTCCAAGCTTCTCCCAATCCTAAGTGATGAAGATTCAAAAATTTGATTCTAACCCATGCTAATAAAAAACAATGGTGGACATGTCTAACCTTTTTGTATTCTCAAAAGTTAAGAACTTATGGGCTTTTGAATAGCTTTGAAGATTGACTTTCAATTAAAAAATTGATATATTATTAATACAAGGTGAGACTTGATTTTTGATCACATTATAATCATTGCTTTTGATGTGAGTGTGCTAAAAAACTTTTGCACTTGGGGTATTGGGATGATTTGGGATGGGAATGGTAATCTTTTATATGTTCTCTTTTACATGGTTGACATTTAACATTTAAGATTCAAGGTTGCAAGTTGCGACCTTATTTGCAAAACATTTTGTCAAATAGTTGTTCCTTAAAAAAACCTTTGTTAGGTGGAGAATGTCTAGACCCAACTTTTTACTACAAGTGAACTTATAATGCTCCAAAGCCCCATTGAGCATTCGTCACTTGTGTATTCACAATATTTCTTTCCATATTCCTTGAATTTCATTTTTGAAGTTTACAAGAATATAAAAGGAATGAAGTACTTACACTTAAATTCACATTATGCGAGAGATTTTGAAATAAACTTTGCTTGAAAACCTTTCGAGATGCACCCCAAATGGTGTTCAATTGAACAAAAAGACATTCCATTAAAGGAGCCCAAAAGGGCATTGAGTCATAATGACAATTCAAAATTAACATAAATTTGTTTATGTTTTTCCATTTGTAAACCATGGTAATCAATGTGGCAAGTTGTGCTAAATGGCTCAAATGAATCTTGAAATATTCATATAAAATTTATTCAATCCAACTTTATGTTTTGATTTTAATCAAGGATTGTGGAAAATGAACAAAAGGTGTGTGAAATAAGGTCAATTTTATTTCTTGTTTTGTAAAAGGATTTGGGTGAGTTTTTAAGTAGATGATAAGAACCACACTACAAAAAAAACACTCACAGTTTCAAAAAAATGTAATTTGATTAAAAAATATTTCATAACATGTTTTAAAAGGTTAGAATTTCAAAATTATTTTTTGCCACTTGTAAATTTGGAATAATGTACATGATGTTTGAAATAAAGTTCTAGCTTGTAATAGAAGAAAATGACCTTCAAATAGTTAACATATTTTGATATGATTGAACAATGATTATTTTTCAAATCAAAACACAAAATTTGATGGAATCTACAAAATTTTAGAAATTCACATTTATTCAAAGATGATCAACACATAATATATGCTATATTGGAAAAAGTATAAGCATATTTAGTAAGAAGCTCTTAAAAGTTTCATTCAAAATTTTGTTTTTAATAAAGAAATCATTTTTGTGTAAAAGGACACAATCCTTGAATAAAGTGATCTTGTTGGCTCCTTTGAATGCATTTGGACCCAACTAAGACTATGATCATACTAAGGTACGAAGCCATCAATCAAAGTGGGGATGTACACACATACAAAATCCATGGGATGGAGGCCATAGAATTAGAATCTTTGAAGCAATTAAATATGTAGATCTGAAGGTAGAATGCAATTACAACAAGTGTGACCTTTTCTTGCCCTACATCTCATGGGATCATGGGGCAACGTCATATTAACTTAGAAATGCCATTTGGACTTAAAAGTGTAGTTAGGATTGTCAACCCAACTTGCTTGTACAAATTGAAATTACCCGACATTATTTCCCTCTTACTATGACCACATTGTCACACAACCATTACCTTTTGTTGCTTCACCTTGGCATTTTCCATTGCTTTTAGGTTGGGTACCATGATTTTATAGCAAGAAAATAAAGAGCTCACTTTGTTGTCTAATTCTGCACCAAGGTATTCTTGGAGAGGTGTTAGTCATCACCAAGTCTTTCGTTTAAGCTTTTCCAAAATCAAGTACATTGTGATAAGACACTATGGACGAGAACTCTTAAAGTTTTCCCCATAGTATGTGCACATGTCATTGCTATTTACAAGTTGGAAGTGTCATATACCTCATGTTAAATGTTACTTACATGTTGCCTAGATGACACTCATATGTTGTTAACTTTAATACTCTTCAATGCTTGAAAGTTGGTAATAAGATGAGAACGTACAAGCTCATGAAGCAAAGAAGCAGCATCCAGCAATCCCCCTCTGAATACACCTCAATCCTCCATTTGCAAAGCAATCCGTGGTACCACATGAAGCAAAGAAATAGCACCTGGAAATCATGTCTGAATACACCCTCAATCCTCCATTTGTGAAGCAATTTGTGGTAGCTCATGAAGAAAAAGAAGCAGCAATCTTCTGCATCCCCCTCTGAATGCACCTCAACATCAATTTTCTTCAACATTTCTTGAGCATACGAAATCAGGACTCCAGGAATACATTGTCATTGTACATTGTCAAGCAAGCAAGAGACTTGTATTAGAAGCTTACAGTGAAGTGAAGAATGACCTTGGACGACACACATGTCTATGAGATTGCAGGGAAAAACTCGACAATAACACTTTGAAGGTATGTAACTGTTGCGCGTCAGTTGCTGGAATGTGCGAATCAGCTCGGCGACTGCGCAAATTTTTCGCTGCAAAAGTATGATAATTTCAAGCTCAATTTCCATGCGAATGTCCGTCCGTGAAAGACGGAGATCTTCGTCTCCATGGCCTCTTGAGTAAACCCTAGTAAACGCTGCTTGTCGCACAACTAATGGCTATACATCAGGAATTTGCCTTTCAACATCTCGTCGGAGGAGATGTACGATATCTTCGGCAAGTATGGCGCGATTCGCCAAATTTGCATTGGGACCAACAAGGACACACGCGCCACGGCTTTCGTTGTCTACGAGGACAACTACGATGCCAAGAACGCTGTGGACCATCTCTCCGGCTTCAACTTTTCAATCGCTACCTGATTGTGTTGTATTATCGACATGCTAAGATGTCGAAGAAGTTCGATCAGCGCAAGGAGGAGGAGGAACTCACCAAGCTTCAAGAAAAGTATGGAGTTTCAACAAAGAAGAAGTAGGATTTCCATCTGTGACTCCCGAACCGCCACTGCAACCATGGAAAGAAGGTGAAGTTTCACCACTGTTTTCGTGTTGCTTGGTGTTGTAGTTGCTTGAATTTCAAAGAAGCTTTTCTACAATCAGGAAACAAACGGTCGTGTCCTGTCTTTGAGGGTTTTGGATTCCATCAGCTCCAAAGTGACAGAAATGCCCTTACTAAGCTTACTGAGGATGCAAGGACTGTACAATTTTCTTCGTCTCTTGCAAGTTTCTGTTTTTCTAGTACAGGATTGTGTTTTCCCCCTTCTCCTCACTGGGCTGAAGTACAGAAGTGGTTCCTTGGCCTCTGCCAGTACTCTGCTAGGGTTAAGTCTTAGGAGAAGTATTGACAAAGGAAGGAAACAGGAAATCAGCACAGACCTTTGCAGTACTCGTCCAGCTATCATGTTGATTTCCGAGGGTTTGTTTGTTTGGTTCATGAAACACTGACTCTGTCTTCCAAGCTCTTGTGAGGTTGTTTTCAACTCTGTGACAAGAGCTTCTCTAGTGACTGCAGACATTCAATTCACTCAAATTCTATTTTAAGGTTATGTCTCACATCCCATTCCATGACAACAATTCTTCCTGCCATCACAAGTCTCTTGCTTTAGCAAGATGAAGGCAACCTGTTGGGACGTTTTGCATTTGGTCTTGGCATGGTCAGTGTTTTGCAATCTGTGTTGACAGGATATAAAAAAGTTCTTCTGGATGGATTTGGTGCTTACACAACCCAATTCTAGGATGTGCTTGTAGAGGTGAATTTAGCAAATTACTTCATCATCAGCATGGCTTGCAGCATGATTTGTTGGCATATCCAGTTCCTTTTTTCTCTGGTGTGTTGTCTTCTTGGATCCTCAGAAATATGTACTGACCAGTGCAAACTAGATTTGTGGATGCCATACTCTGCAGATCCTGGAATGTATTGACAATTGAATTGATCTTTACAGTGAGGCAAGAAGTTGAGCATTTAGCAATTGAGAGAATAAAATCACTTGGTTCTTCATACCTTTGTGTTTGGATAGCAAGGCACTACTTAGTTTTATTCAATGAAGAAAGAAGGGGATCTCAATTCATTAGCCTGATATTCTTCTCCAGTTGAGCTGGCATTTGTCAGGTGGAAGGAACAAATGCCTTGTGGATTTTGAAGCTCAAGATGGGAGATGACATCCCTCAGAATTACTACACTTGTGCTAAGGAGTTTTGTGATGGGGAAGGCCCACAGGTGCAGAACATTCCTGAAATGTGAGGCCAGACTTGGCTACCACCTCATCCTAGGCCCCCTTATTTTGCGAATTCACCTACCATGGGGCCTTGTGTGACACTGAATTCCACTTCTCGAAGCATTGTGGTCATAAACCCAAAGCACCGAGATTGATGGAAGAGGGAAATGCTAAGGCAAAAAAAGTAACTAGGTCATCAAATGTATAGTTGTTTCTGTTGTGCCATACGCTGCATCTCAAGCACTCAAATCAGTGTAGATGGTTGTAAGTTGGTTTGAACAGGTTTCAAGTCTTGGGCTCCTAAACAACAATGGAGTAATATCTAATTCTTTGGAGAATAACTTTTCTCTCTGAACATGAAACATGGGTCACAAACACATGGTTTGTAGAGGGGTGTTTGGAATGGATGTTCACTGGGAGTACCTACATAGCCAAGAGGTTCAAGGTGAAAAATCAGGAGTGCAATATCAAAAAGCCCATCAACTTGGTCTGGGCAAAATGATTTCTCTATTGCATCAAACCTTAGGGAACTTCCAAACTCTGTTGGGAAATGTGCAAGAACATCTATAAAACATAAAACCAAAACATGACCTTTTTTGGCCCATGGGCTTATGAACTTCATGCATGCCTTTGACTTTTAAACTATTTTTTAAAAATTGAAAAAAAATATGTGAAAAAATTAGACCAATCATGACTTTTTTGGACCATAGGCTAACAAACTTTGCATTCACTATCAAAAAATAAAAAGAAAAATTGAGGAAAAAATTATATAAAAAGATTCCAATCAATCATGGCCTTTTTGGCCCCATGGCTAATAAACTTCACAGCCACCTTAAAGAAAAACATTAAAAGAGAAAAAATTGTGAAAAAAATTGTAAACTAATCATGGTTTTCTGGGCTCATGCTCTAACAAATGTCCAACCTGTTTTTTTTAAAAAGTTATTAAAAATATTTGAGTTTGAATTAATATTACCAATAATAATTTTTTAATGGACAAATAAGAGGGCTTGGTAGCATGTCTTTGAAGTGAGCCTGGTGGCAAGTTTGTTAGACCATGAAACATTGTCCATAATGTATTTAATTTTAATTTTTTGTTTATTTACATTGTTTTGTCCTTTCATCCTTGGACCTCCTATAAAGTGGACTAAACTTGAATGGTTTTAAATAAATAATCTAGCATATTTTCTTGGTACAATCTACACATTTTGTGTCAAAAATAAAAATACTTGTAATATCAAAAGTATTCATACATAAAGTTTTATTCATTTTGAATTTTTTTAAATATCACATATAATTGATTTGAGCCTTAACAATAAACAAGTTAAATAAACCATGAACCTATAATTGATTCATATGTTTGTTTTTAATTGTATATTTGATAAAAAATATTTAAAACACTTTGTTTAACATCAGTTTACTATTTTTATTATTTTTGAATTTTCATTTTATCTTTGTACACAATGATAAAAACAACATTTAGCTCAACTACATTTTTAATGTAGGTCACATAAATGTCATGTTTTAAAAAACAAATTGAAAGTTTTAATGGAGATGATTGTTCATTATGGGGCTTTCTTTATACGTGAAAAATTTCATAAATAAAATTTCATTAAATCTAGTATTTTAAAAATCCTTTAGTTATGTTATAATCGATCTAGCAAGTTCTTGGAAATTAGAAATAGACTCCATTCAACTAATGCGTTGTCCAAATGTGCGTCAATTTCATAACATAATGGGAATTTAGAATGTTATTAACCTTTAATTGCATAATTTTATCACAAAATATTCTTCAAATATTAAAAAAGGCACATTAAAAATTTGTTATAGTGAAAATGATCAAATTGTGACTGTTTTGTGTACATTATACCATGGAAAATGATTTTTTATTTGCATGTTCATGGGCTTTTTAGGCTTTAGTGTAAAGAGCACTTTAGTAAATTGTTGTTTTAAACCCTAAAGGGGGCAGGTGAATACAGAATGTGATAGACAAAACATGGTTTTCATTCCTAGGATCCCTGGATTTCAAAAACATTTTTCTTATGCATTTAATTATGCCTATTGCAAACACCAAAGGCCACACACTTCATGTCAGCCTTTTTTTTTGGGCTTGTTATATATGTCCAAAAAACAATATTAAAACTAAAAAAATGGTATAATCAAATGTTTTATGAGATTTTCAGTAGCCAGAATTTGATCAAAATTTAAGAAAAAATCACCAGATTTTTTTACATGGTTCAAGAACATAGCCAAAAATATAAAACAAAGTTTTGAAAAATCTATTTCCATATTTAGCATGTATCCAAAACCTGGCAAAAATCTTCATGTGGATCATTGCCAGTTTGGCTACATTAAAAACTTGATGAAAAAAATTGCTTCATGTATAAGGTAAGGCCTTGTTTATAAAGAATTATTGTGTGAGCATCAAGGCCGAAGCCTGGGCATGTAACAACTGAGGTAATCAATGGTTTTTTACAAAATAAAAATTCTCTTCCGAATATTTTATTGGCTTAAATCTTGCACCCTGAGGATCTTACAATGTCAGGCCTTCCACCCTAGGGCTATTTTAAAAACTTAATTATTAAATATAATTTGCCCTACAAATACATTAAGAATTGGCCCTATGAATACATAAAGAATTTTTCTTCGAGGTTGTTACATATAGGATAAGGCCTTGCTATTAGGGAAATACTGTGTGAGCATTGAGGCGAGAGCCTCATTTAACAAAAAAAAAATTCCCTTCCAAAGATCTTATTGGTTTACTCCTACACAACTAAGGATCCTACAACCTCATGGCCTTTGCCCTAGGGCTCCTTTTCTAAGCCTAATCCCTAAATACAATTTGCCCTATAAATACACTAAGAATTCTCTCCCATGTTCTTATGTCAGTGTAAGGGAAACACCAAAATGGTAAAGTGAATATCAAATGTGAGATTGACAATGGTACCCACTAACAAATGTATAAAAAGGCGAAATATTGAAACCCTATTCCATGCATTATTTCCAACCTAACATGTTTAGGAACTAATGAAGAGTTATATAAGTTTTCAATGCATGCAAGGAAATAAATACATTTAGGACCATGCTTTGATGAATTTGTATAGAATATCAAAACAAACTCAATTGTAATAAATAGTTATTATACCGACACGACACTACAGAACCCAAATAGGCTTCTCTTGTTTGCCAAGGCAAACTCAATAGTAATAAATAGTTTTTGTACAGACACGGTATTATAGAACCCAAATAGACTTTTTTCGTTTGCCTAGTCCACTGAACTTGTCTCGTAATTCACTCTCGCATTCATCCTCTTTATTAATTGCGTTGTCTGTCTCTGCATCTGTCTGTCGAGGTCTCGATTCTAAGTTTCAGGATCTCGACGGACAGACGGACATGACCTTTCTGTATATTTCAAATGGCGCTACCCAGGGTTAATACTGGGGTCTTTTTTTTTTTTTTTTTTTCTTGCCCTTTTTCCGGCGGGCTGCCCAGAGTTAATACCAGGGTTTTTCTAGTATTTTTTTTTTTCTCTTCCTTTTTCTGGCGGGCTGCCCAGGTTTAATACCAGGGTTTTTTTTTTTTTTTTTCCCGCCCTTTTCCGGCGGGCTGTCCAGGGTTAATACCAAGGGTTTTTTGTTTTTTTTTGTTTTTCCGCCCTTTTTCCGGCGGGTTCACTGTGTATGACAGAACTGGCCTCTGTATATTTCAAATGGCGCTGCCCAGGGTTAATATTTCAAATGGCGCTGCCCAGGGTTAATATCAGGGGTTTTTTTTTTTTTTCCCGCCATTAATCGATGGTCCTACTCAGGCTATAGCATTTAAAAAAATAAAAAATATGGCGAATTTAGTAAAACAATGCAAGGGCGCCTCATAGTGACCGAAGGTCGCGAGTACCCACTAGTAGAATATAAAGAGACGTATCAAATGCCGTAGTCTTGATAGGCTATGGAACAAATCTAATATGGCCCAAAATTTCAAGCCTCCCTAAGGTCAATGGACTGTTTCTCCGGTTGGTAAGGCCTATATTAGGGCTTGTTCCGTAAGGGAACCGGTGTTCCTCACCCTTGATTTACATCATTAGAAAGCTCCCCCACCATTGATTTACATCGTTAGAAAGTTCCCCACCATTGATTCACATTGGAATAGCAAAACCAAAAGTGGAATGAGTAGATGAGCAGATGTCCAACCTAAGAAAAGGCGTGAAAAAAATTACACAAAAAAAGACACCAAAACCTGGTGACCTCCTCCAGATCGAGAAGGACTAAACAGGAGCAACAAATTAAATGTGGGAGTGAGTGGGCTTGATGCTTTTGTAGCACACAAGTGCTCAAGCCAAAATTAACTGGGTCAATTTTTTTTTTCTTCTGTACCTGAATTATGACAAATCATTTTAAGTATCATTGAAGTATCTTTTAAGATGCATGATGTAGCAATTAAGAATCATGCTTATGGGTTTAAGGTCTTGTGTTCAAATCTTTTTTATGATAATTGTTTTCATATTTGGATTACTTCCTTGGATGAAAGCTTCAAAGAAGCCATCCAGGGAGAGGATGGTGTTTGGAGAGGCAACTTGGCTTCACTTCTTGAGCCAAGTTATTCAAAGAAAAATAATTCTTCAGTGGAGAATGAGGATTGAGCTTACATTAAATTTCCTAGTGAATCTTGGGGGAAAGTTTCTTGGGAAAGCATTGATCCTTTGACAAATTGGCCCCACTTTGATGGTCAAGTTGCTCAAAGGAAAAAGAAACCTGAGACAAGTTCTTGGGAATTGCTCAATGTTTCACAATTGGTTCCCCAATATCAAATTCCGTGTTACCAATAAATCCTATCCAATGTGTGCATGACAAATTTTCATTTAGTAGGAGCGCCCCAATTTTTTGAATTTTTAAAAATTACAAAATAGGGGCTATTGCAGGAAGTTTCTAGTGATTAAAGTACCCAGTAACCTTCATTGTTGAGGAAGAGATTACACGCATCCCCAAAAATCCTCATACAGTAGTTCCATTATGCTGATTAAAGGTGTATTGTTTAAATTTATGCAGGTGGACATATATAACATTGCCCACATCATCAATCAACCAAAGAGATTGCAATTTTCGATGGTAAGCACTAAACATGCATAACAAATTAAATGTGGCATTGAGCTCAACACAATTATATTACGATAGAGTACAATGCCCAACAAGAAAAAAAAAAGATTTTGTTTTGCAATATTTGTACAATGGGGAAAAGTTTAAATATTTTTTAATATATTATTTTGAAAGAAAAAAAACCAATGAAGTGGTTAGAATCTCTCTTATAGCCCAAAAGTCTTGGATTCAAACTTTGTCCTAAATTATTTTTTCATTCATGAACGAAGACAAATTCTCAAGTTAAAGACGGGTTTAAGTTGTTCCTTGAGAAATAACCAGGTTCCCGAAGGAATCAAGGCTTAAAGTGCCTTGAGGAACAACCATATTCTAAAAGGAAAACAAAATCTTTCTCCTTAAGGACATGATTGTTGTCTAGGAAAAGCGAATTTTCCCAAGAAACAATGAACTTTCCCCTGTGGAAATGCCCAAGTTCTTTGGGGAAACATGTGTTTCAAAAATTTTAGTAATCACAGCCGTTTTATATTTTTTTTATATAAGCTTGCAACTAATCATTAAAAAGGTCTTGAAAAAGGGTTGAGCACAATCATTTGCCCAGGGGAGCAATTCTTTCGAGGACAAACCTAAACCATGTTCCCTTGGGAAGCAACTTAAATCATGTTCTCCTAAGGAACAATCGTATTCTCTCGAAAAACAAATGTGTTCGAAACTTTATGATCATAACTTTTGCATTTGCGTTCTGATTGAAATGTTTTCAACTACAAAGTTACAATTCTTCTCAAGACCTTTCCAATGATAGGTCAGAAGCCTATATATAAAATGAGATGATTATGATTGCTAAAAGTTTCAAAAATATGTTTCTCAAAGATTTTAAGCCTTTCTCTGAAATTTATAGACTATCCCATTATCACACATCAACAATTCTTCCTCTTCATCTACTCCAAACACCTGCGTTGAATAGTAGGAATAGCGTCACAAGTGGCTCCCAAGAAATGCTTTATCGATTGCAGACACACAATAGTGACATGAACTTCCATGGTTGAAATTTAGTGAACATTTTACGCCTCTTTCTTCACACTTGCACCAGGTAGCTGTTGAAAATGAGCGACCACAGACCGCCATTGCACCTCCCCCTCTCCACATGCGTCCCACGGTCGGCCTCCCAATGTCAAACGATTCTGGTTTACTGACAATTTCTATGGTCGGCCTCCCTATGTCAAATGATTCTAGTTTACTGACAATTTCTATCCGATGTCTTGCTGAAAAAAATTCATTTGATAGTAGTCTCCAATATTTTTGATGGCTGAAAATACAAATTTAATGAAAGAGAAATATGGAAAATAGTGAAAATTCACCCAAAGAAAAAAGGACTGGCGCACAGAACAATGTTATCTCGAGCCGATTCGTTGGATCCACACAGAGGTGATAAAAGGAATAAACTAAAAGAATAAACTAACCTAATGCTATCTATCCCATTCACACAAAATGGATAAAAATTGACCTGGCAGATGACATGGCATTGGGAATAGAGGATATCTTAACTAGGTGGGAGGTAGTATAAATAATGGGTGCGTGGGAGTCCAAGGAAACGTACCCTTAGCTCTACCGACAGTGAGTGCAAGACATAATTAGCAAAAGCAGATCAAAACGATTTCGGAATGGAGGAATTCGATATTGGGTCAAAAACATTTTTTGCAAAAGCAGCTCCAACTCAGCGTAGAATGGAGATTATTGCGGCAGTGACGGTCGAAAATCGCGGACAACTTGGGGAAGTCCGACTTGATTGTGTCTCCTACGAACGCTGTGAACCTCATCATGCTTGTCAAGAAACAATTTGGCATTGTCGCAAACACATCGGATCCGGAAATTCGGAAGCTCATGAAGAGCGTACTGATGAGTTCACCGAAGACATTAGACCTGGTGGATATCTTGACAAGCTGCAAGGGACATTTGCAATGCATATTTGCAGAATGTAGTGAGGCGGGAGATGCTGCGGAGAAGCATCCTAACGACATAAACAGAACAAAGGAATTGATTGCAGAAGCCCGACACATTCAGATAAGCATGTGGTCTCGCAAATGCCTTCAAATCACCGCAAGCTCAACTTGTTAGTAAGAGTATTGCGAAGCGAGCCTGATTGAACCTGTCAGAAGATGATGAATTGCCAGGAGCGCGTGATACTCTCGTGAAAGATAAAAAAAATAGGGAAAACCAGTGTGGTTTTTTTTTACTTCCATACACCTCTGGAAATTTCTGGAACTACACTCACCGTATTGAGGTTTCGGAACGTATTGCTTGAATCAGGAGGAGAGCCAACGAACTACCAGCGTAACCTAGGACATCGGACTGTCATTGTGATGTTCCTAAGTATCTTCGCACCTAGTCCCAGGGAGATGACAAAACAAAAAAGAAAAGAGCTAAGTACGACACTACCTGTTGGGTTCAACAGTTCTCTGGAAAGTTACTCTATAAAAAGGTGAGACAGCAGGCCACTTTTGGGGCTTCCTGCAACTGGGTGGCCTGTTACTCATTAAAGCCACCTTAATAGCTTGTAACCATTTGTACCTTCAAAGCACTACAATCTCAGAGAGCTTGGAATTCATTGTTTTCTTCATCTCTTTTATAATCTTAGGCTTTGCCTTCCCTTTGGTCTCTGATCTTTGCTTTTGCCAATTCACACACTTTGTCAATAATAACTTAAAAGGAATGGAACAAAATCATCATAACTCAGGCCACTCATCCAACCAACCTCAAAACTCAAATCATACACCACTTACAACTTATTTCTTCAAAGTTACTTATATTTTCAAAGTTTGTACACATGTGCACGCGCAACGATTTTATAGAAAAAGACACTAGTAGTGGAAAGGACAGTATCAATTAAAAGACACTGTCAGTTTAGTAAAGATCAAATTAAATTACTATTGAGACAAGTTCGTCTTGTGATAGGGTTTACGATGGATCCACCGTTTTGCAGCTGCACTGCAAATTGTATATACTCCGTCTTAACGGAACTAAATGCATGAATATTATTTCAATAATCTCTGGACTACAATAGCAATTTGCTTTACACTACCTACAGACAACCCACGAGCCCTTGTACCTATGTACTGACTACTAACCATCTGTATGCATCCAAGCACCTACTAGTCATCTGTTGTCTTATGAACCCACCTACTCAAAGGACTTACAGTTCAGGTACCAAGGTGAAACTCGGGTTCGACTTACTTGGGATTCATCCATAACTGAGAAGGCTGCTACTAAAGCAAATCATACTATGATCACATTCACACTTTTGCAAGATCCAAATCTTTGGGCCTCGTTCAGTTCTACATCTGCAGCTGGACTTGCTAAAGATCACCCAATGACACCCTTCATTTGTCGATCATTGTTGTATCCGATGCAACATGTGAAATAATTGCAGAGTGCTACCAACGCTCCTGATTCAGGCGAGGAATCTCTTGCAGCTTGAGTAGGCATCGATAAGCAAATTCAGAACGTCAAAGTGTGCTTTCGACTACAGCTGCTCAAACCCCAACAAGAAAATTTTCATTTGTAGATCGGAGGTCGAACTTCTTATGATCAAGGTTTAAGAGATCCTTAAAAGGCACCGCATGGTAGAAGTGGATACCGCTTAGCGGCCCATATACATGTTCCACGAAGTTGATCTCGTTTTTGAGTGCGTATTGGATTTTGGCTGCACATTCTATGGCCACCACTACGGAATCGATCCCGTCCCCTTCATCTGCTTCCCTTTCTATGACGTACTTATTGTCCTTCTCCGGTCTGAAACTAATGCCCGAAGCCTCATGCATATAGCCTCCCTCCACAACTTGAAAGTACGTTTCAGGAGCGTTATCGCCTATTTCCACAGAGTCAGAGGAGTATCTGAGAAACTCTACCCTGCCTGGTCCATTCTCGCTGAAAACAAATTTCGGAAGAGACAAATTTTTGGTGTATGGCTCACAAAATGACACTCGTCTCCCTACATAAGGTATTATATGCACAAGACATTTAACGATGAATAGGAACTCCTGAAGGCTACCGTAGACTATGAATCCCACTATGTGTTGGAACGTTGCCAACTCCAGAACTACCAACCCCAATCTATCCACATTTTGTCGAGGAATACCGAACCACCAAGTCAAGGCCAGACAAACGGAATACATTATGTTCTGCAAATAGCAGGATCTGACCTTGAATACTACTGCAAGAACGAGGAGTACAGTGATGTAGGCTTTCAAAGAATTTGACAACCGGAATGTTTCAGCGTAACCTACAAAGAGAATATAGAAACGGAAATAGGAAAGGATTATGCTTAAGGCCATGAAGAACTTGCAGACTTGAATATCGTTGTTCAGCAAGAACACGATCCAAGGTATCACTGACGTTTGTAGAGCAAAAGTGGCTGAAAATTCATAAATCGGCCAGATCAGACTTAAACAGGTGCAGATCGCGCAGCCTAGTGATGTATCCAACCATGACGTTTTGTATAGAAATCCCTGTATAAGGAGGAAGTAAGCTAAGAAGAAAAACCAAGTATTCCGTGGGATGTTTTCCATTAGAGACATAGATTTGCTAGATGACGGAAAATAATGATCAGACAGTGCACACACAGACAGTACTGTGTAAAGAAAGAAGCTCACAATTTGGAAGGCTTTCCAGAGAAATAAGAGATTACAACGCCGGTCCGAAGGCGCCGGTTTAAAGTTTTCGTGCTTGAAAAAAGGCATGACGTTGTGCGTTATACACAGACTAATTGAAGGAAGTTGTAGCAGCAGAATAATCAGAGTTCAAGGAGGAAATGTGAAGTTGAGGAGAAGGCCTTGAGCACCTTCCATAAATACTAGGCGTCGCCCTGTCCTGGTTTGAGATCTCAAATGAGATCTTCAAATCAGAATTGGTGGGGGATTTGCTGGAACCCTATCTATAAATATCAATTACACAATTTAGGTCCCTTCCTGAGCCGAACATGCAAAGATAAATTATGGATTGTTACTTTCCACCCAAAGAAACTACCCCAGGGCCTTTTCAGAGAACACAGTTTACAGAGAACACAGAGTCCCCAGT
The DNA here is from genome assembly GCA_963920785.1 of Sphagnum contortum. Lineage (NCBI taxonomy): Eukaryota > Viridiplantae > Streptophyta > Sphagnopsida > Sphagnales > Sphagnaceae > Sphagnum > Sphagnum contortum. The sequence goes on from OY987278.1 coordinate 20,259,501, forward strand.
TTCCACAGACTCCAAGCTCTTTCCAGGGACTTCAAACTGTTTCACGTTTTTCATACTTGCTTCAAATTTCCATTGTCCAGTTCTATGTTTTAAGTTTTTTTTTCCCCATATGTTTTCATAGTTTCATAATCTCTCTTACTTAATTTTTTTTGTTCATTTTATCCTCTTCTTTATTTAAAATTTTTCATACTTTTAAAAAAAGAAGTTTTTAACCCTAAATTCAGTTTTCAGTTCAAATTTTGAATTTAGATTTTTTATTTTATTTTATTTTTTCAAAGTTCATCTTCGCATTGGATCCCGTTACAATCAGAAGGGTTCTACTAATTCGGATGCTGCTCTCTGTGACATTGGGCAATTGTGCACTCTTCCAATCACAGGCGTGCAATTTATTTCTTCTCAATGATCTTTTAATAGGGTTCCACTTCCTACCATTTTTAATTGCAATTTTGAAGAGGAAAAGATCTCCATCTCGGTTGTGGTGGAAAGAGCCTAGGCAACATGTTCAATGAGATTTTGTGGAGAGTATAGTATGGAGTACAACCCCTGAAATGAGGCATAGAAAGTTCACATTGCACAAGTTATTATAAGATGAGTTTTGAAACTTTTGATAATTTAGTCAAAGAATTGAAACCAATTCTTCAATCCCAATGTGTGAATCTTGTTTGATCACAAGCAAAAACAAGAAAATTTGTTGCCATTGTGATTTATAAGTTGGTTTATGGAACTAGTGTCACGCACATAAGTCCTCAATGCATGCAAGGAAATACATTTAGGACCATGCTTTGATGAATTTTTATACAATATCAAAACAAACTCAATTGTAATAAATAGTTATTCTACAGACACAGTAATACAGAACCCGAATAGACTTTTCTTGTTTGCCAAGTCAAACTCAATATAGTTACTGTACAGACACGGTAATACAGAACCCAAGTAGACTTTTCTCCTTTGCCCAGTCCACTGAACTTAGCTCATAGTTCACTAGTTCACTCGTACTCATAGAATATAAAGAGCTGTAGTTTTGACAAGCTATGGAATGAATCTAATATGGCCGTGCCTGCTTAATGTAGGCGATCAGAGGCGGCGCCGCCTAAACTACCTAAATTAAACTCCGCCGGCTCGCCTACTTGAAAGGTTGGTTGTTGCGGGGTGTGGGAGGTTTGCCATGGCCTCGAATAAGCGTTCAAGTGAGTACGTCAAGGCCAATGACGATCGGTTTGGCTTGAGAGTGTCCTCTAAGGTGCCGGATTGCAACAAGGTCAATAGTCTCCAATGCCGGTTCTGTATCGCCTCTGGTCGTGAGGAGAAGGTGGGCGCCAAGCGTAAGCCTTCGACCGATGTTCAAGGATGGATTCGCCCCTTTCGCTACGACAACATCGAGAACCATGTTTCCGGTCAGCATTTTGCGAAGTGGGCGGAGTACAAGCTCCTTGACTCGTCTGATGATCGGAAGGCCTTCTTTGACAATGTTCCGGTCTCGTTTAAGAACTCGATTAAGGCGCACTTCCCTTCATCATCTCTTAGTGCTGAGCGTGAAATGGTGTTCGACATCGAGAAGGATATTGTTGATGTCATCGTTGGAGATATGATGTTCGAACCAAGTGATGATATCATCGACAACGATCCCGAGGATGACATGGATGAGCCGCCGGCCTTCGGCAGTGATGCTGAACGTAATGCTGTGCTTCACCGACGAGCTCAACAATCAGTCTTGGCGAAAGAGCGAGCACTTTCATTATTTAAGCGCGTTGATGGCGATGAAGACGCCGACTATGCTTATTGTGTTACGATTTCGAAGTCGAAGACAACGGTATTTCAGCTGGCGGTACGATACATCGCATGCGGCGCTTCCTTTCGAATGGCAGCCAACTTACTGAGCTGCACGTACGACGTTCTACATAATCCTATTCTGCGGTCGTGCTCTCGCAATGACGTTTCCAACTTCATCAGGGTTGTGTATGCTGTCAATCTTCAACGCATGGCTCGCCACCTGCGACATTCCTGGGCTTTCTCAATTGCTCTGGACTCTGCCACCCATCAGAGTACATCATATCTGGATTTGCGCTTCCGAATCTTCTTGCCAACCTTCTATGACATTGTGAATGTGCATGCGGCGACCCTTCCTATGTTTGATCGCCACACCGGTGAGGTCATGTACAAGATGGTTGCGGCGTTCCTCAACGTCATGTGCCCTGTTTGGACAGTTCGTCTGCTCGGCATATCTTCCGATGGCGCCCGCAACATGACGGGTCAAGTTGCTGGTGTTGTCACTCGCCTCAGCAACACAATGCACAACGAATGCCCTTTAATTCGAGTGTGGTGCGGGGCACATCAGCTCGATCTCATTATGGAGTACATCATGAACTCCATTGTCAAAGAGCGCTTCTTCACGACCATGACTGGATTTATTACCCACCTTACGCGACAACAGAATCTTATCGCAGATATGCAAACAACTTGCCCTAGAGTCGTCAATCGCTGGTTATCCACCGAGAAGGTCATCAAGTGGTTCAAGGCTCATCGGTCGCAATTGCTTGCGCATATAGAGTCCAAGCAACCACCTTCTGCTCCACCTCGCATATGGTGGGTGTTTGTGCTGGCTATGCATCACTTCACTTCCCTCACTGCAATTACGTTCCACACGATTCAAGGGCTGTCAACCTTATTGGATCAACAGCAAGCCGCTCTTGATGATCTTGTCACCTCTTTCATTGATGATTTTGGCATTATTGGACCGCTTTGTCCTGAAGCGATTGCGAATCTTGAAGTATCGGAGCACGCCATCAGTGGCCGCTATGCCGTTCAGTTGTCTTCTGTGCGAGAGTTTGTCAACGGCTTGGCTTCTTGGGCTGACTCTATTGTTGACGAAGTTGATCCAGTCTAACGAAACGATCTTTGGAACGACATCGCATCGGTTTATGTCATTGCCTGCGATCGTGTCAGCCAACTATCTTCCCTTCGCGATGCAGATAACAATGCGCTCGCCAACCCTTCTTCATTGCCTCCAGTGCTACCGCATGATCTCATCAAGCTCTCCGCTCCCGAGTTTATTCGTAGGGCGCGCCGACACACCTACCGCCTGCAGCATCATTACTCTGTCGACCATATTGATGTCATTGCCGACAAGCACAAGCTCCTTCTGCACGCCTACCACTCTGAGCCCGTTTTGAAGCAGGCCATAGATGGCTTAGACGGTCGATCATCATTCAGGGATGGTTGGAGTCTCATCGGATCCAGATTTCCTAATCTGATGGAATTCTGTGACGTTCTGGCCACCATATTCCCTGGCACCAGCACTGTCGAGTCGGATTTCTCGATTCTGCGATGGGAGAAGGACAACTTCCGCAAGAGCCTGTCGAACTTCGGCTTGGAGGGGGTGATGCAATCGAAACAGTGGACATTCCTCGAGCAGTTCGAGTAGTAGACAATCGTTGAATTGCATAAAAACCTAGTTTGACTTGGGAAAAAGTGCTTGCAGCTGCATTCTCTACCCCTGGCCTCCTACAACATCACCACCTTCACGTGCTGGTTGTGTTTTTTGTTTTTGTGATTCATCTGATCATCTAAAGAGGAAATGAGCGTGTCCTCCTCTTGCAGCAAGGGAGCTGGACTAGAGGAGTTTTGCTGTCCCCGATTAGCTTCGATCTGAATCTCATGCATGCTGCTGCAAGTAAATTTTAGTTTTCAAGTTTTTTTTCTCTTTTTGGTCATGAGCTCATCTACTGCATTCATTTCTCCACACACATACACAACACTCCGTCGAGCTAGCTGCTCAACACGGGTATATTGTGCAGGAAGTACTGTAGAAGTCTGATGCCAAGTCCAATGATGAATCGCTTGCCTCACTGGTCATGGGATCGATCGAAACAACTTGGTTCCAACTCCACTTCCTGCTTTCCAAAGTCTCGCTTTGCTATTCTGTCTTTGTTTTCGTGCAGTTACGTCCTCGTACTAGCTAGCTAGCTGCTGCATGCAGAGATCAAGATCTATAAGCTGCTCAGATCGATCAAAAACAAGTACTTGTTTGCAGGTGAGGAGATCAGGATTGCTCGGATCATGAATAGTGATGGATTTTATAGAAGTGGGGTTTGTGGGGGTTGTGGAGATTAGATGCAATCACTTGTAGCAGGGATCACCAGAGGAAACAGATCAGAACTTGGGAAGTACACTACTGCTCTCAAGATCTGTCTCCAACAAAAATCCAGCGAGAATCTTTCAATGTTGAAGCTACTGGCCCGAGTCGAATCTAGCAAGCTCTCTAAAATACTTGAGCAAGTTTTGTGAAATTTTGTTACAAGTTTGGAACCAGAATTTGATCAAGCAACTAGACCATGGACATGAACAAGCTGCTACTGTGGAAGAAGACTTGGAGACATTTACAAGACAAAGTATATGTGCTATTACTGCTCCAGGGGCTTTGGCTTCACACTACTAGATCTGCAGTACATGGATTGTCACAGGAGGGTGAAGCGCTGTTGCAGTTCAAGGGAAACATAACAGATGATTACAATCTGCTTGCAAACTGGGTGGATACAGATGTGCTTCCTTGCAACTGGACAGGAGTCATATGCACAGGAAACTGGGTGACTGCCCTCAATCTCCCAGATTTCCCTATCTCAGGCCGAGTTCCACAAGATGTACTGGGTAAGTTCAACAAAAAACCCTCTGATATCCATTGAACTTCTTCTTTTGAGTTCTTCTTCTTCTTCATATTACATACATGCTTCTCCAACACATTTGGGCTCCGCCTAAACTTGACCTAAACGATGGTCTCCAGGTGCGACTAAATTAAGCTATTTTAGGTCATTTAGGCGCCCGCCTACATTAAGCAGGCATGAATATGGCCCAAAATTTCAAGCCCCCTAGGGTCAATGGACTGTTTCTCCGGCTGGTAAGGGGTATATCAGGGCTAGTTCTGTAGGGCAACCAATGTTCTTCACCCTTGATTCACATTGGAATAGCAAAACCAAAAGTGGAATGAGCAGATGACCAGCTGGCCCACCTAAGAAGATGCATCAAAATATTACACAAAGAAGACACCAAAACCTGGTGATCTCCTCCAGATCAAGAAGGACTAAACAGGAGGAACAAATTAAATGTAGGAGTGGTTTTGATGCTTTTGTATCAAACAAGTGCTCAAGCCAATTCAGTCGATTTATTTTTTGTTGTACCTGAATTATGACAAACATTTTAGTATCATTGATATCCCATATCTTTTAAGATGCACTAGTTTGAACCCCGTGCCTTATGCACATGTGTGTATTTGACGGTACATATTACAAAATTACAACTACAAATTACATTTCCAAAACCTCTTTATATAGCACATTTTGCATGTATTCATCAGGACCCTAACGGTTGAAAATTTTGATGTTTGCACTGCTTGTGACCCGTGAGATAGCAACATATAGTTGACCATGGTAAAAGACCGGAGACGGCAAATATATCCCAACGTTGTTCAGTGTCTGACCTTGACTCTTGTTGATTGTCATCGCAAATGTCATTCGAACAGGAAATTGACAACGACATAAAACAAATGGCCAATCAGTCCCGCAGGGGGACATGATGATGCAGGGTATGAACACATGTTTGTCGACATTGTTTCCTGTGATGATCACCATTTCAATGACACGCTGACCCAATCTCTTGACAATCAACCTCGTACCATTGCACAATCCTACTGATTGATTGAAATTACGCAACAAAAGGATTGGCACGCCCACTTTGTGTTCTAGCTTATGATTTGTAATATCGCTGAATTGCAAAGTGTTCAAAAAATCCACCGGATACAATGAATCCATTAAAACTCCTGTAATAGCATTTGTACATTTTTTTGTCGGAACCAAAGAATCTACGTTCAGGTACCTGTGTAATTCTCTAGATAACAATTCAAGAATTGCATTGTTGATTTCATCAATGTCAATATTTTTGGGGCCAGAATGCTGCATTGCATAAGATACATGGCATCTCTAGAGTGGCGTTGGTGATCCGGATATATGGTTCGGATTAATCCTCTCAAGCTGCAATCTTTTGCTAGTAGCCTCATATGGGACGGAATCTTGATCCAATCTAGATCAACATCTTCTTCTGCAATGGCAAGAAGACTACCATCTTCAACATTCAACACCCATTTGGCAAACTTTTATCACTCTTCAGAATTGGCTGCCATGGCTCGCATGTTGATAGGAAGACAAAGAATCGTAACATGCTGCCAAAGATGCAATTGAGGCAATGAAGCACTAACAATGTCTTCTCGTCCTCCCTTGGGAACAATATACAAGATTTGTCGAAAATCCCCACAAGGGCCATAGTTTTTCCACAAAAGATCTTCTCAGTTGCCTGTGCATCATCCAATTACATCAAATCACGCAAGGTCTAATCAACAGCTTCGAAAGTTTGGCGATGCATCATCGGTGCTTCATCCCAAATGATAAAATTAGTTGTATGCACGAATTCGGCCAGTTTCATCTATTGTGTGATGTTGCAAGTTGACTAATCGTGTAGATCAATCGAAATCTTGAATCTTGAATGGGCAGTTTTACTGCCTAGAAGTAGCAAAGATGCAATTCCTGATGAGGCAACCTCAACTCTCACATGTCAATCACACATTTTTATATTAGACCCTCGAATTGGACCCCAAGCCAATAAACACACTTGTTGTACCTTAGGAATTTTTTTAAAAATGTGAACAATGGTCCAATTCAAGGTTTAATTTGCTTCAAATTGGTCTTTAAGCTTTTGGTCCCTCTACCAGGCTCTTGTCTAAAGTGGCCCTTATGCTTTGAACATAGTGGGTCTTCCAGTGGGCTATTGGCCCTCTCCTTACCCACTAGATCAGAGGCCGTGCCCACTATTTGTTATTTTGATGGCACTATTAATGACAAGTGCTAAAAACAGAAATAAATCATAATGGAATTGAGATGTGGGTATGAAATGTGAAAATGCTTCATTGTTACACTCTTACTTGATTCCTTAGTAAGTGTACTAAAATTAATGCATGGATAAGCCCCATGGAACTGACCCATACCGATATGAGTTGGGTGTGCTCATTGTCAACCGGAGAGGCCAACATAATAACATTTGCACTTTTCTATGTTCAAGTTTATCTTGTTGGTCTTTTGAAAACCAACCAGTTTTAGGCAATTGTTGCTTTTTGTCAAATTTTTTATGCAAAGCCAAAAATGGCTATCATCAACAACAGGATGGTGAACGAAATGGCAACCATTCATATAACTAACTATTCAGGCATCCTTTTCTATTCTGACTATGGACTCAAGCAAGGGTTGTGATCCCATAAATATACCTTTAAAGTATAGCAATAAAAGCCACAAAATCCATCTTTTCTATTTTAAATTCAATAAAGTGCCAAACTTTGCATCAAAAAAATCTTCGTTATTGAGAGTATTAATCTTGTATTTTTGTGTAGGTTTGTTCTTAAGGTGTGATTATGGGTGGTGGTCTCCAAGCTTTGCTTTTATAGGTTCATGAGTACTTAGGAGGGTACTGTGGGGAATCAATGGTGCAAACATTACTTATACTATGAAATATGCCAAATACCCTATCATATCACCATATACAATAAAACCTCTATAATTTTATCACCTAGGGACCGACAGCTAGTGATAAAGTTTGAGAGGTTATAAGTTATGGGAGAGTTTGGAACTGTGATGTGCAGGGTTCAAAAGCTGCAGGCTACTCTTTTTTTCCATTTTCTTTACATTTTTGATCATCAAGGCAACACGTCTTTGGCAGAGAAAAAGGGTGAAAAACATCTTAAGTCCATCTCCACCATAATAGTCTTAAACAGAGGCCTATCACTAGCTATTTCCACCATAACTGATCGAGAAATAAACAAATTATAAAATTATAAAATTGTCGGGAAAGAGGAAAAGTGATAAGTTATAAGAATATAAATTTTTTTGCCTAGTCCCATTGATGGACCGGGCCGGAGTGATAAAATTTGAGAGGTTATAAAATTTGGGGGGATCAATTTATAGAGGTTCTACTGTACCCTACAAAACCTTTTGATACTCTTGATATCATTGGACATCCCTTGATGAGTACCGACTAAAGCATGCATGGCCCATTTTTTGGGCAAAATTTCCCCCTCTGGTGACCCAAAAAAAGGGGACTACCGCTCCTACAGAGGATTTTTTTATACAAAATGGCACAAAGTCACCATGTTTTGAGGAGGAAAAAAGTTGAATTTGCCACATTTAGACCATATCTTTTAGGTTGTCGCCAGAATATTATAGCAGGGTTCCAAAATATTGTCTATTGCACTCTTTGTCCTGAAAACTTGGCTAAGTCTCTTGTTAAAAAAAAGTACACTGCTTTCAACTAATACTGTTTAAATAAAAGCATGTTATTACAAATAGGCAAATAGTAAATTCATTATAAACCCTTGAAAACCACTTCCCACAGCAAATGGACAGCAATAGCATTCAACACCATTTTTAAACACCCTAAAATTGTCGGGAAAGAGGAAAAGTGATAAGTTATAAGAATATAAAATTGTTGCCTGGTCCCATTGATGGACCAGGCCGAAGTGATAAAATTTGAGAGGTTATAAAATTTGGGGGGATCAATTTATAGAGGTTCTACTGTACCCTACAAAAACTTTTGATACTCTTGATATCATTGGACATCCCTTGATGAGTACCTACTAAAGCATGCATGGCCCATTTTTTGGGCAAAATTTCCCCCTCTGGTGACCCAAAAAAAGGGGACTACCACTCCTACAGAGGATTTTTTTATACAAAATGGCACAAAGTCACCATGTTTTGAGGAGAAAAAAAAGTTGAACTTGCCACATTTAGACCATATCTTTTAGGTTGTCGCCAGAATATTATAGCAGGGTTCCAAAATATTGTCTATTGCACTCTTTGTCTTGAAAACTTGGCTAAGTCTCTTGTTAAAAAAAAGTACACTGCTTTCAACTAATACTGTTTAAATAAAAGCATATTATCACAAATAGGCAAATAGTAAATTCATTATAAACCCTTGAAAACCACTTGCCACAGCAAATGGACAGCAATAGCATTCAACACCATTTTTAAACAGTGGAATGTTTCACCTTCTTAGGCTTTAGCACCTGACAAAATGTTAATGGAAAAATTCGTTGCAAACTGTAGGCACAGTAGTGGACCGACCCAATTTTTGCTACTTGGGTTTTCAAACCGATGAGGATAGCAACAGGAAGGTGTGAAATGAAATTATGTCTTCACATCTCCACAAGAACATAGGAGTCCTTGACCTGCACTACCCTGCTTTTCTCAATTTAATTCACTGAAGAGTTAAGAGGTAACTTATTTGATTGTAACTTCACCTGCAAAAACTGTGAGCAAAATCGCCTCAAAATGATTGGCCCCATAGTAACTTGACAATCATCACACATAACAGTAAACAGGACGACAGTGTAAAAGCCACAAAATATCTGATTCAGAATTTCTTGATCCTTGCCGGGAAATCTAATGCCAATTTCTCTCTCACAATTTCACACAAATCTTCTCAGATTTGCTGGATTGCCAACATCTGCGGAGATCTGATATAATTCTAAGGACCAGATCTGGCTCAGCAATTACTCCAACAATAGTGCAATATTAGATGAATCATCCTCCAGCATCTTGTAAGTCAGAGTTGTGATCATCATATGGAGCCGTGTGTCCTGCAGCGGAAAAAGGACGATCGATCAGTGCCAGGCAAGTGGACTGCTGTCATGGTACTCCAGAATTCCCGCACAAGGATTCCTTCTCGTACCAAAAGTTTACGACTAATTTCAAGTCAGTGGAGGATGCTGCTCTGGAAAAGTGACGCCCTGCTCTTCATGAGCTTCCGAATTTCCGGATCCGACGTGTTTGCGGCAATCCCAAATTGTGTATTGACAGGCATGATGAGGGAGACAGCGTTCGTGAGAAACGGAATCAAGTTGGACTTCCTCAAGTTGTCCGCGATTTTGACCGTCACTGCCGCCATTTTCTCCATTCTGTGCTGAGTTGGAGCTGCTTTTGCAAAAAAATAGTTTTGACCCAATATCGAATTCCTCCATTCCGAAACCGTTTTGATCTGCTTTTGTGAATTATGTCTTCCAAACACTGTCGGTAGAGCTATAAGGGTACACGTTTCCTTGGTCTCCCACTCACGCATTATTTGTACTACCTCCCACTTACACCTAGCTAGTTAAGATATCCTACCACATTTATCCCCAATGCATTTGCCAATTTAACTTTTATCCATCTTGTGTGAATGGTATAGCGTTAGGTTAGTTTACTCTTTTAGTGTATTCCTTTTATCACCTCTTTGTGAATCCAGCGTATTGGATTGACATAACATTGCTGTGTACACCAATCCCTTTTTTTCTTTTTTCTTTTGACCAATTTTCACTATTTTCCACATTTCTCTTTCAATAAATTTGTATTTTCAGCCGGCTATCAGAAAAATTCCCCCAAGAAACATTGGGGACTACTATCAAATGAAATTCTGTCAGCGACCCATCGGTAAACCAGAATCATTTGACATTTGGGTACCAACCCATCAGTAAACCAGAATCATTTGACATTTGGGTACCAAAAGTGGGACACATGTGGGGGGGAGGTGGAATGGGGTCTGTGGTCGCTCATTTTCAACAGCTATCAGGTGCAAGTGGGAAGAAAGAGGCCTAAAAATGTTCACTAAATCTCAGTCATCGAAGTTTCATGTCAGTATTGTGTGTCTGGGAACCGTAAAGCATTTTTTGGGAGCCACTTGTGATGCTGTGCTCACTATTGAAACCAGCTATTTGGAGTCGATCAAGAGGGAGAACTGTTAATGTGTAAGAATGGGATAGTCTATAGACTATTACAGTGTGATTTTTAATAATTAGTTGTGCGTTTGTGTTCATAGGGTGAAGGGTTTCCAAGCTCTTAGGTCTTTAGATAAAAAGAGTGGAGGTACATTACATTATGGCACTTAGTGGGGAATTGGGTAGCGGCTTAAATGGATCAAATGAACTTGGAGAGTTCTGACTTCAAAGGCCAATCCTCAATAGAATGTTGATTTTGATGATATGCATTAGAAATAGGAAGTTAATGGTTCATAGCTACTCAAGTGGATGGAAACCTAGACATTTGTAATAGGTTTGTCGACTAGGATTCACAAGAATGAAAGCTGTTGAAATTGAAGTACGACACCAGGAGCCATCTTGATACTGGCACAACAAAAGCCAGGAAATAATATCTTCTGTAGAACACCAGAGGTTCCAATTCCACTCAAACCTGTTGTATGTTATCAGATTTGTTCATTTATTTATCACAGTTTTTTTTGGTTACAATACATCCTAAAAGAAAACCGATACCCCACGGCAAATTTCCACGATCTTGGACCAGCACTTACCATTGCAGCACTCAGGATACACCGATTGTGGGCTATACGGTTCTGTTGAAGCCAGCAAGTCCGGAGTTATTCCTTGATTGTAAAGTGCATTCTAAAAGAAAACCGACACCCCATGGATCAATTTCCATGATCGTGGACCCGAACTTACCAGCACAGCACTCAGCAGAAACTAATCCCAGGCTACACGTTTCTGTTGAAGCCAGCAAGTCCGGAGTTATTCCTTGAGTATAAAAATGCATCCTAAAAAGAAAACCGACAACCCACAGATCAAGTTTCCATGCTCATGGACCCCTCCTCGCACCCCAGCTGCCAGGCCCCCACTTTGGGATGGAGGGAAACTAATGAAGAGTAGGGGAAATCAATCATTCTGTTTTCGGATTCTTAGGTGCAAGGTAAGACCTGAGGGTGAGAGGAACTTTGTGAAACAACTGGCCTAGGCTACAACAGCATTGTCATAAGCCTAAACAAGGGGTGTGTCACACTGTGGCCTTGCCATTTACCTTAAAAAGTATCTTAAGGCAAACGAAGAAGAATTATGGAAACTCAAATCTATTTCACCATGCAAAATTATAATCTTGCAAAAATAATCTAAAACAAACCAAAATCTTTCAACATATTATAACTCTGTAACTAATCTCAAGTTTCAACACAAGCCAAAATATCAATCTACTACTATAAAGAAATGGGTGTCGGTGGCTTGGTTCGGTTATTCCTGATTGGCTGGAGCCCCCCCCCCCCCCTTTCCCTTGAGGGCCCCAGCCGAAGTGAGCGGATGGTGGGGGATGGTCAACATAATGGAACCAGGGAAACCGCACTGGCTTGATGCAAAAATTCCCCATTGGTGAAGCCTCCGGAATGTTTGCTCTCATGAACAAAGTGTGCCAAAATTCTGGGCCAAAACCAATTTGACTGGCCCATTGCTCCCCGAGCAAAAAGAAACTATGGAGGTTCCTCAAAATAGAAGGTTCTGTTTTGATGTATATAGTTCCTCCCCTTGGGCCCACCTATATAGGTGAAAGTGCCAAAGCATATGGGCTAAAAGTGAGGTGCTTATATGGAGAACATGTTGAGGAACACATTGTGAACTTGGGGATCATTTGGGAACCCATTAGGAACTTCAAGGGAACACTGTGGGAACACATTAGGAAACAGGGATAATTGAAGAAAAATAAAATCTTCCCTCTCCCCCCCCCTAACTTAAAAGGAATAAAAGCAAGGCACCTTAGGCCCTCCTCTTGGCTGAAAGGAAAATAAATCCTCCCCCATGGAAAGTCCAGTGTCCACTCTCCACTGTCCATACCAAATACAGCTTGAAAAAAAAAACCTCCCCTCCAACCTCCAACTTCCCAACCCTAAACCCAAAACTTGAAAGGAAAAAAACCAAGGCACCCTGAGAGCATGATTGCACTTCCCATTGGTTGGATGAAATTTCTCTCATCAGAAGGGTTCATCACATTTTTTTGCCTGGGTTATTACCCCTCACAACGAACACCCCGACTATATAGGTGAGAAGGGGAGGATTTTGGGCAAAACATATGGGTTTGATATTAGGTGCTATTGGGAACACCCTTGAGGAACACATTGAAAACTTGGGGAACAACTTGGGAACATGGTAGGAACACATGAGCAACTCATGAAAAAAAACCTCTCCCCCCTTCCCCCTGCCCTCAAAACCCAAATTAAAAAGTTGGGACGCCTGAATGGATGTTGCACCTTCCTATTGGCTGCATGCAATTTCTATTTTCAAAACTGTTAGTTACATTTTTGGGCTAGGCTAATGGCATGGAAATAAATTTGGGGAAATAGTCACCTCTCCTATTAATTAGATGAGGTGCCTCCCAAGTTCTTTACTTTTATTTTTCTTTGGCGATGTGCCAATTTGATTGGCCCATCACTCCAAAAAAAAAAGAAACAATGTAGACTCTCCAAAATAGAAGGCTCTATTTTGAACTGTACAGTTCCTCCCTTTTGGCCCACCTATATAGGTGAAAGGAGGACACCAATTTCCAAGGCATATGGGATAAAAGTGAGGAGGTAGGGAAAAAATGTTGGGGAAAATATTGGGAACCCATTGGGAACTTGAAAGGAACATAGTTCGAACACATTGGGAAGCTGGGAAAAATGACAAAAAATCTCTCCCCCCCCCTCTCCCCGCCCCCCCACCCCAAAACATAAAAGGAAAAAAAGAAAGGCACCTTGTTTGCATGCTTGGGCCTTCCCATTGGCTGCATAAAATTTCTCTTCCCAAAAGACTTTGTCACCATTTTTGGCATGGGCTAACACCCCTTGCAAAGAACACCCCACCTATTCAGTGTTGGGGCACATTTGATTTTTAAAAATAATTGTAGGTTTTTCAAACATTTCAGATCCAGAGAACTGTTTTGTAACTGTTTCAGAATTCAGGCATTCCAGATGACAAAGTTGGGATGGTAGCACTGGTGAATGGGTAGAGTCAACATGGCTGAATAGTTCAGCAAATTGTATTCCATTATTTTATTGGCCTCGCCTACCAAGGTCATGATATTGTGTTTAGATTCACTATGGAGTACAAGTAAGTAAACCCATTTTGCAACCAAAATGATTAGGAGAAAGGATTCACAGGACCTTGAGAACATAACACTTTAGTCTTTTGCTTATTTATAATTTTGCAAGCAAAATGGGTTTACAGACAAGCCCATCACTCCAAAAAAAGAAACAATGGAGACTCCCTAAAACAGAAGGCTCTATTTTGAAATATACAGTTCCTCCCCTTTGGCCCACCTATATAGGTGAAAGGAGGACACCATTTTCCAAGGCATATGGGATAAAAGTTGGTAAACCCATTTGGGACTTTGGGCAAAATATATGGGATTAAAGCAAGGTGCTGCTTGGAACACCTTTGGGGAACACATTGGGAGCTTAGGAACCCATTGGGCACTTGAAGGGAACATAGAGGGAACAAAGGAAAAATGAAAAAAATCCTCCCCCTACCCCCTCCACCCAAAACTTAAAAGAAAAAAAATCCTTAAACACACACAGGCTCAGATTCTTTATATAAGAAGAACAAGTAAACCCATTTTGTTAGGGTTTTCTTTTTTTGCTTCTGGATTGCAGTCAAAAAGGGCAGAAGTGAACATGACTGAGAACCAAAAACAGATTGTTGCCTACTAAAACCTAGGAAGACAAACTTTGGCAAGAGATGGATGAATGAAAATAAGCACCCTTATTCTCTTCGACATAGAGGGATGAAACAGGACCAAAAGGATGAAAAATGTTGTCATGCCATCGAAGATTCTGTGGAAGGGAGGAATTTGGGGAAGGGGGGTCGTGGGGGGATGAGGAATGGAGGATGTGGAAACTCTAGGATTTTAAAGACTCCAATTAAAATTGATCACTTACTAGGTGTGTAAGGAAGCTCAAATATTTGAGAGGTTGAGCGTAAAGATAAATTACTATCTATTAAATGGGATTCATTTCAGAAACATGCTGACAAAAAAAAAGCTAATAAACATATGAAAGGGGTGAAAAAAGTGATTAGTATATTAGTAAGGATTATAAGCATAACAAGAATGAAGTTGCTTATGTTTCCAAAGGCAAAGAAACCTGATCATTTTGCTTGCAAAATGGGTTTACAGACTAGTCTACTACTATAAAGAAATTGGTGTTGGTCTCTTGATGCGGTTATTCCTGATTGGCTGGAGCCTCCCCCCCTTGAGGGCCCCAGCCAAAGTGACCGGATGGTGGGATGGTCAACATAGTGGGAACCAGGGAAAATTGAAAAATATCCTCTTCTAAATCCCCCGCCCCCCAAACTTAAAAGGAAAAAATGTAAGGCATATTCAGTGTGTGCTTGGGCCTTCCCATTGGCTGCATGAAATTTCTCCTCCCAAAAATGTTTATCATCATTTTTGGCCTGACCTTTACCCCTCAGAAGTCCAACCTTTTTTTATTGAATTTGATTGGCCCCAACAAAAAAAAATTGAAGATTCTATGGACAGATGGAGTGCCTCCCCCTTTGGCCCACCGATATATGTGAGAATGGGAGGACTTTGAGCAAAACTTAAAGCAAGGTGCGATTGGGAACACCCATGGGGAACACATTGGGAACCTGTTGGAACAAAGGGAAAATGAAAAGAATCTTCCTCTTTCCCCCCCAAAACTTAAAAGAAAACCCATGGGGATCACATTGGGAACCTGTTGGAACAAAGGAAAAATGAAAAAAATCTTCCTCTTTCTCCCCCCCCCCCCCCCCCAAAAAACTTCAAAGAAAACCCATGGGGAACAAATTGGGAACCTGTTGGAACAAAGGGAAAATGAAAAAAATCTTCCTCTTTCCCCCCCTCTCCCCCCGAAAACTTTAAAGAAAAAAACAAGACACCTTGAGTGCAGGCTGAGCCTTCCCATTGGCCGCATGAAACTTCTATTCCCAAAACTTTTTGGCACCCTTTTCAACCTTGACTAATACCCCCATTATAAACTGGGGGTACTTATTATTTATTCAATTAGGAGGTTGCACACAATCCTTTCTTATAATATTTTGCTTGCAAAATGGGTCTACAGACTAGTAGAATATAAAGAGCTGTAGTCTTGACAGGCTATGGAATGAATCTAATATGGCCCAAAATTTCAAGCCCCCTAGGGTCAATGGACTGTTTCTCCGGCTGGTAAGGGGTATATCAGGGCTTGTTCTGAAGGGCAACCAGTGTTCCTCACCCTTGATTCACATTGGAATAGCAAAACCAAAAGTGGAATGAGTAGGTGACCAGCTAGCCCACCTAAGAAGATGCATCAAAATATTACACAAAGAAGACACCAAAACCTAATGACCTCCTCCTCCAGATCAAGAAGGACTAAACAGGAGGAACAAATTAAATGTAGGAGTGGTCTTGATGCTTTTGTAGCAAACAAGTGCTCAAGCCAAAATTAATTCAGTTGATTTATTTTTTGCTGTACCTGAATTATGACAAACATTTTAAGTGTCATTGATATCCCATATCTTTTAAGATGCACTAGTTTGAACCCTGTTCCTAATGCACAGGTGTGTGTGTATTTGACAGTACATATTACAAAATTACAACTACAAATTACATTTCCAAAACCTCTTTATATACCATATTTCATCGGGACCCTGACAACTAAAAATCTTGATGTTTGCACTGCTTGTGACCCGTGAGATAGCAACATATAATTGACCATGGTAAAAGACCGAAGATGGCAAATATACCCCAACGTTGTTTAGTGTTTGACCTTGATTCTTGTTGATTGTCATCGCAAATGTCACTCGAACAAGAAATTGATGACGACATAAAACAAATGGTCAATCAGTCCCGGAGGGGGACATGATGATGCAGGGTATGAACACATGTTTGCTGGCATTGTTTCTTGTGATGATCATCGCTTCAATGACACACTGACCCAATCTCTTGACAATCAACCTCGTACCATTGCACAATCCTATTGATTGATTGAAATTGCGCAACAAAAGGATTGGCACGCCCACTTTGAGTTCTAGCTTATGATTTGCAATACCGCTGAATTGCAAAGTGTTCAGGAAATCCACTGGATATAATGAATCCATTGAAACTCCTACAACAACACTTGTACCTTTTTTTGTTGGAGCCAAAGAATTTGCGCTCAGGTACCTATGCAATTATTTAGATAACGATGCAAGAATTGCATTGTTGACTTCATGAATGTTAATATTTTTGGGGGCTAGAATGTTGCATTGCATAAAATACATGGCATCTCTAGAGTGGCGTTGGTGATCCGGTTCGGATTAATCCTCTCAAGCTGCAATCTTCTGCTGGTAGCCTCATATGGGACAGAATCTTGATCCAATTTAGATCGACACCTTCTTCTGCAATGGTAGGAAGATTACCATTTTCAACATTCAACACCCATTTGGTAAACTCTCGCTACTCTTTAGAATTAGCTGCCATGACTCGCATGTTGGTATAAAGACAAATAATCGTAACATGCTGCCAAAGATGTGATTGAGGCAATGAAGCACTAACAATGTCTTCTCGTCCTCCCTTGGGAACAATAGGCAGGATCTATCAAAAATCCCCACAAGGACCACAATTTTTCCACTAAAGATCTTCTCGGTTGTTGTGCATCGTCCAATTACATCAAATCACACAAGGTGTGATCAATAGCTTCGAAAGCTTGGCGATGCATCATCGGTGCTTCATCCCAAATGATAAAATCAGTTTTACACACCAACTCGGCCAGTTTCATCTATTGTGTGATGTTGCAAGTTGATTCATCATGTAGATCAATCGGAATCTTGAATCTTGAATGGGCAGTTCTATTGCCCAAAAGCAGCAAAGATGCAATTCTTGATGAGGCAACCTCAAACAAAATTTTGCTTTGCCTTCTTAGATGGGATAGAAGCATTGTCCAAACAAATGTTTTGCCGGTTCCACCACTGCCATACACAAAGAATAATTTGCCCTTTTTATTTATCACGACATTCAAAATAGATTCATACGCGCTGCGTTGATCATCATTGAGCCTATCTTCTACATTGTCTTCATTTATGGTCAATGAATGTTGATCGTAAGCCAGCTCTTCTTGGACCAATCGATTTCCTCCATGAACAAGAGGGACGTAATTAAACTTGGGAGACCTTGGAAAATTTTCTAGGCGGTGTCCGTTGTGGATGAAAACCTGATCAATCTCATACAATGCACGACCTTTTAACGCATCCTCACGAAAGGTAACAGCTGGATCATCATGTTCGCGACGTGTCATTATTTTAATGTCATCGCTCAAAGATTCCCAATGTGCATCCCATAGCTGTCTGGGATTTGTCGCTTCACAAAACATCAGCATGGAGGTCAACATGTCACGTAGCTGTCGTTTTGAGGCCCAAAGACCGGCTTCTTCCAAGGCTTGATGCCATTCATTGTCGTCTGCAAACAAACCCATTATAATGCATGCATCTTTGAATATGTCGTGCTCTGTGCCATCCATTGTCCGCAAATGCTCGTAGGCTGTGGCACCTTTGACATAGTTTAATAGCATCCGCAAATAATAACATTCACCCAATGTCGGGTCTACATAATACATGCAACTAATGGCAAAGCTTCTCTTGCGCATTGTCCATCGCTTCAACCTCCGATTCCACACCCATTGTTGAGGGAATTGATCGAACGTAAGGCTTCATGTAGCTTCCGATTCTTGGTTTGTTTTAAACCATTATGTTAGCATCGTTCTAGAAATGGCTGATTGTGCTACCACTTCCTGCACACCATCATCATCGTCGAACAACACCAAATGTTGTTTGGGTAAATGGTATTGTAGACGCTCAACGGTAGGAAACCGCTCATGCATATGAAACTTGAAAATGCACCATGTTACTTTTGATGCAGATACATAATGACAATTGAAATATTTTTTAATTTCATTAGCTTCGATCACATTCCCTTCAATGGCATTGTCGCTTTGGCGTGAGATCTTGATAGTTGCATGATCATGTCCTTTGTAAACATACTTGAACAAATACTTGACTACACGAATGTTGTTACAGACCTCAACATTGATGTGCGCATCGTATTTGGTCGACAAATAAACATTGTGCGGTACCACCCAATGATTGTCCAATTCAACACCATGAACCAAGACTGTGCACCTCATATCTCTGCGTTGATAAATAGGATATCCGTTTACATCCATCATCGTCTCAGATTGGAACTTACGTGGATATTGTTTTTTGCATTTACCATCATCCATGCATGGGGCATTTGGAAACGCAACTTCACATGGACCATGCATCATGCATCTCGCAACCGTCTCGTGGGCCAACCTGTTTGTCTTTAGATTTGGATTCAGAAGTTCAACACTAATCATGCGGTCTACATCCTCGACTATGCGTGGCTTGCAGTCTTCAGTAAAGAACATGAGAATGTGTGCATGTGGCAACCCACGCTTTTGAAACTCAATGACATAGATTCCTATAGTCGTCCGTCCCAAAATATGCTTATTATGAATGTCATTGATCAACCCCTTTAGCTTGATTTTGAACACTCGAGTTACCAAATCTAGTCGATCTTAAGGTTATTGTCCGGGCAACAACACTCTGAGGCCATTTATGCTAATAATAATATTTGAATACACATTTAATATGGTTATCCATATACATTCAAAATATACATTTAAAAATCTTAATCCACCTAACTATATTATTTAGAATTCATAAAATACACTTTTATATAGTCATAGGGTTGCAACTAAATTGGTCATTATTGCAATTAATGGGACATAATTGTTCTTCTTGGATGAAAACTAAATTAAATGTTGTTGACATGGAAGGATGAACACCAAAATAGTTGCATTGTAGTGGCAAATATGATCAACACAAAAAATAGTTACAAAAATGTCCAAATGTAGTTACAAATAACTAATAGTTGCATGTAGTAGTAAAGAGAGGTTACATTTTGGCTAATTTCTACTAATGAAAGTAGTTGTTGGTAATTAGACCTTACATTTACAGTAGTTGTAATGTAGTTCTCACATGCAATTAAAATGTAACTTGGCAAAAAGTCAAACATGGTTGATTACACCATATATATAATGCATACATTCCACCATATAGGTGTTTTTTTTATAATTAATTTGTAGCTATAATATAATTTTTTGATTTTTTGACATGGCATTTTCTTATTATTAATTCCTTGTATTTCCATGGGATAATTGTAATGTTGTTGTATATTAGTTGTTTTGGAGCCTTATTTCTAAAGCAGTGTGGTTGCGGCAAACACAATTTTTCATAGTGTTTGTTTCAAATTCTCAAAATTCAACATTGATGATTAAACCAAACTTGTTACAACACCATAAATAATATGTTCATGGAGCTTGAGAATCTAATGTTCTTTGTGGTAATGTTATATATTCAAAATTCTAGGACTTAGTCTATTATATATGGAAGGAAAAATTCAAATTGTAACCTTGATATTCTCACAAGAAAAAAAATAATAGCCTTAAAATATTTTACAAAAAGAACACCTTAACCAAATAACTCTTGAAAAGTTAACCATATTGCCATTTGGAGCTAGATTATGTCATATTTGGTGCTAATTTGCCACCTTGCCATTGCCTAATGGTGTAAAATGTTATTAAATTTGGAAAAAAAAAATGGTTAGTTCCCCATTCCCTCTAGTGAATGGAAATTTCTGAAAATAAAAAATTGCATTAAAAAATGGGGCTTCCTATTCACTTTCACTTGTGGAAACCAGTGGATATAAATGCAAGCACCTCCAACAACTGGGGAGACAAATAAAAAGAAAAGCATTTTGTCACAAGGAAACATATATTGGAAAGTCTTGTGTAATTTGAGGGTAGTGGTTTACCTATGGAGCATAGGCAATTTGATAATCTCAAATTCTTATAAATTACGAGCTTGTGGGAACAAGTGATGGAATCAACCAGGATTAATAGAAAAAAACAAGAGAGTTTTGGACTCTTAAAAAATCCATCCTTATTATTTTATAGCTCCAAGTTTTTCCCAATCCTAAATGATGAAGATTCAAAATTTGATTCTAACCCATGTTAATAAAAAATAATGGTGGACATCTTTAACCTTCTTTTATTCTCAAAAGTTGAGAACTTATCACCTTTCGAATAGATTTGAAAATGGACTTTCAATTAAAAAGTTGATATATTATTAATACAAGTGAGACTTGATGTTTTATCACATTATAATCATTGTTTTTGATGTGATTGTGCTAAATTGTTTTGCAACTTGGGGTACTGGGATGATTTGGGATGGGAATGGTAATCTTTTATAGGTTCTTTTTTACATGATTGGCATTTAACATTTTAGATTCAAGGTTGCAAGCTAAGACCTTATTTGCAAAACATTTTGTTAAATGGTTTGTTCCTTAAAAAGACCTTGTAAGGTGGAAAATGTCTAGACCCAACTATTTACTACAAGTGAACTTGTAATGTTCCAAGCCCAATTGGGCATTCGTCACTTGTGTATTCAAAATATTTCTTTCCATATTCCTTGAATTCCATTTTTGAAGTTTAGAAGAATGTAAAAGGAATGAAGTACCTACACTTAAATTCACATTATGCAAGAAAATTTTAAGTGACCCTTGTTTGAAAACCTTTCCATATGCACCCAAATCGTGTCTAATTGAACAAAAAGACGTTCAATTAAAGGAGCCCAAAAGGGCATCGAGTGATAGTGACAATTCACAATTAACATAAATTTGATTATGTTTTTCCATTTGTAAACCATGGTAATCAATGTGGCAAGTTGTGCTAAATGACTCAAATGAATCTTGAAATATTCATATTTAAAATCCATTCAATCCAACTCTAAGTTTTGATTTTAATCAAGGATTGTGGAAAATGAACAAAAGGTGTGTTAAATAAGGTCAATTTTGCAAAGGGTTATTTTATTTCTTGTTTCATAAAAGCATTTTGATGATTTGTTTTTGTAGACAATAAGAACCACACTAAAAAAAAACACTCACAATTTTAAAAAAATGTAATTTGATTAAAAAAAATTCAAATCATGTTTTAAAAGGTTAGAATGTGAAAATTATTTTTACCACTTGTAAATTTGGAATAATGTACATGATGTTTGAAATAAAGTTGTAACTTGTAATAGAAGAAAATGACCTTTAGATAGTTAACATATTTTGATATGGTTGAATGATGACTATTTTTCAAATCAAAACACAAAATTTGATGGAATCTACAAAATTTTAGAAATTCACATTTATTCAAAGATGATTAACACATAATATATGATATATTGGAAAAAATGTAAGCATATTTAGTAAGAAGCTTTAAACAATTTCATTCAATTTTTTTTTTAAATGAAGAAATTATTTTTGTGTAAAAGGACACAATCCTTGAATGAAAAGATCTTGTTGGCTCCTTTGTATGCATTTGGACCCAACTAAAACTATGATCATACTAATGTATGAAGCCATATTTGAAAGTGGGGGTCTACACGCATACAAAATCCATGGGATGGAGGCCATAAAATTAGAATCTTTGAAGCAATGGAATATGTAGATCTGAAGGTAGAATGCAATTACAATGAGTGTGACCTTTTCTTGCCCCTACATCTCATGGGATCATGGGGCAACATCATATTAACTTAGAAATGCCATTTGAACTTAAAGTGTAATTAGGATTGTCAACCCAACTTGCTTGTACATATTGAAATTACCCAACATTATTCCCCTCTTACTAAGACCGCACTGTCACACAACCATTACCTTTTGTTGTTTCATTTGAGCATTTTCCATTGCTTTTAGGTTGGGTACCATGAGTTTATAGCTAGAAAAGAAATAGCTCACTTTGTTGTCTAATTCTCCATCAAGGTATTCTTGGAGAGGTGTTAGTCATCACCAAGTCTTTCTTTTAATCTTTTCCAAAATCAAGTACATTGTGATGAACACTATCGATGAGAACTTAATTAATTAGGGTCACTACTCTTAAAGTTTTCCCCATACTATGTGCACATGTCATTGCTATTTACAAGTTGGAAGCGTCATATACCTCATGTTAAATGTTACTTATATGTTGCCTAGATGACACTTATAAGTTGTTAGATTAAATACTCTTCAATGCTTGAAAGTTGGTAATAGATCAACACGTACCAGCTCATGAAGCAAAGAAGCAGCATCCAGCAATCCCCCTCTGAATACACCTCAATCCTCCATTTGCAAAGCAATCCGTGGTACCACTTGAAGCAAAGAAATAGCACCTGGAAATCATGTCTGAATACACCCTCAATCCTCCATTTGTGAAAAAAATTGTGGTAGCTCATGAAGAACAGAAGCAGCAATCTTCTGCAATCCCCCTCTGAATGCACCTCAACATCAATTTTCTTCAACATTTCTTGAGCATACCAAATCAGGACTCCAGGAATACATTGTCACTGTACATTGTCAAGCAAGCAAGAGACTTGTATTAGAAGCTTACAGTGAAGTGAAGAATGACCTTGGACGACACACATGTCTATGAGATTGCAGGGAAAAACTCGACAATAACACTTTGAAGGTATGTAACTGTTGCGCGTCAGTTGCTGGAACGTGCGAATCAGCTCGGCGACTGCGCAAATTTTTCGCTGCAAAAGTATGATAATTTCAAGCTCAATTTCCATGCGAATGTCCGTCCGTGAAAGACGGAGATCTTCGTCTGCATGGCCTCTTGAGTAAACCCTAGTAAACGCTGCTTGTCGCACAACTAATGGCTATACATCAGGAATTTGCCTTTCAACATCTCGTCGGAGGAGATGTACGATATCTTCGGCAAGTATGGCGCGATTTGCCAAACTCGCATTGGGACCAACAAGGACACACGCGCCACGGCTTTCGTTGTTGTCTACGAGGACATCAACGATGCCAAGAACGCTGTGGACCATCTTTCCGGCTTCAACTTTTCAATCGCTACCTGATTGTGTTGTATTATCGACATGCTAAGATGTCGAAGAAGTTCGATCAGCGCAAGGAGGAGGAGGAACTCACCAATCTTGAAGAAAAGTATGGAGTTTCAACAAAGGAGAAGTAGGAATTCCATCTGTGACTCCCGAACCGCGACTGCAACCGTGGAAAGAAGGTGAAGTTTCACCATTGTTTTGGTGTTGCTTGGTGTTGTAGTTGCTTGAATTTCAGAGAAGCTTTTCTACAATCAGGAAACAAACGGTCGTGTCCTGTCTTTGAGGGTTTTGGATTCCATCAGCTCCAAAGTGACAGAAATGCCCTTACTAAGCTTACTGAGGATGCAAGGACTGTACAATTTTCTTCGTCTCTTGCAAGTTTCTGTTTTTCTAGTACAGGATTGTGTATTCCCCCCTTCTCCTCAGTGGGCTGAAGTACAGAAGTGGTTCCTTGGCCTCTGCGAGTACTCTGCTAGGGTTAAGTCTTAGGAGAAGTATTGACAATGGAAGGAAACAGGAAATCAGCACAGACCTTTGCAGTACTCGTCCAGCTATCATGTTGATTTCCAAGGGTTTGTTTGTTTGGTTCATGAAACACTGACTCTGTCTTCCAAGCTCTTGTGAGGTTGTTTTCAACTCTGTGACAAGAGCTTCTCTTGTGACTGCAGACATTCAATTCACTCAAATTCTATATTAAGGTTATGTCTCACATCCCATTCCATGACAACAATTCTTCCTGCCATCACAAGTCTCTTGCTTTAGCAAGATGAAGGCAACCTGTTGGGACGTTTTGCATTTGGTCTTGACATGGTCAGTGTTTCGCAATCTGTGTTGACAGGATATAAAAAAGTTCTTCTGGAAGGATTTGGTGCTTACACAACCCAATTCTAGGATGTGCTTGTGGAGGTGAATTTGGCAAATTACTTCATCATCAGCATGGCTTGCAGCATGATTTGTTGGCATATCCAGTTCCTTTTTTCTCTGGTTTGTTGTCTTCTTAGATCCTCAGAAATATGTACTGACCAGTGCAAACTAGATTTGTGGATGCCATACTCTGCAGATCCCAGAATGTATTGACAATTGAATTGATCTTTACAGTGAGGCAAGAAGTTGAGCATTTAGCAATTGAGAGAATAAAATCACTCGGTTCTTCACACCTTTGTGTTTGGATAGCAAGGCACTACTAAGTTTCATTCAATGAAGAAAGAAGGGGATCTCAATTCATTAGCCTGATATTCTTCTCCAGTTGAGCTGGTATTTGTCAGGTGGGAGGAACAAATGCCTTGTGGATTTTGAAGCTCAAGATGGGAGATGGCATCCCTCAGAATTACTACACTTGTGCTAAGGAGTTTTGTGATGGGGAAGGCCCACAGGTGCAGAACATTCCCGAAATCTGAGGCCAGACTTGGCTACCACCTCATCCTAGGCCCCTTATTTTGGGAATTCACCTACCATGGGGCCTTCTGTGACACTGAATTCCACTTCTTGAAGCATTGTGGTCATAAACCCAAAGCACCGAGATTGATGGAAGAGGGAAATGCTAAGGTGAAAAAAGTAACTAGCTCATCAAATGTATAATTGTTTCTGTTGTGCCATACGCTGCATCGCAAGCACTCAAATCAGTGTAGATGGTTGTAAGTTGGTTTGAACAGGTTTTAAGTCTTGGGCTCCTAAACAACAATGGAGTAATCTCTAATTCTTTGGAGAATAACTTTTCTCTCTGAACATGAAAAACATGGGTCACAAACACATGGATTGTAGAGGGGTGCTTGGAATGGATGTTCACTGGGAGTACCTACATGGCCAAGAGGTTCAAGGTGAAAAATTATGAGTGCAATATCAAAAAGCCCAACAACTTGGTCTGCGCAAAATGTTTTCTCTATGCATAAAATCTTAGGGAACTTCCAAACTCTGTTGGGAAATGTGCAAGAACATCTATAAAACATAAAACCAAAACAAGACCTTTTTTGGCCCATGGGCTTATGAACTTCATGCTTGCCTTTTACTTTTAAACGATTTTTTAAAAATTGAAAAAAGAATATGTGAAAAAAATTAGACCAATCATGACTGTTTTGGACCATAGGCTAACAAACTTTGCATTCACTTTCAAAAAATAAAAAGAAAAATTGAGAATTTTTTTTTATAAAGAGATTCCAACCAATCATGGCCTTTTTGGCCCCATGGCTAACAAACTTCACGGCCACCTTAAAGAAAAAAATTAAAAGACAAAAAATAGTGAAAAAAATTGTAAACCAATCATGGCTTTTTGGGCTCATGCTCTAACAAATGTCCAACCTGTTTTTTAAAAAAAGTTATTAAAAAATTTGAGTTTTAATTAATATTACCAATAATTAATTTTTAATGGACAAATAAATGGGCTTGGTATCATGTCTCCGAACTGAGCCTGGTCGCAAGTTTGTTAGACCATGAAACATTGTCCATAATGTATTTAATTTTAATTTTTTATTTATTTACATTGTTTTCTCCTTTCATCCTTGGACCTCCTGTAAAGTGGACTGAACTTGAAATGGTTTTTAAAAAAAAATCTAGCATATTTTCTTGGTACAATCTACACATTTTGTGTCAAAAATAAAAATACACATAATTCAAAAATATTCATACATAAAATTTTATCCATTTTGAATTTTTTAAAAGATCACAATAATTTTATCACAAAATCTTCTTCAAATATTTATAAAGGCACATTAAAAATGTGTTATAGTGAAAATGATCAAATTGTGACTGTTTTGTGTACATTGTACCATGGAAAATGATTTTTTATTTTGCATGTTCATGGGCTTTTAGGCTTTAGTGTAAGGAGGACCTTCGTAAGTTGTTGTTTTAAACCCTAAAAGGGGGAGGTGAAAACAGAATGTGATAGACAAAACATGGTTTTCATTCCTAGGATCCCTGGATTTCAAAAACATTTTTCTTATGCATTTAATAATGCCTATTGCAAACACCAAAGGCCACACACTTCATGTCAGCCTTTTTTTTTTGGCTTGCTATATATGTCACAAAAAAAAATTAAAACAAAAAAAATGGTATAATCAAATGTTTTATGAGATTTTCAGTAGCCAGAATTTGATCAAAATTTAAGAAAAAATCACCAGATTTTTGTACATGGTTCAAGAACATAGCCGAAAATATAAAACAATGTTTTGAAAAATCTATTTCCATATTTAGCATGTATCCAAAACCTGGCTAAAATCTTCATGTGGATCATTGCCACTTTGGCTACATTAAAAACTTGATGAAAAAATTTGCTTCATGTATAAGGTAAGGCCTTGTTATTAAAGAATTATTGTCTGAGCATCAAGGCCGAAGCCTGGGCATGTAACAACTGAGGTAATCAATGGTTTTTTACAAAAAAACAATTCTCTTCCGAAAATTTTATTGGCTTAAATCTTGCACCCTTGGGATCTTACAATGTCATGCCTTCCATCCTAGGCATATTTTTAAAACTTAATTATTAAATATAATTTGCCCTACAAATACATTAAGAATTTGCCCCATGAATACACAAAGAATTTTTCTTCGAGGTTGTTACATATAGGATAAGGCCTTGCTATTAGGGAAATACTGTGTGAGCATTGAAGCGAGAGCCTCATTTAACAAAAAGAAAAATTCCCTTCCAAAGATCTTATTGGTTTACTCCTACACACTAAGGATCCTACAACCTCATGGCCTTTGCCCTAGGGCTCCTTTTCTAAGCCTAATCCCTAAATACAATTTGCCATATAAATACACTAAGAATTCTCTCCCAAGCTGAAATATTGAAACCCTATTCCATGCATTATTTCCAACCTAACATGTTTAGGAATGAACGAAGAGTTACATAAGTCTTCAATGCATGCAAGGAAATACATTTAGGACCATGCTTTGATGAATTTTTATACAATATCAAAACAAACTCAATAGTAATAAATAGTTATTATACAGACACGGCACTACAGAACCCAAATAGGCTTCTCTTGTTTGCCAAGGCAAACTCAATACTAATAAATAGTTATTGTACAAACACGGTATTACAGAATCCAAATAGACTTTTCTCGTTTGCCCAGTCCACTGAACTTGTCTCGTAGTTCACTCATACTCGTAGAATATAAGGAGATGTATCAAATGCCGTAGTCTTGACAGGCTGCGGAACGAATCTACTTGAAAAAGAATGAGGTTTGTCTTCTTTCTCCAAACTTCAAACTTGCATCCAAATAAAAATATATATAAAGTGAAAAAGAAACACTTTATTTTTAAAATAATAAAAATAAAAAACCCATAAAAATAAAAAAATAAAAAAGTTAAAAGTTTCTAAAAAAAACTAAAACATGAGCCAAGTTTAAAGAAACCGGGGGACTTCACAGTGGCCGAAGGTCGCGGGTACCCCCTAGTAGTAACAAATAGTTATTGTACAGACACTGTATTACAGAACCCAAATAGACTTTTCTTGTTTGCCCAGTCCACTGAACTTGTCTCGTAGTTCACTCATACGCCAGTCCACTGAACTTGTCTCGTAGTTCACTCCTACGCCAGTCCACTGAACTTGTCTCGTAGTTCACTCATATGCGTAGAATATAAGGAGATGTATCAAGTCCACTGAACTTGTCTCGTAGTTCACTCCTACGCCAGTCCACTGAACTTGTCTCGTAGTTCACTCATACGCGTAGAATATAAGGAGATGTATCAAATGCCGTAGTCTTGATAGGCTGCGGAACGAATCTAATATGGCCCAAATTTTGAAGCCCCCTAAGGTCAATGGACTGTTTCTCTGGCTGGTAAGGCGTATATTAGGGCTTGTTCCGTAGGGCAACTGATGTTCGTCACCCTTGATTTACATCATTAGAAAGTTCCCCCACCATTGATTTACATTGTTAGAAAGTTCCCCACCATTGATTCCACATTGGAATAGCAAAACCAAAAGTGGAATGAGTAGATGAGCAGATGTTCCACCTAAGAAAAGGCGTGAAAAAAATTACACAAAAAAGACACCAAAACCTGGTGACCTCCTCCAGATCGAACCAAGTTACTCAAAGGAAAATAATTCTTTAGTGGGGAATGAGGATTGAGCTTAAGTTAAATTTCCTTGGGAATTTGGTTACACTTCTTGGGAGAAAGTTCCTTGGAGAAGCATTGATCCTTTTACAAATTGGCCCCCCACTTTTGATGGTGAAGTTGCTCAAAGAAAAAAGAAACTTGAGACAAGTTCTTGGGAAGTGGAGCTCAATGTTCCACAAATTAGTTCTCCAATGTAAAGTGATTCTGTGTTACCAATAAATTCTTTCCAATGTGTGGTTGAGAAATTTTCATTTAATAGGAGCCCCCCCAGTCTTTTGAATTTAAAAAAATTACAAAAATAAGAGCAATTGGAGGAAGATGATAACTAAAGTCTCTAGTGGCCTTTCATTGTTGAGAAAGAGATTACACGCATTTTCCCAAAAAAAAAACATCCTCATACAGTAATTCCATTATGCTGACGAAAGGTGTATTGTTTAGGTTTATGTAGGTGGACATATACAACATTGCCCACATGATCAGGCAATCGAAGAAGTTATGATTTTGGATGACAAACATTAAATAGGTGAAATGAATTAAATGTGGCATTGAGTTTGAATTTTTTTTTTAAATTATCTTTTCATTCATTCATGAAAACAAATTCTTGAGGTAAAAAGGGTTTAAGTTGTTGCTCAGGAACAACCATGTTCCCAATGAAAGCAAGGTTTAAATTACTTATAGAGTATAGTATCTTAAGGAATTTTGGCCCTAGGTAATAGGTCTATTTTTATATGAGGATTTTTGAAAGATGATATTTTGGCTTGTGTTGAACTTGAGATTAGTTATAGAGTTATAATATTTTGAAGGATTTTGGTTTCTTTTTAAAAGGATTTTTTATGATTATATTTTAGCATGGTGAAATATTTAAATTTCCA
Organism: Sphagnum contortum; assembly: GCA_963920785.1. NCBI lineage: Eukaryota > Viridiplantae > Streptophyta > Sphagnopsida > Sphagnales > Sphagnaceae > Sphagnum > Sphagnum contortum. The sequence goes on from OY987278.1 coordinate 20,289,177, forward strand.
TCAAATCTTCTTTTGCCTTAAGATTACTTTTAAATGAAAATGGCAAGCTAAGCTATCCACAGTGTGACACACACACCCCTTGTTAAGTTTAATGCAAGAGATCCATATTACTCTCAACAATGAGCAAGCCTATGGAGTTCTAAACTTGTCTACAACTAACAAAATTATATTATATATACCGTAGTACCTAGGCTGCTTGGGCATAATAATTGAATTCTTTTATATATGTCAGCTAATAAGTAACATGTTTGACAATATTTTTTTAATAAAAAATTTGACATTATATTACATATTGAAATTCTGCATGTATTTTTCAGAAATTTTGGCAATTTCAAAAAGTAACTAATTAGTGCCTAACCAGGCTAGGAACTGCAGTAATTGTTTCTATGTCATAAAATAATATTATTGAAATGGTTATCCAAGTCAAAATTTCCCAAAAAAATTAGATCTATATTCTTAAATGGTTTATGGAAGAGAAAATATAATAATCTAAGGGTTTAGGTGATCCCAAGCTTTTGGGAAAAAAAATATAAATAGATAATGGCGTTCTCGCTAGTCTTCTGTAACCTTCAATTTCACTCTCAAGTTTGTGGCATCCTTTTCAGTTTAAGTGCTTGCACGAGCTCCTTCAAGTTTGCTCTGCTCTCTTTCTTCTGAGCTCTCTCTTTGTAGCTAATGTTTTGGATGTTCTAATTTGATAATGTTAATGTTGAGTATGATTTTATATTTCATGTTGATTAGTATCCTTAACAAAGCTTTCACCCTTTCGGGTCTAATCTAATTCTCTGTTCTCAAGAAGTTCTGATTTTGCTGGCTCCCTTGACATTGCCCTCTTGATCCTCACGCACCCCGCTTGCAGTTCGGATCTCCTTTGCCAGTGCTCTAAACGTCGCTACTCTGCTCTTCGCTTCAGGCTTGGTCCTCCTGGTCGACGACTACCTCGGTTACAGTGCCCACGGTGTATTGTCGGTAAGGTTATCTAAGTCTAGTGCAAAAAAAAAATCGTCTCTAATGTTGTTTCCTTGCTCGTCCATCATGTCCTTGGTGATTTTGTTCCTGCAAATAGATTTTCCATTTTGATGTCTTTGACGTTGATGAAGTGACAACTTTCGCAGGGCCGTGGTTGCAGGTCGCAGTCAGGCAGTTGATCAAGTTATCTGCAGCAGGTGCTGTCACCTGTGGCAAACTATAGAGTAAGTTTTATCCCACTCTCGAGCCATGGCTTTCTAGCTAACTGGGATTTGCCTCGAGAGTCTTGTTTAGTCGATTAAAGCACCTCACAGCTTCAGCAGGCCGGTGATCTCGTTACACAGTGCTCGGGCTCCTACATGCATCTAGGCCATGACCGCTTCCCACATTTGGATCATCATGTTTTTTTGTTTCTTTACATATGTAGAATGACTTCCGTTGTCGGTTGTCGGTCGTTTTCTTTCTTGCTCCTCAGACCTCTGCGGTTTCCACACCCGTGCGTACTCCTATTTGGGTTCTCAGCAGCTTGAGCTGTCTTGATTGCTGCTGATTACACTATCACCTACTTATGAATCGAGTCCGGCTTCCGGTGTTAACTTCGCTGTTTGCGCCAGTTTGCAGATCTAGTAGTACACACTAAATGGGCGGCAAGAAGACATTGGCTACTTTCATTGGCGGCGTGGCGGCAGGGGCGGTTGCGGTCTGTGCCGCTCCCTTTGTTCTAGTCGATCCAACAGGCATAAGCGCTGCTGTAACGATAGGAGCAGGTACATCAGCAGCAGCTGCGTTCACTGGTGTTGCGGCTTCATTAACTGGCAAGGCCGTAGTGAAAGTTTATCACCTCACAGAAGACGTTCTGGAGAAAACTCTTGGTATCCATCTGACCCATTATGTCGATAGAGCATGCGGACTTGAAGATGAAAGCGAGTACGAATTATTCTTGAGGACCTTGACGGAGGACGAGAAAAAAAAAGTTTACCGGAGCGAGAGCAAGAAACTCGGTAGTGCTTACGTCGGAGTCTTCATTAAAGGGCTTCTCGCTTTTGTGCTTCCACACAAGGCACTAGGGGCGACTTTAGATTTACGCGCAGTCTATCGATGTCGAAGAACTCGGGAGCGAATCCTGCAGGTCGCACAGGCCAATCTATCCAAAGGCAAAAGATCAGACATCGCTTTCGGAGCAATGCGGACTATTACGCAGACGGCAATGACCGCGGGCTTGAACCACGAACTAGAAATGGTCGACTGTTTGATTGGAGAGGATGGTCAATTTCGACACCGCATCTCCTTATGAACATACATACACACACACATATGTCAAAAGTTATTCTCAAAGTCCTTCCCAGTTTAGTCCTCCCTTTGGTCCCCAGTTTTTTTGGGTTCCCTGCCTAGTTTGAAGCTCTCTGCAAAGTCAGCCACACTGACCACGAAAACACTGAACTCCCAGACGAAAACAGGAATTAGCGTGAGTGAATTATGCGTTCAATTGACAACTAGATGCTAATTTCTGCTAACTCAGCTATATCTAAGAAGTGTTAACTATGTTAAACCTGTACAAACAAATTGTCCATAACCTATACCAAAGGATTAGAGCTTGGGAGAACAGAGTCCAGTGGCTTTAAGTCTATATTATTGTTTTGTTTTGTTAGGTTTTCAATTTTGTGATGGATCATGAGTTGCAATCATCCAAAGTGGATTGTGCGTAATTGGTTGTTTGAGTACATAAACTGTCGGTAAGTATGGACTCATGGCTGCCTGCCAAGTTCCTGCCTTCACTTTGATCATTGATGACTTCAGCAGTTTAGAAAATAATACCCCCCCACCCCCAATATTGTTAGCGGCAGATTCAGAAAAGGAAATTCTAGGCGTCTGATGAGATAGCCAGTTACGAGTAGACTAGCGGGATGTTTACAACTTTTCAGGGGTGGGGATGCGGGGAACTTGATGATTTGCTAGGTTTCGGTGGTTTGTTCATTTGTTCCCCACACATGTTCCAAATATCATTCTAAGCAAAGTTCCTAATGGTGTTCTCAATGTGTCCTCATTTTGTCCTCCATGTGTCTCTAAAATTTTACTATACATGCTTGGTAAAAATGTTTGTTATGTAATTCTTATTGTTCTCATGCATTGTCATGTTGTTTCTTATTGCTCCACTTTTGCCCAAAGTCATTCTCTTTCAACTAAGCTCACATCGTTGGGCTCAATGGACAAGCTACCCAAATTCTATCTTGGGAGTGTACAAAGTTTGGAATTGTGGAAGGTTGGAGTGTGAAAAGTTCCAAAACATTTTTTCCTTGGGCCAATCAACAAGGCCCATCACTTAAAAATTTGAATTATGAACACAAACGCACAACTAATTAATAAACATCACACTGTATTAGTCTATGAACTATCCCATTCTTACACCTTAACAGTTCTTCCTCTTGATCGACTCCAAATAGCTGGTTTGAATAGTGAGCACAGCATCACAAGTGGCTCCCAAAAAATGCTTTACGGTTTGCAGACACACAATACTGACATGAACTTCTATGACTGAGATTTAGTGAACATTTTTAGGTCTCTTTCTTCCCACTTGCACCTGGTAGCTGTTGAAAATGAGCGACCACAGACCCCATTCCACCTCCCCCGCCCCACATGTGTCCCACTTTTGGTACCCAAATGTCAAATGATTCTGGTTTACCGATGGGTTGGTACCCAAATGTAAAATGATTCTGGTTTACCGATGGGTCGCAGACAGAATTTCATTTGATAGTAGTCCCCGATGTTTTCTTGGGGGAATTTTCTGATAGCCGGCTGAAAATACAAATTTATTGAAAGAGAAATGTGGAAAATGGAGAAAATTGGCCAAAAGAGTAAAGAAAAAAAGGGATTGGTGTACACAGCAATGTCATGTCAATCCAATACGCTGGATTCACAAAGAGGTGATAAAAGGAATACACTAAAAGAGTAAACTAACCTAACGCTATCCCATTCACACAAGATGAATGAAAATTGACTTGGGAAATGACATGGCATTGGGGATAAATGTGGTAGGATATCTTAGCTAGCTAGGTATAAGTGGGAGGTAGTACAAATAATGCGTGAGTGGGAGGCCAAGGAAACGTGTACCCTTATAGCTCTACCGACAGTGTTTGGAAGACATAATTCACAAAAGCAGATCAAAACGGTTTCGGAATGGAGGAATTCGATACTGGGTCAAAACTATTTTTTTGCAAAAGCAGCTCCAACTCAGCACAGAATGGAGAAAATGGCGGCAGTGATGGTCAAAATCGCGGACAACGTGAGGAAGTCCAACTTGATTCCGTTTCTCACGAACGCTGTGAACCTCATCATGCTTGTCAAGACACAATTTGGGATTGTCGCAAACACGTCGGATCCGGAAATTCGGAAGCTCATGAAGAGCAGGGCGTCACTTTTCCAGAGCAGCATCGTCCACTGACTTTAAATTAGTCGTAAACTCTTGGTACCAGAAGGAATCCGTGTGCGGGAACTCTGGAGTACCATGACAGCAGTCCACTTGCCTGGCACTGATCCATAAGCTTCTGATCGTCCTTTTTCCACTGTAGGACACACGGCTCCATATGATGATCACAACTCTGACTCACAAGATGCTGGAGGATGATGATTCATCTAATATTGCGCTATTGTTGGAGTAATTGCTGAGCCAGATCTGGTCCTTACAATTATATCAGATCTCCACAGATGTTGGCAATCCAGCAAATCTGAGAATATTTGTGTGAAATTGTGAGAGAGAAATTGGCATAAGATTTCCCGGCAAGGATCGAGCAATTCTGATTTTGCGGCTTTTTGCAGGTGAAGTTACAATCAAATAAGTTACATCCACATGTGGGCGCACAAAATGTTGTGTAACCAACTTAACTCTATTTGTAATAATATGCTTTTATTTAAACAGTATTAGTTGAAAGCAGTGTACTTTTTTTTAACAAGAGACTTAACCAAGTTTTCAGGACAAAGAGTGCAATAGACAATATTTTGGAACCCTGCTATAATATTCTGGCGACAACCTAAAAGATATGGTCTAAATGTGGCAAATTCAACTTTTTTTTCTCCTCAAAACATGGTGACTTTGTGCCATTTTGTATAAAAAAATCCTCTGTAGGAGTGGTAGTCCCCTTTTTTTGGGTCACCAGATGGGGAAATTTTGCCCAAAAAATGGGCCATGCATGCTTTAGTAGGTACTCATCAAGGGATGTCCAATGATATCAAGAGTATCAAAAGGTTTTGTAGGGTATATGGTGATATGATAGCGTATTTGCCATATTTCATAGTATAAGTAATGTTTGCACCATTGATTCCCCACAGTACCCTCCTAAGTACTCATGAACCTATAAAAGCAAAGCTTGGAGACCACCACCCATAATCGCACCTTAAGAACAAACCTACACAAAAATACAAGATTAATACTCTCAATAATGGAGATTTTTTTGGTGCAAAATTTGGCACTTTATTGAATTTAAAATAGAAAAGACCAATTTTGTGGCTTTTATTTATGGGATCACAACCCTTGCTTCAGTCCATAGTCAGAATAGAAAAGGATGTCTGAATAGTTAGTTATATGAATGATTGCCATTTTTGTTCACCATCCTGTTGTTGATGATAGCCATTTTTGGCTCTGCCCTTTTGTGGACTTGGGGTTGCATCAAAAATTTGACAAAAAGCAACAATTGCCTAAAACTGGTTGGTTTTCAAAAGACCAACAAGATAAACTTGAACATAGAAAAGTGCAAATGTTATTCTGTTGGCCTCTCCGCTTGACAATGAGCACACCCAGCTCATGTCGGTATGGGTCAGTTCCATGGGGCCTATCCATGCATTATTTTTAGAACACCTACTAAGGAATCAAGTAAGAGTGTAGCAATGAAGCATTTTCACGTCTCATACCCACATCTCAATTCCATTATGATTTAGAAAATTTTTTAATTCACACCTTTTTTGGTTAAATTCACACCCTTTCTTTCACCCTAAACGTGGAAGGACGCAAGTGTGGGGTCAGTGGTCAATCAGGGCACAACTCGAGAACTTGCCCGCAGAAGTAATTGAACTGATAAAGGAACATACTCTTAAAGTTTAATCTGCATAAAATGGAAAAGTGCGAAGGGTGTGAATTTAACAAAAAAAGGTGTGAATTAAAAAATTGCCATGATTTATTTATGTTTTTAGCACTTGTCGTTAATAGTGCCATCAAAATAACAAATAGTGGGCATGGCCTCTGATCTAGTGGGTAAGGAGAGGGCCAACAGACCACAGGAAGACTCACTATGTACGAAGAAGACTCAGCAGATAGTAGTGGGTGGTTGGATCCAACTATGCACATCAAAACCTCTGCCAGCAACTCCATTTTCGAAAATAGGTGGGCCACATGAAAAAGGAGCATAAGGGCCACTTTAGACAAGGGTAGAGGGACCAAAAGCTTAAGGACCAATTTGAAAGCAAATTAAACCTTGAATTGGACCCCTTTTTCACATTTAAAAAATAAAATCTTAAGGTACAACAAGTGTATTTAAAGGCTTGGGGTCCAATTTAAGGGTCTAATATAAAAATGTGTGATTGACATGTGAGAGGATTTAGTTAACTTTCGGTCTTCTTGCCTTTTTTTTTTCATGTTTTTTTTTCTACTTTTTGTTTTTCTTCGGATTCACCTGTATTAGGTGCACTTGAACAACTAAAAATGCATTACCGCTGACAACCACCTTGTGAGTATTCACAAAACCAGCAATATCAATTCTAGAATTGGTCAAAAATTGAGGAGCTGTTTTGCTCTGAACCATCTCCTCAATTCACAGCGTGTTTTCTATAGTATGTCTTCCATTCTCACAAAATTGGAGCAACAAAAGGGAAGAGAAAACACAATGAAAAAGAGCCCCCAAACAAAAAGAAAAAAACAAAGAAATGACCAACCTTGAACCCTAACTTACACTTTGGTTCTCCAAAAACTTAGCTCTCCTTTAAACTCTGGTTTTTAGTCGAGACCAATTGGTTTTCCCTCCAACATGATGCGATTAAACTAAATCACAATTTGATTTGTTTTGGTCCTGAACCCTCGTCTAAAGGCCTTGGGACCAATGTAAAACTCTTCACTAATGCAAATGCTTGATGTCATTGGACCCTGCTCCTTGGAACCCTGTCTAAAGTGGCCCTGAGTACTTCGAGAGGCCCCATCAAAAGGCAGAACAGATGATCACATAATTGTCAAACTAAATACTTCCTATGCACTTTCCATAAACAACGAGCCTCCACACTCAACTTGACAAAAAAATTAAAGCAGAATAAGAGTTCCAGAATCATTTGAAAGACTCTTCTGTGGAGGTGCTCGACTATTGTGAATTTTTACGAGAACTTGAGCAAAACAAATACAAATCAAAATGAAATATTATTCGTGGAAATGTTTTGCCACATTTGTACTCTGATTTTAGTTTTGGCAACATTTTTGTAACTAGTTTAAAAAATATTTAGACATGGGAATTGTGAAATGGTATCATCCAGGCGACCTTGTCTGCACCTTCTGTACTCAAGACATCGCAGCCAGCAACATTCAGCCAATTAGGAGACATCCATTTGGGATCCTTTTATCATGATTTGCGGGAACAAGGCCCACTTTACACCAGGAGTCAGGGCTGAAAAAACTTGGAGCCAACTTCAAGCAATTTTTGGCCTTTTGTCCAACCCCAAGGGTTGCAAATTGGCTTCCCAAATTTTATAGTACTCGTTTTTTCACCCTTGGGGCCAATACAAGGCCATAAAGTTCAGCATTTATTAGTTACTTGGGGCAGATTGAAAATATTCTTTTTTGTTTCAGCCTTGACTCCTAGTCTTATGCCCTTAGGGCTGATTTCAACTTTTGCTCCAATAGGAATGCTTGATTTGAGTCGCACATTGGCCTTGACTCCTAGTGTAAAGTGGGCCTAATATATCTAGAAATTAAATTTGAAGGCTCGTTACTCTGACTTTGAAATAGAAACTATACTCTGACTTTGAGGAGAAAAAATTCTAAGGTTGCCTTAAAAGTTGAAAGCAACATCCCCCTCTCCTTAGAATTGCTGGATGGTTTTTGTATTTCCACAATTTCGCATCCTCAATCTGAATTTTGCCTTGTTTTCTTTGGCCTTGTCATGTTTTGCACCCAGAAACTCCCGCGTTAGGGCCACATAACATGTCAGTAGCATGTGCCAATGGGTGTTGAAGCATGTTACATACCCTTAGCACCCCTAACATGCCCAAAACATGTAGGACATGGACCCAAATCATGTCAAAAAATGTCAAGGTAAAAAAAAAATGAGGCAAAGGGTAGACTCAGGGAAACTACTCACCTAGGTTTACCTATATAAGTACCTACCTAAGTATTTTCTTATATGAATAGGTATTCAGCCAAGGAAGGTAGTACCTATTTATCGATCTTTTTATTTTGTAGGTTTGCAGGTAGGTAGGATGTATGTAACCTAGGTTTGTAGGCACCTATTTATGTATTTATTTAAATACTTAGAAACATAATATAAATATTTTATATATAATTCATTTTAAAATGTCAAGTGGCATATTTACTTGGATCACATGTCATAATATAAGATCATCCAAACATTTGAATTAAATATCCAAGGTTATTTCAAAATAATAATAATATTTATATTTTAAATAATTAAATATTGGGACACATGACAACACATCATTTGTCTTGAATTGTGACCAAAATAGTTGCAATTTAGTCACATGTGACAATATGTATATAATGGAGTAAAAAAATGAACTTGTATTTGTAAAAGTTTTTTTCATTCAATACCCCATGTTGTTTACGACTAAAATTTCATAAAACTTGTTCAAAATGACTAATGAAATTTTGCTCACAAATGTCACTTGTATTTAAAATTAAATCATAAAAACTAGTCAAAAATACCTATTTTTGTTCTAATGGTGCCATCCTATAACAAAAGCACTCAAATCTTTAAACAATAATCAATTCAAAAAAAATAGCTGACAACGAATCAAGGGGCTCATCATCATTTTCTGCAACCCAAAAAAAGCTAGCATAAGACAATGACAAGCCTCTTGGCTTGTCATTGTCTTATGCAACTTAATAAAAACAAGCACAAAATAACAACAAGCCTCCCGACTCATCGTTGTTTTTTGCAATGTAATGAAAAAAAAGCAAAAGATGATGACAAGGCACGCTTGCCATTGTCTTCTACCCTAGTTTCATAATACTAGAAGACGACGAATGTTACACTTATCGTCATCTTCTGCCCTTGTCCCATAAGAACACTAGAAGATGACGAACGCAGCGCTTGTAGTCTTACTTGCCATAGATGCATAGGTTGTCTTCTGGAGCAGCGTCCTTTGTAGCAACGTCTTCTGCTCCATTGTCTTCAGCAACGTCTTCTACTACACTGTTTTTTGTGTGTAATGTGCCCTCCAAAAACAGTCCAACCGTTCTCTGAGTGCTTAAGAACAATTTAAATCAAAGGGGCCTCTAGCAGCCACAATATGTGGCCACTAAAGGGTGTAATGGATGATTCACGACGTTAATAAGTTGGACAAAATTGATGATGGAGTTGATTCAATCGATGTTAATGGAACAAGCAGATGGAGGAATCTGAACTTTACAGTGAATCATACAATTTCAGTTCATAAAAGGATGAAAATCACAAGTTGCATAAAACTATGACTCAAAACAAACTCTCCAAATGAATACGATAAGATGGAAACTTGTGATGGATCAAATTGCCCCATGTGAATGAAACTCACCACGTGGATGATATTAACCAAATGGAATGATAGGGTCAGATGAATGAGATTAAGCGATAAAGATGAAATTCAGAACTAAAGTGAAATGAATTGCATAGCTAGAAAAGGTCATTTGGATGAACTTGTCAACATGAATGAAATTGACCACATGGACAGAATTGAAAACGTGTAGTTCACATGGATTACACAAAATAAAAACATGACCATGGTAATGACACTAGTGGAGTGTACCACAATGATGCAATTAGACGCATAATTGATGAAACTTGACCATAAAGATGAAACTCAATTTCATGTAAGTGAAGAATTTGATAACATAAATGTTATGTGCATGTGGATGAGGTTCCTCCACATGGATGATGATGACTTGCATCCATACAATAAAATTGCATCCATCATGCCAAATACATCTATGTCGTTAATTTCATCTCCATGAAGATAGTTTTATCCACGCAACGTACAATGCATTGAACAAATTCTATAATGTACATTCATTCAGCATATGAGGTCCATTGATGTGATCTCATTTTATCCACATGCATGCCTGATGCACCTTTGTGGTCAACTTCATCATGAACAGATTCTGTTCCTGAAGACAAGTTTCACAATTTGACAAGCTTCACTTGATTTCTCTCAGCAACAGCTCCTATGGCTTGATACGATTCACCAGAGGCCTGAAAATTTGGGTTCACATCACATTGTATAGTTTCTTCCCCAAGGATGTTGCCTGTAGATCCAACTCCAATTTTACAAATGGTGAAAGAGTCAGAGCATCAAGTAGGGGCACTCATAACCTTGAAACCAGTGGTCATTGAAGCAAGCATTCACTTCAACTGATCTCATTTCATACCAACTTTTTGGCAAATGATGCAAATCCAAACAGACCCACATTCATACAGTTCAATAGCTTATAGTTCAAACGGACCTTTGTAGTCCTATGTACTTTCACAAGCCTCCATAAATCTTGCATCACTTTTGGAGGGGAAAAGGCACAATGAAAACTTTGATTGCAGGTTTCTCTTTAGCAGGTTTCTTTCTAGATCTGAGTCCATGTGGCAAAACATGATTGTGTTGAAGTGCCCACACTTTAATTTGATCCTTTTGGCCACATGCTGCAGAATTTATCACACGCCCCACTTTTCAATGCAACTCTACAAAGAAGAGCTTCGTATCCAAAGTTCACTTCGTAATCCTTCTGATCACTGAAGGCAGACAACAGAATCTTGGGTGAGAGAAAATCCTGATCCTTCTTAATAGATCCACTCTCATACAATTTTGCACCACAAACTTGAATTGGTTTGTCTTGCACAAGAATTCCTCTCAGAAGTATAAATAAGAACAAAAGAACAGGAAAATAGAAACCCACGTAAGAATCCACCAGAATGTGCAGCTACACCAAGAATGGTGAAAGAGAAAAACAAAGAGACTCGTGTAAAATCACATTATCTAGAACATGAGACCAACATTGAAACAGAAGGAGCACCAGGACTTATAGACTCCAAGATCTTCCACACTACAGATGTTGGATTCAAGTTGAGAAATCTTCATTGGTTGTCTGAGATGAGAACATTGGGAAGTGGTGATACTTTCAAGGTTTGGTCACTATTGAGCTCTTCACAAAACAAATCAAATTGGTGGCATCAAGAAGAAAACGCATGCAAGGAATGAGAGATGCACATGGAGTTCTCTGTGTACGTTTTGCATGTGCCAGTAATCAACCCATAGCCACTTGCTCTAGACAGCAAGGCGGCACTTCTTAGAGGCTTGCTCCTCTAAGAATTGAGCAAATTCGATCAACTGAGCAATACTTGTCTATCCCTCTGCAGTTGAACCACGGGCTTATATTGGAATTCTGTACTCCTTGCTGCAAATCCTTGATATTCATAATGCTGACTCGAAAGAGAATATCGACTGAGAAGTTGCCACCAAAGAAGAGAATGCACAGGCCACTCCATCTGAGGAAGATTCCTAGTGCACATATTGGAGGAACTGTGCGAGTGCCCTTAGATGCAGCTCCACCCCTCCTCCGCCATCCAGATGCAGATGACCAGCTTCCTCTCCAAGCTCCTGCTCCATCTTCGCCAGGAGTCAGAGCTCTGATGTTAATACATGTCCCAAGGGTTTTGGTGCGCTTGCCTCCTCTCTCAGCACAATTACCCCAATCTTCTTCGATTGCTCAAGATTATGCCATGGGTGAGACAAGTTTTGCTGAAACTTCTTCCAGCATGGAAGTCTCACCCAGAGGACACCGGAAAGAAGGGAACGGACCAGACATTGCATGCAAACTGGAAGAAGAGAACCTCCATGGCCTGAAGAAGGAGAACAATGAAAGGAGCTGGGAAAATCCACGCATTTCATGCACTATTCGACCAAGCTCTTTGCAAGGTAGTGTGATGACATCGCTAGAAGCGATTTCCAACTCAGATGTCATCGCCAGGACTCGAGTAGAGAAAAACAAGGTTCCAACTTCTGACATCGCGCGTAATCTGGAGGCAGCGCTTTCACCAGTTGTCCTCTGCCTCGAACATGAAGCTGCCCTCGAGATGCAAGTAATGCCAGAGATATTAGAAACGTTTGAAGGTTCAGGGTTTAAAGATCGCAACCCGGCAGAGGCGAGGATGATGCAGTTTCCAAAGGACCATCATATCCTTGAACCTGGAGTGAGAAATGGCCCGGGTCCACGCCGGCTGAAAAGCTTGGAAGCAGGGTCTGTGCAAGGAGCAGCCATACACGGAAGACCCGTGAAGGACTCGCTCATCCTCGCTGCTCGAGCATTTGCAAGCAATGCTCGCATGCGCAAAGCAAAAGATGTAGCATCATCTGGATCTGCTCCCATAGCAAGGTTTGAGCCAGAGAACATCGGAAGTTACCCTCCCCGCCCTCCAAACATCTTGCTCTTCAAGAATGCGCTGGAGTACATCATCACCTTCCGTGACCTCAATGGCTTGGAGCGAGGTAAAGCTTCCTTCATTTCTGGACTCAGACAGTCATCCAAAGTGTGAGAAGTTGCAACGTCCGAGTATCCAAATCCTTGAAGAACGAACCTGTGCTAATCTGCAGTTTGTCCTCGACAACCAAACAAAGAAATGAAGGTGGTTCGCCAGGTCTTCTTGGCCATGCACAGGAGGAGCACAACAATCAAACCACTCCACAACTAACTCCTTGTCTGCCACACAAAGTATTCATAAGAATTGTTTCGACTGCGAACAAAGAAGGATTGATGCTAGAAAGACCCATAGATGGTGTCGAATTCTTGTTTCTTCTCAATTTTTTCCTTCGAAATTTCTTTCAGATGTGTCAGATGAAAATTTCCTGTTAAAGGATTAAGGAGATGAATGAGAACAACGATGTGAAATTCTTTTCTTCTCCATTCTTGCTTTAAGACTATTGATTGAATGCCATGTGCAAGCCATTGTTTATCATTGCTTGGGAGTGACAGTGGAGGACAACGATGTTGTTGCATTGGCCGAGACGGAGAAAGAGCCAGAGGATTACATTGCACAACAAAAGTTCACCATGAACAAGGTGCAGACCGGATTCAACATACCTCTTGAATTCTTTGACAATCCTGAAGTCGACCTACAGCATCCAAGCATTGAGCTCATCATGGTGAGCTTGGAGAAAGGAAAAACTTGTGAAAGAAATTAGGCTCTTGTCAAATGCACAAATCTGCTAAAGACTATTCTTGCAATGCTTCATTTCTTTGCAGATAGGCATCATGAGTCTGAATTGGTATCTAGAAAAACCATAATTTCATGTCAGCTTGGTTGATTAAGATGCAGTTCTTTGTGAATCTCAACAAGACTCACAGCTCTCCATTTCGTTATTGGAGGGCCTTCATTCCAAGGCATTGGAGAGCTCCCTATTTTGTTTGCATGTTGTTTTGCATTGCACACTTTCTAAGGCCGATGCCAGAAGGTGGAAATATTAGATGCAGCACCATTCTGTTTGAGGAGTTGCAAAAACTCTATTTCTTGCTATTTCGTCTCATTGTTGGAGATTGTGTGAAGAGAGACAGATGTGCACAGGACTTCAGGTGTAATAAGGTTGTCATATATGCTCAGTGAGCTTCATTTGACATTGTGACCATGTCTAGAAGCTCATTAGTAAAAATGGAATTCCTAAAGAATTCCTCAGTGAGAAAATCCAAGGACCTTTGTTTGCCAAGCTCTATTTTGCTCTCCGACATATTGGATTGTGGTACTTGTTTTGTAACTTGTTAATAGTCCAAGTTGTGCAGAGTGCAACAATAGTCTGCTCTTCCGCTCAATGTTTTCCTCCTCTGACCTCTAAGACTGACTTGATATCTGCTTGGGCAAGGCACGTAAAAGTGGCAAGCGTGGGGTACATGCAAGATCAAGGTTCTTCATCACAAAATCAAAGTCATTCATATGGGCACCTTGTTTGATTGTGGACTACATACAAGATACTGACACATTTGTAGTTGAGTGGCCTGAGAATCATGCACTCAAGAATGTTAAGAGGTAAGATTAAAACATTCTGCAAACTTAGATCTCAATACTCAGCACCTTTCTGCAATTGAGTGCCAGATCAAATGAAGTTTTTGATAGTTGTGTCAGCAAGAGAGGGGTCCAGCCATCATTGTAGAATGTTGTGTTTGTTAAGCTTTGTTTTGTGTCCCTCAACTTGACCTTATAAGTTATGCTGTTGTTCATGAATTGTGATAATGGAAAAGCTTACAGTAATTGCAGTCATGATGGTTGTGGTGCAGGATCAATTTGATTCTGGACACAGAAAATGAGAACAGCTTCCTGATTAGACGTATGAACGCAAAAGAATTGCAAAACAGACTTGAAGATTCCCAGGTAACTTAACTCAACAGCATAAATGCTCACATTTCCAGTGGACATTCAGAGATTTGTGTCCCAAGTCAGGTTAGCATATGTACATGATACTTGATCTTGCAGTGAAAGTTATCCTTTTCACTCAATGGTTCCACAATTTGGGGTTCATGCAGCGGTATTTGGCGTACCTGAAAGAGCTTGCTTTTGTGAACCCAGAGTTGGTGAACAAGAGTCTGAAATACCGGCTCATGCAGCTAGCTGGATGGAAAATAAGCCAGCGCTACATGTATGTGCTTGATGACTATATGAAGGACCTCAAGGAAGAATATCATCTGGTTGTGAAAAAGGCCATCTGTGACTACCGCTTCAACACCAGCAAGGAAGAGCACAACAAGCTTATTGCCATGAAGATTTTTCCCCAACATGGAACTGTTGCACCTATTCCTCAGTATGTCTACAATTGATTCCTCTTGTCAGTTTGCTTGATCCGTTTCTCTGGCTTGAATGTAAAGAGACTATGTGAAAACACACTCTCGAAAGTATCAGATATAGTGGTTTTTTTCTCCATCTTGAAATGCTCAAATGCCTCTTCATTTGTGGGCTATTAAGACCATCATGTACCATAAAATTCTGCAGTTTATTCCTTGCAAAGCATGGCATGGCAATTCTTTGGTTGGATACTTTTCATATTTACGGTTGAATGTACAAGCTATGTGGTCATGGGTGTTTCGTCTTTTCAGAATTGTAACTCAGCTTATTTTGTCATGACATGCATTGAATTCAGGCAAGGCTGCTTGCAAGTGCCATATGACATTAGAAGACCCTTTTTTGCAATGCGTGATGCAATCTCCCAGAATACCTGTGTTGGTGAATCAGCATTCATAATGGGCTTGCAAACTTTTTATATGAGATTGGATATCAGTTTGGAAAGCTTGGTGAATCCTTCACTGTTCACTTTGCCAAGACCTTTGTTATGGACCCAGTTTCCACCTGTCCAAAACGACTACTGCATTGAAAAAGCAGACATCCTTAAAGATATGTGTGGATTCATCCTTTCTTCCTCTGTCTGTGCCCAATTGTTGGTGGAAGACAAAACTATTATTCTTTTCTGCCTCCAATTTTCTCATTGTTCTGTTCCATCATCTTGCCTTGGATTAAGACACATAGTTATCAATTGTGTGATATTTGTGCAGATGGATACCAGATTGTGTTTCATTAGTTGAAGAGCTTATCCCGGCAAAGAACCTAACACACACTAAGGAAGAACGAGTCCTTGCATTTGCCCAGCGCTTGAACTTCATCATGACCCAGCATTTGCGAGATGTGGTGCTTAACTCAATCAGCAATTTCATAAGGCTGTGGGAGCATTACACACTTGAGGACTCATTGCAAGAGAGGGATCAAATGGAAATTGATGGTAAGAGTTCTGCTGCAGCAGCATTAGAGAAGGAACTTTGCTCAAAACCACCAATGTTCTCCATCAAGCTGAAAGTGAGTGACGATAACAAGTTAGCTTTCGTTCCAGCTTTGGAGGAGATTGAGGAAACAGTTTTGATGATGCTTGATGATTTGTGTGGATCTGTAACTGGCATAGCCAACTTAGTCTCTCGGCTTAATTCTCAGTTCTACAATTCCCACAATAATCGAAAAAAGATGGAAACTGTTTCCATGGATGAACCCCAAGTAATCGCTGCCAGAAACATCATTAAGGTACCTTCCTTGGCTTATTGCCTGTCACAGCTTCACATTGGAGATTGTAAGTCAACAGTTTGAAATGGATTAGCTTGTTTCATCTTCATGCATTCATACAACACCGTTAGCACCTTTAGCTCACTGCTTGAAGTGTATACATTGGTCCAAAAGTAGGCTGTTTTCCATTAGACCTCCCTCATCCCATTAGGTATTTTAGTCTCTTGCTCTAATTCAAGATGAATCATGGTGTGGGGTCCCAGGCTTAGCATATGGGTTCATTTGGATGCATTGAGCTGAAGAGTGACCTTTCATGCAGGAAATTTTGAGGCAGAATCTTGAGCAACCTTTGCTGCTGAAGAAAGATTATGATGCATTCAACAATCTCCTCGATACCAATGTTGATGAGTATCTTGCAGCATGGAAGGCAGCCAACCATAACCTTATTGCCTATGAATCTGAGATTGATCGTCAATACCAGGTCTCAAGTACCCCTCATTTCTGTCATCATGGCTTTGGTTTATCCTTGCATAACTGCTTCTTAGCTGAAACAAGGTATCGGATAGGCAGAGTTTGTATACAGCTCCACAGGTTCAAAGTTAGCTTGAATTTTCTGTGCTTTCAAAGACAACAGGGGCAGTCAAGAAGTGACCAAAAATACATCATGTTACCCTAACTCACAATAGTGATCATAGGTTGCAGACTCAACCTTGCAACAGTCAAAGGAGATGGTCTTCTTGAACATGTTTGTGGTGGATTGTGCCATGCTTCGTACGGTACTGAATGACAAGGCAAAACTCTTGGGGGACAGACTACTATTCCAGGTCTTGGAAATGGCAGAAGTGAGGAACAAAGGGATCTGCAAGAGACACCAAGACATGGAAGACATCCTGCAGAGGTACACCATGGAGGAGCAATAAGCCACACCAGATACTGAAAACTGAAAGACAGTAAATTTCTGTATGCTGCAGTTGAGCATGTACCTAATTTCTTGTCCAACATAACACCTGTCCAGTTGCTGTGCAGTCCTCTGCAGAATGCTGAGGACTACAGCAGAATACGGAATTTTGTGGAGGCAAATAAGAAAAATTTCATTGAAATGAGAGCTGAAATTGTTCCAGCTGTTAAGGTGTGCTCAACATCTGCAAGTCACTCACATGTTTCCTCGGGTATTGCATCCAATATTTTTTCAACTGACAGCTGTCATTCACATATGACAGAATAGAGAGTGTGGAACATAGATGCACCACACAGTCTGCTTTTGCATGTGCATGAACACTTGATAATGAATGATGGATGCAGGTGCAAGAGCTTTTCGAAAGAAAGGCTTTTATAATGCCTAACCAGGATGCTGACCTCTACTGGGCAACAGTGGGCTGGCCTCTGCGTTTGGAAAGAGCAGTTGAGGTAGCCACAAGTGCTCTGAACCAGGCCAGGGTATGTCCCCTCCCCACTGAAAAGATTTGTCAACTTTGTTAGATAATTATTCATAAGATGAAAAGTCTGCATTCTTTGCAAAGTCTGCAGTGTGATTTCTGAAGGAAGAAGGAAACATGATCAATTGTATCCAATTGACAGCTGAAAAAGATATACAACAGCAAGATTTTCAGAAGTCCAAAGCCACTCTGATCTGACTTTTGACCTGAAATAAGTCGTGCTCTGTGCAGTTGAAATACCAAGGGGAGTTGGTGCTTAACCAAATGCAGCTGAAAAAGGATGTGGAGGATGTCCAGAAATTGGTGAAGGACTTCATGGCTGTAGGTGATATTGATCATTGGGAGGAAAGGATCATCTATCTTATGGAGGTGGAAGAGAAGCTCAAGAATGTTGGTGAAAGAGCTGAACTCTATAGCACACGAGAGAAGGTATTCCTGTCTTTCATGTTATTGAGGCATGGAAGAAAATGTTTACTGACAATTGTGGCTGATCTCTATGTACCTTGTCCTGTTTGAGGGTCTGCAGATTTTTGGGCAACTGCCACAGGAACACCCAACAATTGAGCAGTTGGGGAAAGACTTTGAGAATCATGTTATGCTCTGGCATACTGCAGCTGATTTTTTCAGAATTCGGCCACAGTGGACAGAGGGTTCTTTTGTTTTGATAGACCCTGAATTGATGTCAGCAAATATGGATAAGTGGGTCCGAGCATCTGCTAAGTGTGCCAAGCTTCTGGTGCAGTCACCCAAGATTGCTGCTGAGGAGCTCAAGAGACAAATAATGGAGTTCAATGTAACACTCTTGATTCTCCACATAGGATATAGTTCTTGAATTTCATTTCCACCTGCCTTCAGTCTGTTTCTCCTTCAAGTCTTTCCAACAGCTTCATCCAGGAGTCAGATGAACACACTGATCACATAATATTTGTGACTCACATGGTGTGTAGAAAGATTGCTACATGTGTTGCAGTGCGACTATGTTTGGTTTGCTTATTGAAGCATGGAGTCGTAATATATTTACAACTCTATTATCTTCACAATGTTGCATAGTTTTGTGTACAGGCTATGTAAATTCTGGCTGGTTCTGATATGCAGGTACACATCCCAATGATCTATGCTTTACGGAACCCAGGTATGCGTGATCGACACTGGAAGAAGCTGAGTGACATGCTTGGATTTGAAGTGGTTTGTAACGCTGATTTTACAGCCAAACAGGCCATTGAACTGGGCCTGACCAGCCACATTGCAATGTGTGAAGAGGTGAGGTTTCTGTACATCAAATGGGCTGTGCACTGCTTAGTCATCACTCTCTTCCTACTGACCACGCCATTTCATTGGTATGTTTTTGTGGTTGAAGCAAGTTCTTGTTTTATATTCTTAGCTTGAAAAGGACAAAGTTCTCTCAGGGCACAAGTTGTTAAGACACCTTGATTTTCTTGTCTCAAAAACCTTTGTGTATCGTGCTTGGTCCCTTTGTCAGTGAAATAGGCATGACTCCAAATGTAATGAATATTGCTTGTTTTAGGTGAGTGAGTTTGCAAGCAAAGAGTATGGATTGGAGAAGTCACTTGACAAAATGCAAAATGACTGGATGGGTGTCAACTTTGAATATGTGGAGTGGAAGAACACAAAGACAAATATACTCCGTGGCATCGATGATCTTCAAATGATGCTGGATGACCAATCGATCAAGACACAGTCTATGCAGGCTTCACCTTACATTGGTCCCTTTCAGGATCGTGTGAGAATATGGTCAGAAAAGCTTGTCATGTTACAGAAGGTATGCCAAGCAGCCACAATGTTCTGCATTTATCAGTGAAGATGTGCAAGTGTCAATTCTTGTACAATCAAATTGATGGTCAGCTTAATTCCACCAATTATGCCCTGTGCTGTTATGTGCAGGTTCTTAAAGAGTGGTTGCAGTGTCAGATGCAGTGGCTTTACCTGGAGCCCATCTTCACATCAGAGGATATCATGTCACAAATGCCCAATGAAGGCCGACGGTTTCGGAATGTTGATGCAATATGGAGAAAAATCATGTTGAAACTGGCAAAGAACCCAGATGCATTGACTGTTGGTAGTGATAGTGATACATATCAGCTCCTGCAGGAATCCAACAAAGACCTTGAACTAGTGCAAAAGGGTCTCAATGACTACCTTGAGACGAAACGGCTTGCATTCCCAAGGTAGGTAGTAAACTGTTGGTATAGGCTACAAGATCAAATCTGCCATATCAAAATCCACACACAATGTCTGGATTGCTAATTGGCTTGATACCATGGAACACAGGTTCTACTTTCTTTCCAATGATGAGCTTCTGGAGATCCTCGCAGAGACAAAAGACCCATTGCGAGTACAGCCATTTTTGAAGAAGATTTTTGAGGGCATCCATTCAATTGAGTTCCAACCCAACATGGATGTCACAGCCATGATCAGTGAGGAAGGGGAGAAAGTGCCATTTGTAAATACATTCAATCCCAAAACTGCACAGGGAGCTGTGGAGAAGTGGCTGACTAATGTAGGTCACATGGAGACTCTGCTAGCCACTATATTTGTGTCGTTCAAGCACATTCTGCTTAGATCAAAGTCTTCCTGTCAAAGATATCTGTTGCTATAGCAGAACACAAGTATGCCTGGACTGTGTTGAAGATGGTCCAACACACTATACATAAGTGATTCCATCCTCTTGTAGTGTAAAGATGATATATGGCAGACCATTGTGCAGGTAACCTTCTTTTCATTAACTTCATTCATTTCATCAGCTAACACTGGCTTACAAAGCCAAACAGAAGAAATGCAGTTAGCAGGTGCTGAACTGTGTAAGGAAACGACCTACAACTTTGCCTCTGGCTTTCAGTGCTCACGAAAACAAGTGATACTTATACAGGTGGAGGAAGCAATGAGATCAAGCCTGAGAGATGTGACAAGGAAGGCATATGAGGACTATGCTGTATCAGACAGGCTGCAGTGGATATTAAAGTGGCCAGGTCAGGTTGTCCTTTGCGGGTCATCAATGTACTGGACAGCAGAAGTAGTTGCCAGCATCCATGGGTCCAACCTGCCTCAGTATGAGCAGAAGTGCACAAGTCAACTCCAGTGTATAGTCAACAAGGTGATCACTACTCCTGCTTTGGTTCCAGAGTGGTCCTCCTCCATCTTTTGGGAATTGAGGAAGCAAACAGTTGTATTCTGCAATGTCTATGTATTATTCAATACTGCAGACAGACTAAAGTCTAAACATACCTTTCAGCACTATTTGCTGCTACTTGTAATATCTCATCTCATGAGGGTGTTCTTGCATGTAAACCCAGACATTAACAGAGGCATCTTAGATGTACCA
Source organism: Sphagnum contortum (assembly GCA_963920785.1). Classification (NCBI taxonomy): domain Eukaryota; kingdom Viridiplantae; phylum Streptophyta; class Sphagnopsida; order Sphagnales; family Sphagnaceae; genus Sphagnum; species Sphagnum contortum. The sequence goes on from OY987278.1 coordinate 20,310,173, forward strand.
GGATCTAGAGTATCTCAATGATCCATAGACTTCCCTTGTCCAGGTTCGAGGAAAGCTGACAAAGCTTGAGAGGAAGACAATTGGAGCTCTTATTGTCATTGATGTGCATGCCCGGGATGTTGTAAAGATTCTTGCAGACACAAAAGTCTCTAGTGAGATAGATTTTGACTGGATCAGCCAGCTTAGGTGGGCCACTCATATCAAGCAGAAGTAAAAGAGCAATCACCATTTTTTGGTTCAAAAACCTGTGGAGAACTGATTTGGGTCTTGTGATTTTTCCGCCACAACTATGTTGCCAAGGACCTACTAGACTTTATGTGTGATGTTGGCTAGATTCTCTTGGAGGAGGAGTGACCTTAGTGGGAAGTCAGTCAGTTTTTCTCTAGTGACTCACATTTTCTTTTGACAGGTACAACTATGCAGGTGCTGATATAGAGGTGCGCATGATCAATGCTGTCATCCTTTATGCTTTCGAGTACTTAGGAAATAGTTCACGCCTCGTCATTACTCCCCTAACAGATCGGTGTTACCGCACTCTCATGGGGGCTCTTCACCTCAATTTGGGGGGCGCTCCTGAAGGACCTGCAGGTACAAGATTTCAGAGATGTAAATACTTTAAATATTCTGTAGACAGCAGCATCCAGAGTTTGCATGTTCTTAATTAATCTAGTGGGTCATTTCCTGTTGACTGGGCTGAAAAGTGACTGGTATTTTTGTTTCTGTGTTGTAAGCCTGTTCTTTGCAGGCATAACTTTGACAATCTGTTTTGTAAGTCTGTTATTTTACAGGTACAGGAAAGACAGAGACAACAAAGGACTTAGCAAAGGCAGTTGCTATGCAATGTGTGGTATTCAACTGCTCTGATGGACTGGACTACCTAGCTATGGGGAAGTTTTTCAAGGGGCTGGCAAGCTCTGGTGCATGGGCCTGTTTTGATGAGTTCAACCGGATTGACCTTGAGGTACTGAGAAACAGCCAAATGTATGAACCCCAAAGCAGGAAAATTCAAATAGTGAAAACACAATGGTCAAGAAAACTCCATGTTGTAACAAAAAAGTGCTTCAGTGCTAAACTGTAGCCCCCTGCCACTGTGTTGTCCATGAGGCAGGTGCTGAGTGTCATAGCCCAGCAAATTCTAACAATCCAGCGAGCGAAGGCAGCAAATCTCAAAAGGTTTGAGTTTGAAGGGGTCAACCTCACCTTGAAAATGACATGCAATGTGTTCATCACAATGAACCCTGGTTATGCTGGCCGCTCTGAGCTGCCTGATAACCTGAAGGCTTTGTTCCGCACTGTGGCCATGATGGTTCCAGACTATGCTCTTATTTCAGAGATCACATTATACTCCTTTGGTTATCTGGATGCTAGATCTCTGGCTTGCAAGCTTGTTGCTACATATCGTCTTTGCAGGTTGTCTACACATTTTCTTACCAGTTCTATGAAGCACCAAGGGGAATCCTTTTGCTCAATTTGTTCTTGTTCTCTAAATTCACATTCTTAGCTTGTTGATATACCATAATAAGTCACTGACCAGCAAATCAGTTATCTTCTTCCTTGAAGTTTATCAACTTATATGTCTTTGTGCACTTTGCCCAGTGAGCAGCTATCAAGCCAAAACCACTATGACTATGGTATGAGGGCTGTGATCTCAGTGTTACGAGCAGCAGGTGCAGTTAAGCAGAAGTTTCCAGAAGAAAAGGAAGATGTCCTCATGCTGAGATCCCTAAAAGACGTAAACCTTCCCAAGTTTTTGGCTCATGACATTCCACTTTTTGAGGGGATTCTGACAGATTTGTTTCCAGGTGTATCTCTTCCAAAGCCTGACTACCAAAAAATGACCATTGCCATTGAGGCCAACTGTGTAGTCTGCAACATTCAACCCACAGAAGTGTTCATGGAGAAGGTAGGCAGATGCACAACCTGTTCATTACCTCTGAAGATCAGAACTAGAATTCTGTTTGGGCATGCAAAACACAAGTTTGTTCAAGTGCTTTTCAGGTGTGCAGATATTTCAGCTGTACGAGATGATTCTTGTACGACATGGCCTTATGCTAGTGGGGTACTCATATGGAGCCAAGACCGAAGCTTATCGGATCCTTGCAGCAGCATTGTCAGACATGAATAAGGAAGGCCTTGAGGAGATAACAAGATGCTTTGTGATAAACCCAAAATCAATCTACATTGGGCAGCTGTATGGTCAATTTGACCCTGTCTCCCATGAATGGACAGATGGTGTGCTTGCAAAATGGTTTCGAATTGCAGCAGTTGATACAACTCCTGATCGCAAATGGATCATCTTTGATGGCCCAGTTGATGCAGTAAAACCATCATCCCCTTTACAAAGAATGTAGATGGAAGATAATGTGTCAGTTCCTTGAAAACCTATTTCTTCATGGGTTGAAATGTTCACAGTCCCTTTGTGAGCAATACAGTTTCCATCCCTAGTAGTTACTACATGTGCTGTGACAGGTCTGGATTGAGAACATGAACACAGTCTTGGATGACAACAAAAAGTTATGCCTAATGAGTGGTGAAATTGTGCAAATGACAATGCAAATGAACTTGATTTTTGAGGTACAACATCTGACCAAGACATATTTCATCCAATCTCATATCATTTGCACATTCATTCATAGCTTAAAACTCATGTGTTTCCAGTTGGGTTGTTTCCAGTAGCACCTTTCCTTCCATCACACCATGAAGAGTAAGTGGAGTCCTCCCCTGCACTTGGCATTGATTGGTTCTTACATCATGGCCCAGGTCCAAGACTTAGCAGTTGCATCACCTGCCACTGTGAGCCGCTGTGGTATGGTGTATGTAGAGCCGAGCCAGATTGGGTGGTGGCCTTTGATCACATCATGGCTCAGACGTATGAAGGAGAATTTCCCTGGAATCGTGGCTGCTTTGCCAATGATTGAATCACTGCTGACATGGCTGATCACTCCCTGCATTGACTTTGTAAAGAAACACTGCAGGGAGCTGATCCCAACTGCAGCAATCAACCTGGCACAGAGTTTACTGAATTTGTACGAGAGTATGTTGGATGAGTTCCGCATCCCAACTGGTACTCGAGCATCACAGCGTGCATCACAAATAGGAGGAATTGTCCTATTCACACCACCAACAGGAAGTGATGTAGACATCTGGATACAGTGCTTGTTCACAATGGCTCTTGTCTGGACAGTTGGTGGATCAATTGACAGCGAAGGCAGGCACAAATTCAACATCTTTCTTCGCAGGTACTATATCCAGAGAAAGTATGCGTCTCACCTCCAAATATGCATGTTAGCATGCAATGGAGGTTTAGATTTTAGGGTCTAGGTTTTACTGATTAAGCACTGCAGAGGTTCGTTGTCTTTGACAGATAAGATATTCTCAGAATTTTGAATGGTACCTCTTGTTCCTCACACTCTGTCACAGTTCTGAGGGAAAAATTATCTTGAGTCCTTTTGTAGATGCCTCGGTGTGAAACAATTTCACTATCACAGTTATTGTTAACAGCCTGGACTTCTTTTGAGGTGTCAGACTGCTTGCTCTGGAGGATGACCTTGGCTTTGAGCTTCCTGCTGGACAAGTGATTATAAAGCCCAAATTCAAGATGGCACTTCCATATCCTGAAGCAGGCTCTGTGTACAGCTATTGTTTCTGGAAGCTTGAGCAGGTTTGGAAAGATTGGATACAGACAGTGGACACTCGTCCTCCAGCAATGACTGCTGCATACAATGATATCATAGTTCCCACTGTTGATACAGCACGCTACTCTTTCCTGCTCATAGTCCTTGTCCAGCATCAGAAGCATGTGCTGTTTGGTGGTCCTACAGGCACAGGTAACCTTGGCCTCTTCATGGATACTGATACAGTCAGTGAGAGGGCCACAGCAAGGTCTAAGAGCCATGGCTTGTTTTGGAGCCCTTTCTCTCTTTGCTGCAGTATACACTGATTTACCATTTAGAAATCAGAAACTTGGGTCAGGGACTAAATACATTGGTACGTCCAGTTCTGAAGGTCCACTGGAAAAAAAATTGTGTGAAGTTATATTCCAGTTATATTTGGAAAAAGAAAGTTTGTGCTTACTTTGCAATTTGTACTTACAGTCTAGGCATATTGCAGGAAAGACTGTGTACATAAAGAACGAGCTTAACTCTACACTTGACAAGAATCTATATCGAACTATAATGATGACTTTCTCAGCACAAACAAATGCCAATCAGACTCAGGTACTCCTATTGATTCTCTCACCATTCCAAATTCAGGCAACACATCACTATCATCTAGTGCATATGCGAAAAATATTCTACCCGGGCTGGCCAAAGCTAGATGGAGGTCTTTTCCAAGCAGGGGCCTGTGTTAGTGCATAGTGTTTAGGCCAATGATTGGTCCTCGTGTATAATTTCAATATCCATATGCTTGCATTGGACGTTCATAATGTTGTTGGTGTCATGGAGATTGTGTAATACTGTGCTTGTGTGCCTAGGCAATAATTGATAGTAAGCTGGACAAGAGAAAGAGGGGTGTATATGGGCCATATCCTGAGGAAAAGTGTGTCATCTTTGTCGATGATCTCAACATGCCTGCTCTTGAGACTTATGGGGCACAGCCACCCATTGAGATCTTACGACAGTGGATGGATCATGGTGGATGGTAAATTTTGTACTCAAAACGGCATTCTCTATTTCAATGTGCATATATCATGAGAATATCTTGGGCCGCTGTGTCTGAACATGATTTTTAATTTTTGAACCTACATCATGGACAGGTATGATAGAGAAGACAATACATTTCGTCAGCTGATAAACATCCAATTTGTGGCGGCAATGGGACCACCAGGAGGGGGCCGTAACTCAGTGACTCCTCGTTACATGCGCCACTACAATGTGTTGTCTATCCTTGACTTTGACAATGCCAGTCTGACTGTTGTCTTCACCATCATAGTTGATTGGTGGGCAAGGAAGACACGCTTCCCACATGATGTAAGGGGCTCATCTCTTAAAGATTTCCTATTTCCTAGAGACACAGTTAGGGTCAATCAGAGTCATCCCTGTTTTGCAACTTATCCACCTGGATTGTTGAAAAGATGCATTCTGCAAGATCTGCAAAGAATGCAACTATCTGCAGAAATGTGGAAATTTTACTTGCATGTACTAACCTCCCTTCCATTTGGACTTCCTGTGTTATTTGCATAGTTAGGGTCTACTCAGCAGCAAGTCATTTTCCAGTCTTGAGAAATGATTTTTACAACACATCAGTAATACAAACAGCTAAATAGCAGTTCAGAAGATGTTCCAGCTTGGGTTGCAATTTGAAAGGGGAAGGGAACTGAAGAATGTCACAAACAGGTTGCTGGCATGACAGGCCTTACAGTGGCAGCTACCATCAGTATCTATAGAGCAATCCAACAAGAGCTTCTTCCAACACCATCCAAGTCACACTACACATATAACATGCGGGACTTGTCCAAAGTCTTCCAGGGTATGTGCATGTTTGCAGGTGTAATGGATAGTAAGAAAACAATGGTGAAGCTATGGAGTCATGAATGCCTGAGAGTGTTCCATGACAGGCTAGTCAATGATGAAGATAGGTTATGGTTCTTCAAGTATCTGAAGGCAAAGGTCGAGGATGAGTTCACTCTCACATGCAACTACGTGTATGGTGTGTCGGAAGACATGGAAAGTATGAATACTACTTACAAGAAACTTGCATATGGTGACATCATGGACATGACAGAAATACCCAGAAAGTAAAATCCTTTTTCTCCCATTGTGCAGTCAAGTCTACTTCTGCTTGGTCTATCTGACATCTGTGGTGCTTTATGATGACTTAGGACTCCTCTCGTTGCAGCATGTTTTTGAGGGACGTTTATCCATGCTAAAATGATTTATTATGTCAAAGGTATATTGAGATAAGCGACCATGGAAGACTTTTGCAAGTGTTGGAGGAAGGCTTAGCAGAGTTCAATGCACAAACTAGAAGCCCTATGTTACTGGTCCTTTTTACATATGCTGCTCAGCATGTACTGCGCATCAGTCGCATCATAAGACAACCATTTGGCAATGCATTGCTGGTGGGTGTTGGAGGCGGTGGCCGGCAATCACTCACAAAGTTGGCCACTTTTATGGCTGGCTATGGGATCTTCCAAGTGGAGATTAGTAAACTGTATGGCATACTTGAGTGGCAAGAGGACCTCAAGGTGACACATGCTTGGTAGACAGATTAGGAGGTTCACAGCATTATGACCTTGTGAATGTCATACTGATAGTCAGATGTGATCATGGAGGCTCATCAGCACAATACCTTCAATAGTGCTAATGTTAACCTGACTCACTAATGACAAAATAAACTTTCCTGAGCCTTGGAACAGGTGGTTCTGAAGAAAGCAGGAGCAGAAAATACACCAACTGTGTTTATTTTCAGTGACACACAGCTGAAGCTGCAACAATTTCTGGAGGACATAAACAACATACTGAATACTGGGGAGGTAAGAATCACTATTCCGTATTATCCACATTGTAGTTAGCTCACTCTTAGCACCAACTTATTGGGACATCTTTGGCCTGGAACATTAATGCACTATATGTAGTGTCTGTACCTGATCTACATTGTCAATATTGAAACTATGAATCTGGCCCTTACAAGATTGATTACCCAGACAGGTGAAGAGCATGAATAGTGAGTGTAGCAGCTTTTTTCTTTCGTGGCATACTAGAAGATCATTGGAAGGCATTTGGGAACAGGTTTCTAGGAGGCCTTCCTTCTATGTTTATGTGTCTTACTTCTCAGGTCCCAAATCTTTACCCCAAGGATGAGATAGTTCCATTGTTGGATATGATCCGAACTCGTGCGAAAAAGGCTGGAAAAGATGGCTCCATTGCAGAGCTCTACATGTATTTCATAGAGCTGTGCCGTACCAATTTACACATGGTGATGTGCATGAGTCCCTTTGGAGACAATTTCCGAACTCGATTGCGGATGTTTCCTTCTCTTGTCAACTGCTGCACTATTGATTGGTTTAGTGAATGGCCAGAAGAGGCCCTCCGCTCAGTTGCTACCAACTTTGTGGCATCAGTGAGTTGATGTGAAATCCTATAGCTCCATACATTCATTTGAAGTCAGAGAGCTCAATTCAGATGCTTTTGAACCTTTGTATGAGAGAAAAGCCCAGATATTACTTCTATGCTGGAAACTATTATCAAGGAATTGTATTGTCAATTGCATGTTTCCAATCAAATCTATCAGTTCATGCACATGTTCTTTTTGCACCTCATAGTGAACGTATTAGATTGAAATGAAATACAGCGATTCTGGAGGACCAAAGTGATTTCAGCTGATGGATATTTGGAAACTACAGATTGATATTGACGAGAGTCTTCAAGAGCCAGTTAGGGACATGTGCATGTTGTTTCACCAACATGCCGCAACTCTGGCAGTTACATTTCTGCAAGAAGCTCAGCGGTTCATATATGTTACACCCACATCATATCTGGAGCTCCTTGCCACATACAAAGACCTTCTCCAGAAGAAGCGGAAAGAAATTGATAGCATCAGAACCAGATATAAGGTACAATTCACATTTCCTGCTCAGGTTCCAATGGACAGTATAATGTCCATTCACCATCTCTTTTGAGAGTGAAGCTGAAGGATCTTACTATGCAGATGGGGTTGGAAAAACTGTATTTTGCGGAATCGCAAGTGACTGTCATGAAGGAGTCACTTGTTGCATTACAACCAATTCTGATCAAAACTGCTGAAGACACAAACACGTTGCTCAAGGCAATTGATGCTGAGACCAAGGATGCACAAGCAACTCGTAGCATTGTGGAGACAGAGGAAGCTGTGGCCCATGTGAAAGCTATGGAAGCAAAAGCCATTAAAGATGAATGTGAGGGGGAACTGGCTGTGGTAAGCAGATGTCTGTCACCATGCATAAAGTTGATATGCAAAAGCTGTTGCAAGCAGACACTCCATAGTGCATGACATTTCTGATGAACTGAACTTAATCTTTTATCTCATAAACTGCATCTACCCTGAGTAGTGAAAGCAACATTCTGCTGCAATTTGCAAAGGCTGAGCATGGTTTAGGGACTTTGTCAGTTCTCTGTCTCCTCTTCATCACATGCAGACCACTTCGGCTTCTTGTGGACTTTGTGTATATTAATTTCAGCTGCCCTTGTGATACAGGCAATGCCCATGCTAGAGGCTGCACTTGCTGCACTTGATACTCTCACCAAAGCTGACATCACAGAAGTGAAAGCAATGAAGAATCCACCCGCTACTGTAAAGCTCGTGATGGAGGCCTGTTGCATTATGAAGGGGGTATGCTACTACTGCCCCAAACACAAATTCAAAAGAGGGAAGAGATTTCTGGAGACACTATCTGTATATCTTCCTGTGTTGGGTGGATGTCAAATACTTGACAAACCCTGGAATTGATAACACCAATGTGGAAGTTGTTAAGGTTTTAGATAATCTAGAAGCTGTTTTCTTGGCAAGTGATCTGGGCTAGCTGGACAGCCAATTTGCCATGCTCTTGGGCAGGTGAAATCTCGAAGAATTCCAGATCCCAACAAACCTGGCAGCAAGATGGAAGATTTTTGGGGCCCGGCACAGCAGATGTTAGCAGACTCTGGTTTTTTGACCTCACTTAAGACCTATGACAAGGACAACATGCCAGCTGCCCTAATGGAAAAAGTCCACCCTTACATTTCAGACCCCAACTTTGAACCTGCTGTGGTGCTTAAGGCATCAAAAGCTGCTTATGGACTTTGCTGCTGGGTACGAGCCATGGAAAGCTATGACAAAGTGAACAAGGTTCAGTTCTTTACTTTTGGAGACCACAACTCAACACATAAAAGTCCATCCTTAAGACAACAACTTCCAAAAGTTGGTCCCAAGCAGTGAAATTTATGATATGTTAAGGCTCTAATGTTTTTTCTTATCCAAGCAGATAGTTGCACCCAAAAAGGCAAAGTTGGCTGCAGCTACTATGGAATTTGAAGGGCTTCAGGCTGCATTAGCTCTGAAGAAAAAGTTTCTGAAAGCAATTGAAGATAAGCTGGCAGGACTTCAAGAGCAATTGGACAAGAAGGGAGAGGAAAAGGCAGCATTGGAAAGGGAAGTCCTCAACTGCGAAAATGTATGATTGCTGGCTGAAGTTCTTCATGTACTTTGATAAGTCAACTGGTTGTGGTAGATTTTTTTTTTGTGTAATTTTCTGGTCAAGAATTTCTCAGACATCATCAACTGTCCAAGAGAGTTATCACCTCAGCCCAGCAGTTTCTCTTCTGAGTGGCGATAGCTTCTAGTGGAGAAAATATGGCTTTTTGAGCTTCTAATCCACAAGTTCTTGACCAAACTCTGAGTCACTGGGTCAGCAATGTACCTGGTTGCAGAAACTCGCAAGAGCAAGTCAGCTGATAAATGGACTGGGTGGTGAGAAAGTGAGGTGGACAAAAGTACAGGCAGATATGAGTGTAGTGTACCAAAATTTGCTCGGGGATGTCCTTCTTTCCTCTGGATACATTGCCTACCTTGGGGCAGTCAATCTGGGTTATCGACAGACAGCCTTGAAACATTGGGAAAAAGTGTGCAGAGAAAAAAACATTCCCTGCTCAGATGACTTCTCCTTGGCAAATGTGCTTGGGAATCCTGTGACAATCCGCAACTGGGTCATCGATGGCCTCCCAAATGATAGTTTCTCTGTTGACAATGCAATCATCATGAGTGTTGCCAGGCGCTGGCCTTTGCTCATCGATCCTCAGGGACAAGCCAATAACTGGATCCGGGTGACCACCATCCTCTCATCCAAAACCTCAAATTACAAGTTCACATTGCATGATTGGAGCTAATTCTTCTCTAGAATCACTTGTCCCTCATCCCTTCTGTCATCTGCTTAGGTGCATTTGGAATTTTGGCAGAACAAGGAGAAGAAATTCAACCTGCAGACTATGAAACTGTCTGACAGTGACTTTGTGCGCAAGCTGGAGAGCTGCATCCAGTTTGGGTACCCACTCCTACTAGAGAATGTGCTAGAAGAGCTGGACCCCACATTAGAACCACTGCTTATCAAAGCTATCTTCAAGAGTGGGGGTTCTTTGCAGATCCGGTTGGGTGACAACACCATTGAGTATAATAAGAAATTTCGCTTTTATATCACAACCAAGTTGCGGAATCCACATTACTTTCCTGAGGTGAGGAGCACTTCCAATAATTTGCATGTTTTGGCCACCTGACTAGGAAATTAGGTGCACTGAGCTCTATATTGCAAGCTTGGGAACAGATGTAATGTTTAGCAATTGAGTGCAGGTGGCTGTCAAGGTCACCTTACTGAACTTTATGATCACACCAGAAGGTTTAGAAGACCAGTTGCTAGGTGAAGTAGTGAAACATGAACGCCCTGATCTGGAAGAGGAGAAAACACAGCTGGTGATCCAGGGTGCAGAGAATGCAAGGCAACTCAGTGAGACTGAAGATCAAATTATTCTGGTTTGTGATCTTCACACAATTTTGGCTTAAGTATAAATTGTCGCCCAAAATAAACCAGAAAATGTTGAGCAGTCCCCAATCTTGAGCGTATGTTGTATAGTTAACATTATTGGCAAGATAGTTTCTCTAGAATTTATAAAGGGCAGGTTGTTGCTAGATGGAAAATGGATAAAGACTTGTACCACAAAGCTGTTTATATTTGGAGGGGTGGACTCAGGTGCTGTCAAGTGCAGAAGGGAACATTTTGGAAGATGAAACTGCAATCAATACCATCTCGTCATCAAAAGCTCTTTCTGTGGAGATTGCAGAAAAACAGAAAACTGCTGTTATGACAGAAGCTAAGATTGATGTGGCTCGTCAGGGCTACATACCTGTTGCAAAGCATGTTTCAGCACTCTTCTTCATGATCTCTGAACTCTGCAATGTTGATCCCATGTACCAGTACTCTCTGTCATGGTAAGCTTTTAACTCCTTGTGCCGAGAACAGGATTTGCTCACAGTATGTACTATGAATGTGATGTGAAGGAAGGACAAGGATCTTCCAAAAAAACTCTATTGAACTGTTGGTATTCACAGGTACCTGCAACTTTTCATTTCAGGGATGGAAGCCTCCAACAAGTCTGCAGACCTTGATACTCGTATCAGCACATTGAATGATTTCTTCACATATCTGCTGTACTGCAATGTTGCACGCAGCCTGTTTCAAAAGGACAAGCTGCTGCTAAGCTTTTCAATATGTATCACTAACCTTAGGGGACAAGGCAAATTTGACATAGAGGAGTGGAATTTCCTACTGTCCGGTGCTGTATCAACAGAGAAGACCACCAAGGCCAACCCATCAGCATGGTTGTCAGACAAGCTTTGGAATGAAATGGTTCAACTTTCAAAGTTGGCATCTTTTGTGGTGAGAAAAATCTCACACTACCATTTCCTTCTCTGATTCTGCTTGTTTGGCTGAAGGTTATAAACATGAAATGTTTACTAGCTACGTATATTATAATATCCAGAAGACCCTGTTTGTAGGTTGTTGGAGTAATGCTTTTGAATGGAAATATTTTCCAGTTGCCGTGCCATCTCTGGAGCCAAAATAACAGCAGAGCAATCTACTAGAGAAGTGGATAGTTGTTTGCTAATGCTGCTTCATATTGACTGCTGCATTTAGGGGTTGGAGAGGTCATTCACTGAGGATGCCTCCAGCTGGAGCCATTTTTATGCTTCTCAGGAGCCTTACTATGAAGACCTTCCTGCAGAGTGGGCAGAGAAACTGAGCAATTTCCAAATGCTGCTGGTACTCCGTGTTCTGCGACCCGACAAGCTTGTGGGTGCTGTAAGTGGCTTCTTGCTAGATGCAATGGGGCAGAGATATGTGGAGCCCCCAGGTTTTGACCTCACAAGTGCTTATGGAGACTCTGATGCACTCACTCCCCTCATTTTCATGCTCTCTGCTGGCTCTGATCCAATGGCTGCATTGCTCAAATTCTCTGAGGAGGGGAAGCATGTGGTATGACACTGATACTCATGTGTGCATACAGTCAGAATGTGTAAAGAATCTGGTGATCTGAAGGATGAGCTCTCGCCCTTGTCTACCTGTCCAAGAAATCAAAGTAATAGAAGACATGATCCTGATTATGGCTATTAGAAGATGTCTACCACTTTAAAAAATGACTGTTCAGCATGGTTGAGAGCCCATCATTTGTATTGGCAGCAGACACTATGTCCTTTTTATTCATCTGGGCTGCTTCAAGATGGACATGCTCCAGAAGTTTTGTTCAAAATTTTACATGTTCAATGATAAGGTCCCACAGCTTAGGTTTGTTGTCTCTGTTTTGCAGGTCAATACTATCTCATTGGGTCAAGGACAAGGACCAAAAGCAGCTTTGCTGATCCAATCTGGGCTGCGAACAGGAGATTGGGTTGTGCTGCAAAACTGTCACCTTGCACCATCATGGATGCCCTCACTTGAAAGAATCTGTGAGAATTTCACACCTGAGGGGACAAACATTTCATTCCGGCTCTGGCTCACAAGCTATCCATCTGATCAGTTCCCTGTGGCCATTCTGCAAAATGGAGTGAAGATGACTAATGAGGCTCCCAAGGGCTTGCGGGCCAATATGTTGCAAGTAAAGACACCGATTCCAAGATCCTTAACTGAAGTCCAAAGAGGGAGGCATTATGTTCTGAGCAGTCTATAAAACTGGGACTTACAGCTCCAATTCTGATTGATGCATTGTTTTGTCTCTACAGAGCTACCTCACCTATCCAATAAGTGATCCAGAGTTTTTCCATATGGACGGAGAGATAGGTGTATCCTGGCGCAAGATGGTTTTTGGGCTGTGCTTCTTCCACGCTTCAGTCCAAGAACGAGTCAAGTTTGGGCCTCTTGGTTGGAATATACCCTACCAATTCAGTGATCCTGACCTGAAGATAAGCTTGCGACAATTGCAGTCCTTTCTTCTTGAGTTTCCAGATAGTGTCCCATTCAAGGTACTATTATATTTCTACTAATTTTTCAACTTCCCCAATGAACTTTTTTATTTGTCAGCCATCACTTGCTTTCAAATACTTTAGAGGACTAAATTGAAACACAGTACTGGGGAGATGCATGGTTGGAGAGAACTCATTACGAGCCACTTCATGATCAGAGAAACAATCTATGCAGGCCTTGGTTTATCTAACGGGAGAGTGTAACTATGGAGGGCGAGTGACTGATGCCCATGACCGGAGAACACTTGTAAGCATTCTTTCAGTGATCTATCAACCCAACATTCTGGATGATTCATACAGGCTTTCCAATTCTGGTGCCTACCTGGTTCCCGAAGATCGTGAGTACCAGGATTATATTGAGCACATCAAGAGGTTTCCATTGATTGCCATGCCCGAGGCTTTTGGTCTGCACCAAAATGCTGATATTACAAAAGATAACCAAGAAGTGAACCAGCTCCTTACTGCAATCCTTTCCACCCAAGTACTTCTTCTGGCACCCCTAAACCCTGATTCTGCTCTCTGCCCAGCTCCCTCCTCTCCTCAAAATGCATGTGCACTCTAGGATATTGATCCCTGCTACAGCCCTTACTGTTATGGGATCTAGAGCATTTTACATCTTGTACAAGCAACCACATCAGTTTAGGTGAGCTGAGCCCACATTGTATGTGCTGTATGTGGAGCAACAGAGCCAAAGTAGAATTGCAGGTGGTCGCAGCAGAGAGGAGCTACTTCTTGATATTGTAATTGACATGAACAAGAGGCTGCCACCACCGTTCAATTTAGAACTTGCTCGCTACAAGTACCCAGTCCAATATGAAGAGAGCATGAACTCTGTTCTTGTGCAGGAGATGGTCCGCTTCAACCGCCTAACAGATGTATGTGGTACATGATCTTTAGACTTTAGTGGTATAGGACCTTGTCACTTCTACAAATTTCTTTCACACATTGTGTAGTCTTGCTCACTCTTGCTCAGTACCAGATATTCTCCCTTGTGTTTGAAAGGGCTTGTTCATCCATACAGGTGATAAGGGCTAGCTTGGCTACTCTGCAGAAGGCACTCAAAGGGCTCGTTGTGATGTCATCTGACATTGAGACACTTGCAAAGAACATGTTCACATCAAAGATGCCAGTTTTATGGGCCCCAGTCAGCTACCCAACAATGAAACCACTTAGCAGCTACTTCAATGATCTCGTGGATCGGCTCAACATGCTCCAAAGTTGGATGGACAATGGCCCATCTGTGAAATTCTGGCTCAGTGGCTTCTTCTTCACACATGCTTTCCTGACAGGAGTTCTGCAGAATTTTGCACGCAAGTACAGAATTCCAATAGACACCATCTGCTTTGAGTTCATTTGCTTGCCAGAGCAAGGAGATCATGAGAAGAGACCAGAAGATGGAGTGTACATCTATGGAATGTTCCTTGAGGGTGCTCGCTGGGACAACGAGCACATGATGCTAGCAGAGTCCTTTGATAAGGTAACTGCAACAATTATCAACACTCTCAGAGTGCACTCACACAATTAGCAAACAGAATATTAATATGCAGAAAAATTTAAGGTTGAATTCACGTCTGATTCCCTGAACTCATTCAACCCCCAACTGCCTGATCCTAGCATCCTCAACCTCGAGTTCTAACTGAACCGCAACAGAAGTAATGCTCTCGAACACACAATATAGTGACACAAGACTCTAAGCCCCATGATATATATAACCATGTAGGAGCTCAATGTGCATTACAGAGTTCAGACTCGAGGTCTGGAAAAGGTCAGTCACTGAATGATGGGGTTGCCACTTCTAGCCCAAGAAACTGATGAATTTGGATCACAATTTGTCTAACTCTCAGCATGATATTATTTTGACATGCTAGGTACTGCATTCAAATGCACCAATGCTGTGGCTGCTCCCAACAGAAATGTCAAAGAAGAGAGCACAGGCATGTTACATGTGCCCATTGTACCGGACAACAGAGAGAAGGGGTGTGCTTGCAACAACTGGACACTCCTCCAATTTTGTCTTCAACGTGGAGCTGCCCACGAAGGCATCACCTGACCATTGGATTTGCCGTGGTGTTGCCATGCTCCTCTCTCTGAGTGACTGAAAATTGACAACAGGTTTCCGCAAGACTAACTCTTTTGGTCTCTAGTCTCTCTTCACCAATCTGAACTGCTAACCTTCGACCTAGGTACAAGTAGTTCTACCCCTTCATAAGATCTGTTCTTCAAGTGTGCAACGAGTACAGAAGGAGTATGCTACAACATGTTCAAAACCACCAAAGACACAATTACAAGAGTGTGTGTGTGCATGTTCTGAAACTGATCAATCATTTTGAGCCACTTCCGGCAATTGTAATATCTGGTATTAGTTTGACATAACAACCTCGGTGGAGATTTGTTGTGTTAAGTAGGATACTTCCCCAGGCACTGAAACAGAAAACCCTAGAAAGAATTGTTTATATTATATCACATGATTTTGCCAGAAGTATGCTCACTGTACACAACAAAATTTCATTGTTTAGGACATCTATGATTTGTTCAACAACATTCATCTCCAAGAATCATGACTCACACTCCCCCATAAAGTTTTTCATTTGAACAACAAAGATCTTGCTCCATCATCGAAACTAGCTCACCTAAGCCACTCCACAATAACCTGCAAAACAACAAACAAAGTTAAAAATTAAAAAATAAATAATTGAACTTTTGGCATCCTTGAAGCACAATAGCTGCAGCAACAGCTACTACACAGCTGAATTAGGGTTCATGTCTTCATTTCATCCACAGAAAATGTCAGGATACTATTTTTAGGTCACATGTGCATTGATGGGTGTTGGGTATAGAATTACCAAAATGGACATATTTGGAAGCAAGTCTAGTTTGGATTTTAGGAAAGTTTTGTATAGTTCATGGTTCAGCCTAAAGACATATTTTGATGGGTGTTGGGTATGGAATGCCAAAATGGACATATTTTAACACTTTGGAGCTTGAGGTTAGAAATTTTTTTAGCACTTAGTCCTCACACTTAAAGCTTAAATTTATAATCTTTTCATTATTTTGGCTTAAGTTTAGAATCTTTTGAACAATGAAACCTGAAATTTATTTTTAAATATATTTTGTTTAAGGTTAAAGGCTATTTAGGTCTAACCTTGGATTCACACCAAGGGTTAGTTGAGATATTTTTATTCCATTCAACCTTTTCTTGATTTGGGGATCGAAACAACTAAAATATAATGAATAAAATAACCCTTGAGATATTCAAAGGAGATAAACAAAATAATGTGATGGGCTTAATTTAAACCTTCGTTGACTCGTTCACATTGAGGGGTTTTCAAAACTACACAAGAAGTTTGGGCAGCATGGGGAAATTCAGGATTTGTTTTTCATGCAGCTCTTTTTTTTTTTTTTGGCACTTTAGAGTTCCTGACAAGTGTTTTCCAGGATGCTTGAAAGAATTTCACCAGTTTCAGAATTTTTATTATGCCCGATAAATTTCGGGCAGATTATATAGCTTGAATTTTTTTTCATTTTTGCTCAAAAACTTGAGAACTCAACAAATCCTGATGCTTAGAAAGATTCAGCAGAAATTGGTTCCAGCAAGCTCTGGAAAAATTCCAGGCAATTTCGGAAATTTTACCCTGTCCAGGAAATCATAAAGGTTGAAAGCTTCTCAATTTTGCCCAAAACATTTGGGGACTCTGGAAATATCCTGATGCTTGAAAATTTCGGGCATTTGGGGAATTTTTATGCTGCAGATAGTTTTGGGCCCCTTACAAAGGTTGAAGAAAGTTTGAATTTCTGCCCAAAACGTTTGGGCACTCTGGAAAAATCCACCCCCTTGAAAAAAATGGGGCAGTTTTTGGAATTTTTTTCTGCCTGATAACTTAGGATACACTAGTATGGCCTATGCCGTTGGTCCAAGTGTGTGAACTCATCCTCAACTGACTTTTCCTTCAAAAACCTGGTTTTTTTGGATTATTTGAATTTCAGCAGCAGAAATCACTTAAAAATCAATATCTCTCACATTCTCAATCCAAATCTTAACAAATAAAATCCTGCCCACCAAGATCTTTCCAACATCACCAAAGGCACATTCCAATTCCTTCGAAATTTTTCAGCTATGATTTAATTTATTTTCAGTGAAGAAATCATTCAATATTCAAGAACTTCTACACTGCAAGTCCAAACGCCATGAAAATGCACCCCTCCTCCACAAGAGGTTTCCAAAGAGACCAAGCAGGCAATCTGAAGCAACCTGGTTCTGTGGATCTCATAAGTACACACAAAACAAAACAAAACAATCAAATTACCTTCCTTCATAGATTGACAAGATTATGCAAGTTGTTTTTTTTTCCCTGCCCACCATTCCAGGTTTTCTGTCACATGAATGTCAATATGCTGGGTAGAACTACATTAGAAGCTCTTGCGAACATGAGAGGGTATTTTAACCCTTTGAAATCAAGGGGTCAAACTAACATCCTTACTCCACCTTAACTTGATCCCAAATTTTTTAAAATATGAAGAAAGTTATTCTTGGGTTAAGATATCTCAACACATTATTACATATATTAAAGCAACAATGAAGCCTCCCCTGAAGCCGGACAGACAGTGGCCACGGACAGTAGCTGAAAAAAAAAGTAGTCTTGGTACTAGTTATGGGCCTCAAAATAACGACAAAGTCAAAAAACCGACCAACGAAGTGGCAGTTTTTCCACGGGAACAATGAAGCCTCCCCTGAAGTCGAACGAACAGTGGCCACGGACAGTAGCCAAAAAAAAAGTAATCTTGGTACATAGTTATGGGCCTCAAAATTAAAAAAATGTAGTCTTAGTACATAGTTACGGGTTTCAAAATAATGACAAAGTCAAAGAACCGGTCAACGAAGTGGCAGTTCTTCCACGAAAACCATCAACTCGGCAAGGTTGTTGAAATGAAAGGAATCGACGGTTCTTTTGTTCCTGTTGGGTTTTCAAGAACCGAAACCGAAAAGCTAAAAAACTGGAGTGGGAAATGTGAAGGACCGACGAGGGGGGGGGGGAACAATGAGTTAAAGAACTGGAGTGGGAAATGTGAATGAAATAGCATCAGGGTTAGTTGTTTTTAGTTTATCCCTTTCACCACCTTGAATGTGAATAGATTAAAAGTTGTAATGTATTTTGCACTAAGGGTTAGAATTTTTGCACCTCAAAAAAAAAGTCTCACACCCTTAAGACCTACACCTTTAAGATAGGTAAATGTCCCACATTCATAGGAAAAAATGTCTTGCACCTTAAAACAATGATTCAGTCCAATATGTAATAGCTCCAAGCCATTGTACGAAGAATTTATTTGATATAAATACACATGTTAAAAATTATAGATGAATATCGGCTTAGTGTTAGACGTCAGGCCAAGAGAGTTTATCCCAAAAAAAAATTAATTTTTCATATACATACCTGAGGTTGGAATATATTTTTAGCCATATTGATTTAAAACTAGAATAAGTTTTTGAAATGTGGCCTAAGGTTAGAAATTTTGTTTGGCATTTTGGCCTAGGATTAAAATTTTCTGTAGCATTTTCACTTATGGTTGGAACATTTTTTAACAAATTGACCGGAGGTTGGAGTCATGGACCGATACGGCTGTTTTGGTATTCTGTAATTGGATCATATTATCCAAAATGTGGGACCAAATGAAAACTGCAGTGTACCGCAGTCTCTCTTTAAGAGATGTGAACCTCGTGCATAATGCACAAGTGTGTTATTTCAACAATGTTTGGTTCATGTTTTTGGTTTTTTTAAAAAAAACTTTTCTTTTCTAACAACCGTTGGTCCCCCCCCCTCACCCCGGTCCTTCGCATTTCTCACTTCGATTTTTTACCCCATCAACCCCCTTGCCCGGTCCTTCACATTTCCCACTCCGGTTTTTTAACTCGTCGATCCCTCCCCCGCCCGGTCTTTCGCATTTCCCACTCCGGTTCTTTAACCCGTCAATCCCCCCCGTCGGGTCCTTCACATTTCTCACTCCAGTTCTTTAACCCGTCGATCCCCCCTGCCTAGTCCTTCACATTTCTCAATCTAGTTCTTTAACCCGTCAATCCCCCCCGCCTGATCCTTCACATTTACCACTCCAGTTTTTTAACCCATCGATCCCCCTGCCTGGTCCTTCACATTCACCACTCCAGTTCTTTAACCTTTCGGTTTCGATTCTTGAGAACCCAACAAGAACAAAAGAACCATCGATTTCTTTCATTTCAACAACCTTGCCGAACTCATGGTTTTCGTGGAAGAACTGCCACTTTGTTGGCCGGTTCTTTGACTTTGTCATTATTTTGAGGCCCATAACTATGTACCAAGACTACCTCTTTTTTTATTTTGAAGCCCATAACTATGTACCATTGGCCGATTCTTTGACTTTGTCATTATTTTGAAGCCCATAACTATGTACCAAGACTACCTCTTTTTTTATTTTGAGGCCCATAACTATGTACCTTTTTTTTTGGCTACTGTCCGTGGCCACTGTCCGTCCGGCTTCAGGGGAGGCTTCATTGTTCCTTTAATATATATAAATAATGTACCCGATGACTGTACACCGAGCCAACAGGTCGAAAATCACAGAAGGGCCTGTACTCAGGTACCTTTCGTACGTAACGCAAGGATTTTTTTCACTTTTAGAAATAGTGACAGACCGGCTGATACCTTCCTCTGGTCAGAAATCCCACTACAAATGAAAAATGCACGCAGTGCTTTACGTATGACGAAGTCGCACTTACGAGGCGATGCCAAGGACTAAAAGCAAGTTCTCGTTACCAATGGAAGGAAAGAGTCAATATACGATAAAACTTCGCAAATTAAGTGAAGGTATGTACGAGATGATAACCGGGTCGTTTCTCTGTGGCGTTTAAGATGGAATTTTTCTGTTGGTGGTGAAGAGGCGGAAGGAAGGAAGGAAGGCTGGCATGCTTGTTGAACTTCGATGCTTTCACATAAGTTTATTTTGAACCGCACTAGGCCTTTGTGCTTATGGAGCTGTTGTTGAGCTGCTGTGTCCTAAACGTTGGAATGAAGTTATTGATAGGACCTGTTGCATCCCCTTGTTGATCTTACCCTATGGGGTAGGACTATGTATGCATATGCTGGTTTTGGACCTAGCAATCGAAGGATGTCAATTCTGCCACAGTCCTTAAGGTATATCCTGTGATATCTTTGACAATTGTTCTCAACCACTGTATGCAGGTATTGAAATGATTCACATGCCTCATGTTCATACCAATATCTCAATTGCTAAGTTGGGAGTTACCAATAGTCAATTTTACAGGTTTTTGAGGCTTTGTAGTTGTAAAGAGTTCTTTGTCTCTCAGATGGTCAGTCTTATCCTCCTTCCAAAAAATAAAGGCCACCCTCTAAAGATTCTGTTAAAGAGGACTAGAGGGTTGCTCAATAAGGAAAAATTGTTAAGTGCACTTAGTCTTTGTTGTTCACTGCTATCCTTTTCTGTATGTTGTCTATCCTGTTGTATTTTTCTGTCTTTTGTTATCTTCTTGTGTCATTGCTTGTTGCTAGCCAGTGGCATAGCTGAGTACTTATGTTGCTTCCAGAATTGTAGCAGAAACTCAGTATGCAGGTTAGTGTTTTCACTGGCCTTTACCTACTGTAGGCAGCTGATGAACTCTGGGAAAGTTGTGATAGAGAAGTCACTATCATACATGCTGCTGTTGATGGTCCTTGAACAGGTGTGGGACTGGTACTGTTGCTCATACTGCTTTCGTGTCTTAGTTTGTTTTTTGTTTCTTGGTCTTTTGTTCTCTGTTTTTCCTTTCCTCCTTTGGGATTCTCTGTGGCTGCTTGAAGAAGTGTTAACCTTGCTTTGCCTTCTCTTAATCACGAGAATGGAGATTTCTTGATTCCTATGAGAGATATTCATTGCTTTGTTATAGCAGTTAAATTGGCATGCTTTCTGAAGCTGTGGTGTTGTCATGTACATCAAAACATAACAGAAGGATTTCTCTTTCCACACATTTCAAGATATCCATTTTCTTTGGTTTCAACACATCTGAAGATCTTTGGTGCTGATTTTACTCTTTTGAGGTAAAACTCTGCCTTAGCGGTTTGTTACATCTCCCTCACATGCTTGTCATGCTTTTCACTAGATGCTCTTATATGCTGTGAGACAAGGTGAGTTTGGTTTCTGCTGTGCTTTTGATGTATGTTTGATAAGGTTGATGATTCATGTGTGATTTGCAGTGTTTCATGAGATGCAACTTATGCATTCGGGTTCAAGGCTTTAGGCCATGAAGGATTAGTATTACTGACTACTCAATTGACCAGGTTTAAGGACAGAGTCAAGAAACAAAGTTTGAATCACTTGGTTTCAATGTGATTGAGATAAGAGCCTTGTAGAGTTCACTGTAGTTCTTTGAAGGCCTTATGTATATTATAGCCACTTATTGATTGCATGATATTTTTCTCTGGTTTTATTGAATTTGACTCTGGAGAGTGCATGAATTACAGGGCACCAGGGAAGACTCACAATGTAGAATCCCTATCTTATTTATTCAATAGAAAGGGAACAGTAATGGTTTTGATCCTGTGGTGGACATGTTAGTCTGTCTTCATGAATACTGTAGAAGTGCACAGAGTGACCTGAATCCTTGTGAGGGGGGGCTCTCAAGCGGGTCAACAAGAGTATGGCTTGTGTCATGCATACCAATTGCTTTCATGTCACAGGTTGAACAATTTTTGCAGGATGTGCATGGAAGACTGATGGCATTCCTATTCCTCCTTCAAAAAGACAACATGAGCAGTTACCAACAAAAATCAATTAAAATCTTTCCAAGATGTTTTCAACCAAGTTTTCCCGTTCAAAAGCTCCTCCAAGCTCATCCCATGCATCTGTGAGTATTGTAAATGCATGCCTAAATTCATTGCACTTGGTTCTCTGAGATTTTCTCATGTGTGTTTTCAAGGCTACAATGGTGCTTATTGCTTATGGAACCATGCAAAACAACTTTGGCACAGTTGAGAAGGTATCCAGAGATGATGATTGTTAATTGTATTTATGAAGGTCGTCATTGCTTGGGTGAACTCATAAGATCGCAAGGTGTTGTCATCTATAGTTGTTGGGACCTATTGACAGCAGGAGGCTCAAGTTTTTTGTCATCAACCTGCCTGAGTCTACTACATCTGTCAGGGTTTGAAGAAACAAGAGTCCTGAATTTGGAAAGAAGAAGTGTTCCTAAATTGAATAGCAATAAATAACTTGTGGTCATTATATGGGAAATCATGTTATAATGTTGTTTATTACCCTCAGGTTCAACTCGTGCATCAGGTGTGGCCACATAAAGATAATGTGTGCTGCGTTGACTTCGACATTGTGTTTTTCCATGGTGTGCGAAAGCCAGGCGAAACAGACACTTGGAAGAATACTTGGGTTCAACACACTTCTGCCCAAGAGTTTTGGGTTAAAGATTGGCTGCCACAAGATTTGGATGGAAATGTGCGCATCTTAGCCTTGTCATATGACTCTTGTGCCATACAGTCAAACAACGAGGGCAACCTGCAAGATGTCGCTGACCTTGGATCTGATTTATTACAAAGCCTTGTGTTCAGGTTTCTCCACACAAAATCCTAAGTACCTTTCCTTTGTTGGAATGTTTCCCAACTCAGCTTGATAATTGGACATGTGGAAAGAAGTCGAATACACACAATGAGGTGGCTTTGAGACATAGTTTCAATCTTGAAGTTGGATTATTGCCCCAGAAATGCAGTGTGTCTATATTGGATAATTTTTTTTACTAGACTGCTCTAATTCAAACCATTGCTTGGTCTACCTCTGTTTTGAGGGGTTTAGTCTTCCTTCCTCTGCTTTTCTGCTTTTCCTATTAAAGAAAAATTCCTTTTTGGAATTTCTGCTTTTGGCGTTTTCAAAATGATTTTGTTTCAGGTCTTGTAAGTGGGGAGCTTCTTGTAAGCCCACTTGTTCATAGTTTTTCCCTGTTGTCCTTTCCTCTAGTTTTTCTTTTCCCTTTCTGTCAGTCTGTTTTTTGTCTTGTCCTTGTTGTTGTAGTCTGTTGCTAGCCAGTAGGATGGCTGAGTCTTCCCATTGCTTCTGGAATTGCAGCAGAGACTCAGTTCATAGGTTGGTGCTTGTCATTGGCCTTTACCCACTGTAGAGAGCTAATGAAGTTAGTGGGGAAGAAGTGGTAGTTAAGTCACTATCATACATACTACTGGTGATGGTCCCTGAACAGGTGTGTGTTTTTTGCTTTTTGTTCGTTCTGTCTTTCCTGGTTTGGTTCTTTCTGTGGCTTCCTGAGGAAGTGTTAACCTTGCTGTTTTTTTTCCATCATGAGAATGGAGATTTCTCTATTCTTATGAAAGATATTTTCCTATTCACTGATGTTGTTGGATCTGAGGCTCTATAACCTTAGTATCAGTTATCTCTGAATTCTATTCAGGTTGACTTAAATTGTACATACACAAAAGTTTTCAATACATATGAAGGTACTTGCAATAAGTTAATGATTGTCAAAGTTCTTCTGGTATGTCTTGATGTATTGCAAGGGGCATTTAGCTATATGAGTTCTAGTTTTTGTACAAGTAATTTTCACGTACAGAAGTTGGTGACATTCATAACTTATTAACACAAGTTATTTTCTTGTGGCAGTGATCCCTGGAGATTGGGTCAACAATGGGGATGTGTATTGGTAGGCCATTCTTTTGGTGGTCTGGTGATCAAAAGTTTGGTTGTGGAGGCATATCAAAGAGCACAAGTCATTCCAAGGAATAGGATTGATGAACTGTCAGTGGCATCCGCAAACAGGTTCCTGAAGAATTTGAGAGGTGTAGTCAATTATGCAGTTCCCCATACTGGCTCATGCTTGGAATCATACTTCACAGTTCGGCACAATCTATTTAGACGGGTGAATCCAGCTGAGTTCATGAAGAATCTCCAACCATCTCAGCGAAGGATGGAGGACTTGTCAATAAAGTTTGATGAAATCGTACAACAAAACTCTATCCTTGTGTATGCTTTCCTTGAAGGCAAGCATCTTAAAGATCTGGTAAGTAATGACTTTCTATGTTTATTCGAAGGCAAATCACGAATATTTCTGAACGTTAGGATACCCTTGCTGATTCAATTTCCATGAGCCTAGCATTCAAGATACAGATAGTGCCAGCTGTTTTACTTGGGAGTATCTCAGTTTGTTTATTATCAAAAATGCCTTCACCAGGGAAAAAAGATGGTGGAAGATACATCAGCACGAAGGGGTGCAAACAATAACTATATTCTATTGGAAGATTGTGATCACTTCACAGTTTGCAAGCCTTTTGATAAGTCCCATCCAAGCTATTACAAGCTTGTGGAATTCATAAGATCTTGTCAGCAAGAGGTGAGCAGTATATCAATCAATCCTTTTGCTGCCTTCCTCTTGATCATGAATTTTGCTGACTTGTTCAATATCTTAGGTTATTTGAATTTCGTCTTTTCACATATTTGTAATTAACAAACATATAATACTCACTTCAATACTTACAAACAATAACGATATCTTGTAGACTGGTGCAATCAGTGTTACAAAAATGATTCATCTTATTGGATTGATATGATTTTACATAGTTTTTGTGTTCAAAGAGAGTATGAATTACTGGATTTATGGTATTGCATTACTAGTAAAAAGTCTATATATATGTGAAGCAGAGATCCTTTAAGCATACAAGTATATGTGCATATAGATGCCTCCAAGAATGGCTTAGGTGTTCAATTACTGGTGAGCAAACCATTTCACCTTAGCATGCACATATGTAACAAAAATATGATCAAATTGTAATTGTGAACTCTCATTGCAAGATTTTAGCTGGACCATACTGAGTTGATTAAATTTAACATACTCTCTCTTTGCCAGGATTCTTTATGGAGGCACCCAAGCTTTTCATCTGAAGTTCCCCAAAAGCTACCAAATGTCATAGAAGGGGTTCCGTCTCAGTACTTGGATCTTGCAGCAAACTCTCTGATGCATATCCAGAACTTGATTTCACCAGAAAGTGCAAATCCAGTACCCATCAATGAGCTCCAATGTCAATATTTATGGGTGAAGCTTTGTGAGACTCTAAAAGGTGAAAAAGCATGCATTCAGGACGCATCTTTGCAACACATTCAAGAATCACATGATACTTTGAGAAGTCTTGCACGACTAGCTAAGGAGGCTGAGAAACTTGTTCATGATTGTTGTGATGCCGAATGGATCCAAGCTGCCATGATCTTTGCCAATGCAAAGGAGCATTTTGCATCCTTGACTTTTAAATTAAGGTTGTACATGGAACTTTTGCAAAGCATTTTTGAGGAAGGAGCAACAAAGGAGTTTTTGACTAAACTTCCAAAGTGGATTGATGATGTCAAGGATGAAGAATTTCACTTCATTGAGGAGAAAGCAAAGGAGGATCGACAAAGGTTGCTGTCAAGATTGATTCACGTTGGATCAAGTGATTCGGAAAATCTCATTAGAAGACTTCAGATCTCCTCTAATCGAGCTACTTTCTTGCAGGATAATGCAGCTAGTGTGATTGATGCATGGAAAGTGGAATACAAAAGTATTCATCGAGTGCCAAATGGTCAAATAGGAAAGGGAGGTTCTGCAACTGTTCACAAAGTTACATGGCTTGGCAAAGATTTTGCAGAGAAGTGTTTTCATGGACCAGAAAATGAAGATATCCAAGAAGAAGCATCTCTTCTTGCAGGATTGTCTCACCCCAATATTCTGCCCTTGTTTTGTTATGCAACTAGGGATCATTCTTGTTCCCTTATTATGGAGCTAATGGATGGGGATCTTCAGCAATTAATGGAAAGATTGGTGAACAATGAAAGCCAAGATGCCCCATTTGAACTTCTTGAAGCAGTTGACATCATGTTGCAAGTAGCGGAAGGCATGAATTACTTGCATCAAAACAGGGTGGTTCATCGAGATCTGAAATCAATGAACATTCTTGTGAAGTACAATGAACATGATAGGCATGTGTATGCAAAAGTGGCTGATTTTGGGCTCTCCAGAATAAAGGAATTAAGTTGCACACATTCCAACTTAACAATGGATTTGGGTACAACTCGATGGATGGCGCCAGAACTGTTTGGTGATTCAAAGGATCATAATGTTGGTCCAAGTTCATCACATGAGTCCTTGAAGTATCATTTCAAAGTTGATGTCTACAGCTTTGGGATGGTGTGTTATGAGATTTTGACTGGATGTGTCCCTTTCTTCAATTTCAAGCTGATGGATCTTCGGAAGAGGATAAAGGATGGTTTGAGACCAGATATACCTGAACAATGCCCTGAGCAGCTGTCCAACTTGGTTCAAGCTTGTTATCATCTTGACCCTAAGGCACGACCTTCATTTCCTGACATTTGTGTGGAGTTGAGGCATATTATGTGCTCACTCATGGTAGATTTTACATCGTGATCCTTGTACAAGCTTTGTAAAAGGAGTAGTTCATTTTTGTGGAATTGTACAGAGATTGATAAGTCTTAACAACCTGAAGCATGGTCATGAGTGTTGAGGAGGAGGAAATACAGATTAGACGATCTTTTCAAGGTGCGACTTGAGATCCGCCTCATTGACGATGATGTTTTTGCACATACGGCATGTGGTCGTGGCGACGAATGGTGAGCGGTGTGTGCCTACAAGTCACAGCATGGTCGCCATACGAGTCCACCACATGCAGATGGCATTTCGCATAGCGGACGGTTGGGCATGTTTTCAAGCTTAGTTGGAATTAGACGACATACTAGAAGTGGTGTGGTGTTAGGGTGAGGCCGAGATAGGGCGGCGACAAGGTAGTGATGTACATCGATGTCCAGCCGACACGTAGCGAGAGAAGGCGTCCCTTGTTACGCACGACGTTATCGACGAAAAGGTGGTCGTACTTAGTCTCGTTCATCAGGTGCTTGATCTTGGATTAAATGTCGACACCTGGCACCTCAAGGATGAACTGAAGGATCTTGTCCACGGCGATGAGGTCGCTCGGGTTGATGTGCTGACGCAAGTGCGCAAACTCGGTGCTCAGATCGTCAGTTGGGTCCATGTCGTCGTCGTTGTGGTCGAAGAATTTATTGACTAGGCCGGTGGTGCCCAAGTTCGAGCTGATGTATGCTGTGTCGGGGTGGTCCTCGATGATGCCAATGGCCAACCTGGCCTTACCGATCGAGAAGTGGGTCTACTTTCATGCGAGCGGGTCATCGATTTGGGCGAAGAGTATGGCCTCGATTGCCATTTGCCAGTTATGGTCAACCGTTTGCAGCTCGTCACAAATACGATCACGGCACACAGTACGAAGTAGGTGGTTAATCTTCTACAAGTTGGCACTACCACGCAGGATGATCATGTCAATCTTCGGATCGACTAAATGTTGTCGATCTTGGCGTTGATGAAGTCCTGCACGTACAGGTCGAGACCGAACAGGCAGCCGAGTGTCTTATGGTTGTTGTCAAACATTTTGAATTTTATTGATGCCGGGAATAGGCATCGCAGGTCGATCGCGTCGGCGTCACTAGTGATCGACGACTTATGTAGCTACAAGTGGAAGCTGAATTCAAGTCCATCGTCGATGAACATTTGGACGACTCAACTTGTGTCATTGAGTGTGCCAACGATCTTGCCATCATCGAGGTACCATGCGTTCAGCTGTAGGTCGAGGATGATGTTGTGCACCTTGAGAAGAAAGTCGTGCAGAATTAACGAAAACATTAGGCCAGCCAACAGGTCCCCATGGTCGACGCCGGATGTTAGCGAGAACACGTGATCCTCGTAATATAACCGGCATGTCTGTGTGTAAATGGCGGCGACAAACCGCGTCATGCCCAGCAGCTTGTCGACGACCGAATCAATGGCGGTTTAACGTAAGTAGCGCATGTAGGCGTTCTGCAAGTCCAGGTTGACCTCAACATGTGTCTCGTGGTTGATGGTATCACTCAACATGTTAGTGGCGTGCATAATCACTTCGATCCCATCGGCGACATCAGCGCAAAGCTGGAATGGGTTCAGCAGCTCAATGACTACATCGCACTCCTTGTCCAACAGGCACTTGTTGACGATGCGTCGATCCAACACCATCAGGTTCAGCTCGCGGATGTCGTATTCGGTCGGGTCAGCTCATAACGCCTCCTAGGACGCCCCTTTGATGAGTATGATGGCTTGCTCGCCATTAAAGTACGGGTCGATGGCCTCTGGCCAAGTGCCCTGCGCCAGCACGTTTGACGATGCAATTGTACGCCTGTTGAAAAGCATCCGTCGCGTCGGTCAACAAAACGACAACGCAGTACTTGTAAAATTCGACGCAATGCCCTTCAGGATGTTGATGACGATTTACATGATCTAGCCCTTCTTGAAGTTGTGGCCGGCCTGCAAGTTGACCAGCGGCTGCGTCTTAGGCAAGTTAGCTTGTCGCAGTTTGGATAATAGCTTGCTAAGTGTGCGTTCGTTCGACTCCGCCTCACCGCATGACATCATGGTGCGCGCAGCGCAGCCCGCCCTGTCACATTACACCAGCTTCTTTGCACGCTTGGCGTTCTGGATGATCAATTCGTCGTAAGCAAAGCGGTAGGACGAGGTGGAGATGCGGGCCGACAAACCTCAGCCATTGCCAACGCCCATTAGGCGGCTTGATCGCTAGGTTGTAGCCACTCGATGCAACAGTGGACAATTTGCATTGTGAACGACGCCGCGTGCTAGATGTCGCTGCGGATGGGCGTGCGTAGGATGGTCCTGTTGAACATGAAGTGCGATAGCTAGCACTCCAAGTTGGTCGGCTGGTTGCAGAGCTCGTTAAGGATGGTCGTCCAGAGTTGGTGGTGACGTTGATCGCGTCCTTAGATATGTAGTCGGACGTGGGTAGAGTAGTAATCAAGATTTGTTCTATGCTGGGCAGGTTGAACTTCTACGCCAGCCTTTGCGCACCCTCCGAGGAGTTGTTGTCGAGAGGACCTACGCCAACTTGAGTGGGACCAACATCGTCTCGATGTTCTTCGAGCAAACGCATTAAGTTGCTGTTAGATTGTTACAGGTTTTTGAAGATATGGCGGTGATCATGGCAGCATTCTATGTCACCGTTGCACGGGGCGTACAGCTTGGTGCAGTCAATGCACGCATTGAAGCCCGAGAAGAGGAGGTAATCGCTCATCAGGTCGACCAGGTCCAAATGGTGCATCTGCACATGGCTCCTAATGGTGCTGCTGGTTGATGCCCAACCCTTGATGTACGTGTTCGTCTCCCGGCGCACCAACGCCGGCAGATGTGCTTGGAGGTGTTTCTTACTTTACTTCTTGCATTTGGCTTGGTACTTAGTTTTCCTTGGAATGAAATGTTATGTTTGTTTTTTTCCAAAAGTAAAATAAAATATGTTCAGCAAAAGGTCTCATCAAAACGGCAAAAATTGATGAAAATATAACTGTAAGTCCCACCACTTTTGACATGTTTTCCATAAAGTGGGCCACATTAAACTTGACCGAAAAAAAGGCTCATGAAGACTCCATTCTTGTTTTTCAGTTTCGTACATTCATGTAGTGCAAGCTATTGCAATAATTCTACAGCAGCTTCGATGCATGTCTTTTGAATAATTTATTAATTTTGAAGATTCCATGTTGAAAGATAAAATATTTCAAAAGATGTTTTACTTTCCTTCACAAAAAGAATTCGTGTTGAAGCTACCAAGGTACTATGATAGTCCCTAATTTCTGGCATGTGCGCTGGCTTGGCAACTCAATGAGTTTGCTTTGATGCCCATAATTCAGAGGAATAGTTTCCCACTAGATTGAGGCATGGGGTGGAAATTTCACTTATGTTCCCCAATTCCGTGGAGAGTGATGTCCACACATCCACCAAAGAATAACTTGATGGGCCTCCACCCAATGTGCTTTGTCAAGTTTAGCATTAGGGGGCATGGAGTATGAAGTAGAGTTCATATCCCTCTCTTAAGAATTGACAAACTTTTTTAGTTTAAATTTGGAGCTTTGAAAATTCATGTCTAGGAGTCTAAGATATTATAGCGGGACAAAACATAACAACGTCTCCCCTATCACTCTCCTTGAATACTATCTCCTCATTGGCTTAATGTTGCTGGCCACGGGTATTCAATGTATAGAAGGTGCAAAATTTTCAACCCTACATCATATTTTTTTATGTTGGAGATTAGAATAGCTACCTAGTTTACCAACTACAGGAATCATCCCAAATGGTGCATGTGTGGAGGAGCAGACACGTTTCCTCAACGAAATCGGGGGCCATAATTGCGATAGCACCAATATTCTTCAAGAGAGCGTGAAGAATTTTTTTCTTAAACATGTTGCAATTGGAAGCATAGAAATAAGCTCCCCCAGAAGACCCCACTGCACAATTTGCAGCCTGGGTTCACACCAGTGTTGTTGGTCGGTTATTGATTTTTTTTCAATATCTACCGGGTTGGTTATTATTATTTATTTATTTTCATTTACATACAGGATATCAAATATTTAAAAATAATTTTTTTTTAGAGAGGGAACTCACACTTCTCAAGCGCAAACTTACCCACAGTCTGCATCATAACCTACATTATAACTATTTTATAAGGTCGCCCCCACTCAGGTAGGTAAGATGTCAGAAGTTCTATAGTTGATTTGCCTACACACTATTTATAACCAATCACATAACTAGAAAGATTCCTATAAGTTATTTCATTTGAAATGTTGGGTTTAAGAGTGTATAGATCATCGGTTGGAGTTATTGAAATGTTGAAATATCAGACTCTTAAATTGTCACCAAAATGGTGTCATGGGATGAAAGATAGAACACTAAGAGCATGAAAGGAATAGGGGTCTCTTGGGTGAACCAGCCCCTGCAGTTGGTATCACGAAAAACTTTGGGCATTATAAATTGTAACCTTTCTGAGTCCCCATTGCTTGATCTGATTTTCTTGCAACATTAATTCTTGAGCTTCTAAAATTCTGTATCTGCAGGTTCTCTTGAATTCATAATGTACACACATAATGGACATGAGAAGGTAACTGCCAGTGCCTTTCGCCCTGTGAACCAGAGGTAAAGCCTGTAGTCCAGGGTGGGAAGGCATCTTATTTGCCTTCCCCTTTGAAACAAATGAGGTGATCTGAAGATCACCTTATGCTCTTGCCCCAGGGAACTTATGTGTAAGATCTCACTTCAGAAGGGAAACGGAAATTACATACTATAAGACGTCCTCAATTTCATCTAGCAAACCTATCCGAGGTTGTTAACGTACCATAGAAATAATTTTTCTGATGATTCTGTGGAACCAACTTGGTTTTTTGTTATTTTGAAAAGTTGGGTGGGGATGCCCCAATTTTATGGGAAACAGACAAAAAATATTCGGTTTGACATTTAAATGAACCTGCCTGGTTCTAGCTTTTGGATGGGGCTGACCATAATACTTTTTTCACATGAGTTAGGGGCTTGGGTGTGGTGGCTATCAATCCTACAGGCCTATAGCATAAGTACCATTTTCACTCTCCTACATTACATTAGAGTTTACATGTTGTTGGACTTTTCATGTCCTGGGTCCCCACTGTGTATGCTGCATAATAATTGCTAAAAATTGAGGCTACTAAATAGTAACAATTTACAAACCACACAACCATTCATTTTTTTGATTTTGAATTCAAACGTGTCAGAGTTGAAGACAGAAAACATTGCGGCTTGTATGGGGTATTACTCCTAAAATTACATGTGCCCATAGTTGTTAATGCAGTCAGTATGAGAGTACTTGCTGAAACTCTTTTTCCCTGAGTCTGCCCTTTGCCTCATTTTTTTTCACCTTGTCATTTCTGGACATGATTTGGGTCCATGTCATACATATTTTAGGCATGTTAGGGGTGCTAGGGGTATGTAACATGCTTCAACAACCATTGGCACATGCTACTGACATGTTATGTGGTCCTAAGGGGGGAGTTTATGGGTGCAGAACATGACAAGGCCAAAGAAAACAAGGCAAAATTCAGACTGATGATACAAATTGTGGCAATATAAAAACCATCCAGCAATTCTAAGGAGACGGGAATGTTGCTTTCAAGTTTTAGGGCACCCTAGAATTTTTTCTCCTCAGAGTGAGAGTATAGTTTCTATTTCAAAGTCAGAGTAAGGTGCCTTCAAATTTAATTTCTAGACATATTAGGCTCACTTTACACTAGGAGTCAAGGCCAATGTGCAACTCAAATCAAGCATTCCTATTGGTGCAAAAGTTGAATTCAGCCCCAAGAGCTTACCACTAGGAGTCAAGGCTGAAACACAAAAGAATATTTTCAATCTGCCCCAAGTAACTAATAAATGCTGAACTTTATGGCCTTGTATTGGCCCCAAGGGTGAAAAAACGAGTATCATAAAATTTGGGAAGCCAATTTGCAACCCTTGGGGTCAGACAAAAAGCCAAAAAATGCTTAAAGTTGGCTCCAAGTTTTTCAGCCCTAACTGCTGGTGTAAAGTGGGCCTTGTTCCCACAAATCATGACAAAAGGATCCCAAATGGATGTCGACTGATTGGCTGAATGGTGCTGGCTGCGATGTTATGAGTAGAGAAGGTGCAAAAGTTTCAACTCTGGTTGATATTCGACAACACAAAAGATATTTTACCGATTGCTGGAACCGAAACAAATCATCCCAAAAGGCGGGGGTGGCTACTGGAGGAGGAACCATTCCCCACCAATACTAGGCGGTGTGATGGGAAAAGCACCAATAGTCCACAATCTAAAGTGACTAATTTTTAAAAATTTTATATCTTCCAAATGGAGACATAGAAACAAAGGTCGCCTGGCTGACACCCTTTCACAATTTCCATGTCTGAATATTTATTAAACTAGTTACAAAATGTTGCCAAAACTAAAATCAGAGTACAAATGTGGCAAAACATTTTCACGAATAATATTCCATTTTGATTTGTATTTGTTTTGCTCAGGTTCTGGTAAATATTCACAATAGTAGAGCACCTCCACAGAAGAGTCTTTCAGATGATTCTGCTTTAATTTTTTGGTCAAGTTTTGTGGAGGCTCTTAGTTTATGGAAAGTGCATAGGAAGTATTTAGTTTAATATTATGTGGTCATCTGTTCTGGCTTTTTGATGGGGCCTCTCGAAGTACTTAGGGCCACTTCAGACAGGGTTCCAAGGAGCAGGGTCCAATGACATCAAGCATTTGTATTAGTGAAGAGTTTTACATTGGTATCAAGGCCTTTAGATGAGTGTTCAGGACCCAAACAAATAACATTGTGATTTTGTTTAATGGCATCATTTTGGACGGGAAACCAATTGGTCTAGACTAAAAGCCAGAGTTTTTAAGGAGAGCTAAGTTTTTGGAGAACCAAAGTGTAAGTTAGGGTTCAAAAGGTTGCTAATTTCTTTTCTGTTTTTTTATTTTTTTGGGGGGCTCTGTTTCTCTGTGTTTTCTCTCACCTTTGTTGCTCAAATTCTGTGAGAATGGAAGACATCTTATGGAAAACAAGCTGTCAATTGAGGAGATTGTTGAGAGCAAACCAGCTCCTCAATTTTTGACCAATTCTAGAATTCAGGCCCTAATTTTTTTTATCAATGTACTTTTTTGTTTTCTTTCGGTTAAGCATTGAGATGGACGCAAGCTCACAACTTTACAAGAAAATTGTTGAAACGAGAACGGTTGAACCTGAGTCCTCTTTTATTTTGGAAATCTTTATTGCATGTGTAAAGTCCCCAAAAATTTATGATCAACAGCCCCAGGTTTTGCCATAGTTTTAAAATTTTCTTAAATGAGAAGATGTCCAAGAAGAAGGAAACCTTTGCTAAAATTGTAATAAAACAGAGAGCAGCTTCCTGGGACTCTCAATCTATGGCTTACTGGTGATATAGGTAGTGTGATTCATATTTAAATAGTTTGGGGGACAACCTTGAGAATTTTTTTCTCTTGGGGATAGACCTCTCTGATTAGTTCATCACCGAAAACCAAAAACCCACTCTTAACACATTGACACAGTCCTAAGATAAAAATTGTCCACTAATTTACATGAAAAATTTGAAACTTTTAAAAATCTCCATGTAAAGAAACAAGTTTTATTTATACTAACTATGCAGCTCTGTTGTTTCTCCATAGCACAAAGGATAAAGAAAAAGAATGACATGAAAGCAATGAATTTATGAAAAATGTTGATTAAAGTAAAAAAGCAGAAAAAAAAAGCCCCTCTAGTTTTGTGTACATGTGACAAACCTGTGTAAGTGAAAGGAATTGAACTTTTATGGGCTTTCCCAACCACTTTGAAAACTAAATGAAAAACAAAGGTTTATCTCTAATGTTCTATCCATGTGCCCAAGCCGTGCAAGTGAGAAGAATAAAACTCTTTTTAGACCTCCATAACCACCTTGCCAACTAAACCAAAAAAAAGTATCTTCTTCCTAATGTTGCCTCAATGTGGCTCACCCATGTAAGGGAAAATAACAGAACTACTTTCGGACCTTGCAAACTAAACAAAAACAAAAGTATGCTTTCTCTCTAATGTTCTCTCAATGTTGCTCACTCATGCAATAGAAGTACTTTCGGACCTTGACAAGCACCTTGCAAATTAAACCAAAAGAAAAGTGTGTCATAACACAAAAAGCCACCCAAGACATAAAATAGATAAGAAAACACTCACAACCCCCACTTACCCAACATAGAAAAGAAAAAACTGGCATCCTCCTTCGAAAAGAAAAAAATCCTGGGCCTCTTGGGTGCATGCTGCATCTCGTCATTGGCTGAGCAAGATTTTGATTCTTAAATT
This sequence comes from Sphagnum contortum, assembly GCA_963920785.1. Taxonomy (NCBI): domain Eukaryota; kingdom Viridiplantae; phylum Streptophyta; class Sphagnopsida; order Sphagnales; family Sphagnaceae; genus Sphagnum; species Sphagnum contortum. The sequence continues at coordinate 20,344,877 of OY987278.1, forward strand.
TGTTGGTCACCATTTTTGCTCCCATAATAATGCCAGGGGCACTATGTTTTAGTGAGGGCATACCTCTGAGATTAACAAGGGTTAGTTGGCTGTTCAGTGGCCCAAGCAACAACCCTGCTAAGGACATGTGACGATCGGTAATGCACTCTGGCAAAAATCTTATATATAAATTCACTAGTGGCGTGCGTGCATCCCTTGACGTTCCGCGGTAGAATTGGACAGGGCGTTCCGGCCCGGCAAAAACGGACGTAGTGAATGGTTGGCGGTGACGGTGGCGAGCACGGGCGGGCAGGCAAAAACGGACGTAGTGAATGGCTGGCTGTGACGGTGGCGAGCACGGGCGGGCAGGCAAAAACGGACGTAGTGAATGGCTGGCTGTGACGGTGGCGAGCACGGGCGGGCAGGATTCGGAGCAAAAGGTTTGAGACTCATTATAGTGGTTGTACAGTTAGGAGTAGCAGTCAAAATATATGTAGTAGCGTGGAGGCGTTCAGGATTGATGATTTTCTGAGTTTCATCCCCTGTTGAATGCTAATGTACTTTTTTGCAGGCTTTTTTTTATTTTATCTCACCCTGTGTATGACCAAACTCAGGATTCTGGTGCTGTGTTTTTGTTACTTCACAGTGGCCTTCGGCCACGGGCACCCACTAGTAATACATAACTTGTTTACACTGTGACATCGGTAATGCACTCTGACAGTAATACCTTACTCTAAGCTGCGTGGGTGTCTGTCGTGTGCCACACAGAAGAAAATTACAAACATGAAAAACAGCCAATGGCAATGGCAGCATGTTGAGAGCTTCCTGATTACAGTCGCACACGGTAGTCGGTAACACTTGCACTGTTGCCTTACTTGTTTACACCCGTTCAAGTCATCAGCAAAGGCAACAGTACTGGTCTTAGCACTACGCAATGTCTCCACAACGCAACTAATAAACCTGGAGAGTTTTCGTATACAATAAAGAGGTGGAAAGGAAGTGCAGCCATGCCCATCAAACTTCTTAGCATCCAGCTTGGGGATTTGACGTTTCCATGTAAGTTCTTGATGTGTTCATGACTTTTGATACGTAAATAATGGAAAAGTGCCTCAAAGACCAAATATGGTACATGCCAAGTGATAATGAATGGCCTAATTCGATTGGGAATCTTTTTAATAATTTGGCTTAACCTTAGAATTTATTTTAACATATTGCTGTACATTTAAAACGTTTTGAAAACTTTGGCTTCAAATTGAAATTTGATTTAACATTAAAATCTTTTTCAATAATTTAACCTATGGCTAGAATCCTTGTTAGTATTTTAGCTTAGGGTTAAAACCTTCTAAAGCCTAGTGTAAAAAAGTTTAATATTTGTTTTACGGTTTATTTTTTAAAATAATATTTTGTGTTTAGGGTTGAAATCTTTTTGGCATTTAAGCTTAAGGTATAATCTTTATAATATTTTGGCTCAGGGTTGAATTTTTTTTAACCTAAAGATAAAATCTGTTTAGGCCTAGGGTTAAAATTTATAGTTATTTTGGTTTTGGGTTAAACTATGTTTCCCACTGTTGATTGCCAGGAGTTGAATTCTTTAAGCAGTTAGCCCTAGGGTTAATATCTTTTTATTATTTTGCTTTAAGGATAAAGCTTTAAGGCTTAAAATTAAAATTTGTTTAAAAATTGACTTTAGGCTAGAATATATTTTAGCCTAGTGGTAAGAATTTATTGAAGAATAAGGTTAGAATCTATTTAAACCCAAGGGTTAATTTTTTTTTAGTATTTTGACTGTAAACCACTTTGGGTTGGGGTTAGAATGTTTTTAGCACTTAGGCCTCACACTTAAACTTTAAACTTGTAATCTCTTTATTATTTTGGCTTAAGGTTAAAATCTTCTTAACAATGAAACCTAAAATTAATTTTTAAAAATATTTAGGTTGTGCCCGATAAATTTCGGGCAGATTATATAGGTTGATTTTTCTCATTTTTGCTCAAAACTTTAAGAACTCAACAAATCCTGATCCTTGGAAAGATTCACGAGAATTTTTTTCGACCAAGCTCTGGAAAAATTCCAGGCAAATTCAGAAATTTCACCCTGTCCAAGAAATCATACAGGATGAATTTTTTTCAATTTTGCCAAAAACTTTGGGGACTCTGGAAAAATCCTGATGCTTGAAAAATCGGGCATTTGGGGAATTTTTATGTTGCAGATAGTTTTGAGTCCCTTTACAAAGGTTGAAGAAAGTTTGAATTTATACCCAAACATTTTGGGCACTCTGGAAAAATCCTAACACTTGAAAAAAATGGGGCAGTTTTTGGGATTTTTTTCTACCTGATAACTTAAAACACATTATGCAAGTTGATTCTTTTTTCCTGTCCACCATTTGTGGTTTTCTCTCACATGAATGTCAATATGTTGCGTAGGGGGTATTTTAACCCTTTGAAATGAAGGGGTCAAACTAACCTCCTTATTCCGCCCTAACGTGATCCCAAACCGAAAAAACAAATGGAGAAATTTTTTCTTGAGTTAAGATGTCTCAACCCATTTATCCACCCCTCTTAATGTCTCTTGTGAAGCCAACTTTTACCTCTGTTGTGTGAGTGGGATAGCATTAGGGTTGGTTCTTTTACTTTATCGCTTTCACCACCTCATGTGAATCTACCTTAAAGGTTAGAATATATCTAGGACTAAGGGTGAGAGTGTTTGCAGCTGAAGAAAGATGTCCTACACGCTTCAGACAAATGTCCTACACCTTCAAAGTAAATGTCCTACCCTGAAAAGGTAAATGTCTCAGAACCCCAAGCCAAATGTCTTGCACCCCGTAAAGACGATTCTCTGACAACCCCATGACAAATGGCCTATTCCCTTAAGATAAATGTCTCTCACTCGAGCACAAATGTTTTGGACCTTTAAGATTTGCTTTGCACCCCTAAGACAAATGTCTCACAGCCGCAGGACAATTGTTTGCAACCTTAAGACAAATGTCTCGCACCTTAGAACAATGACCCAATCCATTTTATAATAGTTCCAAGCCATTGGACCTAGAATTTATGTGTATTTGATTTAATACACATGTTTAAAAATATACCATCTTAGACCTCAGGCCCAGAGTATATCCCAAGACAAAATTTAATTTTGCATATGCAGATTGGCCCAGGGTTGGAATTATTTTTTTGGGCGTATTGGCTTAAGGTTGGAATGATTTTTTGAAATATAGCCTAAGGTGAGAAATCTTTTGCCATTCTGGCCTAGGAAAAAATTTATGTACCATTTTCACATATGGTTCAAACATTTTTTAACAAATTGACCTGAGGTTGGAGCCATGTACCAGTATGGATTTTTTGGTGTTCTGTAGTTGGATCACATAATCTAAAATGTGGGACCGAATGAAAACTACAGTGTACTGCAATCTCTCCTTCCGAGATCTCTGCCCGAGGCTGGTAGGCTGAGCGAACTGATAGAAAACCACAGAAGGGCCTGTACTCGGGTCCTTTTCAAGTGATTTTTCACTTTTAAAAAATAGTGAAAGGCTGGCTCGTATCTTTCGCTAATCCGAAGATTCGGAAAATAATAGACAGCCCAAAAGAAATGCAATGCAGTGAGTACAATAAGTACTCCTGCAATTTGTTTCCTTTGGTCTGCCCATTATCCCGGTTTATTTTCAGATTGTCATGCCTAGGCATGTTTTGACTGCATGTTATGAACACACTAAAGGGGTATGTAACCTATTACTCGGCTTCTTACGTAAGGTTGCAAGCGCAAAACATACCGTATTATATGAGGTTACAACTACAAAACATGCCTAGGTGTCACTTGAGAAAATATGGATGCGAAAATGGGCAGACTGGAGGAAAAAACAGCAGAAGGACTTTTCTACTGACTACATTCATTTCCTTTGGCCTGACTAATGTTTTCCGACTCCCAATAGAGCCTGGCTGGCACCTTCCCCTACACATGGTCCGACTTGCTGAAAAGAGGTTTCTTCGAGCAGGTAAACGGAGCAGAAAGTACGCAATTTCACTTACGACGCAAAGCCAAGGACTAAAACAAACTTGGCGTTAAAAATGGAAAGAAAGTGAAAAAACGTATTGCATGAAACTTCATCACATCCAAATTAAGTTAAAGAGCGCTTCGTGTCACGTACTTCTCCGTGGATGTTTTTGTTCTCGCTTTTGTGTGATCGCACGCGCTAGCGAGCGTGCGGTGTGCGAGGGGAGCTGCACTCGTTGAAGACGGCAGGTCGAACAGCGGAGCTTGGAAGTTGCCGTCGGGGAGAAGCGCACGTAGGACGAAGATGCAGCTCTGAAATTGTCGTCGACGAGAAGCGCGGGTGGGACGAAGGTGCGGTGAGAAGAGGAGGCGTTGTAGTGATTGATTGGGCAGGTGAGCGGCCTGAAGGTGCGAGGGGGAGAAGCCTCGTTGCTCATGAGCAGATGCATGAACTGAGTCTCCTGCCCGATGACCGTTCTACCTGGGACTGTTTGGAGTGACGGGAAGGGCATCCGGCTTTGGGAAATGTCTTTGACGGTATGCATAACGATGAAGGTATGTACGAGATGAGAACCGGGTCGTTTCTCAGTGAGGTTTATGATGGAATTTTTCTGTCGGTGGTGAAGAGGCACTGGAAGAAGGAAGGAAGGAAGGAACGCATCCTTGTTAACAATCAAGCAACGGCATCTCCTTAATTGAGAACAAGCGGTTCTAAATGGCCGGTCGTGCGATCTGGTTTCTGCTGTGATGCCGGAGAAGCAGAAAGTTTTTTGAGGATTTTTGCGTTGTTTAACGTGTCACTTGCCATCGCTGACTGTCTCTTTCCTGCTCTTCCTGCATCCCGGCCAGCATGCACAACCCCACATTCTTGTATTGCTATGAAAGCCCCCAGGACTCATGACTTGTGTTGTCGAGTATTAGCGAACTTCGATGCTTTCGGATCAGTTTATTTAGAACCCCACTAGGCCTTTGTGCTTATGGAGCTATTGTTGACCGCTGTGTCCTAAACGTTGGAATGAAGTTATTGATACGAGTTGTTGCACCCCCTTCTTGGTCTTACCGTATGGGATAGGACTATGTATGCATATGGTGGTTTGGGACCTAGGAATCTAAGCATGTCATTTCTGCCACAGTCCTTAAGGTATAGGTATATCCTGTGATCTCTTTCACAATTGTTCTCAACCAGTGTATGTAGGGATTGAAATGATTCACATGCCTCATGTTCATTCCAATATCTGAGTCGCGAACTTGGTTATCAATGGTCAATTTTACAGTTTTTTGAGGCTTTGTAGTTATAAAGAGTTCTTGGTCTCAGATCGTCAGTCTTATCGGCCTTCTGAAAATTCAAGGCCACCCTCGAAAGATTCTGTTAAAGAGGACTAGAGGGTCGCTCAATAAGGAAAATTGTAAGCCCACTTGGTCTTTGTTGTTCACTGCTATCCTTTTCTGTGTGTTGTCTGTCCTTTTGTATTTTTCTGTTTTTTGTTATCTTCTTGTGTTGTTGGTTGTTTCTAGCCAGTGGCATGGCTAAGTCGTTCTGTTGCTTCCAAAATTCCAGCAGAAACTCAGCATGCAGGTTAGTGTTTTCACTGGCCTTTACCTACAGTATGGACCTTATGAAGTCAGTGGGAAAGTTGTGATAGAGAAGTCACTTTCATACATGCTGCTGCTGATGGGACCTGAACAGATGTGAGGCTGGTACTGTTGTTCATACTGGTTTCATATTTTATTTGTTTTTTGTTTCTTGGTCCTTCTTTCTCTGTTTTTTCTTGTCTTTGGGATTCTCGGTGGCTGGTTGAAGAAGTGTTAACCTTCCTTTGCCTTCTCTTAATCATGAGAATGGAAATTTCTTGATTCGTATGAGAGATAATTATTGCTTTGTTACTGGAGTGAAATTGGCATGCTTTCTGAAGCTGTGGTGTTGTCATGAAACATATCAGAAGGATTTCTCTCTCCACACGTTTCAAGATCTCCAGTTTCTTTGGTTTCAACACATCTGAAGATCTTCGGTCCTGACTTTACTTTCTTTCAGGTAAGACTCTGCCTGAGCAGTTTGTTACATCTCCCTCACATGCTTGTCATGCTTTTCACTAGATGCTCTTAATATGCTGTGAGACAAGGTGGGTTTGGTTTCTGCTATGTTTTACTTGTTACATCTTTGACAACTATTTTATGGTCACTGAAGTCCCTGTACATTTGATGTATGTTTGATAAGGTTGATGATACATGTGTGAGTTGCAGTGTTTCATGAGATGCAACTTATGCATTAGGGTCCAAGGCTTGAGGGCACGGAGGATTAGTACTTCTGACTACTTAATCGACCAGGTTAAGGACAGAGTGAAGAAAGAAAGTTTGAATCACTTGGTTTCAATGTGATTGAGATAAGAGCCTTGTAGAGTTTGCCATAGTTTTTAAAATGCCTTTTGTATAATATAGCCACTTATTGATTGCATGATATTTTTCTCTGGTTTTATTCAATTTCACTCTGGAGAGTGCATGAAATACAGGGCACCAGGGAAGACTCACAATATAGAATCCCTACCTTATTTATTCGAGAGAAAGGGAACAGTAATGGTTTTCTTCCTGTGGTGGACATGTTAGTCTGTCTTCATGAATACTGTAGAAGTGCACAGAGTGAGCTCAAGCCTTAGTGAGGGGGTTCTCTCAAGACGGTCAAAAGGAGCATGGTTTGTGTCATGTGTACCAATTGCTTTCATGTCGCAGGTTGAACGATTCAGGATGTGCATGGAAGACTGATGACATTCCTGTTCCTCCTTGAAAAATCAAGTAGAATCTTACAAGATGTTTTTAACCAAGTTTTTCCATTCAAAAGCTCCTCCAAGCTCATCCAATGCACCTGTGAGTACTCTAAACGCATGCCTAAATTCATTGCACTTGGTTCTCTGAGATTTTCTCATGTGTGTTTTGAAGGCTACAATGGTTCTCATTACTTCTGGAACCATGCAAAACAACTTTGGCACAGTTGAGAAATATCCGGAGATGATCATTTTGAATTGTATTATGAAGGTGATCATTGTTGCGTGAACTCATAAGATCGCAAGGTGTTGTCATCTATAGTTGTCGGGACCTCTTGACAGGAGGCTCAAGATTTTTGTTATCAACCTTGCTGAGTCTACTACATCTGTCAGGGTTGAAGAAACAAGATTTCTAAATTTGGGAAAAAAGTCGTGTTATGATGTTGGTTATTACCCTCAGGTTCAACTCGTGCATCAGCTGTGGCCACCTGAAGATACTGTGTGCTCCATTGACTTCGACATTGTGTTTTTCCATGGTGTGCGAAAGCCGGGGGAAACAGAGGCTTGGAAGAATACTTGGGTTGAACACACTTCTGCTCAAGAATTTTGGGTTCAAGATTGGCTGCCACAAGATTTGGATGGAAATGTGCGTGTTTTAGCCTTGTCATATGACTCTTGTGCCATACAGTCAAACAACGAGGGTAACTTGCAAGATGTCAGCGATCTTGGAAAAAATTTATTACAAAGCCTTGTGTTCAGGTTTCTCCACACAAAATCCTGAGTACCTTTACTTTGTTGGAATGTTTCCCAACTCAGCTTGATAATTGGACATGTGGAAAGAAGTCAAATACACAAGGAGGTGGCTTTGAGACATGGTGTCAATGTTGAAGTTGGATTATTGCCCCAGAAATGCAGTGTGTCTATATTGGATACTATTTTGTACTAGACTGCTCTAATTCAAACCATTGCTTGGTCTAGCTCTGTTTTGAGGGGTTTAGTCCTCCTTCCTCTGCTTTTCTACTTTTGTGCTTTTCCGATTAAAGAAAAATTCCTTTTGGCGTTTGGAGAATGATTTTGTTTCAGGTCTTGTCGGTGGGGAGCTGCAAGCCCACTTGTCCATAGTCTTTCCCTCTTGTCCTTTCCTCTAGTTTTCTTTTCCCTCTCTGTCAGTCTTTTTTTGTGTTGTCCTTGTTGTTGTGGTCTGTTGCTAGCCAGTAGTATGGCTGAGTCTTCCCGTTGCTTCCAGAACTGCAGCAGAAACTCAGTTCCTAGGTTGGTGGTTGTCATCGGCCTTTACCCACTGTAGGGAGCTGATGAAGTCCGCCGAGAAGTTGTGGTAGTTAAGTCACTATGATACATACTACTGTTGATAATGGTCCTTGAACAGGTGTGAGACTGGCACTTTTGTTCATACGGGTGTGTGTTTTTTGATTTTTTGTTTGTTCTGTCTTTCCTAGTTTGGTTCTTTCTGTGGCTTCCTGAGGAATTGTTAACCTTGCTGTTTTTTCTTCATCGTGAGAATGGAGATTTCTCTATTCTTTTGAAACATACATTCCTATTCACTTATGTGTTGTTAGATCTGAGGCTCTATAACCTTAGTATCAGTTATCTCTGAATTCTATTCAGGTTGACTTAAATTGTACATACACAAGTTTTCAATACTTATGAAGGTACTTGGAATAAGTTAATGATTGTCAAAATTCTTCAAGTATGTCTTGATACATTGTGAAGGGCATTTAGCTATATAGGTTCTAGTTTTTATGCAAGTAATTTTCACGTACAAAAGTTGGTGCCATTCATAACGTATTAACACAAGTTATTTTCTTGTGGCAGTGGTCCCTGGAGGTTGGGCCAACAACACGGATGTGTATTGGTAGGCCATTCTTTTGGTGGTCTGGTGATCAAAAGTATGGTTGTCAACGCATATGAAGAAGCTCGATGCTTTCCAATGAATAGCATTCATGAACAGGTAGTGGCATCTGCAAGGAGGTTCCTTCAGAATTTGAGAGGTGTAGTCAATTATGCAGTTCCCCATAATGGTTCATTCTTGGAATCATACTTTACTCTTGGGCACAATCTATCTAGACGGGTGAAACTGGCTGGGTTCATGAAGCATCTCCAACCATTTCCACGAGGGATGGAGAACTTGTCAGTAGACTTTGATCACATATCACACGAAAAATCCATCAATGTGTTGGCTTTCCTTGAAGACAAGCCTGTTAAAGATCTGGTAAGCACTGACTTTCTATGTTGATTCAAAGGCAGAGCACCAATATTTCTGAATGTTATTATACCCATGGTAAGTCAATTTCCAAAAGCCTAGCATTCAAGATACAGATAGTGCCAATGATTTTACTATGGGAATATCTCAGCTTTTTTATGATGAAAAATGCTTTTACCAGGGAAAATTGATGGTGCCAAGAGCATCAGCACAAAGGTGTGCAGGACGTGATTATTACACATTGGAAGATTGTGATCACTTCTCAGTTTGCAAGCCTATTGATAAGTCCCATTTAAGCTATGTCAAGCTTGTGGAGTGCATAAGAGTTTGTCAGCAAGAGGTGAGCAGTATAGACTCAATGAGTCCTTTTGTAGCCTTCCTCCTGATCACGAATTTTGCTGACTTGTTTTTAGGTTAGTTGAATTTCCTCCCTTCGTATACTTGCAATCCAGCAGCTTATGATTTTGCTAGTTAGTGACTTTAGCACCTCCAAAGAATAACTATATCCTGTAGGCTGGTGTTAATCAGTGTTACAAAAATGCATGAACTTTTCATCTTATTGGCATTGATACGATTTTACATAGTTTTTGTGTTCAAAGACAGTATGAATTACTGGATTTATGGTATTGCATTACTAGTAAGTCCGTATATATGTGAAGCATAGATTGATTAGCCATTTAAGTATATGTGCATATAGATGCCTCCAATTTAGGTGTCGGGTGTTCAATTACTGGTGAGCATACCATTTCACCGTGGCATGCATATTCCGCAAAATATGATCAAATTGCAGATGTGAACTTATCCTCAAAAGATTTTAGCTGGACCACATTGACTTGATTAAATTGAACGTACACTCTCTTTGGCAGGATTCTTTTTTGAGGGAGCTACGCTTTTCGTCTGAAGTTCCCCAAGAGCCACCAAATATCATAGAAGGAACATCTGAAGTTCCCCAAGGGCTACCAAATATCATGGAAGGAACATCTGAAGTTCCCCAAGAGCTACCAAATATCATAGTAGGAACATCTGAAGTTCCCCAAGCGAGACCGAATATCAAAGAAGGGGTTCCGTCTCAGGACTTGGAGCTTGCAGCAAACACTCTGATGAATCTCCAGATCTTGATTTTACCACAAAGTGAAAATCCAGTAGCCATCAATGAGCTTCAATGTCAATATTTATTGGAGAAGTTTTGTGATTCCCATAATTTTATGGTTGCCTCACTTCCAACCCTTTTCTTGCAGAGGAGATCAGTGCAGCCAAGCAGTCAGAGCTGAATTTATTGACTGATGAAGTGGATCGTGCCCAATCTCGGCTCCTGAGCCTTGAAAGAGAAAAGGTTTATTGCATTCTTCATGCTTATGGAATTTTGTGAGTGTGCTGCAGCTACAAGGTAACAGTGTAAGGGTTGCTGAGGTAGGCATAGGTCTTCAGCTGCTCTTGGTAGCAGTGTCATTAGACTTTCAACAAAATCTCTCAGCTTTTAGCTAACATGTCAACCATGTGTAATGTTGAGGTTGCAGGAGCAATTGCAATTGCAACTGGAGGCAGTGCACAACCAGGAGGCTCAATTCCAGGAGCGGTAAATGTGGCCATACATTTTAATTTCAACTCGCAATGTTGGGCTAGGCATTCTGTGATTTAGAAAATGTGGAGCCAGGGAATGTGGTCTTAAGATGTACTACCAAGGTGATGACTGTCGATGTAGTCTGGTTCTGATTTTATGCTTCCACATGAAATTAGGCAAGAGGAGGAGGCAAGCAGCAACCTGGAAGCATCCCTGAGTGCGAAGGAGAAGATCATATCAGAGCTCCACCTTGAGCTTCGCAATGTTGAGAATGCACGCTCAAAAGAGCGAGAAGAGCACCTTCTGGAATCAAAAAGACTCAACACCCTTGTCAATGAGAAGGTGTGTGTGCTGTGTATACAGATGCTTGATCCCAAAACTGGTTATTGACCACACTTGAGGAATTCTCTCCAGCTGGAAGGTAAAGCCAAGATAGTTTGTATCTAAAGTGCCTGTTGGTTGTAGGAAGCTGTCCTTGTAGAGCTTCAAGGACAGCTTCAGGGAGAGCTCAGCGAACGACCAACAGCTAAGCAAGTGGAGGATCTACAGAAATAAGTGAAAATTTTGCAGGTCTTACTTAATTTCACAGGGATATGCCATGATAGTTCAGTTGTATGCTTCATCAATGGATTTGCTCCACTAACCAGTGAAACACATTAGGAGCACTGCAGCTTTTTTCTTTGGGTTGAGCACTGTGGAATATATGGTCCAGTTGTTGTTCACTTAAGCTCTGTTCAAGATCTGGGCTATTCTGTATTAGTAACAATGTCCAAAGGAATGTGATGTCTAATCTTCTTGATGATTCCAGGCAGTGGGCTACAACTCTATAGAAGCTGAAGACTGGGAAATAGTTGTCCAAGGTGAAGACATTGGGAAACTGGAGACTTTACTCTTGGAGAAAAACCGGAAGATGGAGCATGAGCTTACCCTAGTAAAGGTGAGTTTACTACCCAGATCACAGACAGAGACAACCTAAAATAGAGTTGAGTTCTCTTGAGTGCTAGCTGACATCATGACAACCAAATGCTGTTGCTTCCAGAACTGTTACAGAAACTGTGGGTACTTTATTTTTATAGTTTATTTGCCCAAAATTTTGAGTGGCTTATTACATACTTTTGTACACCCACTCTCAGGAGCTGAAGTCAGTCAGAAGTGATGGCAGCTAGTCACTGGCCTTTGTAACGAAGGTTGATGATCTCAAAGTTTGTGAGTGACACTCACAACTTTGCAACTGCAGTCATTCTTCATATTTGTGTTGATTTGGCAGGAACTGACATGAAGTTACTTTATAGTTTCTCTGCAATCTCATTAGCTATCTGACCTAAAATAAACAAAGCCAACATCATGATGATAGTGGAGCTGGGTGTGATCAAGAACCTTTAAATATGTGCTCAATGAATCTTTGCAGCACTGCTATCTTGAGAAGCCTAGCATTCCAAGACTATTTTAAGTAGCCTTCAAGCTCATATGGAATCCATTTGCCCACTGTGGCTAGGGGGTCCTTAATATGACACACAGATTGCTTTGGTAAACATCTCCTCATTGATAGTGTAATGTATTTGATTTAATCCCCTTAAAACCCTAATGTTCAAGGAATGTGCAAATGACCGATTCATGTAGGAAAGATGTGGGATTCATCATGGTGATTGTTACATTGTATTGACCAACTGTCTTGTTTTCCTCTTGTAGGGAATCCAAGCAATGCATGATCTAAACCCGCAGTCCACTTCAACAAACCCTGATTTGGTTGTCATTTTTTTCCACGGCATAGGCTATGGGAAAAATGATGAATGGAAGGAAGCATGGACATCTACAACCAATGATGGAAAGCATGTATGTTGGCCACAAGAGTGGTTGCCTGTAGACTTGGCAACTCAAAATGTTAACAATGTTCGGATTCTCTCTTTTTCATATGATTTTGCTCTTCTTGGTGGCAATGAAGATGTGACAGACATTGGGAAAAACCTCGTCCAGAGTTTGGTGTCAAAAAGGTATGGCAATCTGAACTTAGCTATCATTCGTGTATAAAGACATAGTCTTGCCTTGAAACCAATGCGGGATAAACACTTATTTTTAGATCTCAAGAGGCCTATGATGTATGCATATCCACTCTTTGCATTTGTTTATTTGTAGTGTCAATCTTGAACCATGAAGAGGGGCAGCATGGATACCATTATAGTTGATGTTCAAGACATTAAAACAAAGTCTAATTTAAAACAAGATAGGGCTAGTTTCTTTTTAAGAAAGAGTTCTAGAAACTTGTTTTCCAAATCACATTAAAGAAGCCTAAACCCCTAAGTTACATATTAATAAAATACTCAGAGAAATTTCCTAGAATTTGGAGGAACCTTATATCCATAAATATCCCTCCTAGGGCCTTCATTTTGAGAATGTCCCCACCTTGGGGCTTTACCCTATGCTTTTGAGAACATTCAAATATAACAACACAAGTTCAAAGAGGGCACATGTTCAAAAAAATTCCATGTTTCCATGGAATATAATTTAGCAATCTCCCTCTAGCAATGTTTCTAGGATTTGATAAACTTTTACAAGGAAACTTATTTTAAAAAGATATTGATTTGGCCATGTTTCATGCTAAGAAGGGCTCGTATGTCTCAAATATGTTGGACATACTTCCCAAATAAAAACTTGTGAAAAAATAGAATTTCTTGTACTACTGAAGATTTAAACCACTTTCATTGAACATGGTGGCCCAAAAATTGAAAGACCAAAGGAACTTGACATTGACTACATGATAGTTTTGACTGTGAGATCATCCTTTCAATGGTCAAATCCAAAATATAATTACCAACTAGGAATGTTATCTTTAACTAATAGCAATGTCCAAAATTTAATGATACTTTGCAATTGATGTTTATTTATTTTATGTCTAAAACCAACTTGGGCTTAACTTTGTTCATGACATTACAAATGGCTTTGTGCATATCATGTTATCTTGGAGATCACATTTGGTAGGATTTTTGTAATTTGTTCAAGTTAAGAAGTTGACAATTGAGGTTATCATTATTTGACGACATTGATGGTTTGTGTGTAGTGAATATGAACCCCTTTGGGAGGCCCCGATTGTACTAGTTGGTTATAGTTTTGGAGGTCTTGTGGTCAAAAGCTTGGTTGTTGAGGTTGACAAGCTTGTGAATGCTCGCATTGTGGATCCCAAGCCTGAGATTTATGTGCATCCCAAGCTTGGGAATTTTACCATTGCGCATCCACAAGCGCCACAAAGTTGCACCAAGTTTTTGAACAATCTTAAAGGGACAATATTCTATGGTGTACCACATACTCATGGTGGAGAAGACTTCAAACAATTCTTTGTTTGGGAATGTCAACGACTCAATGATGCGAAGAACAAGCACATTGCCAAGTCACGCATTTTGAGAAATATTGAGGGGTTCAATAGACAAATGGCAAAACTTTCAATTGATTTTGAGACTGCTGTTGATCCAACCCTCATCATTTATGCATTTGGTGAAGGACAGCCTGTTAGAAGAGGAGTAAGATTTTCATCCAAAATTCTTAGCTATAATAATGACTATCAAGGTGGATCTGTTTGAAATTTCAAAAGTATATAACAGGATTTAGTAATTAAGTCATTTGATAACTAAGTTACAGTGTAAAATCCCATAGTACTACTATAATGGTTATTGGTAATTTTTGGGATATGTACACTAGGGTCATTCAAGTTGGGTGAGAGAGACTCACTCATGCTTTCATTGGAGCTAAATTTAATGTCAATCTCATTCAACATTTAAAGTGGTTTGCATGTGCAGGAATCAGTTTTAGTGCCATATGCTTCAGCTCAATACTTGGCACACAGAAATCATTATAAGGTTGAGGATGCGACGCATATCACAATCTGCCAGCCAACTTCCCAGCAAGCCATAAACTACAGCCTACTAAAAGATGTTCTTCTGACTATCATGAAGTGAGTTCAAACACAACCCACCCCTCAGTTGAAACATATTTCATGAGAATTCAACAAAAATATACGCCTGCATGTGGATTATTTCTTGGTTTCTCATTTCTTTTGAAATTCTTTCTCATTTTTGGAAACTTGTCTACAAATCCCCTTAGTACAACAGACTTACACTAGATGATGGATGTTTGATATCAGGATGGGAGGTAAAGGGGGAAGCATGTGCACAAAGTCAGAAGAGTATGACAAGCCAGTAGTTGGTGAACTTGAAGCTCATGGTATTAAGGATGCACATTGTAAGGAACCAACAGTTGGTGAATCTGAAACACCTGGAAGCATGTTTGGGAACTTGGAAACCAATGAGATGGCCACTGGTGGTGGAATCGGAACTCCTGGGAGCATGCTTCTGACGTTGGAAACCCACAAGATGCCGACAGGGGGTGAAATTGCAAATCCTGGAAGCATGTTCATGATGTTTGAAACCCATGAGATGCCAGCAAGTGGTGAAATTGGAACTCATGAAAGCATTGGTGCAGAGTTGGAAACCCATGAGATGCCAGCAAGTGGTAAAATTGGAACTCATGAAAGCATCAGTGCAGAGTTGGAAACCCATGAGATGCCAACATGTGGTGAAATTCAGTCTCCCGGAATCATGTTTGCAAAGTTGGAAACCCATCAAACGCCAACAGTTGCTGAAATTGAAACCTTGGGGATGGACTCCCAAGTATATCAGCATGCTTCTGAATCATTGATTGCTTTTGGCTGGAGATTGTCACTTGAAGATAATGCTTTGGAATTTTTTTTCCCTAGTGCTCATAGCATGTCAAGAATTGTGGGAGTTGGACTCGAATTTGCCAAGGTGGTTGTGAGCACAACTAATTTAAATGTGAAAATCATTGGCATTGGCAAAAGAAGCTGGAAGAATGTATGGTCCAACTTTACTACACTGGACAAAAAGCTTGAAGTAATAAGCCTTGATGGTGTGACTGGGGCAGGATCACACAATAACTCATCAAATGAGTATTTGACAGGTGAAGAAAGTGCAAGTAAGTATGGTGTAGGTTTTTGCTCTGGCAATACAGTTCGTGTGCAATTCACTGATGCCCCACATGAAAGTGACTATTGCTTGGTTTTGCATAATCTAGTGGAGTATTTGATGCTGAAAAAGGTGGACCTTGCCAAGATTGGCGTTCAATGTACTCAAGATGGAGGAGCAGGATCAAGTAGCCATGGAGGGAACAGCTCAGATCAAGGTAACAACAATGTTACCAGCTCGATTGGACAAGGCCTTTCATACATGTCTTATCTTTCTAAAGGCAAATGGAAATCCAATACTGGTGATGATGAAGATGGTCTTCCACCCTCCAAGGAAGCACGAAAAGTGGAGCATGATAGTGCCAAAAAGAACAGATGTAAGATAACTGTTTTGCCAGGTCCTGGAGGTTCCTTTTTGAGTAAGAAAGGTACAAAGCTTGAAGAAGCACCGAATGGTTTGGATGATGCATCAGTAGATCCTGAGCTTGAGTTTGAGTTTGACAAGAATGGGAAAATTGGTAAACAAATATATGTTAGAACCACAACAACATTTGATCTAGGGAATGCTGCACCTACAGAAAAGGTGAAAAATTCATTTGGATGGTATCATGACAACCTCAAGACAACCTTGAGAAATCCTGAGCGTCTTGCCAAATTGGGAATTTCTGATTTGTTCATGGGGAATCCCAAGGACACAAAGTTAAGTGTGAGACAAACTCAAACTCACTCTGATAATGATGAATCAGAAGTGAGTGCAGAATTGCAATTAGGCTACCAAGGTACTCACGTTCAAGGGGGTTACAGGAAGAAAGGAACCAAAGGAGATACAACTGCACGAGAGGAAGGCTATGAGATTTGTACAAGTTCAGATGTGTGGAGAGGCTTCATATATCAAGACTTGCGTTCAACAATAAAATCTTCAGCTTGCTGGAAATTCACTTGCAGTCTCCCAAGTCCTTTACCACTTAAAGTTTTAAGGGACGACAATGAATGGAAAAAATACCTTGGCTCGGGCATGTGTGGAGCATTAAAACCAATCTTTGATACTAAATGGCGCATTCAAGAGGAGGACGATACTGAAAATTCAGTATATGAGTTTGAAGCAGAAAGAACGTTGAATATGCTGTCAACCATCAATGGGAGGCAGGAATGTTTGGAAATAATTCAGAAATATGGGTTGCGAATGTTTGTCAACCATGCTATGAATCATCTTTCCAATGTGAAAGACAATCATATCCTTAGGGAATGGGGGATATTGTCTGAAGTGATGACGGTGGGTTTTGTAACTGTTCTGACATCTGGTTCTGGCTAGTTGGATATTGTCAACTCAGAGGAGATTTCTTTTGTATATCTAGCCACTGTTGCCAAAGGCTAAGTGCTTACTAGAGATTGGTCATCATCATTGTCACCAACAGGTAGAGCAAACAAAGCATTGGCGTAGAAACAACTGAGAAAATAATTGTGTACCATGTTTGCCCTATAACCAAGTATGAGTGTGTACCTTGGTGAGGGGCTACTGCTGGACAAGTGGAGATCACCCAGGTACGGATATTTTGACTCTAGTATAGCTGGTGCAAAGATTTTGAGTTCAATATACTCTTCTTGGTTAGAACATCTTTCACCTGCATTGATCCATGTGGCCAGCTTTATCTCCATGTGGAATGCTAAGTTGAAGGGTTGTGATATCTAGTTCAGCTGCTTGGATGAGTTTGGTCAGTGTTGAACAATGTTAGAACAACTTGTAGAAGATGAAGATGCATTGACAGGAAAGTGCACTAAAGACAGTAACTACAGGTCTGACTCATATAAATGATTTTTTTCAATGTGCCAACGTCGCTGGATTTCAATGATTTTATTTTCAAAATCGCCATACTCACAGGCTAAATTCCAGTATGTCGCCAAGAGATAGCAGGATTCTTGAATTTTTTTCCCCTTTCCTCACTGACCTGTAGCCCAAATTCGGGTAATTCCTCTTGTGGCTGATCGACACGACTAGTGGGATCCTTCCTCTTTTCAGGGGTTCACGATGACAAAATTTCTCCGACGATAGTTCAATATTCCTAATGCCATGGTATGAGTGTACTATTTTTGAGAGAAAAAGTTTTCATACACTCTGAAGCAAGCTCCTCTTCGTACTTAGCACTTCCGAATGAGAATGTAAAATAGTCGCGCAATGGTGCTTGCACAAAGTCTCTGCAGGACCGCTAGTTCAGCAGGCTGGCATAAAGCTTCATCTTTGCACTCAAGTTGCTCATCTCCAACGTCAGTCGCAAGGTACCTTTTGTGCCTAACGTGTGTCTTGAGATCGGTGCCTATAGTTTGGAGGCCTTTTCTTAACTAGGCGTTCTCATATTTTACAAAGCTGAAAATATTTTGCAGAGCTGGGAGAAGAATTAGAGGTGGTAACAAGGCAATCGTCCGAGACACTGCCACAATTGCAAATTTCTGCATATTTCATACTATGTTTTCTAGTGATTGGCAAGGCTGAAAAGATATTGTGACACAATCTCTTGAAAGGCAGGTTCAGACGATCTAAGCCGGCTTGAAGAAGACTATTCTGCAATCAGATCTCTCTAACTCGTCACTCAAAGCGTGATCTGCTCCAGTTTTTGTTCGCTCATTGTGCATCATGGGCCAACTCTTTTCTACAACTGACGAGATGCAAATAGCTGATGAAAATCTATCGGTGGATTCTACTCCCAAATCCTCACAATTCTATAATTGTAGGAAAAATGACTTGAGAGACTGGGAGTTTTTTCTGTGTAAACCCAGCCTATTCCCCTTCACACCCGCATCAGATTCCAGTTTGCAAGACAACTTATCACATAGTAGCTGGGGATTGATATCATAATGTATATATTTTGTTGCGTCTGAAACCCTTAGGGTTTGAATGTTTGATCTATTCTTCATGTGTGAAAGATGCTTGTCAATACCTGTGACTGCAAATTGGGTCATGCGTTTCCTTTTGATTTGCAGTGGATTGGACCAGTTCATGATTTGAACCAGCAGTGCACTTGTAAGCCTGACTTGGTCATAATTTTCTTTCATGGCATAGGCCTTGGGAAAATGATGAATGGAAGGAAACATTGACATCCAGAACCAGTGATGGCAAGCGTGTATGTTGGCCACAAGAGTGGTTGCCAGCAGCCTTGGCCAGTAAAAATGGTAACAATGTTCGGATTCTTTCTCTATCATATGATTCTGCTCTTCTTGGTGCAATGAGGATGTGACAGACATTGGAAACCTCATCCAGAGCTTGGTGGGCAAAAGGTATGCTGATCTTATCTTGAATATCTTGTGTACAAATATTTATTAGTAGTCTTGCTCCTAAAACCCATGCAAGCATAACCACTGCCATAAGACACATGCAAACTGCCCTTGAAATCTGTCTTTATTTGCATTTGTCAGTCTTGTAACATGTTGGGCGTGGATGCCATTATAGTTATGTTACAGACATTCTAGCAAAGTCCATAATTATATGGTCAAGTAAAGATTTAGGCTGTTTTACCTGAGGATGGTGTCCCCAAATTTGAAGAATTAAAAAAACTGATATTGGCACCTTTGACCCTTTAAAAAGGCCATCCTTAAATTGGTTAACTCTGAATTGAAATTGCATTCTATCACATGTCAGTAAGTAACAAATCATTGATAATGTCCAGAATCTAACAATACTTATGCAATTGTTGTAGATTCATTTGATGTTTGAAAATGACACTGTCTAATTTCATCCCGGATTTTATTGATAACTTGGTCTATATCATGTGATCTTGGATATACAAATTGGTGGGAGTTTTTGAATTGCGCATTTATCAAGAAGGTATCTTAAACGGATGGCAGTAATGGGTTATGTGCAGTGAAAGAAAGTTGCCAAAAGTTTTTGGGGAATCTAAAGGGGACCATATTTTATAGTGTACCACATGCCGGTGGTAGAGAAGATTTCAAAGAGAACTTTATTTGGGAATGCAAAAAATTCAATGCATCCAAGAAGAAGCAAATTACTAAGTCAGGCCTTTCGAGAAGTATGGATTGTTTCAATCAACAAATGGCCTTAAAGAAGACTTTGAGATTGCTGTAGAACCAAGCCTCATTATATATGCATTTAGTGAAGGATTGCCTGTTCCAGAAGTGGTAAGCTTTTCATCCTAAACCTTAGCTATGTATCAAGGTGGATTTCATTCCAGATGTGCAAATGCACAGTAACTCGTTGCATGTTGTATCTGGGCATCCATGTTGCTGAACAAAAGTTCTGGAAATGTACTGGTTTTCAAGTCCTTTGGGGAGATGGAGGTTGGTTAGATGGCAGTGAAAAAGTTTTCAAGTTTGAAAAGAGGGCTAATAGTTCCAAAGGGGTGAAAAGGCACTCAATCATGCTTCCAGGTTGTAGGCAAGCTTAACATCAATTAATATTGTTTAGCTAACGTTCAAAGTATTTTTGTGAATACAGGGATCTGTTTTAGTGCCATATGCTTCAGCTCAATACTTGGCACGCAGAAGTCATTATAAGGTTGAGGATGCCACACATATCACAATCTGCCAGCCAACTTCCCAGCAAGCCATAAACTACAGCCTACTGAAAGATGTTCTTCTGACTATCATGAAGTGAGTTCAAACACAACCCACCCCTCAGTTGAAACATATTCCATGTGATTTCGACATAAATATATGCCTGCATGTGGATTATTTCTTGGTTTCTCATTTCTTTTGAAATTCTTTCCCATTTTTGGAAACTTGTCTACAAATCCCCTTAGTACAACAGACTTACACTAGATGATGGATGTTTGATATCAGGATGCAAGATGAAGGGGGAAGCATGTGCATGACGTCAGAAGAGTATGACAAGCCAGTAGTTGGTGAAAGTGAAGCTCATGGTATTAGGGACGCACATTGTAAGGAACCGACAATTGGTGAATTTGAAACTCCTGGAAGCATGTTTGGGAAGTTGGAAACCAATGAGATGGCAACTGGTGGTGAAATCTGAACTCCTGGAAGCACTTTTTTGACATTGGAAACCCATGAGACGCCAACAGGGGGTGAAATTGGAACTCATGAAAGCATTGGTGCAGAGTTGGAAACCCATGAGATGCCAACAAGTGGTGAAATTGGAACTCGTGAAAGCATCAGTGCAGAGTTGGAAACCCATGAGATGCCAACAAGTGGTGAAATTGGAACTCCTGAAAGCATCAGTGCAGAGTTGGAAACCCATGAGATGCCAACAAGTGGTGAAATTGGAACTCGTGAAAGCGTCAGTGCAGAGTTGGAAACCCATGACCAACAAGTGGTGAAATTGGAACTTGTGAAAGCATCAGTGCAGAGTTGGAAACCCATGAGATGCCAACAAGTGGTGAAATTGGAACTCATGAAAGCATCAGTGCAGAGTTGGAAACCCATGAGATGCCAACATGTGGTGAAATTCTGTCTCCCAGATTCATGTTTGCAAAGTTGGAAACCCATCAAACACCAACAATTGCTGAAATTGAAACCTTGGGGATGGACTTCCAAGTATATCAGCATGCTTCTGAATCATTGATTGCTTTTGGCTGGAGATTGCCACTTGAAGGTAATGCTTTGGAACCCTAAACCCTAAACCCTAAAACCCTAGGCATGTCAAGTATTGTGGGAGTTTGACTCGAATTTGCCAAGGTGGTTGTCAGCACAAGTAATTTAAATGTGAAAATCATTGGCATTGGCAAAACAAGCTGGAAGAATTTATGGTCCAACTTTACTATACTGGACAAAAAGCTTGAAGTAATAAGCCTTGATGGTGTGACTGGTGCAGGATCACACAATAACTCGTCAAATGAGTATTTGACAGGTGAAGAAAGTGCAAGTAAGTATGGTGTGGGTTTGTGCTCTGGCAATACAGTTCGTGTGCAATTCACTGCTGCCCCACGTGAAAGTGACTATTGCTTGGTTTTGCATAATCTAGTGGAGTATTTGATGCTGAAAAAAGGTGGACCTTGCCAAGAGTGGCGTTCAATGTACTCGAGATGGAGCAGCAGGATCAAGTAGCCATGGAGGGAACAGCTCAGATCAAGGTAACAACAATGTTGCCAGCTCGATTGGACAAGGCCTTTCGTACACATCTTGTCTTTCTAAAGGCAAATGGAAATCCGAGGATATGAGTTCACAATGGGGCTTCTATTATTTACACCCATTGCAGTGCTGTCATGGTTTTCATTTGTTTCTGAGTTCCAGACCCGACTGCTTTTCAACCAGGCATTCAGCAGAGGACTGCAAATTTCACGTATTCTTGCTGGTAGAAAGAAACTTTAGATTAACTAGTCACTGTGATGGGCATGATACCCCCTTTTGCTAAAAGACCTAAACATCAGAGGTGACACGAGGGTGAAAAAACTGAAGAATTATACCTTGTTCCAGGCAAACAATTTCAGGTATTTTGACATCATGCAAGAGATAAAATAGCATTTTGTAAACCAATCAACAGTCTGCACAGTTGTTGCTGGAGCACCCAAAAAGGTAAAGTACACGGAAGATGTACAGCCAGCTCCTCTCTGCATTTTGGGATCTACATTTCTTTTGTAGAATTGCACGTTCAGTTTTGTAAAGTCTGACCATATCATTCTTGTACGTACGAATGTCATGAAGTTTGCATTGATTTTGTTGGCTCTAGTTCAAGGGCAGATGATTCATCTCATGTGTGTGGTTTGAGACCAGTGATTGCATTTAGAACTTGCCTTGATACATTAATTTTCCCACTTTCTACCAGTAGTTAGTGTCTTTACTAGCTAGTAATGAGCAATTCCATAGAAGGGGTCATGTCCGTATTTTGTTGTGTGTTATGTGCAGAGAACTTCGGAGTAGAAAGCTATTTTCATGTATCATAGATTCTTGTGAATCCTTTTTGTTATTACTGTGATAAGTTGGCTCATAGTGCAATTGTTGAAACTGTCATAAAATTGAGTATTCCATCAAGAAGTAGTACTGACAACTTGTGATTCTTCTATGTAAAAGATCTATGTAAGTAGTCTCTTGCATATGGTACCTCTAAAACTTCTCATGCATACACAACACATATGAGTGATGGGAAAAAAGCTAAATGATTAGAGAAGATTAGTTATATCAGACATTGGTATGGAAAATTAAAGTTGGACTTCCACTTAATTATGAGTGATTACTCTTAGCTTTGGATATTACTATACCTGTGGCAAAGCAAACATGCAAGTAGTTTCATACACAATTGTTGAAGAGAGAGTTGGCATTGAGAAATGGATCAAGTTGTGCACCGGGATCCAACAAGAGAAGCAATGGTGAATCATCAAGTTCTAATATTCTAATGACACTAGCTCTAGGTTTAGTCCTCTGACCATTCATTCCCTCCTTGCTCATCTTCTTGATCATGTCATAAGATATGATCAAGTATAGCAATGCCATTTGCTAAGACTATCATGCCATTGCTAGAATCATGATAGTGTTCACCCAAGACTCATTTGGAACTCCAATATATCAAAAGAATTCAAAACAGATTTTATGTATACCGTTGTTCTTATTATCTTATCCGGGGTGCATGAATATGGAACCTTAAACCCTGACTGAAACCCTCTCTGGAAGCCCTAAAAATCTGGGAGCCCTAGAAGGTTCTCGAGGTCCATGACTTCCACCCCTTACCTTCCCCCTACTTGCATGGTTTCTTTTGTCTTCCTTGTCTGATGGACATCCTGGGTTGCGATTCTGGGTATGCATTCACATGCAAGTTGTTGCTCTGAGATTATGTGAACATCTTGCCCGGTACAATGTCGCTCACGGCAAGAAGATTGAAGCCATTACTGGATCGCGTGCTGGTGGAGAAGATCGTTGCACCCACCAGAACTGCTGCTAGCATCCTTCTGCCCGAGTCTACCACCAAGGTAAGGATCGTTTGTGGTTCTTTCCTTCGATCATGTCGTTGGGTCCTAAAGCTTTCTCCTGTTCCCACTATCAAGATGTGGTTTGCAGTTTCTACTATCAAGATTTCGTTTGATTTGGTTTCATTGTGATTTTTTTGTTTTGTTTTCAGTAACCCTAATTTTTACACTACGTATGTCTAGTACATGGGCACAATGAACATAGAATGAAGTGCAAAAACAGAGCTCAGTAACCCTAATTTCTGCAGTATGTATGTGCACATGAGTACAACGAATATAGAATCAAGTGCAAAAACAGAGCTCAGTTTTGTGGAGATGAGGATTATCAGAGTTGACAGAACAGAAATGCAAGAGATTGGGATGTCCTCTAGAGAAGGCATATTAACATCGTCAGATGTGATTTTTTTTAGTGAAAAGCTTGTTGAGGTTGTGGGTTTCTGTAATGCTCATTTCTGCTCTGATTCTGCTCTGCCAATAAACCTTTCATGAGGCTAATCACTTCTTTCGATACTTGTGTCCGTACTGTGAGGCTATGAAGGTGGTGGAATTCAACACCCTTCTTCTTTTTGTTGTCCAGAAAATCTGCAGTTTAAAATATTCACTTGGTGTGTGTTTTCTGGGAGCATTTTGTGGGTGTTTGTAGTTGAATTCAGGAGTGGTGATTGCGACAGGTACTGGAGCTCGGACACAGGATGGGGGCATTATCCCTGTGAGTGTGAAGGAAGGAGACAAGGTCCTTCCAGAGTTTGGTGGAACTCAGATTGTTCTTGGTGACAAAGAGTGAGTCAAACCTGTTCCTTAACTTTTTTATTGTATGGATTCTTACTGTAAGCCATAGGTGTGCAGCTTTATATGTATATAAAACCTGACCCAACATTTCATTGGTTCCCATGATGTGATTTGGGGAGTGTGCCAGTGTCCCATGCAAAACTCCTTATTAGATGGGAAACTTGTATGAAAGATGGTAGTCATGCTGCAATGTAGACTTGTATATGTTTGAGCATGCTAATTGAGCTAGAAAGGTGTGAATTGACTTGCTTCATCTTGTGAACATATGAGCTCATTCTCATTTTGGATTTAAATGCAGGTTTTCATTGTACCATAATGATGATCTTCTTGGGATCCTTGAGGAGTAAATGTTCGTTGGGTGACATAGGCGATTTTCAGGACATACAATTTCCCATCTTTAGAAAGCTGTTCAAAGATGTAGCACTAGAGTTTCTCATTTGAGGATTTTGCCACACGATTTTCCCCTCCTCTAACTCAGTCTGCTTGTCAAGATTTACATGTAATGTCCAATCACTTGTTAGGCATGTTCCTGATACACGGATGGTCATCATACAGAATCCCTGTTGCACTTCTAAAAATAATTGCACATCCAGAAACATGGAGTGAGCTCTTCAGCAGTTTGTCACCACTGACCATCAGGTGGCCTGCTAAAATACAGCGCAATGGAATGTGAATAGGAGGCTACAGTACAGTCATTTCCTTAGGTGAAGAAGAATGTCATATTTATCAGAATGGTCTCACCTGATTTTGGCAATCATGAAATGAACCTCCCCAGAGAAAAAAGGGCATTCTTTCATCACCTTCCAAAAAAGCCTTCAAAAACTAATGAAATTCTGTGCATGATTCCTGGCCTGGTGCAATGAGTCTTTTTGGGTCAAGAATCATTGGTTGTGAGGATTACAATTGTGTTTGAGTTTTTTGCCAGGCTCGTACTTGCCTTGGGCTACCCACATTATTCTCATGACACCAACATGCTACTCCCAGCCCTCTTTGAAACAATGTGATCTCTCCGATGGGAAAAAACTCATGTTTAAATAGTTGAATTTGATATCCTTAAAGTGGTTGGTTGGGTGACATATATGGACGTATTAAAATGATTTGGTGTTGCTGAGTACCATGTCAAAAATCTTGAAAACTTCATAGTCTTTGTTTCAACATCTACAGAAGTTTTTTGGTGCTGAGTGCAGTTCTCACTCCAAACTGCATTAGTTTGATGGTTTGGTTTGAAGAACAAGAGAATGGTTAATTAGATGCCTATTGTGGGTTATGCCACAAACAAATAGGTTGGGTACTCATGAGTCATGTTCACCATGAAGTGTGAAATGGGTAGGGGGAGGAGAAAGAGGCATGATTAAACACAAGTTGGCCAAAATGGAAATGTTGAATGTCACAATGTTAGTTGCCTTCCTCCTTACATGAAAGCTCTTCCTCTGCTATCACATTTTATTGTGTGCAGATGTGATTATATCATAAGCCTTCCACAATCTTTCACACATGCAGGTGCCTTTCCATCTCTTGAAGCCTTGAAGCTCCACTAGTCTTGCAAGTTCACTCAATGTCCTCAAGTGGAGAAGGGTTCCATGTCCAAGTTGCGAGAACTGCATTTCTTTGATTGCAAGGGGCATTAAAGTCTACCACTTTCTCTTGGTGTCTTCTTCACCAACCTTCGGAGGTTGAATCTGTCCAATTGTAGTGATTGTCTCTTAAGCTTTTGTAAGACAAACTTCAAAAGCTCACTGATTTGGAAGAGTATTCTGGTAGCAAAGGAATTTTTGATAACTTAGGAGACACTTGAGTTGTTTCCAGTGGCAAGAACCCCAATTACACAACTTGATGGAGAACAATGCCTTTTTATAAGATGTTACACGGGGATGATGATGATGCAACTTGTTGAGGAATCCATTCTTGCACAAAGATCATAATGGTGTGACACCAGATAGGGTGGTGTATCATGGAAGCTCAAGCACAGGAGGAACAACAAAGAGCCAAATGGAGCATTTTCCTCTTAGGGAATCAATCAGGGAACCCATCAGGTGAACTTAAAACTGCATTCCTTTTTGTGACAGCGAAATCTCCCTTATGGAAAGATTGCCAGCTGGAAGGACTCTGGAAGAATTTCAAAAGCACAAATTGATTCATTGCTGCATCTTGGATTTTACATAAAGACAATTACAAAGAAGAGATGGAGGGTGTTTTGTTGAAATACGGGTCCAGTTCCACCTTCTTCCCATGGTTGTTGAAGAGGCTTTGAATTGAGGTTATCTGAAAATTTTATTTGCAAGACATGAGCAGCATGAGCTCAACTTCAGGTATTGGTGCAAGCAGATCTGAAGTATAATAATTACATTCTTGTGGCAACAAAGCTCATCAACAAGGTCAAGATTGGTTGGGTCAGTGACTGTGCACTCTATCCAATTATGAACACTTGATTTGTATTCCTTTTGAAGGTGCATTCAGCCCAACTGCATGGTCCCATTTGAACACCACAAGTTTGCAACAATCAAGCAACAATATAAGTGGAAAATTTGCTGCAAAAATCAGAGAGAAAAAGTGAAGGGTAGTGAGCAAATTTGAAGAAAGTTAAAACTCATGGACGATGATTGAAGGTGAGAATAACACACTTTGATTCGACAAAAATTCAGGAGCAAATTAACCTACTGCTGTTGGGCACCTCCAGTACCCTCCATTTGATTGTTAGAGATCGTGGGATTGTCCACATCCTAAAAAAATAATGTTAATTACAAAAAATTGCTTTCCTTTTAGACTTGACAATTTTAGACAACTAAGCAGCAAATTGAGCACCTCACTACAATTGTTGTGAACCTCACTACACACTCTAGAAAGACTTCCTCAGAGCTTGGCCACCTCATTCATTACTGCCTGTAACACAAGACACCAGCAGCAAACACATAAGCCACTTCAGTATAATACTCATGTGACCCAAGATCACATAAATGAAAATTGCAGGGTTTCTCTATTCTGAACAGGGTTTTTGGGTTTCTTTAAGGAGGTAGCATCTTTTGAAACCCGAACTGACATATAAACAAGGTTCCAGACCTTCTACCACTAAAAATCTAAACCCACTAAAACGCCACTAACTACACTAAGTGGTGACCCGAGGTTGTCACCACTAGAGGATGAAAAAAAATAGTTAACTTAGAGGTTGTCACAACCCGAGGATGAAAAAAAATAGTTAACTTAGAGGTTGTCACAACCCGAGGATGAAAAAAAATAGTTAACTTAGAGGTTGTCACAACCCGAGGATGAAAAAAAATAGTTAACTTAGAGGTTGTCACAACCCGAGGATGAAAAAAAATAGTTAACTTAGAGGTTGTCACAACCCGAGGATGAAAAAAAATAGTTAACTTAGAAGTTGTCACAACCCGAGGATGAAAAAAAATAGTTAACTTAAAGGTTGTCACAACCCGAGGATGAAAAAAAATAGTTAACTTAGAGGTTGTCACAACCCAAATATGAAAAAAAATAGTTAAAATAGTTAACTTTGTAGTGGTAGAAGGTCTGCAAGGTTCCCAGAATCTGCCAAAAAATCCCACCCTTTTTATGCGCACTAGTGCTACCAAATTTACAAATGGGTTGGGTTGACATACTTGTGAGTGAAGTGCGCTGCATTTGGAGAGGACCTGGTTAAACTCCACACCTACTTCCAAGATGATCATGGTCCAGCCACAACAACAATGTGTTAATCTCTTCTGGGCTTCTTCAACTCACATATATTGACTTCAAACCCATGTAACATGGGTATGAGGGAATCAACGAACATGAAAAGTGAGAATGAGGTCATAAGTTTTATTTGTTTTGTTGGTGTTTCCCTCTACATTATTGTTTGTTGTAAGAATGGAACCTAACCAATGGGCTATATAATGTTTTGAGAAATTTGGCCATCTCTAAGATTAGCCAATGCTGTCAACATGGGCATCAAAACATCAAACCATACTACCAATATTCGTGGGTTCGCACATGAAAGTAAATCTATGAAGGGGAGGATTTGTACCATTTGGTTTAACTAAACATCTAGAGGTTTCTCCCTATAGTGGAAACTATACCATAAGAGGGTCCTTATAGCAAATAGTATTGTCAACACCCCTAAACTCATATAAATTATAATCGTTGTGTGTGGTTACACCCTTGTAATCTATAGATGTGCATAAATGACCAATTAAAATAGATAACACTGTGAGGGCTACTTGATCTTGGCGATGATTGTATCAGTTCGACCCATCAAGAGCTATACATTGTCTTGTTATGGAACACTCATACCAAGGCCGAATAGGTTGGACAATTATTTAATACCCACTAAAATGGTCCTTTGATGCACATAGATCCCAAACTTTACACTACCTGTCCCCCATGGGAATGTGCCAAGTGTTGGAACACTCCAACAATCTTCCAATGTTCCTTTACCTTTTGACTGAAAGATCCATGGGTTTGTGGTGTTTGAAAGGTTGAAGTACCTCTTCTAGATCTTTTAGTAGATGGCATTACACTTTTGGAGATCCCATATTGAGCTAATCTTTCATAAAAACATGTTGATGATGATGGCACATCCTCCTATTGTATAACGAATATAATTTGAAGATGTACATGATCTTGTGGTGATGGAGATTGTGATCTATGTGGGGACCACCTAGCAAGGTTTCATTTTGAAAATGAAGATCGTCTCTTTTATTCTTGTTGTGGTTCCATTGGAAATTTTCAAGTTGTGAAACCAATTGTCCTTTAGGGCCTAGAACGTATTTCTTTTACCTGGCATGTAACTTTGCCCTTGGAGTAGGTTTTGATGACCTTGGTTTCTCCACTGGTTCCTAAGGTTATTGTTGTTCTGGAATAATAAAGGTTGTTAATTATGGAGTTTGATGTAGAGCTCTTTTCAGCTGTCATTTCCTCTTAAAAGCCAAAGGAGTCTCTTCATCATCTTCTTCAACAAACTCCAATATAGTTTGCTACCTCGTTATTTTTCTATGCCTTTCCAATTCTAGATTCATTCGTGAAAATTAGCACATGGTGATCTACTAAATGGCTTTAAAAGACATTTATTCTTTGGAAACCTATCCTTCAATTTTGAAGTTGTAGCAATGTTGATGATTGTTGTGCTTTAGTAAGTTCCTAGCATTGTTGGTATGTGTGGATTGTTCTATATATATATAATCAACACTTCAATTACCAATTCAAAATGGCATACATCCTTTTTGATATCAATTTTCACCATACCCTAAGCATCTTAGTATGAGATGTTGTCCTCTTAACCAATTTTTTGTGCAATTTGTCTAAACATGGTATCTACCCAATCTATAGATTTGTTATCATCATTGAGATAATGTTCTTGTTGAAATAATAAATTGTAGCTCTTTGGCAGATTATTTCAATAAGTGAAGGAAAACAAACATCATACAATGATTTCATCTCCCTAACACTCTATTATTCTTTGTTTATGTAAGCTCCAAACAAACTAATGCCTTGAAGCATAACTTTTATAATTTGTTTGTCTACCTTTTTTTCTTATTTCCAACTAATGTTGGAAATTTTGAACATGTATGTGATGACATTTTTATCAACAACTACCTTCTCCATTATCCAAACATAAATTGTTTTTTTTGCCAAGTATTGAGAAATTCCACCAACAAATTATGATGTGGTGTTCTTTAATCAATTTAGAACAAACCTACCAATCCAACCTTGAATGCCCATCTTTTCTTTCCTTCTCCCATCTTCACCCAAGTAGTGATTGTTTCTAACTTTTAAGTATATGACATAATTAGTTACAAAAAAATATATAAAAGCTCCTAAATTCATAACTCAAATTTTAAAAAATAAAATCAAAACTCATGTCTTGTTGTAAAAATCAATCTTCCCCGACAAGGAAATTAAATATGTTCAAATTCCAAACTAATCATAAATACATGGTCAATATTTACATAGTAAAGTACTAATAACCTAGCCTTTTTATAAAGAATATCCCACCTACAAATTAGATTGCCATTGAAATCCATACTTCAAGATATAAGGACATGTGAAAAATACTATTCAATCTTCCTACACTACTTGGAATCTTACAATTCATGTTGCATGCATGCTTGTGTGACATTTTCATTCTTTGGTATTTAATGTTGGTGTCATCTTAGATTGGCCAATTTTGCAATTGGACCTTGTGACTACATCACAACTAATTCACAATTACCAATGAACTTGTAGTTTCCCACATTTTTTTTCCAACTTCAAGCCAAAAAAATCAACATAAAGTTACAACATAAAGTAGATGCATTATCCTACCATCCTAGTTGCAACATTTTTCCAATTAACATCATGGATTGGTTACTTCGCCTTCCCTATAAGATTCGATAGCTTTATGGATCTAGTCATTTTGGACAAAACATCTCAAATTATATTTCATTAAATACATTAAACGTATGTGACGAAACATACAGTTGGATCTTTTAGAAATTGTTTATAATCAATTGCAACCTATTAATTTTCCATTTTACAACTTTTGTTGTTTACAAGAACTTTCAACTACAATGTCTTGTTTCGTCTAAATTTTGAAAACGCTTGCTTATTGTGCAATCAAATTTAGATTGGGTTTCAACTATTGGATCTGTTTTTTTTATAATAGTAATGTTTTCGAGGATTAGTCTAGAAGTCCAATCTATCTAGGGTAACAACTTTAACACATGTGGTTGATCCACTTGTGCTTTAAGTGTCTAATGCTATTGTTCATAATGTTGATTCTCCTTTTCCAACTTTATTGTTCTAATCATGAGCTTATCATATCTGTATGTATGTTCCTCCACATGGTTGTGGTCATGTTTTATAGTATAAAAATTTTGTGTAACAAAAAATCTTTCGGTCATTAACTTTCAATATTTACTTGTGATTGTCGAACAAAGTCTTCCACTGTTGATATGTTAATTCTAACTATTCCTTCTCTTCTCAAACATGTTTATATCTAGCTTTAATGTGACCATTTTTTGCATTATTTTTTGCCATTACTAGTTGTATGCCATCAATTGTTGATACATACATGCTACTTTTTTATGTTCCTCAACTCACTTCCAAAAGATCCTAAACTTGGACTCAATAGTTTGGGGTTTGTTTTCTTGGAAGTTGTACTTTTGGAAGGTTGTGCATTTTGGTAAGAATGTGTTAGATACCCTTGTTGAACACTTGTTTAAAACCTAACACATTATGTTTCACATTCAATTCTATAAACCATTGGTTGGTCAAGTTTCCTAATGGGATTTTGAGTCAACAATGTTCCAATCATTAATGAAGATGCATATGTACATGTGTATGAAACTCCAATTACCAATCAGAAGATATGAGAATAAGAGCTTCCGCATACTTTTGTTTTATAAACTTCCATACATGTTGGAATTTTCATGTTCACACAAGTGGTGGGTGAAAGCACATTAAGGTGAAGTACATTATCTTGTCATAACTTATCACACATGGGCCATGGAACAAAAATGCAAATGAAAAACATGTGAAAATGACTTTAAGAAATAATATTATATGTGATATGATCATATTGTATGAATTTCATGGATAGATTTTGAATTATCATAACATGTTGAACTTTTAAAATGCCAAAAACCGTGCATCATAACCTGTATCATGTGATTATAAACTCATCATATATATTAAAATGCTTAATTGAATGATTTTTTTTGACATAAAAATAATGTGATGCCATTAATACAATTTTGAAAGATTTTGAAAATCATAAATTGAGATATACAGAAATATGAATTTTTAATGAAGTCTTTATTCAATTGAATTAATAATTCAACTTTCATTTTTTAATGTACTTTTTGATACAATTATTTACAATTGATAAAGTCTAGAAGTAAAATTTAAAAAATTAGCCTTGCCATATCACTTGTGCAAAATAATTTATTCTGCTACAATGTAAAATGGACTTTTATTTTATTACTAATATGAATTCCACATATGTCAGAAAATATTCCACCTTAGTGCGTTTTCACCTTGGTGTTATTTTTCACATAAATTTTATTATAAAAACCATATTGAATGTAATTTTGTAAGAAAATTGTCGCATACCATTGAATATTTGTATTTATTATGGATTAATTGGCATATGCATGTTAACAATGGCTTGGATTTTCTTGGAATGTAGTAGTTTCCCTTCTTTGGAAATAATAGACCTTTGCATTGAGCCAAACACATGGATTTCTTGATTATGACAACTTGCAATTACTACCCAATTATCATGTAGTCATATTTGAACTTTAGACACTATAAATGTTTTTTACTAGAACCATTATTAAGACTATATCATTATAAATATGACTATAAGTAATTATATGACTAAATTATGTGTAGATGACTTACTATAGCCCACTTTTAAAATACCCTAATATAACCAATTTCAACCTACTTTAATTAGGTTTAGCCTAATATAACATAATATAACCATGTATAACATCAATAAAATGTTTTAACCAAGGTTTAATTTAGCCAAGTTATGCTTAGTATAGCCAAAATCTAACTTTTAAAACTTACTTTTGTGAAGTTTAGTCTAGTGTAGTCAAATTTAACTTAAATAACTTCCTTTTGCCAAGTTTAGCTTAGTATGGCC
This sequence comes from Sphagnum contortum, assembly GCA_963920785.1. Lineage (NCBI taxonomy): Eukaryota > Viridiplantae > Streptophyta > Sphagnopsida > Sphagnales > Sphagnaceae > Sphagnum > Sphagnum contortum. The sequence continues at coordinate 20,377,616 of OY987278.1, forward strand.
AATTTGAACACAATGTAGTAAAATATAGCCAAGTTTAACCTAAATAACTTACTTTTGGCAAGTTTAACCTAGTAGTATAACATTATTTAGCTAAGTATAATTTAGTATAGCCAAATTTAGCCTAATGTAATTTAATTTAACCTATGTTAAACATAAATAACCTAGTTTAACCTAAGTAGTCCCAAGGTAGACCAAGTTACTTAACTTTAGCATAGGAAAACCTAAATGTGCTTAAATAATCAATGGAGGCTTATAAAATGATACAAATTTTAAATTTCCTTGAATGTAAAAATTTACATTGTTGTCATGAAAATTATGGTAAAATGACAAACCATTATTCTTTTCATCATCATAATCATGGAATTAATAAGTAAAAACCATGGTTCATCATGTTTATGCATTCTCAACAAGCATTTTTAAAAGTATCAACAATAGAATAGTAAAACAAAATACACAACAATGATGTGAAAAAAAAAAAAACATAAATATAATGATTCATTATAATCATATTGAAATTTTGCTTAAAGAAGTTTGTGATGTAGGTCCATTATTCACATGAAATGGTGTGATTTATTTTTGACAAAAGTTTAAGAAAAACCTTAATAAATAGCATAATATTATAAAATTTTAAATGAAAAATTGAAAGATAATTTTTGAAGACTTTTTAATAAAATATTCCAAGAATTAACATTCATGAAGGAGGCACTTGTAGTTCCTTTTATCATGTTTCTACTCAATTGTGTTAATGGAAAATATATTCTATTGTACATCAAACATGACATCTTCCTCTTCATTTTAAAGTCCTTCAAAGTCATAACAAATGAACACATGTGTTTCCTTGATTTCATTTCCTAGCCATTTATTGACAATAATAGTCCTTATTATCCCATTTCCTTAAAACGATAACTACATTGTTACCCTCATGAGTCATGGGTAACATCCTTTGTGTCATGTATTTAAGGACATCTAAACAAACATGGAATAACTTGAATCCACAACATTATTTTGCATTACAATGAACAAAACAATGTATGGTATTATGTGTATGGAAATCTTTAGATTACAAACTGTTAGTCCAATGATTTAATCATGACTAATTTGCCATGCATAGGTGGGTTGGAATAGGATTTGGTTTTAATAAACCGAATTGGGTCTTCAAATGTAATAATGTTGACATTGACCTTTCCATTTAGAAGTGTATCATCAATAATGTTCTTCCCCACATGTACCTATATAACAATCATGTGTAAATCCAATACAACAATGTCCATGTGTCCCTTTTCTATTGCCATAATAAATACATGTGTTTTCACAAGTTTCAAGTTTTGTAACATATATTTATTTAAATCTGGATTTGTCCTAAATAACTTTCTAAGATCTAAAGTACATTTTGTCTCCATCATTTGCTTATTCAAATCTATAAATATTTCATCTACAAAATTTATAATGTGACCTATCATTATTATAATTCATGGTTTTAAAAGTTATCCAAGTTGATTGTTTTGATCACCTTGACTAATGCAAAATATCCATTTTGATAAGAGGCCTAAGGTTTAAATGACACATGTATTTTTAAACTAGTGAACTTGATTATAATCACCTATTTGACTATCTATCAAAATATAATCAGATTGAATAAAAAATTGACGACCTTGATCAAAATGGTCAATGGGTCCTAGTCAAGTGGGACATGACTCAAGTTCAACAAAATAAAATGACATGCTTAATCAACATGACCAATGATTTATAATCAATTGTTTTTAATCAAATTCAACATCCTATGTTAATTAATAGGTCAAATTAGCTAATTACTACCTTGGCTAGGTAGGTAACTAGGGTCTATTTATTTATTTAAACATGCCTACATACCTATTTACTATTTAGGCTTGGTACCTAAACCTAAATAGATAGGTAACCTAAGCCCATTTACTTACGTAAGCCTACCTACCTATTTATTACCTAGGCTAGGTAGGTACCTAGGTTTACATACCTACTTAGTTACTATGTAGGCTAGGTAGGTAGGCAATTTAAGCCCATCTACCTACCTAGGTCTACATACCTACTTAATTATTATTTAGGTTATGTTCTAAAGGTACATTTAATTAACACTTGTTGTTTAACATGCTTATTCAAATGACAACAATTGCTACCATGTTGACAACAATGTTCTTCACTTCTATCATTTTGCTGTAACATTTTACCTTGAAATCTATTTTTCATTTAAAAAAAACACGAACATTCCACGAACTTGTGTCCTATTATTCCACATTGGTTCAAATTTTTAAGGGTGAACAAAAAAAGTTAAATATTTTAATGGTTTGCGTATTTTGGAATGCTCATAGGTTAGTTGCAAAATGGAAGCCATGATTGGGAAAGAAGTAACCATAGTGGTTTCACATAACTTGTACCTAATATAATCATCAACAACGAAGAGTTTCATTCACAATTCAAAACTTAGACATGTGATGTTCCATATTAACTTTAACAAATATTTCAAAACAATATAAAAAATAAGACAAATAGCGCAAAAAAATCAATAAACTGAGCATTATGCCACTTGATCATTAAAATTTTCACTTCAAAACTTTATAAAGCACTTCTACCAATCATTTTGAGCATATAGAGAAATTACACAATGAATGTGATAGACCAAAACTATGTATTTTGAAAATGTGAACAATTTTTTTCAATTCAGTCAAGTGACAAACATCCTAGTGAATTGTTATTATTCTATTGGTGCCAATACATATCAAAATATGCACACAAGTGTTACCTACCCCATGGCCTAAGTTTTAAGGCAAAGTTACATAGAATATATAACATGTATACTTTATATCATGATTTCAAAAGGTGGAATAAATGCAAACTACTTTTGCATGATGTATTTTAGATATTGTATTTATCTGAAACAACTCCCTTTCATTCCACCTTATGAAAATACTATTCTTCACATATGATACCCTATTTGACAATGTTTAGAAGCAACCTAAAACTCTTTTGTGGGTTTTTCACCACTCTACAAGACTACCAGTGAAGGTCCAGGCCTATCAATAGATGACTTGGCATGAGCTCATTTCTGGAAAGGTGGTGGCGGTACACTTTCCAATTTGCATCTGTTCTTGTCCCAGTGTTTTCTTTTTCCCCAATTTTGTACTGTAGCAGAAGTGCCGAGCATCCTCAAACATGTCTATTAATGTGTGTTTCACAAACTTGGGAAATTTTTTTTAGCAAATATATTATAAAGGGACGAGTGAGTAAACCCATTTACACATGTAAATGAACGTGGGTGAGTGAGTGACTGTGTGTCTTGAGTGTGTTTGTGTGTGAGTGAGAGAGAACTCACCTCCTCATTTGTGTTTATGAGTGAAAGAGAGAACTCACCTCGCTTCCGCCCTTCCGTCCAATCACACGTTGGACAGACAAACGGACACACACAATTTAGTGCAGAAACCCTAAACCCTAAACCCGGACACACCCAAGAGGATACCCTGACAGTGAGGGATACCCATTACGGACACACCCAAGAGGATACCCATTACATTGTGTGATACCCATTACACTGAGCGATACCCATTACGGACACACCCAAGAGGATACCCATTACACGGTGTGATACCCATTACACTGAGAGATACCCATTACGGACACACCCAAGAGGATACCCATTACACGGTGTGATACCCATTACACTGAGAGATACCCATTACGGACACACCCAAGAGGATACCCATTACACTGAGTGATACCCATTACGGACACACCCAAGAGGATACCCATTACACCGAGTGATACCCATACCCCGAGTTCTCAGAACCTACCCAAGAGTTCACCCATTACACTGAGGGACCCTGTTTTCCTCACAAACAGACCGGACACTGAGTGATACCCATGACACTGAGGGATATCCCTGACACTGAGTGATACCCATTACCCTGAGTTTTAGCCAATAGGATTTGGCTGGGAAAGGACTGCTGTTTGGCAGAGTTTCAGCATTTCATACTGAGATGTATTAAAATTTCCCTTCTCTGTGGATACCACTGAAAGAGGGGATAGGGAATGGAAGCAGGCCCAAAGACAGGGTGACTTTCTGGATAACTCCAGTACACAGAAAACAAAAGGGGGACCAAAACTGGTTTTGTCACCTAAAGGTGTCACTGCACTTCGACCCCTAAAGGATCGCCTGACGGACGGACACAATTCTTTTATATAGTTAGATTGGGTTTTGTTTTCCGTTGTTATTTGACAACCGTGGTCCATTGTCAAGAAGATTATTTCTGAGAGCTCTCTTACAGTTGGAAGATTTCTTCCACTCTCTAGAGCATCGTCTTCACCCCCTCCCGTTTTTCTTTCTTTCCAACATTTTCTTGTATTTCAAAGATTTATTTGTCCTTAATCATCATCATGTGTGTAGTGTAAAAGAGAGAAGATGCTTTAAAGTTACATGGAAATGAGAGAAAATTATTGTGCCACAATGTTTGACAGTGGCACTGAGGGGATAGATAGATAGATAGATGGATGGATGGATGGAAATTGAAAAAGGAAAATATACAAGGAAAAACAAAAAAAAGGGTTAATGCTCTATTCAAGAGAAGGGTATCGTTTAGCACTTTCACATTTTTAAATTGTAGGATATTTGTCAAGAAACACATAGAAACCCTTCAGGTTCACCATATCTCTGCCAAAGAATAATTTCATTCTATGATGTTTCCAAATGTTTCAAAAGATGTTTCATTCTCCTTCACAAAATCTGCCAAAATGTGCCAATTTTTTTTGAAAATTTCATAGTCGAAATAATAGCCACCTCCCAAAATGAGGGGCCTAGGATGATGCAGTCTCTGAGTCTGACTCTGGATTTTGGGAATGTTCCACACTAGTGCACATTACAGCAACAGGCCGAAAGTTCAGCACAACCAAAAAAAAACCCGTCCTAACTAGGTGTAAGAGGCCAAGGGTTCTTATGCCAACTTCTTAAGAGTTGGAGAGATCTTATGCCAATAATAGATCCTACCTATTTTTTTCCTACATGGGCATACAATGAAGCTTAAAAAGGAAAAGTTCTCCTACTTTGATTGGATGAATTAGTGCATTAGGTCTTTTAATGTAAAAGCCCTTTGATGTTGATGTGAACATTTTCAATGTACTTATCAATCATTAATCATACTTAACAACTATATTGGTGAATATTTATCATCAAAGGAGTGGTTATATACAAAGATATCCCTATTGGATATAGGATACACAAATATTTCCCTATGCAAATCATACTAACATTGAGCCCACCAAACTTTGACAAATGAAAAGGAAATAGTCAGATCTGCTATTGTGCTTCAAAAAGAGAAAGGGATAGGAAGACAACGACTAGAATCATTAAAACAAATTTTAAAAGGTGTTAAATGTTAAAAGGAATGGAGTTTGTTGATTTCATTTTGTACATTGAACAAAAGGAAATAAACCCCCCAAAAAAAAAAAACAAACCTGAATTTTTTTTAATGAATAGAGACTGCACTTAAACTTATTCTAATCTTGTGTCAATTTGAATGCTAATCAAGTCAGATAAGAATATGTACGAATACTTTATTCATTGGTGCATATTTATTTTCCATATTCACATATTCTAGCCATGAAAGGTATAATATAGAGTCATATGATTTGCTTAATATTGTCGCTAGATTGTTGTTTGTTGAACAATGCAATTTCAAAAAATGTGGGATCCTTTCAAGGTGGTATTTCATTATTATTTGTACACCTTTTTTCTCCAAACTCAATGGAAAGATTATGAAAATGTGGCTTTAATGGAAATTTATTGTATGTAATTGATAACAAATTGTTAGAAGTTTACTGTCAAGTCATTATTTCTATTTGGGTTATTTTATATAGGTGTACTTGAAGTTATAAAAACAATGGGCGCTTGAAACACAACCAAATTGAATGGTACGTTGAACTTCGAACCACGTTTCCCTTGTTGCATGAACAGTCCTACTGGTTGTGATGTGTATGGTCCTATGTACATTTCAAGTAATGTCCTTTCAAATATCTGACACTACAGTGAATGGCATTGTCCAGCTACGAAGGGCCATTTGGGCACACACTTTGAACCTCCATTATGCACAATGTGGCACGAACTTGCTCAACAATTAGAATATATTTTCCAAGCCTTGGGCTCCAGTGTGAAGATTCTAATGCTCAAGGGAAATTGGATTCCTTGGTATGGTTTGCTTCGAGTGCACACCTACCCTACAGTTTCTACATGTAGTAGAAAAAACTATGTCGCTAGAAGTGGGTCCTTATAGCAGCCGGTTCTATTGACCCCCTGATACTTCTCATGTTCCAAATCATCATTGTGCGTGGTTATGCCATTGTCTATACCTGTGCATGAATGTTGGGTTAAAACAGATAACACAGTGAGGGCTGCTTGGTCTTGCCGATGATTGGATCGGTTTGACCCATCAGGAGCTATACGTTGTCTTGTTATAGAACATTCATACCAAGGCCGAAGAAAATCTTGATATGTTTCTGTGGTGAAACCAATACGTGAAGCATCACAATTCTGGTGCTGCTTCAGGTAGAGGAAATCTGCTTGGAGATATTTGAGCTGTGCTGTGTGTCCAGCGTTTAACCCTGCCTTCTGATTTCCTGGATGCAAACCCATAGACTTTCACCCAGTTCAGTGTGTTCAACAGTGCTGAAGCTTTCACAATCCGCCCCCCACCATCTAACCATAACACAAAACCCCGCTCGACTAGTGTTGTATGTATGAAGATAGCCTTCCATGCATACTCCCCTGCAAAGCAAAAAATTCAACACAAAGCAAAATCAAACAATGTATGGTTTATTCATGTAAATCCACATGATAGGCAAACAACTAGGGAAATGTTGAACCAGGCCAATTGACTGGTTTGTTTGACTTAGAGACCTTGTGGATGATACAAACCAACAATGTTCACCAAAAGAATATATTTACCCACCTCTGCCACCTTCATTGATATTGAAACGGCTTGGATTGATGCGCATCCAAACTGGGTACTTGGTGAGATCGGGCTTTTTCACCTCCACATTGATATGATAAACATCCATTAACTCCTGAACTGTGCAATGAAAAGACTTGGTCTCTGAAGTGTTGAATTCCTCCATAACCCACACCACTAATGAAACATTGTAATGTTTGGACACGATTGGATTTGATGCTGCTTTTCCAACTGATCTCAAAAGAAGAAGGCTAACACGCAAATGATTCCTACTAAAACCTGTGACTATAGTGGGCCTCCATGTTGCCATAGTTGGCAGAACTACTTCTGGAGCTGGATTATCTGGTTCGTCCAAAGCCACTACTGTCAGATCCTCGTACTGAAACCAGTCTGTCCATTTTGCACATGCCTGTTCAACATATTTCTTTGTCTCACCTACTACAAGAGTTTTACATCGTGCCTGGAGCACCCCCAAAAAAACAAAAATTCATGAGAAAATTATGCTATGAAGATGAAGATCACAAAAGTCTCAATGGTCATGATCATATTCACTACACCATCAACATCCATGAGGAACTGGAGCATGGTACTAGTCAGGATCACATTTGCTACACCATCAACATTCATGAAGAATTGGAGCTTGCCCCTCATGAACATCAAGCATTTGGTCAACTGATCTTGGACATGTATGATCATAAGAAGAAAGAAAAGCAGCCTCTACATCTGACCAAGGTGCTTCAAGAATTGCTTAGGGATTGCTTCTACAACTTCTCATCAGCAAATTTCAATTTCTCTCCCAGAAATTCACGAAAGTCAACAAAGGGTCATGTGATCTAACAAGACCTAGATCTGTTTGTTCTTACTGAAACAGAAACAGGTTTTCCCCTTTTGCCCTCTTGCATTGAGAAGTTCAGATTGATAAGTCCAGCTTAACTGTCTTCCCAGGAATTATGTAACAGCATTTGCAAGCATAAGAGGCTGGGGTTATTACCTGTTGCTTGTACTTTGGCAGGTTTAGAAAGCTTTGGCAAGTAGCAGAATGGCCAAGTGCATCTCGCACCATCTTGCAAACAACTGAGGTATAATCAACCCGGACTAAAACACCTTGCAAATCAAGCTCCACTAGTCCGACTTTGTCACCCTCTATGCCTTTGAGCTGGAAAACAGTTTGAAAAAGCCTTCGAAGGACAGAAAATGGCAAAGCAGTTTTGGATGGCTTCCCACTATCATGTCCGATTACAATCACCACACAAACCTCATACGCAGCAGTAGCAGCATGTTGTGGGTCCCAGGCTGAAGATGATGTTGAGTCAATATGTGATCTCTGGAGAAGAAGATCATGGGTTGAGTTTTGGCTGCATTGAGATTTTGGATTACTCAATTCAAACAATGTTGCATCTCTCCTGATGCTCAAGTACATAATAATGTTGAGGATCCCAATAAGGAGAAGACATAGGAACACTGAAACTCCAAAGCGTGTGCACTGTAAAGACTTGGGCATATTTGTCTTGAAGGAAGTACTGAGCCATATTAGCTTGGAGGCCATAACAATCCAGAGCTCTGATCTCTGGAGCTAATTTCTTAAGAAACCTCTAGTGCCTAGTAGTACCTGCACGTTGACTTTTTTTCTCACCACGTACATTCAATCTGTTGCAGGACTGAGTACTAGAGCAGCTTTTTTTCAGAATTCCTTGTGATCACACAGCTCTCGGGATTGGAGAAAAATACCAGAGACTTGGATCCCTTAAGTAGGGTAAGGTCTACCCTGACCTCACCAGTCTACACAATGTGGAACCCTGAAGCTCCCAATGAAGCTAATGATAATTAATGGCTTGCAACAACATTGATATTGGGTACCAGTGTTGGTTGGGTGAGGGTTTTGTTTTTTAGAGGAACCCTTGTGTCTAGGTCTAGTGTTTTTAATCATGTCTGCACACAGATAAGGGTTATTAGCTTACTCAGAAACTTGCTAACTACAAAAGAAGGACAAGATACATAGATAACAGAGCACCATGATTAAGCTAATTAGGTTCAGGGAGAAAGAAAATACTAATTCATTTGAATTAGTAAGTGTTCATGTTGTAATTTGTAATTTGATCTGTCTGGACTCTCCAGGCACCGAAATTGGTAAGAAAATTAGTACTTGTGACTTAATAACTTACTTGAGAATGTAGACCTAATCCTCGAACCTCCCAATCATTGGAATTTGGAAGTGGCCTTTTTCTCTCTCTTTTTGTTAAATTTTTGTCAATGTGCCTACATGGCTACAGTAACTCGGTGGCCACATCACCAAGTGATAATAATTTTACTACATCTCATTTATGAGATTCGCTACATTGACATATGATGTGTCGTCATGTGGTGAAGTTGACGCATTAATATTTCAAAGGATTTTACATAAAGTGGAATGTAGTGGTGATTCACAAGTTTTGTTGTGGATATTGTCCTCACAACTAAATAATCAGCAGACCTTTGTCGAAATAATTAATTATTTGAAGAAACAGGGTCCGATAGTCCAATCTGAATATTTCAAAATTTTAACAATAATTAATAACAAAACTACGTCTTTCAAAACTTTCAAAACTTTATCATGTAATGAGATATGTCAATGGTTTGGATTGGCATCTGTGTAGTGAAGGTCTTGACTTCAATTTTTTGAAATTTCGAAAGTGTTAGTTCAAGATTTTTTTGGTTTTTTTTTCTTTCCAGTCGGGTCGTCTGGAGAATGAATTAATGATGAACATTAGTCATAGATATGATAATAGGGTTGCTAAGTTTTCTAAATATTGCTTTCATTTTGGTCTTCAAATTGAAAACTAGACCATTTTAGAGATTTCCTACGATAAAAAAGTTTCTTAAAAGATATGATATTCAACGCTAATAGATTTAGTGTGCTTATGAAACTCATGATTCATCACAAGTTGAATGAAAATTTATTGTCACAATAAAGAGTTGTATTACAAAAGATGGTTTTCAAAGGAACAAATAGTTGGGTAACTAGTTCACACTCAGACCATTAGCACAGGTTACACTAAATATTATCAGTTTACCAAAGCTCATAACTATAATGTCATTAAGAAGCTATAGAAGGTAGATTAGTTTCTGTAGTGAAGAGACAAGTTGTGCAATGTAGTTGGATTCCATCATGGAACCAACAAGTTACAAGATTGTTTGCTATTAATTCAACACATAGGACCCTGGTTGAGGAAAATATTGCAATCATTTTTAGACTTTTGAACATCACAGAGGTCTCCAGCAAAATTAACATAAAAGTAAATTGTCAAAAGATTGAAACTATATGTTCAACTCCATAGTCGAGAAATAAGAAGTAGTTATGTTGTGAAGAAACTCAAGTATGTGTATAACAACTTTACAATTAACCTTCTAAGGGCGTTGATAAAACTTGGTGACTATGTAAACAAACATGACCAATGTCTATCAAGAACTGGCCAACATAGAAAATATAAGGTTATTGCCAATTTGTTTCACATCCAAAAAGTCCGTATCAAAGTCACAATTATCAACATCATCCAAGTTGATGACATTGAACATTGGGGTCAACGGGTGTTAAAGTAAGGATTTGTGTTCTCAAATCTAACCTTGCATAGAAGCTAGAAGATATAGTGTATTCAATCAATATAAACCATCATGAGCTAAATCAAATATGACGAATTTGTAATCCCACATAACACTATGCTCACTTAAAGTAATAACCGGTGTTGGATGGTTACCTGGTTTGACCAGTTAGAATCATTGATTCCAATTGGGTTAGTAAAAACTCAACCAGAACCAGGTTTGATTATAGGAACCAAAACCAGCTTTAAAATCAGATCTAGCTCTGGAACTTGAACAAAATCTCTACCCGGTTGTAGAACCAGAATCAATTTTTTTAAAAATATGTATATTTTTTGGGGAAAATTAGTTGGAACTGGGGGTTAACCACCAATTCCAGACCAGGTTACCTATACTTGGACTGGAACTGGGTCTAATTTCTAGAACCATAACCAAAATGGAGACCTGATTTTTTTCTCAATAACCAGACTGGAACCAGACCCAAGGTTTCAAAAAAATTCTTGGAGATGGAACCATAACTATTATTGTAAAAAAGAAAAATACCAAAAAAAAAAAATCCACCCCCAATACTAGTAATAACCTTCAAAACAAGATTGAAATATGTTGCCATTTCATGGAGTTTTAAACCATTTTGGCAACATCCAAGGCCATCAATCACAAAAAGTAAAGTAGTTATGAGCTTTGGTAAATTGATAATTGATAATATTAGTGTAACAAATGCTGATGGCCAAAGCACAAACTAGTTACCCATCTATGTTTTCCCTTCCAAAATCATCTTTTGTAATTTAATTAAAATTTCAATAACAAAAACTATTCAAAATTCAATCTCTTGTGACTTGAGTCTAAAAATTTCCAAATGACCTTCATTAAATCCTACTCAATAAGGGCTCTTCAACAAATACAAGAGTGTACCCAAATTCCCCACAATTTTCAGTTTTGAATTAGATAAATTTTCATAAAAAACTTGTTCAATATTCATTGAACTTTCCATCATAGGTTGAAACATTATGAAGCCAACAGGCCAACCCAAGGCACCGAACTCATCAATGGTACCAACAGTGCAACAAGTGGCATTATGTTTTGAGAAACCTCAACGTGACAAAAAAAACCAAAACAAATGGACTAGCTTCCTTCATAAATTGACAAAATATCCCAATGCACATAATGAGGCAAAATACCAAAATATCCCAAAAATATTTTTAAAAAATTATTATATACATATAAAAGATTCCACACACATAATCTTAAAATACAATAAATCAGAAGTTAAAATAAAAAACAATATGCAAAAGGTGTCCTTAGTGTTAGTTTCAACACCAATATAACAAGGATAAAACTTAGATGGATAAAAGTGATCACATGGTTGAAAATAAAGTGCATGAATTGGACCAAACCATATGAATGAATTCTAATAATTATTATAATCTTTGTTGATAATTGATAATTTTTTATGATTAAGGTTTTTTTGAAATTAATTCTAAATTCACAACGAAAAATCATGTTTTTTACAATTTGTCTTATGAAATAAAAAAGTGTCATTTGCAACTTGTTCTAAGTAATTAAAAAATGTTCTTTACAGTTAGTTCGTAAGTAGAACTCATTGCGAAGGACTATAACCAAAAGAAAGGTGAATAAAGAAAAACCTCTTGGGTACAAGAGATTCATAGTAGAAACACAAATTTTAGGAATCAATTCCAACAACTTACATTCTTGAGACTGCAAACCCTGTGCTACCAAAATTTCCTTTGGTTTTATTAATCTATTAGAACAAGATTCAATATTAGGTGTGTGAATTGTCAATTGCCACATACCTAGTGATCTCTCACTAACTTGTTATAGAGGCGGTAGACAATTTGTTGCTAGGTACAAACCCATACGTTATAAGTCTAAAATCTACTATGGTATAACTTGAGGTCAGGACGCTCAGTGTTTAGTCAATCCATGTGAATTGCTAACCCTTTTTTTACAAATGCAACAATGTAGAAAATTAATTAAGTTCTTTATTTAATAAAACCTAACTTAGAAACATCTTGATATCTATGTCTAGACCAAAGTATGAGCGACATATACCAAGTTGACTTAAAACTATTTAGGAAAGACGGATTTTTGTGTAGATATTGGTTACGGATAGATTTTTGTTAACTTCTCAATTTTTATCCTCTTTTCTCTAATTCTACTCAACCCAAGGACATCTCGCTGAGGCTTCTGGCATTGATTTAGATACCTACCCTATTACATGGATTAAAAAGGGATTCAACAAAGGTCCCCATTCAAAATGCATACTTATCTTTCTACATGCCCCTTTTTCTATAGCTTGGACTTCCTTCTTTTTGTCATCAATCCTTAGCATCAACCCCTTATAGAACTTATTCCTAACAAGTACATATTGCTTGCCATAGTGTAGTCACTGATGCAGTGAAAATCAAATATAACAAATACTAATCTCAATAAGCCCAACTTACCATCACTTGAAACTGATGAAGAAAGAAGAAAGACCTGCCTACATTCCTCTCGAATTCTCTTTCTTATCTTACCTTCCACTGTCTTACTATGCAAACCTCCATTCAATGCCACAGCTTCCTCAGCCATCCATAGCTCGGTGCCAATATGTTCTACATAACATACAAACAAACAAGACTTCCTACCCATGCTCACAAGTTTTCTTGAAACAATAATTGTTGCAGCTAACAAATAGTGATGGAATAATTTCTGCCGTTAACATGCAGAAAGTTGATGGCCACTAAAAACAAAAAAAACAAAACCCTAAAACTTGCCATGTTCACATGAGAACATTATCCGATTGTCTTCCTGTCCGGTCATAGGACAACTTTAGTTGCTTAGGATGATGTCAAAAACATGATTTCTCATAAAAAATTTAAAACTTAATCAAATTAATTTTGTCATGGAAAATTTGTCATGAACAATTGCAGCTACAAGTGTTCAGGACCCTGTGTTTCTCAGGCTCCTCAACTTAATTCCAAGAAACTGTTGAATAGTGTAACAAAAGCAGGTCCTGCTTCTGTTGTAAGAAACCTTGGTTTAATTCTGAAATGTGAGTCTCCAGCATTTTCCAGTTGGGACATAAATTGAACCAACCCATATGCAATGGAAAACGCTAACAAGTGATTTGCCAGCAGCCAACTCTGTAGTTGTCAAAACTCCAACTCTATGACCAAAAATTGAAACCCTGAAAATCACTCAAGGCCATGGAAAATATTGCAGTACACAATATTCATTCTCTTACTCCACCCATTGATACAATGATTCTCCATATTCTTCCACAAAATGCTGCACTCTTGGAGCTGCCATCCATCTCCAACCTTAGTGTGCCAAACAATCACAAGACATTGGAAGATGAGCAATACTCAGGAGACTGTTGTAGAGTGAAAAAGGCCTTTGGGAGCAATGTGTTCATTGTCAACAGGATCAGACCAGTTAGACACTTCCTCTCCTTCTGAGTCAGAAACCCTGTGGCCAATTTCAGCATCGTCTGTAGGTAGGGAAATCAGTCAAGGGGTGGAAATCTTTCTTACTCCTCAGCTCCCTTGCACCTTCTCCAATTCCCAGTCCCTGGGGAGCTGTTTCTCTTCCAAACAGAACATGTCTATAAGTTGCCCAACCCGGTATACAAAAACTCCTCCCAAAAGCATATTTGCCTCATCTAAGACCTGCTCTTTTTTTGCTTCCAGCCTTGTGGACAAGAGGGTTTAAGTAGGCATGTGTTTTGCCACTGCCTGTCTCTGCTCTACTGTTGCATCAATTGAATGGAGGCTGCTTGCCAGGAGAAAAAAATGGGTCTTGGAGACAGAGAGAACTCTTCAACATAGACTGTTGCAAAAGATGAGACATTAACATTACCATGGCATTTTTGAAGTTCTCTCCCTAGAATTGTAGGTGGTGAAGAGGCCCCAACATGAAGGTGGGGTGGAAAAAATCGAGACCTGACCCATTTGGATACCCAACTGTAGGTGCAGTTTGGCAGGTACTTTTTGTTTCTAACCAGCCCACTACCCAGTGTGCAGGGTGTAATTATGTCAGATACTTGGATGTGAGCTTGGGTAAAGAAACAAGTTGGAGTTGTTGAGAGCTTTACTCTCTGCAGCTAGAATCAAGAATCTGGGGCTCAAGCACACAGTTGTTGAGAGCTTTGCTCTTTGCAACAGGTGAAAGCCACTGAAGCACCTAGCTGCAGAGAGGTTTGCTTCAAGAGACACCAAGTTGCAAAGGGTTTTGCTCTTTGCATGTTGTGATGCATGACCATCGCTCAAGCACTTAGTTTATAATATTTTGCTAGCTTTAAGATTTCTTTGGCTTTTCTTGCCTCCTCTTGTGGAAAATCTTGGTCAGAAGCGCAAGTTAGGTGTGTCTCTGTAACATTTTCTGCCTCCCCTTGCTCCGCTTTTATAGGTGTCAGGTTTCGGGGTTTAATGCTGGTGCATATTCTTGGAAAGCATTGCTGAGCTAAGATTCTCAAATTGTCAGTTGTTGAGAGCTTTGCTCTGTGCAGCGCGTGGCAAGAATTTGGTGCTCAAGCACCCAGTTGCTTTGCAACAGGTGACAGGAGTGTACACACTGAATCGTTACAGATCCAAGTGATTGAACTTTCAAATCATTGAATGCAAGAATTGAACAATGTGGGAGATGCTCCTCAACCCCTTGCAGCTAGGTCGAAGATGGAAGAGTTTTGAGATGCTAAGAAGAATCTATTCAAATGCAAATGCTGAGATTAAAATATGGTTGATTACCTGATCAACATTCAATCATGTTGGAAGCATAACAATCACATAATTACAGAAAATGTAATCATTGGTCCTGCAATCTAGATTCTCCACCACGTTCAGATTGACATGTAGTTATTTGTAGAAGTTGAATCAATTCAAGGTTCCCTGCCTTAATCAGAGGAGCCCCTTAGGTATTCCGTCCAGCTTTGTCAAAGGATTCATGCAGATTGTCATTTGATTTCCAGGGTCCTCAATACAGCACAAGAGAGTTTAAAAACTGTACCTGCACAGAGAGTTATGTGTGGTACAATTGTCTGCACTTGTCTCCAGGGTCCAATTGTCCAAGGACAGGAAAGCTTGCACAGCTGCCACAGTGCATGACTATATCTCTGGATTCTGGTGAATATGCTAAAGCAATAAATTGCCTCCCACAGTAAATTGCACTTTTCTCTTCTGTTAACAGTTGGTCTGGTTCTAGCAAACTGCCAAAAATTTCCCAGACTTCCAGTGAACGTATATCTTTCCTTCTCTAAATGCTATCCTTCATCCTCATTTCTTCCACTACAAAAACAGAAGTTTACTGCAAATCACATGAATAGAGAGCATGGAATGTCCACACATGTACAGGTGTGCAGCAATACACAGAGATCTGATGTTTGCACAAGGAGGAAAGATAGATCTCAACCTTCCACCTACAACAATTTTATAAGTATTCAAGAATCTTGTTGCCAGTAAGGGTAATTGCTGATGACTCAGCACCACCATCTCGCACTGCTGCAAACTCTCCAGTTCTCCTGAGGAACACTATAACCTCAACTGAAATAAGAAAATCAGTCAAGAACTGTGAATGTGGGTTATGTATGAGAGCTTCCAGAAGCAAAATGCAGAGTTTTACTGAACACAAGAGGAATCACGAACCTATGCTGTCACAAAGCCCAGATTCCTAGCACTGTCAGGCTGCATCAAGCAACAGGATTGGCTGGCTTTGTGGATCAGGAAAAAGTGGCACAAAGCACCTTCTTGAGCCTGATCCACTGCACCCCACAACAGTTGAAAACAGAAGCTCTTCACGATGGGCAACATACAACACAATCAGCACAGTTGGAAGGTGGCCACATCCTGGTCCACAATCATGAAATAAAGCTGTAGACATAGAAGACAACCAAAAAGAAGAGAAGCTGAATGATTGTATGGTCACCAAGCTGCTAACACTTTCAAACACCTGTAATACCTCTTACCTATAACATGTTGCTTTAGCAAAGTTACAATGTTGGAGTTTCAGCTCAGCACTGCCATGCCCACTCAAAGGAAGTGCTCCTACCCCAACTTGCCACTGCCTGCAATTATGCTCTAAAACCAATGCCAAGCATCCCTGCCTAGCATATGATATCCCACAATGTCACTACCCCAACTTGCCACTGCCTGCACGTTATGCTCTAAAACCAATGCCAAGCATCCCTGCCTAGCATATGATATCCCACAATGTCAGATGATGCTGGCTGCAATCTCTGAAACCCCTTTGGCTAGATGAGTTAAACTTGGAATAATTTGGATAGCAAATTCTTAATTCATTATAATTTTGAAGTCCATTCACCATAGTAAACATGTGTTAGATACTCCTAACTAAATTATTATTATGTATTTCTTAATTCATGGAGGTATTTTCAAATATTTGTACAACTATTTCAACTACTTTAACAGAAAAACCTGGAAAGAGGCTGTCAATAACAAATTACCTAAAGCAATGGGCAAGAAAAATTTCCAATCAAGATCTAATAATTAATTGATTCTTACTCTTCACAATGCCCATCTCATCACGATGGAAATAAATAGAAATAAATAAGCTTTAGCTAATGTAATAAAAATTCATACAATTATATCAATAACGTGATTAATTCCATTACTAAAAATTGAATTAAAATGATCAGAAATTGAAACAAATGAGATGGGGGGTGCCCACTGCCATCCACCTAAATAAAAAATCGTTACAAATAGTGAGGAGACTAGGTAATAAATTCAGATAGGAAGCCACATAAAATAACCCAAATTTTGTAAATAAATATTCAATTTGGTAACCTGTGACCAATTCTTGTCCTTTGATAAATCACCAATTTTTTTGGGAAGTTATTAGTATCTATATTTCTAACATGTTGGATCATGTAAGAGGTGTATGTTACATTGAAAAAGTCTTTGAATGATTACTTGAACAGTTGAAATGGGAAAAAAGAAGAAATCGTCATCAACCACACAAAGAAACTGCATGGAAAATCTTAACCCAAGGGTTGTCCGAGCGTCCCACTTCCAAACTGGAGTGAACCAACAGCCACCAATGCACCAGTTGAGGATGAGCCCGTTCAACCCGTTTTGTGGATGAACATCTTCCCTGCCCGTCGAGATTTTTTTTTCACCTCCTCTCTGCCCCGAAATTCTCTACCTCCCCCCTCCTACCTACCACCTACCAAGCCCACCCCCCCTCCTACCTCCACCCTCCTACCTACCACCTACCAACCCCACCCCCCTCACTCCATCGCTAGAGCTCCAGAGACTTCGAGCGGCTGTGGAGCGGGAGTTGGAGCTGTGGCTGTGGAGCGGGAGTTGGAGCTGTGGCTGTGGAGCGAGAGCTGGAGCTGTGGCTGTGGAGCGGGAGCTGGAGCGGCTGGAGCTACAGCTGGAGCAGCTGGAGTTGGAGCGAGACCCACGCGCCCACGAAAAGGTAAGATGCTTATGTTTTTTTTTTGTTTTTTTTGTTTGTTTTGTTTGAAGAAGGTTTTAGAAGTCTTCTTCTTTTTTTGCGGCAAAAGAAATAGAAGAAACGTTGTTGTTGTCGCCTTCTTCTTCTTCCTCTTTCTTTGCTGCACTGCAGCTCAGTTGCAACAGAGAAAAAGGCCTTCTTCTTTTTCTTCCTCTTTTTTTGCTACACTGCAGCTCAACTACAGTGCAGCAACGAAGAAGGCCTTCTTCTTCTTCTTTTTTGCACCAGAAGAAGAAAACCTTCTTCTTTTTCTTTTTTGCAACAGAAGAAGAAGGCCTTCTTCTTCTTTCTCTTTCTTTGCTACACTGCAGTTCAGCTGCAGCGCAACAAAGAAGAAGGCCTTCTTCTTCTTTCTCTTTCTTTGTTGCACTGCAGCTCAACTGCAGTGCAGCAAAGAAGAAGGCATTCTTCTTCTTCTTTTTTGCAACAGAAGAAAAATGCCTTCTTCTTCTTCTTTTTTGCAACAGAAAAAGAAGGTTTTTTTTTTTTTTTTTTTTTGCAACAGAAGAAGGCCTTCTTCTTCTTTCTCTTTTGCAGCTGAAGAAGAAGGCCTTCTTCTTATTCTTTTTTGCAGCAGAAGAAGAAGGCCTTCTTCTTCTTTTTTGTAGCAGAAGAAAAAGGCCTTCTTCTTCTTCTTTGCAGCAAAGAAAAAGGCTTCGTTCACCTTCCAAGAATTCCGAGATGCAAGCATATGGAACATAAGCAAATTGAATGGTCACTTTATTTTGCCCTCCATGGCGTATCCTAGATGTCCACACCAAGTTGTTGTTTGAGAAAGGGGACTTGGTGGGGTTTTGGACATGAATGGAATGGGACTTTGGAACCCTTCCCATGATTGACGGAAGTAGGACAAATTCTTGCATCAAGAGAATTTATAATTCTCTAAACATTCATCATTACATGGCTCCTTTAAAATCAATGTTGTGACTTGGAATTCCCATTACAAAACCCATATCATGATATAAAAAACCTACTATACCAATGTACATAACGTACAATACTTGCATTATGAACCCATATTCTAAAACAAACTTTGGCAATACCCACATTGAACTATTAAACCTCGCATCATTGAAAATTTTCTCATATGCAATACCCGTATTGTACCTTAAACCCATAATGTCTGAAAACCCCATGTAGCAATACCCACATAATGATAGTTAATGCACGCTATTTGAGAGGTACAAAATGCAATACCTACCTTAAGCCAAAAAACCCACACTGGTTGTGGATAGTCAATGCATTATTCGCATATGGGTATGAAAAAATAAACTACAAAGAAATATTGAATATGATGAAATATCCATGTAAAAGTATAAAATCTTTATCTATGCTTGTATACTTAATGAAACTTGATGCCCTTTCTATATCCAACAACTAGGAAGTGAAAAGAAGTTTAATTGTGAAAATATAAACAAAAAAACAAAAGAAGTAACAAGAGAAAAATGCATACCTTTAAGAATAAAAGATGACAACGTTTCACCAAAGTTTATGGTCCCAATTGAAAACGTAACCCTAAAAAATCATAACTCGTACAAAAATGGGTTAGAAAATATTAAACTCTAGCAACTATGGAACATATGGAAACAAAGGAAATTCAAATTATGGTATAGATTTAAACAAGTGAAAATATCAAAAATAATACAATGAGCAAAATTTAGAGTATAAACCTTAAGTTCTAAAATATATGAACCAAATTCTTATACACTAAATAATAAAGTATAACCTTAAAAATCCAAATGATATTTTGCCATAAGCCTTATTACAACCCTAATTATACAAACCCTAACAAAAAAAAGTCTTAGTGATATATGTCCTAAACCCAAAAAATTATACAAACTATACAAATTATATAATGCAAAATACGTTAATCTTTAAAAACAATCAAATAAATTTCATACAAAACCAAAAGAGAAGATATGTCTTTTACCTTTGTGTGATCTCTCCAACTTAAATTTTTCCACTCTTTTTGAAGAAAATATAAAATGCAAATTGTATTACTTCACATATGTGTAAACCCTAAAATTTCCCCCCCAAATTTAGCCAACTTTAGATTAATTACTATACATTTGTGAAAAACTTATTAATTATTTTATGTGTCTCAACCCTAAACCTAATGGTTAAGTTAGTAGGGTATGTAATTAATAGAGTAGCTACGTTAGTAGGGTAGGTGGTTAGTACAATAGCTAGGTCAATAGGATAACTAATTATTAGGGTAGCTGTGTCAATAGGGGATAATAAATAAGGTACTAAGGTTGGTGCAATACTTGTAAGGGTAGGAAAGTGAGCAGGGTAGTTATTCAAAGTGACCCCAAATGCAAGTATTGCATTTAGGGTGGGATCTTCATATAGGAACCCTAAACCCCACATGCGTACTTTTGGAGTGACCCTAAATGCAAGTATTGCATTAAGGGTAAGATCTTCATATAAAGAAAGCTTAAACCTTACATGTGTCCTTTCGGAGTGACCTTAAGTGCAAGTATTGCATTTAGGGTTGGGTTATTTCAAAGTGACTTTGCATATGCATATTGTGTTTAGGGCTAGGTCTTCACTTAAGGGTATCCAAACCATTTAGATGGGTTTTTTTTTAAACATGGGTATTACATTTAAGTTTGTTTTTTCATTTCAACTTGAAATACCCAAACTTATACTTACCTTTACCAACTAGAATTTTGGGGTTTCATTGCAATACCTACACCCGTACTTACTTTTACCAACTGGAATTTTGGGGCATAATTTCAATATTTGCACTTGTACTTACTTTTACCAAACCCTAACAAAAAAAAGTCTTGGTGATATATGCCCTAAACCTAAAAAATTATACAAGCTATACAAATCATATAATGCAACATAGGAAAAAAATTAAAAACCAAAATTCAAAGGTTTTAAACTATAAATATTTATTAACTGAAAGAAAATACGTTAATCTTTAAAAATAATCAAATAAATTTCATATAAAACCAAAAGAGAAGATATGTCTTTTATCTTTGTGTGATTTTTCCAACCTAATTTTTCCACTCTTTTTGAAGAAGATATAAAATGCAATTGTATTACTTCACATATGTGTAAACCCTAAAATTTTCCCCCCAAATTTAGCCTACTTTAGATTAATTACTATATATTTGTGAAAAACTTATTAATTAATTTGTGTCTTAACCCTAAACCTAATGGTTAAGTTAGTAGGGTATGTAATTAATAGAGTAGCTAGGTTAGTAGGGTAGGTGGTTAGTACAATAGCTAAGTCAGTAGGATAACTAGTTATTAGGGTAGCTATGTGAGTAGGTTGGTGTAATACTTATGAGGGTAGGAAAGTGAGCAGGCTAGCTATGTGTGAGGTCAGGTTCAGGAAAAACGACCAAGAACAAAAAAAAAAAGTAAAAAAAAATACAGTGGTCAGCAGCAAAAAAGAAATCGACTGTGATGAGCCCCATCCGGCGCCGAATGAAAAAACGCAACCCATCCAGTGGACAGAACGGCCAACTGGTGCATTGGTGGCTGTTAATTCACTTGGCTGGCCAAGCTTCACAATAAACACCGATTTTGGTACAGAACCTTGGTTTTCAAATTTTTCAAAGATTCAAAAAATTCACCTTTCTAACCATCGGTTCACAAAAACTGCTAATTGTTTGATGTTCGCTAAAACCAACAGTTCTCTGAATCTTTTTTTTTCTCAAAACATCGACGGTTAAACCGGAACCATCGGTTATTTAAAACATCAAATAACCACAGAACACTGGAAAGTTCCTAGTGCACGTAAAGTCTTTCAAGCTTTTCATGACACTGTCTAGATCTACCGTTCGCAAGATGCTGATCCGGTTTGCTTGTCCGACACGACAATCGGTAAGCATTCCTTGTTTCACTGGTTGACGCGATGCCAAAATTTGTCTGATGATATTTTGTCGGATGTCCAGGACGATCGGTAAATTTCCTTGTTTTGACAAAGTCAGTGATGGCAGACTTAAATCTCTGAAGAAATTTAAGTCTTGTTTCCATATTATATTAGTTTTTCTGAATTCGGAGTAATTTCGTACTCTCTCTCTCAAGCTAACCCCCCTGCGTTACCTTCAAACAAGGATGGAACTAATTCCTCTTTGCCATTTGTGATCTTTTTCTTTCTACAAACCGAAGGCTTGTTGATGTCTCCAATGTCTGTCGCAATCTTTGGTGCCTGGTTTGCCTTCACATGATTGTCTTTAGTGTTCCTGAAGTTTGGATGCGTTTCCTATACTAGGACTTGATATGAATTTACCCCTGCTCTGATTTCGCCCGAGGTCAGGAGGAGCAGGAGAGCAAGTGGCTGGAACAAGGCAGATCGTTCCAGACTATCATGTTTCATTGCGTATCTCTGCGTATTTCTATGTTGTCTAATGATTTGCAGGGGGTGAAGCATTTGTGAGTACAACAAGCCTTTGTACACAATATTTCAACAGGCAGGCAGGCAGGTTGCAGACGACCTGGGTCTTGTTGAAGAAGCAGACGACGAAGAAGAAGAGTACTCTCGAGTCAGACCTCTACTAAGTCATTCAAGTGGTGATCGACTCCAGTTGTTGTTCGCTCATCGTGCAACATAGGCCAACACTTTTCTACATCTGAAAGGACTGAAAAATGGTGAGTACTTCCAAAGCCTCACAATTCTACGATTGTAGGTAAAGTCAATTTTTTTTCCTGTAAAGTAGCATATTCCTCTCTGTATACATCAATCAGATTCTAGTTTGCAAGCTTTGTGAACATGGGGATAGGCTGTATGATGGCATTCAGGACGTGTTCTTATGTGCGACTACCAATGAGTACTCAAGCCATTAGAATCTATGAATTGTTAGACATGTATCACACCACAAATGATTTTGAGAGTGGATAATGGCTCTTTTTAGGTTTCTTAAATTACAAAAATGTCTCATCCAGCCAATGTTATTGTTGTCATCAATCACTTGTCCTTTTCCTTGTCCTAATTTATCATAATTGTCAATTATACTTTTCACTGTCCATAATATTGCACAATCATCTATTGAACCATTTTCAAAATTTAGCATAATTAGCACATAGATAATTTTTGCCCATCCCCTAATACATAGTAGAATATATATTGATATAAATTGTTAGACATGTCATCAAACAGTGGAAGAAGATTGATAGTGTAGTGTATTTGATTTCTTCCTCCTGAAACCCTAATGTTCAAGGAGTGTTCAAATCACCCATTCATGTGGGAAAGATGTGGGATTCATCATGGTGATTGTTACATTGTGTTGACGAACTGTCTTGTTTTCCACTTGTAGGCAATCACACCAGTGCATGATCTAAACCCGCAGTGCACTTCAACAAACCCTGAATTGGTTGTCATTTTTTTCCATGGCATAGGCTATGGGAGAATGATGACTGGAAGGAAACATGGACGTCTACAACCAGTGACGGGAAGCGTGTATGTTGGCCACAAGAGTGGTTGCCTGCAGACTTGGCAACTCAAAACGTTAACAATGTTCGGATTCTCTCTATTTCATATGATTCTGCTCTTCTTGGTCACACTGACCATGTGACAGACATTGGGAAAAACCTCGCTGCTAGTTTGGAGTTCAGAAGGTATGGCAATCTGAACTTAGCTATCATTCGCGTACAAACACATAGTCTTGCTCTGAAACCAATGCAGGATAAGCACTTATTTTAGATCTGAAGTGGCCTATGATGTATGCATATCCACTCTTTGCATGTGTTTATTTGTAGTGTCAATCTTGAAACATGAAGAGGGGCTGCATGCATACCATTATAGTTGACGTTTAAGATATTAAAGCAAAGTCTAGTTTGAAACAAGATAGGGCTGGTTTCTTTTTAAGAAAGAGCTCTAGAAACTTGTTTTCTAGATGACATTTAAGAAGCCAAAGCCCCTGAGTTACATATTAATAAAGTACTCAGAGAAATTTCCTAGAATTTGGAGGGCACCTTACATCCATGAATATCCCTCCCAGGGCCCTCATTTTGAGAATGTCCCCACCTTGGGGCTTTACCCTATGCTTTTGAGAACATTCAAATATAACAATACAAGTTCAAAGTGGGAACATATTCAAAAATTGTCCATGTTTCCATGGAATATAATTTAGTAATCTCCCTCTAGCAATGTTTCTAGGATTTGATAAACTTTTACAAGGAAACTTATTTTAAAAAGATATTGATTTGGCCATGTTTCATGCTAAGAGGGGCCCATATGTCTCAAATATGCTGGACATACTTCCCAAATGAAAACTTGTGAAACAAATAGAATTGCTTGTACTACTGAACATTTAGACCACTTTCACTGAACATGGTGGCCCAAAAATTGGAAGACCAAAGGAACTTGACATTGACTGCATGGTAGTTTTGACCCTGAGGTCATCCTTTCAATGGTCGAATCCAAAATATGATTACCAACTAGGAATGTTATCTTTAGCTAGTAACAATGTCCAAAATTTAATGATACTTTGCAATTCCTGTTTATTTATTTTATGTCTGAAACCAACTTGGGCTTATCTTTGTTCATGACATTACAGATGGCTTTGTGCATATCCTGTTATCTTGGAGATTACAATTGGTAGGATTTTTGTAATTTGTTCAAGTCAAGAAGTTGACAATTGAGGTTATCGTTATTTGACGGCATTGATGGTTTCTGTGTAGAGAATATGAACCCCTTTGGGAGGCCCCGATTGTACTAGTTGGTTATAGCTTCGGAGGTCTTGTGGTCAAAAGCTTGATTGTTGAGGCTGAGAAGCGTAGGAATGTTCGCATTGTGGATCGTTTCGGCGCACGAGAAAAACGACTTTGGACCAAGTTTTTGGAGAATCTTAAAGGAACAATATTCTATGGTGTACCACATACTGGTGGCGAACAGTATTTTGTTTATCAATCTCAACAATTCAAGTCAGACATTTGGAAAAATGTTGAAGTGTTCAATAGACAAATGGCAGCACTTTCAGTTGATTTTGAGAATGCTGTTGATCCAGCCCTCATCATTCATGCATTTGGTGAAGGACAGCCTCTCAAAAAAGGAGTAAGCTTTTCATCCAAAAGTCTTGGCTATAATAATGACTATCAAGGTGGATCTGTTTGAACTTTCAACATATATAAAAGGATTTAGTAATTAAGTCATTTGATAACTAAGTTACAGTGTAAAATCCCATAGTACTACTATAATGGTCATTGGTAAATTTGGGATATGTACACTAGGGTCATTCAAGTTGGGTGAGAGAGACTCAATCATACTTTCATTCGAGCTAAATTTAATGTCAATCTCCTTCAACATTTAAAGTGGTTTGCATGTGCAGGAATCAGTTTTAGTGCCATATGCTTCAGCTCAATACTTCGCACGCAGAAATCATTATAAGGTTGAGGATGTGACGCATATCACAATCTGCCAGCCAACTTCCCGGGAAGCCATAAACTACAGCCTACTGAAAGATGTTCTTGTGACTATCATGAAGTGAGTTCAAACACAACCCACCCGTCAGATGAAACATATTTCGGGAGAATTCAACATAAATATACGCCTGCATGTGGATTATTTCTTGGTTTCTCATTTCTTTTGAAATTCTTTCCCATTTTTGGAAACTTGTCTACAAATCCCCTTAGTACAACAGACTTACACTAGATGATGGATGTTTGATATCAGGATGCAAGATGAAGGGGGAAGCATGTGCACGACGTCAGAAGAGTATGACAAGCCTGTATTACTGGTGAGCATACCATTTCACCTTGGCATGCATATTCCACAAAATATGATCAAATTGTAGATGTGAACTTATCCTCAAAAGATTTTAGCTGGACCACATTGACTTGATTAAATTGAACATACACTCTCTTTGGCAGGATTGGGAGCCACGCTTTTCATCTGAAGTACCCCAAGAGCTACCACATATCATAGAAGGAACATCTGAAGTTCCCCAAGGGCTACCAAATATCATAGAAGGAACATCTGAAGTTCCCCAAGAGCTACCAAATATCATAGTAGGAACATCTGAAGTTCCCCAAGCGACACCAAATATCATAGAAGGGGTTCCGTCTCACGACTTGGAGCTTGCAGCAAACACTCTGATGAATCTCCAGATCTTGATTTTACCACAAAGTGAAAATCCAGTAGCCATCAATGAGCTTCAATGTCAATATTTATTGGAGAAGTTTTGTGATACTCTAACAAGGTCATGCATTCAGGACGCATCTTTACAACACATTCAAAAATCGCATCATACTTTGAAAAGTCTTGCACGACTGGCTAAGGAGGCTGAGAAACTTGTTCATGATTGTCGTGATGCCAAATGGATCCAAGCTGCCATGATCTTTGGAAATGCCAAGGAGCATTTTGCATCCTTGACTTTTAAATTAAGGTTGTACATGGAGCTTTTGCAAAGCATTTTCAAGGAAGGAGCAACAAAGGAGTTTTTGACTAAACTTCAGGATCCAAAGTGGATTGATGATGTCAAGGATGAAGAAGTTCACTTCATTGATGAGAAAGCAAAGGAGGATCGACAAAGGTTGCTGTCAAGATTGACTGAGGTTGGGTCAAGTGATTCAGAGAATCTCATTAGAAGACTTCACATCTCCTCTAATCGAGCTACTTTCTTGCAGGATAATGCAACTAGTGTGATTGATGCCTGGAAAGTGGAATTCAAAAGTATTCATCGAGTGCCAAATGGTCAAATAGGAAAGGGATGTTCTGCAACTGTTCACAAAGTTACATGGCTTGGCAAAGATTTTGCAGAGAAGTGTTATCATGGACCAGAAAATCAAGTTTTCCGAGAAGAAGCATCTCTTCTTGCAGGATTGTCTCACCCCAATATTTTGCCCTTGTTTTGTTACGCTACAGGGAAAATTTGTTCTTCCCTTGTTATGGAACTGATGGATGAGGATCTCCATTCATTGATGATGAGAAGATTTGGGAATGAGGAAACCCTTGATGCTCCTCCTTTCACGCTTCTTGAAGCAGTTGACATCATGTTGCAAGTAGCGGAAGGCATGAATTACTTGCATCAAAATAGGGTGATTCATCGAGATCTGAAATCAATGAACATTCTTGTGAAGTACAATGAACATTATAGGCATGTGTATGCAAAAGTGGCTGATTTTGGGCTCTCCAAAATAAAGGAATTAAGTTGTACATATTCCAACCTAACAATGAATGTGGGTAGTACTCGATGGATGGCGCCAGAACTGTTTGGTGATTCAAAGGATCATAATGTTGGTCCAAGTTCATCAAGTGAGTCCTTGAAGTATCATTTCAAAGTTGATGTCTGCAGCTTCGGGACGGTGTGTTATGAGATTTTGACAGGACGTCTCCCTTTCTTCATTTATACCAATCTGATGGATCTTCGGAAGAGGATAAAGGATGGTTTGAGACCAGATATGCCTGAACAATGTCCTGAGCAGCTGTCCAACTTGGTTCAAGCCTGTTATCATCCTGACCCTAAGGCACGTCCTTCATTTCCTGACATTTGTGTGGATTTGAGGCATATTATGTGCTCACTCATGGTAGATTCTACATCATGATCCTCATACAAGCTTTGTAAAGGGAGTAGTTCATTTTTGTGGAATTGTATATAGATTGATAAGTCTAACAACCTGAAGCATGGTCATGAGTGCTTGAGGAGGAGGAAATACAGATTTGTAGTTTAGAGAATAGAGGATAGATTACAGAAGTAAAATGTGACACATGCCCCCATTGAAGGTGGACAACTTTGCAATGTTGAAGCTATATTGAGAACATCAATGTTGAAACTGGAGCAAGCTAAGTTGTCAGTGACTGTTTGAGTTGAGAATATCTACTTTTGCAGTAGTACGATAAAGACATTCAAAATTAGTGTGAAAGGATTGATGGTTGTTGCAAGGAGGTATAGTCATTAAGGTATATACTAAATACACTGACATGCCCCTAACACATTTACATAGCATTGTGGGAGCGATAAGTGTGAAAAACTTATAGAAGGCAGTGTTGTAAGTGTGAAAAAATTGAAGTGTAAAAAGTTTGACTGTAAGTGTAATTATATGCATGGGATTTACATGTCATATATGGATGAATGACATGCAAGACATTGGCAAAAGCCCCTAAATGCATTTAAAATTCTTCTAAATGATGGAAATATGGTGTCCTTAGAGTAAATCGAGGTCTTTGAGCCCAAATAATGTAACATATTTTTGGCTTATTATGTTTATTAAGAGGCCTCACACAAAAAGGGGAAAGTACTAATGTGGGTGCTGGTTCACCTTGGCACAATGAGCGAATAGGAGATATTGGGAACATCCCTTAAGGTCACTCAAGATAATTAAGAAAACAACTTCAGATCACCAAATCTAGGACCCCATTGGCTTGAAAAAATAATTTTGAAGCTTACACTCAACCCTATCTTGTTGAACATTGAGAGTAATGAACCTTTTTAACCATTTCCATTGGCCTTCTAAAGTTTTCACAAACCTATCAAAATTTATTACACAAGTAAGTATTAGTTCACTCAAGGCAACTTAAATTAATAATTCAAACAACCAAATCTAGCAATTTCATTGTTCATGCCTTCAATTTTTTTAGAAGCACATCACTTATTCGACCTAACCTTACACGCCATTGCCATGCCCAAGTTGAGCTCATTGGGAGAGGCCTCACAGGAGTTTCACTTGTACACCACTAGGTTTTATAACCCATGACCTTTTGCGGTCATAGGGTTCCAAAAGGAGTTATTTCATCATTGCATGGTTTTTTTGTTTTTTCAAGAACTATCGACTTAGGGGAGTTCACTCTTTAGAATTTACATAATAGATTGATTCTCATTTTTAGCAAAAAACGATTTTAGAGAATTGACCGATTCTAGTTCCTTATACATTAAAAATTTGTACGAATTAGCTGGTTCCAAGGGTTTAGAAGATCGGAAGGGTGATTTTGTTAATTCGTTTTTGGAGAGAAAACATCTCCATTACACAAAATGATTTTCATGAAGAGCCCTTGACCCGACTACATCTACCCAGTTTTTAAATTCATGGGGCAATTTTTTAATCCAAATTTTTGAAGAAACTTGGCCAAGTACAATCCCCATTTTTAGGCAAAACATCTAGTTGATTGCATTGTTTCAATTACCATATAAACCAAATCTAGTTATTTCAATTGTGAAACTATCTTTTTAATATGAATGTTTTTTAATGTGCAAACATTATAAAAGCCTTTGAAGTTAGCCTATTTTATTTTATTTTAAACTAAAAGGAATAACACAATGTTTTCAATTCTCATTTTCAAAAAGGCATTGAAATTACCCTGGTCCCTTTTTTTAAAAATCAGCCATGGACAACAAATAACAAGAATAGTTCAAATGCATTTTCATTCAACCAAGGCACTTATAGTAAAAATCCAAAATACAAAGCAACTATGAAGAAAAGCTTCAATGATAAACATCAAAATTAAGTTACATATAAACATTGAACAAATACTAACCTATTACCCCATTCAAAAAACATTCACAATTTAAAAGTTGTCAATTTTCAAATTTTTATAAATTCAAAATATATTTCAGAATTTTAGAATTTGAAAAATTTTCTATCACATGTAAATGGGGTGTAATTTGCATGACATACACTAACAAATTGTAACATATGATATAAGAAACTAAACCCTAAAATACTTAGCATATTTTCGTATGATTTGATATTATGATCATTTTTCAAAATGAAACACATAATTTTACAAAATATACACACTTAAAGAAAAATTCATAGGTATTCAACAAAAATTAACATAAAAGATGTGATGTATTGGGGCAATTATAAATATTTTGTAATAGATTTCATCCAAATAAATAAATAAATGATGATCAAAGGACCCAAAGTCCTTGAGTCCTTTGTCATTGTTGACTCATTTGATGGTGATTTGACCCAGTTCATATTGTTTTACGATAATGTGTTGTATGAATGTGCAAATATAACTAAAGATCATACCAGGTAGTTTAAATGATTTATGACAAGTTGTATAATTCAATTAACATTAGGGATCTTTTATTGGCCTAAATTACCATTTTTCATGGAGGCATGCTCTTTGGAGTAAAGAAATATGTTGTCATACCTTGTTGATGAAAATTATGCAATAATATTGTTTCTGATGTTAATTGGAACATGTGCTCAACATGGCATTTTTATGTATTCAAACAACACCCAAAGATTGTCCATGGATCTTCCAAATGTTGGCTATGCTTTTGGGTGAAAAGGAGATTGTATTAAGATGAAAAAAAATGAAAACATTTTAAATGAGTATGACAATTTAAAGTGATCTTACTAAAACAATATGTTGTCAAGTGGCTCCAACAACGATAGCTAGAATACCAATGTTGAATGTGAATCAAGCGTTTTGGATGCAAGATAAAGTATATTCAAATGGTTTGATTTTTAAAGTCTTTATCTCCCACCAACCTCATGTGGTTTAATATATCACAATTTTTTTGTAATTATTTATACCTTCAATCAAGGAACATATAGATATTGGGTTTCAAATGATTTAAATGTACATTGTTGCTTTTGGTTTTGGGCCTTTATGTTATATAAGTTCTTATATAGAAATGTGCATGGTTTTAAATGCCTTATTTCCACAATTTTTTATGTACATGCATTTCATAAGTTTATTTTGAATATTGTTTAAGTTCAAATGAAAACCAAATATACAAGACATGTTTTGTCACAAATAAATTTGGTGACATCTCATATTAGGGAATGAACTAATTTTTATGTAAAGAAACTAAATTAAAACTTGTGAATAATCGATTGTTTTGATTCATTTAAATGTTTTTTTTACCCATCACATTGTGTGTTAAGGAATAACCTTCAATTGTTATGTCAAGTTAGCCTTCACATTGTGCACTAATGCAAGGCCATCACTAGTTATGTAAAGATAATTATTATATAAGATGGTTACTAATGTAATAATAACATGATAAGACTTTGTGATAAATCACAATTTAATCATATAATAGTAAAAATTTGATCAAACCAATTATAAAACTTATAAAACTTTGAGATCACAAATTTCCAAAACATTGTTTCATCATGTTAAATTCCCTCAAGTTCACGAGGATGAAAAGTTGCATTCCTCTTGTTAAAGTAACGATCACATATGCAAAGTTATTTTCAAAAACAAATCCTGAGAAAAAAAGATGGAAATAGATATAACAATGAGTTGAACAAACTTGTAGACCTTCAAAGATCAATGTAATCTAGTTGCATTCATTTAGGATGTTGATCACTAAGATGATGAAGGTCCTTGTTGAAAATTCATGAACATGAACAATTTAAACCTTGATTGAAAATAGCCCTCAAAGGCCCTTGGATATATTTGGTGAAGTTTTCAAAATTAAAAAAAATAAAAAAATCCAAGGTGTGAACATGGGGTGTAGGTGCACAAATGGGTGGACAATTTGCCACAAATCCAAAATCCCTATTTACTCAAAATCTTGATCAAAATTTGAAAATTACAACTAGTTTACGTCAATTTCCTCCATATCTTTAATGTTTCATATAAGTTTCAATTTCTCTAAGCATATAAGCAAAAATACCATAAAACATTTCTTCCTCCAATATGACATGAATTAATAAAAAAATGTTTCTAATTGGCCCATTGAAAAGTCCATAAATGTAATCCTAGAATTAGATTAATTATTTTTTTACCCCTTAGCTTCCTTATTATGATATTTTATTAATTTCAAGTCCTTAACACACACCCCATCAGTCAATGGACTAAATCATAATCCACAAAGAAATGGCAGTCAAATGTACGATCGATGAATTTTGAGTTCAAAAGTCCATGGCTTTTACAAAAAATTTAATTTATGAAACGGTTTTATGTACCATGTAAATTTTCAATTTTAAATATTTAAACCAAGTTCACTTTAATAAATTTCAAGATCTATAAAGCAACATGGGCATTGCAATGACACTCACAAGGCAAAATTGGTTTACATGACACCCAAACGGGTCCATTCATTTGTGCATGCACCCTTGGATGATGCTAAATCATATAATAATATATGGCACAAGAACATTTCTTGCCTTCCTTCATTTCATTTGGAATAAAACAATCTTGTGAGTTAAAACAAAGACAACTGGACAATCCTCCAATTTTGTCTTTAACGTGGAACTACCCACAAAGGCATCACTAAACCTTTGGATTTGGCATGGCGTCGCCATGGTCCTCTCTTTCGGTGAATGAATATTAACAACAGGTTTATGCAAAACTCATTCATTTCGTCTGTACTCCATCTTCACCAATCTAAATTACCAATCGTCCACCAAGGTACAAGTAGTTTTCCCCCATTCATAGGATTTGTTCTTTAGGTTTGCAACATGTACAAAAGGAGTACCCATTTTCTATTCATAAATGATGCCACCATCTCGTATTTCCATTAAGAACGAGAAAACATACTAAGGTGTTGCAATTCTAGACATACTTACCATATTAAAAGTCCCTTGCACCAATGTAATTTCACTTTCGAATTAAATGACTAAGATGCTAGAACACATCCTTGTTGAATTTAAGCTCATTTAATACCATGTTGAGTTGGATTTGCAATGAAATGTACATTGATTTACCAAAATGAATGCATAATTTGGAGCTCCAAATCAAATTCATTTTGAAAATTTCAAGTTATTAAGTTGTCCATTATACTTATGCATCATTTTTCAATGAATCTAGATACATTTTTTTGTACATGATATTGTTGGCTCATGACTTAAAACATGCCAAAATTTGGGTTAATTTGGTGTACTTGACAAGACACATGAATTTTTTAAAACAATTAGTCTATGACGGTTATGAATTGAAAATGTCATTTCAACCAATGGATTTAAAGTTTTTTAAAATCCAAAAACATGATTCCTTCAAACATAATTATAAAAAATTTCATCTTCAAACTTCTAATTGATTTTTGATGTACTCCTTTCAATGGGGTCTTTTTTTTTAATACTTGATTTTTGCTGAATTATCCCAACTTAATATGTTGTTTCATAAGCATGTTTTTTTAAAAAAATCATACATTAAGATGTCTTGGTTAGTGAAAAATATTAAAATTTAAAAAACATTAAAGTTTTATAGTATTAACTCCATGTGATGTGGTAACTTATATTTAGCAACATTCATTGAAAAGAAAAGAATACAATCAAAGTACAATGTGATTGTATCCAAATTCAAAATGCTTTTAGAAATAGGAAGTTGCGTTCATAAGTATTATGATTTTATCATTTAATTTGCATTATATTTTTCATATCATTATAGCGTTGAATATTTTGTGAACGACAGTATGGAAAACTGCCATTTGGGATAGTACTTTGCCTCCCTCAATCATGTTTTCACCCAAGAATTATAGCTCTAGTCATAACTATGAAGGAGTATGGGCTGGTTATAAATTTCCCAAGAACAATGAATTATTTCTTGGACCAAAAAAATGAGGTTTTTGGGACTACTTGCAATGATTGGGGATAAAAGTCATGACCTTAACTTTAGTGTGCAACCAATTCCCAATATGGGTAGCACAATGTCATCCTCAAAATGAAAGGAAGTTGAATGAACTTCAAAGCTGGATTCATGACAAATAGGGGATTGAAACATGAAGTGAATGCAAATGAATGCAAACACATTCACACATGAAGTGGAGGTGTGTGGGAGTCAAAAGGAGGCATTTTCTAAGACTCCCAAATCAACTTTCACTTTAGGAATGGGAAATCTTGAGATGCTTTGAATTGGAACCTAATTTGAGTTCATAAACCTTATTCAACTTGGGCACTCTTTAAACCATTGGATTAAATGTTTCAAACACTAGATAACAAAACTAGGGTTGCATTGGACCAAACCCAAGATCCTAAACATAAGTTATGACCACTTAAAACAATGGAATGAAACTAAAATGATTCTTAACAACCAAATTGTTTGATACGGACAACAAATTAACTTCAATTTGGAGGCTTGATCTACATCATTGGAAAGCTCTTTTTAAAGGCTAATATTTTCTTTTCAAAGCTCTTGAATGAGAGGTGAAATAAGAAAGTTATGAACTTCCAAAGTGATGGGAATCATAGTTAGTGAATTGAACTTGACCAAAATGCTTGGTGAAAATATTACACAACATGATCCACCATAGTGAAAGTGTAGTGGTCCACAATGAATGTACAATCATGTGCAAGTTTGTACAAAATATGGGTGATGGAGAAATCCACCCAATGACTACTTGGGTGGAATATTTTAATGGTTTAGGACACATATTATAGTAGTTAATTTTTAAGACTTTTGTTTTTGAGGTCCTAAGAAAAAAATATCATTTTAATCAATGTAGTCCCTTGGGGAACTATAAAATATAGAATAGGGAGGAGAGTGATGAAAATACATTCATTAACTAATGAATTGGGGGTGCACCCTAAAAATCTTGATTGGGAGACCTAACAAGTGGACTTGGTAGTTTGGGATTGGTTAAAGAGTGTTTCAATAGTCCATAAATAATGTTAAAATGGTAACTTAAATTATTTTGGATATTTTATATATGTTATATTACTTTTAAATTGATTAACATGCTACATTATATATAATAAACATTGTGGAATAAGTATAAATTGTTCATGAGACTTTGGAATTAAATATAATGTGAATCATGACACGCCCCCAAGTTCCTTGTTAGACCCAAAAAGGGTTCAACTATGTCAAAGAGCGGAAGTAGTTGGAACTTGATGTCGTTCCCAGCTTCTAGCACTAAAGGGGGGTGAGAGGGGCATGTTGAAAGCTTCGGGATTAGACTAGGAAGAGGGAAAAATATTTAGTTACTTGGTCCTACATCAAAACCAACCAACAAGTTGGTTAGTTCACATTCGGAAGCACTCTGGGTGTTGGGACAAGCCACAAACAACATGGACTCACTTGACTCACCATTGCCCGGACTCGAGGGAAGCCATCACCTTCCCTCATATATTATTCTCTACGTTTGCCCACGGCACCTACATCCAAATGGGTTTTTGTCCCGGGACTCCTAAGGAGGAGTCCGAAATTGTCCCGGTTTGAATTCATGGGACTTTGGGAGCTCATAACTCCCAGCTCAGATATCTGATTAGGATGAAGTCTGAAGAAAACTTGTAGCTCTTCTCAAGATCTTTGCAACGGTGTGCTGCACTCCACCTGCATGCACCGGGATCTGGTTGATTCCTGACCATTGTTTCGACCATAACTTGTGTTGCAGATGTCCAAATGGCTCATGTGAGACCACTTTGAACATTTACACTTCAAGACCTTTCCAATGGTATAAAGAACACCTTAAGGTGAGGTGTTTTGACCCCTGCAATCAAGCTCTGAGTTTTCGGGAGTCCCGAAGGACTCTAAGTTCTCACTTTTGGGAGTGTGAGTTTCATCCTCACACTCGCCTCAAACTGGGGTTGCGACAAATCATGTGAACTAAACAATGGTTAATTACATTTCCTCTAGCTTTTTTATTTATGAATGTGAATGATCAATTCATGCCTCCATGCCAAGCTTGGGCCATGGTGTGTCCTTTATGAATGCGAATTACCTTGTGGCTTGTTTATGCACATTTTGGTTCCAAACTACATTGATTGTTTTCTTTTCTTGTTTTGTGTAATTTGACATGATTGTGAGCCCAACTTAAGAGCTTGAACCTTCATCCCATCCTAAAACTCCCACAACTTTTTTCATTGATGGATCTAAAAGCTGAATTTTCAATTTTCATATCGTTACAAAGTCATGAATTAGTAGGGCTCTTTATGATATTACCTTGATAACATTTAGTAAACCTAGGTGGTGCATTAATGTCTAAATATTTTGCAATCTTTGAATTCTTGTATATTATAACCAATGTATCAAATTTTGTAATATTATGAGAAGCCTTGATATGGGAACTTTTACAATTTTCCAAATATTGCTCTTAATGATAATATGCACACATTCAATGTCTACCCACATTATAAAAAAGATACAATAGATGCAACTATAAAACTAAAATATTTTTAGTTATGTAATCAAGTTACATGTGACCATAGTTGTAAGCAACATGACATCTTAGCAAAATTCGGTTGGAAAAAAAGTCAACAAATAAAATTTCATATTTGATTCACCATATATGTATTATTGTTTGTAACTAATTTGGTCTCCAATGAGTGTTAGCATGTGGCATAATTATGTGTTTACATGTATTAAATATAGATATGATTTTTATAAGTGTTGATTTATAGTTATTTTATTACTTGGATGTGAACATGTATTAAATAAAAATATAACATTTATAAATGTTAATCTATAATTATCTTGCTAATTAGATATTAACATGCATTAAGTATAAATCTGACATCTATAAGTATTAAATTTGAATCAATGTAAATATTAACCAACTAGTTATTAATTAATGTATTAATGTGCTTCCTACTAAGTTAAGTAACTACTTTAGTTACTAGTTAATGTTTCATATTTGAATTAATATTAGGTAACTATTTTAGTTATTAGTTAGTGTTCCATATTTGAATTAATGTTGAATAACTACTATAAAGTTTAGTAAGAACCACTTAGCCTATATAAAGACGTGAGTTTGAATATTTTATATTTTTATTCATTTGAAATAACATGTAGGAATGTTGATCTTGTTATCTTTTGAATTTGAATATACACATTGTGTTTAATTTGAACCAGTGTTGGACGGATATCATATTTTTGAATATTTGTTGGATAAAGATATTTGTCTTTCCCTTGTATGTTAGATAATGATGTATTTTCAGATTTGGATATCATGGTCAGTTATCAGATTTCCACATTTTTAATTTGACTTGAATATTAGTGTTCCTTATTAGTCGGATATTGGCAGATCTAGATATTAAAAATTCAAAAATTCTCTTGCCACTTATGTTGGGTGCTAGTTTTTGTTTTGGGTGCAACATCTCCTAAAAAAAACATCCTGTTTTTTAAGGGGAGTATTTTTTTGCAATTTTGTTTTTTGTAAAAAAACTTGAAAATAACCATAAATTTATTTTTAAAGAAAGTATAAACATAATACTAATTACTACTAACTACAACTTTGAAGAGACCTATGAATATGTCCCCATAATAGTTCAAAATTGTATAGGGATTCTTGTCACCTTAGATGCATCAAGATTTTTTTTTAAAAATAGTTAGTATTACAACCTAACCTACTTACTAACTATTAACCCTAATATTTGGCCCAAGATCTAATATTTAGGCTACATGTCAACACCTTTGATATCCAACATAATTTATATATATATAAATGCCAGACATCATGATGGGTGATATCCAACACTTTGGATATTGAGCTGGATATCACCCATGGTAAAATTTGTTAAATATCATTTTTGATATTTGAAAGATATTCATGGTGGATACTTTGTCTATCAACATTATGAATATTTTACATTTTATTTTTCAAATAGGAAGCTAGGTAATAAGCCTAGGTAGGTAACCTTATTTTGTTTTGGATTTAACCTCTTGGGCTAAACCTTTTTTGTTGGCTCATTTCAAATGGCTACTTGTAGTTTAATGTTTTAGTGCACTTGGTTGTATCGAAAATGAAGACAAAAAATATAGGAATCAAATTTTAATTCCAACCAACAACTAATAACTATTATTTATTAATAACTAATAATTACTACCTACTAATTACTAACAACTAATACCTACAATCTAGCCTTCCTATTTATCTAGAATTTAATTGATCTACCTATTCATTTACTTCCCTACCTATTTATTTATTTATTTCTTTACCTACTTACTTGTTTGCCTATAACAAGATAGGTTGGCAAGTAGGTAACTAGACTAGGTAAAAAAAGTAGGACATAAACAAGTAAGGAGGTAGGTTATGTCATGGGCATGAAAACAACCAAGATAAAAAAAAGGTCCAAAGGACCTGATGATAGTTCACTTTTGTTTAAAAAGATGTGGACATGAACAACAATTTACGGTTTATAAGGTTTCTTTGTTATTGGCGTGGTTTGTATGTTGTGTTTAAATGTGTTGTAGGTTTTTTACGGCCATTGCATTGTTGTTTCATGTTCATGGAAAGTTGCTTGTTTAGTTGTCAAATTTTTGTGTGTGGTGTGCACAAGGTTAATGTTTATTTCTCGTGTAACTTTGTTGTTGATGGAGAAAGAAAATGGTAGGATGGGGATTGGTTATGTGGATTGTAGTGAAGTGCAATATGTGATCAAAAGCAAGGATTTAAAGGCATAATCATTTGATTCTTGAAGGCAATGGTTTTCGTAATGAATCGTGTTCAAGTTAAGTGAATTATTTTTCTTGTGTGTAAACTTTGTATGGATGGTGTGTAAGAATGTCAATGATCATTAATATCAATGATCACTAGGTTCAAATTCTCCAAAAATATTCCTTAATAAAACTAAGTGGAGAACTAGGTTGTTTAGATGCATATAATAGTACGGGTTCATAAGGAGATGATGATATCATTAGGGGATTTGAAATAGTTGGTTTGTAATGGCTATCTCTTTATCAAGTTCAAAATACTTGAAGAAACTAATGTAACCTATTAGGGTTTCTAGGGGAATTGTTTTTCACTTGTCAAAGCCTTTGGGATGTGGGAATTAAAAGGGGCATATTGTAACATTCATGATTTTGACTAGGTGCATGTGAAAAATGTGGTTAAAAGGTTTGGGTTGTAAAATGTTGGATTGAAATGCCACGAAAAAAATAGCTCTAGAGAGTAAATCCAAAGTGATTTGGTCTTAGCATGAACTAGTAAGATTATAGGATTTGTTTTATTGCTTGGGTTTGCTACCAATACTTATGGTCAGGACTATCACTAAATAAATATTGATATGAAATTGTTTGTTTTGTAATGTCAAACCACAAAATCTATGTATATTGCTAAGTTCCTTTTTTTGGCTACATCACAACTAAATCACAACATGCTTTCAATGGATGGTGCAATGTATGGGCGTTGGGTATGAAATACCAAAATGCACATATTTGGAAGCAATTATAGTTTGAACATTAAGAAACTTTTGTTTAGGTGAAGGTTCAACTTTAAGACATATTTTGATGCGTACTCATTTTATCATACGTAAATAATGAAAAAGTTCCTCAAAAACCAAATATTGTACATGCCAAGACATAATGAATGGCCTAATTAGGTTGGGAATCTTTTTAATAAGTTGGCTTAACCTTAGAATTTATTTGAACATATTGGTGTACAATTAAATTGTTTTGAAAACTTTGGCTTCAAGTTGAAATTTTATTTAAGATTAAAAGTTTTGTCAATAATTTAACCTATGTCTACAATCTTTGTTAGTATTTTAGCTTAGGGCTAAAAACTTTCTAAAGCCTAGTGTAAAAAAGTTTAATATTTTTTTTACGATTAATTTTTGAAAATCATCTTTTGGGTTTGGGGTTGGAATCTTTTTGGCATTTAAGCTTAAGGTATAAACTTTATAATATTTTGGTTGAAGGTTGAATTTTTTAAAACCTAAGGATAAAATATATTGAGGCCTAGGATTAAAATTTATAGTTATTTTGATTTTGGGTTAGAATAAGTTTCCCACTCTTGATTGGAGTTAATTTTTTAAGGAGTTAGCCTTAGGGTTAAAATCTTTTTTATTATTTTGCTTTAAGGATAAAACACTAAGGCTTAAAATTAAATTGTGTTTAATTTTTGACTTTAGGTTAGAATTTATTTAAGCCCAATCGTAAGAATTTATTTAAAGTAAGGTTAGAATCTACGTAAGCCCAAGGGTTTCTTTTTTCTATTATTTTGGCTTAAGGTTGGAATGTTTTTACCACTTTGGCTTGGGGTTAGAATTTTCTTAGCATTTAGGCCTCACACTTAAACTTAAATTTGTAATCTCTTTATTATTTTGGCTTAAGGTTGAAATATTCTTAACAATGAAACCTAAAATTAATTTTTAAAAATATTTTGTTTGAGGTTAAAAGTATTTGTGTCTAAAGTTGGATTCACACCAAGGGTTAGTAGGGATATTTTTATTCCATTGAACCTTTTCTTGATTTGAGGGTTAAAACAATTAAAATATAAACAATAAAATAACCTTTGAGATGTTCACATAAAGGAGATGGATAAAATAAAGTGATGGGCTTAATTTAAACTTATGTTGAACCGTTCACATTGAGGGGTTTTCAAAACTACACAAGAAGTTTGGGCAGCATGGAGAAATTTAGGATTTGTTTTTCATGGCGCTCAATTTTTTTTTGGGGGCAATTTAGAGTTCGTGAAAAATGTTTTCCAGGATGCTTGAAAGAATTTTACCAGTTTGAGAAATTTTATTCTGCCCGATAAATTTCGGGCAGATTATATAGGTTGAGTTTTTTTCATTTTTGCTCAAAATTATGAGAACTCAACAAATCCTGATGCTTGGAAAGATTCAGGAGAAAAAATTTCGAGCAAGCTCTGGAAAAATTCCAGGCAATTTCAGAAATTTCACTCTGTCCAGGAAATCATAAAGGTTGAAAGTTTTTCAATTTTGCCAAAAAATTTGGGGACTCTGGAAAAATCCTGATGCTTGAAAATTTCGGGCATTTGGGGAATTTTTATGTTGCAGATAGTTTTGGGCCCCTTCCACAGGGTGCAGAAAGTTTGAATTTATACCCAAACATTTTGGGCACTCTGGAAAAATCCTAACACTTGAAAAAACTCGGGCAGTTTTTGGGATTTTCTTCTGCCTGATAACTTATAACACATTCTGCAAGTTGATTTTTTTTTCCTTCCATCATTCCAGGTTTTCTCTCACATGAATGTCAATATGTTGGGTAGAACAAGATCTCTCAAGATAATTAAAAAACACAAATTCAGATCACCAAATCTAGGATCCCATTGGCTTGAAAAAATAATCTTGAAGCTTACACTCAACCCTATCTTGTTGAACCTTTTGTACCATTTCCAATGGCCTTCTAAAATTTTCAAACCTATCAAAATTTATTACACAACTAAGTATTAGTTCACTCAAGGCAACTAAAAATAATAATTCAAACCACCAAATCTAGCAATTTCATTGTTAATGCCTTCAATTTTTTAAGAAGCACATCACTTATTTGACCCAACCTATACGGCCAATGCCACGCCCAAGTTGAGCTCATTGGGAGAGAACCTTGCACACCACTAGGTTTGAGAACCCATGACCTTTTGCTGTTGTAGGGTTCCGAAAGCAGCTATTTTAGCATTGCATGGTTTTTTGTATTTTCAAGAACTATGGATTTAGGGTTGTTGAGTTTTCAGAATTTACATAATCAGTTGGTTCCAATTTTTAGTAAAAAAACGATTTTAGAGAATTGACCAATTCTAGTTCCTTATAAATTAAAAATTTATACAAATTAGCTGGTTCCAAGAGTTTAGAAGATTGGAAAGGTGGTTTTGTTGATTCTTTTTTGAGAGAAAACATCTCAAGTAGACAAAATGATTTTCATGAAGAGCCCTTGACCCACTACATTTACCCAGTTTTTAAATTCATGGGGCAATTTTTTAACCCGATTTTTTGAAGAAACTTGGTCAATTGCAATCCCCATTCTTAGGCAAAACATCTAGCTGGTTGCATTGTTTCAATTATCATATAAACCAAATCCAGTTATTTCAATTGTGAAACTATCTTTTTAATGT
Source organism: Sphagnum contortum (assembly GCA_963920785.1). Lineage (NCBI taxonomy): Eukaryota > Viridiplantae > Streptophyta > Sphagnopsida > Sphagnales > Sphagnaceae > Sphagnum > Sphagnum contortum. The sequence continues at coordinate 20,419,215 of OY987278.1, forward strand.
GCACATATTATACATCCCTTTGACATTAGCCAAATTTTTAGTTTTTTTAAAAGTAAAAAGAACAACACAATGTTTTCTCATTTTCAACAAGGCATTGAAATTACTTTTTTTTTAAAAATCAGCCATGGACAACAAATAGAAAGAATAGTTTAAATGCATTTTCATTCAACCAAGGCACTTACGTCAAAACTCCAAAATACAAAGCACATGTGAATAAAAGCTTCAATGACGCACATCAAAATTAAGTTACATATAAACATTGTGTCATTTTAATGCCATATTAATCATGGGAAGTTGTGCTAAATGATTATTCAAGTTTGAAGAATTCAAATTAAAAATTCATTTAACTTGATTTGAGTTTTATTTTATGAAAGACTTTTGGAACTTGATCAATAGTTGTTTCAGAAGTAATTTGTTCCATAAAGAACTAAACTAAGTACTCTCTTAATAAAAAAATTTGATGAGGAAAGATTGAACTAATAGTAACCTATTGCCCCATTCAAAAAACATTCACAATTTCAAAATTGTGAAATTTGAAATTTTCAAAATATATTTCAGAATTTTAGACTTTGAAAAGTTTTTTACCACATGTAAATGGGTGGTAATGTACATGACATACAATAACAAATTGTAACATATGATATAAGAAACTAAACCCTAAAATACTTAACACATTTTGGTATGATTTGATATTATGATCATTTTCAAAATGAAACACACAATTTTACAAAACATACACACAAGAAAAATTCAAAGGTATTCAACAAAACTTAACATAAAAGATGTGATGTATTGGGGCAATTATGAATATTTTGCAAAGCATTTCATCAAAAAACAATTAAATGATGATAAAAGGACCTATAGTCCTTGAGTCCTTTGTCATTGTTGACTCATCTGATGATGATTTGACCTTTATGAATTCTTATTGTTTTACAATAATGTGTTGTATGAATGTGCAAATATAACTAAAGATCATACCATGTAGTTTAAATGATTTATGACAAGTTGTATAATTCAATTAACATTAAAGATATTTTGTTGGCCTAAATTACCATTTTTCATGTATGCATGGTCTTTGCAAGAAAGAAATATGTTGTCATATCTTGTTGATGAAAATTATGCAATAATAATTTTTTTGATGTTAATCGCAACATGTGTTCAACATTACATTTTATGTATTCAAACAACACCAAAAGATTGTCTGTTGATGTCCCAAATGTTGGCTATGCTTTTGGGTGAAATGGAGATTGTATTAAAAGGAACAGAAAATTCTATAACAATTCCAAAATCATGGAGTACCCAAAAGTAACAAAAATTGTTTAAAAAATAACTCTTTACATTTGACAATATTGTAGCCTTGGGTTAGGTTCGAAGCATTAAAAATGAATTATTAATTATTTCCAAAAAATGAATTCGTTTTTTTAATATTAAAAAATTTGGTAATGAAAATGATTTTTTTTAATGAAATGTTTTTGAGCATGCAATTGCCTTCCAATAACACTTATGTTTTGTTGCTCACATTTTCATCCCCTCACCTATTCTTGCCTACTGACTACACTTTTAATGTTCATGGAAAAAAAAATCACTAATTAGGTGAATTATGATTAAATTTGTGTGGGGATACTCATCAATATTGTTGTGACACTTTTTTAATGACAGACAAGGAGCATGACTTTTTTTTTACGAACTTTTACAAAATTTTAGATTTTTTAAACTTTCAAAGTGCATTTATTATTATTTTGTCATTTCCAATGTGCTTTTATCACATTTTTCAACACCTCAATGTTTTTTTAATAAAACCATTCGTTCAAAGTTTTAAATAATTATTTCATGTCAAGCTTGACCCATGGCTACGATAGTTATGGAACCAGACAAAACACTCAAGTTCAAATATTGAAAAATGATAAACGGCCAAATCCTTGGAACTAAAGTTAAACAAAAACAAGTCAAGAAAATTGTTTCAACCAAAACAACAAAACATTCTATGGTTTATCTTGAAATAACATTCGCAAATCCAAATCTAGGATAGTCATGAAAAGCCCTTGTTGCCACCTTTTATGTGAGCACTCCTCCAAAATAGCCGTATTTCTAAAATAGCTACTCCAACTTTTTCATGTATTTATTTTCTGTTTAAATTACTTTCATTTCAATACACAAAAAGAAGATCTTGAAAAAATGGTGCAAAATCCTACATTCCAACATTGCACGAATAGTAAAGAGCTTAGCAAGAATGCACAAAAAAAAATGTAAGACTAGTGCACAAAAAGACAAAGAACTCAACTTAAGAATGCAAAAAAAAGAAGAAAAAAGAAAGAAATGCACAAAAGAGAAATATAAAGAGTAAAAAAAAACACATTAAAAAAAAAAATAGAAACAAAACAAAAGGGAACCTACAACCCTAGAACCCAAAAAAAAAAAGACTCAAACCCTAAAAACATTATGAACATGCTGCATCATGAATTTTGTTTGTGCTATTTTAGGAGTACCGCTATTTTGTTGTTCACTATACTATTTTCAATCAAAGCACCACCAAAAAAAAACACACACACACACACACACAAACTAGTGTGAAGTGGGCATAACGAATTTTTTGGGTTGGCCAAGGTTTAATCATTTAACATATGTAAACACAATAAATATATGTAGGCTTGAAAAATTTTCCAATGTTTTGCAAAATTGTGAATTTAGATTAAGATAAATGACCAACATTGGAAGTGCTTGCACGGTAGACTGAGGATGGCAAAATTCTAGAGTTTGTGGCTAAGCTATTATCTCTTTCTACTGTGGAAGCCGGGGTTTGAAGCAAGTTAGGGTTTCGGTTTTACTATTCCTGGCTTGAAGGAATGGTTGTGTGCATACTGTCTGGTTGAGTTGTTTGGGTTGCAGAAAAGACTGAGAGGTATCTGGCTCTGGAATATCCTCTATTGAGACAAAGGGTTTGTATGGATTATGGGTGGATGTCATTAGTGTCAACAACTAGGGTTTCATTTCCCATATATTGATGTCTCCAAGCAAAGGTGCTCATTGCTTTCGACCATATCATAAGAGGTCTATTTTGGTTTGGCTTGTGAGTCATATTGTACACCATGCTCAGAACCCATCGCAAGCTGAATGCTGAATTGTTCCAGCACTGAGCTACTATAGAAAGGATAAAGTGGCTATCTGGAACATATGAATCTCTTGAGTTGCCACTGTATTTGTTTGTATTGGACTATACTAGTAGAGCATAGAGTTTGATTGCTACAGAATAGGCACTGTTCTTGGCATCTTTTTATGGCCTTACATGATTGTTCCTGATAACTCCTCTATCAGAAGCCATAGCCTCTCTTTGTTTTCATCAGTGGTCAGTATATTGGTGTTGGGCCAGTTTGTGTCTTTGAGTATAAAGAAAGTAACAGAATACAGGAGCAATAAGCACAGTTAACCATCAAATGACATTAGCTGTAACTCAGTTTGCTGGTTCACACAGTCTAATCTCAGTTTGTGTTATGCTTTTTTGCAGCTGGAATTGGGCTGCCACATGGAAATGTCTTGTAGTTATGTTATGGTGTCTTAACTTTTAAGATGCCCTCGGAGTCGTCTCAGTCAATTGCAATATTTCTCCACCTCATGTGGGCAATGACAATGCCTACAGCCAACATGATGTGGAATCCTTGGGGAAAATGTTACATGATGTGGAATCCTTTGGGGAAATGCATCCTCTCATATTGGTGGGATACTCTCAGCAGGGTCATTGTCAGAGGCAAATGACTCACCACCTTCATATTCTGGGTCGCCACTAGCTTATGGGGCTGGGATGCCATCTCCTGGCCCATTGGGGCCCCCCATCAACTCCACCACCATGGGCAAATGGCATATTGAAAGGGGGGGGGAACTAAAACATATTGAAAGATATCTTTCATATCATGCAGGTGTGTAGTAATATGCAGTTATTCACTTTGATATCATTATCATTTAAACTAAAAATGTGTTGCAACATATGATATCATATAGATGAGGCTTGAAACTTGTTTGTTGTATCCAGATACATAATTATCAGTTCAAGGTTTCATGCCTCTGTTATCACCAACTACTCTTTATGTGGTTGTATGCTGAAACCAAATCTAACAAAAGTCATTCCATCTGGGTACTTAGACTTTGTAGCAATCTCTATGATGCACATCCAGACATTGATTTCACCAGACAAGGCCAATGTGGTAACAATCAAGCAGCTCCTATGTCATTACTTATTTGACAAACTTTGTAAGACATTGACTGATGCAACAGCATGGATTCATGGTCCACTTTGTGAGACATTCAAAGATCCTATCACAATTTGGAAAACCTTGCATACACAGTGCAGGAGGTTGAGATACTTGTTGGTGATTGTTGTGATGCCTGATGGATCCAAGTTGGCATGATCTTGGCAAATGTGAAAGAGCATTTTGCATCCTTGGCTTTTATACTAGGTCTGTACTTGCAACTTCTACAGAACAATTTCAATGAGAGAGTGAAGACAATGTTTTTGAGTGAACTTTGAGATCAAAAGTGGAGTGATGATGTCAAGCATGAAGAATTTCACTTTGATGAGGAAGCAAAGGAAGATAGACAACTCTTAATATCAAGATTGATTCAAATTGGTTCAAGTGATTCAGAAAATCTCATCAAAAGATTAGAGACCTCCTCTAATCAAGCTACTTTATTGTGGTACAATGTACAGAAGTATTCGGTAAGTGCCAACTGGTCGAGTAGGAAAGGGAGCATCTGCAACTGTGCACAAAGTTTTGTGGCTTGGAAAGCATTTTGGAGAAAAGTGTTTTTATGGACCAGAAAAGAAAGATATGCAACAGAAAGCATTTCTTCTTGTGGGATTGTCTCACCCAAAAATATTTTGCCCTTATTTTGTTATGTTACCAAGGATCAAAGTCGTTCCCTTTTTATGGAACCAATGGATTTGGGGATCTTCGTCCATTGATTGCTGAAAAGAATGGAGGACAATGAGACCCTTGATGCCCCATTCGAGCTTCTTCAAGCAGTTGACATCATGTTGCGAAATTGCCTACATCAAAACTGTGTGGTTCCTGGAGATCTGAAATCAATGAACATTCTTGTCAAATGTGATGAACATGAAAGGCAGGTGGATGCAAAAGTGGCTGATTTTGGGCTCTCCTAAATAAAAGAATCAACGTGTATGTACACCAAGCGATTGATGGATGACACAAGAACTATTTGGTGATTCAGAGGATCATGTTGGTCCAAGTGGTCAAATGAGTTGAGTTTATCATTGAAGTATCCCTTCAAAGTTGACATCTACAGCTTGGGAGTGGCATGTTATGAGGTTTTGACAAGATGTGTCCCTTTCTACAATTCCAAACTGAAGAAGCTTCAGAAGAGAGTAAAGGATGGTTTGAGGCCATATATACCTGAACAATGTCCTGAACAATTGTCCACCTTGGTTTGGACCTGTTATCATCCCAACCCTGAACAACTTTTATTTCCTGACATTTATGGCACTTTGGCATATATGTGCCTTTCATGTTCATCACACTTGACGAGAATGTTCATTGATTTCAAATCTTGATGGTGGGCAAAAGTCCATCAGGGCTTGAAATGGTGAACTCCACATTTTTTTCCTTGGAAATGTGGCAAATTTTGGGATGCTTTCACAAAAAATTCTTTGCAGAAGTAGCAGGCCTTTTTTTTCCATCAAGTGACAAAAATTTGCCCAGAAAAAAAATGATTATAATGGATGAAAGCACAAAGTTTACCTCATACATGTCATTAGCCACAAATTTGTGTAAGAAAAACCACATTGTCTTATTGTGTTTGGCAAAGTGAACTTGAAAACACAAAAGGTGAACTTGGAAAAAATGCCCCAGCAAAAGGGATTCCATATGCTGGATCTACAAGTCTAGTGTGACGATGTAATCAGAGTTTGAAATCACACATGGGAGTGACATTGTGCTGTACAATGATGTCTAATATGAATGGGAGGATGATCAAGAGAGGGTCACAAACATTGCCCCAACAAGTCATTCTTGCAAACATGGAACCTTAATGTTCCCCCCAAGGTAAGGCAGTGTTGGTTTGCTTGAATGGCATGAAAATATTGTTCGATTTAGTATTCTATTTGTGGCTTTTACAAAAAAAATTAAATCAAAGGGGCCTCTAGTGGTTGGAATGGGTGGGGTGGCCACTAGAGGGTGTGATGGATATTGGATGACATTAATAAGTTGGACAAATGTGATGATGGAGTTTATTCACTTGATATTAATGGAATCAAATAGATGGATGATTCTAAACTTATGACATTTAAATCAGTCATACAATTTCACTTTATAAAAGGATGAAAATGACAAGTTGGAAAAAACTATGACACAAAACAAACTTTCCAAATGAAATTGATAAGATGAAAAATTATAATAACTAGGTGATTCAGTTAACCACGACAAGCTTGGTAAATGGGGAAGTTTGTGTTTCAAGTCAGGTCATGGAAGTGCTCAACCTTGATTATGAAGGTGTGTTGTAGACCATGTTGGATTCAATTTGTTGCTCCTATTTAATGTTTGTCAATTTTGCCCTATCTTTTTCCTTTTTTTTGTGTTCATTCTTTCTTCTTGGTTACACCTTGTATTTTCAACAAACACATAGTGTTCATATTGTGCAATGGGCACTATGCAAATATTTTTATTGCGATTTAGAAAATTAATATGAAGGTGTTTAAATTTTCATTTACAACTGTTTTGAATGGCACTAATTGAAAAGGTCAACCATGTGTCAACACCACAATGATAGCCATTACTTATATTTTAGTTGCAAATTGCATATCATTATAGTCGAGAATTGTTTTCAATTGCTCTCAATTGGTGGATGAAACCCATACATTAATTGGGCATGATGTCATCCAAAAAATTAGTTGCCATTTTGACTAGGTTACAACTATGTAAATTGAACATTTGGTCAATGGTTTGGTAACACATGACATGCTCACAATCTTGACACATGGCACATTCACAAAGTTTTAAATCAATAATTCAATGACATGTGGCATCTTCACAAAGTTTAGGGTCAACAAATAATTAAATGACATGTGGTACACCCACATCCATAAGATAAACCATGTGGTGCTCGAACATTGGCCACCTAACTAAAACATAGGTTAGGTCTAGACCTAGAAAATTAGGCTAAGCTTAAATATAAGCGATTTAATTTAAGCCTAAACTAGGATTAGACCTAAACACGTACATTAAGCCTACATTAAGACCACATGACATTTAACAAATGAAATCCAATTTGATTTAGTTTAACCTTTTTAATTGGTTCATCTGAAATGCCCAATACATTTTCATGATTATGGTGTTTCTCCAACAATCTTAATCCATGCCTTTATATAATTTGGATTCTTAAAATGGAACCCAAACAATATGGGATAAACATTTTAATTGTAAACTAATTGCAACATAATTACAACTCAACTACTTGTAATTTAATTACAACCAAATTACAAACTAATATAAGTTTAATTAGGCCTAGACCTAATCTAATAATCTACCTAGCCTACGTCTAGTTATTTACATTAATTATTTGTACTAATTATTCATCAAACATTTTTGTATAGTTATATAATTTTTAAAATTAAATATATTATTATCATTTACTAAATAATATGACAATTAGTTTTACTTTTAAAATTTTGAGAAATTAATGATAATTACCTATTAAATAATCAATTAATAATAAATTATTAATTAAGTACAACTTTTTATTAACATTTCAGCAAAAAATAATTAACTAAAATATAACAATTAAAATAATATATTTTAATGATATTTTAATTACCATAATTATTATAATGTAGTGATTATTAATATTACAACAACAATAATAACAATATTGTAGCTAGTAGTTAAGCTAAGCTTTGTATATAACTATTATTATTCATGTTGTTGCCTAATTTGTTATAACTATTATGAACTAATACAACAAATATTAATTAAGAAAAAAATACAAAAAAAGAAAAAAATATAATAATTCTAAAATAATATTAATTTCTGCAATGACACAATAATTGAATAAGTATCCTTCGTAACTATTCTAATTCATTATTATAATTTAATCATAAATAAATAACTAAATATGGGTAATAAATTAAAAATTTAAAATAAACATTAAAATAAACATGAAAATTCCAAAAAATATTAATTGTGTATCATTACTTGATATGTTGTAAACAAAAATTGAATCTACACATAAATAATAGATTACACTTGTATTAAACATACACATTATTAAGTTGACTTACATTTGAGAATTAATTTATTTTTAAATTAAAAAAATGTAAACAGATACAAAAAAACTCAACCTACAAAACTATTCATTTATATCAAAAAACATTTACACGTACCTTAGTAATGATGAATTTTTATCATTATTTTCAATATGTATTAGAACATCATAGGTATAAAATTGAATAAACATCAAAGTTTTAAAGAAATTTGAATTATGGATCATTAATTGATTTGTTGTAAACAAACATTTGATTTACATAGAAATACAAAATTATATATATTGAACACAAATTGTTAAAAATTTATATTTCAAAAGAAAATTTGAAATTAAAATTAAAAATTTGTATGCACAAATTCTTTTTTGCATCATACATAAATATTCATTTACACAAATAGAATTTACATGTAGTTTAATTTTGAATGAAACTTTATTACAATTTAAAAAAATTAAGGTATCATTTGTATAAAAATGAATAAATAGTAGAGTTCCATAAAATCATTATTTATGTATCATTACTTGATATGTTGTAAACAAAAAATTGATCCACATAAAAATAATAAATAATATGTATTGAACATACACATTCTTACAAAATTACATTTGAGATTTTCCATAAATTTTATTTTAAAATAAAATTTGACTATTTATATGCACACAAACATTTGCATCATACATTTACTACTTATATTTCAGCTTTCCCTTAAATTTTATTTTGAAATTAAATTTTTATATTAATATGCAGAAAAATAACCATTCATTTATAAAAATAAAATTGACATGTAATTAATGTTATCATAATTTTAAATAAATAAATAAATGTTATATGTATAAAATTGAAAACACCTATTAGTTGTTGAATTTAGTTGCGAAAGATATTCATAATAAAATTGCAAAATAAATTGCATTTCATCCATCCTCTAAAACATTTTATGATTCATATATGTGTGTTAATGGTGTCACCAACGTAATTGAACATTAATCAATGTTTTGACTTTGTGCCAACTAGAGAAACTTAAATGTCAAAAATATTTCAAAAGTGGCCCTTTAGTTGAAACATGCTTCACATTATTTACCAACATAGTTGGGCATTCAACTTGAAGACATTGTTGACGTTGAGAATATTCGACAAATGACCACCCAGTTGAAAAATGCTTTCAATTATATATACCAATACGGTAAATGAATAAACATAATTAATAATTTTCATAATTTTAGTTTAAATTTTTAAAAATCCCAATTGCAACATAGTTGCAAATGACATGAAGTTGAAAACTTTTTGGTTCAAAAGCGGGCATTTTTTTGCTAGTGATGATTGTGGATGCTAAAATTGATATATTCATATTTGGTTTGGATATCAAGCATCCTTTTGGGGTTAGGGTTTAATTCACATGATGCAATGATGCAACAATTGATTTTCAAGGTTTAGGATTTTTTATTTAATACTAAAAATTGAGGTTGTACAATAACAATGTTGTCAAAGTTGTTTTAGCAGCGTGAGGTGTGAAAGCATTGAATGCAAAGTGTAAAGAATGAACATGAATGTGTGTGTTTTTACAATCTAGTTTGAGCAATCTAATGGCTATTTGTAGGTTTTGAAAGATAGAGAATTTTGGTTTGAATTGTCAATGAGGAGTAACATTTTGTAGAGCTTTTGAGAAGTTCAAACGATAAGAAGTTTTGAACATTTTTTGTTTCAAGTGCTTTGTGCAAGCTTTTCAAAGTGCATTCAAAATAATTGAATATGCCTTGACAAGTAGGTGTGGTTTCTTTCCCTTTGTTTTCATTTCCATGTCCATTAACAAATTTTTGGACCTCTTTTCTTTCCATAATTTGTCCGAACTCAAAAATTGGGCTTTCATGGCAAACTTTTTGATTGTTTTCTTTCTTCTTGTGTTTATTTTCTGGTCATTTGCAAGTTTCTGAAGAATGTTAAGGTTAGCTTGTTAGTTTTTGGTTTTGATTTTCCAGTGTTTAATTTCTTTCTTCTTCTGTTTGCTCTCTGGTTGCTTATAAGTTTTTCAAGAGTGTCATGCTTCCAATGCTTGTTTTCTTTCTTCATGTGATTGTTTTTTGGTTGTTTTTAGGTTTTTCAAGAACATTAAATTTCCAATGCTTGTTTTTTTCTTTTTGTATTTGTTCTTCGTTCATTTGCAAGTTTGTCAAGAACACTAAGGCTTTAGTGTTCATTTTCTTTCTTCTTATGTTTGATGTCTAGTCATTTGCAAGTTTTTCAAGAGTGTTGAGCCTCTTGTGTTGGTTTTCTTTTTTCTAATGTTTATTTTTTTAATTGGTTAAAGATTTTTCAAGAGCACTAAGGCTGCAGTGCTTGTTTTCTTTCAAGATGCATTTGTTCATTAGTCATTTGCAAGTTTTTCAAAAGGGTCAAGCCTCTAATGCTCATTTTTTTCTTCCTATGTTTATTTTTTGGTCGTTTGTAAGTCTTTGCAAAATTCCAAAGTTAGCTTGTAATTCTTGGTTTTTGTTTTTCAATTGTTTAATTAGCTTTTAAGCCCCATTTGAGTGTTACAAACACTCAATGTTGCAATTCATTTTTATAATCAGAAGTAGTCATCAATAAAATGAACTCCCGTGAAAACTCATATTGATGTTGCACATGCTCATTTGCGTGCAAAAAGAAAGTTAAATTAACTAATATTGTTGCAACAAAACATTTTGACATAAATCATAATCAACAATTAGGGGAAAAAAAGGTTGCATCGTTTGGGTTTGGAATCACAACATTTTTTTGGCTCAAGAAATCCTTACAAGCATGGTGATGAAGCACAAGAACTATTTTTGGAAGATTTGGTCCTTTACATTTGCAAAAGATACAAACCTTTGTCAACAATTGAAAACATATGGTTACAAATATTAGTTTTTTGCCAATGTCCTCATGTCAATTTTCCTTTTCGTTCAAATCTTGTGGAACATATGTTTCTTGAAATGGTCTAGAAGACCATGGATTTGCATGTGTTGCATAGTCTTGAAATATAACCACAATTTTTGCACACTTTGATTTTTGGATTTTGAAAGGTGGGGTAGACCTTTTGCATTAATGATTAACTATTTGGATGAAACATTGATCCGACGACATGCTAAGTAGGATTTTTTGAACTTCAAGAAACTAAGGGTAGTAAATGTATGACTTTGCAACTCCAAGGTTTGTTGGAAAGAATTGGACTAATCCATCGTGTTCTTACCTTTGTGAAAGATGAAGGTGGAAATTTGGGATCCATGGCCACGACATTGCAATCTATTATTAATTGTAAGGTTATAAAAATTTTGCAAGTGTATGAAGGTATTTGTTTTGGGCATGTCACGTCTAAAGCTTGCAAATACGCAACAAATGATGATAAGGTTTCTATAGGATTATTTTTGGTGAGTGTGAAAGGTCCTTAGGTTGGATTGTAAAAAACGATTAAATCGACATATAAACTGGGGAAAGGGAGGAAAGAATGGGAGAAGGCATGGATGGATAATGGATAAGGTTAGCAAAGTAATCACGTTTGAAAAACTTTGGACTTCAAAGCAACCATTTTGTTATGTGATGGCAAACAAAAAAATTGAGTTTGTAGCAATGAGTTTGAAGGCCAAATGTGGGCCATTGTTGAAGTTGTCATTATGTATTTGAATCCAAAGGTGTTTGCATGTGTGTTGAATCAATTGAAAGGTCATTCGTTGCTGTTTAACAATTTAATAACAGTAATCTTGTTGCATTCTTGTTACAAATCCTTGTAGGTCGTTGAAAATTATGTGGGGCATGAGAATGTAATCCGCTTTGCATCTAAGTATGATATGAAAGAAGTCATTTCACTTTTGATGAGAACTTTTGAAAGGTTAAACTCTTTTATCCAAGCATAGGTGGTTGTTTTAGTCAATGGACTTCCTGTTGAGGAAGATGGAACCAACATGTTTGCTGTTGAGCCATCCATGGAAGAATCTTCACGGGCATTGGTTATTAAAGAATTGCTTTTATTTTGGAGGTTAGCTATACCTCCACCTATGTGTGCAAATCCATTTGCATGGTTGAAGACCCATGAAGGTCAATTTTTGAATGTTAGTTTTTTTGTCCAATGTTTTTGGGATTTTGAGGTTTCAAATCGAAATTGAAAGAATGTTAAACCTATTGGGTGTTTTGACAAGTTTGAGGTGCTGTCACTTATGTCCAAAATTTGGACCAGATTCTCACTATCATCAATAATTGGTGTGATGATCCGCACCTTAATTGCACACTGTATCTGGATTTGAAAGACTATTTAAAGGCTGAAATTAGTTTAGCTAATGAGTTGATTAAAGAAGTTGAGTAGTTCAAGGAGCTACAAGTTGATGAAGATTAGGTAATTCACCTAAACCCTAAACCAAAAGAAAATCTCTTTCTATTGTTCTTGTCCAACTAATGAAGTGAACATTATTTTTCTATTTGATGTGACATGTTTGGTGATTTATGATCTAGTTTTTGGAGTTCAACAAGTTACTAGAGGTTTTTGGTTTCTTGGGCTTCTATTTTGTGGGGTTGGGGTGGTTTGTTGTTTTTTTGAATGTTGCTTTGTTTTTTTGCAGGCGACTTGCGCTGTATTGGGTAGAGTTTCGTAAAGTAAAGAACTAGGGTTCAATTCCCTCACAAGCTACTTCATGGTTTTTTTTTGTTTTGTTTGCACATGAACTAACATGTTCAACTTGTTGATTATAACCGCTATACATACTTATAGGTTACTATGATTTTAAAAACCGACAAATGCATAACCTGAAATTAAAATTTATATTTCGTTGGGTATCTGAATCATATCTTTATACTAAGAGAAAATTTTCATTTTCTTGTATTCATATCCTGTGAAGAGGTCTAAAATCGTAATTGGTCAGCAGTGGTCTAAACCTCTAAACCCATTGGGACTGTTGTATAGGTATTTGTTACAATTTAATGTCTTTTGTTAATGATATTGTTTATGCCAAAGCTTTCAGAAATTCAGTGTCGAAACTCAAAATTTTAAAATATATTAATTACTTGACAGACACTTGCCAAATCCATTGAAGAACTTCGGTAATAAAACGGGTGCTGTTTTTTATTTTAAACTACAAACCAATCAAATTCCATGACAAAAAAGTGCTCACTCCATGCAGCATGCTGTAATGGCCGGTAAAAGTTTGATTTGGGGAGAGGGAAGGGGATAAAGCCTTATGTTGAGGGCATCACCAAAATAAGGGGGCACGAGGCCATAACCAAGTGCAGCCCTGGTTTTTGTAAAGACCTGCCAGAATTTCAGTGGAGAAACTGAGGTGAAACAGGAGGGGGGCATTATGAAAAACGAAAAGCCCTGCAAGATTCTTTTTAGTGTATTTTGAGATTATGTTATAAAACAAAATGTGACAACAGTGCATTTTGAAAAACGGAATGCACTCGATACTGCATTCCGTTTTTCGAAATGCATTGCTGCCTTTTTTATTTAAAAATCATTGTTACCCTGTGGGTACACTCTGAATATCATGGGTTAAAACTTAAACAATAAAAAAAGGACATTTTAAAATTCACACCTTTTTTTGGTTAAATTCACTCCCTTGGTCGTGGTCAAGAAACACAACAGACCTGGAGGCTCTAAGAACGAGACAAGCACAACCAGAGACAAGTCTCACTTTGAATATGCGAAGGGTGTGAATTTAACCAAAAAAGGTGTGAATTAAAAAATTTCCTAAGAAAATCTTGCAATGCTTTACTATGGGCAACGCCTATGAAGTGCAGGCATTATGGAAATAAGAAGCCCCTCGGCTCCTGGGGAGTTACCCTACACAAAATGCCTGGGGAGTTCTTATTTCAGTAATGCCCTGCTCCTGGGGCTTTACCCTACACGAAATACCACCCAAAATTGGAGAAAACCACGCAAACAGGGAGGGGGCATTATGAAAAATGAAATGCTCTCCCTCCTCCTGGATGAAAAAATATGCTTGTATAAGGTTACCTCTAAATACACTGCACAATTTCTGGCAGGTCATTATGATTAAGTAAAGCTCGATTCCAGGGGAGGGGTTATTTAATCTTTAGCATCATGCAATGTAACCATAAAGGCCAGAGAAGAGGAAGAAAAGAGTGATTTTAATGAAAACCCCTTTCTACCAGCGGCCATCATAGCATGGAAATGAAGCAAGCAAAAGTAATCAAAATAAGGCCCGCTTTACACTAGGAGTCAGGGCCCAAAAAATCTTGAGATCAACTTTGAGCATTTTTGGGTTGCAAATTGGCCCAAAGTTACTAATAAATGCTAGAACATTGACGTCAGGATATTAATAAATGCTGAAACATTAGCCCCAAGGGTTGCAAATTGGCCTCCCAAATTTGATGCTATCCTTTTCCCAGCCTTGGGGCCTATACAAGGCCTTAAAATTCAGCATTTATTAGTACTTAAGCCAGATTGAAAGGTTTTTTCTATTTCAGCCTTGACTCATAGTGTAAAGCTCTTGGGGCTGATTTCAACTTTTGCACAGATAGCTGGATTTGGGTTGAGCATTAGCCCTGATTCCTAGTGTAAAGCGTCCCTAGGGTTTGGAAATTGGCGCTCATTCGCTCATGTCCGGGCCGTGGAAGTTTCAAAGGTTTTTATCATTTTGAACTAGCCCGTCGATCTCTAGGGTTTGGCGCTCATTTGCTCATTTTTCGCATGGCATGTTGTGCGGCATTGTTTTCCATCAAAAGCCGCAACGTTGTTCTCTTTCTGCTCTCTTCTCTACCTGATGCTGAACTTGCAAGAACTTTGCGCTATTAGAATAGTCTCAATGTCCTTCTACATTGACGTGCTCGTACACCTAGGTACTCTCTTGTTTTGCAGATCGGAGGCTTCGGGTTGGCATTTTCTTTTCCGATGTCATTTGTAATTGTGTTCGAGAGCCTAAATGTTTTGCAGAGGAGTAAAGCTCTCGCTTGAGCAAAAGAAATAATGAAAAGAAAAAGGGTATTAAACGACCAGGTCCTCTGAAAGGGCAAAGCGTCAAGAGCTTGTTCATCGTGAGAATGCCATGAGGAAGGCTGCCTAGAAAGTACGTCAAGCAAGGTGCCGTGCTAAAACGAAAGAACGGGAACTTTTGAAGAAAAAAGAACACGAACTGCACATGGTGGATGCAGTGGGTGATTGTGACCAGGTAATGTTGGACAGAGAAGTGGGGAAGGTGACACTTCACATTGTCAATGCGCTTTTGGATATTTTGAGTTTCTGTCCTGGGCTCGAATGCAAGAGAGAGGTCACGAAGACGGTATTGTCACACCCAAGGTTGAACGAGCGTCTTCCTAGTTAAGTTTCTCTGGTGAAACGTGCTAAAGCTTCAACAGAATAGTATCTAGGTTTATGATTTCAACATCATGGCGCTTTATGATGGGTGTTAGAGGAGAAGACTATGTTTAGTTACAAAATGGAGCAATACCTCGATGTGGACACCTGATGATACAGTGTTACAATTGTGCATCAGAGGTTGACGATTTTGAATACTGATCTGCAATATGGAGAAGAGCAATGTTCTAAATGTGCAAGAACCAGGTTGCACTAATTGCTAATCATGATCAAGATATGTATAAGCTCTTGCAATAGTCCAACAGACACTTGTGATCAACACCTTGGATTTCCAAGGGAGGGCTAGAGATCATGAGGTTTGGCACACTTGAATTTATCTGTGCACAAAGAATGGGATATTTATATGCATGGTCTTCTTTCTTCTCAATGATGAGCTTCTGAAAATTGGAGCCCATTTTTTAGCAAATTTTTAAGGCATCCATCCCAATTTGTTCCGACCCAAGATGGATGTGATAGCCCTGATCAGGGAGGATGGGGAGAAAGTATGCCAAATTTGTAACTATTTGTAACTACCTTGAATCCCAGAACGAAAACAGGAAAATTTGGAGATCACTCTCCAAGATATTTATCTAAGAATTGAAACTTGTACCTTACTATATTTAAATAACTTGTCAGGGTATTTTTTTTGAGATTTAAATAAAGAGACAAGGTCTCTGGGGTCGATTCTCATCCCAATGAGACCTTGCATGTCTAGTATCCACTTGAATATCATTGGAAGTGATGTCTGACAAGTGTTTGGGGGAGAATCAGCTTGAACTTCTACCCAATTCCCATTTCATTTTTGATACCCGCCCAACACTGGTATGCACATTGTAGAAAACTTGGAAATCAAAGGTTTGTGGATATGGAAACTAGGTTCAAAAGCTGACAAAAGGTTACATTTTAATAAAAACCTAGGAACTGAAATTAGAGGCGCCATCATATTTTTAAAAAAAAACAGATCAGGAAGCAAAGATTAACTTCAAAAGTTGGAATTAGAAAACCATGGTTGAGACTTGAGACACTGGACACCATCACAAGTTTCAAACACTTCATCACAAGCAATGGTAATGGTTCGAGACATGTTGGTGTCTCACTTCCATTCTTACCACAATGGTTAAGGAAGAAAAAAACTGATGTGGCCTTAATATACTCAACAATGATGACCTAGTGCACCCTGTTTAAAAGAAAGTGGACTTTGGTGAAAAGCTCCTACCTTTTCAATTATTCAACCCTCTGAATCATGGAAGAAAATGGAAGTTTGTTGCTCATGTCCTCTGGAAACCATTCATTCATACAAAAGCGAAGGAGGAGATGAAGCTAGAAGGAAACATGTTGAATACTTTGATTGAGTCAAATTGCAACTGACAATTTGACTCAAAGTTTAACTTGTAAATAAAATTCCTCATAAAAATTCCTCAGAAAATCCACATTAAGTACCTTCCAGTGTTGATCTAGCATATCAGCATGCATGTGGTATACAGTCTGGTTACCTATTCATTAGTATTGAGGGACCATATTAGGCTGGTATGACCTGAGGTAATACAAGTCTCATACTAGTTTCAATACCAAGTATATCCTTGCCTCATGCCAACCAAAATTCAGTCCTGGACACAAAACGAAGCTCATATGAAAGTATTAAAAAGGACCAAATGCCAAGACCAAGCTGATGAAAGTTCCAAATGACATTCACATCAAGGACAACAAAAATCGAAACAAAATCAAAACTCAAGCTTAAATTCCTTTTACTACCAACCTTGGGAAGATTTTAATTCAGGCCCTATTTTTTATCAATGTACTTTTTTGTTTGGTTTCGGTTAAGTGTTGATCTCAACTTGAGCTGACTACTTTACGGGAAAAATGTTGCTCTTGAACTTGAGTCCTCTTTATTTTTGGGAAATCTTTACTGCATGTGTAAACTCCCAAAAAATTATGATCAATAGCCCCAGTTTTTGCCATAGTTTTGAAATTTTCTTAAATGAGAAGATGTCAAAGAAGAAGGAAACCTTTGCTGAAATTATAATAAAACAGAGAGAAGCTTCCTGGGACTCTCAATCCATGGCTTGGTGGTGATATAGGTAGTGTGATTCATATTAATTAGTTTGGAGGGACAACCTTGGCAAATTTTTTCTCTTGGTGATAGACCTCTCTGATTAGTTTATTACCCAAAACGAAAAATCCACTCTTGACACACTGACACAGTCCTAAGATAAAAATTCTCCACTAATTGGCTTGCCACTGATTTACATGAAAAAATTGAAACTTTTAAAAATCTCCATGCAAACAAACAAGTTTTATTTACAGTAAGCATGCAACTCTGTTGTTTCTCCATAGCACAAAGAAAAAGAAAAGAACAAAGAAAAAAATGACATGAAAGCAATGAATTTATGAAAAATGTTGATTAAAGTAAAATGCAAAAAAAAGAAAAAAACCTCTAGTTTTATGTACATGTGACGAACCCGTGTAAGTGAAAAGAATTGAACTTTTTTGGGCTTTCACAACCACTTTGAAAACTAAATAAAAAACAAAGGTTTATCTCTAATGTTCTATCCATGTGCCCAAGCCGTGCAAGTGACAAGAATAAAACTCTTTTTAGACCTCCAGAACCACCTTGTCAACTAAACCAAAAAAAAGTATCTTCTTCCTAATGTTGCCTCAATGTGGCTCACCCATGTAAGGGAAAATAACAGAACTACTTTCGAACCTTGCAAACTAAACAAAAACAAAAGTATGCTTTCTCTCTAATGTTCTCTCAATGCTGCTCACTCATGTAATAGAACTACTTTTGGACCTTCACAAGCACCTTGCAAATTAAACCAAAAGAAAAGTGTGTCATAAACACAAAAAGCCACCGAAGACATAAAATAGAAAAGAAAACACTCACAACCCCCACTTACCCAACATAGAAAAGAAAAAACTCGCATCCTCCTTCGAAAAGAAAAGAAATCCTCGGTCTCTTGGGTGCATGCTGCATCTCGTCATTGGCTGAGCAAGATTTTGATTCTTAAATTTGTTGGTCACCATTTCTGTTCCCATAGTAATGCCAGGGGCACTATGTATTAATGAGGGCATACCTCTGAGCATAACAAGTGTTAGTTGGCTGTTGGCCCAAGGAACAACACTGCTAAGGACATGTGACAATCGGTAATGCATTCTGGCAAAAATAATACATAACTTGCTTACACTATGACAATCGGTAATGACAGTAATAATACATAACTTGCTTACACTGTGAGAATCGGTAATGCACTCTGACAGTAATAATACATAACTTGCTTACACTGTGAGAATCGGTAATGCACTTTGACAGCAATAATACATAACTTGCTTACACTGTGAGAATCGGTAATGCACTCTGACAGCAATAATACATAACTTGCTTACACTGTGACAATCGGTAATGCACTCTGACAGTAATAATACATAACTTGCGTACACTGCGATAATCGGTAGTACACTCTGACAGTAATACCTTACCCTAAGCTCAGTTTCATTATTAAATAATACTCAAAATAGTGAAATGAAAATTTGTGAAAATATGAAGTTGACATGTTGAAAATCATCATAATTATCATAGGCTACATTCTGAATAATTTCACCACTCATTTCACAATATTATATGATGGAAAAAAGTATAATCTCGAAATTGAAAAGCAAAATTCATTTTATGAAAGAAAAAATATATATTCGGTTTTGTCAATGTGGAAACTGACCCTTGGCCATTGTAATCGGAAATACATGATTTCATCTGAATCACCTGTAAAAGCTGACAGCGCTCTTTTCTTCCTTGTGTTTTATCCATTCGTGACAAAACAAGGGAAATTTCCTAAAATCTTCTCTAAGGTCGGGTAGAAAGTGGTCCCATATGCTAGGCTTGATCACTTCTCACAAGTTCTTGGTATTTGCAAGAATAGAAATTTGGTGGGTTTACATTTACGTCCTTGTTTTGGCAGTGGCTTAAACTTGTCAAACCTCTGCGTGGGTGTCTGTCGTGTGCCACAAAGAAGAAAATTGCGAACATGAAAAAGAGCCAATGGCAATGGCAGCATGTTGACAGCTTCCTGATTACAGTCCCACACGGTAGTCGGTAACAGTTGCACTGTTGCCCTTACTCGTTTACACCCATTCAAGTCATCAGCGAAGGCAACAGTGCTGGTCTTAGCACTACGCAATGTCTCCCCAACGCAATGAATGAACCTTGAGAGTTTTGGTATACAATAAAGAGGTGGAAAGGAAGTGCAGCCATGCCCATCGAACTTCTTAGCATCTAGCTTGGGGATTTGACGTTTCCATGTAAGTTTTTGATATGTTCATGACTTTTGATACGTAAATAATGGAAAAGTGCCTCAAAGACCAAATATTGTACATGCCAAGTGATAATGAATGGCCTAATTAGGTTGGGAATCTTTTTAATAATTTGGCTTAACCTTAGAATTTATTTTAACATATTGCTGTACATTTAAAATGTTTTGAAAACTTTGGCTTCAAATTGAATCCTTGTTAGTATTTTAGCTTAGGGTTAACACCTTTCTAAACCCTAGTGTAAAAAAGTTTACTATTTGTTTTACAGTTAATTTTTAAAAATAATATTTTGGGTTTGGGGTTGAAATCTTTTTGCATTTAAGCTTAAGGTATAATCTTTATAATATTTTGGCTCAGGGTTGAATTTGTCTGAACCTAAGGATAAAATCTGTTTAGGCCTAGGGTTAAAATTTATAGTTATTTTGGTTTTGGGTTACACTATGTTTCCCACTGTTGATTGCCAGGAGTTGATTTTTTTAAGCAGTTAGCCCTAGGGTTAATATCTTTTTATTATTTTGCTTTAAGGATAAAGCTTTAAGGCTTAAAATTAATTTTTTTTTGAAATATTGACTTTAGGCTGGAATATATTTTAGCCTAGTGGTAAGAATTTATTGAAGAATAAGGTTAGAATCTATTTAAACCCACGGGTTAATTTTTTTTAGTATTTTGACTTTAAACCACTTTGGATTGGGGTTAGAATATTTTTAGCACTTAGGCCTCACACTTCAACTTTAAACTTGTAATCTCTTTATTATTTTGGCTTAAGGTTAAAATCTTCTTAACAATGAAACCTAAAATTAATTTTTAAAAATATTTTGTTTTAGGATCTGCCCGATAAATTTCGGCCAGATTATATAGGTTCATTTTTCTCATTTTTACTCAAAAATTTGAGAACTCAACAAATCCTGATGCTTGGAAAGATTCAGTAGAATTTTTTTCGACCAAGCTCTGGAAAAATTCCAGGGAATTTCAGAAATTTCACCCTGTCCAAGAAATCATACAGGATGAATTTTTTTCAATTTTGCCAGAAACTTTGGGGACTCTGGAAAAATCCGGATGCTTGAAAATTTCGGGCATTTGGGGAATTTTTTATGTTGCAGATAGTTCTGAGCCCCTTACAAAGGTTGAAGAAAGTTTGAATTTATACCCAAACATTTTGGGCACTCTGGAAAAATCCGGATGCTTGAAAATTTCGGGCATTTGGGGAATTTTTTATGTTGCAGATAGTTCTGAGCCCCTTACAAAGGTTGAAGAAAGTTTGAATTTATACCCAAACATTTTGGGCACTCTGGAAAAATCCTAACACTTGAAAAAAATGGGGCAGTTTTTGAGATTTTTTTCTACCTGATAACTTAAAACACATTATGCAAGTTGATTTTCTTTTCTTGTCCACCATTACTGGTTTTCTCTCACATGAATGTCAATATGTTGGGTAGAACAACATTAGAGACTCTTGTGAACATGACGGGGTATTTTAACCCTTTGAAATGAAGGGGTCAAACTAACCTCCTTATTCCACCCTAACTTGATCCCAAACCGAAAAACAAATGAAGAATTTTTTTCTTGAGTTAAGATGTCTCAACCTGTTTATCCGCCCCTCTTAATGTCTCTTGTGAAGACAATTTTTACCTCTGTTGTGTGAGTGGGATAGGATTAGGGTTGGTTCTTTTACTTTATGGCTTTCACCACCTCATGTGAATCTACCTTAAAGGTTAGAATATATCTAGGACTAAGGGTGAGAGTGTTTGCAGCTGAAGAAAGATGTCCTACACGCTTCAGACAAATGTCCTACACCTTCAAAATAAATGTCCTACCCTGAAAAGGTAAATGTCTCAGAACCCCAAGCCAAATGTCTTGCACCCCGTAAAGACGATTCTCTGGCAGCCCCATGACAAATGGCCTATTCCCTTAAGATAAATGTCTCTCACTCAAGCACAAATGTTTTGGAGTTTTAAGATTTGCTTTGCACCCCTAAGACAAATGTCTGACAGCCCCAAGACAATTGTTTTTGCAACCTTAAGACAAATGTCCCACTCCGCTAAGACAAATGTCTCGCACCTTAAAACAATGACCCAATCCATTATATAATAGTTCCAAGCCATTGGACCTAGAATTTATGTGTATTTGATTTAATACACATGTTGAAAAATATACCATGTTAGACCTCAGGCCCAGAGTATATCCCAAGACAAAATTAATTTTGCATATGCAGATTGGCCCAGGGTTGGAATTTATTTTTTGGGCATATTGGCTTAAGGTTGGAATGATTTTTTGAAATATAGCCTAAGGTTCGAAATATTTTGCCATTCTGGCCTAGGAAAAAATTTATGTACCATTTTCACATATGGTTCAAACATTTTTTAACAAATTGACCTGAGGTTGGAGCCATGTACCAGTATGGATTTTTTGGTATTCTATAGTTCGGTGACATAATCCAAAATGTGGGACGGAATGAAAACTACAGTGTACTGCAATCCCTCCTTCCGAGATCTCTGCTCGAGGCTGGTAGGCTGAGCGAACTGAAAGAAAACCACAGAAGGGCCTGTACTGGGGTCCTTTTCGAGTGATTTTTCACTTTTAAAAAATAGTGAAAGCCTGGCTGGTACCTTCCGCTAATCCGAAGATTCGGAAAAAAAAGACAGCCCAAAAGAAATGCAATGCAGTGAGTACAATAAGTACTCCTGCAATTTGTTTCCTTTGGTCTGCCCATTATCCCGGTTTATTTTCAGATTGTCATGCCTAGGCATGTTTTGACTGCATGTTATGAACACACTAAAGGGGTATGTAACCTATTACTCGGCTTCTTACGTAAGGTTGCAAGCGCAAAACATACCGTATTATATGAGGTTACAACTACAAAACATGCCTAGGTGTCACTTGAGAAAATATGGATGCGAAAATGGGCACACTGGAGGAAAAAATAGCAAAAGGACTTTTCTACTGACTACATTCATTTCCTTTGGCCTGACTAATGTTTTCCGACTCCCAATAGAGCCTGGCTGGCACCTTCCCCTACACATGGTCCGACTTGCTGAAAAGAGGTTTTCTTCGAACGGGTAACGGAGCAGAAAGTACGCAGGAAAATTCCAGGCAATGCTTTACGCATGACGAAGTTTCACTATCGACGCAAAGCCAAGGACTAAAACAAACTTGGCGTTAAAAATGGAAGGAAAGTGAAAAAACGTACTGCATGAAACTTCATCACATCCAAATTAAGTTAAAGAGCTCTTCGTGTCACGTCCTTCTCCGTGGATGTTTTTGTTCTCGCTTTTGTGTGATCGCACGCGCTAGCGAGCGTGCGGTGTGCGAGGGGAGCTGCACTCGTTGAAGACGGCAGGTCGAACAGCGGAGCTTGGAAGTTGCCGTCGGGGAGAAGCGCAGGTAGGACGAAGGTGCAGCTCTGAAGTTGTCGTCGACGAGAAGTGCGGGTGGGACGAAGGTGCGGTGAGAAGAGGAGGCGTTGTAGTGACTGATTGGGTAGGCGAGCGGTCGGGAAAAAGCAAGTGACACGGTTGAAGGTGCGAGGGGGGAGAAGCCTCGTTGCTCATGAGCAGATGCATGAACTGAGTCTCCTGCCCGACGACCTTTCTACCTGGGACTGTTTGGAGTGACGGGAAGGGCATCCCGCTTTGGGAAATGTCTTTGACGGTATGCATAACGATGAAGCTATGTACGAGATGAGAACCGGGTCGTTCCTCAGTGGGGTTTATGATGGAAATTTTCTGTCGGTGGTGAAGAGGCACTGGAAGAAGGAAGGAAGGAAGGAACGCATCCTTGTTAACAGTCAAGCATCGGCATCTCCTTAATTCAGAACAAGCGGTTCTAAATGGCCGGTCGTGCGATCTGGTTTCTGCTGTGATGCCGGAGAAGCAGAAAGTTTTTTGAGGATTTTTGCGTTGTTTAACGTGTCACTTGCCATCGCTGACTGTCTCTTTCCTGCTCTTCCTGCATCCCGGCCAGCATGCACAACCCCACATTCTAGTATTGCTATGAAAACCCCCAGGACTCATGACTTGTGTTGTCGAGTATTAGCGAACTTCGATGCTTTCGGATCAGTTTCTTTAGAACCCCACTAGGCCTTTGTGCTTATGGAGCTGCTGTTGACCGCTGTGTCCTAAACGTTGGAATGAAGTTATTGATAGGAGTTGTTGCGTCCCCTTGTTGGTCTTACCGTACGGGGTTGGACTATGTATGCATATGGTGGTTTTGGACCTAGGAATCTAAGGATGTCACTTCTGCCACAGTCCTTAAGGTATAGGTATATCCTGTGATCTCTTTCACAATTGTTCTCAACCAGTGTATGTAGGGATTGAAATGATTCACATGCCTCATGTTCATTCCAATATCTGAGTCGCGAACTTGGTTATCAATGGTCAATTTTACAGTTTTTTGAGGCTTTGTAGTTGTAAAGAGTTCTTGGTCTCAGATCGTCAGTCTTATCGGCCTTCTGAAAATTCAAGGCCACCCTCGAAAGATTCTGTTAAAGAGGACTAGAGGGTCGCTCGATAAGGAAAAATTGTAAGCCCACTCGGTCTTTGTTGTTCACTGCTATCCTTTTCTGTGTGTTGTCTGTCCTTTTGTATTTTTCTGTTTTTTGTTATCTTCTTGTGTTGTTGGTTGTTTCTAGCCAGTGGCATGGCTAAGTCGTTCTGTTGCTTCCACAATTCCAGGAGAAACTCAGCATGCAGGTTAGTGTTTTCACTGGCCTTTACCTACAGTATGGACCTTATGAAGTCAGTGGGAAAGTTGTGATAGAGAAGTCACTTTCATACATGCTGCTGTTGATGGGACCTGAACAGATGTGAGGCTGGTACTGTTGTTCATACTGGTTTCATGTTTTATTTTGTTTTTTGTTTCTTGGTCCTTCTTTCTCTGTTTTTTCTTGTCTTTGGGATTCTCGGTGGCTTGTTGAAGAAGTGTTAACCTTCCTTTGCCTTCTCTTATTCTTTTGAATGGAAATTTCTTGATTCGTATGAGAGATAATTATTGCTTTGTTACTGGAGTGAAATTGGCATGCTTTCTGAAGCTGTGGTGTTGTCATGTACATGGAAACATATCAGAAGGATTTCTCTCTCCACACGTTACAAGATCACCAGTTTCTTTGGTTTCAACACATCTGAAGATCTTCGGTGCTGACTTTACTTTCTTTCAGGTAAGACTCTGCCTGACCAGTTTGTTACATCTCCCTCACATGCTTGTCATGCTTTTCACTAGATGCTCTTAATATGCTGTGAGACAAGGTGGGTTTGGTTTCTGCTATGTTTTACTTGTTACATCTTTGACAACTATTTTATGGTCACTGAAGTCCCTGTACATTTGATGTATGTTTGATAAGGTTGATGATACATGTGTGAGTTGCAGTGTTTTATGAGATGCAACTTATGCATTAGGGTCCAAGGCTTGAGGGCACGGAGGATTAGAACTTCTGACTACTTAATCAACCAGGTTAAGGACAGAGTCAACAAAGAAAGTTTGAATCACTTGGTTTCAATGTGATTGAGATAAGAGCCTAGTAGAGTTTGCCATAGTTTTTTAAATGCCTTTTGTATAATATAGCCACTTATTGATTGCATGATGTTTTCTCTGGTTTTATTCAATTTCACTCTGGAGAGTGCATGAAATACAGGGCACCAGGGAAGACTCACAATATAGAATCCCTACCTTATTTATTCGATAGAAAGGGAACAGTAATGGTTTTCTTCCTGTGGTGGACATGTTAGTCTGTCTTCATGAATACTGTAGAAGTGCACAGAGTGACCTCAATCCTTAGTGACGGGGTTCTCTCAAGATGGTCAAAAGGAGCATGGTTTGTGTCATGTGTACCAATTGCTTTCATGTCGCAGGTTGAACGATTCCGGATGTACATGGAAGACTGATGACATTCCTGTTCCTCCTTGAAAAATCAAGTACAATCTTAAAAGATGTTTTTAACCAAGTTTTTCCATTCAAAAGCTCTTCCAAGCTCATCCGATGCACCTGTGAGTACTCTAAATGCATGCCTAAATTCATTGCACTTGGTACTCTGAGATTTTCTCATGTGTGTTTTGAAGGCTACAATGGTTCTCATTACTTCTGGAACCATGCAAATCAACTTTGGCACAGTTCAGAAATATCCGGAGATGATCATTTTGAATTGTATTTATGAAGGTGATCATTCTTGCGTGAACTCATAAGATCGCAAGGTGTTGTCATCTATAGTTGTCGGGACCTCTTGACAGGAGGCTCAAAATTTTTGTTATCAACCTTGCTGAGTCTACTACATCTGTCAGGGTTGAAGAAACAAGATTTCTAAATTTGGAAAAAAAACCATGTTATGATGTTGGTTATTACCCTCAGGTTCGACGCGTGCATCAGCTGTGGCCACCTCAAGATACTGTGTGCTCCATTGACTTCGACATTGTGTTTTTCCATGGTGTGCAAAAGCCGGGGGAAACAGAGGCTTGGAAGAATACTTGGGTTGAACACACTTCTGCCCAAGAATTTTGGGTTAAAGATTGGCTGCCACAAGATTTGGATGGAAATGTGCGTGTTTTAGCCTTGTCATATGACTCTTGTGCCATACAGTCAAACAACGAGGGCAACCTGGAAGATGTCGCTGAGCTTGGAAGAGTTTTATTATTTGACGTTGTGTTCAGGTTTCTCCACACAAAATCCTGAGTACCTTTACTTTGTTGGAATGTTTCCCAACTCAGCTTGATAATTGGACATGTGGAAAGAAGTCGAATACACAAGGAGGTGGCTTTGAGACATGGTTTCAATGTTGAAGTTGGATTATTGCCCCAGAAATGCAGTGTGTCTATATTGGATACTATTTTGTAATAGACTGCTCTAATTCAAACCATTGCTTTTATGCAAGTAATTTTCATGCACAAAAGTTGGTGCCATTCATAACGTATTAACACAAGTTATTTTCTTGTGGCAGTAATCCCTGGAGGTTGGGCCAACAACACGGATGTGTATTGGTAGGCCATTCTTTTGGTGGTCTGGTGATCAAAAGTTTGGTTGTGGAGGCATATCAAAGAGCACAATTCACTATAAGGAATAGGCTTGATGAAGCGGCCGTGGCATCTGCAAACAGGTTCCTTCAGAATTTGAGAGGTGTAGTCAATTATGCAGTTCCCCATAGTGGTTCATTCTTGGAATCATACTTTACTCTTGGGCACAATCTATTTAAACTGGCTGAGTTCATGAAGAATCTCCAACCATTTCGGGGAAGCATGGCGCACTTGTCAGTACAGTTTGATGATATCGTACAACGAAACTCTATCCGTGTGTATGCTTTCCTTGAAGGCAAGCCTGTTAAAGATCTGGTAAGCACTGACTTTCTATGTTGATTCAAAGGCAAATCACCAATATTTCTGAATGTTTGGATACCCATGGTAAGTCAATTTCCAAAACCCTAGCATTCAAGATACAGATAGTGCCAATGATTTTACTATGGGAGTATCTCAGTTTTTTTATGATGAAAAATGCTTTTACCAGGGAAAATTGATGGTGACAACAGCATCAGCACAACAGGGTGCAGGACGTGATTATTACACATTGGAAGATTGTGATCACTTCTCAGTTTGCAAGCCTATTGATAAGTCCCATTTAAGCTATGTCCAGCTTGTGAAGTGGATAAGATTTTGTCAGCAAGAGGTGAGCAGTATAGACTCAATGAGTCCTCTTGTGGCCTTCCTCCTGATCACGAATTTTGCTGACTTGTTTTTAGGTTAGCTGAATTTCCTGCCTTCGTATACTTGCAATTCAGCAGCTTCTGATTTTGCTAGTTAGTGACTTTAGCACTTCCAAAGAATAACTATATCCTGTAGGCTGGTGTTAAGCAGTGTTAAAAAAATGCATGAACTTTTCATCTTATTGGCATTGATATGATTTTACATAGTTTTTGTGTTCAAAGACAGTATGAATTACTGGATTTATGATATTGCATTACTAGTAAGTTGGTATATATGTGAAGCATAGATCGATTAGCCATTTAAGTATATGTGCATATAGATGCCTCCAAGAATGGCTTAGGTGTCAGGTGTTCAATTACTGGTGCGCATACCATTTCACCTTGGCATGCATATTCCACAAAATATGATCAAATTGTAGATGTGAACTTATCCTCAAAAGATTTTAGCTGGACCACATTGACTTGATTAAATTGAACATACACTGTCTTTGGCAGGATTCTTTATTGAGGCAGGAACGCTTTTTGTCTGAATTTCCCCACGAGCTACCAAATATCATAGAAGGGGATCCGTGTCGGTACTTGGAGCTTGCAGCAAACTCTCTGAAGAATGTCCAGATCTTGATTTCTCCACAAAGTGCAAATTCCCTACCCATGATCAATGAGCTCCAATGTCAATATTTATTGGAGAAGTTCTGGGATACTCTAACAGGTGTAAAGGCATGCATTCAGGACGCATCTTTACAACACATTCAAGAATCGCACAATACTTTGAAAAGTCTTGCACGACTGGCTAAGGAGGCTGAGAAACTTGTTCGTGATTGTTGTGATCGCAATTGGATCCAAGCTGCCATGATCTTTGCAAATGCCAAGGAGCATTTTGCATCCTTGACTTTTAAATTAAGGTTGTACATGGAGCTTTTGCAAAGCATTTTCAAGGAAGGAGCAACAAAGGAGTTTTTGACTAAACTTCAGGATCCAAAGTGGATTGATGATGTCAAGGATGAAGAATTTCACTTCATTGATGAGAAAGCAAAGGCGGATCGACAAACGTTGCTGTCAAGATTGACTGAGGTTGGGTCAAGTGATTCAGAGAATCTCATTAGAAGACTTCAGATCTCCTCTAATCGAGCTACTTTCTTGCAGGATAATGCAACTAGTTTGATTGATGCGTGGAAAGTGGAATACAAAAGTTTTCATCGAGTGCCAAATGGTCAAATAGGAAAGGGAGGTTCTGCAACTGTTCACAAAGTTACATGGCTTGGCAAAGATTTTGCAGAGAAGTGTTTTCATGGACCAGAAAATGAAGATATCCCAGAAGAAGCATCTCTTCTTGCAGGATTGTCTCACCCCAATATTTTGCCCTTGTTTTCTTATGCAACTAGGGATCATTCTTGTTCCCTTGTTATGGAGCTGATGGATGGGGATCTTCACCAATTAATGGAAAGATTGGTGAACAATGAAAGCCAAGATGCCCCATTTGAACTTCTTGAAGCAGTTGACATCATGTTGCAAGTAGCAGAAGGCATGAATTACTTGCATCAAAACAGGGTGGTTCATCGAGATCTGAAATCAATGAACATTCTTGTGAAGTACAATGAACATGATAGGCATGTGTATGCAAAAGTGGCTGATTTTGGGCTCTCCAGAATAAAGCAATTAAGTTGCACATATTCCAACCTAACAATGGATCTGGGTACAACTCGATGGATGGCGCCAGAACTGTTTGGTGATGCAGAGGATCATAACGCTGGTCCAAGTTCATCAAGTGAGTCCTTGAAGTATCCTTTCAAAGTTGATGTCTACAGCTTTGGGATGGTGTGTTATGAGATTTTGACTGGATGTGACCCTTTTTTCAATTTCAAGCTGATGGATCTTCGGAAGAGGATAAAGGATGGTTTGAGACCAGATATACCTGAACAATGCCCTGAGCAGCTGTCCACCTTGGTTCAAGCCTGTTATGATCATGACCCTAAGGCACGACCTTCATTTCCTGAAATTTGTGTGGAGTTGAGACATATTATGTGCTCACTCATGGTAGATTCTACATTGTGAGCCTTGTACAAGCTTTGTAATGGGAGTAGTTCATTTTTGTGGAATTGTATATAGATTCCAGAAGTCAAATGTGACACATGCCCATTGAAGGTGGACAATCTTGCAATGTTGAAGCTATATGGAGAACATCGATGTTGAAATTGGAGCAAAACTAAGTTGTCAGTGACTGATTGAGTTGAAAATATCTACTCTTGCAGTAGTATGATAAAGACCCTGAAATTAGTGTGAAAGGGTTGATGGTTGTTGCAAGGAGGTATAGTTGTTAAGGTATATAATAAATACACTGACATGCCTGAAAAACATTTACATAGCATTGTGGGAGTGTTAAGTGTGAAAAACTTATACAAGGCAATGATGTAAGTATTAAAAGCTTGAAGTGTAAGATGTTCAAATGTGTAAGTGTAATTATTCATGGGATTTACATGTCGTATATTGACATTCAAGACACTGGCAAAAACCCCTAAATCCATTTAAATTGCTTCTAAATAATGCAAATATGGTGTCCTTAGAATAAATCAAGGTCTTTGAGTTCAAATAATGTAACATATTTGGGCTTATTATGTTTATTAAGAGGCCTCACTCAAAAAGGGGAAGTACTAATGTGGGTGCTGGTGCACCTTGGTGCAATCAGTGAATAGGAGATAATGGAAACATGGTTAGGTTACTCAAGATGGTTAAGAAAACAAACTCAGATCACCAAATCTAGATTCACAAACCTATCAAAATTTATTACACAAGTAAGTATTAGTTCACTCAACGCAACTAAAAATAATAATTCAACCACCAAATCTAGTAATTTCATTGATTATGCTTTCAATTTCTTTAGAAGCACATCATTTATTCGACCTAACCTACACGCCATTGCCACGCCCAAGTTGAGCTCATTGGGAGAAAACATTGCACACCACTAGGTTTGAGAACCCATGACCTTTTGTGGTCGTAGGGTTCCAAAAGGAGCTATTTCAGCATTGCATGGTTTTTTGTTTTTTCAAGAACTACGGATTTACGGTAGTTGACTTTTCAGAATTTACATATTCGGTTGGTTCCAATTTTTAGCAAAAAAAAAGCTTTTAGAAAATTGACTGATTCTAGTTCCTTATAAATTAAAAATTTGTACCACTTAGCTGGTTCCAAGGGTTTAGAAGATTGGAAGGGTGGTTTTGTTGATTCGTTTTTCTGAGAGAAAACATTTGAATTAGACAAAATGATTCTCATGAAAAGCCCTTGACCCGACTACATCTACCCAATTTTTAGATTCATGGGGCAATTTTTTAATCCAATTTTTTGAAGAAACTTGGCCAATTACAATCCTCATTCCTAAGCAAAACTTTAGTTGGTTGCATTGTTTCAATTACCGTATAAACGAAATCTAGTTATTTCAATTGTGAGACTGTCTTTTTAATATGATTTTTTTTTAATGAACACACATTATACAAGCCTTTGAAATTAGCCAATTTTTTCGTTTTTTTGAAGTAAAGGAACAACACAATGTTTTCAATTCTCATTTTCAACAAGGCATTTAAATGACATAATTTCCTGAAATCAGCCATGGACAACAAATAAAAAGAATTATTCAAATGCATTTTCATTTAATCAAGGCACTTACATTAACCAAAATTCAAAATACAAAGCAATTGTGACGAAAAGTTTCAATGATACACATCAAAATTAAGTTGCATGTAAACATTTTGTGTCATCTTAATGTCATATTAATCATGGGAAGTTGTGCTAAATGATTAATTTGAGTTTGAGGAATTCAAATTTAAAATTCATTTAACTTGATTTGAGTTTTGTTTGAGTGAAAGACTTTTGGAACTTGAACAATAGTTATTTCGAAATTAATTTGTTCCGTAAAAAACTAAACTAAGCACTCTCTCAATTAAAAAGAATTTGACAAGAAAAAGATTCAACTAATAGTAACATGTTACCCCGTTCAAAAAACATTCACAATTTAAAAAGTTGTGAAATTTCAAATTTTCAGAAATTCAACATATTTTTTTAATTTTAGAGTTTGAAAAGTTTTTCATCACATGTGAATGGGGTGTAATGTACATGACATACAATAACAAATTGTAACATATGATGTAAGAAACTAAACCCTAAAATAATTAACATATTTTGGTATGATTTGATATTATGATCATTTTTCAAAATGAAACACATAATTTTACCAAATATACACAATTTTTTAAAATCCTAGGTATTCAAAAAACATTAACATAAAAGATGTGATGTATTGCGGCAATTCTAAGTATTTTGCAAAAGATTTCATCCAAATTGTTTTTAAATGACCATCAAAGGACCCATAGTCTTTAAATCCTTTGTCATTGTTGACTCATCTCATGGTGATTTGACTTTTATGAGTTCTTATTGTTTTACAATAATGTGTTATATGAATGTGCAAACATAAATAACAATCATACTAGGTAGTTTGAATGATTTTATGACAAGTTGTATAATTCAATTAACATTAGAGATCTTTTGTTGGCCCAAATGACCATTTTTCATGGAAGCATGGTATTTGGAGCAAAGAAATATGTTGTCATATCTTGTTGATGAAAATTAGGCAATAATATTATTTTTGATGTTAATGGCAACATGTGCTCAACATGGCATTTCTATGTATTCAAACAACACTCAAAGATTGTCTAGTGATGTCCCAAATGTTGGCTATCTTTTTGGATGAAATGGAGATTGTATTAAGAGGAAAAAAAAAGTAAAATTTAAAAATATGTATAACAATTTAAACTCATCTTACTCAAAACAATGTGTTGTCACGTGGTTCCAACAATGATAGCTAAAAAACCAATGTTAAATGTGAATTAAGCCTTTTGGATGTAAGATAAAGTATATTTGAATGTTTTGATTTTTAAAAGTCTTTATATCCCACCAACCTCATGTTGTTTAATATATCACAATTTTTTTTGTACCTTCAATCAAGGAAGATATAGATATTGGATTTCAAATGATTTAAATGTACATTTGTTGGTTTTGGTTTTGGACCTTTATGTTATATAAGTTCTTATATAAGAATTTTCATGGTTTTAAATGCCTTATTTCCACAATTGTTTTATGTACATGCATTTCATAAGTTTATTTTTAATATTGTTTAAGTTCAAATGAAAACCAAATATACAAGAAATGTTAAATCACAAATAAATTTGGTGACATATCATATTAACGAATCAATTAAATTATAGGTAAGGAAATTAAATTAGAACTAGGTAATAATCAATTGTTTTGATTCATTTAAATGTTTGTTACCCATCACATTGTGTGTTAAGAAATAGCCTTCAATTGTTATGTCAAGTTAGCCTTCACATTGTGCACTAATGAAGGGCCGTCACTTGTTATGTCAAGATAATACCATATAAGGTGGTTACTAGTTTAAAAATAACATGATAAGACTTTGATAATTCAAATTTTAATCAAACCAATTATAGAATTTATAAGACTTTGAAATAACAAATTTCCAAAATGATGTTCGATGTTGTTAAATTCCCTCGAGTTCACAAAGATGAGAAGTTGCAATCCTCTTGTTAAAGTAAATATCACTATGTAGCTTTGTTATTTTCAAAAACAAATCCCCATAAAAAAAACAAAAATAGATATAACAATGAGTTGAACAAACTTGTAGACCTTAAAATATCAATGTAATTTAGTTGCATTCATTTAAGATGTTGATCATTAAGATGATGAAGATCCATGTTGAAAATTCAAGAACATGAACAATTTAAACCTTAATTGAAAATAGCCCTCAAAGGGCTTTAAAGATATTTGGTGAAGTTTTCAAAGTTAAAAGTAAAAAAAATCCAAGGTGTAAACACGGAGGGTAGATGCACAAATGGGACGACCACTTTGCAACAAATCTAAAGTCCCAATGTATTCAAAATCTTGATCAAATTTTGGAAAAATTACAACTAATTTACATTGATTTCCTCCATATTTTCCCCATAACTTTAATGTTTCATTTAGAGTTTCGATTTCTTTAAGCATATAAGCAAAATACTATAAAACACTTCTTCCTCCAATATGATACAAATCTATTATTATTATTTTTTAAATGGCCCATACAAAAGTCCATAAGTATAATCCTAAAATTTAGTCAAGTTTTTTAACCTTTAACTTCTTTATTATGATATCTTACTAATTTCAAGTCCGTAACACACACCCCATAAATCAATGGACTATATCATAATGTACAAATAAATGGTAGTCAAATGTACACTCCATGAATTTTGAGTTCAAAAGTTAAAGTGATTTTGTGTATCATGTAAATGTTCAAATTCAAATTTTTATACCAAGTTCATTTTAATAAATTCAAGACCTATAAAGCAACATGGGCATTGCAATGACAATCACAAGGCAAAATTGGCTTACATGACTCCCAAACTGGTCCACCCATTTGTGCATGCACCCCGGGATGATGTTAAATCATATAATAATAAATGCCACAAGAACATTTCTTGCCTTTCTTAATTTCATTTCGGACAAAAAAATCTCGTGTGTGAAAATTTAGACATGGAATTCACACATAATTAAACAAAAATTGGATATCAATTTTGAAAAATTGACATAAGTAACCATTGATAACAATTGTTCACATACTTGTGATAATGACTAGTCCTAACAAGTTTTGGGATTTAACTAGGTTTAAGTCTGAGTTTTAAAATAATTCTAAAGTTTCCAAATTGAAAGTTTGAAGTTTTTGTGGAACCACCATCAAAAGCTAATCAAGCAACAACTTCCTTTCAAAATTGAATTGAAATTTGAACCAAAAATGTTGCCCAATCTTAAATAGGTTCAATATCTCTAAGTACATAAGTATGATTTATGAAAAATTGTTTGGCCTTCAATTTTGGCAAGTTGTTACATTTGACTTGTTTTACATAATTAATGTTATATGATTTTTATTTTAAATTCTTTGTGAAAATGACAAGAATCGAAGGTTGGAAAAATTCAAAAACCAATTTCAAAACTAGATCAAAGGTTTCATTGAAAACAAAGAAACATTAAAATCAAGGCCAAAAGTTCCAACAATTAGACAACATTGGTAATGACCATATTTATCTTTGAATTTTGTTAAATTGTCACGTAGTAATACTTATTGAATTTCTCCTTATGTGATATAAAGCTTTTTGAAAATCTTTGTTGCAAATAAGAGGTTTTTTCTTTCAACCTTGAAACATCAACCTTAAAATAGTGCATAACTAATGTTTCTTTTATTGCATGTTGGTGTTAAACATTTGTGATTGGAAGTGTAATCTTAATTTGCAAACAACTTAATGAAATACATTTGACAATCATGATTTTTATTAAATTTTTATACTAGACCATGTAAAATTTGGATGTTCATTGAATTAACATCTTAAAATACATCAATTTTGAGTTCAATTTTGGTCAATAGCAAAAAGATTTAAATGTGTGAGTTTTCAAAAAACCTTTGTATATGCCTATGATCATAGATATGTTCACTAAATATGGTGGGATTTTTGTGAGAATTTATTCCCATATTTTGCACCTAACTAAGAAGGAATGTCAAGACAATTTGGTTGTTATACATGTGTAAGGCCTATCATCACCTTCATATAGGATATTAGTCAATAAAAATGGATCTAGTAATTGATTATTGTTTATTTTCAATGTAACAAATTGTTTTCTTGGTAAGAAATCATTATGTAAATAATTGTGACATTGGTCTATAACATTGCTAATCAATCTAATAGACATATTGGGTCCTAGAAAAATTTCATGCAATCTTGAGTCCCATATATTGCACTTTTACTTAATGAAGTAAAAAACTTGTGTTTTGTTTTGGATAACAACCATTTTTTTCGTGTGAAAGTTTAAGAATTTTATGTCATGAATTCATTTTAAAACCACCAAAAATTGGAAAGAAGTTCCAAAAAATTGTAAGAGTTCTATTGATGTATCAATAAGGTAGCCAAAAATATATAAGGATTCTTTTTGTCTTCAATATTTTGTTAATATCCAAATTTGGCTAAATCAATGTATGTCCATGGTTACCACCTTGATTTTGAAGAGAAATCAATGTATGTATAGCAAGGTGTATCTATGTTCTCAATATGCTTATAATTGTACTTACCATGTATTTGGTTACTTGTGATTGATTGTTCATTTTGAATTTCAAATAATCATATTTTTTCTCCTTTTAAAGGTATTATGAACCTAAATGGCAAGTGTTATTTCAACAAGGGGATTTAAATAGGAATGAATTGATAAGAATTGATTTAAATAAAACCAAAAAGATCAATCAAATAAAACTAGCAAACCCTATACAACCAAAAAATATGGAATCAAAAAAACCAATTACCATCAGACATAAGTAAATTGGGAATGGGTAAAACTTAGTAAACACCTAATAGAAAAAAAAAGGTGCGGGATAGAAAAAACTACCTAACATCAATAAAAAAAACACGGGGGAAATGCATAAAAACTAATATAAACATCAAATAAAACCAAAATGGGCAAAATGCCTTAATGTTGTAACAATGTGAAATGAATTGAAACAAATGTCCATCAAATTGAAAAGAAAATAAATTGGTAAAAACCAATAAGTATGAAATAGAAAGAAAAACGAATTTGTAGGAAATGCAAATACTTTAATGTTGTTGATAAATTAAATTAATGAATCTTTGGTGGACACATCAACCACCTTTAGATTCATCATCATAATCTCACGATGTTATTTGTTTTATGAGAGAAAACATTTGGATTAAACAAAATGATTCTCATGAAGAGCCCTTGACCCCACTACATTTACCCAATTTTTAAATTCATGGGGCAATTTTTTAATCCGATTTTTTTGAAGAAACTTGGTTAATTACAATCCCCATTCGTACGCAAAACATCTAGCTGGTTGCATTGTTTCAATTACCATATAAACCAAATCTAGTTACTTCAATTGTGAAACTATCTTTTTAATAATATGAATGTTTTTTAATGTGCACATATTATACATGCCTTTGAAATTAGCCAAATTTTTAAATTTTTTAAAAGTAAAAGGAACAACACAACTCATTTTCAACAAGGCATTGAAATTACATTTTTTTTTGAAATCAGCCATGGACAACAAATAAAAAGAATAGTTTAAATGCATTTTCATTCAACCAAAGCACTTATGTTAAAACTCCAAAATACAAAGCAACTGTGAATAAAAGCTTCAATGACACACATCAAAATTAAGTTACATATAAACATTTTGTGTCATTTTAATGTCATATTAATCATGGGACGTTGTGCGAAATAATTCATCTGAGTTTGAGGAATTCAAATTTAAAATTCATTTAACTTGATTGGAGTTTTGTTTTATGAAAGACTTTTGGAACTTGAACAATAGCTATTTCAAAAGTAATTTGTTCCATAAAGAAGTAAACTAAATACTCTCTTAATAAAAAAAATTGCTGAAGAAAAGATTGAACTAATAGTAACCTATTGCCCCATTTAAAAAACATTCACAATTTTAAAATTGTGAATTTTCAAATTTTCAAAAATTCAAATTATATATCAGAATTTTAGACTTTGAAAAGTTTTTTACCACATGTAAATGGGTGGTAATGTACATGACATACAATAACAAATTGTAACATATGATATAAGAAACTAAACCCTAAAATACTTAATATATTTTGGTATGATTTGATATTATGATCATTTTTCAAAATCAAACACACAATTTTACAAAACATACAGACTTAAGAAAAATTCATAGGTATTCAACAAAACTTAACATAAAAGATGTGATGTATTGGGGCAATTATGAATATCAAATCATTTCATCAAAAAAAAATTAAATGATGATCAAAGGACCTATAGTCCTTGAGTCCTTTGTCATTGTTGACTCATCTAATGATGATTTGACCCTTATGAATTCTTATTGTTTTATGATAATGTGTTGTATGAATGTGCAAATATAACTAAAGATCATACTATGTAGTTTAAATGATTTATGACAAGTTGTATAATCCAATTAACATTAAAGATATTTTGTTGGCCTAAATTACCATTTTTCATGTATGCATGGTCTTTGGAGGAAAGAAATATGTTGTCATATCTTGTTGATGAAAATTATGCAATAATAATATTTTTGACGTCAATCGCAACATGTGTTCAACATGACATTTTTATGTATTCAAACAACACCAAAAGATTGTCCGTTGATGTCCCAAATGTTGGCTATGCTTTTGGGTGAATTGGAGATTGTATTAAGAGGGAAAAAAACGAAAACTTTTTAAATCAGTATAACAATTTAAAGTGATCTTACTCAAAACAATGTGTTGTCAAGTGGCTCCAACAATGATAGCTAGAATACCAATGTTGG
Organism: Sphagnum contortum; assembly: GCA_963920785.1. NCBI lineage: Eukaryota > Viridiplantae > Streptophyta > Sphagnopsida > Sphagnales > Sphagnaceae > Sphagnum > Sphagnum contortum. Next base: position 20,457,166 of record OY987278.1, read on the forward strand.
GTGTGAATTAAGCCTTTTGGATCCAACATAAAATATACTCGAATGTTTTGATTTTTAAAGTTTTCATATCCCACCAACCTCATGTTTTTTAATATATCACAAATGTTTTGTAATTATTTATACCTTCAATCAAGGAAGATATAGATATTGGGTTTCAAATGATTTAATTGTACATTTGTTGGTTTTGGTTTTGGGCCTTTATTATGTATAAGTTCTTATATAGAAAATGTGCATGGTTTTAGATTCCTTGCTTTCACAACTTTTTATGTACATGCATTTCATAAGTTATTATTTGAATATTGTTTAATTTTAAATGAAAGCCAAATTTACAAAAAATGTTTTGTTGCAAATAAATTGGGCAACATCTCATATTAATGAATCAACTAAATTGTACGGAAAGAAATTAAATTAGAACTTGTGAATAATCAATTGTTTTGATTCATTTAAATGGTTTTTTTACCCTTCACATTGTGTGTTAAGGAATAACCTTCAATTGTTATGTCAAGTTAGCCTTCACATTGTGCACTAATGAAGGGCCGTCACTAGTTATGTCAAGATAATTATCATATAAGATGGTTGCTAGTGTAATAATAACATGATAAAACTTTGTGATAATTCACAATTTAATCATATAAGAGTAAAAATTTAATGAAACCAATTATAAAATTTATAAGACTTTGAACTAAAAAATTTCCAAAACGATGTTCCATGTTGTTAAATTCCCTCAAGTTCACAAGGATGAGAAGTTGCATTCCTCTTGTTAAAGTAAAGATCACATATACAAAGTTATTTTCAAAAACAAATCCCCACAAAAAATATGGAAATACATAACAATGAATTGAACAAACTTGTAGACCTTCAAAGATCAATGTAATCTAGTTGCATTCATTTAAGATGTTGATCACTAAAATGATGAAGATCCCTGTTGAAAATTCAAGAACATGAACAATTTAAACCTTGATTGAAAATAGCCCTTAAAGGCCCTTGGAGATATTTGGTGAAGTTTTCAAAATTAAAAGTAGAAATAATCCAAAGTGTAAGCATGGGGGGGTAGGTGCACAAATGGGTGGACCAATTTGCCACAAATCCCAAGTCCCTATTTATTCAAAATCTTGATCAAATTTTGGAAATTATAACTAGTTTAAATTCATTTCCTCCATATTGTTTCCATACCTTTAATGTTTTATCTAGAGTTTCAATTTCTTTAAGCATATAAGCAAAAGTACCATAAAACACTTATTTTTCCAATATGATATGAATTTATAAAAAAATGTTTTTAATTGGCCTATTCAAAAGTCCATAAGTATAATCTTAGAATTCAATTCATTTATTTTTTCACCTTTAGCTTCTTTATTATGATATCTTACTAATTTCAAGTCCCTAACACAAACCCCATCAAACAATGGACGGTATCAAAATGCACAAAGAAATGACAATCAGATGTATGGTCCATCAATTTTGAGTTCAAAAAATTCATGGCTTTTACAAAATTTCCAATTTATAAAATGATTTTGTGCATCACGTAAATGTTCAAATTAAAATCTATAAACCAAGTTCATTTTAATAAATTTCAAGATCTATAAAGCAACATGGGCATTGCAATGGCAATCACAAGGCAAAATTGGCTTACATGAAATGTTTTTGAGCATTCAATTGCTTTCTATTACCACTTATGTTTTGGTGTTCACATTCTCATCCCCTCACCTATTTTTGCTTATTGACTACACTTTTAATGTTCATGGAGAAAAATATCATTAGTTAGGTGAATTATGACTAAATCTGTGTGGAGATACTCATCAATATTGTGACACTTTTTTAATGACTGATAAAGAACATGACTTTTTTTTACGAACTTCTACAAATTTTTTATTTTTTTCACTTTCAAAGGGCATTTATCAAATTTTCGTCATTTCCAATGTGCTTTTATCACTTTTTTCAACACCTTAATGTTTTTTTTAAAAAACATTCATTTAAAATTTTAAATAATTATTTAATGTCAAACTTGACCCATGGCTACAATAGTTATGGAACCAAAAAAAACACTCAAGTTCAAATATTAAAAAATGATAAACGGGCAAGTCCTTGGAACTAAAGTTAAACAAAAACAAGTCAAGAAAATTGTTTCAAACCAAAAAAACAAAACATTGTATGGTTTATCTTGAAATAACATTCGCAAATCCAAATCTAGGATAGTCATGAAAAGCCCTTGTTGTCACCTTTTATGTGAGCACTCCTCCAAAATAGCCGTATTTCTAAAATAGCTACCCCAACTTTTTCATGTATTTATTTTCTGTTTAAATTACTTTCATTTCAATACACAAAAAGAAGATCTTGAAAAAATGGTGCAAAATCCTACATTCCAACATTGCACAAATAGTAAAGAGCTTAGCAAGAATGCACCAAAAATATGTAAGACTAGTGCACAAAAAGACAAAGAACTCAACTTAAGAATGCAAAAAAAATAAAATGAAAGAAAGAAATGCACAAAAGTAAAAATATAAAAAGTAAAAAAAAACACATTAAAAAAAAACAGAAACAAAACAAAAGGGACCTTACAACCCTACAACCCAAAAAAAAAAGACTCAAACCCTAAAAAATTATGAACATGCTGCATCATGAATTTTGCTTGTGCTATTTTACGAATACCGCTATTTTGTTGTTCACTATACTATTTTCAATCAAAGCACCACCAAAAAAACACACACACACACACACACACACACACACAAACTAGTGTGAAGTGGGCATAACGAATTTTATGGGTTGGCCAAGGTTTAACATTAAAAAATTCATTTATGTAACATATGTAAACACAATAAATATATGTAGGCTTGAAAATTTTTCCAATGTTTTGCAAAATTGTGAATTTAGATTAAGATAAATGACCAACATTGGAAGTGCTTGCACGGTAGACTGTGCATGGCAAAATTCTAGAGTTTGTGGCCAAGCTATTGTCTCCTTCAGATTTGGAAGCCGGGGTTTGAAGCAAGTTAGGGTTTCCGTTTTACTAGTCCTGGCTTGAAGGAATGGTTGTGTGCATACTGTCTGGTTGAGTTGTTTGGGTTGCAGAAAAGACTGAGAGGTATCTGGCTCTGGAATATCCTCTATTGAGACAAAGGGTTTGTATGGATTATGGGTGGATGTCATTAGTGTCAACAATTAGGGTTTCATTTCCCATATATTGATGTCTCCAAGCAAAGGTGCTCATTGCTTTTGACCATATCATAAGAGCTCTATTTTGGTTTGGCTTGTGAGTCATATTGTGCACCATACTCTGATCCATCACAAGCTGAATGCTGAATTATTCCAGCACTGAGCTAGTATAGAAAGGATAAAGTGGTTATCTGGAGCATATGAATCTCTTGAATTGCCACTGTATTTGTTTGTATTGGACTATACTAGTAGAGCATAGAGTTTGATTGCTACAGAATAGGCATTGTTCTTGGCATCTTTTTATGGCCTTACATGATTGTTCCTGATAACTCCTCTATCAGAGGCCATAGCCTCTGTTTGTTTTCATCAGTGGTCAGTATATTGGTGTTGGGCCACTTTGTGTCTTTGAGTATAAAGAAAGTAACAGAATACAGGAGCAATAAGCACAGTTAACAATCAAATGACATTAGCTGTAACTCAGTTTGCTGGTTCACACAGTCTAATCTCAATTTGTGTGGTGCTTTTTTGGAGCTGGAATTGGGCTGCCACATGGAAATGTCTTGTAATTATGTTATGGTGTCTTAACTTTTAAGATGCCCTTGGAGTCGTCTCAGTCAATTGCAATATTCTCCACCTCATGTGGGCAATGACAATGCCTACAGCCAATATGATGTGGAATCCTTTGGGGAAATGTTACATGTCCTTACATTAGGCCTTTGGGATGGGCTTCCATGTACATGCAGTTAAACACCTGAATGGACTGACCTTGATAGAGGCTTACAGTGCATCATTTGGAACAGAGGGTTGAAAAAAGGGTGGCCCCAAGATCCCAGCAAGCAACAAGGTCTATGATTACATGATTTTCAGCATTGAAGATATTGAGGTGGTTATCTGGCTTCAGTTTCTTATGTCATGGTTGCAAGTTGAAGAGGCAATTGTTGGTGTTTCAAAGGAATGGAGATCTCAGTGCTTTCTTCTGTGAGGCTGGAGCATGTATTTACCAGGTTGATGACAACAAAAGTTTTCAGTTGCGACAGGCTTTGTTGTCAATATGGTCTGAGCAGGACTTAGAAGTAAAGTCATCTCCACTACTATACCCCCTCAACTCTTCCACTGCTCCCTACTAATCTTGCAATTATTTCTATTCAGGTTAGCTGTCAGATGCTTGTTCCTTTCATTTCTTTGCTGATCTTCTATTGTTTGATCAAATATGCTCCCAAGGCAAGGTATCATTAATTGGATTGAATACAACAATGATATGTGCATTGGTGGCCAACTACTCTTTATGTGGTTGTATGCTGAAACCAAATCTAACAAAAGTCATTCCATCTGGGTACTTAGACTCTGTAGCAATCTCTATGATGCACATCCAGACGTTGATTTCACCAGATAGGGCCAATGTGGTAACAATCAAGTGGCTCCTATGTCATTACTTATTTGACAAACTTTGTGAGACATTGAGTGATGCAACAGCATGGATTCATGGTCCACTTTGTGAGACATTCAGAAATCCTATCACAATTTGGAAAACCTTGCATAGACAGTGCAGGAGGTTGAGATACTTGTTGGTGATTGTTGTGATGCCTGATGGATCCAAGTGGCCATGATCTTGGCAAATGTGAAAGAGCATTTTGCATCCTTGGCTTTTATACTAAGTCTGTACTTGCAACTTCTGCAGAACAATTTCAATGAGAGAGAGTGAAGACAATGTTTTTGAGTGAACTTTGAGATCAAAAGTGGAGTGATAATGTCAAGTATGAAGAATTTCACTTTGATGAGGAAGCAAAGGAAGATAGACAACTCTTAATATCAAGATTGATTCAAATTGGTTCAAGTGATTCAGAAATTCTCATCAAAAGATTAGAGATCTCCTCTAATCAAGCTACGTTATTGTGGTACAATGTACAGAAGTATTGGGTGAGTGCCAACTGGTCAAGTAGGAAAGGGAGCATCTGCAACTGTGCATAAAGTTTTGTGGCTTGGAAAGCATTTTGGAGAAAAGTGTTTTTATGGACCAGAAAAGAAAGATATGCAACGGAAAGCATTTCTTCTTGTGGGATTGTCTCACCCAAAAATATTTTGCCCTTATTTTGTTATGTTACCAAGGATCAAAGTCGTTCCCTTTTTATGGAACCAATGGATTTGGGGATCTTCGTCCATTGATTGCTGAAAAGAATGGAGGACAATGAGACCCTTGATGCCCCATTCGAGCTTCTTCAAGCAGTTGACATCATGTTGCAAAACTGCCTGCATCAAAACTGTGTGGTTCATGGAGATTTGAAATCAATGAACATTCTTGTCAGATGTGATGAACATGAAAGGCAGGTGGATGCACAAGTGGCTAATTTTGGGCTCTCCTAAATAAAAGAATCAACGTGTATGTACACCAAGCGAATGATGGATGACACAAGAACTGTTTGGTGATTCAGAGGATCATGTTGGTCCAAGTGGTCAAGTGAGTTGAGTTTATCATTGAAGTATCCCTTCAAAGTTGACATCTACAGCTTGGGAGTGGCATGTTATGAGATTTTGACAAGATGTGTCCCTTTCTACAATTCCAAACTGAAGAAGCTTCAGAAGAGAGTAAAGGATGGTTTGAGGCCATATATACCTGAACAATGTCCTGAACAATCGTCCACCTTGGTTTGGACCTGTTATCATCCCAACCCTGAACAACTTTTATTTCCTGACATTTATGGCACTTTGGCATATATGGGCCTTTCATGTTCATCACACTTGACGAGAATGTTCATTGATTTCAAATCTTGATGGTGGGCAAAAGTCCATCAGGGCTTGAAATGGTGAACTCCACATTTTTTTCCTGGAAATGTGGCAAATTTTGGGATGCTTTCACAAAAAATTCTTTGCAGAAGTAGCAGGCCTTTTTTTTCCATCAAGTGACAAAAATTTGCCCAGAAAAAAAATGATTATAATGGATGAAAGCACAAAGTTTACCTCATGCGTGTCATTAGCCACAAATTTGTGTAAGAAAAACCACACGTCTTACTGTGTTTGGCAAAGTGAACTTGAAAACACGAAAGGTGAACTTGGAAAAAATGCCCCAGCAAAAGGGATTCCATATACTGGATCTACAAGTCTAATGTGACGATGTAATCAGAGTTTGAAATCACACATGGGAGTGACATTGTGCTGTACAATGATGTTTAATATGAATGCGAGGATGATCAAAAGAGGGTCACAAACATTGCCCCAACAAGTCATTCTTGCAAACATGGAACCTTAATGTTCCCCCCAAGGTAAGGCAGTGTTGGTTTGCTTGAATGGCATGAAAATATTGTTCGATTTAGTATTCTATTTGTGGCTTTTACAAAAAAAAATTAAATCAAAGGGGCCTCTAGTGGTTAGAATGGGTGGGGTGGCCACTAGAGGGTGTGATGGATATTGGATGACATTAATAAGTTGGACAAATGTGATGATGGAGTTTATTCACTCGATCTTAATGGAATCAAATAGATGGATGATTCTAAACTTATGACATTTAAATCAATCATACAATTTCACTTTATAAAAGGATGAAAATGACAAGTTGGAAAAAACTATGACACAAAACAAACTTTCCAAATGAAATTGATAAGATAAAAAATTATAATAACTAGGTGATTCAATTAACCACGGCAAGCTTGGTAAATGGGGAAGTTTGTGTTTCAAGTCAGGTCATGGAAGTGCTCAACCTTGATTATGAAGGCGTGTTGTAGACCATGTTGGATTCAATTTGTTGCTCCTATTTAATGTTTGTCAATTTTGCCCTATCTTTTTCCTTTTTTTTGTGTTCATTCTTTCTTCTTGGTGACACCTTGTATTTTCAACAGACACATAGTGTTCATATTGTGCAATGGGCACTATGCAAATATTTTTATTGTGATTTAGAAAATTAATATGAAGGTGTTTAAATTTTCATTTACAAGTGTTTTGAATGGCACTAATTGAAAAGGTCAACCATGTGTCAACATCACAACGATAGCCATTACTTATGATTTTAGTTGCAAATTGCATATCATTATAGTCAAGAATTGTTTTCAATTGCTCTCAATTGGTGGATGAAACCCATACGTTAATTGGGCATGATGTCATCCAAAAATTTAGTTGCCCTTTTGACTAGGTTACAACTATGTAAATTGAACATTTGGTCAATGGTTTGGTAACACATGACATGCTCACACTCTTGACACATGGCACATTCACAAAGTTTTAAATCAATAAATAATTCAATGACATGTGGCATCTTCACAAAGTTTAGGGTCAACAAATAATTAAATGACATGTGATACACCCACATCCATAAGATAAACCATGTGGTGCTCGAACATTGGCCACCTAACTAAAACATAGGTTAGGTCTAGACCTAGAAAATTAGGCTAAGCTTAAATATAAGGGATTTAATTTAAGCCTAAACTAGGATTAGACCTAAACACCTACATTAAGCCTACATTAAGACCACATGACATTTAACAAATGAAATCATATTTGATTTAGTTTAACCTTTTTAATTGGTTCATCTCAAATGCCCAATACATTTTCATGATTATGGTATTTCTCCAACAATCTTCCATGCCTTTATATAATTTGGATTCTTAAAATGGAACCCAAACAATACGGGATAAACATTTTAATTGTAAACTAATTGCAACATAATTACAACTCAACTACTTGTAATTTAATTACAACCAAATTACAAACTAATATAAGTTTAATTAGGCCTAGACCTAATCTAATAATCTACCTAGCCTACGTCTAGTTAGTTACATTAATTATTTGTACTAATTATTCATCAAACATTTTAAATTGTATAGTTATATAATGTTTTTAAATTAAATATATTATTATCATTTACTAAATAATATGACAATTAGTTTTAGTTTTAAAATTTTCAAAATTTAATAATAATTACCTATTAAATAATCAATTAATAATAAATTATTAATTAAGTACAACTTTTTATTAAGATTTCAGCAAACAATAATTAACTAAAATATAACAATTCAAATAATATATCTTAATGATATTTTAATTACCATAATTAATATAATGTAATGATAATTAATATTACAACAACAATAATAACAATATTGTAGCTAGTAGTTAAGCTAAGCTAAGTATATAACTATTATTATTCATATTGTTGCCTAATTTGTTATAACTATTATGAACTAATACAACAAATATTAAGTAAGAAAAAAATACAAAAAAAATTTAAAAGTATAATAATTCTAAAATAATAGTAATTTCTGCAAGGACACAATAATTGAATAAGTATCCTTCGTAACTATTCTAATCGTTATATAATTTAATCATAAATAAATAACTAAATATGGGTAATAAATAATATTTAAAAATAATAATAATAACCAACATTAGAATAAACATTAAAATTCCAAAAAATATTAATTATGTATCATTACTTGATATGTTGTAAACAAATATTGAATCTACACATAAATAATATATTACACTTGTATTAAACATACACATTATTAAGTTGATTTACATTTGAAAATTAATATTTATTTTTAAATTTAAAAGTAATATAAACATATACAAAAACTCAACCTACAAATCTATTCATTTATATCAAAAAACATTTACATGTACCTTAATAATAATGAATTTTTATCTTTATTTTCAATATCTATTACAACATCATAGGTATAAAATTGAATAAACATCAAACTTTTAAAGAAATTTGAATTATGGATCATTAATTGATTTGTTGTAAACAAACATTTGATTTACATAGAAATACAAAATTATATATATTGAACACAAATTATTAGAAATTTATATTTCAAAAGAAATTTTGAAATTAAAATTTAAATATTTGTCTGCACAAATTCTTTTTTGCATCATACATAAATATTCATTTACACAAAGAGAATTTACATGTAGTTTAATTTTGAATGAAATTTTATTACAATTTTTTAAAAAAAGGTATCATTTGTATAAAAATGAATAAATAGTAGAGTTCCATAAAATCATTATTTATGTATCATTACTTGATATATTGTAAAAACAAAATTGATCCACATAAAAATAATAAATTATATGTATTGAACATATACATTCTTACAAACTTACATTTGAAATTTTCCATCAAATTTATTTTAAAATAAAATTTGACTATTTATATGCACACAAAAATTTGCATCATACATTTACTACTTATATTTCAGCTTTCCCTTAAATTTTATTTTTAATTTAATTTTTTATATTAATATGAAAAAATAACCATTCATTTATAAAAATAAAATTGACATGTAATTAATGTTATCATAATTTTAAATAAATAAAAATATATTATATGTATAAAATTGAAAACACCTATTAGTTGTTGAACTTAGTTGCAAAAGATATTCATAATAAAATTGCAAAATAAGATTGCATTTCATACATCCTTTAAAACATTTTATGATTCATATATGTGTGTTAATGGTGTCACCAAAGTAATTGAACATTAATCAATGTTTTGACTTTGTGCCAACTAGAGAAACTTAAATGTCAAAAATATTTCAAAAGTGGCCCTTTAGTTGAAACATGCTTCACATTATTTACCAACATAGTTGGGCATTCAACTTGACCACCTAGTTGAAAAATGTTTTCAATTATATATACCAACATGGTAAATGAATAAACTTAATTAATAATTGTCATAATTTTAGTTTAAATTAAAAAAAATCCCAATTGCAACGTAGTTGCAAATGACATGAAGTTGAAAACTTTTTGGTTAAAAAGCGGGCATTTTTTTGCTAGTGATGATTGTGGATGCTAAAATTAATATATTCATATTTGGTTTGGATATCGAACATCCTTTTAGGGTTAGGGTTTAATTCACATGATGCAACAATTGATTTTCAAGGTTTAGGATTTTGACTTAATACTAAAAATTGAGGTTGTACAATAGCAATGTTGTCAAAGTTGTTTTAGCAGCATGAGGTGTGAAAGGATTTAATGCAAAGTGTAAAGAATGAACATGAATGTGTGTGTTTTTACAATCTAGTTTGAGCAATCTAATGCCTATTTGTAGGCGTTGAAAGATAGAGAACTTTGGTTTGAATCGTGAATGAGGAGTAGCATTTTCTAAAGCTTTTGAGAAGTTCAAACGATAAGAAGTTTTGAACATTTTTTGTTTCAAGTGCTTTGTGCAAGCTTTTCAAAGTGCATTCCAAATAATTGAATATGCCTTGACAAGTAGGTGTGGTTTCTTTCCCTTTGTTTTCATTTCCATGTCCATTCACAAAATTTTGGACCTCTTTTCTTTCCGTAATTTGTCTGAACTCAAAAAATTGGGCTTTCATGGCAAACTTTTTGCTTGTTTTCTTTCTTCTTGTGTTTATTTTCTGGTCATTTGCAAGTTTCTGAAGAATGTTAAGGTTAGCTTGTTAGTTTTTGGTTTTGTTTTTCCAGTGATTAATTTCCTTCTTCTTGTGTTTGCTCTCTAGTTGCTTATAGGTTTTTCAAGAGTGTCATGCTTCCAATGCTTGTTTTTTTCTTTTTGTATTTGTTCTTCGTTCATTTCCAAGTTTGTGAAGAACACCAAGGCTTTAGTGTTCATTTTCTTTCTTCTTATGTTTGATGTCTAGTCATTTGCAAGTTTTTCAAGAGTGTTGAGCCTCTCGTGTTGGTTTTCTTTTTTCTAATGTTTATTTTTTTAATTGGTTAAAGGTTTTTCAAGAGCACTAAGGCTCTAGTGCTTGTTTTCTTTCAAGATGCATTTGTTCTTTGGTCATTTGCAAGTTTTTCAAAAGGGTCAAGCCTCTAATGCTCATTTTTTTCTTCCTATGTTTATTTTTTGGTCGTTTGTAAGTCTTTCCAAAATTCCATAGTTAGTTTGTTCATTCTTGGTTTTTGTTCTTCAATTGTTTAATTAGCTTTTAAGCCCCATTTGAGTGTTACAAACACTCAATGTTGCAATTCATTTTTATAATTGGAAGTAGTCATCAATAAAATGAACTCTCGTGAAAATTCATATTGATGTTGCACATGCTCGTTTGCTTGCAAAAAGAAAGTTAAATTAACTAATATTGTTGCAACAAAACATTTTGACATAAATCATAATCAACAATTAGGGAAAAAAAGGGTTGCATCGTTTGGGTTTGCAATCACAACATTTTTTTGGCTCAAGAAATCCTTACAAGCATGGTGATGAAGCACAAGAACTATTTTTGGAAGATTTGGTCCTTTACATTCGCAAAAGATACAAACCTTTGTCAACAATTGAAAACATATGGTTGCAAATATTAGTTTTTTGCCAATGTCCTCATGTCAATTTTCCTTTTTGTTCAAATCTTGTGGAACATATGTTTCTTGAAATGGTTTAGAAGACCATGAATTTGCATGTGTTGCATAGTCTTGACATATAACCACAATTTTTGCATACTTTGATTTTTGGATTTCGAGAGGTGGGGTAGACCTTTTGCATTAATGATTAACTATTTGGATGAAACCTTGATCCCACGACATGTTAAGTAGGATTTTTTGAACTTCAAGAAACTAAGGGTAGTAAATGTATGACTTTGCAACTCCAAGGTTTGTTGGAAAGAATTGGACTAATCCATCGTGTTCTTACCTTTGTGAAAGATGAAGGTGGAAATTTGGGATCCATGGCCACGACATTGCAATCTATTATTAATTATAAGCTTATAAAATTTTTGCAAGTGTATGAAGGTATTTGTTTTGGGCATGGCATGTCTAAAGCTTGCAAATACGCAACAAATGATGATAAGGTTTCTATAGGATTATTTTTGGTGAGTGTGAAAGGTCCTTAGATTGGATTGTAGAAAACGATTAAATCGACATATAAACTGGGGAAAAGGAGGAAAGAGTGGGAGAAGGCATGGATGGATAATGGATAAGGTTAGCAAGGTGATCACATTTGAAAAACTTTGGAGTTCAAAGCAAGCACTTTGTTATGTGATGGCAAACAAAAAAATTGAGTTTGTAGCAATGAGTTTGAAGGCCAAATGTGGGCCATTGTTGAAGTTGTCATTATGTGTTTGAATCGAATGGTGTTTGCATGTGTGTTGAATCAATTGAAAGGTCATTGGTTGTTGTCTAACGGTTTAATGACAGTAATCTTGTTGGATTCTTGTTACAAATCCTTGTAGGTCGTTGAAAATTATGTGGGGCATGGGGATGTAATTTGCTTTACATCCAAATATGATATGAAAGAAGTCATTTCACTTTTGATGAGAACTTTTCAAAGGTTAAACCCTTTTATCCAAGCATAGGTGGTTGTTTTAGTCAATGGACTTCCTATTAAGGAAGATGAAACCAACATGTTTGCTGTTGGGCCATCCATGGAAGAATCTTCACGGGCATTGGTTATTAAAGAATTTTTTTTATTTTGGAAGTTGGCTATACCTCCACCTATGTGTGCAAATCCATTTGCATGGTTCAAGACCCATGAAGGTCAATTTTTGAATGTTGGTTTTTTTGTCTAATGTTTTTGGGATTTTGAGGTTTCAAATCGATATTGAAAGAATGTTAAACCTATTGGGTGTTTTGACAGCTTTGAGGTGTTCGCGTTTACGTCCAAAATTTGGACCGGATTATCACTATTATCAATAATTGGTGTGATGATCCGCACCTGAATTGCACACTCTATGTGGATTTGAAAGACTATTTAAAGGTTGAAATTAATTTAGCTAATGAGTTGATTAAAGAAGTTGAGTAGTTCAAGGAGCTACAAGTTGATGAAGATTAGGTAATTCACCTAAACCCTAAACCAAAAGAAAATCTCTTTCTATTGTTCTTGTCCAACGAATGAAGTGAACCTTATTTTTCTATTTGATGTGACATGTTTGGTGATTTATGAACTAGTTTTTGGAGTTCAACAAGTTGCTAGAGGTTTTTGGTTTCTTGGGCTTCTATTTTGTGGGGTTGGGGTGGTTTGTTGTGTTTTTGAATGTTGCTTTGTTTTTTTGTAGGTGACTTGCGTTGCATTGGACATAGTTTCGTAAAGTAAAGAACTGGGGTTCAATTCCCTCACAAGCTACTTCATGGTTTTTTTTTGTTTTGTTTGCAGATGAACTAACATGTTCAACTTGTTGATTATAATGGCTATACATAGTTATAGGTTACTATGATTTAAAAAACCGACAAGTGCATAACCTGAAATTAAAATTTATATTTTGTTGGATATCTGGATCATGTGAAGAGGTCTAAAGTCCTAAGTGGTCAACAGTGGTCTAAACCTCTAAACCCATTGGGACTGTTGTATAGGTACTTGTTACAATTTAATGTCTTTTGTTAATGATATTGTTTATGCCAAAGCTTTCAGAAATTCAATGTCGAAACTCAAATTTTAAAAAAAATATTAATTATTTGACAGACACTTGCCAAATCCATTGAAGAACTTCGGTAATAAAACTGGTGCTGTTTTTTATTTAAACTACAAACCAATCAAATTCCATGACAGAAAAGTGATACTCCATGCAGCATGCTGTAATGGCCTGTAAAAGTTTGATTTGGGGAGAGGGAAGGGGATAAAGCCTTAGGTTGAGGGCATGACCAAAATAAGGGCGCACGAGGCCATAACCAAGTGCAGCCCCGATTTTTGTAAAGACCTGCCAGAATTTCAGTGGAGAAACTGAGGTGAAACAGGAGGGGGGCATTATGAAAAACGAAAAGCCCTGCAAAATGTTTTTAGTGTGTTTTGAGATTATGTTATAAAGCAAAATGTGACAACAGTGCATTTTGAAAAATGGAATGCACTGGATACTGCATTCCGTTTTTCGAAATGCATTGCTGCCTTTTTTATTTGAAAGTCATTGCTACCCTGTGGGTACACTCTGAATATCATGGGTTAAAAGTTAAACAATTAAAAAAAGGACATTTTAAAATTCACACCTTTTTTTTTTCAAAAAAAATTCACACCCTTGGTCGTGGTCAAGAAACGTGGCAAACCTGCAGGCTCTAAGAATAAGACAAGCATGACCAGAGACAAGTCTCACTTTGAATACGCGAAAGGTGTGAATTTAACCAAAAAAAGGTGTGAATTAAAAATTTTCCTAAGAAAATCTTTCAATGCTTTACTATGGGCAGTGCGGGCATTATGGAAATAAGAACCCCCTCGACTCCTGGGGAGTTACCCTACACAAAATGCCTGGGGAGTTCTTATTTCAGTAATGCCCTGCTCCTGGGGCTTTACCCTCCACGAAATACCACCCAAAATTGGAGAAAACCAGGCAAACAGGGAGGGGGGCATTATGAAAAATGAAATGCTCTCCCTCCTCCTGGATGAAAAAATATGCTTGTATAAGGTCACCTCTAAATACACTGCAAAATTTCTGGCAGGTCATTATGATTAAGTAAAGCTCGATTCCAGGGGAGGGGTTATTTAATCTTTAGCGTCCTGCAATGTAACCATAAAGGCCAGAGAAGAGGAAGAAAAGAGTGATTTTAATGAAAACCCCTTTCTACCAGCAGCCATCATAGCATGGAAATGAAGCAAGCAAAAGTAGCCAAAATAAGGCCCGCTTTACACTAGGAGTCAGGGCCCAAAAAGTCTTGAGATCAACTTTGAGCATTTTTGGGTTGCAAATTGGCCCCAAGTTACTAATAAATGCTAGAACATTGACGTCAGGATATTAATAAATGCTGAAACATTAGCCCCAAGGGTTGCAAATTGGCCTCCCAAATTTGATGGTATCCTTTTTCCAGCCTTGGGGCCTATACAAGGCCTTAAAATTCAGCATTTATTAGTACTTAAGCCAGATTGAAAGGTTTTTTCTATTTCAGCCTTGACTCATAGTGTAAAGCTCTTGGGGCCGATTTCAACTTTTGCACCAATAGCTGGATTTGGGTTGAGCATTAGCCCTGATTCCTAGTGTAAAGCGTCCCTAGGGTTTGGAAATTGGCGCTCATTCGCTCATGTCCGGGCCGTGGAAGTTTCAAAGGTTTTTATCATTTTGAACTAGCCCGTCGATCTCTAGGGTTTGGCGCTCATTTGCTCATGTTTCGCATGGCATGTTGTGCGGCATTGTTTTCCATCAAAAGCCGCAACGTTGTTCTCTTTCTGCTCTCTTCTCTACCTGATGCTGAACTTGCAAGAACGTTGCGCTATTAGAATAGTCCCAATGTCCTTCTACATTGACGTGCTCGTACACCTAGGTACTCTCTTGTTTTGCAGATCGGAGGCTTCGGGTTGGCATTTTCTTTTCCGATGTCATTGTAATTGTGTTCGAGGGCCTAAATGTTTTGCAGAGGAGTAAAGCTCTCGCTTGAGCAAAAGAAATAAAGAAAAGAAAAAGGGTATTAAACGACCAGGTCCTCTGAAAGGGCAAAGCGTCAAGAGCTTGTTCATCGTGAGAATGCCATGAGGAAGGCTGCCTAGAAAGTACGTCAAGCAAGGTGCCGTGCTAAAACGAAAGAACGGGAACTTTTGAAGAAGAAAGAACACGAACTGCACATGGTGGATGCAGTGGGGAATGATTGTGACCAGGTAATGTTGGACAGAGAAGTGGGGAAGGTGACACTTCACATTGTCAATGCGCTTTTGGATATTTTGAGTTTCTGTCCTGGGCTCGAATGCAAGAGAGAGGTCACGAAGACGGTATTGTCACACCCAAGGTTGAACGAGCGTCTTCATAGTTAAGTTTCTCTGGTGAAACGTGCTAAAGCTTCAACAGAATAGTATCTAGGTTTATGATTTAAACATCATGGCGCTTTATCATGGGTGTTAGAGGAGAAGACTATGTTTAGTTACAAAATGGAGCAATACCTCGATGTGGACACCTGATGATATAGTGTTACAATTGTGCATCAGAGGTTGACGATTTTGAATACCGATCTGCAATATGGAGAAGAGCAATGTTCTAAATGTGCAAGGACCAGGTTGCACTAATTGCTAATCATGATCAAGATATGTATAAGCTCTTGCAATAGTCCAACAGACACTTGAGATCAACACCTTGGATTTCCAAGAGAGGGCTAGAGATCATGAGGTTTGGCACACTTGAATTTATCTGTGCACAAAGAATGGGATATTTATATGCATGGTCTTCTTTTCTCTCAATGATGAGCTTCTGGAAATTGGAGCCCATTTTTCAGCAAATTTTTAAGGCATCCATCCCAATTTGTTCCGACCCAAGATGGGTGTCATAGCCTGATCAGGGAGGATGGGGAGAAAGTATGCCAAATTTGTAACTACTATTGGGTACCCGTGACGGTCGGACACAATCCGCCCATGCCGGCCTTTTTTTTCCTTCACTTGGATGGTCTTAAGACTCCCATATATTTTATATTATTTCCAAGAATTCAAGCAACAAAGTAACTCAATTGTATTGGGTAATTATCTTTATTCCTCCCATATATACTCAAACCATAGTTAAATGGGTTGCAAGAATTGATGGTGGGATACAAAAGAAGGTGAAAGGACCACAACCCAAACCCCCACTCTACCCTTCACCCCAAACCCATCCCCCAAAAAACCTAAAAATTTGAAGCCTAATACCCTCTTCTTCTTTTTTTCAACAAATTCTTGATATATTGATACCTACCGAGAAAACCTAATTTTAGAAGCCATGCAAGTCCTATTAGGAGCCGCGACTCTCTTCTTCTGTTGCTGCCGTGTTGATGCATTTGGTTAGGACCCTGGCTCTTAGGAGTCAGACAGACAGACACTGGGTTTCAGGACCTGGACGCACGCACGCACGTGTTGGAGTCATGGTTGCTGGTAGCCGGTGGTCAATTATCTCTGTGACCGGTTCTGCCATAAATGCTCCCAAAACGTCGTCGAATGCACGCACAGACAAGCGACTTTATATATAAGATTATGCAAGTTGATTTTTTTTTCCTGTCCACCATTTCTGGTTTTCTCTCACATGAATGTCAATATGTTGGGTAGAACAATATTAGAAATTCTTGTGAACATGAGGGGATATTTTAACCCTTTGAAATGAAGGGGTCAAACTAACCTCCTTATTCCGCCCTAACTTGATCCCAAACCGAAAAAACAAATGAAGAATTTTTTTCTTGAGGTAAGATGTCTCAACCCGTTTATCCACCTCACTTAATGTCTCTTGTGAAGCCAATTTTACCTCTGTTGTGTGAGTGGGATAGCATTAGGGTTGGTTCTTTTACTTTATCGCTTTCACCAGCTCATGTGAATCTACCTTAAAGGTTAGAATATATCTAGGACTAAGGGTGAGAGTGTTTGCAGCTGAAGACAAATGTCCTACCCTGAAAAGGTAAATGTCTCAAAACCCCAAGCCAAATGTCTTGCACCCCCTAAAGACGATTCTCTGACCACCCCATGGCAAATGGCTTATTCCTTAAGATAGTCTCTCTCTCAAGGACAAATGTTTTGGACCTTTAAGATTTGCTTTGCACCCCTAAGACAAATGTCTCACAGCCCCAAGACAATTGTTTTGCAACCTTAAAACAAATGTCCCACTCAGCTAAGACAAATGTCTCGCACCTTAAAACAATGACCCAATCCATTATATAATAGTTCCAAGCCATTGGACTTTGAATTTATGTATATTTGATTTAATACACATGTTTAAACATAAACCATGTTAGACCTCAGGCCCAGAGTATGTCCCAAGACAAAATTAATTTTGCATACGAATATTGGCCTGGGGTTGGAATTTTTTTTTTGGGCATATTGGCTTCAGGTTGGAATGATTTTTTTCCAGGGATTTTTCACTTTTAAAAATACTGAAAGGCTGGCTGGTACCTTCCGCTAATCCGAAGATTCGGAAAATAATAAACAGCCCAAAAGAAATGAATGCAGTGAGTACAATAAGTACTGTTGCAATTTGTTTCCTTTGGTCTACCCATTATCCCGGTTTATTTTCAGATTGTCATGCCTAGGCATGTTTTGACCGCATGTTATGCATGTTATGAACACACTAAAGGGGTATGTAACCTATTACTCGGCTTCTTACGTGAGGTTACAAGCGCAAAATTTACCGTATTATATGAGGGTTACAACTACAAAACATGCCTAGGTGTCACTTGAGAAAATATGGATGCGAAAAAGGGCAGAGTGGAGGAAAAAATAGCAGAAGGACTTTTCTACTGAGTACATTCATTTCCTTTGGCCTAACTAATGTTTTCCGACTCCCAATAGAGCCTGGCTGGCACCTTCCCCTACACATGGTCCGACTTGCTCAAAAGAGGTTTCTTCGAGCAGGTAACGGAGCCGAAAGTTTGCAGGAAAATTCGAGTCAATGCTTTACGCATGACGAAGTTTCACTTACGACGCAAAGCCAAGGACTAAAACAAACTTGGCTTTAAAAATGGAAGGAAAGTGAAAAAACGTACTGCATGAAACTTCATCACATCCAAATTAAGTTAAAGAGCTCTTCGTGTCACGTACTACTCCGTGGATGTTTTTGTTCTCGCTTTTGTGTGATCGCACGCGCTAGCGAGCGTGCGGTG
Source organism: Sphagnum contortum (assembly GCA_963920785.1). Taxonomy (NCBI): domain Eukaryota; kingdom Viridiplantae; phylum Streptophyta; class Sphagnopsida; order Sphagnales; family Sphagnaceae; genus Sphagnum; species Sphagnum contortum. The sequence continues at coordinate 20,475,721 of OY987278.1, forward strand.
TGCGAGGGGAGCTCCACTCGTTGAAGACGGCAGGTCGAACAGCGGAGCTTGGAAGTTGCCGTCGCGGAGAAGCGCAGGTGGGACGAAGGTGCAGCTCTGAAGTTGTCGTCGACGAGAAGCGCGGGTGGGACGAAGGTGCGGTGATAAGAGGAGGCGTTGTAGTGATTGATTGGGCAGGCGAGCGGCCGGGGAAAAGCAAGTGACACGGTTGAAGGTGCGAGGGGGGAGAAGCCTCGTTGCTCATGAGCAGATGCATGAACTGAGTCTCCTGCCCGATGACCGTTCTACCTGGGACTGTTTGGAGTGACGGGAAGGGCATCCGGCTTTGGGAAATGTCTTTGACGGTATGCATAACGATGAAGGTATGTACGAGATGAGAACCGGGTCGTTTCTCAGTGGGGTTGCTGATGGAATTTTTCTGTCGGTGGTGAAGAGGCACTGGAAGAAGGAAGGAAGGAAGGAACGCATCCTTGTTAACACTCAAGCAACGGCATCTCCTTAATTGAGAACAAGCGGTTCTAAATGGCCGGTCGTGCGATCTGGTTTCTGCTGTGATGCCGGAGAAGCAGAAAGTTTTTTGAGGATTTTTGCGTTGTTTAACGTGTCACTTGCCATCGCTGACTGTCTCTTTCCTGCTCTTCCTGCATCCCGGCCAGCATGCACAAACCACATTCTAGTATTGCTATGAAAACCCTCAGGACTCATGACTTCTGTTGTCGAGTATTAGCGAACTTCGATCCTTTCGGATCAGTTTATTTAGAACCCCACCAGGCCTTTGTGCTTATGGAGCTGTTGTTGACCGCTGTGTCCTAAACGTTGGAATGAAGTTATTGATAGGAGTTGTTGCATCCCCCTGTTGGTCTTACCGTACTGGGTAGGACTATGTATGCATATGGTGGTTTTGGACCTAGGAATCTAAGGATGTCACTTCTGCCACAGTCCTTAAGATATATCCTGTGATCTCTTTCACAATTGTTCTCAACCAGTGTATGTAGGTATTGAAATGATTCACATGCCTAATGTTCATTCCAATATCTGAGTCGCGAACTTGGTTATCAATGGTCAATTTTACAGTTTTTTGAGGCTTTGTAGTTGTAAAGAGTTCTTGGTCTCAGATCGTCAGTCTTATCGGCCTTCTGAAAATTCAAGGCCACCCTCGAAAGATTCTGTTAAAGAGGACTAGAGGGTCGCTCGATAAGGAAAAATTGTAAGCCCACTTGGTCTTTGTTGTTCACTGCTATCCTTTTCTGTGTGTTGTCTGTCCTTTTGTATTTTTCTGTTTTTTGTTATCTTCTTGTGTTGTTGGTTGTTTCTAGCCAGTGGCATGGCTAAGTCGTTCTGTTGCTTCCAAAATTCCAGGAGAAACTCAGCATGCAGGTTAGTGTTTTCACTGGCCTTTACCTACAGTATGGACCTTATGAAGTCAGTGGGAAAGTTGTGATAGAGAAGTCACTTTCATACATGCTGCTGTTGATGGGACCTGAACAGATGTGAGGCTGGTACTGTTGTTCATACTGGTTTCATGTTTTATTTTGTTTTTTGTTTCTTGGTCCTTCTTTCTCTGTTTTTTCTTGTCTTTGGGATTCTCGGTGGCTGGTTGAAGAAGTGTTAACCTTCCTTTGCCTTCTCTTAATCATGAGAATGGAAATTTCTTGATTCGTATGAGAGATAATTATTGCTTTGTTACTGGAGTGAAATTGGCATGCTTTCTGAAGCTGTGGTGTTGTCATGTACATCGAAACATATGAGAAGGATTTCTCTCTCCACACGTTTCAAGATCTCCAGTTTCTTTGGTTTCAACACATCTGAAGATCTTCGGTGCTGACTTTACTTTCTTTCAGGTAAGACTCTGCCTGACCAGTTTGTTACATCTCCCTCACATGCTTGTCATGCTTTTCACTAGATGCTCTTAATATGCTGTGAGACAAGGTGGGTTTGGTTTCTGCTATGTTTTACTTGTTACATCTTTGACAACTATTTTATGGTCACTGAAGTCCCTGTACATTTGATGTATGTTTGATAAGGTTGATGATACATGTGTGAGTTGCAGTGTTTCATGAGATGCAACTTATGCATTAGGGTCCAAGGCTTGAGGGCACGGAGGATTAGTACTTCTGACTACTTAATCGACCAGGTTAAGGACAGAGTGAAGAAAGAAAGTTTGAATCACTTGGTTTCAATGTGATTGAGATAAGAGCCTTGTAGAGTTTGCCATAGTCTTTAAAATGCCTTTTGTATAATATAGCCACTTATTGATTGCATGATATTTTTCTCTGGTTTTATTCAATTTCACTCTGGAGAGTGCATGAAATACAGGGCACCAGGGAAGACTCACAATATAGAATCCCTACCTTATTTATTCGATAGAAAGGGAACAGTAATGGTTTTCTTCCTGTGGTGGACATGTTAGTCTGTCTTCATGAATACTGTAGAAGTGCACAGAGTGACCTCAATCCTTAGTGAGGCGGTTCTCTCAAGACGGTCAAAAGGAGCATGGTTTGTGTCATGTGTACCAATTGCTTTCATGTCGCAGGTTGAACGATTCAGGATGTGCATGGAAGACTGATGACATTCCTGTTCCTCCTTGAAAAATCAAGTACAATCTTACAAGATGTTTTTAACCAAGTTTTTCCATTCAAAAGCTCCTCCAAGCTCATCCAATGCACCTGTGAGTACTCTAAATGCATGCCTAAATTCATTGCACTTGGTTCTCTGAGATTTTCTCATGTGTGTTTTCAAGGCTACAATGGTTCTCATTACTTCTGGAACCATGCAAAACAACTTTGGCACAGTTGAGAAAGATCCGGAGATGATCATTTTGAATTGTATTTATGAAGGTGATCATTGTTGCGTGAACTCATAAGATCGCAAGGTGTTGTCATCTATAGTTGTCGGGACCTCTTGACAGGAGGCTCAAGATTTTTGTTATCAACCTTGCTGAGTCTACTACATCTGTCAGGGTTGAAGAAACAAGATTTCTAAATTTGGAAAAAAATCGTGTTATGATGTTGGTTATTACCCTCAGGTTCAACTCGTGCATCAGCTGTGGCCACCTGAAGATACTGTGTGCTCCATTGACTTCGACATTGTGTTTTTCCATGGTGTGCGAAAGCCGGGGGAAACAGAGGCTTGGAAGAATACTTGGGTTGAACACACTTCTGCCAAAGAATTTTGGGTTAAAGATTGACTGCCACAAGATTTGGATGGAAATGTGCGTGTTTTAGCCTTGTCATATGACTCTTATGCCATACAGTCAAACAATGAGGGCAACTTGGAAGACGTCAGCGTGCTTGGATTTAATTTATTTGAAAGCCTTGTGTTAAGGTTTCTCCACACAAAATCCTGAGTACCTTTACTTTGTTGGAATGTTTCCCAACTCAGCTTGATAATTGGACATGTGGAAAGAAGTCAAATACACAAGGAGGTGGCTTTGAGACATGGTTTCAATGTTGAAGTTGGATTATTGCCCCAGAAATGCAGTGTGTCTATATTGGATACTATTTTGTACTAGACTGCTCTAATTCAAACCATTGCTTGGTCTAGCTCTGCTTTGAGGGGTTTAGTCCTCCTTCCTCTGCTTTTCTACTTTTGTGCTTTTCCGATTAAAGAAAAATTCCTTTTGGCGTTTGGAGAATGATTTTGTTTCAGGTCTTGTCAGTGGGGAGCTGCAAGCCCACTTGTTCATAGTCTTTCCCTCTTGTCCTTTCCTCTAGTTTTCTTTTCCCTCTCTGTCAGTCTTTTTTTGTGTTGTCCTTGTTGTTGTGGTCTGTTGCTAGCCAGTAGTATGGCTGAGTCTTCCCGTTGCTTCCAGAACTGCAGCAGAAACTCAGTTCCTAGGTTGGTGGTTGTCATCGGCCTTTACCCACTGTAGGGAGCTGATGAAGTCCGCCGGGAAGTTGTGGTAGTTAAGTCACTATGATACATACTATTGTTGATAATGGTCCTTGAACAGGTGTGAGACTGGCACTTTTGTTCATACAGGTGTGTGTTTTTTGATTTTTTGTTTGTTCTGTCTTTCCTAGTTTGGTTCTTTCTGTGGCTTCCTGAGGAATTGTTAACCTTGCTGTTTTTTCTTCATCGTGAGAATGGAAATTTCTCTATTCTTTTGAAAGATACATTCCTATGCACTTATGTGTTGTTAGATCTGAGGCTCTATAACCTTAGTATCAGTTATCTCTGAATTCTATTCAGGTTGACTTAAATTGTACATACACAAGTTTTCAATACTTATGAAGGTACTTGCAATAAGTTAATGATTGTCAAAATTCTTCCAGTATGTCTTGATACATTGTGAAGGGCATTTAGCTATATAGGTTCTAGTTTTTATACAAGTAATTTTCACGTACAAAAGTTGGTGCCATTCATAACGTATTAACACAAGTTATTTTCTTGTGGCAGTGGTCTCTGGAGGTTGGGCCAACAACACGGATGTGTATTGGTAGGCCATTCTTTTGGTGGTCTGGTGATCAAAAGTATGGTTGTCAACACATATGAACAAGCTCAACGCTTTCAAAGGAATATCCTTGATGAACAGTTCGTGGCATCTGCAAACAGGTTCCTTCAGAATTTGAGAGGTGTAGTCAATTATGCAGTTCCCCATAGTGGTTCATTCTTGGAATCATACTTTACTCTTGGGCACAATCTATTTAGACGGGTGAAACTGGCTAAGTTCATGAAGAATCTCCAACCATTTGATCGAAGGATGGCGCACTTGTCAGTAAAGTTTGATGATATCGTACAACAAAACTCTATCCGTGTGTATGATTTCCTTGAAGGCAAGCATCTTAAAGATCTGGTAAGCAATGACTTTCTATGTTTATTCAAAGGCAAATCACCAATATTTCTGAATGTTAGGATACCCTTGCTGATTCAATTTCCAAAAGCCTAGCATTCAAGATACAGATAGTGCCAATGATTTTACTATGGGAGTATCTCAGTTTTTTTATGATGAAAAATGCTTTTACCAGGGAAAAATGATGGTGCCGAGCGCATCAGCACTAAGGGTTGCAGGAGATAATTATTATTTATTGAAAGATTGTGATCACTTCACAGTTTGCAAGCCTATTGATAAGTCCCATCCAAGCTATCAGAGGCTTGTGGCCTTCATAAGAGATTGTCAGCAAGAGGTGAGCAGTATAGACTCAATCAATCTTTTTGTGGCCTTCCTCTTGATCACGAATCTGCTGACTTGTTCTTAGGTTAGTTGAATTTCCTCCCTTTGTATACTTGCAATCCAGCAGCTTATGATTTTGCTAGTTAAGTGACTTTAGCACTTCCAAAGAATAACTATATCCTGTAGGCTGGTGTTAATCAGTGTTACAAAAATGCATGAACTTTTCATCTTATTGGCATTGATATGATTTTACATAGTTTTTGTGTTCAAAGACAGTATGAATTACTGGATTTATGGTATTGCATTACTAGTAAGTCCGTATATATGTGAAGCATAGATCGATTAGCCATTTAAGTATATGTGCATATAGATGCCTCCAAGAATGGCTTAGGTGTGAGGTGTTCAATTACTGGTGAGCATACCATTTCACCTTGGCATGCATATTCCACAAAATATGATCAAATTGTAGATGTGAACTTATCCTCAAAAGATTTTAGCTGGACCACATTGACTTGATTAAATTGAACATACTCTCTCTTTGGCAGGATTCTTTATTGAGGCAGGAACGCTTTTTGTCTGAATTTCCCCAAGAGCTACCATATATCATAAAAGGGGATCCGTCTCGGTACTTGGAGCTTGCAGCAAACTCTCTGAAGAATGTCCAGATCTTGATTTCTCCACAAAGTGCAAATCCCCTACCCATGTTCAATGAGCTCCAATGTCAATATTTATTGGAGAAGTTTTACGATACTCTAACAGGTGCAAAGGCATGCATTCAGGACGCATCTTTACAACACATTCAAGAATTGCATGATACTTTGAAAAGTCTTGCACGACTGGCTAAGGAGGCTGAGAAACTTGTTCGTGATTGTTGTGATCGCAATTGGATCCAAGCTGCCATGATCTTTGCAAATGCCAAGGAGCATTTTGCATCCTTGACTTTTAAATTAAGGTTGTACATGGAACTTTTGCAAAGCACTTTCGAGGAAGGAGCAACGAAGGAGTTTTTGACTAAACTTCACGATGGAAGGTGGATTGATAATGTCAAGGATGAAGAATCTCACTTCATTTATGAGAAAGCAAAGGAGGATCGACGAAGGTTGCTATCAAGATTGACTACGGTTGGGTCAAGTGATTCAGAGAATCTCATCAAAAGATTAAAAATCTCCTCTGATCGAGCTACTTTCTTGCAGGAGAATGCAACTAATGTGATGGATGCCTGGAAAGTGGAATACAAAAGTATTCATCGAGTGGCAAATGGTCAACTAGGACAGGGAGGTTTTGCAACTGTTCACAAAGTTACATGGCTTGGCAAAGATTTTGCAGAGAAGCGTTTTCATGGACCAGAAAATGAAGCTATCCGAAAAGAAGCATCTCTTCTTGCAGGATTGTCTCACCCCAATATTTTGCCCTTACTTTGTTGTGCAACTGGGGATCGTTCTTGTTCCCTTGTTATGGAGCTGATGGATGGGGATCTTCAGCAATTAATGATGGACAGATTGGTGAAGAATGAACGTCAAGTGGCCCCGTTTGAACTTCTTGAAGCAGTTGACATCATGTTGCAAGTAGCAGAAGGCATGAACTACTTGCATCAAAATAGGGTGGTTCATCGAGATCTGAAATCAAAGAACATTCTTGTGAAGTACAATGAATGTGACAGGCATGTGTATGCAAAAGTGGCTGATTTTGGGCTCTCCAGAATAAAGGAATTAAGTTGCACATATTCCAACCTAACAATGGATCTGGGTACAACTCGATGGATGGCGCCAGAACTGTTTGGTGATTCAGAGGATCATGATGTTGGTGCAAGTTCGTCAAGTGAGTCCTTGAAGTATCATTTCAAAGTTGATGTCTATAGCTTTGGGATGGTGTGTTATGAGATTTTGACTGGATGTGTACCTTTCTTCATTCATAGCAATCTGACGGATCTTCGGAAGAGGATAAAGGATGGTTTGAGACCAGATATGCCTAAACAATGTCCTGAGCAGCTGTCCAACTTGGTTCAAGCCTCTTATCATCCTGACCCTAAGGCACGACCTTCATTTCCTGACATTTGTGTGGAGTTGAGGCATATTATGTGCTCACTCATGGTAGATTCTACATCGTGATCCTTGTACAAGCTTTGTAAAGGGAGTAGTTCATTTTTGTGGAATTGTATAGAGATTGATATGTCTTAACAACCTGAAGCATGGTAATGAGTGCTTGAGGAGGACGAAATACAGATTCGTAGTTTTAGAGAATAGAGGGAAGCCCAATCATAGATTCCAGAAGTAAAAATGTGACACATGCCCATTGAAGGTGGACAACTTTGCAATGTTAAAGCTATATTGAGAACATCAATGTTGAAATTGGAGCAAAACTAAGTTGTCAGTGACTGATTGAGTTGAAAATATCTACTCTTGCAGTAGTATGATAAAGACTCTGAAATTAGTGTGAAAGGATTGATGGTTGTTGCAAGGAGGTATAGTTGTTAAGGTATATAATAAATACACTGACATGCCTGAAAAACATTTACATAGCATTGTGGGAGTGTTAAGTGTGAAAATCTTATACAAGGCAATGATGTAAGTATTAAAAGCTTGAAGTATAAGATGTTCAAATGTGTAAGTGTAATTATTCATGGGATTTACATGTCATATATGGATCTATTGACATTCAAGACATTGGCAAAAACCCCTAAATCCATTTAAATTGCTTTTAAATAATGCAAATATCATGTCCTTAGAATAAATCAAGGTCTTTGAGTTCAAATAATGTAACATATTTGGGATTATTATGTTTATTAAGAGGCCTCGCTCAAAAAGGGGAAGTACTAATGTGGGTGCTGGTTCACCTTGGTGCAATCAGTGAATAGGAGATAATGGAAACATGGTTAGGTTACTCAAGATGGTTAAGAAAACAAATTCAGATCACCAAATCTAGATTCACAAACCTATCAAAATTTATTACACAAGTAAGTATTAGTTCACTCAAGGCAACTAAAAATAATAATTCAACCACCAAATCTAGTAATTTCATTGATTATGCTTTCAATTTCTTTAGAAGCACATCATTTATTCGACCTAACCTACACGCCATTGCCACGCCCAAGTTGAGCTCATTGGGAGAAAACCTTGCACACCACTAGGTCTGAGAACCCATGACCTTTTGTGGTCGTAGGGTTCCAAAAGGAGCTATTTCAGCATTGCATGGTTTTTTGTTTTTTCAAGAACTACGGATTTAGGGTAGTTGACTTTTCAGAATTTACATAATCGGTTGGTTCCAATTTTTAGCAAGAAAAAGCTTTTAGAAAATTGACTGATTCTAGTTCCTTATAAATTAAAAATTTGTACGACTTAGCTGGTTCCAAGGGTTTAGAAGATTGGAAGGGTGATTTTGTCGATTCGTTTTTTTGAGAGAAAACATCTGAATTAGACAAAATGATTCTCATGAAAAGCCCTTGACCCGACTACATCTACCCAATTTTTGGATTCATGGGGCAATTTTTTAATCCAATTTTTTGAAGAAACTTGGCCAATTACAATCCTCATTTTTAAGCAAAACTTTAGTTGGTTGCATTGTTTCAATTACCGTATAGACCAAATCTAGTTATTTCAATTGTGAGACTATCTTTTTAATATGATTTTTTTTTAATGAGCACACATTATACAAGCCTTTGAAATTAGCCAATTTTTTTGTTTTTTTGAAGTAAAGGAACAACACAATGCTTTCAATTCTCATTTTCAACAAGGCATTGAAATGACATAATTTTCTGAAATCAGCCATGGACAACAAATAAAAAGAATGGTTCAAATGCATTTTCATTTAATCAAGGCACTTACAATAATGTGTTATATGAATGTGCAAACATAAATAACAATCATACCAGGTAGTTTAAATGATTTTATGCCAAGTTATATAATTCAATTAACATTAGATATCTTTTGTTGGGCCAAATTACCATTTTTCATGGAAGCATGGTCTTTGGAGCAAAGAAATATGTTGTCATATCTTGTTGATGAAAATTATGCAATAATATTATTTTTGATGTTAATGGCAACATGTGTTCAACATAGCATTTCTATGTATTCAAACAACACCCAAAGATTGTCTAGTGATGTCCCAAATCACTACTACATATTGTGCCTTTTTGCGAAGGGCCAAACCAAAAATCTGAAGGTTTTGCGAAAGAAAAAAAAAAACGTGAAGGGTTTGCGAAGGAAAAAAAACCTTCCAAATTTGCGATGCCCTCCACATCGCAACTTGTGGCGCAACAGTCATCGCAAATCTATAATGAACCTTTAATCATCGCGGCACTTTTGTGAAATTCACGACAAACAAAACTTTGCGATCCGCTCAACACCTGTCCCCTGTAGCAATATTCCATTCTTCGCAAAGTGTATTCATACTCAAAAGATCGCAATGTTTATCGTATACAGAGTATCGCTACAAATTTTGAGATCATACGCACATCGCAACTTGCGATTTTTGGCGCCTCGCATTTTGCGTCTCAATGTGTATCGCAAACCTCATCACAAATTTTTACAAAACTTTCCGGTGGTGGAAGTATCGCAAGTGGCGATGTGAGTTTGCTCGCAAAGTAGTGAAAGGGTTACTGGAGCAGGAAGTTTCGCAAAACGCCATGAAAAAAATGAAAAATGTTTTAGACCAAATGGAAGCTATAAATCCACTTAACCATTAATATAATCTATATTGCCTTGGTAGACTGAGTGAAAATATCAATAAAGTACGAATAGCAATGCTTCTATTCTTGAAAAATAAATTACACAATGGAGCAGAATAGGCAGAAATTGACACAATGAACATTATGCAGTAATATAGAATCACAAGCCTCAATGGCAATTTGCATAAAATTAATGAATAGTACATTATACGTGCTCATCATCCACCTCAGAGGTTGTAAACACAACCTTTGGTTTCTCACCTAGAATAGAACGGGACCGTGGCACATATGTGACAACAAGTGACCACTCCTCTGGGTTTGGGGGATAAGGAAGATAAAAGCATTGTTCTACATGACTGGGAAAAGTAAATGGCTCTGAAGTTTGCCAATGAGATCGTTGATAACTGGTGGCAGATGTCTTTAACCGTGTGTGTCCGCACTCATCCTGAACTACAGTGCAATTTGCACCAGCAAGGTTCACTTTAAACCACTTGCACTTAAACACATACTCTTCAAACTTTGAATGTGCATCATAAGATACCACCAAGATCTCTTCCAGCTTCCCATAATGTGGCACAATATCTCGAACAATATTCCTGTCATGCCGACTGCTTCTAGAGTCCTGAATGAATCGCCCTTGAACTCCACAGTCAAAGGTGCGGCCCCTCTTTTCATCCAAACTGGAAATCCTGAAATTAATATTGTGTTAGGCATTGTGAGTCATAAACTTATATGATAATAGAAACTTCATGCCCATAAAAATCATCCTAGAACATTTTAAAAAACTTGTCTGGAATATGAAGATGAGTTAATATGCCTAATGAAATAGAAAAAATAAGTACCTGAAATGTCTTCCTTGTGTCCACATTGCTGAACGTGGTGTCACAACTCTCAGTGGTCCATGAATCATGGTGCGAACATCATCTGTGATCTCTGGAAAACATGCTATACTTTCTCCTTGTGCCAACAATTGATCCACTTCAACCAACTTCTCTTTCATGTACTTATGAAACGTAGGAAAAATCCTTGATCTCCCACTCATATTTTTGGCATTCTCATAGAAGTTCCTCCACTCTTCCATGACATTGCTATTATTCAACATGAATGTGGTCAGCTGAATTAACTCTGTAGGTAATAACATACGTGTTTTGATGGCACCAGTCAAACGGTCTTCCTCCTCTTCTCTTTCCTCCATCCAGACATGAGGACATGATGGATCTATAGTGGCCAAGATGTTGGTGCAATAAAACATGTTCTCTGCTGCCAAGTGTCCTGCTGCCATGCTTCCCTCCACTCGTGCATGGTTACGGACATAACCTTTTAATATTGCCATATATCTTTCAAGCCAATACATCCACCGACAATGCACAGGACCAGCAATGGCTATCTCATCCACAAGGTGAACTAGTAAATGCACTTGACAATCAAATAATGATGGAGGGAAGGCCTTTTCCAACTTGCATACCACCTCTGCTGCTATTACCCTCATTCTTGGAATCTCCTCTACAAATAACTCCTTTGAGCATACCCATCTCAACAGATTTCCCAATGACCAAAGAGCATCTTGTACTTCTGCACTAGCTAAGCCCATTATTGCCACATGCAATATGTGTTGCAGTAAACGATGATAGTCATGTGTCTTGAGATACCTTGGCCACTTGTGGTCATCGTCCCTACCAAAAGCTTTTTGAAGATTAGCTCCATAACCTGCAACAAGGTACCATAAAATTATACAAAAGTATTCTAGACATCCAACAGATAACATTTTATACTTCAAACTTTTTTTCCAGTATAAGGCATACAGATTTAAATATAAATAAAAGCAATAGAGTATTTCTAAATTCAACCCTTGCCATCAAAGTTCAAACCTGTAGGGAATCGCATCTCTCCTATGCGATTTCGAAACTCTCTTCTTTCCTGTGTAGTAAGTGTCCATGGAGCTGATGGTCGCTGCTCAATACCTGTGTTAGGATCAACACTAATCCACACATCGGGATGCCTCTCAAAATCCTCACGGGCCTCCCTATTAAAGTTACTGTCCTTCTCTCCATAGAGTTGTTTTATGATAGCCTTTCCCACATTTCCCTCAATGTGCATGGGGTCCAAGAGATGACATATTTTCAGCTCACCCCAGTAAGGCAAGCTGTTGAGTATACCCCACCTTGTTAATCCACTACCCTCAAACACCATAGAATCATTTGGGTCAATAACTCTATTGGCCACATCCCTCCAATATGCAAAAGTGGTAGCTTCTGGAATATCACGCTCATCACCATAAGGCATGTCAAAAGATGAAAATAAAAGTGGGTCTGATCTCATATCATGTCCCAGTGGAAGAAACTTTGTATGGCCAAGGTAAACAATTTTGCGAAGGTGGCTTGAGTATTTAGCCATGTCCTCGAAACTTGGGCCACATGTAGAACAGGCCTTGTAGCCTTGAGTTTGCAGCCCACTTACAAAACCAAACCCTGATTGTAGAAGAACTGAATATTAGAACAACAAATCATCACAAAACAGAATAATAAAGAAATATATAGAAGCATGTGCATGATTTCTTACCAGGATAATCATGCATTGTCCACATGCAAATTGCCCTCAACTTGAATACAAGTGGTATTCCTCCAGTGGTCTTCCTCCCATCATATGCCCATACTCCATCCCACAATGTTTTGAGCTCATCGACCACTAGTGCTAAGTAGGTGTCTAGGTTTTTCACCTTACTTAGCCCTGGGATAATAAGAGAAAGCAGCAAAAATCCTTTTTTCATAGACAACCACGGAGGAAGGTTGTAATTCATGACAACAACTGGCCAACAGAGGTAGGTCGTCCCTTTCCTCCAAGTGAATGTGGACTAACGCCATCTAATGCTAACCCCAACCTCACATGCCTAGGGTCACGCTCAAACTCTGGCCATGTTGACTCCACATGCTTGTGAGCAGGAGAGTCAACCGGTAACCTCATAACACCAGGCTCTGATCGATGTTCCTTATGCCAAACCATTAACTCGGCCAAGTCTGTACATCGATACATGTGCAGCAAGCGAAGAATAATGGGAAACCACCTTATTGATTTCCTGGGCACCTTCTCTATAAGCATCTGAGGATCATATCAAGCCTCTTCACATGTACTGCACTCCGTTAAATGGGCATTGTTCCCATGAAATAACATGCAGTCATTAACACATGCATGGACAATTTGATACTCCATGCCTATGGAGGATAAGATCTTTTTACCCTCCTTCCAAGATCCTGGCAAAACATTTTCCTCAGGTAGCAAGAGGCTATGACAAAATTGGAAAATGTCTGACAACATAATATTGCTTGCCTTGTGTTTTGCTTGGATGTTTAACAACCCCAGTGTGGCTGCTAAACGGCTTAACCTTGCACCTTGAAAAATAGGTGTTTGAGCATGTGCCTTCGCCTCTTGCCACTGCCGTTGTGCATGGGCAGTATGTTGATGACGTGGATCATCTACATTGGCTCCTTCATCATGTGGGTTGCCAAACATATCATCAACTATGTCAAGTCCAAACCAGTCAACCATGAAGTCATCCATTGCTTGTTATTGGTTTGCAGGCAGTGGTGTTTCTTGAAGTGGTTGAAAGACACCTTCATCATGAGGAGACAAGTCATTTGATGAAGAATGAGTTGATGAAGAGTCTAATTTGTCTGGCATGCCCATTTCCCGATATGTTGCTCTCAACCTCCGTGGCAGCATGTCTTCAGAAGGCTGAATATTCTATGCAATACCAAATCCAAAAGATCTTAACTATATACCAAGCATAGTTGCATATTACATTATAAAAAAAAAATGCCAAAATGCATGTATATAGATATGGTATGTTATGTCTTAAACAAAGTACATAGTTCAAAAAATGGTGGAATCCTAATTCCACTCATAGTGTGTAAACAACTCATCTCCTGATCTAATCGTCCTAGTAGCTAACACCAGGCAATGGTCTTCATGATAAGTCTCGCCATATGGTGCTGGAGGAGGTCCCTCAACAAAAACCCACTCACAATTAGCCTTACGCTTAGGCCAAGTCCCCACCGTACTATTGATGAAACCAGCAATGTTTCCAGAACGTATGGGGTCTCCATCTATCACCCTCACATCACTATGCCTCCTAGTGCTACCAGCAAAGGTGTCCATCTCAAGAGCAAAGGTCTTCCACTCAGGATGTTGTCTAAGGATCATGTTCCAATGTCTTCTCTTATAGATAGGCCCACCATAAGGGAACAAAGTAGGACCCTCTTTACGACAACTAGTTGAATCCTCTACAATGATGTCCTCACAAGCATATACTCCATAACCATGCCTCTCTCCAAGTGTAGAGGTTTTAACAATCCATCGTCTACCCCAAACCACAACCTCCTCATCATAGGGCAAACTATCAAGCAACCCAAGAACTGCAGGGTTCCATGACTGGATAATATTGGCACATTTGCCAGTGAACTCACACATACCCCATCTGCCCTCAACAATAGTCCTAGCATGACCCTCACTTGGACGTTGTGCTTTGGATCGCTGTCTAACGAAGGGCAGACATGGCCTTGCCTCATGATGTGGATTACAAGCCTCATGAGAGGCACCAATCCCTACAGCAAATGCATGTGAAAGTGCATTTCCTATGGTAGCTAAAACCCCTTGTGATAGAACATAGGGTGCTGGTGTCATACGGGAACCCTATTACATTCAAAAAACCACAACAAACCATGGAAGTGAAAATAGTTTCAAAGAGGATTTCATGAAAAATAACATGTATCAAAGAGGAAAAATGACAATGGTAAAATGACACTTACCACACGAGATGAAGAAGCTCCTGGGGTAAGACCGCGATGACGCCCAAATCGTTGAATGTGTTGAGCACAAACATATGACTTTTGTGAAATCTGACCAACACACTTGGTGCATTGGCAAAGCTGCCGCGGTGGACCATGAGGAGAATGAGACACATGTGCTTGCGTATGAGCTGATGTGCCATCATTTGAGGAGGATGAGACACTAGTGGAGACAACGGAGGAGGAAGACATATCATCTGTCACATTAACAAGGCAGAAATGTAAAGCAAAGACCAGATTAGACTTTCAAAAATCATGTGATACAACAATATAAACCATTGACAACTCATAAATTGAGACTACCTAAACCAAAAAGAAATGCATACCTATATCCAATGTGGGTTCAACAATGCCTATAGGACTGGTTGCCCGAAACCTTTTGGCGTATGCACGACAGGAGCTCTCTGACCTAGAACTCTCGAGAAGAAACCCTAAACCCTAAAACTTTGCAAACCCCTTAACAACCCCCTACCATCGCATTCCTTTCCGCATCTGCATAACCAAAGCCCTTAAACATTTAACTTCCTCCACCAATTGCGAAGCCCCCGAATACGCAACTATCCAACGTTGCGATATGAAGAAAATTGCACGGACATTGCGATCAATTTTGTATCGCAGCTTGCGATGCAGGTTACATCGCAAGCCCTGAATTTGGAAAGACCTTAATCTGGAACGGAATAAGGTGTCTGCCCAAGCTTTCTGGGGGTCTAGACTAGAGTACCACGGCGAATTTGAACTCATTCTCGGCATTGCTCGAGAATTGTAGAAGGAAAGCTTGGGCAGGCAGGAGGGGGCGGATTGCAATGGTTGGGACTGGTGGAGGGGGTTCTGGGTCTAGAGGAGGTGACAACAATGAGGAAAGGTTGAGGAAGATGGTTGTTGATCATTTGAGAACTTCAGAGTTGTTTGCAATCGATACTAGGACACCTGAAGGGCTGGCATCCCTGACAACCATCTTAGGTCAAGCATTGCAAGCAGGCCTGATTGCTGGGGAAACACAAAGAGAGGAGGAGGCAAGGAAGGCTGCAGAAGCCAAGGCAGTAAAGAAGAAGAGAAAGAGAGATGAGAGAGCAACAAGAGCTCTCTGACCTAGAACTCTCGAGAAGAAACCTTAAACCCTAAACCTTTGCGAACCCCTTGCGAACCCCCTACCATCGCATCTGCATTCGTTACTGAAACCAGGGCCCTAAACATTTAACTTCCTCCACCATTCACGAAGCCCGCGACTTCGCAATTATCCAACGTTGCGATACGAAGAGCATTGCACTTCTGTTGCGATCCGTTCCGTATCGTAGCTTGCGATGCGGGTTACATCGCAAGCCCTGAATCTGGAAAGACCTTAATCTAGAACGGAATAAGGTGTCTGCCTAAGCTTTCTGGGGTTCTAGACTAGAGTACCACGGCGAATTTGAACTCATTCTCGGCATTGCTCGAGAATTGTATAAGGAAAGCTTGGGCAGACAGGAGGGGGCGGATTGCAATGGCTAGGACTGGTGGAGGGGGTTTTGGGTCTAGAGGAAGTGACAACAATGAGGAAAGGTTGAGGAAGATGGTTGTTGATCACTTGAGAACTTCAGAGTTGTTTACAATCGATACTAGGACACCTGAAGGGCTGGCATCCCTTACAACCATCTTAGGTCAAGCATTGCAAGCAGGCCTGATTGTTGGGGAAGCACAAAGAGAAAAGGAGGCAAGGAAGGCAACAGAAGCCAAGGCAGCAGAGAAGAAGAGAATGAGAGATGAGAGAGCAACAACAGGAGCTCTCTCACCTAGAACTCTCGAGAAGAAACCTTAAACCCTAAACCTTTGCGAACCCCTTGCGAACCCCCTACCATCGCATCTACATTCGTTACTGAAACCAAAGCCCTAAACGTTTAACTTCCGCCAACGTTAGCGAGGCCCGCGACTTCGCAACTATCCAACGTTGCGATACGAAGAGCATTGTACTTCTGTTGCGATCCGTTCCGCACCTTGCGATGCGGGTTACATCGCAAGCCCTGAATGACCTGAATTGTTGATCACTTGAGAGCTTCAGAGCTATTTGCAATCAATACTAGGACACCTCAAGGGCTGGCATCCCTGACAGCCATCTTCGGTCAAGCATTGCAAGCAGGCCTGATTGTTGGGGAAGCACAAATAGAGGAGGAGGCAAGGAAGGCAACAGAAGCCAAGGCAGCAGAGAAGAAGAGAAAGAGAGATGAGAGAGCAACAACATGAGCTCTCTAACCTAGAACTCTCGAGAAGAAACCTTAAACCCTAAAACGTTGCGAACCGCTTGTGAACCCCGTACCATCGCATCAGTTTTCGCAACTGCATCCGCTACTGAAACCGTTGCCCTAAAACGTTTAACTTCCGCCAACGTTAGCGAAGCCTGAGACTTCGCAACTATCCAAAGTTGCGATATGAAGAGCATTGCACTTCTGTTGCGATCGATTCCGTATCGCAGCGTGCGATGCGGGTTACATCGCAAGCCTTGAATTTCCAAAAGACCTTAAGCTACAACGGAATCAGTTGTTTGCGCAAGCTTTCTGGGGGTCTAGACTAGAGTACCACGGCAAATTTGAACTCATTCTCGGCATTGCTCGAGAATTGTAGAAGAAAAGCTTGGGCAGGCAGGAGGGGGCGGATTGCAATGGCTGGGACTAGTGGAGGGGGTTCTGGGTCTAGAGGAGGTGACAACAATGAGGAAAGGTTGAGGAAAATGGTTGCTCATCACTTGAAAGCTTCAGAGCTGTTTGCAATCGATACTAGGACACCTGAAGGGCTGGCATCCTTGACAGCCATCTTATGTCAAGCATTGCAAGCAGGGCTGACTGCTGGGGAAGCACAAAGAGAGGAGGAGGCAAGGAAGGCTGTAGAAGCCAAGGCAGTAGAGAAGAAGAGAAAGAGAGATGAGAGAGCAACAACAGGAGCTCTCTCACCTAGAACGCTGGAGAAGAAAAGGAGGAAGGATGAGAGGGATGCCATCAGAAAGGAGAAGCTCGATCTGAAGAAGAAGGAGGAGGAGAGGAAGAAGCTCCCTCTGATAACATTGGCAGAGGAGGGAATTCCAACCGAGCTGGCATACACTGGGGCCAAGAGCACCATTAGGCACATTGTCTCCACCAACTTTGCACGAGGAGTTGAGTGGGGCACTCTCTCAAAGGCAGAGCAGAGGAGAGTGATAAATCAGGTCAAGGGAGCATTTCGAAATGGAGGAGAGCTTGATTCACAGTGGATTGCAGACAAGATCTCCAATTCAATGTCTCAAGCAAGATACCATGGCAGGATGAAGATTCGTGCTCACCTGAGAGACCTGAATGTGTACAAGAACTTGGAGAGGCCGCTTCAGTTCTCAGAAGACATCTGGAATGCCTTCTACCAGTTTGAGGTGTAGCTGAAAGCGGCAAGGCAGCTGAAGGAGATCATAGAGCAGCTAGCCAAGGCCAAGAAGGCACGAGAGTCTAGGAGGTCTGACCGTGACATGAAGACACTGGAGTTGAAGCTTGCCAAATGCCAATCCGTGGTGGACGAGGTCGGTGATCCACCATTGAAGTTCCTCAAGGCAACAGAGCGAGTGAAACTGGTTCCACCCACCACCCACAGGCTAGGGCAAGGTGGCATTCCCGGCCTCAAAGCAGCATTTGTAAGTACCCTCCCTCTCCTCCTTTCATTTTTTTCTGCAAAGATTCGTTACTATCGAGTCACACTGTTTGGGATTCCTTTTGCAATGCGGGTTGCATCGCAAAAATGTGTCAAATGGTTTTTAGTTCGCAAAGGTACGATTCTATTTGTTTTGCAAGAAACAGTATGCGAAAGTCTGCGCTTCGCAAAATAGTTCGAAGATTTGAACAAATCGCAAAATTCTTCGCAAGCCAAAATATGCGAAGGTTTACGCTTCGCAAATATGCGTTTTTTTTTACCTGTTGTTTTATGGGGACAGTACAAGAGGTACAAGAGGAAGATCACAGCTGCAGAAATGACAATGGGCCAGGAGCATGGCAAGGAGCATCTTTTTGAACATGTTGATGCACTATTGGTGAGTGGGTTTGGTTCGGGTTGAATTTCTGTTTGTGTTGAGATTGTTTTCATTTGAATGAAGATTTTCATTGTTGACTAAGCTTTGCATGTCGAAATGCAGGCATCTGAGGGTGAGAGTGAGAGCTGTCAGGGCAGCAGTGATGAGGAGGAGAGAGGCGCTAGCACTGCTCCCCCCAGTGTAGCTACAACTAGCAGTGGACCCAGTTCATTCGCTAGTCGAAATGCAGGTTCTACAGGGGGCGTGGGTAGGGAGGAGGACGAGGAGCAGGGGCAGGGGGACGATGAAGAGAGGGAGGAGGATGAGCAGCCTCCCCCTCCACCAAAGAACACTACGAAGAAAGATTCAAGGAACAAATCCAAGAGGGGAAGGAGGTCTAGATAGACTTGCAAACCCTTTTGCATTGTAACTTTTGAAAATTTGTAAAAGATTTTTGTTTTTTCTGGCCCAAAATAGCTCCAAATGAATATAAACCGTGCCATGCTCTTGCGATAGACAGTCGATCTCAAAACGATTTGCGAGTCATATTTCTTCAAAAGCTAGAAGACCATATATACCATCTCACAGACATCGTTAAACTCTGACGGTTAAAATCATACCAGAACATATTTGCGAAATCCTTGATTTCGCAGACTCTTAGCGGTGTTTTGAATATCGCAAACTCTTTGCATTAAATCCTATATCGAAAACCCAAAGAGTTTTGAGTCGATTCGCTAAGTTTTAGCGTTGATGAGTTTACTTCAAAACGTTTCCGATGTTAGGTGTATCGCAAATGTGTAGCGGCTTGGTGACCATCGCAAAACGTTTCCGGTAGAAGTTTTATCGAAAACCAGTAGATTTTTTAGTCAATTCGCTAAGTCATTGCGATGTTGGGTTTGTTTTCAATTATTTTCGATGTATTGTGAATCGCAAATCGTGTATAAAAGACCTTATAATCGGAAATGTGTTGCGATGGGTTTAGTTTCGAGAGTTGCGAAAAGCTTGCGACTGTACGGGTGCGAAGGTGGGGGTTTCGCAAAGGCTTAAAAGTTTGCGAGGAATTCTTGTTCGGAAGTGCGGGTTTTCAGAATCTGATTTCTTTGTTGTTTGCGAGGATATTTGGATCGCAATATGGCCCTTTTTTGTTGTAGTGAATGTTGGCTATGTTTTTGGATGAAATGGAGATTGTATTAAGAGGAAAAAAAATGTAAACTTTTAAAATGAGTATAACAATTTAAATTGACCTTACTCAAAACAATGTGTTGTCAAGTGGTTCCAAGAATGACAGCTAAAATGCCAATGTTGAATGTGAATTAAGCCTTTTGGATGTAAGATAAAGTATATTTGAATGTTTTGATTTTTAAAGTTTTTATATCCCACCAACCTCATGTTGTTTAATATATCACAATTTTTTTGTACTTATTTATACCTTCAATCAAGGAAGATATAGATATTGGGTTTCAAATTATTTAAATGTACATTTGTTGGTTTTGGTTTTGGTTAAGAATGTGCATGGTTTTAAATGCCTTATTTCCACAATTTTTTTATGTACATGCATTTCATAAGTTTATTTTTAATATTGTTTAAGTTCAAATGAAAACCAAATATACAAGAAATGTTAAATCACAAATAAATTTGGTGACATATCATATTAATGAATCAATTATATTATAGGTAAGGAAATTAAATTAGAACTTGTGAATAATCAATTGTTTTAATTCATTTAAATGTTTTTTACCCATCACATTGTGTGTTAAGAAATAGCCCTCAATTGTTATGTCAAGTTAGCCTTCACATTGTGCACTAATGAAGGGCCATCACTTGTTATGTCAAGATAATACCATATAAGGTGGTTACTAGTTTTAAAATAAGATGATAAGACTTTGTGATAATTCAAAATTTAATCATATATATAGTAAAAATTTAATCAAACCAATTATAGAATTTATAAGACTTTGAAATAACAAATTTCCAAAATGATGTTTGATGTTGTTAAATTCCCTCGAGTTCACAAAGATGAGAAGTTGCAATCCTCTTGTTAAAGTAAATATCACTATGTAGCTTTGTTATTTTCAAAAACAAATCCCCATAAAAAAACCAAAAATGAAAATATAACAATGAGTTGAACAAACTTGTAGACCTTCAAATATCAATGTAATTTAGTTGCATTCATTTAAGATGTTGATCATTAAGATGATGAAGATCCATGTTGAAAATTCAAGAACATGAACAATTTAAACCTTAATTGAAAATAGTCCTCAAAGGCCTTTAGAGATATTTGGTGAAGTTTTCAAAGTTAAAAGTAAAAAAAATCCAAGGTCTAAACATGGGGGGTAGATGCACAAATGGGACGACCAATTTGCCACAAATCTAAAATCCCAATGTATTCAAAATCTTGATCAAATTTTGGAGAAATTACAACTAATTTACATTGATTTCATCCATATTTTCCCCATGACTTTAATATTTCATTTAGAGTTTCGATTTCTTTAAGCATATAAGCAAAATACTATAAAACACTTCTTCCTCCAATATGATACAAATTTATTAAAAAAATGTTTTTAAATGGCCCATACAAAAGTCCATAAGTATAATCCTAAAATTTAGTCAAGTTTTTTAACCCTTAACTTCTTTATTATGATATCTTACTAATTTCAAGTCCGTAACACACACCCCATAAATCAATGGACTATATCATAATGTACAAATAAATGGTAGTCAAATGTACACTCCATGAATTTTGAGTTCAAAAGTTAAAGTGATTTTGTGTATCATGTAAATGTTCAAGTTCAAATTTTTCTACCAAGTTCATTTTAATAAATTCAAGATCTATAAAACAACATGGGCATTGCAATGACAATCACAAGGCAAAATTGGCTTACATGACTCCCAAACTGGTCCACCCATTTGTGCATGCACCCCGGGATGATGTTAAATCATATAATAATAAATGCCACAAGAACATTTCTTGCCTTTTTTAATTTCATTTCGAACAAAAAAATCTCGTGTGTGAAAATTTAGACATGGAATTCACACATAATTAAACAAAAATTGGATATCAATTTTGAAAAATCGACATAAGTAACCATTGATAACAATTGTTCACATACTTGTGATAATGACCAGTCCTAACAAGTTTTGGGATTTAACTAGGTTTAAGTCTGAGTTTTAAGATAATTCTAAATTTCCAAATTGAAAGTTTGAAGTTTTTGTGGAACCACCATCAAGTTGCCAAAAATGTTGCCCAATCTTAAATAGGTTCAATATCTCCAAGTACATAAGTATGATTTATGAAAAATTGTTTGGCCTTCGATTTTGGCAAGTTGTTACATTTGACTTGTTTTACATAATTAATGTTATATGATTTTTATTTTAAATTCTTTGTGAAAATGACAAGAATCGAAGGTTGGAAAAATTCAAAAACCAATTTCAAAACTAGATCAAAGGTTTCATTGAAAACAAAGAAACATTAAAATCAAGGCCAAAAGTTCCAACAATTAAACAACATTGGCAATGACCATATTTATCTTTGAATTTTGTTAAATTGTCAGGTAGTAATACTTATTGAATTTCTCCTTATGTGATATAAAGCTTTTTGAAAATCTTTGTTGCAAATAAGAGGTTTTTTCTTTCAACCTTGAAACATCAACCTTAAAATAGTGCATAACTAATGTTTCTTTTATTGCATGTTGGTGTTAAACATTTGTGATTGGAAGTGTAATCTTAATTTGCAAACAACTTAATGAAATACATTTGACAATCATGATTTTTATTAAATTTTTATACTAGACCATGTAAAATTTGGATGTTCATTGAATTAACATCTTAAAATACATCAATTTTGAGTTCAATTTTGGTCAATAGCAAAAAGATTTAAATGTGTGAGTTTTCAAAAAACCTTTGTATATGCACTATGATCATAGATATGTTCACTAAATATGGTGGGATTTTTGTGAGAATTTATTCCCATATTTTGCACCTAACTAAGAAGGAATGTCAAGACAATTTGGTTGTTATACATGTGTAAGGCCTATCATCACCTTCAGATAGGATATTAGTCAATAAAAATGGATCTAGTAATTGATTATTGTTTATTTTCAATGTAACAAATTGTTTTCTTGGTAAGAAATCATTATGTAAATAATTGTGACATTGGTCTATAACATTGCTAATCAATCTAATAGACATATTGGGTCCTAGAAAAATTTCATGCAATCTTGAGTCCCATATATTGCACTTTTACTTAATGAAGTAAAAAACTTGTGTTTTGTTTTGGATAACAACCATTTTTTTCGTGTGAAAGTTTAAGAATTTTATGTCATGAATTCATTTTAAAACCACCAAAAATTGGAAAGAAGTTCCAAAAAATTGTAAGAGTTCTATTGATGTATCAATAAGGTAGCCAAAAATATATAAGGATTCTTTTTGTCTTCAATATTTTGTTAATATCCAAATTTGGCTAAATCAATGTATGTCCATGGTTACCACCTTGATTTTGAAGAGAAATCAATGTATGTATAGCAAGGTGTATCTATGTTTTCAATATGCTTATAATTGTACTTACCATGTATTTGGTTACTTGTGATTGATTGTTCATTTTGAATTTCAAATACTCATATTTTTTCTCCTTTTAAAGGTATTATGAACCTAAATGGCAAGTGTTATTTCAACAAGGGGATTTAAATAGGAATGAATTGATAAGAATTGATTTAAATAAAACCAAAAAGATCAATAAAATAAAACTAGCAAACCCTATACGACCAAAAAATATGGAATCAAAAAAACCAATTACCATCAGACATAAGTAAATTGGGAATGGGTAAAACTTAGTAAACACCTAATAGAAAAAAAAAAGGTGGGGGATAGAAAAAACTACCTAACATCAATAAAAAAAACACGGGGGAAATGCATAAAAACTAATATAAACATCAAATAAAACCAAAATGGGCAAAATGCCTTAATGTTGTAACAATGTGAAATGAATTGAAACAAATGTCCATCAAATTGAAAAGAAAGTAAATTGGTAAAAACCAATAAGTATGAAATAGAAAGAAAAACGAATTTGTAGGAAATGCAAATACTTTAATGTTGTTGATAAATTAAATTAATGAATCTTTGGTGGACACATCAACCACCTTTAGATTCATCATCATAATCTCACGATGTTATTTGTTTTTTGAGAGAAAACATTTGGATTAGACAAAATGATTCTCATGAAGAGCCCTTGACCCCACGACATTTACCCAATTTTTAAATTCATGGGGCAATTTTTTAATCCGATTTTTTGAAGAAACTTGGTTAATTACAATCCCCATTCGTACACAAAACATCTAGCTGGTTGCATTGTTTCATTTACCATATAAACCAAATCTAGTTATTTCAATTGTGAAACTATCTTTTTAATATGATTTTTTTTTTAATGTGCACATATTATACATGCCTTTGAAATTAGCCAAATTTTTAAATTTTTTAAAAGTAAAAGGAACAACACAACTCATTTTCAACAAGGCATTGAAATTACATTTTTTTTTGAAATCAGCCATGGACAACAAATAAAAAGAATAGTTTAAATGCATTTTCATTCAACCAAAGCACTTATGTTAAAACTCCAAAATACAAAGCTACTGTGAATAAAAGCTTCAATGACACACATCAAAATTAAGTTACATATAAACATTTTGTGTCATTTTAATGTCATATTAATCATGGGACGTTGTGCTAAATAGTTCATCTGAGTTTGAGGAATTCAAATTTAAAATTCATTTAACTTGATTTGAGTTTTGTTTTATGAAAACTTAACATAAAAGATGTGATGTATTGGGGCAATTATGAATATCAAATCATTTCATCAAAAAAAAATTAAATGATGATCAAAGTACCTATAGTCCTTGAGTCCTTTGTCATTGTTGACTCATCTGATGATGATTTGACCCTTATGAATTCTTATTGTTTTATGATAATGTGTTGTATGAATGTGCAAATATAACTAAAGATCATACTATGTAGTTTAAATGATTTATGACAAGTTGTATAATCCAATTAACATTAAAGATATTTTGTTGGCCTAAATTACCATTTTTCATGTATGCATGGTCTTTGGAGGAAAGAAATATGTTGTCATATCTTGTTGATGAAAATTATGCAATAATAATATTTTTGACGTCAATCGCAACATGTGTTCAACATGACATTTTTATGTATTCAAACAACACCAAAAGATTGTCCGTTGATGTCCCAAATGTTGGTTATGCTTTTGGGTGAAATGGAGATTATATTAAGAGGGAAAAAAATGAAAACTTTTTAAATTAGTATAACAATTTAAAGTGATCTTACTCAAAACAATGTGTTGTCAAGTGGTTCTAACAATGATAGCTAGAATACCAATGTTGGGTGTGAATTAAGCCTTTTGGATCCACCATAAAATATACTCGAATGTTTTGATTTTTAAAGTTTTTATATCCCACCAACCTCATGTTGTTTAATATATCACAAATGTTTTGTAATTATTTATACCTTCAATCAAGGAAGATATAGATATTGGGTTTCAAATGATTTAATTGTACATTTGTTGGTTTTGGTTTTGGGCCTTTATTATGTATAAGTTTTTATATAGAAAATGTGCATGGTTTTAGATGCCTTGCTTCCACAACTTTTTATGTACATGCATTTCATAAGTTATTATTTGAATATTGTTAAATTTTAAATGAAAGCCAAATTTACAAAAAACGTTTTGTTGCAAATAAATTGGGCAACATTTCATATTAAGGAATCAACTAAATTGTACGGAAAGAAATTAAATTAGAACTTGTGAATAATCAATTGTTTTGATTCATTTAAATGGTTTTTTTACCCTTCACATTGTGTGTTAAGGAATAACCTTCAATTGTTATGTCAAGTTAGCCTTCACATTGTGCACTAATGAAGGGCCATCACTAGTTATGTCAAGATAATTATCATATAAGATGGTTGCTAGTGTAATAATAACATGATAAGACTTTGTGATAATTCACAATTTAATCATATAAGAGTAAAAATTTAATGAAACCAATTATAAAATTTATAAGACTTTGAACTAACAAATTTCCAAAACGATGTTCCATGTTGTTAAATTCCCTCAAGTTCACAAGGATGAGAAGTTGCATTCCTCTTGTTAAAGTAAAGATCACATATACAAAGTTATTTTCAAAAACAAATCCCCACAAAAAATATGGAAATACATAACAATGAATTGAACAAACTTGTAGACCTTCAAAGATCAATGTAATCTAGTTGCATTCATTTAAGATGTTGATCACTAAAATGATGAAGATCTGTAACCACAAAAGAGAGGGACCCTATTCACCCGCACTGCATGATCGAGCCCCTGATGCAGATCTGACCGATCCTCTTTCTATTCATCCGAACTCAGACTTCCTAAACCCTGATGAACTCCAAACTGAAGTTGCTGATCCTTTCAGCTACATTCGAAAGGTCAGTCACTCACCACAACACATCATTGTAGAACCAAAACACACACACACTGAAACGCACAGAGTTCATCTGCAAAACATTTCTTGCTTTAATTACAAAATATGTACATGCCGAGAGCACAAGCTCTTTCGGAAACCTTCTCCAAAAACCTCAGACCCCTCTGATCTCTTCTTGCATTCCCTCCTTTCCTACACGACTTCTACAGCAAAACAACTTACTCCGAGCACTAGACGCAGCGGAAGAAAAATCGGTAACCGGCAGAACTTGCTTTACTACAGCTTTCACACACACCATCTCCAAAAACTAACTTCTTTCAACTCTTTCTAACCTTCTGATCTTCTTTCCTCTAACACTCCTCAAAAACTTCTACAACTTGGTCCGATTGCTTACACAGCGGAAGGTTTTCCAGCCACCAGCCAAGTTTTTCAGAACCATATCTGCTGCTACCAACATTCATCACACAAAACCCAAGTACCAGATCCTTTCCCAAAAATCAGATCTCCTCCAAAAATCACTCTTTCCTCTGAAAATCTGCCGACCTACTCCTCTATTTACACAATTCCATAATTGTCTAGCACAATCTTCCTTCTCCTCTTCAACAACCTGCCTCTTATCAGTTTCTTCACCAAGCTTCTCTTTCAAGCTTCCCCTTTACCTGCCATTTCCCTACAACCGTTACTCCTTCAAATCATCAATCCCGCCCCTCTCATTAAGAAAGTTGACGGCGGAATTAATTTTAAAAACTTGATTACCGATCCCAGCACAACAGAAAATCAGGCACCTCCTTTCGCGTTACAGATCCATGTTGAAAATTCAAGAACATGAACAATTTAAACCTTGATTGAAAATAGCCCTTAAAGGCCCTTGGAGATATTTGGTGAAGTTTTCAAAATTAAAAGTAGAAATAATCCAAGGTGTAAGCATGGGGGGGTAGGTGCACAAATGGGTGGACCAATTTGCCACAAATCCCAAGTCCCTATTTACTCAAAATCTTGATCAAATTTTGGAAATTATAACTAATTTAAATTGATTTCCTCCATATTGTTTCCACACCTTTAATGTTTTATCTAGAGTTTCAATTTCTTTAAGCATATAAGCAAAAATACCACAAAACACTTATTTTTCCAATATGATATGAATTTATAAAAAAAATAATTTAATTGGCCTATTCAAAAGTCCATAAGTATAATCCTAGAATTCAATTCATTTATTTTTTCACCTTTAGCTTCCTTATTATGATATCTTACTAATTTCAAGTCCCTAACACAAACCCCATCAAACAATGGACGGTATCAAAATGCACAAAGAAATGACAATTAGATGTATGGTCCATCAATTTTGAGTTCAAAAAATTCATGGCTTTTACAAAAATTTTGATTTATAAAATGATTTTGTGCATCATGCAAATGTTCAAATTAAAATCTATAAACCAAGTTCATTTTAATAAATTTCAAGATCTATAAAGCAACATGGGCATTGCAATGGCAATCACAAGGCAAACTTGGCTTACATGAAATGTTTTTGAGCATTCAATTGCTTTTTAATACCACTTATGTTTTGGTGTTCACATTCTCATCCCCTCACCTATTTTTGCCTACTGACTACACTTTTAATGTTCATGGAGAAAAATATCATTAGTTAGGTGAATTATGACTAAATCTGTGTGGAGATACGCATCAATATTGTGACACTTTTTTAATGACTGATAAAGAACATGACTTTTTTTTACGAACTTCTACAAATTTTTGATTTTTTTCACTTTCAAAGTGCATTTATCAAATTTTCGTCATTTCCAATGTGCTTTTATCACTTTTTTCAACACCTTAATGTTTTTTTAAAAAAAGATTCGTTCAAACTTTTAAATAATTATTTAATGTCAAACTTGACCCATGGCTACAATAGTTATGGAACCAAAAAAAACACTCAAGTTCAAATATTAAAAAATGATAAATAGGCAAGTCCTTGGAACTAAAGTTAAACAAAAACAAGTCAAGAAAATTGTTTCAAACCAAAAAAACAAAACATTGTATGGTTTATCTTGAAATAACATTCGCAAATCCAAATCTAGGATAGTCATGAAAAGCCCTTGTTATCACCTTTTCTGTGAGCACTCCTCCAAAATAGCCGTATTTCTAAAATAGCTACTCCAACTTTTTCATGTATTTATTTTCTGTTTAAATTACCTTCATTTCAATACACAAAAAGAAGATCTTGAAAAAATGTAAGACTAGTGCACAAAAAGACAAAGAACTCAACTTAAGAATGCAAAAAAAAAAAAAAAAAAAAAAAGCACAAAAGAGAAATATAAAAAGTAAAAAAAAACACATTAAAAAAAAAAAAACAGAAACAAAACAAAAGGGACCCTACAACCCTAGAACCCAAAAAAAAAAGACTCAAACCCTAAAAACACTATGAACATGCTGCATCATGAATTTTGCTTGTGCTATTTTAGGAGTACCGCTATTTTGTTGTTCACTATACTATTTTCAATCAAAGCACCACCAAAAAAAACACACACAAACTAGTGTGAAGTGGGCATAACGAATTTTATGGGTTGGCCAAGATTTAATATTAAAAAATTCATTTAACATATGTAAACACAATAAATATGTGTAGGCTTGAAATTTTTTCCAATGTTTTGCAAAACTGTGAATTTAAGTTAAGATAAATGACCAACATTGGAAGTGCTTGCACGGTAGACTGTGGATGGCAAAATTCTAGAGTTTGTGGCCAAGCTATTATCTCTTTCTACTTTGGAAGCCGGGGTTTGAAGCAAGTTAGGGTTTCGGTTTTACTATTCCTGGCTTGAAGGAATGGTTGTGTGCATACTGTCTGGTTGAGTTGTTTGGGTTGCAGAAAAGACTGAGAGGTATCTGGCTCTGGAATATCCTCTATTAAGACAAAGGGTTTGTATGGATTATGGGTGGATGTCATTAGTGTCAACAGTTAGGGTTTCATTTCCCATATATTGATGTCTCCAAGCAAAGGTGTTCATTGCTTTCGACCATATCATAAGAGCTCTATTTTGGTTTGGCTTGTGAGTCATATTGTGCACCATGCTCTGACCCATCACAAGCTGAATGCTGAATTGTTCCAGCACTGAGCTACTATAGAAAGGATAAAGTGGCTATCTGGAACATATGGATCTCTTGAATTGCCACTGTATTTGTTTGTATTGGACTATACTAGTAGAGCATAGAGTTTGATTGCTACAGAATAGGCATTGTTCTTGGCATCTTTTTATGGCGTTACATGATTGTTCCTGATAACTCCTCTATCAGAGGCCATAGCCTCTGTTTGTTTTCATCAGTGGTCAGTATATTGGTGTTGGGCCAGTTTGTGTCTTTGAGTATAAAGAAAGTAACAGAATACAGGAGCAATAAGCACAGTTAACAATCAAATGACATTAGCTGTAACTCAGTTTGCTGGTTCACACAGCCTAATCTCAATTTGTGTCGTGCTTTTTTGCAGCTGGAATTGGGCTGCCACATGGAAATGTCTTGTAGTTATGTTATGGTGTCTTAACTTTTAAGATGCCCTTGGAGTCGTCTCAGTCAATTGCAATATTTCTCCACCTCATGTGGGCAATGACAATGCCTACAGCCAACATGATGTGGAATCCTTGGGGAAAATGTTACATGATGTGGAATCCTTTGGGGAAATGCATCCTCTCATATTAGGGTCATTGTCAGAGGCAAATGACTCACCATCTTCATATTCTGGGTCGCCACTAGCTTATGGGGCTGGGATGCCATCTCCTGGCCCATTGGGGCCCCCCATCAACTCCACCACCATGGGCAAATGGCATATTGAAAGCGGAGGGGAAGTAAAACATATTGAAAGATATCTTTCATATCATGCAGGTGTGTAGTAATATGCAGTTATTCACTTTGATATCATTATCATTTAAACTAAAAATGTGTTGCAAGATATTATATCATATAGATGAGGCTTGAAACTTGTTTGTTGTATCCAGATACATAATTATCAGTTCAAGGTTTCATGCCTCTGTTATCACCAACTACTCTTTATGTGGTTGTATGCTGAAACCAAATCTAACAAAAATCATTCCATCTGGGTACTTAGACTTTGTAGCAATCTCTATAATGCACATCCAGACGTTGATTTCACCAGACAGGGCCAATGTGGTAACAATCAAGCAGCTCCTATGTCATTACTTATTTGACAAACTTTGTAAGACATTGACTGTTGCAACAGCATGGATTCATGGTCCACTTTGTGAGACATTCAAAGATCCTATCACAATTTGGAAAACCTTGCATAGACAGTACAGGAGGTTGAGATACTTGTTGGTGATTGTTGTGATGCCTGATGGATCCAAGTGGCCATGATCTTGGCAAATGTGAAAGAGCATTTTGCATCCTTGGCTTTTATACTAAGTCTGTACTTGCAACTTCTACAGAACAATTTCAATGAGAGGGTGAAGACAATGTTTTTGAGTGAACTTTGAGATCAAAAGTGGAGTGATGATGTCAAGCATGAAGAATTTCACTTTGATGAGGAAGCAAAGGAAGATAGACAACTCTTAATATCAAGATTGATTCAAATTGGTTCAAGTGATTCAGAAAATCTCATCAAAAGATTAGAGATCTCCTCTAATCAAGCTACTTTATTGTGGTACAATGTACAGAAGTATTCGGTGAGTGCCAACTGGTCGAGTAGGAAAGGGAGCATCTGCAACTGTGCACAAAGTTTTGTGGCTTGGAAAGCATTTTGGAGAAAAGTGTTTTTATGGACCAGAAAAGAAAGATATGCAACGGAAAGCATTTCTTCTTGTGGGATTGTCTCACCCAAAAATATTTTGCCCTTATTTTGTTATGTTACCAAGGATCAAAGTCGTTCCCTTTTTATGGAACCAATGGATTTGGGGATCTTCGTCCATTGATTGCTGAAAAGAATGGAGGACAATGAGACCCTTGATGCCCCATTCGAGCTTCTTCAAGCAGTTGACATCATGTTGCAAAATTGCCTACATCAAAACTGTGTGGTTCATGGAGATCTGAAATCAATGAAGATTCTTGTCAAATGTGATAAACATGGAAGGCAGGTGGATGCAAAAGTGGCTGATTTTGGGCTCTCCAAAATAAAAGAATCAACCTGTATGTACACCAAGCGAATGATGAATGACACGAGAACTGTTTGGTGATTCAGAGGATCATGTTGGTCCCAGTGGTCAAGTGAGTTGAGTCTATCATGGAAGTATCCCTTCAAAGTTGACATCTACAGCTTGGGAGTGGCATCTTATGAGATTTTGACAGGATGTGTCCCTTTCTACAATTCCAAACTGAAGAAGTTACAGAAGAGAGTAAAGGATGGTTTGAGGCCATATATACCTAAACAATGTCATGAACAATTGTCCACCTTGGTTTGGACCTGTTATCATCCCAACCCTGAACAACTTTTATTTCCTGACATTTATGGCACTTTGGCATATATGTGCCTTTCATGTTCATCACACTTGACGAGAATGTTCATTGATTTCAGATCTTAGATCTTGATGGTGGGCAAAAGTCCATTAGGGCTTGAAATGGTGAACTGCACACTTTTTTCCTAGAAATGTGGCAAATTTTGGGATGTTTTCACAGAAAATTCTTTGCAAAAGTAGCAGGGCTTTTTTTGCCCATCAAGTGACAAAAATTTACCCAGAAAAAAAATGATTGTAATGGATGAAAGCACAAAGTTTACCTCATACGTGTCATTAGCCACAAATTTGTGTAAGAAAAGCCACATTGTCTTATTGTGTTGGGCAAAGTGAACTTGAAAACATGAAAGGTGAACTTGGAAAATGCCCCAGCAAAAGGGATTCCATATGTTGGATCTACAAGTCTAGTGTGACAATGTAGTCAGAGTTTGAAATCACACATGGGAGTGACATGGTGCTATACAATGATGTCTAATATGAATGTGAGGATGATCAAAAGAGGGTCACAAACATTGCCCCAACAAGTCACTCTTGCAAACATGGAACCTTAATGTTCCCCCCAAGGTAAGGCAGTGTTGGTTTGCTTGAATGGCATGAAAATATTGTCCGATTTAGTATTCTATATGTGGCTTTTACAAAAAAAAATAAAATCAAATGGGCCTCTAGTCGTTGTAATGGGTGGGGTGGCTACTAGAGGGTGTGATGGATAATGGATGACATTAATAAGTTGGACAAATTTGATGATGGAGTTTATTCACTCGATATTAATGGAATCAAGTAGATGGATGATTCTAAACTTATGACATTTAAATCAATCATAACAATTTCACTTTATAAAAGGATGAAAATGACAAGTTGGAAAAAACTATGACACAAAACAAACTTTCCAAATGAAATTGATAAGATGAAAAATTATAATAACTAGGTGATTGAGTTAAGCACGGCAAGCTTGGTAAATGGGGAAGTTTGCGTTTCAAGTCAGGTCATGGAAGTTCTCAACCTTGATTATGAAGGCATGTTGTAGACCATGTTGGATTCAATTTGTTGCTCCTATTTAATGTTTGTCAATTTTGCCCTATCTTTTTCCCTTTTTTTGGTGTTCATTCTTTCTTCTTGGTTGCACCTTGTATTTTCAACAAACACATAATGTTCATATTGTGCAATGAGCACTATGCAAATATTTTTATTGTGATTTAGAAAATTAATATGAAGGTTTTTAAATTTTCATTTACAAGTCTTTTAAATGGCACTAATTGAAAAGGTCAACCATGTGTCAACACCACAACAATAGCCATTACTTATGA
Organism: Sphagnum contortum; assembly: GCA_963920785.1. NCBI lineage: Eukaryota > Viridiplantae > Streptophyta > Sphagnopsida > Sphagnales > Sphagnaceae > Sphagnum > Sphagnum contortum. The sequence continues at coordinate 20,508,552 of OY987278.1, forward strand.
TTTTAGTTGCAAATTGCATATCATTATAGTCGAGAATTGTTTTCAATTACTCTCAATTAGTGGATGAAACCCATACGTTAATTGGGCATGATGTCATCAAAAAATTTAGTTGCCATTTTGACTAGGTTACAACTATGTAAATTGAACATCTGGTCAATGGTTTGGTAACACATGACATGCTCACAATCTTGACACATGGCACATTCACAAAGTTTTAAATCAACAAATAATTAAATGACATGTGGCATCTTCACATAGTTTAGGGTCAACAAATAATTAAAGGGCATGTGGAACACCCACATCCATAAAATAAACCATGTGGTGCTCGAACATTGGCCACCTAACTAAAACATAGGTTAGGTCTAGACCTAGAAAATTAGGCTAAGCCTAAATATAAGGGATTTAATTTAAGCCTAAACTAGGATTAGACCTAAACACCTACGTTAAGCCTACATTAAGACCACATGACATTTAACAAATGAAATCCTATTTGATTTAGTTTAACCTTTTTAATTGATTCATCCCAAATGCCCAATACATTTTCATGATAATGGTGTTTTTCCAACAATCTTAATCCATGCCTTTATATAATTTGGATTCTTAAAATGGAACCCAAACAATATGGGATAAACATTTTAATTGTAAACTAATTGAAACATAATTACAACTCAACTAGTTGTAATTTAATTACAACCAAATTACAAACTAATATGAGTTTAATTAGGCCTAGACCTAATTTAATAATCTACCTAGCCTATGTCTAGTTAGTTACATTAATTATTTGTACTAATTAATCATCAAACATTTTAAATTGTATAGGTATATAATTTTTAAAAGTAAATATATTATTATCATTTACTAAATAATATGACAATTAGTTTTACTTTTAAAATTTTGAGAAATTAATAATAATTACCTATTAAATAATCAATTAATAACAAATTATTAATTAAGTACAACTTTTTATTAACATTTCAGCAAACAATAATTAACTAAAATATAACAATTAAAATAATATATTTTAATGATATTTTAATTATCATATTTATTATAATGGAGTGATAATTAATATTACAACAACAATAATAACAATATTGTAGCTAGTAGTTAAGCTAAGCTAAGTATATAACTATTATTATTCATGTTGTTGTCTAATTTGTTATAACTATTATGAACTAATACAATAAGATTTAAGTAAGAAAAAAATACAAAAAAAACATTTAAAAGTATAATAATTCTAAAGTAATAATAATTTCTGCAATGACACAATAATTGAATAAGTATCCTTCGTAACTATTCTAAATCATTATTATATATTAATCATAAATAAATAACTAAATATGGGTAATAAACTAAATTTTAAAAATCAAAGTAATAACCAACATTAGAATAAACATTAAAATTCCAAAAAATATTAATTATGTATCATTACTTGATATGTTGTTAACAAAAATTGAATCTACACATAAATAATAGATTACACTTGTATTAAACATACACATTATTAAGTTGACTTACATTTGAATATTAAAATTTATTTTTTTAATTAAAAAGTAATATAAACACATACAAAAACTCAACCTACAAAACTATTCAGTTATATCAAAAAACATTTACATGTACCTTAATAATAATGAATTTTTATCATAATTTTCAATATGTATTAGAACATCAAAGTTTAAAAAAAAATTGAATTATGGATCATTAATTGATTTGTTGTAAACAAACATTTGATTTACGTAGAAATACAAAATTATATATATTGAACATAAATTATTATAAATTTATATTTCAAAAGAAATTTTGAAATAAATATTTGTATGCACAAATTCTTTTTTGCATCATTCATAAATATTCATTTACACAAATAGAATTTACATGTAGTTTAATTTTGAATGAAATTTTATTACAATTTTAAAAAATTAAGGTATCATTTGTATAAAATTGAATAAATAGTAGAGTTCCATAAAATCATTATTTATGTATCATTACTTGAGATGTTGTAAACAAAAATTTGATCCACATAAAAATAATGTATTATATGTATTGAACATACACATTGTTACAAACTTACATTTGAGATTTTCCATAAATTTTATTTTAAAATAAAAATTGACTATTTATATGCACAAAAAAATTTGCATCATACATTTATATTTCAGCTTTCCCTTAAATTTTATTTTGAAATTAAATTATTATATTAATATGCAGAAAAATAACCATTCATTTACAAAAATAAAATTGACATGTAATTAATGTTATCATAATTTTGAATAAATAAATAAATGTTATATGTATAAAATTGAAAACACCTATTAGTTGTTGAACTTAGTTGCGAAAGATAGTCATAACAAAATTGCAAAATAAGATTACATTTCATCCACCCTCTAAAACATTTTATGATTCATATATGTGTGTTAATGGTGTCACCAAAGTAATTGAATGTTAATCAATGTTTTGACTTTGTGCCAACTAGAGAAACTTAAATGTCAAAAATATTTCAAAAGAGGCCTTTTAGTGGAAACATGCTTCACATTATTTACCAACATAGTTGGGCATTCAACTTGAAGACATTGTTGACGTTGAAAATATTCAACAAATGACCACCCAATTGAAAAATGCTTTCAATTACATATACCAATACGGTAAATGAATAAAATTAATTAATAATTGTCATAATTTTAGTTAAAATTTTTAAAAATCCCAATTGGAACATAGTTGCAAATGACATGAAGTTAAAAACTTTTTGGTTCAAAAGCGGGCATTTTTTGCTAGTGATGATTGTGGATGCTAAAATTGATATATTCATATTTGGTTTGGATATCGAGCATCTTTTTAGGGTTAGGGTTTAATTCACATGATGCAATGATGCAACAATGGATTTTCAAGGTTTAGGATTTTTAACTTAATAATAAAAATTGAAGTTATACAATAGCAATGTTGTCAAAGTTGTTTTAGCAACACGAGGTGTGAAAGCATTGAATGCAAAGTGTAAAGAATGAACATGAATGTGTGTGTTTTTACAATCTAGTTTGAGCAATCTAATGCCTATTTGTAGGCTTTGAAAGATAGAGAATTTTGGTTTGAATCGTCAATGACGAGTAGCATTTTCTAGAGCTTTTGAGAAGTTCAAACGATAAGAAGTTTTGAACATTTTTTGTTTCAAGTGCTTTGTGCAAGCTTTTCAAAGTGCATTCAAAATAATTGAATATGCCTTGACAAGTAGATGTGGTTTCTTTCCCTCTGTTTTCATTTCCATGTCCATTCACAAATTTTTGGACCTCTTTTCTTTCTGTAATTTGTCTGAACTCAAAAAATTGGGCTTTCATGGTAAACTTTTTGCTTGTTTCTTTCTTCTTGTGTTTATTTTATGGTCATTTGCAAGTTTATGAAGAATGTTAAGGTTAGCTTGTTAGTTTTTGGTTTTACTTTTCCAGTGTTTGATTTCTTTCTTCTTGTGTTTGCTCTTTGGTTGCTTATAGTTTTTTCAAGAGTGTCATGCTTTCAATGTTTGTTTTCTTTCTTCATGTGATTGTTTTTTGGTTGTTTTCAGGTTTTTCAAGAACATTAAATTTCCAATGCTTGTTTTTTTCTTTTTGTATTTGTTCTTTGTTCATTTGCAAGTTTGTCAAGAACCCCAAGGCTTTAGTGTTCATTTTCTTTCTTCTTATGTTTGATGTCTAGTCATTTGCAAGTTTGTCAAGAGTGTTGAGCCTCTTGTGTTGGTTTTCTTTTTTCTAATGTTTATTTTTTTAATTGGTTAAAGGTTTTTCAAGAGCACTAAAGCTCTAGTGCTTGTTTTCTTTCAAGATGCATTTGTTCTTTGGTCATTTGCAAGTTTTTCAAAAGGATCAAGCTTATAATGCTCATTTTTTTCTTCCTATGTTTATTTTTTGGTCGTTTGTAAGTCTTTCCAAAATTCCAAAGTTAGCTTGTTAATTCTTGGTTTTTGTTCTTCAATTGTTTAATTAGCTTTTAAGCCCCATTTGAGTGCTACAAACATTCAATGTTGCAATTCATTTTTATAATTGGAAGTAGTCATCAATAAAATGAACTCCCGTGAAAACTCATATTGATGTTGCACATGCTCGTTTGCTTGCAAAAAGAAAGTTAAATTAACTAATATTGTTGCAACAAAACATTTTGACATAAATCATAATCAACAATTAGGGAAAAAAAGGGCTGCATCATTTGGGTTTGCAATCACAACATTTTTTTGGCTCAAGAAATCCCTACAAGCATGGTGATGAAGCACAACAACTGTTTTTGGAAGATTTGATCCTTTACATTTGCAAAAGATACAAACCTTTGTCAACAATTGAAAACATATGGTTGCAAATATTAGTTTTTTGCCAATGTCCTGATGTCAATTTTCCTTTTCGTTCAAATCTTGTGGAACATATGTTTCTTGAAATGGTCTAGAAGACCATGGATTTGCATGTGTTGCATAGTCTTGAAATATAACCACAATTTTTGCACAATTTGATTTTTGGATTTCAAGAGGTGGGGTAGACCTTTTGCATTAATGATTAATTATTTGGATGAAACCTTGATCCCACAACATGCTAAGTAGGATTTTTTGAACTTCAAGAAACTAAAGGTAGTAAATGTATGATTTTGCAACTCCAAGGTTTGTTGGAAAGAATTGGACTAATCCATCGTGTTCTTACCTTTGTGAAAGATGAAGGTAGAGATTTGGGATCCATGGCCACGACATTGCAATCTATTATTAATTGTAAGCTTATAAATATTTTGCAAGTGTATGAAGGTATTTGTTTTGGGCATGTCACGTCCTGAATCAGGAGCGTGGGGAGTACTCTGTAATTACCTCACATGTTACATCTGATACAATAATCATTGACAAATTCAAGTTATCATTGCTTGATCTTTAGGAAGTTCAGCGATTGGTGTAGAACAGAACGAGGTCCAAAGATTTAGATCTTGCAAAAGTGTGAATGTGATATAGTATGATCTACAACTATTTGAGTACCAGCCTACATGACTCAATTATGGATGAATCCCAAGTTGAACCCGAGTTTCACTTGGGGAATCTAAACTATAAAATATATGAGTAGGTGCATGGGTAAGACAATAGATGAATAATAGGTGCTTGGATGCAAACAAACGGTTAGTAGTTAGTAGCTAGGTACAAGGGCCCGGTTGTTAATAGGTAGGTAGTAAACATGGCAACGGAGCGAAACCCAAATGCGTTGAATTTGGATTTCATCGGTTTAATCACATTCTTCGACTTTGTTGTGGAGTTGCAAACCTTTGCACAAGATCACTATTACATTGTCCATCCCCATGTTTGCCTGTAGAGAAGTGAAGTGTTTTGCCACATGTAATTTGCAGGGCTTCCCAAATTATTGCTGATGTTAGCTGAATGTAGTAAAATTTGACATGTCCCCTTTTGCATATCCAAAATGCACGTGTGTTGACTGTAAACCTATCTTTCTCACGAACAGACACGAGATTTTTTCTTCATGTTGCTTCTCACTTCCAACTTCATAACAAACTGATATTCATAATGCATTGAAGTTGGAAAATCTCAAAATATCTCAAAATTCATCATTTTACCACTCCGAGCTTTTGTTAACCATCATTACTTACCTGTCTTCTACATCCAAATGGTGTGACAAGCATCACTTTGCCAAATACAAAACAACCGCAAAGCTACACATGAACAGAAATATTTTTAAGAGTGTTGTGCATCCACAACTTTTGAAATTCGATATCTAACCCTATTTTTTGAAACTTTTCATTCACACAGTCACAAATCTATACCACAATCTTGCCTTTCTCCCTCATTTGTTTCAAATCCTTCAAGTGATCATCAAGGAGGCCAAGAAAGTACACGATAATTCCTAGAAACATAAGCAAATATCTTAAAAAACTCACCATATTTGGTTTTAACCCGAGCGGTGTTTTGGAGGGCCCCAACAAATCGTGGTGTCGCTTGCCCAATAACTGTATTATTATTTCCAGATTGTAAAGAGCTGATTTTGTGAAGTTGAGTTCTATTTCAAGTTTATCAGCGGTTGTATGTATGTTGTTCAATGCATTGAGAGCTGCATCAAGATGAAAAATTGACACATGTATATCCATGGCCATGTGCTACTAATACACCCCCGACTGTTATACCTGCTTTCGTAACCCCGATTGCTTTTGCAACCAAGGCTTGCTTATTGTTGCAATTTAACTACCAATCGAGGGATGCGCTACATACGTCATTGCGCAAGCCGCCACTATAAGCCTTGCGAGGGCCACTACAACATATTTCCATAGTCAAGTAGTACTTACTGTCTTTGTTTTGGACAATTCTTGATGGCCAAATGACTTTGTAACAAGAGCTTTTGGTATTCCTCCATGGTGCTTTTAATTTCCTTCTCCATGTGGGGAAAAATTTGACATACAATATGCAACAAATATTGCAAACATAGCTAGGAGACTCTTACGGAGATTATAAAGAAAGAAGAACAAGAACAAATGTATGTATGAATGTTACCTTCCTCATGCGCACGAATGGCAAGGAACGTTTGATTAAGAACAAGAAGTGAAACGCAATGGGGGCAACGCGGTTGAGATCAAATTATTGTGTGAGTTGTCAAAAGCAAAGATCAAAGACCCTTGTTATCTAAAAATGTATTTGATTTCAAACATGTTTGTCACAACTATTTAGAACTTCATAAGATTAATTTAAAAATTGTAGTCATTAACCTATCGAATCCTTGTGCATTCTAAGTTTCACGTATGTATGTACAAATGGTCAAAAAGTTCCACTCGTATTAAGTGAAGTAACATTTATGGATCGATCAAAACGAGCATTGGGAAACATGAGAATTGCAAACACTTCAATATGAGGAAATGTGTTGAAAATTCATGACCTCATTTTGTTCTACATTTTGTTGGACAATTATTTTCATTTTGTTACATGATAAAAAAATAAAATAAAAATCATTATACATTCGTTTGATCAATTTCACATGTTTGTGTGTTTTTGCAGTAGTTGTCAAGTCTATTCAAACATTTAATAAAGTTTATTTTGCAGCATTTTGTGAATATGTCCTATATTTGAATAGAAAAATCTTATTTTATTTTATTTTATTTATTTATTGACCTACAACATTCTATTAGACATATTGTTGACAATGTTGATAAGGTTGTGATATTGTTTTGGAAGAGGCCCACAAGTTGTAAATGTTACTATTCCAAAGAATTCAAATTTAAGCTCAAAGTCATATAAATTTAGCAACTTTTCCAAACCTCCATACTTTGTTAAAAGTTTTTGAAATACACATTGATATGTGTCGGTGGAAGGCTAGATGTTCAAATGGATTCTATTGAGTTTCTCTTTGGATGCACAATGTATGAGCAAGGTCGTGGGAATGGGATTGTAAGGGGCCTTGATTATATTTACAAATGACAAAGGTGTGATAATGAAACACCAAAGTGAAAGTGATTTGGAAACATGATTGACCTTTAATTTTGTGGAAGTCCAAGATATGGTAGCTTTTGAATTATGATTTTCAAGAAGCCAAAGAAAAGGGTGGACAATATTCAAACCATGAACTTGGGAATAAAAGAAAATGCAAAACAATTTGGAGTTGGTTTGAAAGCATAAAACAAAGATCACATTGTTTTGGTGAGTACTATGGAACAAAGCAAGATATTTTTCCCTCTAATCACCATAACAAAAACATGTTTTTTGCTACAAGATTGTGATTAAGGTGATTCTAGAGTCATTGTTGCTTGAATATCATGACTATTTTAATTCATTTTGACTAACTCAAAATTTTTACCTAACAAGGAACAATGTTCAATTTGATTAAGTTCAAGCTTTGTTTGAATCAACATAAACATTATGTGTGGCATGTGGAGCATGGAAGATTACATCAGAATCATAGTGCCAATATCCTCACTAAATTCAATCGCCAATGATAAAGATGGTGATCCATCATCATATATGACTACTCTGAATAAAACATGCTAATTTTGCTAGGCATTGTCAATGAAATGTACTTTTTTGGGTCATATGTGGTATAATGTAAATGATGCCTTTACTTATTAATTAAATGTACTTATGAATTTTACATGAAATTCTATAATCAACTTATAATTGTGTACTTCACACATGAAATGAAATTAATTTTGAAAAGGAAATACATAGTTACAATACTATAATTAAAAAAATTACATTGGAAATGTTGACATAAAACATGTGAAATTAATGTCATGTCTTTACATTTGAAATAAATCCATTACCATTTATTTCATTATGAAAGTATATTTTATTTGAATTCATGGCCCAAATGAAAATATTACCTTTTTTAATATTATGAAATGAGAAAAAGAATTAAATTAAGTGGTGATATTACAGAAATTAAAAAAGTGGATGTCATTTAAATGAATATATTTGAATTTGTAGCCCAATTGAGATTCAAAACATTATTTTTGAATTTTTGAAACGAACTAGAATGTTGTGGCTAGGGAGAAAATCTTTGGATTTATGGAATGTACTTTAATAGTTAAATAAATATTTAAATAAAAATTTAATCTTCACCTTGAAAATGTGAAAAAGGGATAATAATAATGGTCAAGGAGATTGAGGTTGATCAATTTAATAATATCCCCACTGCCCATGCCCTCTTTTTATTTCCCTCATATGTTCCCATATGGTTTGCAATGGTTCATCATTATTTATGTCAATCTCAACTTGGCCTTTGCATTGTTGTGCATTACTAGTGACAATCAACTAATCCATTGATGAAAAAATGAATGTATTTTGTGAAAATTAAGTTCCATTTAAATGACACTAAATGCATTTTGAACCAAATTAATTGAATTGAATTCGAATACATTGAATTTCAATTCAACTGAATTAAATCGACAATTAAATTAAGATTCCATTAAATTGAATTAAAATTCAATTGAAGAAAAATGAGATGCAAATTGGTGGAAAAAATATTGAAAATATGTTTGTGAATATGATGCGGGGAAAAAAAAAAGTTTGAAATTGTCCAAGTAATGGAACGTAAAGTTATCCTACCTAAACCAACTCCAATGAATCATCTTCATTAGCATTTTGATTTTAGTATATAACATGGACATTGTGTTTTCATGTGGATGAAGGTCATGGCCAAGGGAAAAGAGGGGAGTAATTATTAAGGAAATAAAAAGGTAGTCCATGAAAGGTATTGAAATAATTATATTTTGAATTACAATATTACTTACGAAATGGACCACTTGAAACCAAAGCCTTTGGATAAAGAATATTATGATGATTTTATGAATTAAAATATGAAATGCATTACAGAATCCAATGAAATTACAAAAATAAACAGTGAATTAAATTCAATAATGAAATGAAGGTAGGTCAATAGGTGATTGTTTTGTGTTTATTGTTTCTTACTTTACCTCTTGCATTTGGCTTGCTGCTTAGTTTTCCTCGGAATGAAGTGTTGTGTTTGTTTTTTTCCAAAAGTAAAATAAAATATGTTCAGCAAAAGGTCTCATCAGAACGGCAAAAATTGATGAAAATACAACTGTAAGTCCCACCACTTTTGGCATGTTTTCCAGAAAGTGGGCCGCACTGAACTTGAGGCAAAATAGGCTCATGAAGACTGCATTCTTCTCTTTTTTACCCACAAGAACCAGTTTCATACATTCATGTAGTGCAAGCTATTGCAATAATTCTATGGCAGCTTTAATGCATGTCTTTTGAATAATTTATTAATTTTGAAAATTCCATGTTGAAAATAAAATATTTCAAAAGATGCTTTACTTTCCTTCACAATGGTGCTGGCTGCGATGTTCTGAGTAGAGAAGGTGCAAAAGTTTCAACTCTGGTTGATATTCGACAACACAAAAGATATTGTACGAGAAGGTGCAAAAGTTTCAACTCTGGTTGATATTCGACAACACAAAAGATATTGTACGAGAAGGTGCAAAAGTTTCAACTCTGGTTGATATTCGACAACACAAAAGATATTGTACGAGAAGGTGCAAAAGTTTCAACTCTGGTTAATATTCGACAACACAAAACATATTTTACGAGAAGGTGCAAAAGTTTCAACTCTGGTTGATATTCGACAACACAAAACATATTTTACGAGAAGGTGCAAAAGTTTCAACTCTGGTTCATATTCAACAACACAAAACATATTTTACCAATTACTGGAACTGAAACAAATCATCCCAAAAGGTGGGGGTGGCTACCGGAGGAGGAACCATTCCACCACCAATACTAGGCGGTGTAATGGGAAAAGCACCAATAGTCCACAATCTAAAGTCTTCCAAATGGAGGCATAGAAACAAAGGTCGCCTGGCTGACACCGTTTCAGAATTTCCATGTCTAAATATTTATTAAACTAGTTACAAAAATGTTGCCAAAACTAAAATCAGAGTACAAATGTGGCAAAACATTTTCACGAATAATATTCTATTTTGATTGGTATTTGTTTTGCTCAGGTTCTCGTGAAAATTCACAATAGTAGAGCACCTCCACAGAAGAGTCTTTCAGACGATTCTGGAACTCTTATTCTGCTTTAATTTTTTGTCAAGTTGAGTGTGGAGACTCTTACTTGATGGAAAGTGCATAGGAAGTATTTAGTTTGACAATTATGTGGTCATATGTTCTGGTTTTTTGATGGGGCCTCTCGAAGTACTTAGGGCCACTTTAGACAGGGTTCCAAGGAGCAGGGTCCAATGACATCAAGCATTTGTATTAGTGAAGAGTTTTACATTGGTCCCAAGGCCTTTAGACGAGGGTTCAGGACCAAAACAAATCAAATTGTGACTTAGTTTAATGGCATCATTTTGGAGGGAAATTGGTCTGGACCAAAAGCCAGAGTTTAAAGGAGAGCTAAGTTTTTGGAGAATTAAAGTGTAGGCTAAGGTTCAAGGTTACTCATTTCTTTGTTTATTTATTTTTTTCGGCTCTTTTTCATGGTGTTTTCTCTCACCTTTGTTGCTCAAATTCTGTGGGAATGGAAGACATAATATGGAAAACATGCTGTGAATTGAGGAGATTGTTGAGAGCAAACCAGCTCCTCAATTTTTGACCAATTCTAGAATTCAGGCCCTAATTTTTTTATCAATGTACATTTTTGTTTTGTTTCGGTTAAGCATTGAGATGGACGCGAGCTCACGACTTTACGGGAAAATTGTTGAAACGAGAACCGTTGAACCTGAGTCCTCTTGTATTTTGGAAATCTTTATTGCATGTGTAAAGTCCCCAAAAATTTATGATCAACAGCCCCAGGTTTTGCCATAGTTTTGAAAAATTCTTAAAGGAGAAGATGTCCAAGAAGAAGGAAACCTTTGCTGAAATTGTAATAAAACAGAGAGCAGCTTCCTGGGACTCTCAATCTATGGCTTGCTGGTGATATAGGTAGTGTGATTCATATTTAATTAGTTTGGGGGACAACCTTGAGAATTTTTTTCTCTTGGGGATAGACCTCTCTGATTAGTTCATCACCCAAAACCAAAAGCCCACTCTTAACACATTGACACAGTCCTAAGATAAAATTGTCCACTAATTGGCTTGCCACTGATTTACATGAAATTTTTGAAACTTTTAAAAATCTCCATGCAAACAAACAAGTTTTATTTATACTAAGCATGCAGCTCTGTTGTTTCTCCATAGCACAAAGGATAAAGAAAAAGAATGACATGAAAGCAATGAATTTATGAAAAATGTTGATTAAAGTAAAAAAGCAAAAAAAAAAACCCTCTAGTTTTGTGTACATGTGACGAACCTGTGTAAGCGAAAAGAATTGAACTTTTATGGGCTTTCGCAACCACTTTGAAAACCATATGAAAAACAAAGGTTTATCTCTAATGTTCTATCTATGTGCCCAAGCCGTGCAGGTGAGAAGAATAAAACTCTTTTTAGACCTCCATAACCACCTTGCCAACTAAACCAAAAAAAAGTATCTTTTTCAAAATGTTGCCTCAATGTGGCTCACCCATGTAACAGAAAATAACAGGGCATACCTCTGAGCTTAACAAGGGTTAGTTGGCTGTTCAGTGGCCCAAGCAATAGCACTGCTAAGGACATGTGACAATCGGTAATGCACTCTGGCAGAAATAATACATAACTTGCTTACACTGTGACAATCGGTAATGCACTCTGACAGTAATACCTTACCCTAAGCTCAGTTTCATTATTAAATAATACTTAAAATAGTGAAATGAAATTTTGTGAAAATATGAAGTTGACATGCTGAAAATCATCATAATTATCATAGGCTACATTCTGAATAATTTCACCACTCATTTCACAATATTATAATAGATGATGGAAAAAAGTATAATCTCGAAATTGAAAATCAAAATTCACTTTTTGAAAAAAAAAATTATTCGGTTTTGTCAATGTGGAAACTGACCCTTGGCCATGGTAATGGGAAATACATGATTTCATCTGAATCACCTAGAAAAGCTGACAACGCTCTTTTCTTCCTTGTGTTTTATCCATTGGTGACAAACACAAGGGAAATTTCCTAAAATCTTTTCTAAGGTCGGGTAAAAAGTGGTCCTGTAAGACATGAATGGGTATAGGACTCAAACTATGTATTTTATTACATAGCTATGGAGATCTATGTTCTAGGTTGCACATCTACTTTCTCACCTTCCTTTTGTCTATGCATAGGTAATGAGCCTCATCATTCTCCTACCATGAACTACACATTATCAACACCAAAAACATTTGTCTATGCATAGGTAGTTAGCCTTATCATTTTCCAACCACAAACCACACATAATCAACACTAAAACATATGTCTATGCATAGGTAATGAGCCTCATCATTCTCTTACCATGAATTATAAACTATCAACACCAAAAATAATCAAAACCAAAACTTTAATAACAATTTTGTATTTAAACCATAACTTTGTACAAAGGGAGGTGGTGTTTTTCAAGGTCACAAACATCCCTTTATATACTAATCAAAAGGAAACAAGTCAAGAAACTTCCTAAAAAATATCCAGCACATGGTTCCTCAAGTAATCAAAAGGAAACAAAATCAGAAAGATATCATATGGTTCCCCATGTGAATGCACAATTAATCACAAGGAAATAATGTCACATGGTGCACATGACATAAGTCAATGCACCATGATCACTCAACTTATCTCTTTTAATAATTACCTAATTAATTACATCAAGTTACACACCAAGTTACAATCCCATATGCTAAGCTTGATCACTTTTCACAAGTTCTTGGCATTCGTAAGAATAGAAATTTTGTGGCTTTACATTTACGTCCTTGTTGTGGCAGTGGCTCAAACTTGTCAAACCTCTGCGTGCGTGTCTGTCATGTGCCACACACAAGAAAATTACGAACATGAAAAACAGCCAATGGCAATGGCAGCATGTTGATAGCTTCCTGATTACAGTCCCACACGGTAATCAATAACACTCGCACTGTTGCCCTTACTCGTTTACACCCCTTCAAGTCATAAGCAAAGGCAATAGTGCTGGTCTTAACAATACGCAATGTCTCCACAATACAACGAATGAACCTTGAGAGTTTTGGTGTACAATAAAGAGGTGGAAAGGAAGTGCAGCCATGCCCATTAAACTTCTTAGCATCCAGCTTGGGGATTTGACGTTTCCTTGTAAGTTTTTGATGTGTTCATGACTTTTGATACGTAAATAATGGAAAAGTGCCTCAAAAACCAAGCATGGTACATGCTAAGTGATAATGAATGGCCTAATTAGGTTTAGAATCTTTTTAATAATTTGGCATAACTTTAGAATTTATTTTAACATATTGCTGTACATTTAAAACGTTTTGAAAACTTTGGCTTCAAATTGAAATTTGATTTAACATTAAAATCTTCTTGAATAATTTAACTTATGGCTAGAATCCTTGTTAGTATTTTAGCTTAGGGTTAAAACCTTTCTAAAGCCTAGTGTAAAAAAGTTTAATATTTGTTTTATGGTTAATATTTTAAACTAATATTTTGGGTTTTGGATTGAAATCTTTTCGGCATTTAAGCTTAAGGTATAGTCTTTATAATATTTTGGCTCAGGGTTGAATTTTTTTTAACCTAAGGATAAAATCTGTTCAGGCCTAAGGTTAAAATTTATAATTATTTTGGTTTTGGGTTAACTATGTTTCCCACTGTTGATTGCCAGGAGTTGAATTTTTTAAGCAATTAGCCCTAGGGTTAATATCTTTTTATTATTTTGCTTTAAGGATAAAGCTTTAAGGCTTAAAATTAAATTTTTAAAAAAATATTGACTTTAGACTAGAATATATTTTAGCCTAGTGGTAAGAATTTATTGAAGAATAAGGTTAGAATCCATTTAAACCCAAGGGTTAATTTGTTTTTAGTATTTTGACTTTAAACCACTTTGGGTCAGGGGTTAGAATGTTTTTAGCACTTAGGCCTCACACTTAAATGATTTAATACACATGTTTAAAAATATACCATGTTAGACCTCAGGCCCAGAGTATATCCCAAGACAAAATTAATTTTGCATATGCATATTGGCCCAGGGTTGGAATTTTTTTTTTGGGCATATTGGCTTAAGGTCGGAAGGAAGGAAGGAAGGAACGCATCCTTGTTAACAGTCAAGCAACGGCATCTCCTTAATTGAGAACGAGCGGTTCTAAATGGCCGGTCGTGCGATCTGGTTTCTGCTGTGATGCCGGAGAAACAGAAAGTTTTTTGAGGAGTTTTGCGTTGTTTAACGTGTCACTTGCCATCGCTGACTGTCTCTTTCCTGCTCTTCCTGCATCCCGGCCAGCATGCACGACCCCACATTCTTGTATTGCTATAAAAGCCCCCAGGACTCATGACTTCTGTTGTCGAGTATTAGCGAACTTCGATGCTTTCGGATCAGTTTATTTACAACCCCACTAGGCCTTTGTGCTTATGGAGCTGTTGTGTCCTAAACGTTGGAATGAAGTTATTGATAGCAGTTGTTGCATCCCCTTGTTGGTCTTACCGTACGGGGTAGGACTATGTATGCATATGGTGGTTTTGGACCTAGGAATCTAAGGATGTCACTTCTGCCACAGTCCTTAAGGTATATCCTGTGATCTCTTTCACAATTGTTCTCCAACCAGTGTATGTAGGTATTGAAATGATTCACATGCCTCATGTTCATTCCAATACCTGAGTCGCGAACTTGGTTATCAATGGTCAATTTTACAGTTTTTTGAGGCTTTGTAGTTGTAAAGAGTTCTTGGTCTCAGATCGTCAGTCTTATCGGCCTTCTGAAAATTCAAAGGCCACCCTCGAAAGATTCTGTGAAAGAGGACTAGACGGTCGCTCAATAAGGAAAAATTGTAAGCCCACTTGGTCTTTGTTGTTCACTGCTATCCTTTTCTGTGTGTGGTCTGTCCTTTGTATTTTTCTGTTTTTTGTTATCTTCTTGTGTTGTTGGTTGTTTCTAGCCAGTGGCATGGCTAAGTCGTTCAGTTGCTTCCAAAATTCCAGGAGAAACTCAGCATGCAGGTTAGTGTTTTCACTGGCCTTTACCTACAGTATGGACCTTATGAAGTCAGTGGGAAAGTTGTGATATAGAAGTCACTTTCATACATGCTGCTGTTGATGGGACCTGAACAGATGTGAGGCTGGTACTGTTGTTCATACTGGTTTCATGTTTTAGTTTGTTTTTTGTTTCTTGGTCCTTCTTTCTCTGTTTTTTCTTGTCTTTGGGATTCTCGGTGGCTGGTTGAAGAAGTGTTAACCTTCCTTTGCCTTCTCTTAATCATGAGAATGGAAATTTCTTGATTCGTATGAGAGATAATTATTGCTTTGTTACTGGAGTGAAATTGGCATGCTTTCTGAAGCTGTGGTGTTGTCATGTACATGGAAACATATCAGAAGGATTTGTCTCTCCACACGTTTCAAGATCTCCAGTTTCTTTGGTTACAATACATCTGAAGATCTTCGGTGCTGACTTTACTTTCTTTCAGGTAAGACTCTGCCTTAGCAGTTTGTTACATCTTCCTCACATGCTTGTCATGCTTTTCACTAGATGCTCTTAATATGTTGTGAGACAAGGTGGGTTTGGTTTCTGCTATGTTTTACTTGTTACATCTTTGACAACTATTTTATGGTCACTGAAGTCCCTGTACATTTGATGTATGTTTGATAAGGTTGATGATACATGTGTGAGTTGCAGTGTTTCATGAGATGCAACTTATGCATTAGGGTCCAAGGCTTTAGGGCACGGAGGATTAGTACTTCTGACTACTTAATCGACCAGTTTAAGGACAGAGTCAAGAAAGAAAGTTTGAATCACTTGGTTTCAATGTGATTGAGATAAGAGCCTTGTAGAGTTTGCCATAGTTTTTAAAATGCCTTTTGTATAATATAGCCACTTATTGATTGCATGATATTTTTCTCTGGTTTTATTCAATTTCACTCTGGAGAGTGCATGAAATACAGGGCACCAGGGAAGACTCACAATATAGAATCCCTATCTTATTTATTCGATAGAAAGGGAACAGTAATGGTTTTGTTCCTGTGGTGGACATGTTAGTCTGTCTTCATGAATACTGTAGAAGTGCACAGAGTGACCTCAATCCTTAGTGAGGGGGTTCTCTCAAGACGGTCAAAAGGAGCATGGTTTGTGTCATGTGTACCAATTCCTTTCATGTCGCAGGTTGAACGATTCAGGATGTGCATGGAAGACTGATAACATTCCTGTTCCTCCTTGAAAAATCAAGTAGAATCTTACAAGATGTGTTTAACCAAGTTTTTCCATTCAAAAGCTCCTCCAAGCTCATCCAATGCACCTGTGAGTACTCTAAATGCATGCCTAAATTCATTGCACTTGGTTCTCTGAGATTTTCTCATGTGTGTTTTCAAAGCTACAATGGTTCTCATTACTTCTGGAACCATGCAAAACAACTTTGGCACAGTTGAGAAATATCCGGAGATGATCATTTTGAATTGTATTTATGAAGGTGATCATTGTTGCGGGAACTCATAAGATCGCAAGGTGTTGTCATCTATAGTTGTCGGGACCTCTTGACAGGAGGCTCAAGATTTTTGTTATCAACCTTGCTGAGTCTACTACATCTGTCAGGGTTGAAGAAACAAGATTTCTAAATTTGGAAAAAAAATCGTGTTATGATGTTGGTTATTACCCTCAGGTTCAACTCGTGCATCAGCTGTGGCCACCTGAAGATACTGTGTGCTCCATTGACTTCGACATTGTGTTTTTCCATGGTGTGCGAAAGCCAGGGGAAACGGAGGCTTGGAAGAATACTTGGGTTGAACACACTTCTGCCCAAGAATTTTGGGTTAAAGATTGGCTGCCACAAGCTTTGGATGGAAATGTGCGTGTTTTAGCCTTGTCATATGACTCTTGTGCCATACAGTCAAACAACGAGGGTAACTTGCAAGATGTCAGCGATCTTGGAAAAAATTTATTACAAAGCCTTGTGTTCAGGTTTCTCCACACAAAATCCTGAGTACCTTTACTTTGTTGGAATGTTTCCCAACTCAGCTTGATAATTGGACATGTGGAAAGAAGTCAAATACACAAGGAGGTGGCTTTGAGACATGGTTTCAATGTTGAAGTTGGATTATTGCCCCAGAAATGCAGTGTGTCTATATTGGATACTATTTTGTACTAGACTGCTCTAATTCAAACCATTGCTTGGTCTAGCTCTGTTTTGAGGGGCTGAGTCCTCCTTCCTCTGCTTTTCTACTTTTGTGCTTTTCCGATTAAAGAAAAATTCCTTTTGGCATTTGGAGAATGGTTTTGTTTCAGGTCTTGTCAGTGGGGAGCTGCAAGCCCACTTGTTCATAGTCTTTCCCTGTTGTCCTTTCCTCTAGTTTTATTTTCCCTCTCTGTCAGTCTTTTTTTGTGTTGTCCTTGTTGTTGTGGTCTGTTGCTAGCCAGTAGTATGGCTGTGTCTTCCCGTTGCTTCCAGAACTGCAGCAGAAACTCAGTTCCTAGGTTCGTGGTTGTCATCGGCCCTTACCCACTGTAGGGAGCTGATGAAGTCCGCCGGGAATTTGTGGTAGTTAAGTCACTATGATACATACTATTGTTGATAATGGTCCTTGAACAGGTGTGAGACTGGCACTTTTGTTCATACGGGTGTGTGTTTTTTGATTTTTTGTTTGTTCTGTCTTTCCTAGTTTGGTTCTTTCTGTGGCTTCCTGAGAAATTGTTAACCTTGCTGTTTTTTCTTCATTGTGAGAATGGAGATTTCTCTATTCTTTTGAAAGATACATTCCTATTCACTTATGTGTTGTTAGATCTGAGGCTCTATAACCTTAGTATCAGTTATCTCTGAATTCTATTCAGGTTGACTTAAATTGTACATACACAAGTTTTCAATACTTATTAAGGTACTTGCAATAAGTTAATGATTGTCAAAATTCTTCCAGTATGTCTTGATACATTGTGAAGGGCATTTAGCTATATAAGTTCTAGTTTTTATACAAGTAATTTTCACGTACAAAAAGTTGGTGCCATTCATAATGTATTAACACAAGTTATTTTCTTGTGGCAGTGGTCCCTGGAGATTGGGCAAAAATTGGGGATGTGTATTGGTAGGCCATTCTTTTGGTGGTCTGGTGATCAAAAGTTTGGTTGTCGAGGCATATAAAAAAGGTCAATACAGTGCAAAGAATTGGTTCGGTGAAAAGGAGAGGGGATCTGCAAATAGGTTCCTGCAGAATTTGAGAGGTGTAGTCAATTATGCAGTTCCCCATAATGGTTCATTCTTGGAATCATACTTTACTCTTGGGCACAATCTATCTAGACAGGTGAAACTGGCTGGGTTCATGAAGCATCTCCAACCATTTCCACGAGGGATGGAGAACTTGTCAGTAGACTTTGATCACATATCACACGAAAAATCTATCAATGTGTTGGCTTTCCTTGAAGACAAGCCTGTTAAAGATCTGGTAAGCACTGACTTTCTATGTTGATTCAAAGGCAGAGCACCAATATTTCTGAATGTTATTATACCCATGGTAAGTCAATTTCCAAAAGCCTAGCATTCAAGATACAGATAGTGCCAATGATTTTACTATGGGAGGATCTCAGTTTTTTTATGATGAAAAATGCTTTTACCAGGGAAAATTGATGGTGCCAAGAGCATCAGCACAAAGGTGTGCAGAACGTCATTATTACACATTGGAAGATTGTGATCACTTCTCAGTTTGCAAGCCTATTGATAAGTCCCATTTAAGCTATGTCAAGCTTGTGGAGTGCATAAGAGTTTGTCAGCAAAAGGTGAGCAGTATAGACTCAATGAGTCCTTTTGTGGCCTTCCTCCTGATCACGAATTTTGCTGACTTGTTTTTAGGTTAGCTGAATTTCCTCCCTTCGTATACTTGCAATTCAGCAGCTTCTGATTTTGCTAGTTAGTGACTTTAGCACTTCCAAAGAATAACTATATCCTGTAGGCTGGTGTTAATCAGTGATACAAAAATGCATGAACTTTTCATCTTATTGGCATTGATATGATTTTACATAGTTTTTGTGTTCAAAGACAGTATGAATTACTGGATTTATGGTATTGCATTACTAGTAAGTCCGTATATATGTGAAGCATAGATCGATTAGCCATTTAAGTATATGTGCATATAGATGCCTCCAAGAATGGCTTAAGTGTCAGGTGTACAATTACTGGTGAGCATACCATTTCACCTTGGCATGCATATTCCACAAAATATGATCAAATTGTAGATGTGAACTTATCCTCAAGAGATTTTAGTTGGACCACATTGACTTGATTAAATTGAACATACTCTCTCTTTGGCAGGATTCTTTATTGAGGCAGGAACGCTTTTTTTCTGAATTTCCCCCAGAGCTACTAAATATCATAAAAGGGGATCCGTGTCGGTACTTGGAGCTTACAGCAAACTCTCTGAAGGATGTCCAGATCTTGATTTCTCCACAAAGTGCAAATCCCCTACCCATGATCAATGAGCTCCAATGTCAATATTTATTGGAGAAGTTTTACGATACTCTAACAGGTGCAAAGGCATGCATTCAGGACGCATCTTCACAACACATTCAAGAATTGCATGATACTTTGAAAAGTCTTGCAGGACTGGGTAAGGAGGCTGAGAAACTTGTTCGTGATTGTTGTGATCGCAATTGGATCCAAGCTGCCATGATCTTTGCAAATGCGAAGGAGCATTTTGCATCCTTGACTTTTAAATTAAGGTTGTACATGGAACTTTTGCAAAGCACTTTCAAGGAAGGAGCAACAAAGGAGTTTTTGATTAAACTTCAGGATGGAAGGTGGATTGATAATGTCAAGGATGAAGAATTTCACTTCATTTCTGAGAAAGCAAAGGAGGATCGACCAAGGTTGCTATCAAGATTGACTAAGGTTGGGTCCAGTGATTCAGAGAATCTCATCAAAAGATTAAAATTCTTCTCTGATCGAGCTACTTTCTTGCAGGAGAATGCAACTAATGTGATGGATGCCTGGAAAGTGGAATACGAGAGTATTCAGCGAGTGCCAAATGGTCAACTAGGAAAGGGAGGTTTTGCAACTGTTCACAAAGTTACATGGCTTGGCAAATATTTTGCCGAGAAGTGTCTTTATGGACAAGAAAATGACGCTATCTGGAAAGAAGCATCTCTTCTTGCAGGATTGTCTCACCCCAATATTTTGCCCTTGCTTTGTTGTGCAACTGGGGATCGTTCTTGTTCCCTTGTTATGGAGCTGATGGATGGGGATCTTCAGCAATTAATGGAAAGATTGGTGAACAATGAACGTCAAGTGGCCCCATTTGAACTTCTTGAAGCAGTTGACATCATGTTGCAAGTAGCAGAAGGCATGAACTACTTGCATCGAAATAGGGTGGTTCATCGAGATCTGAAATCAAAGAACATTCTTGTGAAGTACAATGAACATGATAGGCATGTGTATGCAAAAGTGGCTGATTTTGGGCTCTCCAGAATAAAGGAATTAAGTTGCACACATTCCAACCTAACAATGGATCTGGGTACAACTCGATGGATGGCACCAGAACTGTTTGGTGATTCAGAGGATCGTGATGTTGGTCCAAGTTCGTCAAGTGAGTCGTTGAAGTATCATTTCAAAGTTGATGTCTATAGCTTTGGGATGGTGTGTTATGAGATTTTGACTGGATGTGTACCTTTCTTCATTTATACCAATCTGAAGGATCTTCGGAAGAGGATAAAGGATGGTTTGAGACCAGATATGCCTGAACAATGTCCTGAGCAGCTGTCCAACTTGGTTCAAGCCTGTTATCATCCTGACCCTAAGGCACGACCTTCATTTCCTGACATTTGTGTGGAGTTGAGGCATATTATGTGCTCACTCATGGTAGATTCTACATCGTGATCCTTGTACAAGCTTTGTAAAGGGAGTAGTTCATTTTTGTGGAATTGTATAGAGATTGATAAGTCTTAACAACCTGAAGCATGGTCATGAGTGCTTGAGGAGGAGGAAATACAGATTCATAGTTTTAGAGAATAGAGGGAAGCCCAATCATAGATTCCAGAAGTAAAAATGTGACACATGCCCATTGAAGGTGGACAACTTTGCGATGTTAAAGCTATATTGAGAACATCAATGTTGAAATTGGAGCAAAACTAAGTTGTCAGTGACTGATTGAGTTGAAAATATCTACTCTTGCAGTAGTATGATAAAGACTCTGAAATTAGTGTGAAAGGATTGGTGGTTGTTGCAAGGAGGTATAGTTGTTAAGGTATATAATAAATACATTGACATGCCTGAAAAACATTTACATAGCATTGTGGGAGTGTTAAGTGTGAAAATCTTATACAAGGCAATGATGTAAGTATTAAAAGCTTTAAGTGCAAGATGTTCAAATGTGTAAGTGTAATTATTCATGGGAATAACATGTCGTATATGGATCTATTGACATTCAAGACATTGGCAAAAACCCCTAAATCCATTTAAATTGCTTCTAAATAATGCAAATATCATGTTCTTAGAATAAATCAAGGTCTTTGAGTTCAAATAATGTAACGTATTTGGGATTATTATGTTTATTAAGAGGCCTCGCTCAAAAAGGGGAAGTACTAATGTGGGTGCTGGTTCATCTTGGTGCAATCAGTGAATAGGAGATAATGGAGACATGGTTAGGTTACTCAAGATGGTTAAGAAAACAAATTCAGATCACCAAATCTAGATTCACAAACCTATCAAAATTTATTACACAAGTAAGTATTAGTTCACTCAAGGCAACTAAAAATAATAATTCAACCACCAAATCTAGTAATTTCATTGATTATGCTTTCAATTTCCTTAGAAGCACATCATTTATTCGACCTAACCTACACGCCATTGCCATGCCCAAGTTGAGCTCATTGGGAGAAAACCTTGCACACCACTAGCTTTGAGAACCCATGACCTTTTGTGGTTGTAGGGTTCCAAAAGGAGTTATTTCAGCATTGCATGGTTTTTTGTTTTTTCAAGAACTAGGGATTGAGGGTAGTTGACTGTTCAGAATTTACAAAATCGGTTGGTTCCAATTTTTAGCAAAAAAGAGCTTTTAGGAAATTGACTGATTCTAGTTCCTTATAAATTAAAAATTTGTACGACTTAGCTGGTTCCAAGGGTTTAGAAGATTGGAAGGGTGGTTTTGTTGATTCGTTTTTTTGAGAGAAAACATCTGAATTAGACAAAATGATTCTCATGAAAAGCCCTTGACCCGACTACATCTACCCAATTTTTAGATTCATGGGGCAATTTTTTAATCCAATTTTTTGAAGAAACTTGGCCAATTACAATCCTCATTTTTAAGCAAAACTTTAGTTGGTTGCATTGTTTCAATTACCGTATAAACCAAATCTAGTTATTTCAATTGTGAGACTATCTTTTTAATATGATTCTTTTTTAATGAACACACATTATACAAGCCTTTGAAATTAGCCAATTTTTTCGTTTTTTTGAAGTAAAGGAACAACACAATGTTTTCAATTCTCATTTTCAACAAGGCATTTAAATGACATAATTTCCTGAAATCAGCCATGGACAACAAATAAAAAGAATTATTCAAATGCATTTTCATTTAATCAAGGCACTTACATTAACCAAAATTCAAAATACAAAGCAATTGTGACGAAAAGTTTCAATGATACACATCAAAATTAAGTTACATGTAAACATTTTGTGTCATCTTAATGTCATATTAATCATGGGAAGTTGTGCTAAATGATTAATTTGAGTTTGAGGAATTCAAATTTAAAATTCATTTAACTTGATTTGAGTTTTGTTTGAGTGAAAGACTTTTGGAACTTGAACAATAGTTATGTCGAAATTAATTTGTTCCGTAAAAAACTAAACTAAGCACTCTCTCAATTAAAAAGAATTTGACGAGAAAAAGATTCAACTAATACTAACTTGTTACCCCGTTCAAAAAACATTCACAATTTAAAAAGTTGTGAAATTTCAAAATTTCACAAATTCAACATATTTTTTTAATTTTAGAGTTTGAAAAGTTTTTCATCACATGTGAATGGGGTGTAATGTACATGACATACAATAACAAATTGTAACATACGATGTAAGAAACTAAACCCTAAAATAATTAACATATTTTTGTATGATTTGATATTATGATCATTTTTCAAAATGAAACACATAATTTTACAAAATATACACAATTTTTAAAAATCCTAGGTATTCAAAAAACATTAACATAAAAGATGTGATGTATTGCGGCGATTATAAGTATTTTGCAAACGATTTCATCCAAATTGTTTTTAAATGACCATCAAAGGAGTCATAGTCTTTGAATCCTTTGTCATTGTTGACTCATCTCATGGTGATTTGACTTTTATGAGTTCTTATTGTTTTACAATAATGTGTTATATGAATGTGCAAACATAAATAACAATCATACTAGGTAGTTTAAATGATTTTATGACAAGTTGTATAATTCAATTAACATTAGAGATCTTTTGTTGGCCCAAATTACCATTTTTCATGGAAGCATGGTATTTGGAGCAAATAAATATGTTGTCATATCTTGTTGATGAAAATTAGGCAATAATATTATTTTTGATGTTAATGGCAACATGTGCTCAACATGGCATTTCTATGTATTCAAACAACACTCAAAGATTGTCTAGTGATGTCCCAAATGTTGGCTATCTTTTTGGATGAAATGGAGATTGTATTAAGAGGGAAAAAAATGTAAAATTTTAAAATATGTATAACAATTTAAACTCATCTTACTCAAAACAATGTGTTGTCAAGTGGTTCCAACAATGATAGCTAAAACACCAATGTTAAATGTGAATTAAGCCTTTTGGATGTAAGATAAAGTATATTTGAATGTTTTGATTTTTAAAAGTCTTTATATCCCACCAACCTCATGTTGTTTAATATATCACAATTTTTTTGTAATTATTTATACCTTCAATCAAGGAAGATATAGATATTGGATTTCAAATGATTTAAATGTACACTTGTTGGTTTTGGTTTTGGACCTTTATGTTATATAAGTTCTTATATAAGAATTTGCATGGTTTTAAATGCCTTATTTCCACAATTGTTTTATGTACATGCATTTCATAAGTTTATTTTTAATATTGTTTAAGTTCAAATGAAAACCAAATATACAAGAAATGTTAAATCACAAATAAATTTGGTGACATATCATATTAACGAATCAATTAAATTATAGGTAAGGAAATTAAATTAGAACTAGTGAATAATCAATTGTTTTGATTCATTTAAATGTTTGTTACCCATCACATTGTATGTTAAGAAATACCCTTCAATTGTTATGTCAAGTTAGCCTTCACATTGTGCACTAATGAAGGGCCATCACTTGTTATGTGAAGATAATACCATATAAGGTGGTTACTAGTTTAAAAATAACATGATAAGACTTTGATAATTCAAATTTTAATCAAACCAATTATAGAATTTATAAGACTTTGAAATAACAAATTTCCAAAATGATGTTCGATGTTGTTAAATTCCCTCAAGTTCGCAAAGATGAGAAGTTGCAATCCTCTTGTTAAAGTAAATATCACTATGTACCTTTGTTATTTTCAAAAACAAATCCCCATAAAAAAAACAAAAATAGATATAACAATGAGTTGAACAAACTTGTAGACCTTCAAATATCAATGTAATTTAGTTGCATTCATTTAAGATGTTGATCATAAAGATGATGAAGATCCATGTTGAAAATTCAAGAACATGAACAATTTAAACCTTAATTGAAAATAGCCCTCAAAGGCCTTTAGAGATATTTGGTGAAGTTTTCGAAGTTAAAAGTAAAAAAAATCCAAGGTGTAAACATGGGGGGTAGATGCACAAATGGGATGACTAGTTTGCCACAAATCTAAAGTCCCAATGTATTCAAAATCTTGATCAAATTTTGGAGAAATTACAACTAATTTACATTGATTTCCTCCATGTTTTCCCCATAACTTTAATGTTTCATTTAGAGTTTCGATTTCTTTAAGCATATAAGCAAAATACTATAAAACACTTCTTCCTCCAATATGATACAAATTTATTAATTTTTTTTTTAAATGGCCCATACAAAAGTCCATAAGTATAATCCTAAAATTTAGTCAAGGTTTTTAACCCTTAACTTCTTTATTATGATATCTTACTAATTTCAAGTCCATAACACACACCCCATAAATCAATGGACTATATCATAATGTACAAATAAATGGTAGTCAAATGTACACTCCATGAATTTTGAGTTCAAAAGTTAAAGTGATTTTGTGTATCATGTAAATGTTCAAGTTCAAATTTTTATACCAAGTTCATTTTAATAAATTCAAGATCTATAAAGCAACATGGGCATTGCAATGACAATCACAAGGCAAAATTGGCTTACTTGACTCCCAAACTGGTCCACCCATTTGTGCATGCACCCCGGGATGATGTTAAATCATATAATAATAAATGCCACAAGAACATTTCTTGCCTTTCTTAATTTCATTTCGGACAAAAAAATCTCATGTGTGAAAATTTAGACATGGAATTCACACATAATTAAACAAAAATTGGATATCAATTTTGAAAAATCGACATAAGTAACCATTGATAACAATTGTTCACATACTTGTGATAATGACTAGTCCTAACAAGTTTTGGGATTTAACTAGGTTTAAGTCTAAGTTTTAAGATAATTCTAAAGTTTCCAAATTGAAAGTTTGAAGTTTTTGTGGAACCACCATCAAAAGCTAATCAAGTGACCAACTTCCTTTCAAAATTGAATTGAAATTTGAACCAAAAATGTTGCCCAATCTTAAATAGGTTCAATATCTCTAAGTACATAAGTATGATTTATGAAAAATTGTTTGGCCTTCGATTTTGGCAAGTTGTTACATTTGACTTGTTTTACATAATTAATGTTATATGATTTTTATTTTAAATTCTTTGTGAAAATGACAAGAATCGAAGGTTGAAAAAATTCAAAAACCAATCTCAAAACTAGATCAAAGGTTTCATTGAAAACAAAGAAACATTAAAATCAAGGCCAAAGGTTCCAACAATTAGACAACATTGGTAATGACCATATTTATCTTTGAATTTTGTTAAATTGTCACGTAGTAATACTTATTGAATTTCTCCTTATGTGATATAAAGCTTTTTGAAAATCTTTGTTGCAAATAAGAGGTTTTTTCTTTCAACCTTGAAACATCAACCTTAAAATAGTGCATAACTAATGTTTCTTTTATTGCATGCTGGTGTTAAACATTTGTGATTGGAAGTGTAATCTGAATTTGCAAACAACTTAATAAAATACATTTGACAATCATGATTTTTATTAAATTTTTATACTAGACTATGTAAAATTTGGATGTTCATTGAATTAACATCTTAAAATACATCAATTTTGGGTTCAATTTTGGTCAATAGCAAAAAGATTTAAATGTGTCAATTTTCAAAAAACCTTCGTATATGCACTATGATCATAGATATGTTCACTACATATGGTGGGATTTTTGTGAGAATTTATTCCCATATTTTGCACCCAACTAAGAAGGGATGTCAAGACAATTTCATTGTTATACATGTGTAAGGCCCATCATCACCTTCATATAGGATATTAGTGAATAAAAATGGATCTAGTAATTGATTATTTTTTATTTTCAATGTAACAAATTGTTTTCTTCATAAGAAATCATTATGTAAATAATTGCGACAATGGTCTATAACATTGTTAATCAATCTAATAGACATATTGGGTCCTAGAAAAAATTCATGCAATATTTTACTTAATGAAGTAAAAAACTTGTGTTTGTTTTGGATAACAACCATTTTTTTTGTGTGAAAGTTTAAGAATTTTATGTCATGAATTCATTTTAAAACCACAAAAAATTGGAAAGAAGTTCCAAAATTTTTCAAGAGTTCTATTGATGTATCAATAAGGTAGCCAAAAATATATAAGAATTTTTTTTGTCTTCAATATTTTGTTAATATCCAAATTTGGCTAAATCAATGTATGTCCATGATTACCACCTTGGTTTTGAAGAGAAAAAATTTGTTGGATACATAGCAAGGTGTATCTATGTTCTCAATATAATTATAATTGTACTTACCTTGTATTTGGTTACTTGTGATTGATTGTTCATTTTGAATTTAAAATAATCATTTTTTTCTCCTTTTAAAGGTATTATGAACCTAAATGGCAAGTGTTATTTAAACAAGGTGATTTAAATAGGAGTGAAATGATAAGAATCGATTTAAATAAAACCAAAAGGATCAATCAAATAAAACTAGCCAACCCTATACAACCAAAAATTATGGAATCAAAAAAACCAATTACCAACAAACATAAGTAAATTGGGAATGGGTAAAACTTAGTAAACACCTAATAGAAAAAAAAGGTGGGGGATAGAAAAAACTACCTAACATCAATAAATAAAACATGGGGGAAATGCATAAAAACCAATATAAACATCAAATAAAACCAAAATGGGCAAAATGCCTTAATGTTGTAACAATGTGAAATAAATTGAAACAAATGTCCATCAAATTGAAAAGAAAGTAAATTGGTAAAAACCAATAAGTATGAAATAGAAAGAAAAATGAATTTGGAGGAAATGCAAATACTTAATGTTGTTGATAAATTAAATTAATGAATCTTTGGTGGACACATCAACCACCTTTAGATTCACAATCATAATCTCATGATGTTCATGATGTTCTTTGTTGATATTTCTATTCGATTCCATCTGCTTGTTCTATCTCTTCATCTTCTTCATGACTTGCTTTGGAATCTATTGCTACTATTTGATTGGCAACAATGTGACTATCATCTCCTAAGGATTCATTTTCAAAGCTTGAAAATTTCCTATTAGAATTTCCAATTTTGAAAAAGGGATGCCACTAACAAGGTTATGTCTCCATTGAGAACGCTTTTCAACTTGTTGCAATAGAATGTCATGGTGATATTTTTTCTTTTCATCTCACATAGGCATTGTTGGTACTTTGGTGATGTTGATGCTATCAAGGTTGAGTTGTTTCAAAGGCATTTGTGCACCAAGGTTCCCCATGGTCCATAAATTGGTTTCCACATTTACCAATTGTTCTATCTATTTCGTGGACAACCTATTCCTCTTTTGGTTTGAACTTGATTCAATTAATTCCTTTCACGAATTGAAGTGTCATAAAATAACCTTTTGCAATCTAGGCACATGCCTTCTGAAATTTTCCCACCATGAAATGGGCTATAACATCAAGTCTCAAAGTCAAGCAACCTCTCTATTAAAATATGCTTTCTTGCAAAAAAGTTGCAACAATTCATCTTCTATTGGATTTTTTTCAATATTTTTTAGAAAATTCGCATCAACATAAAAATCCAACTTTCATGTTTTTTTGCCATAGAACCATCATTTTTCCTCCATAATGAATGGGTGACAAAACAACTACATGGATGGGTTGATGGAACCATTCCCATCATTAATACCATTGTTGTTTTATCTCTAAGTGATGAGTTAAATTCAAGTTTTTTAACTTCCACAAGTGATGTGCTAATTTTATTCAAGAATTCATATAAGAACCCAATTGTACAACCTCATTTATCTACCAAATTAAAACTGTATGAAATGGCTATAAATTTGTAACTATTTCTTGTGCATTCTTCCAAAAATCATGAGAAATAATGTAATTTTTGAAGATGTGAGCTTTTTGAGTTCCAAAATCATTCCATTTAGACCAAACATTCGAAAGTACCATTTGCGTTGAACTTTTATGAACCTTCACTAACCATCTTAAAATTATGAACATCATAACAAAGTGGGTGTTGGAAAATTCAAGGAAATCTAATTATTCAAGTGTCCTATACATTGCTAACACCTTGGGTTTTTTGTGACAAATGTCATCATTTCTTGCACAACTTAACTCTTCTTTCACCCAATCAAGTCCTTCAATGTCCTCAATTATGAAGTCAAAGCAATGAGTGACACAAGGATTCAACATATTGTGTGGGTATTGAATAATAATCATCATGCCCATAAGCCTGTAATTGCTTACATTGTTAATCATAACGTGTATGGCATTGGTAGGCCCTACATCTTTATGACCTATTTAATATGACCATGGATACAACTAGTTGTAAAGTTCAATCTTCTTTCATCCTAATGAAGTTCAACAACATGTTCCAATTCCAACCTTCTTTGCCATCCCATTTTGCATTTCAACATACGAAAATATTTAAGGACAACAAGTCCAAATTACAAATAAATAAAAGTTCAATGTAAATCCAATCAATTTTTAGATTATGATATGTTGAATTATCAAATGCACATACCTAAAAACCAAAATGTTTTTTGAACTCACGGTTTAAATAATTCAATAACAAGTTCCTCTGTGGCTATTGTTCACAAGAAATGGAAAAGTTTGTGCACAACTTGGGGATTCACTAAATCTTTAGTTGTTGGTAGCTTTTGAAGTATTCTTTCCAAAAAAAAGTGGAATAGAAAATTCTATAACAATTCCAAAATCATGGAGTAGCCTAAGTAACAAAAATTGTTTAAAAAATAACTCTTTATATTTAACAATATTTTAGCCTTGGGTTAGGTTCGATGCATTAAAAATGAATAATGAATTATTTCCAAAAACTGAATTCATGTTTTTAAAAATAATTATTAAAATTAATGCAATTGGTGGCTAGTCAATTTATAACATATTTTTTTAAATGACTTGAATTATGACCAAGCCCATAATCCCGATCTTTTAATACTACGCGCCTTCAATTATCAAATTATACCTTTCAAATAAAAATCCCATGTGCATTTAATGTTCCTTTGTTGCTTCCCAAATTTTTGTTAATGAAGATGATTTTTTTTCATGAAATTTGTTTGAGCATGCAATTGCCTTCTAATAACATTTATGTTTCGGTGCTCACACTTTCATCCCCTCTCCTGTTTGTGCCTACTAACTACACTTTTAATGCTCATGGAGAAAAATATCAGTAATTAGGTGAATTATGACTAGATCCGTGTGGGGATACTTATCAATATTGTGACACTTTTTTACTGACTAGTGAGGAACATGTTTTTTCTTTTACCAGCTTCTACAAAATTTCAGATTTTTTTCACTTTCAAAGTGCATTTACTAATTTTTGTCATTTTCAATGTACTTTTATCACATTATTGGAATATTTTAATGTTTTTTGATAAAAAAAATTGTTCAAAGCTTTAGATAATTATTTAATGTCAAACCTAACCAATGGCTATGGTAGTTATGGAACCAAAAAAAACACTCAAGTTCAAATATTAAAAAATGATAAATGGTCAAGTCCTTGGAAGTAAAGTTAAACAAAAAACAAGTCAAGAAACTTGTTTGAAACCAAAAAGACAAACATTGTATGGTTTATATTGAAATAACATTCGCAAATCCAAACTTAGGATAGTAAAAAAAAGCCCTTGTTGCCACCTTTTATGTGAGCACTCCTCCAAAATAGTGGTATTTCGAAAATAGTTACTCCAACTTCTTTGTGTATTTATTTTATGTTTAAATTGCTTTCATTTCAATACACACAAAAAGAGGATCTTGAAAAAATGGCGCAAAATCCTACATTCCAACATTGCACAAATATTGAAGAGCTTAGCAAGAATGCACCAAAAAAAAAGTAAAACTAATGCACAAAAAGACAATGAACTCAACTTCAAGATCTTTTTTGTGGAACATGTATATGGGCCGATAAGTGGTATCCACTTCTACCATGCGGTACCTTTTAGGGATCTCTTAAACCTTGATCATATGAAGTTCGACCTTTCATCTACAAAAGCAAGTTTTATTGTTGGGGTTTGGGAAATTGCAGTCAAAAGCACACTTTGTTGTTCTAAATTTGCTAATTGATCCCTACCCAAGCTGCAAGAGATTCTTCACTTGAATCAAGAGCGTGGGGAGTACTTTGCAATTACCTCACATGTTACATCTGATACAATAATCATTGACAAATTCAAGGTGTCATTGGTTGATCTTTAGAAAGTTCAGCAATTGGTGTAGAACAGAATGAGGTCCAAAGATTTAGATCTTGCAAAAGTGTGAATGTGATTATAGTAAGATGTACAACTAATTGAGTACCAGCCTACATGACTCAATTATGGATGAATCCCAAGTTGAATTCGAGTTTCACCTGGGGAATCTAAACTATAAAATATATGAGTAGGTGCATCAGTAAGACAATAGATGAATAATAGGTGCTTGGATGCAAACAAACAGTTAGTAGTTAGTAGCTAGGTACACGGGCCTGGTTGTTAGTCGGTAGGTAGTAAACATGGCAACGAAACAAAACCCAAATGCGTTGAATTTGGATTTCATCGGTTTAATCACATTCTTCAACTTTGTTGTGCAGTTGCAAACCCTTCCACAAGATCATTATTACATTGTCCATCCCCATGTTTGCTTGTAGAGAAGTGAACTGTTTTGCCACATGTAGTTTCCAAGGCTTCCCAAATTATTGCTAACGCTAGCTGAATGTAATAAAATTTGACATGTCTCCTTCTGCATGCTTCCTATCGCACATTGCATACCCAAAATGCACGCGTGTTGACTGTAAACTTAACTTTCTCACGAACAGACACGAGATTCTTTCTTCATGTTACTTCTCACTTCCAACTTACATTTGAGATTTTCCATAAATTTTATTTTAAAGTAAAATTTGACTATTTATATGCACAACAAAAATTGCATCATACATTTTCTGCTTATATTTCAGCTTTCCCTTAGATTTTATTTTGAATTTAAAATTTAATATTAATATGCAAAAACCATTCATTTATAAAAATTAAATTGACATGTAATTAATGTTATCATAATTTTAAATAAATAGTAAAATATTATATGTATAAAATTGAAAAAACCTATTAGTTGTTGAACTTAGTTGAGAAAGATAGTCATAATAAAATTGCAAAATGAGATTGCATTTCATCCATCCTCTAAAACATTTTATGATTCATATATGTGTGTTGATGGTGTCACCAAAGTAATTGAACATTAATCAATGTTTTGACTTTGTGCCAACTAGAGAAACTTCAATGTCAAAAACACTTCAAAAGTGGCCCCTTAGTTGAAACATGCTTCACATTATTTACCAACATAGTTGGGCATTCAACTTGAAAACATTGTTGACGTTGAGAATATTCGGCAAATGACCACCCAGTTGAAAAATGCTTTCAACTACATATACCAATACAGTAAATGAATAAACATAATTAATAATTGTCATAATTTTAGTTTAAATTTAAAAAAATCCCAATTGCAACATAGTTGCAAATGACATGAAGTTGAAAACTTTTTGGTTTAAAAGCGAGCATTTTTTGCTAATGATGATTGTGGATGTTGAAATTGATATATTCATATTTGGTTTGGATATCGACCAACCTTTTAGGGTTAGGGTTTAATTCAGATGATGCAATGATGCAACAATTGATTTTCAAGGTTCAGGGTTTTTGACTTAATACTAAAAATTGAAGTTGTACAATAGCAATGTTGTCAAAGTTGTTTTAGTGGTATGAGGTGTGAAAGCATTGAATGCAAAGTGTAAAGAATGAACATGAATGTGTGTGTTTTTACAATCTAGTTTGAGCAATCTAATGCCTATTTGTATGCTTTGAATGATAGAGAATTTTGGTTTGAATCGTCAATGAAGAGTAGCATTTTCTAGAGCTTTTGAAAAGTTCAAATGATAAGAAGTTTTGAACATTTTTTGTTTCAAGTGCTGTGTGCAAGCTTTTCAAAATGCATTCAAAATAATTGAATACGCCTTGACAAGTAGGTGTGGTTTCTTTCCCTTTGTTTTCATTTCCATGTCCATTCACAAATTTTTGGACCTCTTTTCTTTGGGTAATTTGTTTGAACTCAAAAAATTGGGCTTTCATGGCAAACTTTTTGCTTGTTTTATTTCTTCTTGTGTTTATTTTTTGGTCATTTGCAAGTCTTGGTAGAATTTTAAGCCTAGCTTGTTAATTTTTTGTTTTGTTTTTTAGTGTTTGATTTCTTTCTTCTTGTGTTTCCTCTATGGTTGCTTATAGGTTTTTCAAGAATGTCATGCTTCTAATACTTGTTTTCTTTCTTCATGTGATTGTTTTTTGGTTGTTTTCAGGTTTTTCAAGAACATTAAATTTCCAATGCTTGTTTTTTTTCTTTTTGTATTTGTTCTTCGCTCATTTGCAAATTTGTCAGGAACACCAAGGCTTTAGTGTTCATTTTCTTTCTTTGGTTGTTTGTAAGTCTTTCCAAAATTCCAAAATTAGCTTGTAATTCTTGGTTTTTGTTTTTCAATTGTTTAATTAATTTAAAAACCCCATCTCACAGTTACAAACACTCAATGTTGCAATTCATTTTTATAATTGAAAGTAGTCATCAATAAAATGAACTCCCGTGAAAACTCATATTGATGTTGCACATGCTCATTTGCTTGCAAAAAGAAAGTTAAAATTAACTGATATTGCTACAACAAAACATTTTGACATAAATCATAATCAACAATTAGGGGAAAAAAGGGCTACATTGCTTGGGTTTGCAATCACAACATTTTTTTGGCTCAAGAAATCCTTACAAGCATGGTGATGAAACACAACAACAATTTTTGGAAGATTTGGTCCTTTACATTTGTGAAAGATACAAACCTTTGTCAACATTTGAAAACATATGGTTGCTATATTAGTTTTTGGCCAATGTCCTCATGTCAATTTCCTTTTCGTTCAAATCTTGTGGAACATGTGTTTCTTGAAATGGTCTAGAAGACCATGGATTTGCATGTGTTGCATAGTCTTGAAATATACCCACAATTTTTGCACATTTTGATTTTTAGATTTCAAAAGGTGGGGTAGACCTTTTGCATTAATGATTAACTATTTGGATGAAACCTTGATCCCACAACATGCTATAGTAGGATTTTTCGAACTTCAACAAACAAAGGGTAGTAAATGTATGATTTTGCAACTCCAAGGTTTATTGGAAAAAATGGACTAATCCATCGTGTTCTTACTTTTGTGAAAGATGAAGGTGGAAATTTGGGATCCATGGCCACGACATTGCAATCTATTATTAATTGTAAGCTTATAAAGATTTTGCAAGTTTATGAAGGTATTTGTTTTGGGCATGTCACGTCTAAAGCTTGCAAGTACGCAACAAATCATGCTAAGGTTTCCATAGGATTATTTTTGGTGAATGTGAAAGATCCTTCGATTGGATTGTAGAAAATGATTAAATCAACATATAAACTGGGGAAAGGGAGGAAAGAGTGGGAAAAGGCATGCATGGATAATGGATAAGGTTAACAAGGTAATCAGGTTTGAAATTTTTTGGAATTCAAAGCAACCATTTTGTTATGTGATGGCAAACAAAAAAATTGAGTTTGTAGCAATTAGTTTGAAGGCCAAATGTGGGCCATTGTTGAAGTTGTCATTATGTGTTTGAATTCAATGGTGTTTGCATGTGTGTTGAATCAATTAAAAGGTCATTGGTAGTTGTCTAATGGTTTAATAACAGTAATTGACGGGCCCCCAAGTTCCTTGTTACACCCAAAGAGGGTCCAACTATGTGAAAATGTGAAAATAGTTGGAACTTGGTGCCGCTCCCAACTTCCAGCACTAAAGGGGGGTGAGAGGGGCGTGTTGAAAGCTACGGGATTAGACTAGGAAGAGGGACAAATATTTAGTTACTCGGTCCTGCATCAAACTAGCCAACAAGTTGGTTAGTTCACATTTGAAAGCACTCCGGGGGTTGGGACAAGCCACAAGCAACACGGACTCATAGGACTCACCACGGCCCAGACTCGGGGGAAGCCACCATCTTCCCCCATATAGTATTCTCTACGTTTGCCCATGGGACCTACATCCAAATGGCTTTTTGTCCCGGGACTCCTGAGGAGGAGTCCCGAAATTGTATTAGTTTGGACTTTGAGAACTTTGGGAGCTCATAACTCCCAGCTCAGACCTCCGATTGGGATGAGGTCTGAAGAAAACTTATAGCTCTCGTCAAGAGCTTTCCAAGGATGTGCCACACTCCACCTTCACGCACCAGGATCGGGTCCATTCTTGACTTTTAGTGGTCGGGAGTCAAACTGCCTATTTGACTCCTGACCTTTCTTTTGACCATAACTTGTGCTGCAGATGTCCAAATGGCTCATGTGAGGCCATTTTGGACATCTACACTTCAAGACCTTTTCAATTATACAAAGAACACCTCAAGGCGAGGTGTTTTGACCTCTGAAATCGAGCTCTGAGTTTTGGGGAGTCCCGAAGGACTCCAAATTCCCACTTTTGGGAGTGTGAGTTTCATCCTCACACTTGCCTCAAAGTGGGGTTGTGACAATAATCTTGTTAGATTCTTGTTACAAATCCTTGTAGTTCATTGAAAATTATGTGGGGCATTGGAATGTAATCCGCTTTGCATCTAAGTATGATATGAAACAAATCATCCCACTTTTGATGAGAACTTTTGAAAGGTTAAACTATTTTATCCAAGCATAGGTGGTTGTTCTAGTCAATGGACTTCCTATTGAGGAAGATGAAACCAACATGTTTGGTGTTGGGGCATCCATGGAAGAATCTTCATGGGCATTGGTTAGTAAAGAATTGCTTTTATTTTGGAGGTTGGCTATACCTCCACCTATGTGTGCAAATCCATTTGCATGGTTAAAGACCCATGAAGGTCAATTTTTGAATCTTGGTTTTTTTGTACAACAAGTTTTTGGGATTTTGAGGTTTCAAATTGAAATTGAAAGAGTGTTAAACCTATTGGGTGTATTGATAGCTTTGAGGTGCTATCGCTTATAAGTCCAAAATTTGGACCGGATTATCACTATCATCAACAATTGGCATGATGATCTGCACCTGAATTGCACACTCTATGTGGATTTGAAAGACTATTTAAAGGCTGAAATTAGTTTAACTAATGAGTTCATTAAAGAAGTTGAGTAATTCAAGGAGCTACAAGTTAATGAAGATTAGGTAATTCACCTAAACCCTAAACCAAAAAAAATCTCTTTTTATTGTTCTTGTACAACTAATGAAGTGACCTTTATTTTTCTATTTGATGTGACATGTTTCGTGATTTATGAACTACTTTTTGAAGTTCAACAAGTTGCTAGAGGTTTTTGGTTTCCTGGGCTTCTATTTTGTGGGGTTGGGGTGGTTTGTTGTTTTTTTGGATGTTGCTTTGTTTTTTGGCAAACAACTTATGTTGTATCGGGCAAAGTTTTGTAAAGTAAAGAATTGGGGTTCAATTCCCTCACAAGCTACTTCATGGTTTTTTTTTGTTTTGTTTTCACATGAACTAACATGTTCAACTTGTTGATTATAACCGCTATACATACTTATAGGTTACTATGATTCTGAAAACTGACAAATGCATAACCTGAAATTAATATTTGTATTTTGTTGGATATCTGGATCATATCTTTATACTAAGAGAAAATTTTCATTTTGTTGTATTCGTATCCTGTGAAGAGGTCTAAAATCCTAATTGGTCAACAGTTGTCTAAACCTCTAAACCCATTGGGACTGTGTATAGGTACTTGTTACAATTTAATGTCTTTTGTTAATGATATTGTTTATGCCAAAGCTTTCAGAAATTCAATGTCGAAACTCAAATTTTAAAATATATTAATTATTTGAAAGACACTTGCCAAATCCATTGAAGAACTTCGGTAATAAAACTGGTGCTGTTTTTTATTTAAACTACAAACCAATCAAATTCCATGACAAAAAAGTGATACTCCATGCAGCATGCTGTAATGGCCTGTAAAAGTTTGATTTGGGGAGAGGGAAGGGGATAAAGCCTTAGGTTGAGGGCATTACCAAAATAAGGGCGCAAGAGGCCATAACCAAGTGCAGCCCCGGTTTTTGTAAAGACCTGCCAGAATTTCAGTGGAGAAACTGGGTACACTCTGAATATCATGGGTTAAAAGTTAAACAATAAAAAAGGACATTTTTAATTCACACTTTTTTTTTTTTGGGTTAAATTCACACCCTTGGTCATGGTCAAGAAACGCGGCAGACCTGCAGGCTCTAAGAACAAGACAAGCATGACCAGAGACAAGTCTGACTTTGAATACGCGAAAGGTGTGAATTTAACCAAAAAAAAGGTGTGAATTAAAAAATTTCCTAAGAAAATCTAGTAATGCTTTACTATGGGCAACGCCTATGCAGTGCGGGCATTATGGAAATAAGAACCCCCTCGGCTCTTGGGGAGTTACCCTACACAAAATGCCTGGGGAGTTCTTATTTCAGTAATGCCCTGCTCCTGGGGCTTTACCCTACACGAAATACCACCCAAAATTGGAGAAAACCAGGCAAACAGGGAGGGCGGCATTATGAAAAATGAAATGCTCTCCCTCCTCCTGGATAAAAAAATATGCTTGTATAAGGTTACCTCTAAATACACTGCAAAATTTCTGGCAGGTCATTATGATGAAGTAAAGCTCGATTCCAGGGGAGGGGTTATTTAGTCTTTAGCGTCATGCAATGTAACCATAAAGGCCAGAGAAGAGGAAGAAAAGAGTGATTTTAATGAAAACCCCTTTCTACCAGCGGCCATCATAGCATGGAAATGAGGCAAGCAAAAGTGGCCCAAATAAGGCCCGCTTTACACTGGGAGTCAGGGCCCAAAAAATCTTGAGATCAACTTTGAGCATTTTTGGGTTGCAAATTGGCCCCAAGTTACTAATAAATGCTAGAACATTGACGTCAGGATATTAATAATTGCTGAAACATTAGCCCCAAGGGTTACAAATTGGCCTCCCAAATTTGATGGTATCCTTTTTCCAGCCTTGGGGCCTATACAAGGCCTTAAAATTCAGCATTCATTAGTACTTAAGTCAGATTGAAAGGTTTTTTCTATTTCAGCCTTGACTCATAGTGTAAAGCTCTTGGGGCTGATTTCAACTTTTGCACCAATAGCTGGATTTGGGTTGAGCATTAGCCCTGAATCCTAGTGTAAAGCGTCCCTAGGGTTTGGAAATTGGCCCTCATTCGCTCATGTCCGGGTCGTGGAAGTTTCAAAGGTTTTTATCATTTTGAACTAGCCCGTCGATCTCTAGGGTTTGGCGCTCGTTTGCTCATGTTTCGCATGGCATGTTGTGCGGCATTGTTTTCCATCAAAAGCCGCAACGTTGTTCTCTTTCTGCTCTCTTCTCTACCTGATGCTGAACTTGCAAGAACGTTGCGCTATTAGAATAATCCCAATGTCCTTCTACATTGACGTGCTCGTACACCTAGGTACTCTCTTGTTTTGCAGATCGGAGGCTTCGGGTTGGCATTTTCTTTTCCGATGTCATTGTAATTGTGTTCGAGTAAATGTTTTGCAGAGGAGTAAAGCTCTCGGTTGAGCAAAAGAAATAAAGAAAAGAAAAAGGGTATTAAACGACCAGGTCCTCTGAAAGGGCAAAGCGTCAAGAGCTTGTTCATCGTGAGAATGCCATGAGGAAGGCTGCCTAGAAAGTACGTCAAGCAAGGTGCCGTGCTAAAACGAAAGAACGGGAACTTTTGAAGAAGAAAGAACACGAACTGCACATGGTGGATGCAGTGGGTGATTGTGACCAGGTAATGTTGGACAGAGAAGTGGGGAAGGTGACACTTCACATTGTCAATGCGCTTTTGGATATTTTGAGTTTCTGTCCTGGGCTCGAATGCAAGAGAGAGGTCACAAGACGGTATTGTCACACCCAAGGTTGAACGAGCGTCTTCCTAGTTAAGTTTCTCTGGTGAAACGTGCTAAAGCTTCACCAGAATAGTATCTAGGTTTATGATTTAAACATCATGGCGCTTTATCATGGGTGTTAGAGGAGAAGACTATGTTTAGTTACAAAATGGAGCAATTCCTCGATGTGGACACCTGATGATATAGTGTTACAATTGTGCATCAGAGGTTGACGATTTTGAAAACTGATCTGCAATATGGAGAAGAGCAATGTTCTAAATGTGTAAGAACCAGGTTGCACTAATTGCTAATCATGATCAAGATATGTATAAGCTCTTGCAATAGTCCAACAGACACTTGAGATCAACACCTTGGATTTCCAAGAGAGGGCTAGAGATCATGAGGTTTGGCACACTTGAATTTATCTGTGCACAAAGAATGGGATATTTATATACGTGGTCTTCTTTCTTCTCAATGATGAGCTTCTGGAAATTGGAGCCCATTTTTCAGCAAATTTTTAAGGCATCCATACCAATTTGTTCCGACCCAAGATGGGTGTCATAGCCCTGATCAGGGAGGATGGGGAGAAAGTATGCCAAATTTGTAACTATTTGTAACTACCTTGAATCCCAGAATGAAAACAGGGAAATTTGGAGATCACTCTCCAAGATATTTATCTA
Source organism: Sphagnum contortum (assembly GCA_963920785.1). NCBI lineage: Eukaryota > Viridiplantae > Streptophyta > Sphagnopsida > Sphagnales > Sphagnaceae > Sphagnum > Sphagnum contortum. The sequence goes on from OY987278.1 coordinate 20,548,308, forward strand.
AGAATTGAAACTTGTACCTTACTATCTTTAAATAACTTGTCAGGGTATTCTTTTTGAGATTTAAATAAAGAGACAAGGTCTCTGGGGTCGATTCTCACCCAATGAGACCTTGCATGTCTAATATCAACTTGAATATCATTGTAAGTGATGTCTGACAAGTGTTTGGGGGAGAATCAGCTTGAACTTCTAACCAATTCCCATTTCATTTTTGATACCCGCCCAACACTGGTATGCACAGAAAACTTGGAAATCAAAGGTTTGTGGATATGGAAACTAGGTTCAAAACCTGACAAAAGGTTACATTTTAATAAAAAACTAGGAACTGAAATTAGAGGCGCCATCAGATTTAAAAAAAAAACCAGATCACGAAGCAAAGATTAACTTCAAAAGTTGAAATTAGAAAACAATGGTTGAGACTTGAGACACTGGACACCATCACAAGTTTTAAACACTTCATCACAAGCAATGGTAATGGTAGGAGACATGTTGGTGTCTCACTTCCATTCTTACCACAATGGTTAAGGAAAAAAAAACACTGATGTGGCCTTAATATACTCAACAATGATGACCTAGTGCACCCTGTTTAAAAGAAAGTGGACTTTGGTGAAAAGCTCCTACCTTTTCAATTATTCAACCCTCTGAATCATGGAAGAAAATGGAAGTTTGTTGCTCATGTCCTTTGGAAACCATTCATTGATACAAAAGCGAAGGAGGAGATGAAGCTAGAAAGAAACATGTTGAATACTTTGATTGAGTCAAATTGCAACTGACAATTTGACTCAAAGTTTAACTTGTAAAAAAAATTCCTCATAAAAATTCCAAAAAAACTCCACAATAAGTACCTTCCAGTGTTGACCTAGCATATCAGCATGCATGTGGTATACAGTCTGGTTACCTATTCATTAGTATTGAGGGATCATATTAGGCTGGTAGGACCTGAGGTTATACAAGTCTCATACTAGTTTCAATACCAAGTATATCCTTGCCTCATGCCAACCAAAATTCAGTCTTGGACCCAAAACGAAGCTCATATGAAAGCATTAAAAAGGACCAAATGCCAAGACCAAGCTGATGAAAGTTCCAAATGACATTCACATCAAGGACAACAAAAATCAAAACAAAATCAAAACTGAAGCTTAAATTCCTTTTACTACCAACCTTGGGAAGATTTTAATTCAGGCCCTATTTTTTATCAATATACTTTTTTGTTTGGTTTCGGTTAAGTGTTGATCTCAACTTGAGCTGACTACTTGATGGGAAAAATGTTGCTCTTGAACTTGAGTCCTCTTTATTTTTGGGAAATCTTTACTGCATGTGTAAACTCCGAAAATTTTATGATCAATAGCCCCAGTTTTTGCCATAGTTTTGAAATTTTCTTAAATGAGAAGATGTCAAAGAAGAAGGAAACCTGTGCTGAAATTATAATAAAACAGAGAGAAGCTTCCTGGGACTCTCAATCCATGGCTTGGTGGTGATATAGGTAGTGCGATTCATATTAATTAGTTTGGGGGGACAACCTTGGCAAATTTTTTCTAGTGGTGATAGACCTCTCTGATTAGTTTATTACCCAAAACGAAAAATCCACTCTTGACACACTGACACAGTCCTAAGATAAAAATTGTCCACTAATTGGCTTGCCACTGATTTACATGAAAAAATCGAGACTTTTAAAAAATCTCCATGCAAACAAACAAGTTTTATTTATACTAAGCATGCAGCTCTGTTGTTTCTCCATAGCACAAAGGATAAAGAAAAGAACAAAGAAAAAATGACATGAAAGCAATGAATTTATGAAAAATGTTGATTAAAGTAAAATGCAAAAAAAAGAAAAAAACCTCTAGTTTTATGTACATGTGACGAACCCGTGTAAGTGAAAAGAATTGAACTTTTTTGGGCTTTCACAACCACTTTGAAAACTAAATAAAAAACAAAGGTTTATCTCTAATGTTCTATCCATGTGCCCAACCCGTGCAAGTGAGAAGAATAAAACTCTTTTTAGACCTCCATAACCACCTTGCCAACTAAACGAAAAAAAAGTATCTTCTTCCTAATGTTGCCTCAATGCGGCTCACACTTGTAAGGGAAAATAACAGAACTACTTTCGGACCTTGCAAACTAAACAAAAACAAAAGTATGCTTTCTCTCTAATGTTCTCTCAATGCTGCTTGCTCATGCAATAGAACTACTTTTGGACCTTCACAACCACCTTGCAAATTAAACCAAAAGAAAAGTGTGTCATAAACACAAAAAGCCACCCAAGACATAAAATAGAAAAGAAAACACTCACAACCCCCACTTACCCAACATAGAAAAGAAAAAACTCGCATCCTCCTTCGAAAAGAAAAGAAATCCTGGGCCTCTTGGGTGCATGCTGCATCTCGTCATTGGCTGAGCAAGATTTTGATTCTTAAATTTGTTGGTCACCATTTTTGCTCCCATAGTAATGCCAGGGGCACTATGTATTAGTGAGGGCATACCTCTGAGCGTAACAAGGGTTAGTTGGCTGTTCAGTGGCCCAAGGAGCAACACTGCTAAGGATATGTGACAATAGGTAATGCACTCTGACAGTAATACCTTACCCTAAGCTCAGTTTCACTATTAAATAATACTCAAAATAGTGAAAATATGAAGTTGACATGTTGAAAATCATCATAATTATCACAGGCTACATTCTGAATAATTTTACTACTTATTTCACAATATTATAATAGATGATGGAAAAAAGTATAATCTCGAAATTGAAAAGCAAAATTCATTTTTTGAAAAAAAATAATTATTCGGTTTTGTCAATGTGGAAACTGACCCTTGGCCATGGTGATTGGAAATACATGATTTCATCTGAGTCACCTGGAAAAGCTGACAGCGCTCTTTTGTCACATCTTTTCTTCCAGGGCGATTTTTCCTTGTGTTTTATCCATTTGTGACAAACACAAGGGAAATTTCACAAAATCTTCTCTAAGGTGGGGCAAAAAGTGGTCCCATATGCTAGGCTTCACCAGTTCTCACAAGTCCTTGGCATTCGCAAGAATTGGAATTTGGGGGCTTTACATTCACGTCCTTGTTGTGGCAGTGGCTAAAACTTGTGAAACCCCTGCGTGGGTGTCTGTCGTATGCCACACACTAAACGTGAAAACGCCCAATGGCAACGGCAGCATGTTGACAGCTTCCTGATTACCGTCCCACACGATAGTCGGTAACACTTGCACTGTTGCCCTTGCTGGTTTACACCCGTTCAAGTCATCAGCAAGGGCAACTGTGCCGGTCTTAGCAATACGCCATGTCTGCACAGTACAACGAATGAACCTTGAGAGTTTTGGTATACAATAAAGAGGTGGAAAGGAAGCGCAGCCATGCCCATCAAACTTCTTAGCATCCAGCTTGGGATTTGATGTTTCCATTTAAGTTTCAGATGTGTTCATGATTTTTGATAGGTTGGAGTCATGTGTGTAAGAAGTACTAGTAGATGGCACATGACCAAGCCACGCGAAAAGAAAGGGTTTCCTCATTCGCGAGCAATTATGTTTTCTGTTTGAAGAACTCACTGCAAGTAATCAAGCAATCTTTGGACAGATTTGACAACATACTTCTGTTGCTTCCAGTCCTCGAATGGAGTAGTTTGTATAGTGAGTGGTAACTTTCTGCCTCTGTTGTGGAACGGTTGAAGTGAAGAAGCAAATATCGTCGTCACTACGCTTTTTCAACTGATCTGAAAACTATGTGACCTTTTAGGTTGGTCTAATGTGCTTCCCAGAGGTTTTCCTCCTTTTTGATGACTTGGTTGGGGTGCATATTCTAGATACGATCATACATAGGGTTGCTCAGAGCATTGTCGGCTTTTGAAGCTAATATAAGTGACGAGGACCTCTTAGTGATATCAGTTTCAGTAGATGCATTTGGCAATGCGGATTTATCATTATTGCCATTTGAAATTTTGTGTAGATGATCTCGAGGGGAAAGGTTAGTGATTCCCTTGCTATTGGAAATATGAGGCTGTTGGGAAATGTTCATGATGTTCCCCCTGCTCAGCATACTTGCTGTTGGAATGGTCCTGCATCTGTATTGGAAATATGAGTTTGTTGGAATGTTCATGATATTGCCCTGTGCTGTGTGTGTCGCAGGATAAAACCACTTCTCACTGAAAATATTCTCTGTGCCCCAATACGGGGATTATGCTTCCACAAGTGCAGATGTCACAGGTATCTCAACATGACATCATCAGTGGATCTGGCAGCCATAGCAAGTCCCTAGGTTGAGAAACTTGATTTTTCTTCTCTTGGGGGACCAATTAAATGGTTTGCAGGTTATAGACCTGTGTAAAACCCCCTCAAATGAAATTTCTAATCCAAAACTATGCTTATCTCTTTCACAGGATGCAGGATATTCAATGCAAATGTTTGGTCTTCCTTTATTATGTGTTCCCACTATATTGTCTCCCTTATGACTTGGGATGTATCTTTTGATGTAAATTTGTTGATTCTTTGGACATGTAGATGCACTGGCTTTCTTGCAGTGTGAAGTGTTGCTAAATTGTGTTGGCGGTGGTGTTTAATTTGGGCCAGTCATCATCCAAGTACAACATGAACCACCTTTGGATATGCAATGTGCAGACAGAGTTTGTGCGCAGAGTCTAGCAGCCCCTTTTCAGTCATTGCCTGACTCATGAACTGGTAGGAATTCGAGTTGGAGCTGTGGTATGTTGCCTTTATTTTATTTGTTTGCTATTGATCTTTATGCAGTCACAATATGATTAAAAGATCAATAGCAGTGTGTGACCTTTTTTAACGGAATAAGATCTTTGAATCTTTTGAGTCACATGAGTGGATTAGGGTCCCAAAGATGTAGGAGGTATGTATACCAAAACTCTCCTGGGTTCATTGTGAAACTGTGTATTTAATCTGGATCTGTAAGGTGATTGCGCACCAAAGACCTTTTAGGTTGCTCACCTATTGCTAAGAGTGTCATGTAATGCTGCCATTTACCCACCCACGCATACCTGGGCTTGCTTGGTGGGGTTGTATCACATATTTGTGATTTCCCTCTCCTTCTACATTGTATCTAGTGGCATTCTGTATGTATGGTTGCAGTTCAAGAATTTAGAAGCAGCTGAAGAGGTGCATGAACCATTGCTGCAGGTGTTGAACCCAGCATGACCCCCATCACCAGTCACCATTCAAATGAAGAGGGACCATCACCAAAGATTGAAGCTGCAGTAGACGGTATTGAACCACTGTTAGATCCGGTAGGCTTCTCTTCCCTTTCTCGTATTTTCTTCTTTGGGGATCAGTGCCATTTGGTATTCTGGTTCTAAAGTTTATGCAATGGATTTGTAGCTGTTATAGTTGGTGTACTATGATTTTTCTTTTATCTTGCAGGCAGCAATGGACATTAGTGAATTGGAGGCCCAGCTAACAGAGGTTTCTGTTCTGCAACCTGACCTTTTTCAGCTTTCAGACTAACTGCACCTTTGAATGTTGGACCAAGTGTGCTAGGGAAACACCTCAGACTGTGGTTATCTCTTGGTTAGTGACAAAAGCAAATGTTCTAATAAGGTAGCTGTGCCCCCTTTCTTTATAGGGAGGGAAGTGCAGCTGTTTTTGGTATGATGCTGCTGTGAGATATGGAGGCCTTCCAGGCTCTTCATGTCAGAGTAGTGTTATGTCTCTCCAGGAATTTGTTGGGATGAGATGTAGGGGCCGAGGGATGTTTAGCAATTGTTGGAAGTTCTACCAGGTGTGGTAGTGCAATTACAAAATGCTTCATGCAACTTTAAGTTGCTTATAGTTAAGAGTGAGCAAGGGCCCTACAATGGTCACCTGAAGGCTTTATTTCCTTGCCCCTTATAATCAGCTGAAGCATGGGGAAACTACAGTGTCCACCTTAAACTACTGTGGAATTGTATGCAAGGGAAGAAACGTTATTATGGCACCCATTGCATGTGTCACCAGAGCAAGTCTTTACTGCTCTGAGCACAGAGCACCGAGTATATTGTAACGCAATTTATACTTTGTTTTATTGCTATAGGGTTCAATTGTCAACTTTCTTTCTTTTCTACACCTGCAGAAATCCTCTGGATTTCTACTAGCCTGGTTCCCTTTAGAATCCTTCCTGAACTTTGTTTCTTGGTTGTAGCAATTCTTAAGGCATTGAGCTGTCAAGGGATGGATGGCTAGATTTTGGCGAAATCTATTTAACAATGACTAGTTATGTGCTTGTATCCAGGAACCAAATGTGACAAAAGTGGTTCCATCTGTGTATCTGGAGCTTGCAACAAAATCCATGATGCACATTCAAAGTTTGATTTCACCAGACAGTTCCAATTCAATACCAATCAACTGGCTACAATGTCAATACATATTTGACAAGCTTTGTGAGACTTTGAATAATGCAAAGGAATGCATTTGTGGTCCATCTTTGCAAGATGTTCCAAGATCTGATTGCATTTTTCAGAACCTTGCACAAACGGCCATGGAGGTTGACAAACTTGTTGGTGATTGTTGCGATGGCCAATGGATCCGAGCTGCCATGATTGTGGCAGATGCAAAAGAACATTTTGCATCATTGGCTTTTAAACTAAGGTTGTACAGGCAACTTTTGCAAAGCATTTTCGAAAAGAAAGCAACAAAGATGTTGACTAAACTTCAAAATCCAAAGTGGAGTGACGATATCAAGGATGCAGAATTTTCCATCATGGATCCGAAAGTGCAGGAGGATCGAAAATGGTTACTGTCAAGATTGATGCAAGTTGGGTCAAGTGAGTCAGAGAATCTAATCAAAAGATTAGATATCTTCTCTAATCGAGGTGCATTCTTGCAGCATAATGCAAGTTTTGTCCTTGATCCATGGAAAGTGGAATGGAAAAGTATTAAAAGATTTCGAAGGAGTCAAATAGGAAAGGGGAGCTTTGCAGTTGTGCATAAAGTGGAGTGGCTTGGAAAATATTTTGCGGAGAAGTCTTTTCCTTTCCCTGAAAATGAAACTTTCCGAAAAGAAGTATCTTTTCTTGCAGGATTGTCACACCCAAATATCTTGCCACTGTTCTGTTATGCTACTAGCAGTCGTTATTGTTCCCTTGTGATGGAACTGATGGATGAGGATCTCGATTCATTGATGCGCAACAGATTGGGTCCCAAGACAAGTCGTGATCCCCCGTTTGAGCTTCTTGAAGCAATTGACATCATGTTACAAGTTGCAGAAGGAATGAAATACCTGCATCAAAACAAGGTGGTGCATCGAGATCTGAAAGCAGGGAACATTCTTGTCAAGTGCGATGATGGGCATGTGTATGCAAAAGTGGCTGATTTTGGGGTCTCCAAGACAATAGACTCACGTTGCACGGATTCGAACCAAACAACAGATGTGGGTACCACTAAATGGATGGCACCAGAACTATTCAGTGAAGAATCTCATGATGCTGGTCAAAGTGTTTCAAGGGAGTCTGATTTATCATTGAAATATCCCTTCAAAGTTGACATCTACAGCTTCGGGATGGTGTGCTATGAGATCTTGACTGGATGCCTCCCTTTTGTCAACTGCAACAACATGAGGGATCTTCGGAAGAGGATAAAGGATGGATTGCGGCCAGATATACCTGAAGGATGTCCTGAACAGCTGTCCACATTGATTAAAAAGTGTTATCATCCCAACCCTGCTGAACGACCTTCCTTTCGTAAAATCTGTGTGGAGTTGAGGCATCTTATGTGGTCACACATGGTAGGTCCTACATTGTGATCCTTGTTTGTTTTGGTATGGACTTAGCTCATTTTTACAGATGCAATCTAGGTTAATGATTCTAAGAACCTGAAGTAATGAGTGCTAGAGGAGGAGAAAACTATCTCTTGTTTAGACAACAGAGCAATACCCCATTGTGGGCAAGTGATGATATAATGTGACAAATGTGCATTGAAGGTTGATGGTTTGGAATATTGATACACTTATGGAGAAAGAACAATGTTAAAACTGGGCAAGAACCAGGTAGTATGTTTTCTTTCAAGATGATTTTTGCTCATCATTTTTTCTTCATAATTTGTCAGCTCAATAACTTGGAGCTGGGAGATAGCACTACCAAGTGGAGCAATCTTCCAGGAGCTGAGCACCTGGTATATATCCTCATCTCTGGCATGTCTCTGAATCTTTAAGATTGAATGTTTGCATCCAATCACTGATTATTTCCAGCCATTTGTTACCTGGGTAAACTAAGGGGTAGAGTCAAAACCAGCTTCACTTTACATCTTCTCTTGTCCTCAACATTATCATTTTCACACATGTAAAATGACAATGGTCTATGGTTTCCGGTTCATGTAGGTAGTGAAACAATTTCAAGAGCTGTTCTCCCAGCATAAGTACAAGGAAGCTGCAGATTTTGCAGCAGATTCGCCCCAAGGCATTCTCCGGACACCAGAGACTGTTGCCAAATTCCAGAGCATTCCTGTGCAGCCAGGACAGACCTCACCTGTGGTCCAGTATTTTGGGACTCTCTTGAGAAAGGGGAAGTTAAATGTCTTTGAGTCTTTGGAGCTTTCCCGCTTGGTTGTGAATCAAAAGAAGAAGAACCTGCTGGAGAAGTGTTTGGCAGAAGACAAGCTGGAGTGCAGTGAGGAATTGGGAGACCTTGTCAAGACTCTCGACAATGACATGGCTTTCAAAATCTACAATAAGATGAGGGAAAATGCAAAAATGGTTGCAGCAGTTGCTGAAAATGGGCAGTTTGATAGAGACCTCATCTATTCAAAACAGGTCTGGTACACTCCTGATTACCTTTTCCTGTTGCAGTCAATCCTAAGCTAGATCCCCAGGGTGCAGTGCACTTTGCCCTCACAATGTTGCAGTTGGAACATGGTCATCAGACTTGTTTCTCTGGCACAACACGATCAGGGAGCAACATCTTTTCTTTTGGATGTGTTGAAGCCTTATTTCCTCTGAGGGGTTTTATTGGTCAAGTCAGTGTTAGCTTCTTCACCTACTATGCAATTTTCCTTGTTTCTCTTTCTGGTTTCATATCTCTCTGTCACTCAAAGGAGAACCATCTGCTGAGTATGTTGCAGTGCGAATCTTTGCTGATCCATAATTGTGGTTTGTCATGCAGGGTCAAGGGTCACTGCCCCATAGTCCAGTAGGGAGGGACTCACCACTCATTTCTCCTTTGGTTGTTGATCTGGATCGAAGCCATCAGCAGGTTCCAGAGGATGTCTACAGGTTGGCTTTTCTACCTTTGTTCAAAGGGCATTTCTTTCTTTCTTGATGCATAATGCAACTTTCAGTATCTTGAGTTGCTACTTTGAGCTTTCTTGCACAGCATGTTTGTTGTATGAGTGGTTGGGGGTAGTCTTTGTGTCAAGTCCTTTTATTGCCCTCAAGCTCATGTTACACAGTAGAGACCTCTTTTAGTCAATTGTGTTGATTCAATGCTATACACAAGAATGCAGTCATATTTGTTGTCCGACACTGACAATTACTGAAACGTAGGAAGCTGATGCAACCATGACAAAAGATTTGCCTCCTTGGTCATGTGGAATCTCTCTGCACTTATTAGAATGTAGTATGCATCTATGCCTCAACAGGTTGCATCTGTCCTGCCATACTGATTTAGCAAATATGAGCATTCCTCCACATGGATATGGTTCCTTCTGAGACAGTCGAGCTCTGGTTCTTGATTGCTAACCAATGTGATGACTGAAAAGCCCTTGCTTGTAGAATTGTCACAGAAACTCAGGACCCATATATTAGAATAAGTATTTCCAAAGTTGAACTCATAAAATCGGTGGGGAGTAATTCACTGCTATTGATGCTGGTGATAGTCTGATACTTTGCGACTGTCACCCTCAAGGTTACTATCAGACTCACTACTGTTGTGTTTGTTCTGGTTTGACTGGAACTGATGCAGCAGTTATCTTCAAAGTGTTTTTGTGGAGATTTCTCTGCAAATTTGTGGATAGTCCTTGTGAGACGGTCAACTTTCTTGGAACAAGAACCCCTCAAATTACAGTGCAACATGATTTGGCTGAGAAATTGATATTATTGGTAGGTTTTGTTTTGCTGCTGTATATGCTGCTGACGTATGTTGTGCTGATTGTGAATATAAGGTGTGATGATGAATTGGACATTTGCAGGAAATTTCATGAGTTCAATCTGCAGGGAATTGGCATCAAGGGGAAAATGCTGGTTGAGGAGCAGGTCAATGAGCTCAAATCATTTAGTGAGAGCCTCAAGGTACTTCCAACAGCAGCAGGCAAAAGTACTAACAGATAGCCTTGTACCTGCAAGTTGGAATGAAGAATGTCTAATTTTTTCTCATCATTGTTGTTGGATGCTATTGGGTTCATATGAGTGTATTGCCAAATGATTGTGGAAAATTAACAGAGACATAGTGGAAATTTAAAGTTTTGTGATATTTGTGAAAATTGGACAGTGGCCTAGTTTCTTCTAGAATCCTGTCTAAACTTTGTTCTTGGTTGCAGCAAATCTTAAGGCATTGAGCTTGCCATGCAACTTGGATGTCTAGATTTTGGAGCAGATGTATATACTAACTACTGGTTATGTAATTGTATGCAGGAACCAAAAATACCAAAAGTGGTTCCATCTGCATACTTGGAGCTTGCAACAAAATCTATGATGCATGTCCTAATTTTGATTTCACCACTCAACCAGCTCCAATGTCTATACTTACTTGATAAGGTTTGTGAGACTTTGAATGATGCAAAGGCATACATTCATGGTCTATCTCAACAAAACACTGAAAGAACCCATCATACTTTGGAATACCTTGGACGAACAGCGAAGGAGGTTGAGATACTTGTTGGTGATTGTTGTGATGCCGAATGGATCCAAGCTGCCATGATCTTTGCCAATGCAAAGGAGCATTTTGCATCCTTGACTTTTAAATTAAGGTTGTACACTGAACTTTTGCAAAGCATTTTCAAGGAAGGAGCAACAAAGGAGTTTTTGACTAAACTTCAGGATCAAATGTGGATTGATGGTGTCAAGGATGAAGAATTTCACTTCATTGATGAGAAAGCAAAGGAGGATCGACAAAGGTTGCTGTCAAGATTGATTCATGTTGGATCAAGTGATTCGGAAAATCTCATTAGAAGACTTAAGATCTCCTCTAGTCGAGCTACTTTCTTGCAGGAGAGTGCAACTATTGGGATCGATGCCTGGAAAGTGGAATACAAAAGTATTCATCGAGTGCCAAATGGTCTAATAGGAAAGGGAGGTTCTGCAACTGTTCACAAAGTTACATGGCTTGGCAAAGAGTTTGCAGAGACGTGTTTTTGTGGACCAGAAAATCCAGTTTTTCGAAAACAAGCATCTCTTCTTGCAGGCTTGTCTCACCCCAATATTTTGCCCTTGTTTTGTTATGCTACTGGGGATCATGGTTGTTCCCTTGTTATGGAACTGATGGATGAGGATCTGTCTTCATTGATGAGGAGAATATTGGGGAATGAGGAAACCCTTGATGCTCCATTCAAGCTTCTTGAAGCAGTTGACATCATGTTGCAAGTAGCGGAAGGCATGAATTACTTGCATCGAAACAGGGTGATTCATCGAGATCTGAAACCAACGAACATTCTTGTGAAGTACATTGAACATGATAGGCATGTGTGTGCAAAAGTGCGTGGTTTTGGGTTATCCAAAGTAAAAGAATCAAGCTACACATATTCTGGCCTAACAATGGATGTGGGTACGACTAGATGGATGGCACCAGAACTATTCACTGAAGAGTTTCACAATGCTGGTGCAAGTGTTTCAAGGGAGTCTTATTTATCCTTGAATTATCCCTTCAAAGTTGACATCTACAGCTTCGGGATGGTGTGCTATGAGATCTTGACTGGATGTGTACCTTTCGTCAATTTGAAGTTGACCAATCTTCGGAAGATTGTAAAGGATGGATTGCGGCCACGTACACCTGAACAATGTCCTAAACAGCTGGCCACATTGATTCAAGCCTGTTATCATACCAACCCCACTATACGACCTTCGTTTAGTAAAATCTGTGTGGAGTTGAGGCATATCATGTGCTCACTCATGGTAGATTCTGTACTGTGATCCTTGTTTGTTTTTGGCATGGAATTAGTTCCTTTGTACAGAATAGTATCTAGGTCAATGATTTTAAGAACTTGAAGCTTTGTCATGAGTGGTGGAAATCTATCTCTAGTTTAGAGAGCAGAGCGATACCCTATTGTGGACATCTGACGATATAATATTACAAATGCATGCATTGAATGTTGATTGTTTTGAACACTATGCAATATGGAGAAGAGCAGTGTTGAACTGGATCTTGATTAAGGTATGTATAAGGTCTTAGCCAGAGTCACAGATCCCTGGGATCGAACACCTCAGATTTCCAAGAGAGGGCTGCATACCAGATAGTGTTGTGCACTAGAATTATCCATGGACAAAGCATGGGACCTTAAGATGCATGGTCTGCTTTCTTCTCAACAATGAGCTTCTGGAGATTCTAACAGTGCAAGCGCAGTTTTATTTGAGGAAATTTTTGAGAGTATGATTCAACTATGTTACAACCCACCATGTGTGTCATGGCTGTGATCAGTAATGTTAGGGGGAATGAACACCAAATCTGTAACTACCTTCGATGTCAGAACCAAACAGGCAACTGCAGAGAACTGGCATTCTGAGGTATGTCTTATGGAGACTTTGCTTGCCACAATGTTCAGAGCTCTGAAGTGTGTAATGCTTAAAGAAGAGTCTCTACATGATAACATTGTTGCAGGAGAATCTTACTATTTGTGCACACATTAATACTTGATGGAAAATTGTGGAATGGAGCATTCAGGTTTCCATTCTGTTGTTAAATATTCTGAAGTGTTGTTTCCTATTTATTGGTCTGAAAGCCACTCTTACTTGTATCTACAGCTATGCCTGTGGCTAAAATTAACATGTTTTGCAGGCACAGGGAAGATAGCGAAGACCAGAAACTTAGATAAAGCTATGCATGATTTGGTATTCAAGTGCTCTAGGAGATTGTACTGGCTCAAGGAAGTGGCAACCTCTGGTGCATGGTCTTGCTTCTCAACAAAGCAATCAAAGTATGAATCTGAAAGGAGTGAAATTCCTACTTCAATTGGTATACACTTTTCACCAATAGTGGAAAAAGTTTCATTATTACAGAAATGTGCTTTGGTCTGCACTGGGCCATGAATGGAACCATTCAAAATAGTGGGTCCACTCAAACCACCAGCAGGAGCTCATCCACTGTGGTTGAAGGAACAGATAAGTCTCTTGAGTGTCTCTACAGTGGTGTGGTCTCTCTCCCCTGTCTGCACACTAAAATTACTCTCAGAGATTGTTTGACCTCTGATAAAATGATGGCACCTTTAATGACAAAAAGGTTAGGTCAATTCAGGGGTAGAAGGGATTCTGAGAATGCCACACCATGGTAAGTGTACCGTCTCCCACTTCCAATATTCAAGTTTGAGTATGCACATTGAGCATCTTGAGATGTTGATTAAAAAAGGAGAGTTCAATGGAAGTGTAGAGCTCTAATTTCTTATTTACCTTGTGATGTGGAGATTAGAAGTGTCCCTTGCAAAAGAAGTCCATGATTCTGAACAGGTGAAGGAGCATCACAGAAAGATAGCAAAGAATGCCTAGAAATTGGGCATCAACATGACAACCTTGGTTGAGACTGATCCTGGAATCTCCAGTGCCTAGAGAATTATATGGAGCAGGAGCTTGAGGCACTGGATGCCCACCAGAGCTGCGCCTTCAAAGAACCAGGGCATGATAAGAAAGCTAGAAAGGAGATGGTGAGTGCTACCTGTTGTCCTGTCCACAGTTTATGGACCCATTTATTTCTTTTAGTAGACAACCTCAAGTCACTGCCAAATATTCAGAGCCTGAGCTTTTGTAGTTTATGGGAAGCTGCTAATATAAGGTTATGGTTGCAAGCTCAGAAGAGTAACGTTTAGGATTGTTTGACACACAGGAGGATGAAGAACTTTTTCAGCTTGCCAAGGATGCATGGAACTGGAGCTCAAAGTTTGATAAACCTAGGATCAGCCCACAACTGTGTTTTCACAAACTTTTTCTCTCTGCCTGTGTGCTGGAGACACTAGTAGACCAACTAGAATTGTATGTAAGGTCTGTGTAAGGAAGAAGGATAGAGTAAGTACTAATGACACTGAACCATCTTAACCCAGCTGCATCTATAACAGATCTGAAAACCTAGCCAGGTGGGTACTTGCATTCCATAAGTCTTTGAACAAGAACTCCAAATTCCTAGGTTTCCTCATAATCTTAGGTCAATGGTTCTGCGAGGCATTTTCATATATCCTGTGACATGCCTGGTGGCATCACATGTAAGTATCAGCTGTCATGATTGAAGATTTGGATGATGATAGGGATCCCCTGAGTAGTGGATGTGCTGATGGTCCAGAAGGCAGATCCAAGTGTCTTCTCTTGAATGATATTGGAGTAGTAGGGATTAAAGTAGCCATACACCACCATCCTTAGTTGAAAGCATGGTTATCTTTGGAATGCAAGGCTCCTTTCGGGTGGGGTGTTCATTTAAACTAGCAATGCAAGTATATGTCACTTATCTTGGGGAGCTAGTTTTACAAAAATATGATCGTTCTATTTGAAAAGGAAATGATATCACAAATTACTATATAAGCAAGCCAGTTGGACATCAATCAAGGTTTCTTCAAAGCATGGGGGATTCCAGCCTTAGTTAGAAGGCATAGTTGCAAAAGATGACTGAATTCACTACACTTTGCTTTTCTCTACCACAAAACTCTGAATTTTTCTTTGAAGGTGCTTGCTCTAGAGATTTAATATTTTCATGGAAACCAATGCTGAACGTACCTAACCCAATTACACTCCAAGAGATGAATATAAAAATATGCAACAATTTTAGTTATCGGTTAAAACCATATCCAATCTTGTAATTGGTCCAATTAGAAGTTTCTCTTAAAGACCATTGGGTTGCAGCTATCACAGCCATTTGTCAAATCAGAATTTGGATATATGACCATTTGACTTATGATCCCACTTGAATCAAACCACAATTTACCAATTTGTTGGATATGGTCAACCATTGTGGAATCCCAAGATTCAATGAGAAAGAGTCATAGTCTCACAATGGAATCCTTTGAAAGGACAAGAAAATTGCTTTCTTTCTATATTTCTCACTAGTAGAATGTAAGCCAAGGAGCATCTACTCACTCACACATGGCAATCTAGAGTTCTCTATGTACATCTCTTCTTGTTTCTCACCATCATTGATAAATGCATTTGTACAACAGCCTCATAAGTTAATTCCAAAAGTTGTAGGGGCAATTTAGATAAGGGTCCAAGGGGGAAGGTCCAACAAAATGGAGCAATGCTGCTGGTTGAAAATCATAAATTGGATGCATGGCCTTTAAATGAAGATTTGAGACCAATTCAAGCCAATTTGAAGTGGCATCTACATGGCATCATTTGGAGGGAAATTTTATTGGTCTAAACTAAAAAATGAATTAAAAAGAAAGCTCATGGTTTGGAGCACAAAAACATAACCTAGACCCATTATGGTTGTTTCAAGTTCATGGTTTGCATTTTTTTTCATTTTTTTAAAGTTGAAATTATGCAAGAATGGAAGACATTTGTGAATTGAAAACATTGTTGAGAGCACACCCACCACTCCATCTTTAAGCACATCTAGTGTTAACATGGCTGGATTTATAAATTTACACAAGGTTGTTATTTAAAGGATTACATTTTAGTGTTTGCAAGTGGACAAATTGAAAGTGTTTAAAAAACGAGGGCAAAATTTTTCAGTCATGGAAGGTTGAAATGACCATTTTCACAAGTTGAAGGAAATTTGGATTATCATAACCTTGAATTAGGTTTGACATTAAATAAGTATTAAAAACCTTGAATGATTTTTTTAAAAAATAAAAGGTTGAAGCTTTGAAAAATGTGATAAAAGCACATTGAAAATGATGAAAATTTTGATAAATGCACCTCGAAAGTGACCAAAAATCTGAAAATTTGTAGAAGTTTCTAAAAGAAGTCGTGCTCCTTGTGAGTCTTTTTTTTTTCCTTTCTTAAGTGTCCTAGTACTTGCAAGTATCCCCACACAGATTCAGTCATAATTTGCCTAACTAGCAATATTTTTTTCAAGAGCACTAAAAGTGTAATTAGTAGGTAAATTTGTGGCAACTCAATCCTTAAAAAGGGACACATTTTGGCAAATTGATTTTAAGAAAAAAAGGGATTTTCACTTGAAAATTTGCACATTGTCACCTTTTGGCAATTTTTTGCCAGAAAAAAGGTTATTCCTCATGCCATTATCATGTTTAGAACAACGATGGTAATAGAGATTTGCAATGAAAGCACGGAAGATTATGAAAGTAGGTGAAGGAATGAGAATGTGAGCACTAAAGCATCAATGTTATTGGAAGGCAATTTGATGTGCAAATGAATTTCATTACAAAATTTCATTTTCATTAACAAAATTCTTAATTAGTATTATTTTTAAAAATAAGTGCAGTTTTTTTAAAACAACTAATTAGTCATTTTAATGCATCAAACTTGACCCAAAGCTATGGTAACAAGAATTCCCTAAATTGATTCCCCTTCTAAAAAATAGAATAATTAAAGAAAAGATGGTTATAATTAAGATGGAAAATGAAGATGAAGAAAGTGAGAGGGTTGGGAAAATTTGAATGGATGGTGAAGTATTACACCGCATTGCACTATGAGGAAATTGGAGCTTGAATTTGTCAAAAGTGTGAAGAAACAAGGTATATTATAGTTTACTTGAAACCCTAATTGTGTTTGTTTTGATAGAATTTTTTAAAAGAATTTCTTTTCAAATCTGTAATGGAGTGATATAAAATTTGAAAACAAAATAAGCAAAAAAAAGAAGCAAAAGAATCAAATTCAGATTGGGCCAATTGACCATTTTGCCTTTTATTCTTGCCCCCCTTCTCCCTCCCCCCCCCCCCCCCCCCCTTTCCCTTCATTGAAGGTCACCACTTTAGCCAACTTTATTTGAAGTGTTTTAATATAAATTGCATTATCTTTATCAATGCAATCAACTCTGATTTTTTTTGTTTCAAGGATTCTTTTCAATTCATAAATCATGGTTTTTTATCCCAATTTGTTTTTTCTTTACGAATGGATACGTGGTTCAAATTGCACAATTGAATATTGATTTCAATCCTTGGTTTTTCAAAAATTCGAATTGTTTGCAAGAGGAAATTCAATGCAACTTATAAGCAATACAAGGATGATGAGATTGCAAATGGGATTTCAAATAATGATTGCTATGAATGTCCCTTCTATCATACATTGAATAGTTGGTGACATCAAAGTGAAAATGTGATGAAACATGTGAATGCTTCTTCGTCAATGAAATTGATGAAATTGTGGGTAGTCCAATATTTCAAATAGAATTTGATAGTGGTTTTTAAGGATTATGATAGTAAGGAGCCCTTAAACAAACTTCTCTCCCTAGATGAAGTTTAAAAACAAAAAAAAGGGCAAAAAATCAATGTCTATGAACATATTTTAGCCATGGCTGAAAATAATACAACAATATTAAAATAATTTGTAAAAACTAATGTTTTACTCAAAAATGTGGATGTCCAAATTGAATGTTTCATAAATAAGCTATAGGTTACATAACATTCGAATTTTGAATCATCACAATTTGATCTAAACTCAAATGTATTAAAAAACAACATTATCAATTTTTTTCCAAAAAAATTTCAAATCTTTTTTTTGCTAGAAGCTTGTGAATTGTCATAGTTTTTTTCAACATCTTTTTAATCATTTTTTTTTCCCTTTCTTGCTAGGATTGTTTTCAATGGTTGTCATATCTTTATCTTCACCTTGATGTTCTATGTCCTCAATGTCAATGCTCTTATCATTCATTATCTTTTGATTTTGTAACCTCTTCATTTGTTTGATTGTTTTTTCATTCATTTTAAACATATCAAGTCCTTTGATGTTGTCAAATGTTGAATTTGTTTCTACTTATGTTTCTTTTGAAGCTTCCAAAGCACAATGCATGTCAAAACCATCCTAATTGGTAATACACATGTTATGGAAACATATGCAAGTTGTCACCAAATTTGGCACGTAGTGTAATGAAATATCTATTATTTTGAGTAATATTCTATGCCTTCCTTTTAACATTCCAAAGTATCTTTCCACTAACATCCTTATACTTGATTGGATGAAATTTCAATATTCTTTGTATTTTTGTAACCCATATTTCTCACCTTTGAATGGAGAACATAATCATGGTCACCTTGGATAAGCAACATTTCCTATCAACTTGTAAGGTAAAAACTTGTCCATTACACGAGTTTTTAGATAATTTTTATGAAAAAAAAACCCAATCCTACCGACTCACCCATAATTATAATTCCAAAAAGTACACTTTTCATTTACAATTCTTTGAATCAATATGGAATAAAAACATTTTTAACAATAATATGATTTTGAATCTATTTTAGGTGCAATATTTGGAATATGATTAAAATCTATGACACGTAGAATATAATGAATTCTATGTAAGCTTTTAAAATCAATGGTGATTTTGTTTCAAGTCAATTTAAGTATCACCAATGGTTTCAAGTGCTTTCTAATTGATACACAAAATTCTTTCACTATAATTGATGTCATACTTTTCCACACATTTGTAATGAATATTCAATACCCAATCTTGCAAGAAGTATATCTATTCTAGCTTCTACAAGGATGCTTTCTCGCACATTTGTATCCCCCAAGTCTACAATTATAGCTCTAATCAAAGCACAAAATGTGTTATAGTAGTACATTTTAAAACATCTTTTTGGAAACACTGCCAAAAAGCTGATTTTTCATGTATCCAACCATCCTCTCATACCTCTGTATGCTTCAAACTCATGGTGGCATGTCGACAAACTTTGAAGAAAATAACAATGCACTCATCATACTCCAATGTTATGCAATAGGTACTTGTTGCAATGAACCCACTTTTGCAATGATTTGATGCATTGCCATAGTAAAACCTAGGACTACCAAGATCTTGTGCATATGCTCCTCCATTGCGTGTGTAGCAAGAAAAAGAACATGAGAAAAATGAAGAGGAAATTTTTTAAAAAAAAATGTCAACCTTATCCTCTCACATGAGAATCTCACATTTTTATCAATTGAAACTTTAACCCTATGTGTTTAGACACACTCAGTGTACCTTACAAAAGAAAACATTTTTTAAATGTGAAGAAGGGTTCAATTCATGGATTCAACCCATTTCAATTTGTGTGAAATTGGTCCCTAAGATTTTGGACCTGGACCATCATCTAAATTGGGTCTTAACAACAGACACAAGGACCCCATGAATGCCACAGGACACATGCATACACGATTGCCATTCACACCCAAACCTCACCTGGTGCAGCTCTACACATGCATGTTTCATCAGAGTAGTCATGTTAGAAGACATCTCCTCAAGTGTGAATTGTGGATGTGAGATCAATCCTGTGGCTTGATATAGTCAATGCACCTTCACCAGGTTTGTGAAGACTGCAATGCCTTTTCTCTAATTCACAATCATAGTATCCAGTTTACAAGATCACCCATTATTCCACATGAGCAATAGCATGACACATGCTCACCCAAGAATTGCAGATTGAGGACTGAAGCCTAACTTGCCTTGGCCTGCTGTACCCTAGAGTTCAAAGAGCAATATTGAACTCATCAGACTATACCAGAGAGAGGGCACAACTCCCTCTACAGTTTCACTAAGCTGGAGGTACCAGGGGAAATTATGTACCAAGGAAAGAGTGTAACTTTTGCATAGTCATGATGCAACAGAAACTTTCAGTTTCCTAGAGTATCAACCCCATCTAGTGTTGAAATGGACATGACAGTGTCCCGCTATGGCTACAACCATACCCTCTCATTAAAGGGTAGAAGAGTTCCAGCTAGCATCAACGGCCTCAATGATTTTGGAGTGCAACTTCTTTCCAGAGCATGCAATTATTCCTCGGTCCAGGCCCTCCAGACGACGTCCCTTTGAAAAGTCCAGTGGACGACCACCCGCATCCGTTACCACACCACCAGCCTCCTGAACAATGAGTACACCTGCTGCATGGTCCCAGATTTTCTCCTTGTAGCCTGCTCGAGCAAATTTCATGAAAATCTCTGCATCTCCTCGTGCTACAGCAGCATACTTGGCCATGCTATAGACACGTAAAGGCTGCTTCCTACAAACAAGAAAATGCTGTAACATTACAGCTTGACAAGTAGGATCCAATACTTAAGGTAATTTGGTCTTCAGATCAGTTCCATATTACTAGAAGCAGCTCCAAAATACAAGGGAAGTACTACAAGGGAAGTATTTGTAAATGTCAGAGGTGTGAGGGGAAACCTGAGCCCAAGAGTGTCTGCCAGACCGGCAGTAAATGAGTGACTGGAGTTGGACTTCTCAACTGGCTCACAGAATCTGGCCTGTGCAGGGTCCACAATGCCTGACACACTCACCAACTGAGGGGCAACTGACTGCCTGAAAGTTGTGCCATCAAAGATCATGGGCTGCATCCATGCCTGCCCTGCCCTTTGAGCTGACATGACACATCCCTTGTGCCATACACCTGGACTGGGTGGAAAAAGCTTTGAAGCCACACGATAATACCTGGGCCCCGACAAGAAAACCTCAAAACTCTCAGTTCTCTGGTGAGATTAAAATACCTGCAGCTATAAAACAATACCTCAGATTATAACAACACTATAGCATACCAGGAAGGTGGCTGTACAAAATGAGAGAACACAGTTATACCTGTGATGGTAGTTGAGCCATTCACTTCGCAATGGAAGGTTGGGGCATCCAAGAACCCCAAGAACTACTTCCCCATTTTCCACCATGGCAAGTGCAATAGCATACTGGTCTCCACGGACAAATCCCAGTGTTCCATCAATAGGGTCAAGCACCCAGTGTCGTCCTACAGGACCACCTTTTGTTGTCCCCCTATTGATGGCTTTGAGAACATCAATTGTTCCTAGTGGTTGCCTGGGAGGTACTATGCCCATGACTGAAGACTCCATCAAACACTCATTTACTGCATGAACCACCTTCCGCAACATGGCCATGCCCTCCATGCCTCTAAGATCCCGAGTATCTTCTTCAGCCACCATGGGAATCTCTTCCTTGTTGAAAGCTTGTGATAAGACCCACGTGACAACTGCCTGGACACCCCAATCTGCTCACAACAAGAGAACTTTGATGTAGGTGTACACATCTTATACTGTGTCGATTCAACATGTGGAAGACAGAAACATAGGTCAGGATGAAAATTATTAAACTGATGGGATTATAGACAGCAGGCACCAACCACACCAGGACCTACAGCATGAAAATGTGTTGCACAAGTCTTGAGTACCTGCAACAGTGACTAGTGACTCATCATTTTTAGAACCTGCTACCTCCTCGTTATCAAGAAGACGCTCTTGTACACGTTGACTCAACACACAAGCTAGCTGGATGGCTTGCACTGCAACATCCAGCTCTCTCCCATATTTCCCCTGTAAACCTGAGTCTTGTTTTATACATACTTCACCTTCTTGCAATCCACTTGGCCATGGTGGCCAGTCTTCCTCCTCTCCTTCACTGTCTTCCTGCCCTTCTAACCCAAAGTCAACCTGCTGCTCTTCAAGATTCTCTCTCTGAAAACTGACTACGTCCTCAGGTATGACTTCCATGAAAATTGGCTCATCTTTTAGCTCTGGCTCATCAGCCCTGGTCTTGGCAGAAATGCCATCTGCAACCCAATTTCCATTTGGCTCAGAGGGGAAAGGGAGAAGGTCAGGGTCCCTTTGTTGATTGGCCTCATCATCAGACACCATCCCACTTATCCACACTTCTCTCTCCTGAGACATTTCAGTTCCAAGTTTTCTTGCTCCACCCTGGTTTATGGGAGCTCTATTACCACAGGCCTCAAGTGCTACTGACTCCTCCGGTGTCATCAGCTTCATTCTATACAAAAGATTCAGATCCACATTGGGTCAGATAACACTACACCAAAACTCCACTTCTTATCTCTCTCTGTTTACAGCTCTACTCCATCTAAACTGGACACAGGATGTATGGCCATAAGGTAATGGCATGTATAGTCTGTTCATGTCTCTCTGTGTCTGTCTCTTCATCGCCTCCCTGACTGCAATAGAGAAATTCAGGCATCGTACCAACTACTTGTGCTGTTATCTTCTTGATCATCCTGGAAAGGACATGCTGAGCGTTGATAAGGCAGGTAGATGGAGCAGTAAATAAATAGACAATTGGGTTAAACAAATTTGCAAGCTTCAAGAATGGAAAATGCTATGCCATTCTTCCATATCTGTCCTGTGTACTAATAGATGAATGATTGCACCTTGTGTAACACCTATATCTGTAACCGAAAGGTTTGGCTATGGGGAACCCAAAAGAACCTTGCATCTTTATCAATTTCACTGCTGATCCAGAGTCTAGTACCTATTTGAACACAACTAGACATGGGAAGGAATCAATGAATCAACCTGACAGCATACTGCAGATCCAGAGGCAACAAAGATGTAAGTTGGGCACCCCACTCTTGGAAGCCTAGGGCTCTCCTGTTGCTTTCATTCTGCTCAACTTCTGAGGAGCTCCCTTCATCATCTGTTCCTTCAATCTCACTGCTGTGCTTTGCGAGCTGCAAGGAGCTTTGCTGTACTTTCTTCTTCCTTCTCCCATGGTGCTTGCCTGCAGTTCCTGTGTGCAATTCCCTGATTTATTGCAGAAACTGTGAAGACTTTAGTGACATATTTGGACCTATTGATTGTTCTCAATACATGTGTTATAGTTCACCTGAACTACCACATACCCCACTGGCTGGATCATGTTATGCTAATGACAAGGAGAAGGGGGTTGCATGAACCAAACTTACTATGATTATTCAGACATAACTTCATGGCAGTGAACACATAAACTGAACAAACAATATAAACTGAGCCAAAGACCTGACTTGCAAGGAGAGACAGGAAAGGCACACCAAGCTTAGATCTTTGTGTGTTGAGAGATGGGGACACAAATACTGTCAGCTGCATGAGGTCAGCCTTGCATTGGCGCACACCAACCATTTTGCCCAGCAAGCCAGGATTGGCAAACTGCCTGCTTGACACCCTGTCCATGTCCAGTGCCTGCACCATCCCTGCCTGACCTACCAACCCAGCTTTCATGTCTCTGTAACAACTCACCCTAACCCTAAACCTCACTCTTGTCCAGAGTCATAATTGCCACCTTGAATGCAAGAGAAAACTGAAAAACCACTTCTTTCACCCAGACATTCACAGCCCATAGTTCTGGATCCAAACACCAGAGTTTGAAAATTACAGCTACTCTCTTGCACACATGAAAGGATGTGACTTACAAGCTGCACTTGCAAGTGGTTTATTCGCATAGTCACCATCACCAGGATTCACCTCCTTCACCTGATTATAGTATCTCAGTTACCCCATCTGCCTTGCAAACCTGCAAGTGCAGAATACATATATCTAAGAGATTGCAGAGAAAACCCTACAATGACACTTTGCTGGTAGCACAACTAGACTGAGTGCAGTGATAACCTTATGAGGTTCACTCACGAAGTGTCAGACCATCATCTTCCTCATGAATAGCAGTGATGAGCTGCCATGACTCCACACTGACTTCATCAGCTCCTGACTGTGGGTGTAGATAAGTATACAACAATCTGCCCAAAAATTTTATGAAACCCATCCCACAAAGGCTTATGAAACCCAGTGATCTTGTGAACTTCAACTCAAAAGCATCATATTATAGTGCAGTGCAGCTCTATAAAGCATGCTGTCACCATGTCATGCAAATCAAATCCCTATTATGTATTCTATGCATAGCATGGAGAGATCCACATGAGCCCACCAAAGGCTCAACTTGGTCAATTTTTCCAGACAGCCAGTGATTGATGTGAGTCCAAAACTCTGCACCTCAGTCAATCTGTCCACAAACTAAAACTCCATTCAAACCCTAATCACATGGATGAGTGCAATGTTGTTCTTACTGGCTCATCTTTGGCATATTCCACAATTTCAGATACTAAAGACAGTCAAGGTTGATGATTCATAGGGTACACACTAGACCTTTCTATTTTACACATGTTCCCTACAAATTGCATCAACACTTGAGAGAATTTGTAACTTGGTTTCAAAAACATGAGTTAAGAAAAGAATCCAGTAAGAGTCCTGACTCCCCATATTCATACTCATGTTGACAACTCAAAGGGTCAAAGCAGAGTACTCTTGCATTTACATGATTCATATGATAGCAATCAGGTGTCAGCCCAGTGATCAAATCCATGCACATCATTTCTCAATTGTAAGAGAAAATTGGCTTCTACTTACCCAAGATTGCTGCCTAGAAGTTGAGTTTCAAGAAGCTCTGCAGAGAAACAAGCCTGGCAGAGGAGTATACAAAAGAAAACCTTACTAGACCAAGAATGCAGGTACTTAATATCCTCTCAGAATGGAAATGGAAGGCGAAATTTGGGCAGAAGCAGGGAGTGGCGAGTGGTGAAGAAAACTAAGACAAGAGGAAACACTCAAAAAGCGTAGATCATTTCCTCCAATCACTGTCCCCTTCTTCACCCCTTTCTGGCGCATACAACCACGACTCACTGGAGAAAACTCTCTACCCCTTCAGAACTTCTTCCGACCAAGAATCATACACTTGGGGAAAAAAGAAACACCATAAATTCAAAATCCCCAACAATCTCTTCAAATTCCCCTCTCTGCTTTTCAATCTTAGGGCTGCTTCAAAACGACTCAATTACGCAACCCAATTTCACTTTTGGTACCACATTTTATGTAGAAGATCTTTTCTCCTCAACAACGACATCAAAGCTTCACACGAAATTCTCTTTCCGCAAACAAACAAACAAACAAACAACCTTGCTTCTTCAATTTTCTCTTCCCATTGTTTGTTGTAAAGGTTTATGCTAAAACCACCCACCCACCCAATCTATACACACACAACAACAACAACAACAAAAAAGACACATGTGAAGCATTTGAATATAAATAGCAAATGAAATCTTGGAACGGGTATTCGAGAGGTTAAAAAGAAAAACCTCACTCGCTTGCATGCCCATGAGTTTGCAACCTCAAACCATCACCAGTACCATGTGCAGACAAATCCATGACAACTCAATACACAAAAATGAAAGGAAAGAGGAGAAGAAACTGCTGCTGCTGCTGCTGCTCCTGCAAAAAGAGAGAGAGAGAGAGAGAAGAGATACCACCGGGGATTTGGGACTTTGTTGGGCGGTGGTAGTGAAGATTTGGAGAGTTGCTAGAAAAAGAGACCCAAGTTTTTTGGCTCATGTGTTTTTTTTTGGGTTGGTCCTGGAGAAATGGATATGAGTGATGACTAACCCAGCTTTGAGTACTTGGACACTAAAACCCAAAATACATTCCATAGTATGTATGTATGTATGCACCGTGGTATTGTACTCTTATTAGTGGGTCCAAGATGAATTTCCATCTCTATCTCTAAGTCAGAATAAATGCTTGTTTTGGAGGTTTTTCTTTTCTCTCCCAAAATAGGTAGCTAGCTAGTCTCCTCGAATGTGTGTTTTTCTCCACATACCTATCATAGATGCACAAGCACATTGTTTTATGTTAGATGGGTCCCTCAATTGTGCACAAGCAAGCAAACACATTTCAAAAATATTGTTTTGTATAATAGATTGATTCGGACTTTGTAGAATGTTAGACACACGGATAAACATGGTAAGGCCCCATAGGTGGGAAACATCCCTAAAATGTGGGGCCAGACTCATCATAGGCCCCCTTATTTCATGAAGTGCCCCCACCCACATGTGGGCCTTATGAGGAGACATAATATTTCACAAATATAAGATGCCCTCCAAGTATATTAGGAAATTTCTCCAAGTTCTTTACATATTGCAATAAATAGATTTGGAGGTGTAGACACACACAATGGATAACACAATGGTGTTATACACAATAGATTGATTTTGGATTGTGGTTATTGAATATACATGGATGGCACAAGGGCACCATGTATTGTATACCAATATGTGGATTTGAACATGTGCAAATGGACCCACAACCACATTGCTAGTATTGTATGTGTATTTGATGGATTTGGATAGTGATCAAAGGCATGGCATACATTACCGTGACTTGAAAACAACCACGGTATGATGACCTTGTGGCATTTTGGATTGGGTGTAACAATATACTACTATGGGTATATATGGGAAGAACTTGGGTGGTGAGTTACAATGATATATGTTTATCCTTAACCCTAGCCATAAAACTGAATGTCAACATCATTTAACATTATAACCACACTTCAACCACAAGTACCATTTTAACATTCCCAAATGAATTTGGTCTAATGCTTTTAAGCTTGCAAATAAAATACCTAATTAAGACTTACCCATTCTAGATATAATCATAATTTACACATATATGTATGAATCCAATATGATAGAATTTTTCACAAAATAATCTTCTTGACCATTAATTGTGGAATTCTTGTCCCCTAGTTGTTATCTTAAATGATACATGTTAACACATATGAAAATACTTTCTCATAGGCAATTTTGTATAAGATAAGGGTAGTCCTAGAGGCTTTCTCTTTATGTCAAAGGTTGTAGTCTGAAGTCTAGTAGCCCGAAAGCATAGGCTTGAAAATTAAGGGAGGTTGAAAGGAACAGCCTTCCCTAGAATAAAATACAAAAGAATGTTTGGACTCAATTGATTTACCCATGTTGATTTTTGACATGGGTAATCAATCGAGTCCAAACCATGGTATTGAAAACTAGCTTACCTAGTATGAATGTTGACGAGAACAAGTTAAATATCCTATTTCCTTGAAGTTAACTTTGTAAATATTCATCAAAATCTTGTCCATCAAATATCACTTTAACAAAAACCAATACCCTACCTGTCTTTGGGTGTGAAGACTTTCAATTATCTAAGCAAACAAGCAAATTATCTCTAAACATAAGGTTGAAGGTCTTATCACATTCATACATACGATAGGAGAGGTTGATGATCTATCTAATTGGAGACCTATGACCTTATTAAATGTGGTGTATAAGATATATGCAAAAGCAAGTCAGCACATATTTCAATTGATTATGATGGAAGTTTTTCATCCAAATCAAGTTGTCTTCTTATCTTTTTGCTATGTGTTGGAGAATGTTCTCCTTTTACAAGAATCATTGAATTGGGGCAAGTGAATGAAACAATAATGTTGCGTTGTTTAAACTTGATTTTACAAAAGCATATACCAAGATCTCCTGGGATTTTTTGTTTGGAGTGATGGAAACTTTTGGGATGACAAGGGGTACATATGGTTTGCATCTTGTTCTTGGAAGTGAAGCTAGTCATGAATTAATGACATTCTATTGTCAACTTTTCCAATTTGAAAAGGAGTTTGGCGAGGATACTCCCTATCTTTTCATATCTATTCATTTTGGTTGGAGAAGTTTTCAATGTATAGTTAAGAGAGTTGTGGAGAATAAAAAATTCAAGGGGGTCATGCTACTTGACAAGGTTAACCAACATGTGATCTCCCAATATGCGGATGACACATTATTAACCATGAAAGGGGAAGAAAGGATCTTCAATAATATGATCCCCTTGCTCCAAAGGTTCAAGGTAACATTTGGGTTTGAGATCAATGATAACAAAAGTTTAAAATATTTACAAAACCCTAGCAATGCTTAAACATAAAGAACTTGAAATTTTGCTTGGGGTTTAAACATAAGACAAAGATTTGTCTATACTTTTAGGCACCCCTTTTGGTCTATGTTTATGTGGTTGATAAGTTCCTTTTAGACAAAATAGAAAGGAAATATTGGTCAACCACTAGGTTCTCCTTAGTAGGAAAAACATTCATTATCAATTGTGTTTTTTTTTAAACCTTGTGGCATTTTTTATTAGTTTGGGCAAGGTTTTAAATGGTAATAAAGAAGGGTGAATGCACAGTACAATGGATCAATAACAACAAAAATTACATTCTTTATAAGTCCATACAAGATTTTTTTAAATGATTCAATTGGACATGGTTGTTATTTTTAAATTTATTATTATTATAGTCTTTGAATAATACATGTTAATCATTTACAAACCTTCCCAAATCTTTGTGAAAACTTGTATTTAATATAATTAATGTCATTTTTAATTTAGAAGTCTTAAAAGGAAAACCCACAAAGTCCAAAGGAATGTCCCATCTAGAACTTTCAAAAAATATGCTTTTAGGACAAATAAATTGAAAAACAAACAAAAACTATAATTCATATTAACTTATGAAAATATGATCAAATTTTAACCATTCAAAAGTCCTTAATAATTAAATGGTTAAGATTTTCAAAAAAACAATTCCTCATATGAGTTTATCATCTTGCATTACATTATATATTGAATCCTAGTAACAAATTTGGAATGTGAATCAATATAATTCTTTTTCATTTTGTGATGTTCCAGTCATATAGCTATTATATATTTTTTGATTTCAAAAGTCCATTACTATTAACAAATGAATTTTTATCAATAAATAACCACATAGTTATCTTCATAATGAGATTGTTGGTTTAAATCCAAATCCCAATTATTAGATCTAACAATATATTAATCAACACATGCATTTGAATAAAAAGTACCCAAGGAAAAAACATTGTTTTGTCACAAAAGTGAGCTACCTTAACTTGCATCTATACAGAAAGGGTAGGACAAAGATCATGAATTATCTATGGTCAAGGAGTGACTTTTTTACATGAACTTGAATCAAATGGAAAAAATGTTGCTTTGAATGTAAAAAAAGAGGACTTGGTTCCATTGACCCAAAGAATGCAATGGATGCTCTTTTAATCAAGTGGATCATTTTTGTCGTCTAACTAGGGGAATCTAACTTGAAGATTTTGTTGCGCCATAAGATTGTTAATGCATGACCCTTTAAACACAAAGAGGTGGTTGCGAAATATGCAATTGAACCTTTTACAAATCCACAAACAAGTGTTAAGATCCAAGGTTTGGAGTAGAATATTAAATATTGGAAGCACATACTAAACAAGTTAAAGTATTTAGATATATTATAAAAAAATTATTTTTATTTCCATTGTAATTTATGGTGAACTTTAACATTCCATGCTTTAATATTTGGTTGGTCAATTGAAAGAGGTGTGGAATATTTTCCAAGATGGGATGTAGAAAATCAAGGATGCTTGGGATTTTGAAACAAATGAACTTTTGTTGTGGAATGTGGTTGTGGAGAAATATATACTAAAACTTGCAAAATTTATGAACTATTCCAATATGGTAGCAAGCTTGGAAGCCAAATGAAGAACAATTTTCAAACAAGGAAAAAATGTGTGTATAATTGGAGAGTGGGTTGGGGTTGTTTAAAGAATAAGTGAAAGACCTTCTTTTGTCTTCCAAGCATCTATCAAATTTCGCCCACAATAGACCAAGGAGACTAGGATTCTAACAATTCCACCAAATCTTCCATGTTCCATAGTTGGAAACCATTCAAAGAAATTTACTAAGGTTATTAACACAAGCCTTTAGACCATAATTTTCATAGGGCATAAGTGACCAATCCAAGTTGTCAAAGTCATAAAGAGGGTTCAACAACAATGCTTGAGTTGTATTGTGGCATGACGGAACATGTATAACTTGACATTAATTATTGGTGTTGGGATGATAGAAAGATATCTTTTGAGTATATAGTGCAAATAGAAAGGAAATTACTCAAGGCATAAAAGAAGTTATCAAAACCTATTGTTGAAAAGTGACAAATATTCTTTAGATAACATTTCCACGTTATTGGAAAGAAGTTTGGACATTACAAAAGTCTTAGAAAGCATGTGTTCATATGGTCATTATATCACAAGGCCATTGTTGTTAACACATGGAAGGCTAATTTTAATCAGTTCATTGATATGCTACCTACCATTGTTGTGATTTATGCTTGAAGAAATTCTTTCACAAATTTTGGAATGTAGTCAAACAAAACATGCATGGTCTTGGGCTTTATCATGAATATGCTTAGATGTAACCCTTCTTCTTTTGGTCCTTTGATGGGATTGTTTATAGGTCAATGCTTTTGTGGGGAAAACTTGCCTAAAGAGTTAAATGGTTAAAAAATGTTTAGTGATGCTTGAAGGGTGATGGGTCTAGTGTTTTGGACAATTTGGATACATAATAACAATAAAACCTTCAAGCACCAAAGGTTTAAAGACCATTGAGTTAGATATTTGATTTGACAAAGCATGATTGATTATGTTCAAATTGAATGGAAATTGTATGCACAATTTGATTAATAAGGCAACCCAAGGAGCAAAGGAGTTTTTTGTGGAATTTTATTCCCAAGGGGGCACCCATTTAGTTTTTTGATTTCATGAAGGTTTTATAATTAGATGGTGCTATTAATTACCTAGGTTGTGTGTCATTAAGTGGTAAATTTCATTCATTGTTGGACTTGATTCCTTTGAATATATTCATTGGGTTTTCTTCCTTTTTCTTTTCACAATAAAACTTGTTTTCTTTTGTGCCAAAAAACCCCCTAAATTCTAGACTCCTTTGATCACCATAATTAAAAACTAGAGTTCACAATTGAATTATTTTAACCCTACATCATGCTAAGGGTTTTTAGGTAGAACATTTAGGAAAATCAACTAATTTGCATACTCATGGGTGGGTATCAAGTGGGTTTCAAGATGTTTTTACAAAACAATCCTTATCCATAGAAATCAAATAGGGTAAAAAACCTATCACCAAATAGTTAAGCTTTTAGAGTTCCCTAGCGCTCATATCATTGTTCATTTAGTCTTGATGTCTAGAAAATCAAATTTGTTCCCCATGTCCTTGCACACTTATAGCCATTTGAATCATTTAATATGGTCAAGAATCAAAGAAGATATGCAACCCCATAGTTGGGGACCTCTTTCAATTATAAAAAAATCCTTCCAACATAATAAATCGTTTATGCATTAGGTGCAAGTTGCTTTTCTCTTTACATTACTTGACCCACCCTTTTTGCCTTCATCAATTCCTTTCAAAAGAATTTTTTATTCTTGTCAAGTCTTCTTTTACTACCTTCCTCTACATTGTAGCTCCCTTCCAACTTTCTTGGGGTTTTTTTTCCCTCATTGAGTCATCTTTTGCCACCTCTCTTTACACTATACCTCCTTTCCATTTTCCTTGGGTTTCATTTTTCTCTCTAAGTCATCTTTTAAAACCTCTTTCACCACCTTTCTATACACTACAACTCCCTTTCATCTCTCTTGAGTTAATTTTGTTTTTTCACCAAGTCTTCTCTTTAAGCTTTTTTTATGGTGTAACTCCTTTCCATATTTCCTGAGTTAGTTTTTTTCTCATCAAGTCTTTTTTCTAATCCTTTCTACATGATGTAGTTCCCTTCCATACTTTTCAAGTTAGTTTTTTTTTTCATTGAATCTTCTTTCTAAACCTTTCTCCATGCTATAATTCTTTTCCATATCTCTTAGGTTTATTTTTTCATTGACTCTTAAAAAATCTAATGAAAGAATTTTTTCCTTTTTCATCATCTATCTTTAAGTTGTGGTCCCTTTTCATCTATTTGAGATTTTTTTGATGCCAATTCCACTAGGATTTATTTTACCCCATTGATTTTGGCTTTCTTTTCTTGTCGATTTTTGTTTCCTTGCCTTTTATTAAACTTATGCCTTTCTAAGTTACAACCCTTTCTAAACTACCCACTTTTCTAAATTGTAGCCTTTCTTTAAACTTTTATTTCTCTCTAAACATCCTGCCTATGTCTAAATTATAATTTCTTTCCAATTACTTCTTCTCTAAGGTTTAACCTATCTTTGAATTTTTGTTTTTCTCTAAGCTACATCCTTGTTTTAAACTTCTAGCTAATTGACTCCCCCCCCACTTGGACCCCCAAACTCTAAACATGAGCTTTGTTCTCCCCCCCCCCCCCCCCCCCCCCTTTTTTTTACTAATAATTTATTTTTGTGTTTACTTGTTAAGTGTAGTCATAATAAAATGAGTCAAAAAGGATGTTAGGTGGGCCTTAAAAACAATAAAGATTAGAAAAATATTTATGTTTACCATTTAAAACCATAGCAATCATGGCAAGTTGGTCCTTTTCATTCATATGAATGTTAAGGAATTCAACCAAACATCCAGTTGATAAAATTTTAGATTTAAGTTTTGATTTAAGACCTTTGAAAGTGAACACCTATTGCATTAAATTGAATCAATTTTGTAAAAGATTATAAAAAAACTCATATAATAAAACAAAATTGATGGAAAAAAAAGAAAAAGATAAAGACCTATCAAGGGTGTAGTCATACTAACATGTACCAAAAGCAATCGTAACCATTACTTAATTTTTTGAACTTTGGATTGTAAAATAAAATAAAAAAATTATTATTATTATAAAATGCAATTATGAATACATTATGTACATATCATAAAAATTTGGAATCAATCTAATGAGTGAAAAATACGTATAAGAACTTTGAACCTCTTGTAACCATTGCTTAAAAGTTACATAAAAATAATTTTGACATTAAAAGCAAAATTTGAATTTTTTTTAATGAAATACAAATCGTAACATAATATTGTTAATTTTTTTAAAGATCTATTAAAAATATTTTAAGAATATTTTAAGAATAAAAAATGGTTTAAAGGGGCACATGTGCCTCTTAATAGTGTGGTTGTACCCTTAGCCACATTCAAAAACCATTCATACCTTAAAATATGTGAAATTAAAAAAAATAAAAAATAAATAAATTCCAAAATTGATTAGAAATTTAAAACTTCAAGAGTCTTTTACCACATATAAATGGGGTAAAATGTACATGATGTTTTAAGAAGAGTTGTAGTTTATTATATAAGAAAAAATAAAAAAAATTAAAATAAAAATTTGGTTATGATTTTCAATTGTTATCATTTTAAAAAATGAAACAAAAAATTTACAAGGAATCAACAAATTTTCAAAAATTCATATTTATTCAAAAACAGAAAAAAAAAATGGTCATCTACCTAAAAAATAATACACATTTTTCATAAAAATTTGCAAAAAATATTCAAAAATTCATTTGTATGAAAAGGTTTTTTTAAGGCAAAAGGACATGTAATCATTTTTTAAAATAACACCGTTGGCTCATTTTATCTTGTTTGTGCCATGTTGTAACCTTGTTACATGTCCTTTTGCACACATTTTGGCCCTAGCCCTAGCCCTAGACTTGGCCTTTATCTATTGTGGTGTTTTAAAATTTAAGTTCAAACTTCTATATCCAACAAGATGAACTTAATTTGTAACTAACTTGAACACTATAATGAAATCTATCCCTTCTATTTCTAATGGTTGTTGCAAGCCAAGTCTTGTTGAAAGGAACTATTATTTTCTTTTAAACCATATGTTGAGTTGTTTGCATAGTTAGGTTAAGGGATTCAATTGATCTCCTTGCCTTCTTTTCCTCCCTTCCTACTTTTTGTTTTCATTTGCCCTTTTGTTCACACTTTTTGTTCCATAACCTCCAAATATTCATTAGATGTGACAAGATATGATCTACTATAATCAACTAATGGTTTTGTCCCTTGTGTCCTCCTTGTAGGCAAATGGGGCAACAACAACAAATTTGTAAAATGAAGCACTTCATGAATTTGACTTGTAGAATTAGGATTTGTAGTTTGAAGCTCATGTGTAGGTCCCTTTAAATTTACTATTAGCTCATTGACCTAGTCTATTAACTTGGTTTCATCTGCAACAATATAACACTTAAGTTATTCCACATAGTACTTTAAATCATTACCTCCATGCTTTTAACATTGTTTCTTGTTTTAACAACCTTTATACTACATGGCAATATTCAATAACTCCATGTTCTTCCCATGTTTGACATTCATTTTCTTCTTCACTTGAGTTGTGATTTAAAAAGTTTGACATGCTCATGTTAATTATAGTTGTGTAGACTATATTAATCCTAATCTTGTTGTCCATGGCCCTTGGATTCAAAGGCCAAATCCGTGTAACTTTGAAACCATTTTTTATGTTATCCATGTTTCTTTTTCATTACTTTGCATGTCCATGCCCTACAATTTCTAATACAATCACCTTTAAACCTCTCACCCTTAAATATAAAAATCTTGGCATAAAACCCCCAACTATGTTTATAACAAAATTTATATTCATCCATCCCCTAAACTTGGGAATGGTGTTGTGTACTTGTGAACTTCTTTTTGCAAAAAAAATCACCTTTGATTGTTGCCTTGCATGAATCCTTATTTCACCCCATTTCCATGTGTGATTTGTTGAATAATTGTGTTAAATGTCAAATGTTACAAGATTATTGTATAATGATGTGCATGCATTGTTGGTGAGAGCTTGTGCTTTAAAGACCTCTAGTTGTTTTATAAGTCTAATTGACAATTTTGGATGTTTATGTTTAGACCATAACCACTAAGAGTATATGGGTATCCCATTTGAATGAGGTAGGTCAAATCTGGGTGAAATTTGCCACCTTGAGCTTGAATTGTTGGTTGCTACACACAAATTCATAACATAATTTTTTTTGTTGGTTTAAAGATTATTGAAGAAATGGTTGGTCATAAATTTGGAAAGTTTGCTTCTACACAAAAACCTTCCTCCTCTTGGAAGAAAAGAGAGTTTCGCCCTTGAAGACCAAAGTAAAATCGAAAGAAAAGATACAATAGTAAGTTATGGCGCAAAAAGTAAATCCAATTTCAGTCAGACTCAGACTAAATTATAGTTCAGATTCAAGTTGGTCTAGTGATTATTATTAGTGGTTTGGTGATAGGCTGTTCTACCCTATTGCCAAAGTAATACCCAGAAAAATTAATTAATAACTAGGGTATTGGGTTAGACCCGAATTAGTGGGAGTGAGTCCATTTTTTCTTTTTTTCCAAAGGTAGAATATTTGATACCCTTTGTGGTAATGAAGAAAACCAAAAGCGAAGAACCTGCCCAGCTAGCACAAAAGAACCAGCCAACACTGGCACAAAAGGTCATTTTCCCTCAATGGCAGAAGCAGGGTTTTTTTGTCATTCAAATTCCTCAAGTAGGTATACTGGCGAGGATCCTCAGCATTAATTAGCAATAAATGGCGACTGTCCTGGTGAACTAGTAGATCTTTTTTTGGAATCCTGCCTAGTTCTGGCGACCTAATACAACACACTGTCTGAATCTGGCGACTTTTAACCATTTTTTTTCCTCGAGATATGGCGAATTTATTAAAAAAAATTTCTCAAAAATCTATTTGTTGGATTCGCCAGCCCTGTTTTTTTTGGGTCGCCAGGTGGCGAAATTTGCCACAACATAAAACGCTGGGCCAAAGGTCTTCTCGATTCACGAACGCATCTTCCGTGCAGGCAAGTAAATACAAAAGCAAAAAGCCTTGCAAGTATTTTTACTAATGTTTTGTTGTTTTGCCCCCATTGGCAACAACAAACTCATTTGCCAATTTGAACTTTTCTTGCTGAGAAACACATGACATCATTTGAGAATCTCTGTTCTTGTCAGTTTGCCCCCTACACATACGATTTTTTCTGGGGGCAAATTTTGGCAAAATTGCCACCTTAGTACATGGATGGGCCCGGTATCAGCTTTTAACACAAGAGTGAACACATGTCTGCCAAATAAATAATTAATTAATTTCAAAGATTCCATGTCAAAACAAAAGAATGTTCCTGAATATCTCAAAATATCCATCCATTTTCCTTCACAAAATTTTGTTTCATTGAAAAATCTAATGTTGAAAATTTCAACCTTTTTGCAAATAATATACTTAGTGTTGAGGCTGCCAAAGGTCAGTCTACGATTTTCAATAGCCAATAATTTCCCTTTTTTTTCAAAAAATTTGCCAAATTTACAAGAAAAAAAAATTTGTTTGAAGACATGTTGGCTTGAGTAATGCAAACATTTGGTGAGAATCCAATGCTCTGAGAATGTTGGGAATGCTAAATGTTTTTTTTGGGATGCTTTGCTTGTGATGATGCTACATCAGAAATCTGAAAAGAAAAAACGCTGCCCCCATACAAAGGCCTACTAGGTCCTAAAACCTCAATTATTCTTCCTCCAAACTTTTCAAAGCAATTTTGAATGGAAAAGACATGCACAAAAGACATGCCCCTGGAGTCCTGCATCCAGATTCCTGGTGCCTTTTCGGGGACAAGAACAAGAACGACAAGAATCAAAGGAATCTGTCAACCCTTCTAAGCTCTAACTTGCTGAAGAAGTGCTGATCATTATTATAATATCCGAACATGGCACAATCACACATCGCCCATGATTGTTCCACACCTTAACAAAGGTTCTCTGCAAATGGCATTTTCTCTCTACCAATGGGCATTTGCATCTTGTCCCATGATGATGGTTTGGGGATCATAATGCCTTAAGAGTTGCACTGTTTCTTGTCTCTTCAGTATCCTTGTTCAGGTTCCTCTCCTTTGAGCTATGTATTGAGCCTGTTTTGCAGCCTTGGAACCTAATCGTGAAGTGATCAAGCCCAGGAGTTGTTTCCAAGTGAGGTCATTCTGTGCCAAATAAAACCAAGAACTACAATTGTGCTGATACAGTTATCTCTAGCTGCATTCTTGTGAGCATTCCCATGCTCAGATGATCAGCACAAATACAATGGCCAGTTTCTTGCTATGGTGAACAAAAACAAGCATCCTTCTTTTGTCTACATCATGCACAACACATTTTGTATCTGGTGTGCATCTGGCACCATACATCTGCCACATTATCACATATACAACTGTCTGTTCTACAAAGATGGTTGAGAAGAAGCCAAAGCACTTACCACATGGAAGGCAATTAAAAAACTTTTGCAGCATCTGTGCTGCAATGAAACAAATTAATTGAATCCAATAGATGAATGAAGCTTTCAAAGATCACTGCTGCGGTGTTTGCTTCATGTTCTAATGTTAGACTAAAGAGTCAGTTGCTTGTCCAAATTTGGGTTTCCATCAGGGCTTGAAATGTTATACCAGACTTACAAAGCACCGCCAAAGCAAACTATGACTTTATTATACACAACAAAGTGGACTACATAGATTTTGCAAACTGATGAAACAGATCAATCTGAATGTAATCACAAAATGTCCATAAACACTAAATGCAGAGTTGATTTCAACCCTTATGATGGCATAGAACCAGCTGCCTGATTCCAGTGCCCTTCTGTGGCACATACTGGAAGAGTACATTAATTTAATACAAACTTAAAATATGCAACAGATTCCAGGAGTACAGTGATCTATTATTGTTTGAAAGTGAGAACTCACAAGAAACCCGAACTCAATTTATACAAGACATAATAAGTGGCAAAGAAGGTTTTATTTGGGCATGATATGCATCACTTTGGCTTACTGAGGAAATCATTGAAACTTGGCATGATTTCAGGTCTCCGATCTCTTAGAAGTGCTCTGAAGCTATGCTCCTGGTAACTCTGACCCTCCTCATAATTCTCAAGGATGCCAGCCTTCCTATCTTCCTTGTTCAGTCTTCAATGAATCAGCATGGCGATTTCCAAAACAAGAAATTAGCACAACATTAACAAATCAACCTCACTGAATCAGATATTGCAAAGAACCCCTTTTAGATTGAAATCTGGTGCTGACCCTTGAAGGATTGTAGGATTAGAGGACCTACAACCATTAAAAAGAGGATATAATCTATGTGGGTGCATTGAGGATACACCCAGCCAGATTCTTCATTTGTGATGTACATCTTGACTGCTGATGCTTGGCCGTGACACTAAACGGAAGCAGGGATTCTAAGCATAGAACTCTTGGTGATGGAGGGTATAGGCAGATCTTCAGGTCTCAAAGGAAACAGTAGATTCTAACATAATTTCAAACAGATGAACAAGAGGCTGATCATGAAGATATGGCCAAACCTGACATCTGGGTTGATAGCAAAATTGCGCACCACTGCAAAGCCAGATATGGCGAGACCAGTTCCTACTGCAAGGAATTGTGGAAGAATCTGTTTCACAATCATGCCCACACCAACCAGAGTCAGTGGAATCGAAAGAAGCAGTAGCAGCAGCAGCAACAACATATGTACAACAGAAAAGAACAGAGTGAGACAAACTGCATGACTTAAAATGCAAGCATTGGCCATTCCAACAGCATCACCAATAAGGCGAAGCCTGTCAACCACTGCAGGTGATGTCACTAGTACAGAACCGGAGAAGAATTTAGCGGCACTAAAACCAGCAGAGTCAGTGGAGTCAGAAGAAGAAGCTGCAGGAACAACATATATGTCGCAGAGAAGAAAAAGATTGAAACAAACTTCATAACACAAAATACAAGCAACCATTTTCCAACAGCATTTACCACAATGGAGAGGCCTTCAGATCACTGCAAACAAGTTAAGCGAAGAGTTCTGCTGATCCTTGATGATCAAAGATGCTAATATATGCTCCCAGGACTGATCCTATATGTTGAACAAGAGTGAGTGAAAAATTTCTTGTCAGGAGGATTAACCCAACATTGCAAGGAACAAACCCTCAATGACATCATTGAAACTAGCAACAATGCAGAAATGGTGCAAGCTCCTGAAAGACAAAGAAAAGGCACAAAGAGTGCACAAATGTCTACGCACAATCCTGACTCTCAGTGCCTCAAGAATAACAGTCACACCTGCAGAGATGAAGATAATCAGACCTGAGGCCTACATTGGTGGTAAAATTTTGAGTCTGATCTTTTCCAAGGACTCTGAATTCCTCAAATCCTTCACTTTGGATGACCACAGAAGCTTGATCCAGTGACTGGAAGCTCTCTGAATTCCATAGTGGAAGATATGTTGCTCCAGTTCTGAGCTCTAGGCTATATCATCAGCAACATCCGGCATGCATTTCAAGTGTCTGGTTTTCAATCCATAATTATGTTTTGAGTATTAATTATAAGGTGGTGACAAATCCTCACAATCGAACTCTGCCATTTTCTTGACACAAAACATCAGTTGATTGTTCCCTGATTAATAGATTTCCAGCAGCTGAGGAGAATTGAAGGAGCAAGGCTCGCAGCTAATCCATATCACACCGAGAAGACTTCATCATCCTCACGTACCTCAGGTCGGAACCATTGCTGAGACCATCTTGAAGCTTTCGACGCCATTTTTGTTCTGCTCAATCTCTGACTTTTGTTGATCTTCCAGTAGGCAAAGAGAGCTGCCGAGGGAGGCAAATGCGAGGCAAAATATGCGGGAAAGCTGTGCATGTGGAAGCTGAGTTTCGCTGTGCACTCGAAGAGGCAAAAGATGTTTTTCTGTTTTCTTTTTCTGCATGGGATGATGGTATCGAAGAGAACGTACGAAAGAGTCCCGCCTTGCAACACATAGCCATTGATTCCTGCGTTACCAACTTCCTACCTACGAGCTGTCCTCGATTCTCTTGTTGTTTTCTTGATCGCTTCTTCACCACTTTCCTCCTGTTTTGTAGCTACTTTGTTGCCCCCATCTCCGAACAGCACACAGTCCACTGCCCCGTTTCGTCTTCCGCTCTCGAACATTAGCATGATAATCTTCGTGCTTACGCTAGTTTAGTTTAGGAAATCTTAATCCCCGCCTTCGTCCTGGACAGGAAGCATCTAAATCTGGAGATATCCAGATCCCATTCTGTTTGTTGCACACAAACTGAATGAAACAGTGATCGACAACACGCCGCTTTTGCCGAAATCCACGACGTTTTTTTCTTCACGCATTTTTCCTGCTTTCCTGTTCATCATTGATCCGGCAATCCGATGGTTTAGAGTGTAATCGCGGCTGCATCAGGGAGTCAATCGTAGAGTCCGTGTTCTAAACTGCAACAAATCTTTTTTGCCTGTCCACCAGAATCGTGTGAGTACTTTGCAAAACGTGGTGCATCAGTCCTCAGCCACTTCTCAACAACTACGCAGACAAGGACGCGCTTTTCTCGTGACAACACTTCGGAAATCTCGGCAGACCTGCACTTCTGCAAGTGCAAGTGACATTCATGTTCCTTGTGTGTTCCTTCTAGCGCGTTGTTTTGCCGGAGAGGGTTTTCACAGTGAAGGTGAGGGGCTTCGAACTTGGCCGTGAACAGTTCTCGAAACAGATCAGAACAAGGAGAGTGAAATCATAGGAAAAGGAAACATCGACAAGGAAGGGCGAACTTGTTTGATCTTGATGCTATTGTAGAGTTGGAGGAAGCGACAGAGAAGGGGGAGGAGTTTGTTTGCGGGTGTTCGGATTGTTAGGGATTGAGGAAGTGAGAGAGGAACGGGGACGTATTGAAGAGAAAGAGAGCAGGCAGCGATGGCGAAAGGATCGCAGAGCCAGGCGTCGACGACGGCGTCTAAGGGCGGCTCGAGTGCAGCAGGAGCTGCAAGGACGGGGCCTGCAGGACCGGGGCCGCGAGGAACTGCGACAGCTTCCGGCCTGAGGAGGAGGAGAACAGCCTCATCAGGAAGTGGTGGTGGTGGTGGATTCGGAGGAGGTGGAAGCAACATGTTGCGGTTCTACACAGACGATGCACCTGGTTTGAAGATCAGTCCCACAGTTGTCTTGGTCATGAGCCTCTGCTTCATCGGCTTTGTCACGGCGCTTCATGTTGCTGGAAAGCTCTACAGCTACAAGTCTGGTGGTGCCTGATTTTGCTAAGTGATTGCCCGATCTTCAATCCCAAAACCCCCAATATGTTTAGAATGCGTAGTGCTCAGAGAGCTTTGCAGTGTTCAAGTACGGAACCAAGGCATTTTTCAAGCCAGAAGAAGTTCACAACAACAGAGCTAGATGTTTCAGTCGGATATTGTGGTGCACACCTTTTGTCACTCTCTCTCTCACACACAATCTCAAACTAGAAGCCTGATGGTGTCCGATTTGCCGCTTCAATGTCAGAGGTGGACCATGGTGTTTTGGTGAACCATGGGTCAAATCTTTGTGTTCTTCTTTTGAAGAACAGGAAATGAGGTAGACTTGTTTTTGCTCAGTTGGATGTGGATCTTGTGACATGGCTGAATTAGGGTAGAAGTATGCATCTTCTGCAGGGTTTTTGACTTCAAGTGAGCAGTACACAGCAGTGGGGGACCTGGTCAATGGTGGTGAGCGGAAAACCTCAAAACTAGTAGAGCTGCATCTCCATGTTCTCTGCCACGAGTGAGGTCTGTCAGTTTTCTGTGTGACTTGCATAGCAGCAGAGTGGGTCAAGAGTAACTTGTTGTGTTAGTTTGCCTTTGGGTTTTGTTCTTAATGAGTTTTGAAGGCATCCAACCGTGAAACTTCAACTGGATTTGATTCTAGAGTTCAACATATTAGCCAGATATTAGCAGGATTGTGAGCCTCAGTCAATGCATAATTTTTCTTGAGGACATAGATTCATCAATGAGTTGACACTTCAATCTAGGTGTCTGCAATACCTGTTGCACACAACCCACAAGTGCTGAATGGCTGAATGGCCAACTTGTGTCTTTTTGGAAGTTTCTGACATGGTGAGGAGTCTTTTCATTGCTATTTGTACTGAAAGTGATAGTCTGCCACTTTGTGAGTAACTGCCATAAGGTTAGGCTAGCACTCATTATCATCTTACTTTCAGAGTGTTGTTCTGGAGATTTCTCTACAATCTTGTATATATCGTGAAGATTCTTGCAAGTTCCATTTTCTGAATTGTTTGTAGGTTGTATGCATGAAAGTTTCTGTTTATCAAAGACTGGGCAGAAGTGGTTTGCTACAAAGGAGATCAGCCCTTTTGCAATTTAGTCTGTTATGCAGTGTATGCTGCAACTCTCTACTGTTGGCGTGTGGTGATTCAGAGCCATGTCAATTGTTCTCTGTACACCTGTTTGTTGTCAAGCCTCAGTCCTGTTGAAACTGAAAGTTTATTGTATAAACTTGCTGATTCACAGGGAGTCCTTGCTTCTGTGGGAAGGTAATCTGGCCTATTAATGCAGTTTGTGTTGTGGGTCTGTAAACTGGTGTGCTATTGGTACTGCTCTTGTTTTCTATCTTAGATCTTTCCAATTTCTGCATTCTATATTGTTGTTTAAAGTGTTACTGTGGACTAATCTCATAGATTTATTTGTTACACTCTTTCTCCTTTCTCTCAATCATGTCAGCAAACAACATAATCTCTTGAAGAATGGTGTGCAGATGGACTATTTTCCTTAAATTGTAGTTTTGAAGGTGAGCATCCCATGTGGAGGTTTCCAGTGAACTCAACTTCCATTATTGACTCTTTCCAAGCTGTAGAAAGGAAGACATTGTTATATCCAATACCTCTTGGGGTGGAGCATGGGATCATACCAAATCTGAATACATTGCTCCGTCTAAATAGTTGTGAGCATGAAAAAATTGCAATCTGCTGAATACCGAACTCCAATATTGAAAATTGTTCAAGAGGTTGCCCTTAATGGAACAAATTGCTTCATATCTACATGAAAGCCATGTAACTTAATGGGAGATGATACCAGAAATTCTTTTATCAATAAATTGAGTAAGATTGGATCTGTGATATGCCCCTGTCCATATGTTGGATAGTGTTTGTCTGGGACTGACCTAAACACAACATCTGTGATATACAAGCAAACAAATTTATACTATTATTTCTTACTCATGCAATAGAGACCCCCACTCCAGACCTTGGAGGCCAAGAAATCCTCCATGGACCTTGTGAAGAACCCCATTGAAAAGATGGCAAATGTTGGGCAATCTCATCTACTTCACAATGTGTTGGATGTGTTCTGTGATCACATTGCTTGGATGGGTGAATATCCTTGCAGGATGACTTACTGGGCACACAGCCCCTTGTACAGTTGCTGGCCTTCTTATGACAGAAAAGGAGCCCCAGTATGCTCCTTTTCTGGGCCCAGTCAATGGTTGTTTTTGTTCCCCCATGTGTGAGAAATGAAAACCATCAGATTTGATGCTAGTATAACTTTTCCAGCTACACTCTGAGTTTTGGCTTATCTACTGACGTCGGTTGTTGTGGAAAACCCCATGCCCTTGTGATGAGATTCTGAAGGTATCTCAATGATCAGTCTGTATCTGCTGCTCTCATTCACAATGTTGGGTTCTGGAAGTGGAAGCATGGTCAAGGAAATGAAAGGTACTTTTCAGTTTTTGCCTTTCGTTACTTGCCAGGCCTCCTGATACAGAATGGGCTTCCATTTCAAAGAGGTCCACTCTGCAAACCATTTTCGTTCAAAGGTGCTCCAGCAAAATGTCATCAATTGGAGTACTGGTTGAACATATTGAGCCCCGACATCAATTATCCTATTTCACCAAAACTTTAAACTACAGACTTTTCATAGATGGCTTACACACAACTCAGTCAGGTCATAAGGTCACCTGAGCTTGAGCATGAGCTCTTCTCACACTCTTCTTCATGTCAAACTGCACTTACAATAAGCAGAGCTTGCTCCAGTCATTTCATCTTTTACACATTGAGCAAGTGGAGTGATCACATCTAAGTATTGTATGCATGATGGCACTTCACCTCAGAAGTGCATCAGATTGTCTGAATTCTACTAGCTTGTTGGCTCAGCAAAGTCAACTATTCAGCCCCTTGATCAAGCTTTCTTTCTAAGTTACTCTTCAAGCTTCATATGATTGGCTTGTGTGGCTTTTTTTGGTTGCTGCTTCCGCTGCATCATTTATGGAATTTGGATCCACAGTGAGCAGGGAGAGAGCCAAAATTGGAGCCAAAACTATATTACAAAGGCATAAATAAAAGACCATAATTCAATTGAGAATCTTAATCCTAGGTTCATTGCATGCCCAACAAGTTGCAAGTGTGGCATTGTACATTTCAAGATAATTGTGCACAAATGCAGTAAATGCCTCCAAAACAAAAAACTTGACTCTTTGTGACAAAGACACATATCCATTAAGGAAATTGAGGACAGGCAACAACATGAAGCTACAATGGTGGACAGATTCACAAAAAGGACAAGTCTACAAGCCCACTCTTAGCAAAAGGAATACCAACATGCACAACATTTGTTTTGCTCATGTTGGTGAAATTGCCTTCTAATCTGAACATCATTTTGACATTGCCACTCGTTCCATGATTTTCATCTTTGTCATTACCATGCAAAGTTCATTATGAAAATTCCTCCTGGCTAGAAGTAACACCCAATGTTTCACTATGGTAAAGCAATCATGATCAAAGTTTTAGGTCTCAAATGTTGGTGTTTTGAGATTCATTGGTGTTTGGTCAGTTATGTGAATAATTGATGTCTAGTTTTACTTCAGCATACTAGCTATCAGTTTGTAAGAACATTTACATAGATAAAACCTACCGCTTAACAGAAAACCCATTCATCTTGGAGAAAAATATCAAAAATGTAAATGCTAACATACCATGAGTGAGCACTTGATGTGCCTTAAATTTGCACATATATCAACAAACAATGGCCGTGTAGTAG
The DNA here is from genome assembly GCA_963920785.1 of Sphagnum contortum. Lineage (NCBI taxonomy): Eukaryota > Viridiplantae > Streptophyta > Sphagnopsida > Sphagnales > Sphagnaceae > Sphagnum > Sphagnum contortum. The sequence continues at coordinate 20,592,705 of OY987278.1, forward strand.
GATCGGAATGATAACATGTCTCAACCAAGGAAGTCAAACATTCAGGATATTGCTCAGGTATCTTTGGCCGCAAACCATCAGATTTTATCATCTTCCGAAGATCAGTCATTGATGATGCCACATCGTGGAAAGGGATATGTCCACTCATAATCTCATAGCATACCATCCCAAAGCTATAAACATCAACTTTGAAGGGATAGTTTTTGTCAGCTTCACTTGACAAGATTGAGCTCTCATCTTGTTCATCACCAAAAAGTTCTGGAGCCATCCATCGAGTTGAACCAACATCGTTGGTCAAGTTGGAATATGTCCAACTTGATAACCTTGTTCTGGAGAGCCCAAAATCAGCCACTTTTGCATACATCCGTTCATCACGTTTGACAAGAATGTTCATTGATTTCAAATCTCTATGGATCACATTGTTTTGGTGTAGGTAATGCATGCCTTCTGCAATCTGTAACATGATGTCAACTGCTTCGCAAAGCTCAAATGGAGTTTCATTGCTCTCCAAATTTGGTTGCATCAGGTCATGAAGGTCCCCATCCATTAGTTCCATAACTAATGAACAATAGTGCTTGTTGATGGCATAACAAAACAAAGGCACAATGTTTGGATGAGACAAACCTACAAGAATTGACAATTCTTTTCTAACATTCTCATTCTCTGGTCCAATAAAGCATTTTTCCACAAAGTGCTTCCCAAGCCACTCAATTTTGTACACTGTTGCAGATGATCCTTTACCTAATTTTTCTTTGGAACGTTCCAAGCTTTTGGAATCCACCTTCCACGTGTCAATAGCACCCATTGCATTGTGCAGATTTGTACCTCTGTCATCACTAATCTTCAGCCGTCTGATTAAATTTTCCACTTGACTGTTGGAATCACTTGACCCAACACAAGCTTCTAGTCTTGACAACAGGGATTGTTGATCCTGCTTTGCTTTCTCATTGATGATATGGAAATTTTTTTCCATGACACACTTGCTCCAATCTCCAAGTGTAGCTAAGAACATATTCTTCAACTCCTCATTGTGAACATTTTGTAAAAGTGTCCCATACAACTCCAATTTAAAAACCAAAGATGCAAAATGCTCTTTTGCTTTTGCCAAAATGATAGCAGCTTCAATCCATTGGCCATCACAGCAATCATTGACAAGTATCTCAGCATCCTTAGCTGTTCCTGCTAAGTTCTTCAAAATTTTTTGGGAGCTTTGAATAACTTGAGGAGTTAAATCACGGACATGCACATGTGCATCCAATACAATCCCATAGAGTGTGTCAAACAAATATCGACATTGGCATTCATTGATTTGCAAGGGACTAGAAATCTCTGGTGAAATCAAGTTTTGGACCTCCCTCATAGATTTTGTTGCAACCTCCAAATAATGTCCATATGAACCCACTTTGGAACTTAGTTCCTTAAGTGGGTTTAAAGATTGAGAAGATGAGGTAGCAAAAGGTGATGAACCTTCCATCGAGCAGGAGGCACTTGGTGAATCATATGGTGATGATGTCGATGGGCCAAAAGGATGATCAAATTTGCAATTTGATCCAAATTTGCAAATACCATATTGCTCATAGAAGGTGCATGGTGGAGCCCCCTACAAAAAGACCAAGGTTGAAATCATATTAGTTTGTAAATGATTTAAAGATGTACAAGGTGAAGAATATTAATGTGCATTATGAAAAAATGCTCTATTTCTTCATGTTTGGTTGTCAAACTTTGGGTCAAGAAATAATGATACAATTTCAAGGGGGAAATGTTAAAGCTAGTGCCGACCTTCCACAAAAGAGTAAGACCTTCAACTATGACAAAGTGACTGAATGAAAAATAGTCCTTACTGGGCGCAATGGAAGACCAATTGGATTCAACACACAATTTGGTGATGGAATGAATTTGTTCTTTGGTAGATGGTCCTTAATATTGACCCCATACTTGTTCTCCCCCTTTTTCATACATGGTGAGCATTCTGGTTGCCTCAGTCTCTCAGGAGCAATAAGATCTTTTGGAGGGCAAGAGAGTTGAGGTTGTGACACTTGAGGACTAATTTTTTTAGACATGCCTTGTGTGGAAGGACCAAGACCCAACATTTTCTTTGTTTTGCGTCCTCCTCCTTTCAAATGACTTGTTCTCAAGGTGTGTTGTTGTCCTTGGGGTGTTGCCAAGGTTTTCCATAGTTCCTATAGCATACCAAATCATGGCACATTAAAACTATTGCAATGTAACATGTAACATGACTTTATGATTTTTTTTTTCTTTCAACCTTGCTTCAATTTTAATAAAATGTAACAACCCTTCAACATCCATATGAAATGATGTTTCGTGATGTTTAACCTTAGTTCACATCTACCTACTCGAAGAGTCCTAAACAAGCTAAGCAACAATTTTCATACATATTTTCCATTCTTCATAATGTTGTTTCCCTATTGTTTTTAATCCCTTAAGCTAGGACACAGTGTTGCAAGGGAGGTTGAAACCCAAGTTCTACTTCTTCAACAAATTAATGTTGAAAAATTTAATTGCTTGATATCAGTGCAAAAGATGTAATAGGTCAACCCATTTTCAATCGATAACTATATATGAATTTAGAATTTTAATGGAATTGCCTGACATGAAATGTGTTTTAATCAATTGTACTTTAGCCATAAATCCTATCATTTTCAAATTGAATTGCGAGTTATGTATAAGATTGAGCTTATCATATAAGCTGATGAACTATATAGTTTTCAACTGTAATTTCACTTTGAGCTAATTTTATCATGCAGTTTTAAAGGGTTCACAATCACATGTCATGTATAACAAGGTTAAATTTGTTTTGGAACAAATTGATGCAAGATAAAAGTATTCCTCAACCAAATTTCTGACCTGCTGCCAATCTTTCAAGCTAAAAATTAGCAATTCATAGCTCGGGTCGCTCCTGTTAAGTGGCTTGCAAACTTCAATGTGATCACTGTCCAATACCTTGTAAGTATCATACCCTGATAACATCCGAGCTGATCCATAGTCCACAATCATGCCCTACATACATAAGTTTTATGTCAGTTATTTTTTATTTTCAGGACAATTTTCATGACAATCAACTAAAATCCAAACTCCATAACAAGCATTCAAAGTCACCAGATATTGGGCTAGGCTGGTTTTCTACCAACATTCAACATTTCCTATGCCTCTATGATGCTGTGTTTTGTAAAGATCAAGTGCCTAGAAACCTCACAAGAACCATGGACAATATTATTTCATTTATTTACTTTAAAGTCAATCTCAAAGGTCAATTTCATAAGCACATAAATCCACAGGTATAAATTGAGCATAAAGGGTGAAATTGCTACCATACCATGTAATGTTCTACATTATTTTGCGAAGGTAATAACATAGATTGGAATGCTCACCATATTTTTGGAACGTTTGCTTTCAGCAAAAGTCAATACATGAGCTGTGGGGCTAGTTTTCAATACTGATTCGAAGTCATCTGATAGCTCTGCCATCTTTTGTTCAAATAATTCAGTCTCCACTCCAATGTATGCTTGTACATTTGTATGCAGAATACGATCACTTTGTTTAATGAATTTTTTAAGTTGTGACCCAGCATGAGGGACTGCATAAAATACCACTCCTAGCATATTCTCCACAAAGGCCCTTGACCGTGTCACATCTTTATAATATCTTTGGAGAACCTCCAAAACCAGTTGTTTCAAGACAATACCCCCAAAGCTATAGCCTATCAAAACATATGGGTGTTCTTGGCCAAGCTTCCACATGGGACTGCAAGTTCACAACAAAAAATTAGACATCACAATATTCCACAAATATACCTTTCATGCCACCCTAGATTTGTAAAACCTCTACTCACACATCATACACATTGGACAACTTTATATTTTGTTTTGTTTGAAGAAATGCATCATAAGTAAAAAGAACCTTAACTTGCATAATAGGTGATTATGTTTGCAACGATTTATATTTAGAAAATGAGTACTTGCACATCCAAGTGAATAAAATATGAAGGCCACCTAGTTACAAGGCTTTGCACCAAGTTTTTGGCAATCTCAAAGATGTCCCCCTTGTTGTCAACACGTGCATCGTATGAAAGCATCAGAACCCGCACATTATAGCCCATGTCAACAGGTAGCCATTGCTCTGGCCAACACACATTTGGGTTGCTTCGTTGGATCCATGTTGTTTTCCAAGTACTGTTTGCTCCATCCCCGCATGGCAAGCCAGGGAAAAACACGACATCAAAATTGATGTCATGTTGCTCACTACCAATAGGTGGCCATAGTTGATGCACACAATAACTCTGCATAGAAACAAAGATCACCACCAAAATATTGTCCATTGATGAATTCAAATATGTCAACAAATTTTTGATAAAACCAAATTGGTCATGAATTGTTTATTTTTTATTAGAGTTATCCACAAAACGATCCTCAATATGGATCCCATATTCACCCCCAAACTCTTCATTTTTTTCAAATGTTGGGTATCCATAAATTGAGCAAACTTTTCAAAAAGTGAGGATGAGTTACTGAAACATCAATATTAATTTCACATGATTTGAATTTTTAAAATTTAAGTTATAAGAAGAGTGAATAGTGCAATGGAGGTGCCTTCAGCAAATTGAAAACCAAGGATGAAACTGCTTTTACCAGCACTTTTGGTGGCAAAACCAATTTATCTCCCCATTTTGAGACAGTCTACCTTTTTGCATTTGTTCACATTTCACCCTGAATTTGACTGACTTTGCAAATAACTCTATTATATTCATTTAGTTTTTTGGAGTTTAAAGCTACACATTTTCAATGGATCTTACTATGGAACTTGGACATGATGCATGGACATTTGTGATGAATCAAGGAAACATTGATGTACTTTAACAAATTAATCTCTTACCACACATCTTGAAAAAAATTGGATAACACCCACATGTTAGGAATTCACCTCTTGCAATAAAATGTTAATATTCTTTTGTATAGAAAAGATTACATTTTTCTTCCTCAAGTGATTTTTCCAATACCTCCCTTTTAACCAAACCAACAATACATGTAAATTTTTTGTTCATATCCTTTCCTTTTTCAATCAAACCCCACACATAACTTAATTTTGAACTAAACCATTTAATTTCTAGGAAGGTTTCATGAGATGGTGTACATGAATAGATGGAACCCGGAATTACAGTGATTTGTATATTTCAAGGGTATGTACTAAAATTCAATCTTTAAAAATTTGATTAAATTAAAAGACCCATCCTTGGAATTGATTTATTATTCAACTGATAACTATATTTAATGAGATCGTTGGAAAAGAATTGTTTGGGAAAAACAAAGTTTTAAAAAACGTCCCAAACCTAGGATACTATTACAAATAGTTTTTTTTGGGCCACCCTCAAAAGAGGACACTTTTTGTATGAAACAAATGGATTATCGTATATTGTTTCCAAGCACATAAAAGTACTACTAATTTGTGGGTAATGTATCATACTTAGAAAAATGATGTATGAATTTTGATTATTGTAAAAATTTAGTCAATCTTCATGGTGGTGTGTGAATAAAATCATTGTTTTGTTTTAGAATCGACACAAGTAATATACAACATTCAACATAGAAACTAAAGGAAATTCTTTGTTCACAGTTTTTAATTTGGTGGTTCTAAATAACTTTTTCAAAATGAGACCTATCTCTGAGTCTAAAATTATACTTTTCACATGAGCAAGAAGAAAAAAAGTTTAAAGTCAATATTTTACCTCCACACAGATTTTCAAACACTCCAATAACAAAGAATAACTTGGATGTTCCTTGGTAGGTGGCTTGCAAATTGTCAAGTGGGTGGCATCTTCAATCTTGTAGTTGTAATTACTATTCGAAACAGTAGCCAAATCAAATGGCAGTAAAACTCCCTGCACGTGCAAAGGTATTTCACCAAACTGTAAACCTATAAGTTTGAGAAAAAAAATCAGACTAAATATGGCAAGTGATGTTATAACTAAATCCTAATTGGTAGAACCATGTGCAATTATTGCTGAGATAACATGATCTACATACAATATATATATTTTCAACTAATTTTAATCCACAATGTTATTCACCATGCAAGGTTCCATACTTCATGTAACTTTTCCATTGCAAATAGGATGTAGCAAAAATGGATAACAAAAGTGTAAATTGGAAATTTTGAAATCATATGTCACATTGCATGCTAGTAAATGTAACCAAGTTGCAATTTCACATCAGTGAAAATCTCACAAACAGAGCTAATGAGACAACTATTGGTAATTTTGAAGTCTTCCATGCCATGTGGAAATTTCAATCAACATGGTGGTATGTAAAACTTACACATTTCTTGTCCACTGGTTGTCCTTCACCAAAGGCATAAACATTGACATCCGAGCAAACAACTTTACCAAAATCCCTTGAAAGTTGTTCTATTTGCTTGTTGAATGATTTCAATTTGTTCAAAAAGCCTAACTTGGCTTTAAAGTTTTTGTTGATTGTGTTGATATTTTGGTGTTGCCAACTAAAATATTTTGATAGGTCCTTTGCACCTTCAGCTTGTGGTACACTATAGAGCACAATACCTTTGAGATTTCCCAAAAATCTTTCACAACTTCCCTTTAATGCTCCATCCAAAGCATTCACCGTGATGGATCTCATGCACTTATCGACCTCAACCACCAAGCTTTTCAATACAAAACCTCCAAGGCTATAACCAACAAGAACAGTTGGGACCTGCCAAAGAGTTTCATAGCTAGCGCACACAAACAAGAAACCATCATTTGTGCATTCATGGCAAAACTTTCATTTCATTGTCCATCAACTCAAGGGATTGTGACCACCATGACTTCAAGAGAATAATTTGAAATCTACTCAATAAGGATTTTTGGTCAATAAGGGTGTCAATATATAAGTGGATTTGGCCACTCAAAGGATGACCAGAATAGGGTAAAAGTTTCCAATACCATGATTTCACCATTTCTTTTGTTTTTCATTTATTCCTTTCCTCTTTTACATCTCAATAGGCTCTATCATGCTTGGGTGAAGTAACCACTAAGCCCTTCAAATATGCAAGCAAACATATTCATGCATCCCAAGAATTCACATAGGAATTCGTGAAGGAGAGTTTGTTGACATTGTTATCCAAGGAAATTTTGATACAATTGCATTCCTACATTGAAATTGTGACAAAGGATTTTGAAGGGAAAATGTACACAAAATGACTTTGAGTTAGTTTTGCCAAAGACAAGTTGTGACATTCAAAAAGACACATCACTAGACCAAAATGTAAGTACAAGTGTAACATGGATGCAACATTTGCCATTGTCTTTTAAAGTTTAATTCTGGCATTTGCACCATTTTCATGGCTTCACATTAGGGCTCAAAGAGTGATGGTGCATAACACAAGTTCATGAGCGAAGTAGTAGATTTTATAGAACCTTGTAAGAATTTATGTTGAACTGATCAATTTTAGAAGCAAGAGTAATTAAATCCAGATATTGGAAGCTTGAGAAGGAGAGGTGAGGAGATTCTCATACCGTGGAATCATTAAGCTGCCAATGAGGTTCTTGCCAATCTCTGCTAAATCATTTTGCTTGCCAAGGAGTTCAGCATCATAGGAAACAAAGAGGATCCGAGCACTGTCTTTCATGTCCTCGAGCAACCATTTTTCAGGCCAACACACGGGCTTCACTCCACCTTTGGTGCAGCTCGATATCCATGTATCTTTCCACTGATTGTTTTCCCCAGAGCTGATGCCATGAAAAAATAAGATGACCAAGTTGGGGTTAATGCACTGTGGATTCAGGTCATGCACTGTCTGCAAGTGGTCAAAAGCCAGGAGACATAGTCAAATACATATATCAACAAATTCTGATCCTTCAATCAGTGAATAAGTAAACCCAACAATTCTTGAATCAAAAGAGTGACACAAAAGCAAGAAAGCGTGTAGGCACCCAAATCTTAGTCCAATCCTCCTGTCCAGCGGTACTTAAGACTCCAAATGAAGGAGGACAACAAGTGTGAACTATTTCTCTATTGGAAAAACGGGACAAAATAACCTATGTGGAAGATAGAAAGATCACAGCACAACAAAGAAACTTGTTGTCATACCCAGATCTGTGAGAGAAAGAGCCACAAACATTAGATCTCTCGGATCATTACTACAACCAAAATTATGAATGTAGGTGCTGCCAAAAGCCAAATGGTGAGGAGAAAAAGGCCATCGAAATGGTTTTACTCACAGGAGCAGCCATTGCTGGTGGGTGGAATGGAGACAATGGGTGGCGTAGAGAAACAAGAACTGCAAACAAGCGTTCGATCAGTAAAACACACGAAGAAGGCATAGAAGAAACTCGGAGGTCGTCTCTTAACACAATATTATCTCTTCAAATTGCACCGCTCGAAGAAGTGAAGACTATGAACCGAGGGAAATATACAAAAAGAGGGCCAGAAACGGAATCGAAGGTTCTATTTTAGGTGTCGTAGGGGGTCCCAAGTAATAAAGTAGGGCTCGATTTAGGGTTCCCTCACTTCTGTCGGTTAGACGCATGTTCGGCCTGCTTACGTCCAAGACAACTCAGTCCACGGTCTACAACAACGTGCTGATCCAGCACATGAAAACACATGCAAATCAATATTTTACTGACACGCTCAGCAATATTCAATCTATTCAGCTCCATGAGTCCTCACGCTTGTGGAACATGCAAACTATTAATATTATTTTGGTTCCTTTGTTTTGTCCATCGTCCAGTGGTTACCGATGGTGGGTGGGTGTCCGAAATGAAGTGAGAATCCATCAGGAGTTCATTGCTGATTTCTCGCTAGGAAAATCGTCAGATATCGTTTACAATGATATTCAATATTGGAGTTGATATCTAACCCATAGGATCTCATTGGGGTGAGAATCAATCTTTATTTACATTTTTTTTTAAAATACCATGACAAGTTATTTAAATAAGTCAGGTTATAGTTCTCGGACAGGTATCTTAAGTATAGGAGAAGGGTCTAAAAATAGAACCTTCTGGATTTGACCCTTCTGGAATTGAGATCCCAGCTTGTGACTGGTAGGCCAAGGGAACAGGTCGAAAATTTGGAAGGGTCTATTTTCAAACCCTTCCCCTAGGTAAAGACCAGCGTGGTTTTTCTTTCAACTTCTTTTTATATAGAAAGACAAAAAAGTGACAAAATGGAAAAAACGATGCAAATGTGCAAAAGATAAAGTACTGAGTTTGAAAACTATACCTTCTGAAATGTGGAAGGCCCCCCCTACGTGAAGCCCTTAAACATTTTGTGTCAACAGACGTGTGAAGAAGGTGTACAGCCAAATGATATCACTTTTATTTTGTCTTCTATCAGCTTGTAGCCATTCAGGTCTGGTGGATGAAGGTATGAGCTACTATGCTTCAATGGTCACAGACTGTATGCTTTCTGCAAAATTGGAACATTACACTTTTATGGTCAGCCTTCCTGGCTGTACTGGCTATCTACAGAGAATATGGTCATGGCAATGTCCTGTAAACCACATGTGGCTGCATGGATGGCTTTGCTTGGTGCTTGCAGAATTTGTGGTAATGTGGAGATGCCAGAACGTGTTGCGAAAGAAATTCTTGAAATGGAGCCTGACAATGCTACTGGTGATGTGCTGCTGTCAAACATCTATACTGCTGCTGGCAACAGGCTTTTCTGTGATAATGTTGAATGACAGAGAAAGGAAAAAGGTGTGAAGAAACAGCAGATGAATAATGACACCTAGATTGAGGTGAATAATGAGGTGCATATGTTTGTAGTAGGGGATCAAGACCACCCCAGATCATGGAAATTCATGCAGAACTGCAGAGATTGTCAAGGCTCATACATGATGCAGGGTATGTGCCATGTACAAAATTTGTTCTGCATGATGTGGAAGAAGAGCAAGTGCTGCATTTGTGTCACCATAGCCAGAAACTGACTATTGCATTTGGGCTCATCAACACAGCTCCTGATACTCCTCTCTGAATAAGAAAGAATCTGTGGGTTTGTGCAGATTGCCACACTTCCACAAAGTTCATCTCAAAAATAGTTGGGAGATCAATCATGGTGAGGGATCCCAATCGCTTTCATCACTTTGAAGATGGTGTTTGTTCTTGTTTGGACTACCGGTGATGCCAGTAATCTGTCCTGTCAATCAGTATATCAAGCTCGCTTGGTTTACAGTAGCAAGTTTAGTGGTATGGTCTGAAGAAAAAAGTGTCTCTCTCTCTTTTTCTTTTTGACTTGACTCATTGAAGCTTGAGAGGAGCCCTTTCAAAATTCAACTACAAACACTGAACTTCAAAAAATCCTTTTGAATTCTCATAAAACAAGAAATTTCAGAACAGACTTGATGTTCAGTTATCTCTCTATTTCATTGCCACCAACATATTGTTGCTTGGTTTGACACCATGTTCTGTGACATCACATGCCTCAAATGGAGGAATGGAACAAAAATGTCAGCCCCCTGTTGAAAAATGGAGGGTTTTGTTTGGAAGGCACACCAAAATGGGCTCTGGTGGCTGTGACATTACACAAGTTAAAGTAGGTGTCAGATGCCTGACCAAGGAGTTTGCTGCTGCATTGCAACAGACCATTAATGAATATATCAAGGCCCTACTGAATTATCATGGTATGTTGAACCCCTGAAGCAGAACTAGGAAAGCTCTAAGCAGAGAATCTTCCCTGCTGAGTAATTCCAATGTCATTCAACTATGATTTCATCACAAAAAAGATGCAAGGCTGCTGGAATTTCTGATTTTATCTGTTCCTCCTCTGTCTTCCTACAAACAATTTACCTCAAAGGTGTTGCACTGGTTTGTGAATATTGATTGTTTCCTTCTCTCTGCAACAACCTGTCAAAGTTTGGTTGAGGACAAAGTGAACCAATACAGAGAGAACATGAAAGAACGATATGGAGTTGGTAGAATGTGCTGGTGAACAACACTCTCTTTTCACTCTGGATTTGTCTGTTTTCATCAGCTGGACAACAAGTACCTGCTGATGTCTTGTCATCACCAAAACCTGCAAAGATTATGAAACGTGAAGAAGCTCCAGCTGCAGATCCCTGTTTGTCACAATTGTCTCCCAATTTGTCCAGATCAGCCAGGAATGTGTGCGAGTCTTTGATGGCATAGTGAGATTTTAGAGCAGAACCAAAATGATGACCCAAACCTGGCAAATTGAAGCTGCTAGAGATCAAGCTCCTTGGCTCATGCTCATTCCCTTATGCGTCAACTATCTCCCTGTTGAATGATGCAAGCTCAATTCCAAACAAAACTTGTATCCCAGGGCTGCAATCTTGAGAAGGGAGGGGGGTATGGTCGATTTATGGCCCCATCGTTGATGATTAAGTGTACAGTTTGCTTGGATCCCTTGTAACAGTTATTCCAACCAAAGAATTGGTTGGGGTATATAAATGTCTCTAGCAACTGTGGATGGGGATGCTAGACACAGCCCATCTTGAAGTATTGGGTGGTCTGAGAAAAAAAAGGTCCAATCAGCAAACCGTGGACAGCCCTGAAATGTTTTAAAAATTTAGGCTGCTTGAAGCTGATTCAGGTGGTCCACAGGGTGAAGTGGACTTTGGCAATTTAGCAAAATAGTCAAATGGCCAAATAGCAATGTGGAGTGGCAACTTGGGAATGCAAACATGGCAACATAGACTTGACAAGTGGGCAATTTGGACTTTGTAATTTTGGAAAGTGGAATTGGGAAAAAGGTAAAAGTCAACTTGGCAAAATAGCCAAATTGCAATGTGGACTTCATACTTTGGTAAAGTGAACTTGAGAAACAGGACAAGTGAAGGAGGCCAAATAGCCAAGCAATGGTATTGCATACAGTGGCAGCAACAAACACTTCTATTACCAGGGTTTTTCTGTTTTTGAATTTTGTGATATTGAAAATCTGACAAATTTTCAACATCTTTCAACTCTTCTTTGTAAATTTTGTTTTTCCAGCATAAATTTGACTAACTTTCTTTTGGAAAAAACTACAAAATTTGTCAAAATAAATACACTGATTGCCACCAAGGTAAAGCTCCATTTTTTTTGGTTCAGAAAGGGAAAGAAGAAGAAAATCTTTATTTTGCTGAGAGGAAAAATACATAACCAAACAAAAAAGGGAGAATTAGCTTCCGTGAGAAGAGATGTAAAAATCCAAAGAAAATAAAAAGATGTGAAACTCCATCCCACTTCTGCACTCTCTCTCAATCCTTCTCTTTCTTTGCATTCTTGATCTTTGTAATGCCTGTTCTTTATCATGACCCAGAATGAAATGGGAAAATGAATACCTAGTTCACAGTGGAGGCAAACTTCAGAGAAAGAAGGCCAGGTGTGAAAGTGAAGTTGCTAATGAAGATGTAGGAAAAGTGATAGGGTCAAACCATCCACAAACAATCACGGTAGAACATGAATATGTGCCCAAAAATTGGGGGTAGAAGAGAATCTTGCTGTCCACTACTGTTTAGCACCCCCAGGTATACTCTCATTCATCATTCAAACATACACTTCCAGGCCTGATGAGTTAGATCTCAAGTCACAAGCTCAAGTTTTTGTGCAATTCAATGTCAGATTTCAAATATCATGATACACATAGACCTTGAATTCTTAGTTTTTTATGTTTTGTTACTACCTTATACTGTCCTTTTTCCTTTACACAACAACTGCCTTCTACATATGCATAGACCCAGATCATGAGTTGTGTTCATGTTTTGTACCCGGTAAATTATTTCCTTCCCCTTCATTCCTTTGCTTTCATTTGTTGCAATCAGGAAACAGTCTGTTGTGGTGCTTTCCTTGTTCTTCTCATGATGTTCTTTGTTTACTGACCCATTGTGTCTTACAGCAAAGATGCCTGAAACTCAGATTGACTAAGGAAACAAACAGAAAAGCATTTCCTAACCCTCTATTATACCATCATTACTCCAGTCCTTACACCATCCTTTGCTCAGACATACTTACCAACACCTGCACTTTATTCAAATGGAATACTCAGAACATTCAATTGTTATCAATGTCCATGACTCCAAACATGAACTTCCCAGAATTCTTCGTAATTTCAATGTTCTTTAGACATGTAACTAAAGAATACATAGTCATGTGACCAATTAACACAATCATAGCCAACACTAACTTATCATAGATTTTAAAGTACAGCACCACCAATTACTCACAGTTTCCAACAGTGAACTTGATACAAATATAATCCACATTTTCTGCTTGCAGAATGACATAACAAAGCACATCTTGTCTTATCACTCTCAGCTTTTGTTTAACCATCATTATAGATCTTGATCTGCAGTGAGATAGTGTGACAAGCATCACGCATACAAGTACAAAACAAATGCAAAGCCACTCATGAAAAGAATAATTTTCAAAAGTGTTGTGCATCCTCAACTTGCTGGCGCAAAAAATTGATCTTTAACCCTAGTTTTTGAAGCTCTTCATTCACAATGTCAGAATTCTGTACTACAATCCTGCCTTTCTCCCTCACCTGGTTCAGACTCTCCGGGTCATCAGCAAGGAGGCCAGGAAAGTACACCAGAATTCCTAGAAACACAAGCACATATCTTAGGAAGCTCACCAGATTTGCTCTTAACCCTAGCGGTTTTTTGGAGGACCTCGACAAGTCGTCAAGTCGCTCGCCCGCTAACTGTATGGCTGTCTCCAGATTGTAAAGAGACGATTTCGTCCCGTTGAGCTCTACGTCAAGTTTATCAGCAGTTCTATTGATGTTCTTCAACGCCCTAAGAGCTGTGTCAAGATGACCAATTGTCGCCTGCATATCCTTGGCCCAGCTTATGGAAAGACGTGCTACTGTTGCACCTGCTACACCTGCTTTAGCAACCCCGGCTGCTGTACCTGCTTTGGCAACGCCGGCTGCTGTACCTGCCTTGGCAACCCCGGCTGCTGCACCTGCTTTCGCAACTCCGGCCGCTGCGCCCGCTTTCGCAACTCCGGCAGCTGCGCCTGCTTTCGCAACCGCGGCTGCTGCACCTGCTTTCGCAACTCCGGCTGCTGCGCCTGCTGCGCCTGCTTTAGCAACCCCAATCCCGGTTGCTGTTGCAACCATACTACCAATCGTGGGATGGACTACGTAAGCCGTTGCGCAAGCCGCCAAGGTAAGCCCGGCCGCGGCAACCCCGACACATTTCCATACACGACTAGTAGTCACTGCCTTCTTTTCCGACAAATTCTTGATGGCCGACTGACTCTCAGATAGGAGCTTCTGGTATTCCTCCATGGTGCTTTTAATTTCCTCTTCCATGTCGGATAGAATCTGAGACACGACATTCAACAAATCTTATAAACACAGCCAGGAGACTCCTCTAGAGACCACCAACAAAGAAGCCAATGCATGAAGATATGGAGAGAAGCTTTGTTATGACACAATCAATCATTCAATCGGGATAGTCAGCCTCACAGGAAAAGAAGGATTTCTCACCATGGCCAATGCATTTGGCCGGGACGGATCGATGTCCTGGGTTACTCTGGTAGTTGGTTGGCTCCCCTCCTGATGCAAAGCAATACATTCCGAAACCTCAATAGTGTGAGTGCAGTTCGAGGAATTTCCAAAGATAAATAACACACAGAAAACAACACTCGTTTCCCTGTTTTTTATATCTTTCACGAGCGTACCACGCGCTCTTGGCAATTCATCCTCTTGTGCCACGTTCAATGAGACTCGCTACGCACATATTCATACTAACAAGTCGAGCTTGCGGTGATTTGAAGGCATTTGCACCACATGCTTACCTGAACGCCTCGAGCTTTGGCAATCAACTTCTTTATTCTCTCTATGTCATTAGGATGTTTCTCCGCAGCATCTCCTGCCTCCCTAATTTTTGCAAATATGTTTTGCAAATTTCCCTTGCGTCGTGTTAAGAAATTCACCAGGTGCAATGTCTTCCTATTGCAGCGCTTCAGAGAGCTCTTCATGACCTCCCGAATTTCCGGATCCGATGTATTTGCGACAATCCCCATTTGTTTGTTGACAAGCATGATGAGGTTCACAGCATTCGTGAGCAACGGAATCCAGTCGGACTTCCCCAAGCTATGCGCGATTTCGACCGTTACTGCCGCGATTTTCTCCATTCCGTCCTGAGTTGGAGCAGCTTTTGCAGAAGCTGCCTTCGACCCAGTATCGAATCCCTCCATTTCGTTCTGGTTTTGATCTGTTTTTGCAAATTATGTTCTTCGACTCACTGTCGGTTGACCTAACTGACTCAAACTAGTTTAACAAGGTATGTACAATCGCAGCAAGACTGTAGTTGACAATACAATCTCTAATATTTGTCCTCAAAGATTTCAGTGACGACGCCGCCTGTCCACCCTCGCTTGAGCAGAAACTCTTCTCTCAAGGGACCTGGTTCTCCTCCTGTCGAGCTCCACCAAAACAACACAGGCGTTGCTCCCTTAACATGTCGTCAAAAACGACTCGGTGACATTTTTTTGGGGGGGTTCTTTTCCCCACGACAGTTCAAGAAGCCGCGTCATCAAGTCAACGCGCTGGCACGTACACTGGTACGCGGGGCGCGAAACACCCCCTAACGAGCTCTGTCGGGCGCCTTTTATGGGCCTGACAGTGCAGCCCTGCGGAGAACTGCGCTATTCTGCCGCAGGGTTCTTAAATTGTTGCCCTTTTTGACTTTGTATATGCATTAAATCTATAAAGTAAGCTCCTTTTTTCCAATACTTGATGGTTTGCCTGTGGTTAGTGACATAGCTCCTGCAAGCGAAGTTCTGGAATTTAAACCTCTGACGTGATTCAAAACATTTCACCAGAACATTGGTGATGAAAACCATGCGAATTGGTTTCTCAACTTTTTTTTTTGGAAGAACACGAAGAATGGATGGTTTCTTGCAGAACTGTGCAACCTCGTCATGAGGATTGTTCTTCATTATTTTTTTGGAAGAACATGAAGAACATTGAAAACCAGGTTGCATGGTTTCTTGCAGAACTGTGCAAAAAAGGTGGGCAAAAAGACAAGCGAAATCAGCGTAGGACAGCGCTGGACACGCCCCAAGTATTGACTCTAGTCCCTCACTTTGCCATAGGAGGGGGGTTCAGGGATTTTTTTAAAGTTTTATGCAGTCGGTGAGTTGACGATCTTCTGCAAGAAGTCTTAGCCAAATTTGGCCACAGGTGGTAGAGGACTTTAGAGAAATTGGGGATTCCTGCGCTGTGTTTGTGACAAGTTGGAACTTCGAACTTGTCATCTAAAATAGCCCTGCTGGTAAGTGGAGGCACCCTCAAGCCTGCCCCACGCTCATCACGTACAGGAGACTGGTGAGCATACCTTACCTACGACTCATGTTTGACACTAATTAATTCTTATGAGGACCAGTGCAAAAAAAAACTAAGAGCAGTTTGCTGAAATTCTTAGAAAATTGAACATAGTTCAAAACACAAGATAACTTTGACTCTTACTTCTAATGGTTAGCATACTTGTGAATTATTGGCAGAATTCTGAAATATTCAGATTGGGACTGGTGGAGCCCTTTTTCTAAAAGTTAATTATTTGACAAGATTTGCCAAACATGAGTTGTAGGTACTGTAACTCAAACCTCATCTTAGTACACACGTTCCTATTGTAAACTTCTAAATCTTCGATCACATTTAGTTTTGATTGTTTTCTCGAAATCTAATTGTCATTCTGGAGGACCCTGAAAGTGCTCTTATCAGTGGACTACAGGGCCTGATGGTATGCCAGCATACATCAAGTCCATCCCTCCTTGGGTGCTCTACCTTGTATGGTTATGTTTGTAAGCATCTCTCTCTCAGCCCCTCTGGAAGGAGTCTGCAACACAGAACTTGTGTGTAATCTGGCACCACTCCACAGCAAAAATAGAGTTGCTTGTGCTGCACATTGTGGCTCTTGTGTGCAGGACCCATGTTTCTATTAGTGATGATCAATCATTTTTACTAGATAGGTCAATTTTCTTGCTAGTTTTCTACAATTTTGACAGTTTCTTCAAATCTTTTCACCAATTAAAGCTAAATCTTCTGTTGGATCATTGCCAATCAAGCTAAACCTATTGTGAGATGAGTGCCACCTGTGCCACATCACAAGAATGAAAAAAAAAACACTGATAAGAATCCTCTCCAGTGTTTTTTTTAAAGTGAAAATTTCATTTTTAAACCTGAATATTGGGCAGGTAAATCTCAGAATTGTTTTGTATTTTAAAAAGTAGCAAAATTCATAGATATCTCATTAAAAACTTTCAACATCATCATTGTGTAAACAGTGGATGTTCACAAGTTGCCTCCCTGCTGCCAAGAGAAAATTGTGATTTGCCTATGCCACAAGTTCTTTTGACTTAGATCTTTAGATCATCGCCCTAAAGGCCATCAATTTTGTAGCCCTAACCCCCCCCCTCAAACCCATTTTTTCTTTTTCCAATGTCAATGTTGAAGGTTACACAATGCAAACTTCAAGTAGCAAGTGTTCACAACTCATTATCAATTTTGAGTCTTGATTCTTGAGTGCACACTTAGGCATTGAACAAGCTTTCAAAATTGCATTTGTTCCTTAATGCATTTAGAGTCATTGTAGCTTGCTCAAAGCTTGTAACATGAGGCAGCAAGCTAGCAACTCAAAATTTAAGCTTCAACCTTCAAGCGACAAGAACATTACAACTTACCACTACCACATTAAGTTTTCAAATCCTAAACCCTTCAAATCTCAAGCAACTTGACTCCCAAGTCCTTAATATGCCTAAGTCCTTGATAGTTGATTCAGGGTTTTGATCCTTGAAGTTGGTTCTGAAATTTGGATTCTAGATTATCTTTGTGTTTTCCTTGCAACTTGTAAGAACTTTAGAAGTTGTAATTGTTGTTCATTTCCAAACATCGTCATTTGACATTCATTGTTGTTTGTTTCTATGATTCCAAGTCTCATCACTCAAGTTTCATGGTTGTTTGTGTGTGTAATGTTGATCCTCTTGAGTCTCAATGATCAAACTTTCTACCTTAGCATCCTTTGTGTGTCCAAATTCCAATGCCAACTCTTGAGTCTCGTCATTAAACTTGTTGCCTCAATGTCCAGCTTTGTGTGTGCACTTGTAGTGTCAAATCCTGAGTCGCAATTATCATCGGTGTCCTTTGTGTGTGCAGTGCCGAATCTTGGCTTTGTGTGCACTTGTAGTGCCAAGTCTCAAGTCTCAATGAGTGTTGGCATCATCTATGCGTGTATTGTTGATTCCCAAACGCCAATTCATTCAATGCTTATTGTTTGCTCAACAATAAATGTTTTTCATGCAGATTCATTATGTTTTGTTTTAGTCGAATCCAAATACTTTTAGGCAAGGGTCTTTTTGCAAAATTATAACTAACACATGTTGCTTAAAACTCCTAAGTTTTAAGATTCAGATGAATTCTTTGTTTGCTCAATAGAATTACAAACTTTGATTCATTGTCTTGTTTTATCAAAAGAATGACAAAAAAATATCAATATTTTCTCAAATCTTTTCCTATAAAACTATGTTTTAAAAGATGACAAAGTTTTCAAAATATAGAATATTAATTTTCAAAGAAGTGATGTTAAAACCTTGAAAATGCTAGATTTTAGTGTAAAAAGGCCACTTTTAATTCTAAATATTTTTAAGTTACTACAAAAATAGTTTTAAAACATAGTTATATAAAAATACCTACTAAAAATAGTTGAAAACAACCAAAAATCCATGTTGAAAGTAGTCGCAAATTACCAAGAATGCTTATTAAAATTCTGACCAAATGTGACATTTTTGACAATTTCAGAAGGTAAATGAACTCCAATTGAGATGATCAATTCACCATTGGAAAGTTCTTTCCAAGGACTAGAAAATGGACACTTGAAATGCTTGATTTAAATTTTTTTTGAAGAATTTATAAATCATCAAATTTTCCTATTGATCAAACTACAAAAATGACTACTCAACTATTATTGAATTGTTTATCAAATTGTCTATTGAACTATACCAAACTAACTATCAAACTTCACATTTTTTATGATTTGAGATTTCAAATATACTTTGATTGGGATAAGCATTATGACATTGTATTTAAAGGGGTACAAAACAAATTCTCAAAACAATGAATTTGGACTTTGTTTAGAGAAGTTATGAATTTTCAATGTTTTGTGACTAAATCATTGCTTTGGTTGGCACCAACTAGTAAAAGCAACTTTGCTATTTCAATAAGGATACAATCTTAGTTTTGCATGGTGATCAAAAAAATTTAAATCCTTCAAGGCTTTGCAAAAAGTGTAAACTTATCTTGGGGTTGACATGGCCCCTACCAAAGGACAATGCAAACTTTTGTAATTTCAAAAAGTGAACAACACAAATTGTGAAATTAGTCCTTAAGACTTATATTATGATGTTTTGATTTTCTTTTTAATACTTTTAAAATCTTTTAAAAGAAATCACCTTTTGAGATGTTAAATTTTTTTTTTCACTTCTACAATTTTACATTTAGGATTACAAAGAAAAAGATAGTTATATTAGTATTAAAGTTCTTGGGGGCCAATTAAATTCAACATGGTTCAAGGTCATAGTAGACTCCAAAAAGAAAATTCAAAAATTCTTCGAGACCCTTTTCAAACACCTAAACCAAAGACTTTTGAAAATTTAATGGATTAGGTGAGCACTTGAAAATCAAACTTGCAAGTGCTTACATAATTTGCTACGCAAGACCCTTTAATATCAATTCTTCCAATAGCAAACAACACTCACTATGAATCACTAGCTTGATATATTCTAGAAACATTACAAATCACAACTTCAAGGTCAAATGACATAATTAATCAAAATCTGTTGTAAATCACAAGCTCAAGATTGGATCATCAAACTCCAGAAATTCCAAACTTCAAATCAACTATTTTATAGTACTAACACTAGTAGAAAAATCTCATTTTTCGACTTGTTTTAGTGACTAAAAGTGTCTTTTGCGACTATTTTTTATGGTGACAAGTATTGCCTTTTGACAAGCCTCCTTGCTGAACCCCTAGTTCCATCAATCAAAATTCAACAAATCACCCTAGTTTATTTCCCTAATTTTCAAGCTTAGAGACAACACATGTTTTTTATTGGTATGTAATTGGCTAAAGTTTGTCCATAAAAGAAACATTGATTCAACCAATTCTTGTCTTCAAAGATGTCTACACATTATGAATTACTTGAGAAGCCCAAAATTGCATGAGTCAATAAGAAAAAATCATACAAAGGAAAGAATGAAATGAGCCCCTATATAATAGACAGATATATTGAATTGAAAAGGACCATATTCTAGAGGCCAAACGGTCTACAAAACTCAACACCTAAACAATGCATTTTCCATTCTTTTCTACTAGTAGAAATGCATTCACACAATGTGATATATTATCTAACCCAATAGGTCTTGGTACCCATGCAAAACATCATTTTCATTGCAAATTTAATCACAATTGCAACATCACATCGAGCTTTAGTTTGTGCCAAGTTGATAATGAAGAATTGAGGTTAACAATATATTACTTGGCTCCACATGAGGAGATGGATGTCGCAATTCAAGAATAATTTCACAACTTGTGTCAGCGTTGTCTACACATGTTTTCTAGATTCAGGTTTCATCTATAAAGGAGTGAAATATTCACAAAACATTTGAGCTTGCTAAGAAATATGACCTAGCATACTAGAACTTGCATGGATAAGATCTCTTTCACCTATCTTTCTTGTAGAAATAAGTCAACTGTCATTGGAGTTTGTCACATAGCATTAGCTAAAGCATTAAGAAACACAATTTGTGCATCAAATGCGATAGAAGATTTTTGTTCTTTTCGGAGGATTAACGCAACGAACGGCTAGTTTTCAAGTACGAGATATTCATCCTAGCCACTATGGTCGTATCTGTCCCATTGAAACATCCGAAGGCATGAATGCTGGACTTATTGCATCACTAGCTGTTCATGCTGCACAACTTACAATGAGGTCCTTCCCAATGAGCATAAACTTCACATGCACCTTCCAGATGAGTTGATAGTTTTGCTACAATCTAGCTTCCGATGGATCACCATATGGTGTCCTTCATCAAATTATTATTGCAATGATCTACACAAAAACATGTTTCACTTGCTTTGATATGATGCTATTTTATTCATGTATATATGGACACAAACAAATTGGTTCAAATTTTATAATTTTGTCATTGATCTGCAGCCATCAAAATGCAAATACAATCCAAAAATGCTGACCTAGTGATTGGTGTTCCAGCCTGGTTAGGTAAACCTCTAAACCTTATTTACTACATCATAAGCATCCTACAAGGTGCACATTAATACTCAAGCAGTTTGCAAGATCATGGCCGAGCCTTTCCATCCTCCTAATCATCAAGTCACATAGAATTGGTTTGAGGCATTTCTCCAATGTTTCATTACAGTTAGTTCACCATCCAACAAGATTCTCCAAAATGCAATTAGGTTTATTTGAATAACTTGTCCTCAAACCATAAACTAACCCTGTTGATTTTAATGTGGAAAGATCCGAATGTTTGTATTACACAATTCCTGTGATTTGGGAAAATAATGTGTCCCATGGTTTGCCTAAGTTACTCCTTTGAGGTACCCAAGAGGGCCAAGCAAAGGGGTCACACAAATGCATTCAGATTTGTTTAGATATGGCAGCCCCTTACAAATTGGACCAACCAATTTCAAGCAATATTTTTCTTAAGTGGCCTTGAACAAGATATCTAACAGTCAGATCTCCACACACAAACTAAGAAACTTTACATGCTTTTAAGTTTTTGCATGTAGTGGCATTAGTAGGATCAAAATCCAAAAGTTGTAGAAAAAACTAAAACTCGAAGTAATTGCAAAGTGACTTCAAGATGTAACTACCCTGTGTTTTTGAAGGATATGTTCTTGAACAAATCAATGTGAAAGAATGTTAAACTTCTGACTGGCTTAAAGACATGAAGAGTCCAAGTCACTTCTACAGACGATGAATCCACTTTTGTCTCTGATGTGTAGGGGCTAACCCTAAAATGTCTCGGCGAGATTCAAGACAAGTTTCTCATAAAGTATGCATCATTTGAAATGATATACTTGCATATAGGAGCAGGTCTATTTTGAGACCTATTCAGGATTCGACATACTTGTCTGAAGGAATGATGTAGGAGCAGGTCTATTTTGAGACCTGTTCAGGTGTCTGAAGGAATGATGTAGGAGCAGGTCTATTTTGAGACCTATTCAGGTTTCAACATACTTGTCTGAAGGAATGATGTACTTGCATTGCAGAAAAAGGTCTATCTTGTCTATCTTGACCTGTCATGAAGACAGTGAGCTCTGATGGAAAGAAAAGGATTGAAAGACAGTCAAAATCCATAACATACTACATCATACTAGACAACATAATAATACACTAAATAAAAAATCCATGGGTTTTCACACCAGTTGATTGATTGCATGTTTCAAAATTGGGTAAGGATGATGATTTGGTATGAGATACACAAATGATTTCCCCAAGAATACATGGTGAGCACATTGTTTTGTTTACAGACATTCATAGCACATTCAAGTAAGGGAAAGCACCTGTGTACTTTCTCTTAAAATCCCTGCACATTGTAGATAGCCTTCACTCTGGACACACAGAAACCAAAATAAATATCTCATAAGTCCTAAGAATTTCTTAAACATTCCAATTTAAGTTGATGAAAAGAATTGAGTTATGACCTGAAAATAAGGCATGGACAATTCAGATCTCACAACCTAACAGTAAATACTCAGCAAGCACATAATAAGATGAAACTTGAATGAAGAAAAGAGAAAACAAGACCAAACAGAAAACTGAGGAGTGGTTTAGATCAACGGCAACTGTTACACTAAGAAAACAAGCTGGAAAGGCTGGTGTATAAGCTTCAAATTACAGCTAGCAACAAGGCTGCAATCAACTGCATATCCTCAACATCTCAAATTTTCAAGCTTACCAATTCAGAATATCTCAAAATTCCCCAATCTTGTTCACTCACCAATATTTGAGTGTTCCCACATTTCATGGGTATACATACCTTTCCAAATTACAAGTTTTCAAAGTATCCCAAATTTCCATTTCTTTACTTTTCCATCTCTTAGTGCAACTGTTCAGTACATGAAATTGCAGAGAAATTCTCCACAACAACAGTTTTGAAGGTGACATGACAATAAGTGCAGGTCATAACCTGATGACAATCGCTCCCAAAGTGTCAGACCATTACCTTTGGTACAATATAGACGTCAATTGAGCAATGCCAGAATGCTCAAAAATGGCGGGTTTTTTGTATCTGCCTCTTGTTGATCAAAATGGGAGCAACTAGCTGCTACAGAAGGAGATGCAATCCCACAAAAACCCTTGGAGCAATCCCTGAATCTACAGGACTCTCTCACCCACAATCCAGATGTCTCAAAATGTGCAACAGAAACCACTGCATCTTTCTTGTGTGAGGGGAAGACTTGCGCCATGGAATTTCACAGCTCCCAAACTGTGACTCCCTGAAGTATGTAGTCTCGATCTCACAAAAAAAGGATAGCAAATTGTGAAGGCAATGTACCTATTTGATAAGCTTTCGCTCGGATCTTTCTCATGGTTATTATCTCATAACAGATTCCTTCACACAGTGTCGGTCTCCAGAAGTGTACTCCAGATGGATGTTCAAGAAGCGCGGATTCTCTCTGCTCTGCGAGAGTGTGATGGACCCATAAATCAATTGATCTTGTGTCACCGTAATCGGATCATACACATACAAAATTGTCTGTGCCCAATGTGTCGGTGGATCTTCAGGTGCTGTTGACAAGATAACGCACTCCTCAGCACTAGTTCTCTTTCTTGAAACCCTAAGGCGACCCAGGGTTGTTTCCGCATCATCATCACCAACAATATCATTCTCCATGGATGATGACTCGAACAGAGCATCAGTAGCCTCTGTGGTGATGATTCTTGGACCGAAAGAAACATCAAACCAAAGGGCAAAGCCATGAAGAGATGCCATCATCATAGAGGAAACACAAAACTCTGAATGCACAGTCTCCAATTCCCCTATAGTCACCTTGCTGCAGTCAATGTGCTTGACTACCACAGGCCATGACAACACATTCTCCCCAGTAATCATCTCAATACAAGGATCCTCGAAAGAAGTCTGCTTAGCTAGTGGCAACATGGCCGACATGTCAATGCCATAGACATTGCGCCAGAAGTCGATGCTCTCTGCATACTTCTCAGAATTTGTGATGGGTGCCATGTACAATGTGGCATAAGCGGGAAGCATGAGACCTCCGGGCTTCAACCAACGATCTCTGGCACAGATGACACTTGCAAACATGCTCTCGTAGAGAAGCATGTACCCCATCCATTCTGACACAATGACATCGACGTCTTCTTCGATCTGGATTTCCTCCACCCTCCCATGAATGACGGTGATGATGTCCGAGAGCGAATTCGCTTGCACTACTTCGCGTGCTTGCACAACGATGTCGCTGGCATCCACAGCATAGACTTTACGGGCACCAGCATAAGCACAGAAGATGGAAAGTATTCCAGTGCCGCATCCCACATCCAGCACTACCTTACCCCGAATGGAATCAGCATGAAAGGAAATCGCATCCCGATAGGCATCTGTGCGTGCTCGGTCCTTGATCATCTCCTCATGGACGCCGAGGTGAGAGTAAGATTGGAAATAAGCAGCATCTTGCTCCAAGAAACTGGTAGAGACGACTCCCTCTTTCTTCGCTGTGGCTGACACCATTGCTGGCTGAAGACCGTAACCGGGATGCTTCGGCCGGGTCCTTCCAAGTTTTTTTACTCCACGTACATGCTTCACTCCTCCGCTCGGCTTTGCAACTTTATCGTCATTCAATGGTATCACATTCTCCATTTCGCGTGGCGACGAAGATATCAACCAG
The DNA here is from genome assembly GCA_963920785.1 of Sphagnum contortum. Classification (NCBI taxonomy): domain Eukaryota; kingdom Viridiplantae; phylum Streptophyta; class Sphagnopsida; order Sphagnales; family Sphagnaceae; genus Sphagnum; species Sphagnum contortum. Next base: position 20,617,590 of record OY987278.1, read on the forward strand.
TCGGTCTGCATCTCCTAATCGCTCAACGGTAGTTGCGCGAACGACCTCCTGAAACAACAAAGCCCGGAAGACTCAAGTGAGCATATATGTAGCTGCTGAACACCTACTGCACATCCACCACTCACACCCACATAAGCTGAAGCAAGGGAGGGAGAGCTTGTTTGAACGCTGTTCTCTTTTAGGGTTAGAAGAAGCGAGAGTAGGGAATCACGCGGGAGATGGGTGTTTATTAGGGTTTCACATGCGCGCGAGCTACAGGTATAGTGATGAGTTTCGGCCTTCCTAGCTCTGATGGTCGGCACTGAAGGCCTTATGGGATGAGGCCTCTCTGCCGAGGGTGTCTGGAGAGAGCCATGAGGTTCTGTAACCGCATTCTGGTAGTACCTGATGTGCCTGGTATGTTGCTAAATCTGATTCTAAAGCTTCCCATCGAAGGTTGGGCGGTATCTCAAAGCAGAATATGGTTTAGAGATAGACAAGATATGTGGGTGCATATGCCTTCTTCCTCAATCCGTTTTTGACGACTCCTCTCTGTGACAGTTGGTTTGTCAATTGGGTTCGTCTTATGACTACGATGCTACATTTTTTAGCTTCTGTTTTCCCATTTGCTGGACTTTCTTTCTCTCTCCATGTATTTCTCCATGTGTTGCTGCTGTCACTGAGGATTAGGAATCTCTTGGGACCATTGATCTGAAGGGTTTGCTTGGGTTTTTGCCTTTCCTTGCCACATTTTGGGGTACTTTCCTTGTGTCTCCCACTGGTTCTGGGAGAGAAGACTGAATTTCGGTACCTGTCAACTTGTAACACCTTTCAAGAGGCTTGCAAACAGAACCCTTAGGAACAAAGCAGAAAAACACACAAGGAGATTTGTAATAGTGCTCAGAAAACTTTCACACAGAAGCTTGTGAAATGTTCATACTAGAAAAACACATGAGCACATTGAGCTCTCAAGGCACATGGCCTGCAACCCTATTGATCCGTCCATGTGCTACAGTGCATGAAAATGTTCATTTAGATGTGGCATTGTGAGGGTTTTGGAACTCTTTACAAAATCAGAAGTGAGTTGGTGGTTGGGGTAAAACTTGCTGCTCTCTCACATGTACTCCAGTTTGTAGACACAAGAATTTCAGGGTTCATCAAGGCAGCCAAAGCAGAGGTCACCTTGTTTTTGCCACAGGAGAAGAGTTTAATAACAAGTGCCCTGACTATCTCTGGACCTGTTCTTTGCACAAACTTTGTCCAGAGGAATTTTTCAGTGAAGACTGACAGTGAAAGGCAAGGAACCAGTACAGCTTGCAATTCTAAAAGTAATCCGTAACCCCTCACTCTGAAAAGCACATTGCACAAACAAGGATTCTGAACAATAGCTTTTTCTTGGACGTCAAAGCAAATCCCAAACAAGTTGCTTTCTGAAATAGAAATGGAGAACTCCTTTGGAGGAATTCAGTGGCATTGCTAGAGTATGAGGTGACTCTTAAGATTGTAATGATAGGGCTGCAAGTGGAGGAACTCGGCTAGGAATTTGGCCACATTATGATGAGAGTGTTGAATTTGCATGCTCCACAGGTGTATTTTGAGATGGATTTGGAGTGTGTTCAATTCAGTGGACAGTCACACATTCATACTAATATTGATGTACATTGTGGAAGCATGCTTTGTGTCAATCTTTTTTTTCCAAAGCTTTTCTGTTTTCATGATAATTGAATCTATAAGACAACATACTCCAGAGTGATGAAACACTGGTTGTCTATCTATATGCTTTCATGTTTTCATGTGGGCAGGATTTTGGATACATCTGGTCTTACACAATGAATGCCATTTTATTCAGAGGATATATGTGCTAAACTTCTGTTGCACACTCTTGGGCAGTTCTCTTGGCAAACCTGATTGTTTTTTATTTTCACCATCTATTGCCAGTAAACTGGATTAAAGATATCTTTGCTGTAAGTGCTGATACGGGCTTTTAGAACTCCAGATTTCCCCGAGCACAAATTTTGACAAAATCGGTGTTGGCAGTTTGTTCTCTGCACCGTGTTTTGTGATCTGCCACAAGGAAGACATGACCGAGATTAGCCCCTTTAACAAATGAATTCCTTGAGTCTTCAAAATCAATCAAACTCAAAAAACTTTTGAACAATTTCGAAGTTCTATGTGTCAGTGCAGTTCTGACACAATCCTAGACTACAGTACTAGTTAAGAAGATCATCATATGTGCATAAAAGGTGATGGGATTGAAACTAATCACATTACAAAAGCTCAATAAATCCTTCGAACCCTGGCCTTATTTCCTTCACACAAGCTTGTAGTGTACCAACACAAGTTCTGTCATAGGTTATGATACAGACAGAGGATATTTGGGACATGTCAATACTTGTGAGAATTTGCACAATAGACATAACCATTTGTGGCAAGAATAGGGAAAACCAACATTTCCTGTTTTTCTGTCTTTACATTCAACAAGCACATTGAACTTTGTGTAGACTAAAACAGTCTTCCATGCTTTTTTCTTTCCATTCTGCTCATTGTATAGCTGTGATTGTATTCTAACTTCTGAAACATCTGATTCTCACCTGTATTGATGAGGTCCCAGAATCAAAAAAATCAAACTGATGATATCCTGAAGTCAAGGACCTTGCCCCTGTCACGGGAGGGGAGCTTTTGGCAAGTGCATCAGCATCAATTGCCAGTGTAACCCTAACCCTTTGTGACATGTGAACAGATGTCTGCCTGAACGCCAATGATGAGGAAGTAATATACAGCAACTTAGAAGAAGTGAAAAGGGTGCACATCATCAAGGATTGAAAAGATTGGCAACATTGAGATCAAGAGCCACCACTAACGTTATCCCTGTTATCACTGCCAGCCAGATTATTGTTGAGCCTGCAACCAGAATTTCCATTTGCATGTCAGAAACCTTGTTACCCAAAAACATGTAAGGGATGGACAAAACATGCTAACCTTCATGTTCCACTCACAATAAAAAAAAAGTTCTGCAGATTTCCTAGTCTCCACTGGAGTTGCCTTATCATCATCCCATCCACCCCAGTAACAGGTACATATGAGCTCCTAAAATCAACAGGGGTTGTACATTGATCGCTTACTTTTTGCAACTGTTTGAATTTGCATCCCCCAGCTTCTTTCTTTCTTCTGTTGGTCCTGCAAAGCAGGATTTTCAACCATAGAAGGACCTTTGACTGTGGGATTGGAGGGATTCTCATTTCCTGAATTTACCCTCACATTTCCATTGCTACTACTCTTCCTGAGAGTCTGTGTTATCAATGGATTTGTCAGTCGAAATCCTTTGTCAGAGCTTTTAGCATCAACTGAAGTGGTCTTGCCACTGGATGATGGTCGTTCCATTGAATTAAATTCTCCTTCCCTCATCTCATTGCTTATGAAGTTTCCTATTTCATCCCACAGCTTATTTGTAAGAGGCCGGTCTCCAATACCAATCTCCTCTTCATCTTCCACATATGCTTTGTAGGTCAACCGCAATAAGATCTTTCCTGAATTTCTCTTGGGAAACGGTCCCCACCCACTTTGGAGGGAAAGGACCCTATCAACTGGGACCGTATCTTGCAGATCGTCCAAAGATACCTAGGACACAGTTTGTTGAATGTCTCAGGAACTGATTGTCTGAACAAAGCCCTGACTAATAATACACAGGAACTCACATCATCAAAGGAAGAAACTTATATCAAAGAAAGAGAAATACATACTTCAATAGAGCCAACAGTAATGGTGGTGAATCCAACAGTGTCACGGACTCTCAATCTCAGTCGCTGTACTTTCGGGTCCACCACTAGCAACTTCAAATCCTGTTCCCCATGAATCAAGCATAAATGGCAACAACAGCAGTTAACATGATGCTTTGAAGCTGCTCTTAATCAACCACACTTCCTTTGACAAGTATACATCCTGTTTCTCCACCCTAAAAAAAAATGTCTTGCTCTACTGATACACCCTGAGCTGGAGGCACAATAGACTCCTTCCTATTCTTTGTCCTGTCTGAAATTGCAATGTCAGTTGTATTGTGAAAACTCTGTAATGTGGTCATCTCAGTCCCAGCATTATATCACTCTTTTTTCAGTCCAATATCAATGATGTGGTGGTCTGAAATATCACCTGATTCCAGACAGGAGCACCTGGAGGTCCAAGTATGGAAGTTTTACTGTTCTTCTTACTGCGAATAACTTGTTCACCCAAGAGCAACACCACATAGGGATCTGTTTTGCCTGCACACTTAATATTCCACTGTAAAAATTAGTTCCCCACCACTTTCATAACCAAAACACGCCCAAAAGAAATGTTGTCCTTTGAAAGGAGAAAAACTCAAAATGCTCACAGCAATGAAAGGAGAGAAACCTTACCCACAGGAAAATATGTGAGGTCCCGTGCCTCTATAAGGGTTACTGAGAGTTCCCCAGCAAATCCGTTCAAGACAATCCCATCCTTGAAATCTCTTGAAAGTGGACCTACAGCTTTGCCTTGCAAGAAATTCACCACTGACTTGTTGGGACGCACAAACAGTAATGGAAGATCTTGGGTAAGTAACTTTGTCAAAAATCTGCAACAGAAGGATAAGTTTGTCAAAAATCCTGATTCCTTTCTATTCTGCATAATTCTGGCTGACAAATCTTTGGGATGTTTCTTATAAATCTAATGTCCAAAGAGCATGTGTCTCATCAAGATTGCAATTTTCCATGAAGAAGGTTCTGTAGTATCCTGAATCCATCAAACTGAAACAAACACTAAAAAATCAAGCCATGGGTGCTGATGTTTACATGTTCAAGACTGGAACCGCTGAGGTGTGGGAAGGTGTTATGCACAGAGACAGAGAAACATCACTGTCAGCTCTCACAATAGATGAACTTTATCAACTATACAGGTTGAAATAATGCATAAGGGTCATCAATGAAAGCAAAGGCAGTCCCTACATCCTGCAAAACCATGAATGACAACCGAATGATGAATTACAACTTATGCAGAAGAGGAACATACCCATAAGGTTGAAGATACGAAAGGGAGCCAATGCCAGAGTAATTTTGGGAAGAGAAACGAAGGCCCAAGTTGCAGTCCCCACCCAGGGCTCTGTTGGAATCAGGCGCAGCTTCACCCACATCTCTCCATCAAGATCTAGACCACGGATCCCAAAGGGAACTGTGATTGGCAAAAACCCCACCTTCAAAGTTACCGAGAGCGCAATTCTTGAGTTGCCTGAGTACCGCAGACCTATGTGGTACCTGCCAAATGCAAGACCATCTGCCTTCATCAGTTCAAGGTTTTACCAACTGAGTACTTGCTCTCTCTGCAAAATTAAATCTCAGAAACTTACTAAGCATGTGTGGAAGGATAGGAAATGGCCATACTGAAGATCATTTGCACGCCGGGAGGTCCTTCGTTCAATGCTGCGTACAGTCACAGGATCATCACCCAAGAAACATTGGATGATCTTTACTCGCTGCACAAGTGGAGGCTTCTCTGGGATCTCATCAATAAGGGGTTGTAGAAGCTCAATGAACCTACCCTCAAGTGTGCGTCGATACAAATTCCAGATCTTTCCCAGCACCATATTTAACCATTCGGCACTCTCTTTCTTTTTCACATCTCTCTGTAAGAGAAGTGAGAGAGCAATGGGGGCAGCCACTGCAGCCTGAGCTTCACGCAACTCTTCACTTACTTGAGTAGTTGTTGTCTCAGAACTTACAGAGGACTTTGAGCTGTATCCAATCTCTCTCCACCATCCCACAAGGGCAATTGTTAAAAAAACTATGCTTCCAACCCCGACCAAGCCATCCCCTACAGAGTACAAAGGTGGAGTAGCCAGAGCAGAATCCACAGTAGTGGTGTATTCTGTCTCTGGACTCCCACTCACAGACTCTGAGATCTCAGCTGTTTGCTTCTGTGCTGTAGTTGATCCCATCCTTATATAGCTTCCAAATCCAGAAGTTCCCAATTCACTACTTGAAGCTTTCTCTGTGTCTACTAAAGACTCTTGATTGCTTTCCTTAGGTCCTTGTGTGACCCAAAACCTTCGCTCAATCAACCTTCGTGGCAAATCATCCCCTTCACCTACCCATGATGCCAACCTCCTCAAAGAATGCTTCAAAATTCCTTGACTATCTCCAATAGGCTCTGGTTTACTCCCATCCACCATCATAACCAAAAGGGACCACCTTCGCCTCCATTTCCTATGATAAACCCTAAACTTAGTAGCTCCAATGTTGGTAATGCTTCCACATGAGCACCATCGCAATTGTGTACAAAAGTTTCCAAAACATACACTCCTTGAGCTCAATAACTCTTGCTGCAAAGAGAGCTTCAAGGAGTAGCCACAGCTGCTTAGTGGTTGAAACTGCGATGGGGTAGAGCTGTTGGTACAACCACAGTATTGGTATGGCACTGCAACAGCTGGTGCTGCTGCATTTGTGGCAATAGCTGTAACTGCTGTTGAAAGTAAGCCCATTTGCAAATAAATAGAAATGAATTTGGGTCTTAGATCACACTCTGAGCTGCACAACCTGGACCAGAGAAACTCTGAATTCTTTGAAGCTGCAAATTGGGTCAGACGAGTGTCAGTGTACTTTCCTGTATGGCCTTCTTCCGCCACATTATTCGAGCTGAAACTGAACACGAAAGTTGACGGAACTCCAAATTACTCTTCGAGATTTTGAAACTCAGTCTGCAATCACTTGCTCTTCAGTTCGAAATTCCACTTCAATTGCAGCACCAAAAGCTGGATTACAGCCAACATCATCAAAACCTCTCTTCACCCGTCCCTCTCTTCATCTTATAAACCCTAATTAAACCCCTATTCCCCGAGACATGTGACCCGTCAATAAACCCACAAAAATATCACGCGAACTTTTCTTCTCAGACTCGCAACAACTGGAAAAATTCCAGCTCTCAGAAATTTGCGTATGAATCAGAGAACATGGTGGGAGGGGGCAAACTTTTAAAAGAGAAAACCCGCCCCCACCCCCCTAAAAAAAGAGAGAAAAGAAAAGAAAAAAAGCGGGTTTCGAGTCTTTGAAAACGGCAGTTGGAGAGGCTGAAAACCTTTTGCAAGTTGCGCTTCTTTCTGAGCTAAAATCTTGTGCACCAAGCTTTCTTCTCTCAAAGCTCACAATTTTATACTGCAACAAACGGTGATAAAAACCCATCTAAAAACTCCTGTTCTCGCTACTGCTGCTGCTGTTGCCGCCGTCAAAGAATTGGAAATTGCAGTTCGACTAAAGCAATCGGCGCCATCAAAATCGTAATACAAAATTGGCAAGTTTCATCCTTTTCCGTTCGCGGCAACAAGTGTTCTATGTATGACGCTTCTGCTTGCCAGGAGAACGCAGCAGCAGAGCTCTAGCTGCATTCTGACCGTTGGATCCACGATCGATTTCAATCGGACAACAGAGATCATGCCACGCATACAACACAAAGACTAGGGTTCGTAATTCTCGATCACTGATATATTGCGGTTCACTAGCTCATGAGCGAGGACGACTTTCGACGGTTGGATCATTGAATCACAAGTGGCTTGCGAACTGAGATCCTGCCACGTAAGTACTAAGATGATATAAAAAGTGGCAAACTTCTGGTTTGGCTCTTGCCCTTACTACGATTCTGATCCATTCGATCAAACATTATTCGAACTGGACCATACGAATGATCGTACTTGTTGGTCGTCGCTTCATAAGAACAGGACCTCATGAACACGAAATGGCGATAGTTGGGCTTTCTGCACATGACACACTAGCCAATCCGTGGAATGTACAGATTTTCTACAAAGGTTATTTTCATGCATCTCTTAAACACAGTAAGGGTCTTTTTTTCATTAGGCTGCTGTGATCACAGTGACACAATTGTGTATGTCGCTGTGATCACAGCAGCATAATACAATAGTGTGTGTCAATGTGATCACAACAGCCTAATGGAAAGCCATTACCATATAGTGCCTTCTTTCTTTCTTGCTGCAGGGAGAGTCACTTTCCATTAGAGAGCTGCAATTGCGTTCAAAATATGTAGTTTATAATGTTAGAAACTCTAAGATGATGCATGTTCTCATCAAGACGACAGATGTCATGTTATGGTGAATCAGAGTTTGACCACAGTTCCTAAACTGGTCAATCCTTGACTGATAGAGTTGTGAGACGATATGGAAAAACGAAACAGAAATGCGCTCTGATCACATCAGCCTAACGGAAAGAGACCCTAACACCCTGCACACAATGGGTAGTCAATCTGCTAAAGTGCAGGGCGTTCTGTAGGCCTAGCTAGGGCCTCACCTGGGGCTACTTAGGTGAATAGGACCTACCTAGGGTTATTTAGGCACATTTAAATATACCTAGGCCTACTTAGGTCCTATGTTTTAGGGTTACTTAGGTAACTACCTTGAGTTTACTTAGATTTATGTAGAGATTACCTAAGGCCTTTTTCAATTGATTAGTACTTATGTAGTTGTAAGATCTTAATCACATAGGACTACAAGTCATATAATCATGATTAAAGTTGCATATGATTGTTTTATTTAAATTATACAACCAAGTTTGACCAATAATGATAAGATGTGTTAATCATGGATTCCATGTTTTAACTTAATATCCCAAGCTCACCCAATGTGCATATCACAACCCTCAACTCATATATATATTTTGAAATAAGAAGTGAACAACATTCATTGTAGATGAATAAACAACAATTGAAGTGTACAAAATGGAAGCATGTACCTTCAAAATTCAAAAAAAAATCTTTAGCTTCAACTAACAAAAGATCAAGAAACAATTTTGTACTGATCCCCTCATTTTGTTCTTCACTCTCTTTGCTTTTGCGTTCAATTAACTCACACACCCTAAGCCAAATCTCAGCCTCTTAATGTTTACTAACACACAAAATCTTGTGTCCTAAAGGCAATTTGTAAATCAAACATCTCAATCTTGGCAACAATGGCATTTGTTTGTGATGTAGGGTTATGATCTGGCATCCAATGGTTCCAATGATTTGACATAGCTAATGCAAAATGGAAATTGTAGATCATGCACATGGCTAATGGCCCCCATTAGATTATCAATTGTTGGAAAATTTGTCAAAATCTTACAACTTGGTTTCCTTTGGGCAATTTATAACGCATTTTTTTCTCTTGATAATGTGTAAAAAATTTCCTCAAAAAAAAAAACTTTGCTTAAATGATGTTATTAGGTGAATGGAAGAAGTTTAACAATGTAGGATGGATGAAGACGTTTGTTAATTAAGTAGGATGGAGACAATTAATTAGTTGGACATGATTAAGACCTTTGATCAATTTGATTTTCAAATTACTTTTGAATGGAAAGGACTTAGGATGTAATTTTGAATTCTAATGAAGGTTGGGAGATTTGGTTTTTACACAAAGACAAAACTTAAAAAGGTGTCGAATAGTAGAATAAAAACACATTATGTAATTTAGAGTTTTGTTGGGCTATGAACCACATATTTTCATATTTTCATTTTTAGTTTCTACATTTTATACTAAAAATGTTTGAAATATTTAATTTTGAATAAAGAAAACAATAGAATATTAATGAGCAAACATTGAGTATACTCTTAAATTGTTGTGTTTCTAAAGGAAGAATTAAACTTTGATCATAAATTCTACTTATTAAGGTAATACAAAATTTGGAAAAAAATGGAACAATAATTATAGTTTTAAAATGTGTGAATACAATCTATAAATGAATTTGAAAGAGTTAAAACAACAAATTGTATGTGTTGTAAGTATTATTTAAAATATTATTTGAATTTTTTGTTAGTAAATAGAGAGCAATTTTGAGTAGAATTTCCACCTACCAATAAATATTTATGTTTTTAAATATATATAAATGCATTACATTTTATTACGTATCTTTAGATTTTCAAAACATAAAAATTATGCTTGAATTATGTTTATGTTTTAGAAATTTAAAATATGTTTTATATCATAGTAGGTATCTTTAAATTTTACATATTTGACATGTATTGTGTTTACTAAACATGTTTTGAACACTACTATTGTACATACCATAATACATGGCAACTTCAACATATGTCTATCAAAAAATAAATTAATTTTGGTATTTTCCAAATTGAAAAATAGAATATTTTCATATATTCTTTAGTTTCCTTAACAAAAAAACATTCAAATTTTTTTTGTTGGAAATCTCAACATTTAAAAAAATAATGTAACCAATTTTGAATTTGCCAAGCTTCCACTACAAGGAATCTTGTCCATTTCAGCCCATGTGTTTGCTATTGTTATCTAATCAACCATTTTTGCAACTATAGATGGACTATCCTCTGTGGCACTTAATAAAAACAACTTGTAGTCGCATAAATGAATACAAAATAATTTGCAATTGCATATACAACTTATACTTGTAACTACTGTTGATTTGGTTGAAAATGAAAACAAAAAACACACATATATCATCCATTTTTAATAACATTTCAAAATACATGAAAATGTATAGTTATTTCTATGACTTGAAAAGTGGTTCATATATGCCATTGGACACCACGTGACATCTTTTCAACTTGATTTGTGATAATAAATCCTAATTGCAAATGCACATGTAATTAAATGTGAAAAGAAATGAATTGGCTAGTGAAATTACTAGATTTAATGGTCTAATTTTTTTCCTTTAATTTTCTTAAATGAACTAACTATTAAACATGTAAAGTTTGGTGGGTTTGTGAAATTTCTAAAAGACCCATGGTAATTAATAGTAGAAATAGGGCTATGTAATAAGTAATATGTATGTGGTTAAGTAGCACATATTTTATCATGTTGATATGTCATAATTTCTGAATTAGTAAATTAATTAGGTAGGCTAGATAATAGGTAGTAGATATTAAGTAGTATGTAAGTAGGTTATTTAGTAATAGGTATTTCATTGTTGAATGAAATAATGTTATGTTTAATCAATCAATTAGGTTAGGTAATTAAACAGTTAATAAGTTGTAAATTAATAAGTAGTAGGCAAAATGTATGTGAGTTGAATAATAGGTATTTTATCATCTCGATATGTGATAATGTTTTTGTATTAATTATTTCATTAATTAGGTTATGGTTAGGTAGTAAATGTAATTAATTAAGTAGGTCATGCAATTAATCTATTAAATAGGCAATAAATAGGATAGGTAGTAGCTAGTATGTCATATATATGTGGGTTAAGTAATAGGTTTTTTTTCATGTTGAAATGTGAATTTTTTTAATTAATTACTTAATTACGTTGGCAATGTAATTTATTTATTGAATAAGTTAAGTAATAAAAGGAATTTAATACCCATTTATGAACATTATATAATGAGTATGTTATATATCATATGTTTAAACTAAATTTTGTTGGTACAATTATGATTTATTATAAACAAAATTTTATAATGTAAAATTTTAATTCCAGTAAAAACTTGAGATGTGAAAAGACATGATTTAATTTACATAAAATTTTTATCATAATGTGTAAACACAATAAAACATATAGTTCCATAAAATCAATTAATATATGGCATTAATTAGTATTTGGAAATTAAAATTGATATTAAAATTAATCTTTTACATCAAAATAATATGGTTAATATAAATTTAAATTATTTTATTTTCATTAGAATTTATATATTAACCATTTATAAATATTATATGTGAATAAATTATATTTTACCCATTTAAATTGATAAATTTATGATATATCATAAGGAAATTTATATAAATTAATTTTAAAAATCAAATGAAGTTTTAAGATATGAAAGATATATTTTTAATTTTATTATATTATCCATTTATAAATCATGTGATTGAATTTTCATTGAATTCGTCTTTGAAATTATATTCAATAACAAAATTCAAATATTTTTCTTTTCAAATCAATTTATATTTTAAAGAGGAAAAATATATATGTGTATATATTATTGAAAGAAATTTAAGTTTAAATTTTAATATTGTCATTTGGACAAAATCTTAATAAGGTGTCAAAGATCAAAATGATGTTTTGTGTAATGTTTTTAAATGAAGTAAGCTAAATAGAATGCACATCATTATTTTGACACAAATGGGGTGGCTTTGTGGTAAAAAAATTGATTTCCATCCTTGGGGTTCAAGGTTCAATTTTCATGAATGGCATGGATTGTGGTCAATGGTGGATGTTGACCAAATATTCCCTACCTACTTAGCCTACTTAAATTAGGTGCCTACTTGGTGGGTTTAAATACACACAATATTTGGCCTACCAACCTAAACTAGCTTTGAAAGCCTAGGCCATGTAATGACACATGTCAACGTGGTACTGATTGAATTTAATGAAATTAACAATAATATAAATATGTAAAATTTCTAAAAATAATAGTATTGTAATATCTATATAATTAATATTTAAATAAATATAAATGATGCAACTACAATGTTTAATCATAAAATTATTGCAAATTGATGATGCTTATAAGTTGGTTTGGATGGATGAAAAGTTCATGTAAGTCGCATTTGTATGCAATTCCAATTACAACTTGTTGTCATGTATTTTCTTTTGCAACTAGAATTTTATGCAATTTGTCCAAGGCAACTAGGCCCTTCAAACAAATTGCATGTGGTAATCATAACTCAAAATTAATCATTAATACAATTGTTTGTTTGCAAATTCCTTGTATTGTTCTACAATATTGTGCACTCTATTTGATTTGTATATATCTTTGATTAAATAACAAGCATTGGCCAAGATTCTTAATTCCTATATAGGTCTATAAACGGTTAAAGTATAAACTTTGCCTTTTTGGTCCTTTTTTACCTTTTTACCAATGAACTTCAATTTTTTAAATATTATCACATTTCAATCCTATACTTCCTCCCATCAAAACAACACAAGGCAAGAATGAATTGTCCATTTCAAAGACAATAACAAAATAATACAAATTTACATGCATCCCCCCACCATTAGTTAATCCTTCCAAAACAAAATATATGTTGAAACTATATCATAATGTTTAAACTTTAGACCTATGACATTAAGTTTCCCCCCATGTCATGAGACATGACCATGTTGATTACCATGATTCATGTCAAAATTTTAATCTTCACCAATATTCCTATATTATGATCACTAATGTTTGGCAAGTATAACATTTTGTTTGTTACCAGTCATTTACATTCATTTTTTAACCATCAATATTGTGATGAAATGACAAATATCTCATCCACCGAAAATGTTAACCTCACATTCTCAAATGTTAATTTGATTAATGTTTCAAGTATTTGACAGTTGACTCGTGATCAAAATAAAATCAATTAATGATATGATTTTCATACATTCAGCAATTGTCCTAAACTATTTAATATATGAACTATATTTATGTAGACAATTACATCATGAATATTTTCCATTTTTCACTTCCAACATTGTTATTGTAATGTATTGAAAAAAGATCCTTGGCATGTATTTGTTAAGAAGATCTTAAATAAAAATTTCACAAGTTCAAGTCCATTATTCCACTATGGTGGTTTTATGGTTAGTGTGATGTTACCATTAGTGTTTTCTTTATAATGTGTTGGATGAAGCATCATAGGCATTTCTCATCTAATGTTTCAAATATTTGGTCCTTTGAACACATGAACTTTTTGTGACTAGGGGCTACATGGTAATTTTAGGAATATAAAATGGGTGGCAACAAAAATGCTCAAGTTTAATTTTTATTTACAATTTGAATGGAAACCAAAGCTAAAAGACCACAATCAAAAAACCTAATTTGTGTTGGGCATTATGCAAAAAATTGAACAAGAGGGCTAAGAACTTGTGACTCATGCAAAATTTGAATGTCAAATGCAACTACAAGATTAAACAACACACATCTTCTTGGGGGGGGCTTGAATTCCAATCCAATTTTGGATTTTCCCCAATTAGAATAAGAAAAAGGTATGCACAAAACAAGCAACATAAGTACATACATTAAAACAACTACGTTTGCTAACCCATTGTATGCCTACTAGTTCATATCAATGTCAAAAGGTTTTTATTTATAAGAATCCTCCTACATATGCCAAAAATTCAACCAAGCATAGCCCACCAAAGCTTTATGTGCTTACAAATGTTAAACCAATACTGTAAATAAGCAAATCCACACACAACCAAACATTTTATAAGAGTCAACCTGTTTTAAACACACTCATGCAAAACCTTAAACTTTCAAAGAATTGAAGCTTACAAGAATCATCTAAGAACATAAATGTGCTTAAATAAAAAACTTGCAATAAGATATTATCCTCCAAATCAAAACCTACAAACACCTTCACACAATAATTCTAAAAGATTTCTTACCCTAAACCTTCAAACAAGAACAAGAGTAGGAAAAAAATGGAATACAAGCAAGAGTTTGTAGGTGACTTACTCGTAATATACTTGATTGTGAGCTTGAAGTCTTTTGGTGATAGTGCCATCAATTCTCCTTTTCTTCAAAACACAGAACCTAAACCTTAAACAATGTGATTGTACACCAAAATCCAAATATTTGTGGTGTTCGAAAAAAATTAGGGCCGTGACAATCATTAGATTGCACACTACAATATTGATAATGTTTTTTTCAAAATGACTCATATTTGGTGATTTTTTTCAAAAATTGAATTTTTCATTCATAGCCTTTCATTGAGCTTCATTGGATTTCACAATCATCCAAAATTTCACATCCAAAAAAAAACATTGCTTACCCTCACATCAATAAGGTTTGTTAAAAAGATAGGCATTTTTTTTTGCTCCCCCTCTCTCTCCACCCCCTTCCCCCAAACAACATTTTTGAATCATCTCAAATTTCATTTTTTATGTAATCCTAATCGACTTTTACATAGTCTACATGCATGGTTCACTATTGCATTTGCATTTGTTCATCACCTCACATAAAACATAGAAACTAATTAGTTGATATTCAAACAAGAACAAGAGTAGGAAAAAAATGGAATACAAGCAAGAGTTTGTAGGTGACTTACTCATAATATACTTGATTGTGAGCTTGAAGTCTTTTGGTGATAGTGCCATCAATTCTCCTTTTCTTCAAAACACAAAACCTAAACCTTAAACAATGTGATTGTACACCAAAATCCAAATATTTGTGGTGTTCGAAAAAAATTAGGGTTGTGACAATCATCAGATTGCACACTACAATATTGATAATGTTTTTTTCAAAATGGCTCATATTTGGTGATTTTTTTCAAAAATTGAATTTTTCATTCATAGCCTTTCATTGAGCTTCATTGGATTTCACAATCATCCAAAATTTCACATCCAAAAAAAAACATTGCTTACCCTCACATCAATAAGGTTTGTTAAAAAGATAGGCATTTTTTTTTTCTCCCCCTCTCTCTCCACCCCCTTCCCCCGAACAACATTTTTCAATCATCTCAAATTTCATTTTTTATGTAATCCTAATCGACTTTTACATAGTCTACATGCATGGTTTACTATTGCATTTGCATTTGTTCATCACCTCACATAAAACATAGAAACTAATTAGTTGATATTCATTCTCATCTTAGTTCATTTCATTTAAATTTTTTATTTATGAAAGCAACAATTTCAATTAATGAGACATCATTCTATTTTCAACCATATTTCACATTCCTTCAAATATTGTTTCATATTAAGGAACAACATTTTTACTAAGTTACATTGTTTCATAGAATCTACTATGAAAATGGTATCTGATAATATCAACCAAACATCAAATGCCACCTACTTCTAATGTATTACAAGTTCAAATGTATTTTGAGTCTATCTTTCACTTCATACTGAATGGACATATTTCATGTCTCATGGGCTATTCCAGTTGTTTATCTTACTCAGTTTCATTTTTACCTATATCACAATGCTTGAACCTTTGTAGCCATTCAAAACTTTTTAAGGCCTCATGCAAAAATTAGTGGCCAACTCAGATTGCTACGAATTATTTGTAACTTGCTCAAAGCTCAACTTACTATAATGCAAATATGTTTGTAGGCATGTTGTTATTTTTCTTATTTATTTCACTTTATGTAATAAATAAACCCCACAATAATGTTTTATTTCTTGAATTCTTTTTACATCTCACTGCATGACCTACCATCCTTGTTAATTTAAAACACTTGGTGCAAACTACATTTTAATAACGTTTCTTTCCCAAATGTTGTTTTGTTCCTAATGTCTTGCCTCCATGTAAACACAATTGATATCAGATAATGTTTCACTGCTACATAGGAATTAATAACCCCCACTTTTGACAAATCTGAAGGTCACATGTGATCATAGATGCATAATTTTTGAGAAAGAAATTTGTTCTTATAGCCATCCAAGAAAGGAACAACAAATGATATCACATTGCTCGAATATATGTTACATTTAAATAACTTGTTAATTTCATCACAACAAAGAAGGTGATTCCTTCTAGGGAGTCAATATCAAAGCACCTGTAGCACCATATTCCATAATTGCCATTTTCGTGTTAAAACACATTCAATCAAACTGAACATTAAATCTTGGCAACTGACATGTTGAAAAAAAACCTTTGCAATGCAAATCATTGAACAAAACTAAAGATAATGTGGTGAACATAAAATTCGGTTTCATTCCTCTAGCATAGAATAAACTTCGGACCTATCACCCACAATTTGATTTCAGAGTTTGAACGATTATAGAGTTTCTTTATATTCTAACACACAATGTGCAACAATCATTGATCAAGTCACAACCGAGGAGACATCAACAAACCAATAAGATTGTAAAGAAATCTCCACAGAAACATTTAGGAGGAAGTTCATAAGCTAGATCGAACCAAACAAAGACAAACACAACAAAAATGAATGGTCATAACATTATGAGTCATTTACAAAGTGTCAAACCATCATGTCATCATGAATGGTACTAGGTAGTTTCTAATTCCCATTGCTCTCCATTGACTTCATCAACTCTCAATTATGGGTCAAGATATAGAGACCATGTATCCAAACTTTCAAGCAAACAACTATGCAAAAATCTCCATTCATTTTTATTGCATTTCCACACTCAATCATGATGTTGACTGCCAACATTTGAAAGACAGAGCTTATGAAGAAAGTTAAATAGTATCTTGCAACAAACCTATGAGGTCATATTTGATTTCATTTTAAATGGCCATGAACAAGCAAACATTTAAGCTTAAGACAAAGAGGGGCCTACATAGAGGACAACAGTTTGGCCATGGGTCGCTTCTAGACCTTGAAATCCTTCAAGCACACTACCATGCCTTAGAAACATGCATGTTCAGTTGCCTTCAACATCAAGATGTTATGTGGGTATTGATGAGTGACCATAAAATTCCCACAGACTTTATCACCTATTGATGATCAGTGAAGGTCAAATTTGTCATACCCCAAGATCAAAATATTGAGCTCACAAGACAGAAAATAGCTTCCATTCTCTGTCCTTAGTCTTCAATATCTGACTTGTAGCTATTGGACTTGGACTTAGGTCCTCTTCTTTTGTACTTCCACTTCCTCACTCGATTGGAGCCTTTTTTAATAAAGATTGACAAGGTTACATTGAAAACAACAAGAGGACTCACCAGGAGATGACCAAAGAAACCAATATGGAAAATTAGGAAGTTCACAAAAGGAAGAAAACCCCCCAAAGAAGTACCAATGAGGAAAGGTGGAAGAGGAGAGAAGCTGTGACAAAGAGAACTTTTAGGGGGTGATCTTTGGAGAACAAAGTGTGATTTGACAATGTCAGGAAGGAGTCAACACTGCAAAAATGATTTTGAATTACATAGTACCAGGTATAGGCCCAATTGACCCTCTAGATCCTGGAACATCTAAACTTGAAGACTCTGAAGCGTCTAGTTGTCAATCCACCAAGACAGCTGAGAATAATTGAATGCAACGACCAAAGACAGGCCCAAAAAAAGGTCATAACCAGCACTGAGTTTGCAACTAATGCCGCCACTCTAGCTGCAGTAGATAACAACAATTAAGCAAAATCTTTAATGAACCAGTACTACTTCTAACAATTTTTGTTAAGGTTTTGTAAATGGAAAATTGCAGGTGGCATGCATTGAATGATGAGCCATTTACAAATCACAGAGTGCTTTTTGTCCATCAGAATCACCTAGAAGTACTAATTAAGTGTGTGTCGAATCCTTCCAACACCCAACAAGCGGCATGTTGCATAATGGCTGCCATCCATGCAGATGACAAATAATCAACATACTAAATTGGAACCCCATGCTGATTAGCATGGTGAAGCCTAAGTGGATCCTTCAGTTATGCTGGAAATGCTTCTATAGTGGACTCCACATGACCCTAGAATGTAGGGATACCAAACTTTGGCCTGTTTCTGGATGCTATTTGTCTACATAAGGAGATGACAATTCAATACTGCAATTGCAGAAGAACCACCATGAGGCTGCTAGACTGATACCCCACAAATGAGTCAAAAAAAGAAAGGACTAAATCAAGGTCAACATTTCTGATTACGAAAAAACATACGGAAGGAAAACAGGGCCTATTTGCAATCCCCTTGCAAAGAAAACCAGCGAATTCATCTTGAATCAAATAAAAGGACAAATTACATGATGCAGGATCTTGTAGTAGGAGTTGAGAACCCTGAGACATCCACCCTTGTTTGCGTCTCTCTCGCTTCCTCCTCATGCACAGTTTGGAGTGAAACTTCAATTGGATGATGATACCCTAAGTCTTGGATTTCCAATCACAAAGACCCTAAGGGCGTCTATCTTCCTGCCCCTCACTTTGCAAACTCCAATGCAGTAAACCAACGGCAGATGTATAGAGGTGGATCTTGGCTATTATCTCGACCATCTTCTTTACAGCAAACACCTCTGATCTAACCAAATCTAGAAGACAAGAGGATTCCCATTGCAGCTCCGGCACCAAGAGAAGACCAAGCCAAGAGCACCGACAAAAAAACAGAACTGCAACTCTCTGCAAAATCTACCCCATCCAGCACAGTGTCGCTCAAGCTCAGAACAACTTAAACTTTAAATAAGCTCAAAAGGAAATTGTTGACATCAAATTGGGGTTCGGCAGTCGGGGATGTAGCTCAGATGGTAGAGCGCTCGCTTAGCATGCGAGAGGTATGGGGATCGATACCCCACTTCTCCAACCCTCTTTTTTCCTTTTTCGGTGTTTTGGATTGAAAAATAACTTGTAACTACCTTTTCCAGTTATCGTTGTTTAATTTTTTTTCTTGGAGACACCTCCCTAGAGAATAAAGCACCTTTAAAAGGTACAAATTAAACATGGAAAGGTGGGTATTGAGTCCCTGCGTTATATGGAGATTTAAGCTACATACTACATACGTATAGGGGGATGGATACCTGAATTATTTCCAATTTTTGCAGTCTTATTTTTTCTTTGGGGCTATTTGGAAACACCTAGGGTAAACATGCCCCCCACCAAACATCACCCGGTGACCAAGCACTCCTATTGTGCAGGTCAAGGTCGATGAATGAATGCACTCATTTTCAAAAGCGTCTTAAAATGACCCTATGAGTGGACGTCTGATGTTGAACAAATGTGTTCAGCCTTTTTACATTTTACACCTGAACACTTGATTTTAGTGCGCAATTTTGGGCATTGTAAAGTACACTTTCAAAACAATTGTGTGCAGTTTTGGGTGTGGGTAAATACATTTTTAGAAAAAATGTTATGTGTAGTAGTGTGTGGTGATAGGATAACATTGGAATGTGTTGATAATGTTCATTTTAGGGGTGGTTCACCTCATTTTCACCAAACTAAACTTAAAGAAGGAAAAATATTGTTTGGTTAAGGGGTGGGACCAACAATTTCTCATGTACAAAATAAAACAATATTAGAGTTATAATGTTTGATTTTGGGGTGGGATCTAAAAAGTTTCACAAAACAAAACAAATGAAATCAAAGAGCAATAAACTTAGTGCTTGGTTATGGAGGTTTAACCTCCCATTAAAAAGCAACAAACTGCTCATCAATTAACCCTACACCTCAACAAAGATACAATGCACAAGGATCAACACAAGGATGCATAACATCTTGTTGTTGCCTCATTTTTCTTGCAAGACACACAAAAGGAAAAGAGCCCTTAGTTGATTATTCACAGTCACACGTTGTGAATATTTGGATATTTTAAGGAGAAAAACAATGGAAAAGGCAATTGAGTTGCAAAAGAAATTAGGGAAAACAAATGAAAGGAGAAGGAAGAAAAGTGAGCCAAATGAGTAGCAAAATTGGGTTTTGTAGCAAATTGAGTAGCTCGAAAATGTGTAGAGAAAGGTGTTAGAGTAGAGTTCATTATAGCTTGGATTTCAATAGTTATAGTCAAGGTTAGTGACCATTTTCACTAAGAGTTCTAGGTAGGTTTGCCTGCAGATCCATGTAGGTAATGGGGGGTAAATCTGTGCTACACAACATGGATTCAACAACATGCAAAGTTGCAAGCACGAGCTAGGCAATAAACAAAAGGGTGCCATACAGCAAGGCTACTACCCTCTAATGACTGAAGAAGAAACAAGGAATTGGTTAGCATGGGACCAACATAAGGATATACTCATATAGATGACTCATACCAAAAGCAAGTCACACTTCAAGAAGATAAGTTGTAGTAGTAGAGAGGATCAATCAAAGAGCAAAAAGACCAACAACAACAGCAAAGAGGATCGATGAACCAGAGAGGACTAGCTATAGCACTAGAGAGGATCAAAAGAAACAAAAATTGCAGTCGCTTACTAGGACTAAAGAAAAAAATAGATGACTTGAAATTGATTAAGGAAAAACATGACCATAGGTTGATCAAGGAAAGAGGACTAGACACCAAGAGAGGAGAGGGAAGACTAGGCATGGAGAAGATCAAACGGAAAGGATCATGCTTAAAGGACCAAGACTTGAAAAAAAACCAAACATAAAAGGATCGAAAAATAAAAAGAGGACCAAGCATTTGCCAAGAGGATTGAAAGCACCAAACATGCATAAAAAGCATGCAAAAAGGATCAAGAACACCAAGCACTTGGGAAGAGGATCAAAAGCACCAAGCATGCATGGAAAGCTTGCGAAGAAGATCGAGAACACTAAGCGCATGCCAAGATTGCACAACAAAGATCGATAATACCTAGCACATATAAAGCGCACACAACAAGGATCAAGAACATTAGGCACATGCAAAGAATGTGCAAAAAAGATCAACAACACTTAGTGCACATTGAACAGAAGTAACAAAATGGACAACACTAAGCACATGCAGAGAATGTGTAGCAAAGATTGACAACACCTAACGCACATAGAGCGCACACGACAAGGATCGAGAGCACTTAACGTGTGTAAAATGCGTGTAATGAGGATTGATAACACCTAATGTGCATAGAAGCATGCATAGAGTGCGTGCAATGAGGATTGAAAGCACCTAATGTGCACAAAAAACACATAGAAAGGACCAAGAGCATGTGCAATGAGGATTGAAAACACCTAGTGTGCATAAAAAATGCACAGAAAACCAAAAACACATGGCAATGAAATGATTGAGAGGATAAAGCGCAAGTGAGAGAAGATGGAAGACCGGGAATGAATGAGAGGAGATGGATTAAGTGTTGAGAGAGAGGAAAAGGTGCAAAGAGAAAAGAACTCACAACATGGGCCTAGGCACTTGCTCTTTAAAAAAACCACCAAAAGCCTAGACTCCCATAATGCAATCACTTACAATACATGCGCGATAGCAAGATCACTTTAAACACAAGACCGTCACCAAGAGTTCACAACATCTACTTACCTATAAACAAGACCTTCACCCAAGAGCTCACAACACTAGAGGTGGGATAAACATCTATTAGCTTCAACCAAAAGCTCACAACATGAAATAGAATGAAGCTCTTTTGATTTTTCAAAAGGACACAAAGAAGAAAAGGACAATCGAGCGAAAATGGGAGGAATGAACAGATTGAGTAGGAGAAGGAGCATCAGAAGTTAGAGAGTGCGACTAGACATCGCATGGGGAGGATGGACAAGCTGTCGAATGCTTGTGAAGGTGACGAAAAATCATGCCCACAAACATTTGTAATGGGCACAACCATTTTTATGAATAAAATAGTAAAACCCTATAATCATCGATTTGTTAGCCCTAGATTTCTTGGGATCTAAGCCCTAGGTTGGAAAGTAAACGTTTATTTTGAAGATGTTGATCATCCTGATTTTCATGTAATTCAATTATGGGAGTAGGTAGTGTTCAATAGTGGGGTAATGACTAGTTGATTGTAAATGAGTGAACAAATTATCATGGGCTGCCATGTGTACGACCCACTTTTTTTCAATAGTTTTTACCCCCCAACTTTGAAGGAATATATCTTACTCATCTTTTAACCCTTATGAGCGATTCAAATGGGCATGGGTGCGCTTTCTACTCATGAAGATTTTATCTTCAGACCGTATGTGGCAAGGAGGCGTTTTGGGTGGGAAGGAGGTGACTGAGACACTAAGTGCTCAGTCACCGACCTGTTTACCCTAATGCATTTTCTATCGTGTGATTTTTGGTGGATGTATGGCTATTTCCCATATCAACTTTTGTATGGGAAAAGAAATTGAACAGAAGGTGTCCCATTCTCCCTATCAAGTGATGGATGGTGATCCAACACCGCACCCAAAAAACCATCCAGCGCTCCTCATCCGTTCTTCTTCAAGTTTCTTGCAAAGCTTTAGCACCTGCTTCTTGCTAAACACAATCTCTAGCCTGCATTGTTTTTCTTTTTACAATTTTCTGATGTTGCCACAATGGCGATCATCCACAAGGAGATTTTGTTAAAATCCTTTTATATCCTGGCTCCTTGCTTTGAACAATGTGTAGAAACATTTTTTTGAATTAAAAGAAAATTAGTGACTTTTCATAAGGGGGAGTATTCCACAGACTATTTATTTTTGGAAAAAAAATCTCCAGATGACAAAAATTAGCCAAAAAAAAACAAAACAAAAACTCTGCCTTTAGTGTTCACAAGTTGACTAGAAAAACTCACACCATTCCCCAAAGTTCAGAGAATTGGCAATGACTACCTACCTATCATAACCAGATTATGAATCAGAATGGTCTGACTAAGAAGATTATCAAATATATATTTATGTGTAATGGTCTGAGTTGAGAAATTAACGTCTTGTATTGTGGTCCATGAAGTATCAGGCGACAAGTCCTCCACAGTCAGACTTCGATCTATCACTCGCTTCTTTCTTTGATTCGAACATCGCACCCGGACCCGGAACCTGGAGTGAAACGTGGGAAAGACGATTACATACCCTGTGTCAGGCTAAGGGTTGGTTGAGAAGATCGGTACAGATTGATTGCTCCTTAGATGTCAGAACGTAGAGGGGATGCTCCAGGATAATCCATGCTAGCTGGGTTCCATGCTGGAATGATCTTGGCCCAGCCCATTCCAGCAAGCCCCATTATGGCTCGCGCCATATTCAGTGGTTACAACAAGCAAGCGATACTTATGTGCCTGCGGTAACGGGCCAGGATGAGCCCATTCCAAGCTCTAAAATGTGAAGTTTACTATTGCTACAGATTTGGGGATTCGAAATTTGGTGTATTTTTCTATTCACCGGCGCAGGTGGCCATTCGTTGCACGACTGAGCATGTCGACTGATTTGATGTAAATTACGTCACAATCTGGGTCCATGTGGCGCCAGCGCATCGGATAATGCAACACGCGGTCGCCAGGGCCCATGTCACGAAAGTGATGATTCACGTCCGAGGCAGCGAAGCGAAGAACGGTGCCATTGATTGTCCGCCGAAAGAGATTTTTGTGCAGGAGTTGTTGGGATTTGTATGCTGCAGATCATGTCTTGAGGCCGTTGTCTGGGCGGATTAATCAGTGTGCGTAGAAGAGGAATCGGAAGCAGGAATCAATATTAGGAATCGGCGGAGTTGACGAGGACTAACTCACTCGTGTGCAGGACTTGAGGAGGGAGTTGGACATCGATAGCACAAGAAACGGCGGAGTTGACGAGGGCTACTCGTGTGCAGGACTTGAGGAGGGAGGGAGCTGGACAACGATACAATAAGAATCGGCGGAGTTCACGAGGACTACTTGTGTGCACGACTTGAGGAGGGCGTTGCTGGACAACGATACCATCAGAAGCCGCGGAGTTCACAAGGACTACTCGTGTGCAGAACAACAATACTAGCGTAAGTGAGGATGGCTGAGCACCGGTACACGAGTGTGAAGAGGGCAGAGTATGCGCACTCGCTGGGCGTGAAGAAGGGATTCGAGCGCTTGGATCGACGCTCGGCCTCGGGGACCAGAGGTGGGACCAAGAAGAGCGGCCATGGCGGAAAGTTTACGTGGGATGGTCCCAATAGTGAGGAGGAGGGTTACGACGTGGCTTCGCCTCCAGTAACTGACAGAAACGATCCTAATTACGTTGATGAGCCTGTCAAGGAGGAGGAAGAAAAAGTAGCAGAAGAAAAAGAAGTTGGCATAGCGGCTACACCGGTGGTCTTTGGCCTTGCAGAATTAGCTGCCAAACTGCCCGTGGCAGCTGCTGCATCCTAAAACTTGCAGTCGGATATGTCATCGGCATTAATATTCCGATCAACATCGCGATGCAGCATGCGGACTGAGGGTTTGGATTTCGCAGTGCCATTGTTTCTTAAGATCATGTACAGAGAGGAGCAGAAGCGGGCGCTAGAGTATGACATTTAGGTTTGAAATCCTAGGATGAGAAAGCTTTCCGTGTCTAGGGTTTCGGTTTACGGTGCTTTACTTTTTAACAATAATGCTGATGTACAAAGAGGATCACACTTGCAAGTCAGTAGAGTGTGTGTAAGATAGTTTTCTCTTGACTTAGAACCCCAGGATTATCAGGAGTCCAGTACTCAGGGTTTGTCATCTTTCAGTGACTGGGATTCAGTGTCCTCATGTAGATAGAGGAGCACACGTAGTTGCAAGCTAAGCTGGTTTTCATGTTGTGCAGTTAAATCCAGAATCCATAAGAGCAGGAAAATCTAGCGCCAAGTGTATGATGATTCTGCGCTTTTTTCTTTCGTGTTAACAATGACATAACAATGTGGTGTATATTGAGTGTGTGCTATAGCTCCAGGTCCTTAGCACTGAATTGCAGTGGCATTTCATTTAGAATCAAAATGTATCCCTTCTCTCATTCTCCCTGCTCACTGAACAGGACTTTGGGGTATAAATTTGTTGGTGGAAGGTTGCTGAGGACAGGATCGAGTCTCAATAATGATGTCCTGGTCCGTCTTCATGTAACACCTCAGAGATGGATTGTGGAGGCATTCAAGTGGAGCTTTTCTGTGCTAGAGAAAATGCACCTTAGGGTATGCTATTTCTGTGCACACTATTTCTTTTGTTATAACAATGACGCAGCAATTTGGTGCTTGTTGAATGTGTGCCATAGCTGGTCATTAGCAATGATTTGTAGTGGCATTTTGTGTAGAATCAAAATGCATTCCTTCCCTTGTTCTCCCTGCTCATTTGACAGGATTTTTGGGTATAAGTTTGTTGGTTGAAGTTGCTGGGTGCACTCCAGGGTGCATTCTGCCTCTTAGTGAGTCACTAGAGCGAACTCAGTAAGCAGAATGCACCCTAGGACCGCTTTCTCTAGCATAATGCACCATAGCCAAGTTCGCAACTAGCATTCGCAGGTGTCCTAAAGTGGCACAGGTAGGCAAGAAATGACCGAATCTATTGTAGTGGCTAATTCCACCATTTAAGACTAGATGAAAACCTACTGGATTTGCCCTCTAGGTTCACAGGCTGTAATGCCCTGACACAACAAGGCCTTCTCCTTGTGCTGAAAACCTGCCGATTCAGCAGGTATGGTCCTTCCTGGGTACACAATGGAGGAATGTACTGAATCCACAGTGTTTGCCAATTCTACCATTTCATTATTGCCGCAAAACCCTACAGAATTGGCCCTCAGTTCACAAGGTGTAATACTCTGACAATAGAGCCTTCACCCATGCTGAAAACCTGTGAATTGGCAGGTACCAATTTACACAAAGTTTCCTCTTCAATGTTTTATGGCATCCAATGTATCAGCAACATGAGATGCATGTATGACATTGTTGGAACTTTTGCTTTATGTTGATCATTTTAATTGGGATATATTAGAGTTATCCGTAAAGTAACCCTGTCTTCACCCTGTTTTCACCCTGTCTTTGGGCCTCCTTTCACCGCCTATCCCCTCTTTCAGTGGTATCTGTAAAGTAAAGACATTTTAATAAATCTCAGTATAAAATGCTGATGCTGATTCGAGACTAATTATAGTAGTTGTACAGTTAGTAGCAAGCTAAAATATATGTAGCAGCAGTGCAGGCGCTCAGGAAAAGGGAAAGACATGATGAAACTCAGTCTACCACCAAAATTGATGGTTTTCTGAGTTTCATCCCCCCTTCAATGCTAATGTACTTTTTTGCAGGTTTTTTTGGAATCTCACCCTGTGTATGACCAAACTCAGGGTGCTGTGTTTTTCTTACTTTACCGATAACTCTATTTGCCTAGGGGTCATTTCCATTTGCAGGAATTTTTCACCTCACCACATTTCAAGAAGACAGCCTTGCATGACCCGGTCTTTCATGCCCTTTTCTTTCCTAGACACAAGGAAGTGTGGTTGTAGTTCAATATCCCAAATTTTCACTATGGAGTTTCAAAATTGAAATGTGTTTAGCTCACTCTAGTGCCATGAATTATTTCACCTTCACTGAAACACTATGTAACGTAACTATATAGTCATCATGCCCAATTTGTAGTTGAAATAATTAACTGGGGTTTATTTTGTGTATTATTCAAAGGTTTACTTCAATCTTGGATCAAATTTTATAATTAGCCATTAATTCATATATTGCATTATCTTTATGGATAAAATTAATAGCTATGTATAATATATATTTTTAAAGTATCAATTAGTTAGAATGTGACATACTACTTGATTGTTTAAAACAAAGTTTATAATTAAATAAGAGATCTTATCATAAAGTTGAAAAAAATGTTGACTTTTATTCTATGTATTCATCAAATAAAAAGTTTTTTTTTTAAAAGATGAAATTCATTATTCTTTCATCATTATTGATTATGTAAAACCGAAATAATTGTAATAACAATAATGATAAATGATTAAAATGAAATTTCATTTTAATCATTTCATAAAAACAAATTTGAAGAATTTTTCTTGAATTGTTATCAAAAAATAAATAAATTCCTTTCAAATGATTTGAAATTGTGTGTGTGTGCATTTTTATTTTATTTCTTTGTATGTATATATAAGCATATGTATATTATGTGACTAGTTGTTTTTGCTATAGTGAAATTGTTCCAATTTCACCCAAATGTCAATGAAATATATAGTGAACTTCGTCACATCCAACGTTTTTTTTTGGTGGCAAAATTTGATCATTGGCAACCAAAAAAAAATGTTTGTGATTTTTACAAAGGATTTTCAAGGAAAAATCCCCCAAATTTGCCATACTTCAATGAAAATGAGTTGAACTCAGCATATTTAGACTATAGGTTTTTGCAAGTCACCAATACATATCAGGGTTTCAAAAATATCTACTTTTCTCCCTGAACTCTAACCAAAGTTGGCTAAGTCCTCTTGTGGAGGATTGCCAATCCACCTACCTCATGAAATTGGGGAAAAAAACCATATTCACATCTCCTACTAGTGGGGGTTGTTAGGTGAAAGTTGAAATAAGGGTTTCAATTTCGGCTCCTTTGGGTGTTTTAAAATTATTAAATAGGCACTTGCATGCATTGTTAGTGGTATTTAAATCATTCTCTCTCCCTCCCCCTTCCCCCCTTTCTCTAGAGCTTCTTCACTCCCTTGTTTCACTAGCTGGTAGGAATTTTTTCCCCTAATTGTGTTCCTCCCCATTTTTCTCCTACACTACCTAATACACCACTTGGAGTGTGGGTAGGGGGTACGTAGTACGTGCATTAGGATACAAGAAAAAAGATGCCCAAGTTTTTGCTCAATAAACAATTTGCAGTATGATGTAATGTATGATGTGATGTTGAGTAAGTGTTTCTTCTTCACTAGTTCCCACGCTACATGGGTTGTTGGCTTATGGATAAGGTTTAGTTTTTGTGAATGCTATTTCATGTGAAACTTCTAAATGTCACATGTGATAAATGTCACAAAACTTTTGTGAAACAAATTTGGATGACAACTCTACTCTTTTGGTGTGTGGCACAAAACCTAAAAATGTTTTACACAAAATAGAAAAGTATTTGGTTCATACATAGTGAATGCAATCTATTCCCTAATTATCATTGAAGAGGTTACAAAGGTTGTTCAAATGAATGCCTATTCACATATTGTATTTTGCATCCATTTCAATGAATTCCAATTTCAACTCTTATAAGAAACTTGCATCACAAAATAAACAATAAGCTAAAATCAATAGAAAAAAGATATATGAAACATGAATTGATAACAAAATCAATATTTTAGGTTGGTTTTTATACTAATATTATACTACCTTGGTATCTTTGATGCGAATTCAATTATTTGTAGAAAAGTTGAAATATTTCAAAAAACAATTTCAAAGAAAACATATATAAGGAAATAGACAATCTATGAAAATATTATTTTTAAACATGAAATCTAAATTTCAATTAATTATTCAATATACATGAGTTGAGGCTGCCCTTATACTCCGATAACCAAAATTAAGAGTATTTCAACCCTTCATAGTGTTTTGAATGTGGTAGGTGAATATATAGCATCCACATTGAGTCTACTCACAAACATGTGCATGAGACCATCTTACATGTATTCCTATCCTAGTACCAAAATGGTTTTCAATTAAGTTTTTCTTTGAAATCCCCAATCACATATGCTTGATTGAATTACACAAGAATGTTTTGCGAAATCCATGTGAGATGTGAGGGTCCACCAATAAGTGCACTATGACTATGTTTGTCCACAATAATTTCATGTGCCAAACATGTATATATTATACATTCATGCACAACTTCTTTGTGTATTCAATTAGTTTTCCCATACAAAGGTTACTCTCTACTTGATCATATTTGTAACTCCACCATTATTCAAAGTTAGAAAGAAAATTATGTGCAAAAGGGACATTGCAAGTTGCAAATGCTAGGACAAGTTGTGATTGTTAAGGTCATTTCTTAATAGGCGGTAGTTCAAGGTACATTCTACATGTTAAACACAAATTCACCATCACAATTGAGCTTTTTCTTTTTAAATGCATTAGTACTTACATGCACTTCAATTTGCTATTGCTTTGGTTTTACCTGTATGGATGGTGTTCCATGCTTTTGAAAAAGAAACAAATGTGGTGTAGTAAGTAAAGACTAAAGACAATGTTTTTGGTCAGAAGATCTGGGTGTTGAAATCTTTTTCGCAATTCTTGGATGACTTTCATTCAGGTGATTTTCATCTAAGAAAGAAATATGAATGTTGAGAGGTTTTCCTAGGCAACTTGGCCAAGTTCCTCCAGGAGAAAGGGCAGTTGGGCTATACCTTTTCCTAAGGAACTTGACCACACTTCCTCAAAGGAATTTGGCTAGTTTTAAATAAATTTTTTCTTCACCAATAACCATCTTGTGTAGCATGTTTTAGAAATTTTTAAAGGTTGAATGAAAGGTAGAATGTTTTCGAAAAATTTTAATGTTGAAAAGTTTCAAAATTTGAACAAAACACACACACACACACACACACACACCATAAAAAGAAAGAGAGAAACTCTTTCTTGATTTTGTCACATTTGTTTTATTTTGGGGTTCCTCTCTTTCTTTTTGTGGGGTATTTTTTTTTGGGGCATACACGAAGTCCCCACGACCAAATGGAGAATTGGGTGGAGTGGCCAAATCAATATATTTGGGTTGTGACCATCAAATGGATATATTTGGGTTGTGATTGTCAAATGTCTATAATTGGGTTGTGACTGTCGTGCATTCGTCGTGATGATAGAAAAGTCGAACAGGATTGTCATCGGTTGAGCTACCCCACTCACCCGGCACAATTTGTCAAAGAGAGCAAGAAAGTACCAGAGGTGTGGGGGCCTGTGGGGTCTTTTTGTTTTTGGAGGCTGCTTGTCGGTCCGCTAAGTAGCAAATCTTTGATTCCAAACTCAGCAGCACATCAGGAGCAATATTTTATAAAGGCCACTGGCATCCGTAAAATGGCTTTGTACGTGGTACTTTACAAATTATATATAAACTTCAAATATCGAGACATTGGGGGTTTGGACAAGTGTCGTGTGAGTATTATTGGTTTTAAAGAGAACATACTGTCCCCGTTATTGTATGTTTTATAAATTTTGATTAGCCTTCCTAATAAGGTTTTGAAATTTTAAAAAAAAAGTTTCAGAGCCTTCAATTATTGTTTTAATTTATTTTCATTAACTCATGGAGGTTATTGGGTACATGGTGTAAAGTCGTTGAATTGGATACGGTTTCAGGCTTAGTTAGGGTTTAGGGTTATGATTTGAAAAGTGCTAATTAGATTCAAATCGACATCATCTAGCTTTTATTATATCCATCACGTTGTTCCAAAACTTATAGAAAGACCCCGAATAAAAGACATAATATGTTATTTTATCAAAAAAATGTTATAGAATATATGATCTTTAAGCTTAAAGTGTTAGCTTCCTATGGTCATTTTTGGAAATGACTTGTTTTTCAAAGTTGTTGTAGTTGAATTCTCTATTGAAGGCCTTTGCAAAATATTTCCTCAAAAAAGGACTTTTGTGCACAATGGACCATGAACATACAATAAATTCATATAAACAACCAAGACATAAGACAAAAACTCAAAACTCACAAAAATAAAAAAAGACAAAATAAAAACTCAAAATTCCAAAAACCAACAAAGACCCAAGACACAACTCAAAACTCACAATTTTTTTTAAAAAATCCAAAATAAAAAAAGATTTTTTGGACTGATTCATAATAAACAAAATAGACAATTGACATGTAAACAAAATATCTATTAACCATCTAAGAAAAGCGAAATCAACCAACTAACTAAGAAAAACAAAATCAACCAACCAACTAAGAAAAGCCAAACCTAAACAACATTTCTAACCCTAAAAAAAAAAAGATTAATAGAATTTTTTTTAAGTAAAAAATATTTTCTTAAATAATGAAGAACTAAAAGTTGTATGAACCTAAACCAATATTAGGTTTTAAGTAGACGGTTTTAGTTCTAGGTCGAATCTAGCTAAAGGCCAATTTTCAGTTTTGATTCAAGTTCTAAAACTTTTTTTTCAAAATTTGAAACAAATTCTCAAGGTAACCAAATAATCAATCCGAAAATTGAAACCAAAACCAAACAACCCTAGTTTGTACCAATGTTGAGCAACTATCGTATTTTGTATACAACCTCTAGTTTTGGGTCTACAAATCAACATAGGTAGGGTTTTAATTCTAGGCAAGTTTCTTTTTAAAAAAATAGGAATTGGTTTTAATTTAGGTTCTCAAATGCCAAACATTTCCTAAAAACATTTATGGATTATTATTTGAGTTTGGTTGGTTCATAGTTTGGTTTGAATAAGTTTGAATTAGTTTTTGGCTAGGTTTCAATTATTTTAAACTTAAAAAGAGGAACCACTTGAGGATCAACAACTCAAAAAAAAAAAAAACATGCCAAAGGATAGGAGTCACAAGAACACCAACAAGAAAAGAAATATTCAAAAAAAAAAATTTAATATGAAACTTAAACATGTAAAGATGAAAAACAACATGCAAAGAGAGAGAGGGGTGGGTGTCTACATTAGACTCTAAACCTTAAATGAAAGAAATATGGTCTTGTTTGATATTAAAACTCAAATTGGAATTGGTTGTTTGGTCCTTAGATTTTTCAAATGTGAAAATGGAAACAACATTCAATTCCCCACATGGTTCTACCTCACATATGCTCCCACAATTTCAATTGGGAGGTGGTTCCAAATTTGTGGGTAGAATCACTAATTTTTTGTTCTTATGTTTTCATTTTTTTAAGTTTAATAAAAAAATCTTTCATCCTATAGATATGTGTTTCATACATGTTTTAAATGTACTACATCCGAGTGCAAAAACTACAAACTTATGAAAAATGAATTTCAAACAATTTCTATTACCAAATCATGAGATGCAAAGTTTATAATTTAAATAAAGTTTTGCAATTTCTTAAAATTAATCAAATACCTACAAAGTTCAACCTACTTGCCAACTTCACTTGTCACAAGAACCTATGTTCAAAATTTATTTCTCAAAATTTTGCCATTGATTTTGACAAAAAAAACTAGTGTCATAGTTAGGTTCTTGTGCCAACTCTACCAAAAGGCTATTTATTCATTGAGGTCACAATAACTTGACCTTTAAACCTAAGTTTAACACTCCAAACTAGAGAACTTGAGACTTGTAATTTTGCATAATATAATGGTTTACACAAAGGTCATATTTTTAAAAATGGCTACTTCCAATAGGTGGGCCATAAAGATTGGCTCAAGTCCTGACATCCGAATCCTTATTAAATTTGCCCATAGTTGTTAATGTAATCACAACAAGAGTAATGGTACAATTTTTTTTCCCTTCATTTGCTTGTTACCTTTTTTTTTTCACCTTGTCACATTTTGCATACATAACCTCCCATGCTCAAAGTACCAAGGGAGATGTACCAAAGGTCTTATAACATGTCAGGTAACATGTTACATGCCTATTAGCACCCCTAACATGCCCTAAACATCTATAACTTGGACTCAAAATGTGTATGGGAATGCTAAGGCTAATTAAAATGGGACAAAGGTTATAAATATTGTAAGAAAAAAAATTTAACAAAATACTCTTGTACTAACTGCATTTGGGATCTACTTTGTTGCGTGTTACTACTGACAACCAACTGATAAATTGATTAAGAAATGAATTGAAAATATTATGAAAATTATTGAATGACATTGCATGCAACTTGAATAGAATTTGATTCAATTTTTAAAATAAGATGCACATTGTTGAAAAAAAATTGAAAATCCGCTCATGACTATGATGTTTGAAAAATAATAATTAAAAATCATAGATCTAAAAAAGACACATTTAAATGCCCCTCACTATTTAGGAATGCACTAAATAGATTCCAATTTGAGACTACCTAAGTGACGAGTTATAACATACGAAACCTAAAGTTGTTCTTCCCTAATTGTAGAATTACTCTTATATTAACTACATTAACAACTATGGGCAAAACATAATGTTAAGGCATTCAAACACATAGTCTTTTCACCAAATACTGCAGCTCAGTATTTCTCATTGGTCGATTATAATGATTGGTCCAGGTGGTTTGCTGCTAGTGGTTTCCAGTATATGCAGTTCCAGTTACAGTTTTATTGGTGGGGTTGCTGGAAAAAAAAACAGCTAAACTTAGACATTTTATTTTATTATCCAGAGTTACATACTGAGCACCGTTGGAGATGCTATAAGTACTTTTCAAGTTTTCATATTTATAGGTGAGGGCTGGGGTAGTGTAGCAATTGAAAACACTCTTTTTGCAATAAGAAATTTCTTATTCGCCCCCCAAAAAAACACAAAAAACAAGAAACATTTGTGCCATGTGGGGTTGACTTGCTCTAAGAATGAATGTCAAACTGTTTTTTCCTCGACACATCCCTCGAAATTCCAAAATTGTGTCCCCCATGCTACGAATCTGGTGATGATGAAAATGCCATTTACAATCTCGCACAAAAATTTTCCTGATGTTGTTTGACCCTGAGATTCCGGGTCCGCAAAACGTGCCGAGAAGTTGGTGAAGATGATATAAAAAAAAACAGAAGAGGATTCATTCGCAGCTGCGCTTTTTTGAATGATTGGTGCTAAAACAGGAACACCCATTTGGAGAAACACCGATTTTCTGATGTATTTCAAACCTATGTGACTTTATTCCAAAGCCCAAAAACAAAAAAGTTGGGTTGGGCGGCGCCGATGGGGAGGAAGAAACAAAAACAAGAGGAAAGAAAAAGAAGAACAATGGTGGGAAGGAAGGAAGAAGGATATGGTCCAAAGTCCAAACCAAGTTTGAGATCTCAATTTTCTTGATTTCAATCTTAAGTAGCGGATGGTGAATTTGTGATTCTTAAGATTTGGTTGTCTACATGGTTGAAGGATTATTACATCCTCCCCTCCTTTAGTTGCAAAGCTGTTGGATTTGTTCTGGGACTGATTTTGCATCTGGAAGATGAATCCATGCAGAACAAGAGGTGGGTGGTTTGACAGAAGAATTTAAAGAGAATTCGATTAGATAGACTTCTCTACAACTACCTACTCTGAAAGCTCAGACAGAATTAGAATTTGTGAGTAGTTGGATTTTTTAATATGTCTTTTTGATTGATTTAAGCAAAAGAAATGTTATGCAAGATGTTATGCAAAATCTATTGAGGTAGATTTTTTACAAGAGAAATGTTGGAGCTGTGATTCTCAATTAGGAATAGAGACTGTCAGTGGTGGTGGTGGTGGTGGTGGTGGTGGTGAGCTATGAATTAGCCAAAAGCTTGTGATCTTTACTTGCTCGTGTGATGATTGGAACAACAGATGGGATATTGTTGTGGAAATCAAACTTTTTTGTTTTTTGTTTGGTGCTCAATAGCAATTAAGTATTCTCTGGTGGGTTTTGAAGTTGCTCTTCTTACAGGAAACCAGTTCAGCAGGAGGATCAGTGAAGATGGGATATCCTGCACAATCTCTAGTTGTCAAGCCTTCTCTGGGTACTTGACAATAGAGGCTTGACAAAGATCAAAAGGATGAAGAAGAAGACAAAAGACCAAAAAGGAGGTGGAAAAAGCTTAGGTGCAAGAAGAATCTACAACAACAACAACAACAACAGCAGGAGGTTTGATCTTTGATCATGGGAAACAAGGTGTCAAGGGTGGTTGCAGGTTGTTTTGTGCCCAAGAGGAAGGAGCCAAAGGGTGGGCCAGTTCTGATGTTTTCCAAGATTTTGGATGGAGGATTAGGCCATTCCTTCTATTATGCAAGGC
The DNA here is from genome assembly GCA_963920785.1 of Sphagnum contortum. Classification (NCBI taxonomy): domain Eukaryota; kingdom Viridiplantae; phylum Streptophyta; class Sphagnopsida; order Sphagnales; family Sphagnaceae; genus Sphagnum; species Sphagnum contortum. The sequence goes on from OY987278.1 coordinate 20,652,539, forward strand.
CAGCAATTGGCTCTCCTCCAATTCACCAGGAATTGGACAGCATTGTCTTGGCATCATCAAAACTTTCATCCAATAATGCAGATGCTGCAAGGGCAGCTGCAGTTGACAGTGTCAGTACGATTGTCGGAGCTGGAAATTTGCACCATACGAACAGTGAGATGGGTTCTCAAATGGGGGGCTGCTGGGAGAAATCTAGATCCCAGCTGTCTGAGACATCCTTCAAGGCAATCTCAGGTGCATCTGTGAGTGCTAACATAACCACTCCTCGTACTCTCATCTCCCAACCACAATTCAATTCCTTCTCAAACATTCTGTTTGACCAGGCTGCAGCTTTTGAGAGCACATCCTCTTTCACTGCTCTGCCTCTCCAACCTGTTCCCTGCACTGCCAGAGGTGGTGGTCTCTCTGAGCTTAGCCCAATCCCAGGAGCAGTTGATAATGATTGCTTTTGTCCTAATCCCTTGGAGAGAGGATTTTTGTCAGGCCCTTTGGAAATGATATCCATGTCAGGCCCATTAGAGCTTGTTGACAAAACCAACTTCTCTGCCCCTTTAGAGGCTCGTCCACACAAACCAACCAGGTTCCGTGCTAATTTTGCAAGGACAGTGAGCTTGAAGTCTGTAAGAAAAGCCATGATTAAAACAATTTCCAAGACCCGCAGATCCATTGTACTGCCAGTGATGAAGTTTGTGATGAAGAATGAGGAAGAAGAAGGGGTTCGGGAGCTCGTTGGATTGAAAAACTCACATGTTGATTCGCCATTGGATTTGGGGAGCTGCTGCACTGTAAGCTCAGAATTGGAGGACACCAGAGAGTGGAACAAGTGTCAGTGGGCTCAGGCTAAGGCTGGTGAGGACCGTGTCCATGTAGTTGTATCTGAGGAGCATGGTTTGTTATTTGTGGGCATTTATGATGGCTTCAATGGCCCTGATGCACCCGATTTCCTCATGAGCAATTTGTATCCTGCAATTTACAGAGAGCTCAAAAAGTCCGTCTGGGACCAGAATGATGAGTTTAATAGCAAAGCCAAGGAATCAGAGAAGATAGGATTAGTAGATGGGCAAGCTGGAGGTAAAATGGACACACCATTTTTCAAGGTAGCTGATGCAACTGCATCCAAAGTTAGGTTAGTCAATGATCCACATGGAGAGTTCACTGACCAAGTCATGAGCAATGAGATTTCTCAAGAGAATGAAGACTGTAGGGAAGACCGCCATGTATATTCTTGTAATTGTCCAAGTACTATTGATGAGCATGCTCCACACACAACTTTAGTTACTGTAAAACATAACCCAGATCCCACTAGTCTAATGCCTGAGAATATAGTGGCCCAAGAGAGCTTGATAAGTTCAAAGCCTGTGGATGGTGAGAGAATAGCACCACCCCTAGAACCTCAAGATCGGACAAGGTTAGCAGTAGAAGAAGGTGGGTTTTGTAAGGGTAGACTTTATTCAGAGCAGGCAAATGAGGAAGTAGATAGTAATGGGTGGATGCATTTGAAGACATCCCAGCAGAAAGCAAATGTCACAGGAAAAAAGAATGTGAAAGCAATGCCAGTCATGGGCAGGAAAACTCGGCAAAATTGGCACCGAAAACAACATTGGAGGTTTCTGCAATCAAGGTAACTAACTGACAGACCTCTGCATGGAACATTAGCGGATTGTGGAGGACTTGTGAAGAGGTGGATGTTAGTTTCTTGACTCAGGATCATGGCTAGAATAGCCATGTTTGTGGAGATGTGAAAGAAAGAACATTATTAAGCTCCTGATGTTTGCAACTGCAGAATTGTTTTGACTGTCTTTTTTTTTTCCTGTCAAAATCCTGCATGTTCAGCTTGATGCTCATTTGACTTGGGGGTTCCCAATATCAGTAGGTATGCAGTGGAGCAACAGAGTCATGAAGTTGAGGAGCAGCTTCATGAGAAGCTTCAGTTGGAGCAGGAAGCTCGGGATTGTGAACAGGGCGGTACTATCAATCATGATTCAGTCTTGAAGGCACTTGCTTGTGCACTCAATGAAACTGAGATTGCCTACTTAGAAATGGCTCACAGGTACTCACCTATCAGTCACCATCTTTCCAATACTCACGAAACTTTGGCTGCTGAGTCAAAGGCGAGTTGCAAGTTACACATGTTTTATAGCCACCTGCATGAATTTTTTTCCCACTTCTATTGTGAGTGAGGCTAATGGAATTTCAAGGACCTTAATGTTTTCCTTGATCCTGCAGTGTTTTACATGAAAATCCAGAACTCATGGTGATGGGCTCCTGTGTGCTCGTCATGCTCATGAAAGATGAGGATGTATATATTATGAATGTTGGTGATAGTCGAGCAATTCTTGCATGTAAGCAATCCAATCACGGCTCTTTTTCTCGAACCTCAAAAACCTCAACAACAGACTCTGGGATGACATCACTAGACAACTCTCAACAAACTTGTCATGAATTGGATGAATTTTCAACGGTGAGTGGAGATCGAGATGTATCAATGAAGCTGGAGCTTGAAAAGATCATTGAAGAGACTACCATTGAACTGGAGGCTTTTGAGACTGTCAATGATATTGTGAGTTGTGTCTTGCTCTCACCGGCAACATCATCATCATCATTGAATGCCTTGCAACTCTCTAAAGACCATACCACGAGCAATGATCAGGTAGAGAGAGAACCCTGAATTTTTTTCCTATGCATTCTTGCATTTAATTTGTGTACAACTGGAAAAAGTTTTAGCAATGGGTTGCATTGTGGTGGGATTTTTCTCTGGACCAATATAGTGCTCTTGTGATATGTCTAGGAAGTTCAAAGATTAAGGGCAGAGCATCCCAATGACCATGACATCATTTCCAATGATCGAGTGAAGGGGAGGTTGAATGTGACTCGTGCATTCGGTGTTGGCTTTCTAAAGCAGGTAAAATACAGAATTCCAGGAGCTGCATTCTCTTTCCATTTCATTAACAGAAAACAGATTTTGTGATGCCCCCAAGAAGCCCACAAATTGTATGTGAAGATGGGCAATCTCCAAATGTTGTGACAATTGTGCTGGTAGAAAGTTGTATTTGATTTTTCACTGAACAATTTGAAGAGAGATGTTTATGCTCTAGAGCTTCATTTGCTAAATGGACCTTGTGTTTGTTAACAGCCCCAGTGGAACAATGCACTGCTGGAAATGTTTCGGTGTGAGTTTGTGGGGAGTGACCCATACATCACCTGTGAACCATTTCTCCACCACCATAAGCTTGGTCCACAAGACCAATTTTTGATACTTTCTTCAGATGGATTGTATCAGTACCTGAGCAATGAGGAAGCAGTTGCTCGTGTGGAATGGTTCTTGGAGAAGTTTCCAGATGGTGATCCTGCCCAAAACCTCATTGAGGAGCTTCTGTTCCGGGCTGCCAAGAAAAATGGTAGGTTAAATTTTATAGCTGTTTTGATTCAAGGTTCACAGTTTATATGAGAGAGTTCAGAGCCAATATGCATTGATTCTTTCCATGCTACTCTTTCTCAAACCAATTTCCAAAGCATTTTCATCATGCCCCTTGAAGAAGACTAATGCTTCTTCTGTGTCAATACTGCAGGGATGAACTTCCATGAGCTCTTGGATGTTCCACATGGAGATCGTCGCAAGTACCATGACGATATATGCGTGATGGTCATTTCCCTTGAAGGCAGGATTTGGAGATCCTCATGTTTTACCACCCATCTGGCTAATTGAGCAGGGATCAGACATGGCTTTGAGAACACCTGATGGGGAATTGTTGGAGCCAAAATCACATATGTACAAGAGGGTGAAAGGTCCAATAATATTAACTCAACACAGGTTTTCTAGAGATGCTCAAAGCAGTCACCATTGAAGCTAAACACAAGTAAGTCACCAACAACCACACCTGAGGGTCAGACATAGTTGTGTAACATCAAATCAGACATTCCTTCAAGCTTTCAATCAAAGCCTTCACAATGTTGTTGGTGATGAAAGGAATCAATTATGTCTGAGCCTTGAGTTTGAAGAATTGTTCATTGTGAGTTTGGAAATCAGCTCTTTTAGTATCTAAATTATTCCTGAATTCCCTGAACTGCTCGAGCATCCATCCATAGGCGAGTGATGATGCAGAGCAACCTTGATGTGGGTCATTGTGCAATTGAGGAGTCTGATCACATTTGCACAACACCACTCCAAATTGAGACTTTCTGAAGTTGATACATTGCTCATGAAGCACTGTGGAATGCTTTTGTCATGTTAGCTACATGGAATGCTTTTGTCAGAAAAAATTTCATTTCTTTTTCAACCTTGCCACACTTGCCACAATTTTCTCACAGAGATCCATGCTCCTATCTCTACTATTTTTGACAAATCACAAAGATCCATGTTCTAATCCCTACATTTTTCAGACTTTTCAATTGTTTCGGCTTATTTATATCATCCAATGAAGGGGTGACACTTAGGAGGCCTCTAATCAAGGTACGTATGTACCTACCTACTAGTATTGGGCCTGTATGTGTAATGGTCGTGCACAATTGTGTACATAAAATACATGGTTGTGTATGTATGGCCATTACATTTGCACTTACCTATGTGTAAATAATTTCACTTACATTTGCACAAGGTAATGTAATACATTCTCTATAGACAAAGACTATCTCCAGTGTTGCTTAGTATGAGACCCTGCAAAATATTTCTTATGTCCAATTAAAGTTATTTACTTTTTTTTCCAACCTTACCCATAAAACTAAAACTGGGATTGCAAATATGTGGGAGACTACTAATAGCAAACCACCTGAACCAATCATTATGATTGAGCAAGGAGAAAGGGGGAGCAGCAGTGAGATATATATCGCACTCTTCTCTAGCAGGTGTTAGGCTTTGCTGTGCCTTTTAACAGCCTCAGGAAACTGTGCAAAAATGATCCGCCAAACCCATTTTGCTGACCCAAACCAGCATCTTTAGACTTTTCTGTATCCAATTTTAAGTTGCAGGGTGACATACTGAGGACTGGTGGAATTGCTCTTAGAGCATGCTCAACAGTGGAGTAAATTATTGGCATTTCCAGTACTTTTTGCAGGAAGATTTACTTAAAACACTATGAATCTTCTTCGCGGTACCCTGCAAGAGCACTTGTACTAGAAAATGAGTGTTTCTCACCAATAAATGATTGTTTTTCAGTGGCCAACTACAATGATTGGCCCAGGTGATGAGAGTCAAATAGTCTCTCACGTTGCACCATCTATTTTTCATTTTTCAAGTTCATGGGTGGGGATGAAACTAAACAATGCACTCGGTATGTGCTAAATATTGATAGAGGACTGCTGCTTATATCATCCTTTTGTTGTTTGTCGATTTGTTCAGAAATTATCCTTCATTCAACTATTTTCCTTGGCCACATGGTATCCCTTAGAGTGTTGCTTACTACTTTTCATCACTCTATCTTAAAGTACCTTTGGAACTTTGCTTTGGAATGCACCTTCGACCACTTGCCTTGGTCACTTATAGACTTTATATTGTACTGTTTTAACTCCCAGTGCCTTTCCAACCATTTTGCGTTGAAATGTTGTCTTATATTGAGTCCATTCCATCATGTGTAAGTTTTTGGTTATCACTTAACACTGAAATCATTTTACATCTATCAATGAGCTTTCTCAATTTTACACAAGTTTACACAGATTGGGTTGAAAACTTCTGCATTTACACTTATGAAAAAGTGTAAACAAGTTTCCATATTTTCCATCTATGGATCTGGAGCGTACATCTTAAACCAAATACGCACCCAACACATTTCCTACCTCTTAAAATCACTTTGACCTAGCTTTGAAGTAGCTCATTGCAATGACTCTGCACTTCATGGCAAGCTCAAACTTCAAATTAAAAAAACTTAGCTTCCTATATCTAGAACTTCTACATCTAGAGCTTCACTTACTAGATCTTGAGCATTTCCAAGGATACAAAACGAAATTTACCATCCAACACCATTTTACCTTCAACTAAAGCTCCAAGGGAATTCTCAAGATCAACTGACCCAAAAAATTGTAAAATGAGTTTCAAAGCTTCACCAAAGGTTGTCCCTAGTTTTTTCTTCCTCCCTAAGCTTCCCCTTGTGCACTTTCTATTTAGTTTTTACACTCAACTTCTTGCTTACTCTTGCATCTAACTACCCATTCACATTTTGCATATAGCTCCATTCTTGCTAATTCCAACCCCACGCACAACTCTTGTTTCAAAATGTTCCCACACATGAATTGAAAGGAAGGTGAGTGCTAACATGATTAATCTCAAATTTTCAATGAAACAAAATGGCATTCATTTGAAAAGTTGAGTCAATAACTAGGAAACTGAGTAGTTGATTGTTGGATTTATCTAAATGGCATATCAAAACTTGTTCCATTGATACAATAGAGTAATTACACTAAAATGGCCTTCAACACAAAAACAATCACATATAATAGAAAATAAGTGACATTGACAATAAAAGATTACTTGGCTATGCCATCTAATTTTTGATCATTTGACTCAATTTTAACAAGTCCTCATGAATGTTTTTGATGTAATCAAGGTGGTGATCATCCATAAGCCAATTTAAACAAATTTGGCTATTAAGAAGATATGAAAAAAAAAAAATTAAACATCCTTGTATACTATTGTCTATCAACTTAAACCATGTATAGAAATGTACCATTCTTAAAATTGTCTTCTTTGATATATAGTTTGTGGACAAATTTGGCTAAATATTCTTGTGAATAATTATCAATTTGACTATATAAAAAATTAAGGAAAAACCCTCCAACATGTGACTCTTCATTGGGTTGTCACTTTTAGTCATAGTTCTTCATCTCTTCCACACACATACCAACGAATACAACTCCATCACAAACTCATTTGTGTCAAAGGATGCCCATTTAGCATTAGGTGTTCTACTTCATGACTACTATTTTGATTGTTTTGATTTTCCTTTGGTGTGTTTACATTTGCTTCAACATGCCTTGTACTTTTTATGAATGGATTTCCATCTTTTTTTTCTTTTTTTTTTAATTTATTCATATAGGGTTTTTGTTGTAATAATTTTACAACCCAATAGGTACCAAAAGATATCAATAAAATCATACAACCAGTGAAGTATTGATATCCGGCGTGAAGCAAAGTTGGTGGCCCGTGTTTCTGCCGGGCTACCCGACCCGGGGCCATCGAGCTTGGGATCGCTCGCCAACCCCGTCCGTCCGTCTGGCTTGTTGCCAGGACTCCAACAGCATTTGGCAAACGTGTTTTGCAAAGCACGCATCGACTTGCAGTTGCTGTTCATTCTCCTTGTCGCTGCAGTTCGCAATCCCTGCAGGGAATCGCGAAATGGCGTCGTCGGAGGGAAGCGTGGCTGAGGGCTCGAAGCTCAAGTCGGCGCAACTGCTAGATCTCGTCAAGGCGCATTTGGCAACTGATGCAGGAAAAGACTTGCAACAGAAAATTGGGTACACGTACCAGATCAACATAGCCCCCAAGGTGGCTCTCTCTCTTCCGTTTCTCTCTATCTCTTTTCTCTTTCTTTTCTTTCTGTTCTCTTCGCATTCTTGCTTAACTTCAGAAATTCGTGCTGGGAGCAGAAGCGGGGAAGAGGGTTTACCGGTGATCGTCGTCGATTTGATGGGTTTTGGGTTGGGTGGCAGGTTTTTGTTTTCGCAGAATTTAGATTTATTTTATTTTTTTGGAGCAGATGAAGAGATCTTGTACTACCTATGGAGATTTTTAAAAATTCTTGTCTCATGAGATTGTGAGGATCTTCACAATTTGGAGGTTGCTTTTGTTTTTTGAAGAGTGGGTTTGAGGTTTGAAGGTCTGGTTGTCAGTAGTTTTTTTTTTCCCCTCTTAGGGTATTTGCTTTCGTGAGAGCATGAAATCGCCTTCCTCGTTGTGGAACTACATTCACATCTTGGCAAGCAAGTCTTATTGCCGATCGGTAGTTTTTTTCCTTGTTTTTAGTTTTCCTGGAGCCTCGAGCAATCCCTTTCTTTTGTGGACAGTGTTCTGGACCCCTCTTTTTGAGAAGTCTGGAAGCTTTTTGAAGCTTTACTGTGGAAATGGTGCTTTTCCTTCACATTTTAGCAATAGAAAATTGTTGATGACAGTCATTGGGTTCAAAACTTCTCCCTATCACAGATAGCTCTGTTGCCGCAGATGGTAGGTATAATAAAATATCTTCATGGCTTCATGACTGGACAGAAAATAGGAATCGATGAGGAGAGCTTTGTGGTGGATCTCAAGAACTTGAAGGTGTACAAAGGTGCAAGACTTCCTTTCAAATGAATTCCATAGAACAATCAGACTGTAAATCTACATACAACTAAATCTTGTGGTGTTTATTTTACACTCTGAAGAGGCTTGGTGAAATCCTTGACACATGCATTGCACCGACACAAAAAAATGATCCTGTGTTTGATCATTTCAATGAATGACCTGAATGTAGTTGATGGTTTGCACCCTGTGTCTGATCATGTCCGCTGTGGTGGTGATATTTTGATCAACCTTTACAATACATCAGATGTGTGTGTGAAGTGTTAGGTTCCTTTAAAATGGAATTGACAGCTGTGTTCATTGTTGTAGGGAAGTGTGAGGGAAAGCCAGATGCAACATTTTCATTTGCAGATGATGATTTCATGGCTGTGTCCTCCGGCTCGATCAACCCTCAAATGGCTTTTGTCAGGTATGTTGAGGGAACTTTTGTTTTTCATTGACAATTTAATTGAGGTGCTCTTTTACTTTTTTGTGAAGTATAGGTAGTCTTTATGAGATTTGTCACAAACATTTGTGAAAGCATTATTATTCTGAGTGAAATCATATCTTTGTGCGGAACTCAACAAGAGCTTATGCAGAACATGTTGATAAACCAGAACTCTTCTTTTGTACTGAAGGCAAAGAAAACTAACATTAGAATTCTGTATTTATCTGCAGGGGCAAGATGAAGATCAAAGGAAGCATGAGTGCTGCCCAGAAATTCACCCCTGATATCTTCCCAAAACCTTCCAAGCTCTGACTTCCTCTGTAGCATGCACTGAGAACTATGTTTTGTGACTCAGTCATAGACATTAGCTTAGTTCTTCTGCAGTTAAGGTGGATTCTTAGTATGTGTATATGTCACTACAGACGCTCCATGTAGGAAGAATTGTATCAGTCAAGGCTATAATTCAATAATTCTATATCATCGGTAGCTGATGAAGTCCAAAGGTAATATGGCAGCTTGTCACCACTATTAGGGATGAAGGTCTGACACTATGTGAGCAACTCTCACAAAGATTATGACTGCACTCATTGTGTTGTTAACTTCAATCTCATGGATATGTACATCCATCCTGCCTTGGACCCTGCATGTTAGGATTTTACATGGTTGCTTCAGGGTCTACATTGCACTCTTGGCTTCAGCTTACAAGTAATAATAATCAACCTGATGTGCTACCTTAGATTGCCAAAAACAGACTGACCATTCACAGTTTTATCTGTGGCATGTAACAATGGATCATATCTGTTGGATCTGAAGGGGGATCAAATCAGAACAAAATCAAAGTACTTGTCCATCCATTTTCAGCTTCACTTTTGCTTACTGCATGACTGAAGAAGCATATAGAGAGATTTCTCCTATTATCTCAAGCTTACACATGGATAATGAAATTTTTACACTTGACAGAATGGTTGTCCAGTTTTCAATCTGGCAAAAACTAAAGATTTGGTGATGGATTAAGACACATCATGCATGACTTTGAAAGCTGTGGAATATCACTGAGAGAAGCTTCCATACTCCACTAGAAAGTGTAGTTAAGATACACATCAGCTGTGTAAGAACATGATTTCATGACAGGACAATGTAAAGGTTGTAGTACTCTGTTGAGCTCAACTTATTGCAAAGAAATCCAGTAGTCTTGCAAAGAAGTTTCAATATATCTGCAAGTCGACCAACTCAGCGATCAACTTATTCTCAAGCCCATTGTTGGAATGCAAGCCAAAGTAAATAATAGTGAGACCTACAACTGAAAGCCCTTGTTGAGTTAATAATGTACAACTAGAGAATATGAACAGCCATAGCACAAACCATTACAGAACAGGAGTGATGTGCAGCTCAGAAGCTACAAAATACCCACCATGAAATCTCTTTAATGCATAAATTTATCGAACCCAACAAAGGCATTGCTTGTTGCCAAGACAACTCATTTCTCTAACAGCTAGCTATTTACAGATCTGAAGTACTCCCACACGACAGAAACTTCAGTCATGTTAAATAATCCATGAGTGTTGTCCACACAAGATCAGCATGCACCCTGAGATGAAACCCTCCTCTTGCAGGGATTGTTCAACCCAATTGTTAGTTTGACAGGCCACGCAATGTGAGCAATCCACTGTTGATTGAGGTCACCCCAAGTCTCCACCGGATTCTGAGGCTCTTCTTCTAGCCTGTATTGTGTCCACTGAGCTGCTAGCAGGATCCTCCTCAATATTTCTTTCTCCATTTACTTCAATTTCCTGCCCAACATCTACTGAATTGTCTCCCATATGTATGGCAGGATCCACAAAATCAGGAGAACTTGTGTTTGTTAAACTAGCAGATATTTGCTGCTCATTGATCACCGGGGTCCCTCGGAACCTCATTTGAGGACCTACCAACACAGGGCTTTCAACTGACATGACAGCTTTGTTGTCACCATTGCCAATGCCAGTGCTGCTAGCTTGAGGAAGTTCTACACCATTCACATTCTCAGATGGAGCAAACTTTCTCTTCTTTTTTGCATCCATCTTCCGAGGCATCACATCAAAAAAGAAGTTACCTCCGTTCCATACAGAGGCAGCCACTTTGAAGCACTCAAAGGTGATATGTAAGCGGTATGACTTGAAAATAGGTACAGCAAGAGACATGGTGGCCACTGTAAAGAGAGCCTGCAATACAGCATACATGACAATGCGATTCTTGTCTCCCAGAATGCCACTTAAACGCCACCAAATATTGTTGGCGCGTGATGCTTTCCGAGACAGTTCCCTGTGAATGCCAAAATATTACCATCAAATACTGAAGAAATGGATTCACTTGAGATCAAGGCTAGCAAAATGCTTTACTGTGAAGACTTCGAGTATGCATTGGGAGGGTTCAATGAACCAAAACAGACCTGAATGAGGTCATTACTTCAGGATCCCTCAGCAATCGCTGCCGCCGTAACACATTCACAACAAGAAAGTAGAGCATTTGCCATAAACTGTAGGCAAAAAGTGGTACAACGAACAGCCATAACCAAAGAGAGCGATCATTTTCCAATAAGGGCCATGCTGGCCAAGGTCCAGTGTCCTCAGGTGAATGGTGGGAGAAAGTACTTGGATCCCACCACCGAATGATGAAGAAAACAATTCCTGCAATGATGAAGCACATAGTTCAGCCATCTCTTCAGAACAAATGGGTGTCACATACATTTTTGCTGGAATTTACACAGTTTAATAAAGCTGCCCTGGTCACCTGGAAGTAGATGGATAAGGACACTGACAATTTTGTCGATGGAGCTGAAGACAAGACTACATCGCCACACTATCAGTGCCCATGCCAAAGGCCCCTGCACAAGCATAGTAAGCAAAGGTGATTCCAGCTTTAGTGCTTTGCAAACACTAGCAAATGGAGCAGAAGTAGACAGAAAGCCATAAGGGCAGAAGTTCCTGTGCACACCACAATTGCTACTCCACCCACCTCTGCAAAAGAGAAACAAATGAGGAACAGTTTGTCATTGTTTGGGAAGAACACAAGCATCACGACAAAGATAAAGTTGGCATAATAGCAAAAGTCCTGCACCCACAAAAGACCTACATCAGCAGCAGAAAAATTCCTGCACAAAATTTGTGCATCATGAACATGCCAACATCAAGCTAATGACTATCAACAACCCTCCACATTCATGCAAATTGTATCTAGGTGCCTCCTGACTCCTGACCATACTGGAAATCAGCAACTTCTTTGCTACAAGACCAGATTCAAAAATTGACACGGCTACAAAGAGAAGCATTTGCAACTATATAGAGGCAGGGCAAGTTATCTACCAGCAGGAAATAGTGCCACTTCTTCATCCGATAGTAGATCCATCTAAGAGGTGCCACAGTAACAAAGAACAGGCAATACAAATATGGAATGTCCTGAGGCCCTGCACAAACTCTTTCTCACTGAGAAAACTTGGAAAACCTGGTGCTGAACACTTTGCATGAATGAAACATGCATTAAGAATGAGATTCACTTTTGAACCAAATTAAGACAGCAGATCCTGAATGTACGACACAGCAGGTATTTCACTGATACCATGCATATTTTGTCCAGTAACTACATTCTTGCTGCATAAAGTGAGAGCAGATATCTTCCTATCAACACTTGGTACATTCATCCTTCCCATGTAAAAAAGGTAATATAAACACAAGCTTACTTGAGCCTAGCAAGAAGCAGAAGGCACCGAAGCAGGCAACCCCCACACTATAAGTAACCTGTGGATTAAGAAAAACAAAGCTTCAAACCCTCTGATGAATTCAATGATTATCAGAAACACCTACAAATCAGATTCCTGTTAATGTTGCACCATTGGATCATAGGCAGGCAACACTTACTTTGTTGATAAATTCCTCATGCTCATCTGCACGCTTTGCAATCTTCACTGCTTGCTTTGTAATTATCTGTCTAGTTTTAATTACCACCTGCAATTTTCACACCAGACCTCCATTGGTAAGAGCCAAAGCAAGCAAGTTGCGATGACAATGCAACCACATAATAATGCACATTCTACAGAGTGGACTTACAGAAAGGCCATATTGCACTGCAAGTCTCATAAATAATGACATTGGAGAGAGGTAATGGACAAGACACCTTGGGGGGTATTTTGGTGCCCTTCTCTCCCATATGTTGCCCTAATTGCAAGTCCCATCTAACTCTTTTCCCAGTCCCATCTTGCTTGACTGGCGCCATTTGGTGCTTCCACTTCCTCAAAGCCCTAAAGCTCTAACCACGAGACAATCCGCTGCCTTCCCAAATACCAAAACCAGCTGTAGTATGTCCTTGAGAATTGACAGCATTTGCCCAACACAACCACCAGTAGATCACGGCACAATTCACTGCGTAATCTATTCCACAGCCATGCACAGTCTGATAGCACACTACCTTCAGTCTCTCTTCTTACTTGCTCCAAGGGTTCAAAACCGCACTCTTGCAGAGGGAAGGCTCTGAGATCGGAGACCGAGAAAGTTGTGTCCCACAAATAGGATCGGAAACCTCACGTTGCTAATAAGAAGCTGCAAAAACAAAACTGATTTTACAAACGAGTCCCTAGACATCCAAAAGATCTGGCAACAAAAAACGAAAAGAAAAACACAAGAAGAAAAAAAATCAAAGGCTGCGACGCATATCCTGCTACATGAAATCAACAGCAAACCTACAACACCAATCCTGCACATGTCACCGCAAACAGAACGTGCAAGAAACCAGCTAAGACTCTGAAACTGAAAAACGAGACGCGCTTCACCGCTGTAATAAGCAGAATAGCCTCATCGTATGGGATCGAAGCGCAAGCTTGTTAGCGTCCGTGCACCAGACATAATGATAAAGCCCGCCAAAAAGGCATCGAAACTCGCCCCGGAAAAAAAGGCAAGAAAAAGCAAAGATGAGAAGGAAAAATACAAAGGCGACATACCGTCAGAGTGTGGGGGTCAAGCTTCGATACAATCATACAAATCACTTCCTCAAACTTCCTCAGGAAAGACGTTGAGAGCGATGGCGCTCTGTGTGTGTGCGTTTGTGTGTGTTGGGAATGGTCGAGAGAGGGAGACCAGGCCCGGTAAATGTGAGAGGAAACCAAGACGATTCCTTGACGTAATAGTCATCTTCTCCGCGCGTCACGTCCGGAATCCGGATATTTATAAGCATCTTTCGGTCGAATATCGCCTTGCACTGTACCCGGGTATTTGGATTGCCACCGTCCTCTCCCGGGTACCTACTTGGATGATCGCCCTCCTCTGTACCGGGTATTTGGATACTCACCGTCCTCTTCCGGGTACCTTCTTGAACGATCGCCTTCCTCCGTCCCGGGCACGTGGATTGCCACCGGTCTCTCCCGGGTACCTACTTGGATGAGCGCATTCGTCTGTCCCGGGTATGTAAATGGCCACCGCCCTCTCCCGGGTTCTTGAATGATCGCCGCCCTTTCCCGGGTATATATTAGAATCGCCGCCCTTTCCGGGTATTTAATGTCCGCTGCCTGTCCCGGGTGCTTGAATGATCGACTTCCTGTCCCGGGTGCTTGAATGATCGACTTCCTGTCCCGGGTGCTTGAATGATCGACTTCCTGTCCCGGGTACGTGATAGAATCGCCGTCCTTCCCCGGGTATAAGAGATAATATCCGTCCTTCCCCGGGTATAAGAGATAATATCCGTCCTTCCCCGGGTATAAGAGATAATATCCGTCCTTCCCCGGGTATAAGCGAGCATAGCCGTCCTCCCCGGGTATAAGAGAGCATAGCCGTCCTTCCCGGGTATTCGATTTCGCCGCTTCCTGTTCCAGGGTACGGTTAGTGTCAACTTCCGAACCCGGTTATTTAATTTATGCGGCACAAATTTCACGGCTGGTGGACGCCTCTGGAAACTGTCACCGTTCCGGTTCCGGTTATTTATTGTGCGGCACAAACTTCGGCAGATGGAGGGTATTAAAAGTCGCCGGACCGGGGAATTTAGTCTTCTGCCCGAAAATTCTTAATGATTCGCTGCTGCCAATGCGAACTTGCGCCGGGTCTAGATCGAAGTTTTTTTCCCCTGCCCCCCACAAGCACCCAACGGTTACCCAGTAACGGGTATCAAAAACGAGAAACGCTCCAACACCAAGAAGTTGGCACGTGGACAATGACGTGCTATTTACGCATTGGTGGTTAAAACATTACTTTAGTTTTTCATTGGTTACAAATTTCTTGTTGTCATCGAAGCTCGAGATCCCAATCTTAAAATTGCCGGTTTCTAGGGTCCCAATCGAGGTCTTATATGAGAATCCCGATTGGGACCTCGGCCGACCAACATTCCATTCGAGGTCCCAGTCTGGCATGAGTAGTTTACTAGTAACATAACGAGTGTTTTCTTTCTTCAATTTCTTCCATTTCCCCAAAAGTGGGAATTTTTTGCTGGAAAAAAATACATTCTACACTGAAAAAATAAAATTACTAAGGTTTTCTCAATTTATTTTTTTCCTCAAAATAAAACAAAAATTCGTTACAAACAAAATTTTACTGCTTAGGTAGGATTCATGGAAGTGCTTGAATAGTAAGTAGTAAGTTGTAAAGTAGTGGATTGTCTCAAACCCTTTGCTACTAGGCCAAAACAATTCCATGCACAATTTTTTTCATTAATTTTAACAACTAGAAATTAGAAATATCAACAATAATGACAATTGATTTTTTGGGGACAAATTTTGTGGATTTTTAAACAATAAAATTGGAAAAGCTTTGGAAAGCTTTTTTTTTTTCCTAGCACAAATTCAACTAATCCTGCTACAATTTTCCAAAGATTTTTGTGGTTTTTCCAACAGTAAAATTGGGAAACATTTGGATTTTTATTTTATTTTTACCATAAATTCAACTAATTTCACTACAATTTTCCAATGATTTTTGAGACTTTTTCAACAATAAAATAGGGAAATTTTTGGAAACCTTTGTTTTTCTAGCATAAATTCAACTAAATTCGCTACAATTTTCCAACGATTTTTGTGGCCTTTTCAACAATAAAATTGGGAAACTTTTGCAAACTTTTGTTTTGCTAGCATAAATTCAACTAATTTTGCTATAGTTTTCCAATGATTTTGTGGCTTTTTCAACAATAAAATTGTGAAACTTTTGGAAATTTTTGTTTTGCTAGCATAAATTCAACTAATCTAACCACAATTTGCCTTCCAAAGGCATTGGGTGTGAATGAAACCCAGGTGGCTTAAACCCAGATCTAGGGTTTGCAGGCCAGCTCAAGTATGAATCATCATATGTTGTTCTTCCTTTAAAAGTGCAAGAATATGGGTCCAAATTGGGCTCCTTTTTAGCCTTTGTTGGGTATATGGGCTTTTCATTATATGAACCTGAATATTCAGTATGTGTAGGTTTGTTGTATTGTGCCCCGGTTGGAACACAACCAAGAAGGGAAATCGCATCTTTCGTGATGTGATCTGCATTGGATTGTTTTAGGGACATACTCAGCAATGTATTCAGATGGTCCTTGGAATTTCTTGTCTATTTCTTTTATGTCGAGGCTCTGGTATTTTGTTGTTGAGGTTTTCTCCGCACATTTGTGTGTTTCCCACAAGAGCATGTTGTACATATGCATGGTTTTGCTGCCTGCCATGTTTCAAAACTCTTTAATTGTTTTTAAACTCCAAGATAAAAACACTGAACCCAACCCATCCTTCACCCACAAACTTTGTTGGCGGAGACCTAAGCTCCTTATAATCCAATTCCCAAGCCAAAAGCATGGAGATAAAATACTTTTGAAGTTTCCAAAATAACCCTCTAGTTTCTTTTGGTGTTTAAGGTGTTGTCAAATATTTTCCTAACCAAATTGTCAACTCAAAATATTTGAATCTCCAAAATACCCTCAGAAAAAAGAATACAAGACCTTGGCTCTTTTTGTGTTTCCTAAGACTATGAAATTGTTTCCCTAACCAAAAAAAGAATACAAGACCTTGGCTCTTTTTGTGTTTTCCTAAGACTATGAAATTGTTTCCCTAACCAAAATCATCTGCTCAGAATATTTTTAAGATTTTCAAAAGAACACCCTCAGAAAAAGGATACAACGCCTAGTCTCTTTTGGTATTTGTTGAATTGTTCCCTAACCAAGATTATCAGCTCAAAATATTTTTGAAGTTTCCAAAAGCCCCTCACACACAAGGATCAAGACCTAATATATTATGGTGTGTCTTAGGATTGTGGAATTGTTTCCCTAACCAAAATCACCAACTCAAACTAATTTTGAAATTTCCATAAAATCCTCATAAATGAGGATACAATACCTAGTCTCTTTTGGTGTTACCTAGGATTGTAAAATATTTCAAAATTCATTATTGAAAAGTCGTCTACTTTCATTATGGGCATGTCATGTACGTGGAAGAAGTGTAACCACTTCAGGACATTGACACAAACTTCATGATTATTTTTCTCTAGAGGCTACAAAACATTACTACCATTTGTATTGTGAACCGATAATGGGACCCAGATGCTATGCAATCAATTGGTGAGCACCATATGAGAATTTCAAGTAGTCTCATTAACAAAGGAAACCATTATTGTTAGGTTAGTCTGTGTATTGATAGTTGGGATCCTTCTTCTTTGATATCATGTTTCTTTGGGTTTCCACCTAGCCTACTATTCTCCTCAATCACCTACAAGAATCTAATTCCCAGAATAAAGAAATGAAACGGAAGAAGTTTACAGCAACATCAGCACTGCAATCTGTTGCCATTGCTCTTAGGGTTTCATTAGGTCTAAAATTACAAGCCACTTAGTGTAGCCAACATCAAGAAGCATCTGCTTATGGGCATTTCAAAATTCACTTGAACCCAAAGGCATGTTTGGTTTATCATTTGCAGTGTGCATTTAAAGCAATAACATAAAAAGGACTAACAACCTTAAAATGATCAAGCAACAAGCAAAGGCCCAAATTTTGAAGAAGCTTGGCATTGTTTATTAGCCCCCAAATGACTAGCCAAAAGGGAATTTCCCCCAAGCTATCCACTTTGTATTTCCCACCCAAAAATCAATAAGGCACAAATTACATGAGCAATAGCACACATTTCCTCCCATTTGAGGTTTAATTGTAGCTCTAATTATGTACTCTCTCCCAACTTTAGTGGAGGAAGAGTTACAAGCATTCCTAGAGTTGATTATTCCTAATGCGACATGCTTAAGATCTAATTCAATTTGTATCCTCTAGATGTGAAGGAAAGGCTTGAAGTATTAATAGGAGTAAACTCTAGTCTAAAAGCAAAACAAGTTGTAGCCATACAACCTTTAATTTCAAATGTCAAGCTAGAGTTGTTAGATGAGAAAGGAGTTGAAGTAAGGGGTTGTAGGATAGCAAAGGCGAGGGGCTCCACACTAAGGTTTAAGGGTTCAAATGTCAAAGTAAAAGTAGTAGAAAAGATCCAACTTTCATATTCAAATGTTAAGGTAGAGTTAGCAAATGAACAAGGATTTGAAATAAAAGGCTACAATATAGCAAAGCTTAGGAGTTCTAAATTAGAGTTTCAAGGTTTTGATGTCAAAATCAAGACCATAATAAAGATAGGGTTAGGTCTAGGTCTGAAATTAGCAATAAACATAAAGTTAACAAATCCAAAGTCTATTTATTTACACCAAGAACTTACACCAATACCAACACCAGGACCTAATGTAAGAACAAATATAATAGATCAAATATACACTAAAAGGTACAAAAAATACTTGTATTACCGCTAGTGGGCACATAATGTTCCAGGACATTCACGGGTTGGAAGGAATGTACGGATAGCAAAGAGAAGAAGATTCCCCCAAGCTACTACACAACGTAGGCTGACCTACATACCCACCACTTGCATAGAAACCCAAGACATCACATTTTAATGGAAAGACTTCGAGGAATTCTATGCCTTCATATCACACAACGGACCATGGTTTGAATATGTTCAACAAACAATCCTTGCTTTAGTTAACTTTCTATATTCATGGTTTGAATTCAAGAAGGTTAGAGATCTACCTTTAGTTGGGCCAACATATGAGTGCCCAAGCCCTTTGAGGCTTGGACCTCGAAAAGTGTGGAAGTCATGCAATTGAGGAGTGTAATTTAAGTCATGTAGTTGAATGTGTTTTGCAAATGTCAAAGTGTAATGCTAGATCGACTAGCATGTGATCAAGAAAATGTACCTCCTCACCTGAAACAATACAAGTACGAAAAAAAATTAATTTTAAGGACCAGTTACAAGACCCAAGGGGCACATGGACAACCGAAGCATTAGAGGAAGCTATAGAGGCAATTGAGGTAGGGAGGTGTTCTATGCAAAGAGTTTCTAGGTCATGGAACATACCCTTGAACTTTCTTTGTGTCCATTTAAATAAGCAAACGCGTAGTAGGAAAATGGGGCTAGGGGGTGTATTCATAGACAGGGAAGATGACGTTTGTTGTGGCTTAGGTCTTTGGCCATGCAAGAAATAGGCATGTTTATAATTATGCACCAACTGAAAATGAAGGTGGCAGAGTTAACACAAACAAGGGAAACCCAATTTCAAAATGGCATATTGGGCACAACTCGCATTACAAGAAAAGTTGTCTTTTGCAACTTGATTTATGACTAGGTTGTTAGTCATGGAAGACATCTATGACTACATGACTATGTAGTCAAATAAAACACATTGTTTGAAACACCTAGTCACTAGTGTGCCTTAGTCACAAGACAATTTGCGACTATGATTTTTGTGACTATAAAGTCATGGAGGTCATTAGTGCTTGATGAAATCCATAAATTATGGTCATTGGATATAATTCATTGAATATGAAATAAATATGTTCTCCACCCATGCCATGTAGACACGTGGCTAAACATATGGTATAAAGGCTAAAAGCTTAGACTATATGTTAGGAATGTAGGCTAGCTTAGTTAGCAAACTAAGCTAGTTAGGCTAGTTCATTAAGTTACAAGTGAGAATTTGAACCCCTCATCTCCACATTAAAGGAATAAATCCTTAACCCCTAGTTAACCATTGCATCACATAACTTTTACATGATAAAAATTGTCACCATATTCTAATAAACAATTTCTTTCTAACCTACTTTATAAATTGGGTACCTAGGTGTTTATTTAACAACTTAAAACTTACCTAGTAACCTGATAGGTACTTAGCTTGGTATGTAATAAGTAAATATTACCTAAACGTAATAGTAAGTAGGTAGTAGGTAGGTATGTATGTACTACATACTTAGTAGGTAGGTAAGTAGGTAGGTAGGTGCCTAGTAATAGGTACATATATGTACTATCTATCTAATATGCAAGTAGCTAGCTAGCTACCTAGGAATAAATAGTAGATAGTTAGATAAGTATGTACAACCTACTTAATAGGTAGGTGAGTAAGTAGGTAGGTGCCTAGTAGTAGGTACATATGTAATACCAATCTAATAGGTAGGTAGGTAAGTAGGTAGGTAAAAATGTACATACATACATGTACTACCTACTAGGTAAGTAGGAAGGTACCTAATAATAGGTAGGTACTTAGTAATAGGTAGGTAGGTACATACTACCTACCTAGTAAATAGGTAGGTACCTACTAGTAATTGTGTAGTAGGTAATTAGGTAGGTATGTACTACCTATATCTAATAGGTACATACATATGTCTATATGATATAGTAGGTAGGTAGATAATAGGTAGTACTAGCCCATAGGTACTAGCTATTTTATAGGTAGCTAGTAAATAACTAGTAGGTAGTTAACACCTAGTTAAATTATTAAATAGGTAGATTATTAATGTATGTAGGTTAGTCATGTAGTCATAATGTAGTTACAAAATAATCTTAATCTAATCATTTAATCATGATGCAATTGCAATGTAGTCACAAATTTGAGTAAAAGTATATGACTAAAGCCATATGACTACATGATTAAATTAGGACATTAATCATAAATGTCCAAGTTATGAAAGACACATTTTAGCATTGTGTTGGTACCATTGGTTCAAATATTAACACCTGAAACTTGTCATACAAACCACAAAAAAAATTGATGTCAATAGAGCACAAGGCCTAACTGCTGATGCATGCAATTCATTTTACAATAACATGCGGACATTGTATGACAAACACAAATATAACCAAACCATATATGGAACTTAGACGAGATAGGTGTTCAACCAGGCTGACAATAAAGAGCTAGGATTTTGGCTAAGAGAAGGACAAACATAGTTGACAATAAAGAGCTAGGATTTTGGCTAAGAGAAGGACAAACATAGTTGACAATAAAGAGCTAGGATTTTGGCTAAGAGAAGGACAAACATAGTTGACAATAAAGAGCTAGGATTTTGGCTAAGAGAAGGACAAACATAGTTTACACCATCATTTTTAAGTCTCAGGAATGGTTAACCATAAATTGTGCAATGAATGTAGTAGGGGATATTATACTAGGATTTTACATTTTCAAAGTTGAACAATTACAAGATGATTATATTCAACTTTGCAAATTTGGAACCTACATGGCAATGCAAAAAAACTTGGATGGCCTCATTTCTTTTCAAAGAGTTTTTGTCTTTTTTCAAGAGGTCCATCTTGGGAATAATTTCACTTACCAATAAGCACTTGTTAATTTTGGATTGGCATGGTACTCATGTTACTTTGGGGGCCATAAAGCAAACACATGAATTTAGATTAAACATGGTCTCTCTCCCCACTCACACCTCTCATGCCTTACAACCTTTCAATGTTTCTTATTTTAAGCCTTTTAAAATAACCTTTAGGAAGGAAAAGAGATGCTACAATATCCAAAAGCAATTACATGGAGCTTAACCCTAGTTGGGTCGGTTGACCAGACCTTAGACAAATCACTCACAAAACAAAACATTAGGTTTGGATTTATGGTTATAGGCATATACCTTTTAAACCCTAGGGCAATGGATAGTAAGACCGGACCTTCCAACATTTACATAACAGTTAGCAAATGAACATGAAAGGGAAGAAAAGGAATCAAATGAACAGCCAAAGGGAAATGAACGAGGAATTGAAGAGTGTATTGCCACAAACCTTCATATACACACGACAATAATATAAATTAGGGTTGAAGAATATAATGCTAATAGCAAACTTAAATTGGAACAACGCTACTACATGGACATGCCATGCAACCCTGTAGAAGTTGATGATAGGGTTGAAGAGATAAACATTGAAAACATATCAAATATTGAAAGGGAAGACATGGCAATTGACTAGGAGGCAATTGAGCCTCATGAACTTTGACATCAAAAGGAGTAGGAACAACTTATCTTAATACAAGAGTCAATGAAATTTCAGAATTTACTATCATCGCCACATTTATCTACAAAATAGACCAAACGTAAGGAACCATTAATAAACTACTATCAATCACATGTTGTCACTTTTGAGGAGTTTCTTGCTATCTTGAAGAGAAAACCATGGACAAAACAACTATTAATGAAGCCAGAGAAGCAAAAAGGAAGCAAAAAGAGGATGATAGGTTGAAGAAGGCAACTAATACCCCAACCCCAATAGAACATGCAACCCTATGAGAGGCAGGCCAAAGTCACCTTTGATGCACAATGGTGCCCTACAGTTAGTACCATAACCTTGGCAAAGCAAATAGCCTTGTGAGAGGTTAAAAAGCAAGCCAAAACCACCTTTGATGCATAATGGTCCCTTGCAACAATAAGAGCAACTAGACGACAATTACATCAAAACATCCAGGTAATTGTCACCACAAGCTTGCACACATGTGAAACAACACTTAATTTGGGGCTCGCAAGTACTAATCAACAACAAACAAAGTAACAACAAGATCAAGAATGTAGCAAAATGATTCAACGTCAAGTGGAGCAATGAGTGTTGCAATAGCCAATGTAGCACCGACTATATTAGCAATTGTTGCAATAGTTAATGCAACACCAAATCAACCAGGAAATGTAACAATGACCCATGCATCTACGAGCACTACAGGGCCAAATGCTACAATTGCCTAAGTATATCAAAAGTGGCAAGGGATGGGGGAAAGGAGTGCGGAGCCAAAGTTCTGAAAAATAGGAACTTGAAAAAGCTATGCGAACAAGAGCTAAAAAAGCCAACAACCAAGAGCAAGAATAACTAACACAACTAGGAACAAAAGGAACTATGAACCAAGAACAAGAGGAGCTATGAACTAGGAGCAAGAAAAGTTTTGACCATGAGTAAGAAGAGCTCCAGACCAAGAGTAAGAGGAGTTGTACCAAGACCAATAAGAATTAGAGACCATGAACAAGAAGAGTTGCCAACTAGGAACAAGAAGAGCTTTAACTAGGACTAAGAAAAGCTATAGACCATGAGCAAAAAAAGCTGTGAACTATGAACTAGGAGGAAGAGGAGTTACCACCAAGAACAAAAGGAGTTGTGAACCAAGAGCAAAAAGAGCTCTGCCCAGGAACAAGAGGAGCTTTGAACCAAGAGCAAAAAGAGTTTCAACCAAGACAAGAAAAACTAAAGATTAGGAATAAGAAGAACTAAAGCCCAAGACCAAAAGGATTTGCCAACCAAGAGCAAGAGGAATTGCCAACCAGGACCAAAAGGAGTTTTGATTAGGACCAAAATGAGCTATAGACTAGCAGTAAGAGGAGTTATGAACTATGAGCAAGAGGAGCTACTAACCATGACTAAAAGGAAGTGTTAATTAAGAGCAAGAGGAGCTCTAATCAAGACCAATAAGAGCTACAAACCAACAACAAGAGGAGTTGCAAATCAATAGTAAAAGGAGTTCTGACCAGGAGCAATAAAATTGCAACCCAAAAGCAATAGGAATTGTCAACTAGGAACAAGAGGAGCTTCGACCAAGAGTAAAAGGAGTTGCAAACCAGGAGCAATAGGAGGCAATGACTAGGAACAAGGGGACCTTCACAACCAAGAGCAAAATCAAGGAGCCAACAACCAGGAGCTTTGAGGAGCATGAGGAAGAAACAAATTCAACATTTTGCATCTTGATTGCTACCTCCCAAAGATGATCTACAAGCCCAATTGTTTTAGAGAAGTAACTAGAATGCTAGTTTGATGAAGAGACCAAAGAGAGTGGGAATAAAGTTTGGTATGTTCAGTTTTATTACATAACAACATTCAACGAATTAGGGTTTACAAACTTAGGTTTAAGGTTGAGCATTCTGGGGATTTTTGGTGACCAATCAATTGGGCGGGTTGCATTAGGACCACTATGGTGATTTTGTGAATGTTAGAGGGAGATGAATGTTTGCTTTGGGGAAAAATTCATCCTAAGGATGGAGGTAAGTGGCATACTACTATGCAAAAACAAGGGTATGCTCATAGCAAGGAAGTTGTATGGACAACAAGAAAGAGGTGCACATAGCCAAATTTTATGAAAACTTTGACCCCTTTCATTTTGAGTGGCCACAACTTACATGTTTTTTCACCATTTTAGGTGATTCAAAGCATCGTGAGAGCACCCATAGCCAACTTACATTTCGTCTTGAAAATCATTGCCAACCAATCACTCAATAAAAAAACAAAGGCCTGCAAGCCACTAAGTGTCTGGACACTGGCTTCTCTACCCTGTAGTAACTTCAGGAATTTTGGGCCCTAGCTGATAGGTCCATCTTTATGCGAGGATTTTTGAAAGATGATATTTTGGCTTGTGTTGAAACTTGAGATATAGTCATACAGTTATAATATCTTGAAGGATTTTGGTTTCTTTTTGAGGATTTTTTGAAGATTATATTTTTGCATGGTGAAATATTTGAGTTTCCATAATTCTTCTTATGCATTAAGATACTTTTTAATGTCAATGGCAAGGCCAGAGTGCAACACACCCCTTGTTTCACTGTGGTACTAGTGTAGGTGCTGGTTCACCACAAGCAGTCAATAGGTGGCCACTATGTAAGCAGATGCATGCAGATGTTTAGGTCAGCGAGTGAAGTTGAGAACCAGCACCTAACCAAGTCCAAACTTAACACTTCCTGCAATGGATACATGTAGCTACTTAGGTGCCTCACCCAAGCAGGCGAATGCTTGGATACTTGGAGAACTCAGTACTTAGCTCAAGCAATGACCTAATGCTTCATCCATTCTACAGCCAATGTTTCTCCCATAGGATGCAAGAAATGACCTGTAACTACTCCTGCTTTGACAGTGAAACACATCATACCTGGTGAATGTTATACGTCAAAATTGTGAACCGTTAGGTACATAAATCCACAAGACTTCCTGGAAAACTCTTGTCCATACAATTTCATTGATCCCATTATGAAATGTTTGAGCACTCTGCATTTTGTGTGTATAACAATATCAACACAACTTATCTCAACTCAAGCTGTACTGTGCAGCACACCTGCCATCACCCTCTGGAATCCATTGACTCTAATCCCAATTTTTAGGAGGATAAAGTTACCACTTAAATTTTCCAACTAAACCTGTCCAAAGATTACAGACTAAACATCAGATTTCTCTAACTGTCCAACTTCTTTCCTAATATGTAAGAAAACTGTCCCAGAGACCCCCCCCTCTTTGTAGGTGATTGCTTGTTCCCTGGTGTGTGTGGTGGCTCTAGTGTTCATGTAAAAGGCTGGTTCATAATCCAGACAAGAAAAACTGAAACAAATAGAAATATATAAAGATAATCCTTAGTGGGGACAGATGCTGGTGCTAACCTGGCAACTTAAGACCTTCCACAAGGTGTTCTGTCTCCCAGTTCAATATGTAGTAATTTGAAGCAATCCTCCACTGCTAAACATCTTCAGGAGGAACATGACAGCATGCAAACCCCTGGACGGTAGGCCCAGGCAGGAGGAAGCCTTGCATACTTCTCCATTCCTGGTTGATCATCGTAAGGCCGTTCCATCAATTTTAGCAGCCTCTGCACTTCACTGAAATCCCCCTGTTCTGCTTGGTCAATGGCACTTTGGCACAGATAATTCCGCAGAACATACTTTGGGTTAACAGAGTCCATTTGAGCTTTTCTCTCAGGTTGAGGCACACCCTCAGCTGCCAACTGCCACACAAAAAGTTCAAAATACTGGCATTTAGTGTCCTACTCTTGTATGTTCTCCCACAAGGACTCATGACCTTTCCTTCCAAATCTTCCCCAAGTATCAAAGGTAACAAAATTTCCAGCATTCCTATATGGACAGGTAGAAACAAGGTAACATACCAGTTCAAAATACTCATGCACCCAGTCCAGCCAAACAGTTTTCCGCTCCTTGCTCAAATCTAGAAGTGCATTTTTCAGGGGTGCAAGTAACTCATCATCTGAACCACCTGGCACAACTTTCAAGTTTCCCAATGATCGGAAAAAATTGGTGTAATCAACCTTGTCAAAGGCCATGTTGTTTAAGAGCTTGCTCAGCAAATCCTTATTATACTGCTTGAGACCCACCTTACTGCTCATATGCTGCTGGTAATCTGCCATGAACTTGTCTGCATACCTGCAATAAAGCATGTCCATTGATTACCTACATAATCTAGCAGTTTGTACATCGCGCTGCAGTTGAACCTTTGTCAAATTCACAAATCACCATTGCCAAACAGGCTATCTTGCCAGTGCCAATGTACCTAAACAGAAATATCATGTTGAGTCACTAATACAGATTGTTTAACTCAAGGAGAGAGAGAGAGAGAGAGAGAAAACCCATGCACATGTACCTTCCTAAGCCAAATTGAGCTTCCTCAGCAGTGATGAGCTCAGCAGTATACAGGGTATTAGCCAACTGCATAACATTCCACAGACCAATATCTGGCTGGTTGGCAAAGCCATAGCGGCGCCCTGGTAAATCTGTTGTGTTTGGTGTGTACTTTGGATCAAATGCATCCAAGAAACCAAATGGTCCGTAGTCAATTGTAAGACCAAGAATGCTCATATTGTCTGTGTTCATGACACCATGGGTAAATCCAACTGCTTGCCACTTTGCTATCGTTATAGCTGTCTGTACTGCCACCTCAGTGAACCAGGCTGCCATTCCAAAACTAGCACCTGGTCAGTCAATATACTAGCTTCTGTTTTACATTGCCAAGACCCTAGAAGATACAGCCATATTCTTCTTGTTCTATCTTCCATGGCCCACTCTAAAGTCAACTGCATACTTAGTGAAGAAAAAACCACAAATACAGTACTTTCTTGAACTACAAATTTTCCAACCAATAGAACCAGCACTCTTTGAAAACCCTGGTAGTACTAACCCATCAGTTTGAACATGATATTGAAACTCCATTCCACATCATAGCCATGTTCTTGATAAGGCCTATATGATCTGACACATCCATCAGAACATTAGAGAGAACTGACCTGCATACTTATTCTTTGAGATGTCAATTGGAGGAAGAGGATTTTCTTTATCACCCTTCGATGCCTCAGAAAGACCCTCCTCCAAAGCCTGCCGATCAAATGGCAAGTGCTCAAACTGTGGGTAGTGATAGTGTATCGTGTAATCTGCAAGCTGTTTCACAAGTGGTACATCATCCTTGTCTCGAGCTGCATGAATTTGAAATGTCCCAAAACGAATGAATGACGGTGCCACTCTGCATACAACTGCTCCTGGCTCCATCTTCACATTCCCACTATTGTACAAGCATACCAAGAGGATCAGCAAGTAGGGATAACTCTCCTGAGAATCAAGAAATCTCAGTTAATTAAAGAAAGATTAAGAAAGCCAGAACAAGGTTGAAAACTTTTCTTGAAGACAAAGAAAGATTACCAGACAAGGACTGAAGAACCAGGAAGCATAAAAACACAGAAGGGTAGAACTTTAACAAAGAACAACAGTGACAGTCTTCTCACTTGTTCAGAGACCACCAACAGTAATATGAATGATAGAAACTTATCTATCACACCTTGTCCACTGACCCAGGCCACATAACCAACCTGCTTACTGAATTTGTGTTCAAAGTTTGGAAGCAACAGGAAGACTCAGCCATTATACTATACTACCTAGCACCTGACACCATAGAAGGGAATACAGAAAGGAAAAACAAAAAACAAAAGATTACACACAGTAGGAAGACAAAACAGAATATGACAGACAAAAGGGAAAAGACAAATGAGGACCAAGTGGACTTCAAAAAGCTCCCCACTTACAAGACTCTATACAAAATCATTTGGAAGACTGTGAGCATTGAAATTTATTATGAAAACATTCACTTTACTTAGCAAATCTCTAGTCCTCTTTAAGAGAATCTTCAAGGGTACTCGTTCTTCAGAAGAACAATAAGATTGACCATCTTAGAAATGAAGAAAACTCTGGAACTATGAAGCCTCAAGAACCTGTAAAACTGACTAACACCCAATTTAGCAGAAATAGAGGTATTGGAATGATCATGAGACATATGTATCATGCAAATACCTGCATACTCTGGTAGAGAACATTTATCGAAGACATCACAGGAAATACCATGAGTACTTTTCTTTACTGTTAAATCCAAGAAGTTGCAATAGAAGCCATTAGAAGGACAACTCAACTCACATAATGTTTTCGGGAAATGGTTACAATAACAATCAATGTATAGAAATTTCTGGATTTTAGAGGAACAAACAGACCTTCCAATCTCCTGTAGCTGAAGAACTCTTGACCTGAAATTTTGACATGCTTTAAGCAATCAAAGGAGAGGACAAAAAATTTCTCCCCATAGAGGAAGACAATTAAAACAATGGCAAGGTTTTAAATGGATGGGAACAACACACTTGATGGAGGAGAACGAGGTACTTTTCTTCCAATAAACAGGCTCAAAATCTTAGTGAATTGCAAAGCATGGCCAACACAATACCAGATCATGAAGAGAAAATTCAGAAAACAAAAGAATCATAAAAATTAAATTCTTGTAATCAGCAAGCAGGAAGTCACTTAAACTTCCTGAGAAAACTTGCTATACCAGAAGCAAACATCATGAGTGAACATGGTGCAACCAACTTACTCATAAAACATGTCACGCAGAACGCCCTCTCCTGTGGTAACCAGACAAAGTGCACGAGTGGTTGGTATGCCCAAATGGTGCATTGCCTCACTGCAGAGAAACTCCCGAACACTGCTACGGAGAACTGCAAGCCCATCAGCTGTCCTGCTGTAAGGAGTCTTGCCTGCCCCTTTCAGCTGAAGCTCCCACCTCTCTCCCTGATTGTTTAGTACCTCCCCAAGGGTGATTGCTCGTCCATCCCCTAATTGGCCTGCCCAAACACCAAATTGATGGCCACCATAGCACTGTGCATACGGTAGGCTGCAAACCACACATTTGGTCCACTTAAAGGAGGGCAAGATAATAAATCCCAAGTTTGAGCAGATTGACATGTAATGTCCTAGGAGCATCTCTGTTGGTAACCCTAACTTATATCAAGGCAACTTACTTTTCCTGGAGTATAATTAAGACCAATTTGGCCAAGGCAGGCATTAATGCATTTGCCATTTGAGCTAGTTCTTCACGATTAAAATGTGAAACCTATGTCAGATGGAATAAATGAAAATTTCCACATCTTATGTTACAGCAAAGATAAAGATGGCACCCAGTGATGAGTATCATCATTTAGGTGAAGTAAAAAGTCTATAATCAAAAACAGATGACAGCAAGCTGCTGCAGTGTGAAATATCCAGTGGCAACTTCAAAACACAATAGGTAGAAAGTAAAGGAGCACCTCACCTGCCTTTTAGCAATGAAACACCTGCGAATAGAAGAGGAAAGTCTGCTCTCTTAAACCTGCCAAGACCCAATAAAATAAGCTTCCAGTGTCCATATTCAGAGAAACATTTCTTGCAACAACAGTCTCACTAATTTCAAAGAAGAAAAATAACTAAAATGCTCACTCATCTGCCTTTTGAGTAGTCTGTGCTTGTCTGGCTTCTGTAGAAGTAAAAAGGAAATACAAAGAAGTATTAATTAAACATCTGTCATCTATCCCTTATGCTCACAATTACTATGCACTGCAAAGAATGAGTGTGCCACATAGTATAGCTGTAGAAAAAAGCCTACTCATTGGGGTCAAGGTCCAAAATATCAGCAACTGGCTGAGACCACGCTACCAGCTCTGGTTCTTTCACAGAGACCGAAGGTGACACTTTTGAATAACATGCATGCAGCACCTGCAACTCACCCAAAATCACACCAACCCCACTCTCAGACAAAAGCCAACAAGAACATTGACCGGCCTTTGTTCACTGGACCATCCAGGATCTGTACCTTGTTCTAATTACAGGGATCAAATAGTTTCACAAGAGATGGTCATGGTTGCATCTCATCCACATGACACATCTGAAGCTTTAACTTCTTGCTCAATTCTCAAATTTTATGCACCTCCTTAGAAAGAAAGTCAAGGTAGAACCATTTGCAAAAGCAGAAAGAAAGCCTTCACGATTCACCATCAAACAAAAGGCTGCATGTATTAACCTGGCGAACAGGGCCACCAGTGCGAGTATCCCCTGGAAGTTCACGTGTGAAGGAATTGTCCCAGTTTAGCTCCTCCAGCTTCTTCCTTGAACCCCCAGTTGTATCTTGATCTTTACCTTTTCCCTATTGAGAATGATCCCACAATAAGCTCAAGAACCCAAACTTCTTGATATGCAGGTTTATGTAAACCTTACATGACACCAAAGTGGTAAAATTCACCAGCTTGTCCAGAAATTGCTGCTTGAATCCAGTTGTGTCATTTCTATTCATCTTCTAAATGCTTTTCTATATATTTTTCTCATGTTATTAACAGATCTTATGTGCTCTATCAAAAGCAACACCCTCTTTGATCTCCTGGCGAATTTGAACTCTCATGCAGCAAACAAGCTATGCTCAGAATCCAAGCAGCCATGGAAGAAACTAAATGTGCCCTACACGAAAAGCAAGGCCACTTGGTTGGAGATTCAGCTTCCAAGGACCTTCTATGAACAGCTACCTGAAAACGCAGCCATAGCTCAGAACACTCTGAGGATTGAGACTACAAAGGAAAAAAAATTGACAAAATGACTCAAAATTGTAGTATACTAGTCAAGATTATTAAGACTGCCCTGCCAATCAATCTGCCTGTGAACATATCGATGGAATCAAGTCATTGTTGCAAGGAGGCTCTGAAATCTATTGTGTTCACGACCATAGCCATGAAACATCTAATCTCAGCGCCCATCATATTCCCATGACAGACTTCCCAAGGTTCAAGACTCTACATGGTGACAAACGACTTGGACTCGAACCTGCCAGTTCTCAAATCAAGCCCTACCCTAACATTGATTCCCCCTATGGCTGCCAAGACGAGAGTGTCTTTCGAAAATCTGATCCTCCAAGAAACACACTGAGCGACAAAACAAGATTGAGGAATTCAATCTTGTAAAGTAGCACTACTCCTAAAGCTCAATACTGCCAAATATCCCACGACCATCACCTCATGCCAATCCACAGCAGTTCCTCCTCCACCAAAAACAAGATCAAGAACCAAAAAACAACAAGAAAAAGTAAGTGAATCTCGAACCGCAAAACTGTACCTGAAGGTGCGAGACCCCGTTCCCGCTCACTGTTTCCACGGGCACCCCGTCGTCCTCCAACTTGAGTTCCTTGAAACCCTCAGCCATGCCTGCGGGCGGCAAAGACGACGACCAGGAAGCACAAACCCTCCGCCTCCCGCCCGCTTCCCGCCAGGGCTGACCACTTCTTCGCCACGGCCGAGGAAAAGAACAGAAAGCAGCAGAAGCAGAAGACGAAGAAGAAGAAGAACAGCAGTAGAGAGGCCGCAAGAAGACAGCGGGCAACGTGACAAGCGACGGCACAGATGCGCAAGCGCGATGGTTAAACATGGAAGCGAGACACAAGACGGGCAGCGAGGGTTTGCAGACAGCAACCGGAGCGGGGGTTTGCAGCACAGCACAGCACAGTACAGCACAGTACAATACAATACAGTGCCCGGAGGAAGAGCCGGGGAGCAACATTGCCACGTGGACGTTACGTGGCAGTGCAGCGCACTTGGTCAGATCACAATTTTTTAAAAATGTACCCAAAACTGCTACTACAAGCCCAATCACAATTTTTTTTTGATTCGGTCAGTTAGCTACTCCATGTGTCATGGACTCATTATCCGGATTTACATCAAATGTCCAACAATAACATACCACCACATTTGGGGATTATGTGTAGGGTAAAGCCCTAAAATAAAGCCCTAGGTTGAGGGCATCACCAAAACTCAGGGCATTCAGGATGCCCCCTTGGCTTCTTATTAAGGGCTTTTGGTTCATCCTAGGTTTACAAATGGATTCTCATCCTAGGGACTTCAAAGAAATCACCACCTTCCCTCTTATAGTATACTCTGCACCTTTTCATGGAGGTCACATCCAAATGGCTTACAAGGCTTGGAAACAGATTCATCACCCTATGACTAAATAGCAATTACTAACAATTATGGGTCATGTTGGCTTCAGCTTAGGATGAGGGTATAGCCTCGAGCAAACCCTTTATTTATTTTGCTGATGTTTTGATCCTAGGGCCTAACATAATGCGTGTGGTAATCCATCTCGGATGAAAAAGCTCAATCAGCCTTCATTGAAGAAATGTAACATTGCAATGAAGGAGTGAGAGAGCTTGCTCCATAGGATGAATTACCTAAAAGTCCCTATGAAAATCAAAATTACCCTCCAAGATCATAAAGAGGGAAATTATTGATTATAGCACCTGCCTTAATGAGCTACCCTTATGTACCTACTATGGAATGAGCCCAAGCCCATTTCACCTAGTAACATGGCAAGCCCAATTTTTGTAGGTGGTAACAGGTTTTTCCAAGGATTGTTCCAAAACAAAACCAATTTTCTTATATTGTTGATTCATGTTTGAAATGTCTTTACTAATCATTTATTTGCTTTAAAATTAACATTGACAACACCAAACCTAAAGCCAATAAATGGTTGCATGTTTTGCCTAGGAAAATCCTTGTAAGAGTGCTTGAATAGGACCAAAAACCAGGTATGATATTATGCTTGACTTTGATTATGTAAACTTGCCAAACTTTATTCATTAGAATCATCCGTATAATTTTCAACCAAGAATTCAAAGTACTAGAAGAAAGGGCCGTCCTATTTGCACTAATAAAAATTAAACCTCTAATATCACAAGGTGATAAAAGAGATCTTAATTGAATGGATTTTTTACATTTGACCAACAAGCAAAATCTCAACGTTTAGAGATTCGTCTACTTGGCTTTGATGATGTAAACTTGTCAAATTTTACTAATGAAAGCATGAATATAAAGGAAAATTGTAAGAACTAGAAAAGAGAATGCAATTCGTATTTGAATTAATGAAAGTCAAATTTTAATATCACAAGGGAATAGTAGGATAGTAGAGATCTTAATCAAATGCTAATTCATTTGATCTCCAACTAGCAAAATCTCACCATTTGGAGATTCATCTACATGGTTTCCATGTTGTAAATTTGTCAAACTCTATTAATGAAAACATCATTATAATGTTCAAAAGAGAATTGGAAACACTAATAAAAAAAAGATGCAAGTTCTATTTGATTTAATAAAAGCTAACATTCTTAAATTATAAGTTGATAGTAGAAATCTTAATTCAATGGACTTAACATTTGACCTTCAACAAGCAAAATCCCACCATTTGGAGATTTTGTTTTCTTTCAATGGTGTAAACTTGTCAAACTTTTTTCACAAAATCATTGAAACAATGTTCAAAGGACAATTGGAAGTACTAGAAAAATATATATGTGATATCAAAGATCTTAATTCCATGTATTTATATTTTACCTTCAACAAGTAAAATCCCACCATTTGGGGATCGTGTGTTTGCCTTCAATAATATATATTAAACTTGTCAAACTTCATTAGTGAAAGCACCATTACAAAGGAGAAATTTGAAATATTAAAAAAAGAACTAGTAAGAACCTAATTAAATAAATTTGGTAAATAATTTATTAATGTTTCAAAATGGTATAAAACAACATCACTCTAAAGCTTTGTGGATGTTACCTTATTAGCACAAGACCTTGCACGAACAATACAACAAGCAATTGAAGATACTTGAGGCAATCAAAGCATTACAATGTACCACAACTTTGGAGCAAACATAAAAAGAAAAATGTTGTTCAATGAAATTATTAAAATTTGCATAGACTAAATCATAATAAGCTTTCATAATTTGGCCAACATTGGCACAAAACAAGGGGAAAACAACAAGATTGTGCAAACTAGTAAACTTTTAATGACCCAAGCATCAATAATTGAAAAAATCACATACAAAAACATCTTGGCATAGTTGCACAACACAAAGATTATATACAAAATGATAAAACTTCAACAAACACTTTTACACATCAACACAAAAATGTTGTTATAATAACATCAATAGTGGTGCAAAATGGTTTTCGCAACAATGCCAAAACCAACACAAGAAAATAACAAAACATGATTCCACCAACAATGAAACAATGGAGCAAAATTATAAGAGCTAGCTTTCAAACATTAATTAAAACTCCAATGAATCAATGCAAGGGCATAAAAGTGAAAACACTAATCATGAAAGCACTAAATGGCAACACTAAAAAATGATTTAACTTTTGATATAAAAACACACTTATGCAAAAGGATTGAGTTGATAACACAAAAGAAGAAAACAATCACAAAACCTTGAAACCAACAACCAAAAAAAAACATAGATAGATGTTTTTAACACCAATTAAATAAAATAAGCACATAAAATAGATGAAAAGTTCATAAATGAAATCTTTCTTGTTCTTTATGTCAAAGAAACGTTTATCTTTAGACCTTTTCACAGTTTTTGACACCTCACCTCGACTTACCAATTGTTTTTGTGACATGTGCTTCAAACTTATGAATGGTTTGAAGATAAACCTTTTTTCTCTATTTAATTCAACTACCAATAATAGATAAAAAATTAATAATGGAAATGAAAAGTGGGTTCACAAGGGGTGGAAGTCAAGCTCAATTATTAACCATTCATTTAATGTATTGTTTGACTTAAGATGGAGGACATTTCCATCTTTTATTTGAAATGCGATAAAAAAGAAAACATGACCAAGATGAAAAAGGAATGAACTCTCCACACATTTCATACTTTATCCCAAGTTTCACTTTCACTTATAGGTTTCCAAAGCACATTCATTTTCAATATCATATTGAGTTGCATGATCAATTGATTTCACTTGCTTGTTTTGTGAACACTAAAACATTCTCAAATTATAGTTGCGGTATTTTACTTTCAAATCATATATTTGCAACACACTAGTTTGTTGTTAAACTATAATGAACCCATATTAATGCTAATCTAATAGCTATAGTTGAAAACAAGCTAACTTTGATCAACCTTCTAAGCTTTATCATAACCTACCTTTCATTTTGGGTGGTGATTGGGTTATGTAGAATGATACCACAAATCTACCCAACTTCTATGACATTTTTTGACATAGTATGTATATTTCTTCTTTTCTTCTCTTCAATAATAGTTTATTGATGTTATTGTACTAATCTTTTAGACCTTTATAAGGTAGCATTTTGAACGTTTATAAATTAATTCCATCAAAAGCAATGAATTTCCTTTTTGTGCAATATCACCTATCTAAAGGTGTTTTTCCATTGAAGAGTTAAATCTTCAACTTTGGACTTGTTTGACTTCTCACTTTCAACTTAGATATTCTAAATTTTCAATTTAATTTTGCACAAGGTGCACCCCTAGTTGCACCTTAAATATGACCATTTAATGCTAATGGAAAGGAACCCCAATTGTGCCCCTAGTTGCATATTCATATTTGGAAGGGCTAGTTGCTACTTTCCATTAACATGACCTACTTAAACTGAACGTGCAATTATACGCATGAATGGAAGGACGCCTTAAATATCTTTTAAATATTTGTGAAACCTAAACAATTGGGCATATGTTCATCATGCAAACTAAGGCTTATGCTTGGTTAGGAGCCAATATTAAGTTGATGTCAATTGGGAAGACATAAATGTTTTCATGTCTCCAATGATTACTTGCCAACATAAAACGTAATAAATTTTATTTATACACTTGTTTTGTGACATGTGTGAAGCAAGTATATCCATTATCCACATATACATGTAGGTAAATATAAAAGTAAATAAATACAATATACCATTTTAAACCACAATTTATATTAGTACTATATCTTGTTGCTAAAGGTTATCATAAAATAATTGCAACAAATTTATGTATTATCAAATATTTGTAAAATTTTAGAAACATAATTTTTTTTTAAAAAAGAAAAAGTTCATAAGGTCTTTTGTGTTGGCATTCAAACATGCACATGCATTGTAATAAGAGTGAAGTAATGAAAATGTTTTGAAATAGGGTAAACTATATTTTTAAATGAGTTTAATGAATTATTCATGTATAAAAATGATCATTTTGGATGATGTGTGGCATTTAAATGAGGATGTAAGTTTTTTAAAAACAAGGTGTGATATTCTATTGAATCTTTTATGACCTTTGTTATGGCTTGGTTTAAGGTTATCGATTTATAATGAATTACCAAAATATTAAATAGTGGTGTTTGTCATTGTCAATTGCCCGTCAATAATTGATTTTTGACACTAATGAACCTGCATCATTAATGGCATTAATGAACCCATATCATTCTTACCTATTTGAGATCTCAAACAAGAACTTGAAACCTAATTTGTTATTGGTTGCAACTAATTCTCATGTTACTTTGCTTCTTTCACCTATATATTATTTTAGGTTTCTCTAATATTGTTGGTATGAGATTTCTTTCACATCCTTTATTGTGAAATGTGTGTTAGCATTTAATGTCAATAGAACAATCAATGTTTTCATTAAACCAATTTGGGTATCATCCACATGAATGAACCAAAAAAATGAACCTTTTTTGGTAAAGGTGTAGAAATTTGATGTAGCAAATCCCATTTCCCAAATGAACCATGCTTTTATGTGGCTAAAATTTCTA
Source organism: Sphagnum contortum (assembly GCA_963920785.1). Taxonomy (NCBI): domain Eukaryota; kingdom Viridiplantae; phylum Streptophyta; class Sphagnopsida; order Sphagnales; family Sphagnaceae; genus Sphagnum; species Sphagnum contortum. The sequence goes on from OY987278.1 coordinate 20,689,151, forward strand.
TGAACTTAATGTTTTTTTATATGGGAATGAGATGCAGAAGTTTGAATTTAATTCGAGGTTCACAATAAGTAATTTCCTTGGTTTACTAGGAGTTGTAATCAAATGTGTGGGAGGTGTTGGTGTAAAGGAAGGTTTTTCATTCTTATATTTATTTTAGGCTTTGATACCAAGACTATACTTGTAATCTCAAAATTTGAAGATCTTAAAGCAAGGATTTTTTCATGTTGTATCATTATCTTCCCATGTTAAAATGCATTCATGTCATATGGTTAAAGTTATATTGAGAATGATGCATGTTGGATATTATGATTGCAACAATGGAAATGGGAGCCATAATAACAATAGTAATCAATAGAAAAAACTTGTTAATTTGCAACTAGTCCTTGCAACTATGTTTTAGTTGCAAGCGACATTTATGACTAAAGTTCTATTAGTCACATTGGGCAAGTTGCATGCAACATTAATCGCAAATGACAATGAACTTTGGATGAAGGAAAAATACAAAATACACCTTCATCTTTTGATTGGTTGTATATGTATTGTCATTTGTGACTAAAATGCAATTATTTTGTGACAATGAGAGCAAATGATGTGTTGCCACATGTCCCATCTTTTAGTTATTTTAAATATAATTTTGAAATAATCTAAAATGTCCAATTTATATGTTTGGATAATTTCATATTATGACATGTGGCACAATCCAAATGTGTTATGTGACATATTAACAAAATTAATCCAAAACAAAATTTAGGTAGGTAGGTATGTAAGTAGATCAGATTAGGTTAGTAAATAGGTAGGTCAAATTTTGTAGGTAAGTAGGATCTAGACCTACTTAAATACTTAGATTAGACACCTACTTACTTACCTAGATTAGAAATCTACTCAGATAAGTAGGTAAGTAATTAGGTTAGTAGGTTGGTTAGGGAGGTAGGTAAATTAGGGGGTATGTACATAAATATTTATTTTGTTTTGGGTTGAACCTTTTTAATTGACTCATCCCACATTGGCCCATGTTTCTCATTATGAGAATGTAAAACAAAAGACCTTCATTATATACTTTTCAATATGAAAAAGGAAGACAAATTTTATGGGTTAATTTTTGGAGCTACAAAGTAAGTTGCAACCAAACAATTTAGTTGCAAACTACCTATAACTAAAATGCATATTCCATATTTATCATCATTTTTATCTTGATAAATTACATAATTAAATAGACATAAATGACTAATTAATTAATTACACATAGTATTAGTTCATCAATAAATTTTAATTACATAATTATGGATTCAACCAATTAATTAAATTATTATCAAATAAATAAATATGAATATTTTTTGTAAAATATTTATTAATTGTAATTATGTGTGAACTAATTTATTGTATTGAATATGAATAATAAATATCCATATATGTTAGTTACTATTGTAATTACATTAATTGTTCCAATTACAGTAACATTATTGTCATATTTTAAACCATAATTTATGAAAAATTAATTTGAATTAAAAATAATGAGTTTTTTTAATGTATAAATAAAATAATTCCAGTGATTTTACAGAATTAAATATTGATTAAAATTTTTATTTATTTATACTAAATTATGTAACTAATATACCTAACATATAATAAATAACAATAGTTAAAAATATATATTTACTCTTAGTATATTAATTAATTTTCACACTAAAAATAGTAATATTTAGTGTAGGTTTTTATCTTTTCATAAGATTTATCTTTAAACTAAGTTGTTACAAGTTCCCAATCAAATTAATTACATTATTTTAATCAAAATAAATTTCATGCAAATATTTTAAATAATAATTACAACTGTAAATGAATACTTTAATTTACTGTAGTATAATTCCTACATTACAGTTATTACATTAATTATTCAAATTTAAAAGTAAAGTTACTATAAATATTTTTAATGAGATTATAGATTATAGGCTATAAAATATGAATAGTAAAGTTTAATCATAAATTATGGAATTACTAGAATTATTTAATAAATCAAATAAATATAATTATTTAACATTAATTTAACATTAATAATAGTAATTAATTTTTTATATTATGAAATTACTGATTAACATTGCAAAATTCTGTGTTCTAATAATTATTATTTAACATAAAAATTATTGTAATTAGAATAATTACATCAATCTCTTTAATTAAGATTAGAATAAAAAATTGAAATTAGATTTAATTATTATATATAAATAGTAAATTATGAGTATAACATTATATATTATATATAATTATTCTATTTACATTAATTATATTTAATTAATCAAAATTTGAATAATTAATGTAAAATTTAATGTTTTGAATTTATTTAATGTTAATTAAATAATTATAAATAATAAAATAAATAGATAATTTAAATTTAAATTAACATAATTATAGTATTTATAACCAATACTCTAGTTACAATTAAATAGTATGAATATTTTAAATAATAATTTTAAATATAATTTAGAAATCATGAATACTGAATTCAATTAGAATTTTTTAAATTATTGTAATTATGAATATTTTACAATATTTTTGATTAAATTATAGTGATATATTTTATTGTAATTATTTAAAAAAATTATGACAGGAAAAGTAAGAAAAAAGTTGTCCAAAGATATAACCTACATACAATTTAAATACAACCATTATATGTAATTCATATGATACACGTGACATCTTAGTTATATTGACAAGTATAATACATTTAATACACCATTATAAACATGTATAGTTTAGAATACACATAATACACATAATACACATTGAATATACATAAGGTTGTGACTCATTTGATCACATTTGTAACTAATGGTAATTAAAGGGGTGCTCTTAGATGAAAACCATGTGAAAAGATGTCCAGATGGATGGATGGATGATAAAAAATTAATCACAAATTAAGCTGCAATGTAGTTGCAAGCGTAACCAAATGTAAAAAATAGTTGCAAAAAGAACCAATATATTCATAAACTTGTAACCAATTTTTTATAATTGATTGGTTATAAAAACCCAATTTTTTTCTTGTGATTTTACGAACTAAAGAAGAGTCATTTGACTAGAACTGTACCTATAATAAACAATGATAAGAAGTTCCAACCAATGATGATCTTGGAAATAAACATTGGGCATCAACATCATCTTTTTAAAGTGAATGATCATTTTTCTTTCGGTAATATTGTGTATAGGTATTCATTTTATCCTTGGCAAATATTTCCTTTGCAAATGACCATTTCTTGAAACTTTGGGAAATCACTTTTAGGCCACAATTGTATTGTGCTTGAAGTGCATAACTAAATAGCAAGCTTAGATTGTTGTCCTCACCATATCAACCCCTTTTAGAAACCCTTACAATCTAACTACAATTTCCATGTGATATATTTTTAAGTTCCACAAAATAATCATGATCATACATGGAATACATTTGAAACCATGTGAAATTATCTACATTCAACTTTGTTAACTTTCAACAATTTCAAGTTTTGTTCAATATGCATTTCAACCCAAGGAAATTACCGGAGAAATACCCTTAATTTCAATAGATTCCAGTCACCTTGGCCATGATTCTTGAAGAAATAATACATGTGCATCTAAAGTTCCATTTTTTCTCAATTTTGTTCAACCAATCATCTACTAGATGAATGAAGATTGATTATTTAAGGTAATGTGATAGCAATTTCCAACACCTAAATGATGTTGTTTATTGTCCATGGAATGCATTTTTTTGCTTTGTTGAAATGCAATTTGAAATTCTATAAAAGAATTTTTCTTTCAACCATGGTTATGTTAAATGCAAACATTTACAATATCATAAATTCTCAAAACATTTTCTTAAAAATGTTATTTTATTTACAAAGTCATTATATTCAGTATAGTTTATTTCCTTTGCAACATTGATTTGGAGGAGGTAAGATTATAGTCCAAAGGAGACAAATATTCTTTTTTTAAGCACAAATTCAATATTGTCGTGCAAGCTTGTTGTTGGGTCTAGACGCTATTCTTTAATATTGGATCTTTGAATTGTTATAAATGGAAACATCATACAAAAGTCAACAATGTTACAAGCTACCCATATCATTGAAGTAAGATATGTGGACATTTCATTACGTCCATCCATTCCTTCATCCTTTGTTTTATCCCTATTGTCACTTGATTAGATGCCAAATTCCAAAAGATGATCATGTCGTATTTCTCACTAGTCATATACATGGCATTGGTCACAACTATAATTTGTGATTACATTTTCCATGATTATGATCATTTTTATCACAATCATCAAAGATGCTCCAATGACCGAAATTTAAATTTAAATTGTAAATTAATAAATTATTGATTAATTATTTGTGCCACTTGGTTGGCGTAAATGATAACATCAAATAAATTACAATGTTGTCATGTGCTAGCCTAGGTCTAGGTCATAAATATTCTTTTTTTTTGGGCTCAATTATATGTTACCATGTGGAAATTAAAATTTAATATTATCCAATCATGAATTACCACATGGCATGCATGTCTAGGTGACCTAGCTTAGGCTACCTATGTTAACAAACCTAAATTATAAATGTAAGTTATTTACCTATAGGTTAGGAACCTAAGCCACCCATTATAGGCTAGGAAGTTAAGTAACCTAGGCCACTTCCTAGGTTGCAAGAATGAGGATTTAAGTTTTTCACATGCACTTTGAGGATTCCAGTTGTTAACCATTGTACCAATTTTTTTTTTGGTAACTATATAATGTGTCACACAAATATAAACAACAAATTAATACAACTTATGTTTAAAAACCTATACCTTGGGCAAATTAAGGTTGACCTAGGTTATCTTAAACCAATCTAGGTTCGCTTAAACCTACATAGGTTTTAACCTAAGATGACTTAAGGCCACCTAGGCTTAACCTTGGTTAAATTAAATCTTCATTAAAATTTGGCCAAATATTGTTTAAATTATAATTTGGCTATAATTTAATTATATTTTAACTAAATTAAAACTCGGTTAAACATTGTTCAAATTATAATTATTGGGCATGATTTAACTAACTTTCAGCAAGTTTTTGATTAAATTATAATTTGATTATAACTTGGTTAAACACTAGTTAAACAAAAACTTGACAAAATTTTGGTTAAATTACAACATGGTTATAATTTGGCTAAACTTTAATTAAACTGAAACTTGGTTGAACATTGGTTATTTAACGTAGTTAAACTATAGTTTGGTTATTACTTGATTAAACCTTGGCGAAACTTTGGTTAAAATAAACCTTGACTAAAATATAACTTAATTGTCGCAACCCCACTTTGGCCAAGTGTGGGGGTGAAGCCCAACACTCGGAAAAGTTGGGATTTGGAGTCCTCCGGGACTCCCGAATGTTTAGAGCTCGACAGCAAGGGGAAAAACACCTCGCATTGGGGTGTTCTTGGTGTCGTTGGGAAGGTCTTGAAACGTAGATATCGAAAATGCCCTCGCATTGGCAATTCGGACATCTGCAGCCCAAGTTATGGGCAAAAGAAGGGCCGGGAGTCAAACTGGCAGTTTGACTCCCGACCATTAAAATTCGGGAATCGATCTCTTCCCAACGTCCGATTTGAGTGTGCGACATGGCGTTGGAAAGATCTCGACGAGGGCTACAATTTTGTTTCAGACCTCGTTGCGATCCAACTCTGCAGTCGGGAGTTATGGCGGTTCAAAGTTTTGAGAGTCCCGCCGGGACAATTTCGGGACTCCATTTCGGGAATCCTGGGAATTTGTGCCATTTGGATGTGGTCTCCACGGCGAGCTGCAGAGAATACTGTAGGGAGTAAGGTGGTGGCTTACTCCCGAGTCCGGGCCGTGGTGAGTCTTGTGTGTCCAAGTGCCCGTGGCAAGTCCCAACACCCAAGGGTGTCCCGAATGCTAAACTAACCTCCCGTGGTTGGTTTTTGGATGCAGATTCAAGCTTGATCTTCTAGTCCCTCTTCCTAGTCTAATCCCGGGGCTCCCAACTCGACCCTCTACCCCTTTCTAGAGTTGGAAGCCGGGGGCGTGCCTTTCGGTCCCAACTTCCGCAACTTGACATTTGGTGAACCCCTCAAGTGGGTTCACCCCGGGACCAAGGAGCACGTCAATTATAATTTGGTTAAACTTCGATTAAGTTTTGGTTATATTTTGATTAAATTTTTGCTAAACCTTGATTAAACAAAAAATTGGTTAAATCCTAACTAAATTAAAACATGGTCAAACATTGGCATAAACTTGGTTAACCTAAAATTTGGTTAAACCTTTGCAAAATAAATTTGGCTCAACATTTGCCAAACAAAAAACTTGACTGAACAAAACCTTGGCTAAATTAAAACTTAGTTAAACTTTGGCCAAACAAAAAACTTAGCAAGACCTTATTTATACCTTTTTCTAAACTTAAAATAACTAAAATTAAACCTAGGCTAAATCTAAACTAACCAAAATTAATCCTAGGCTAGCCTTAATTAACTAAGGTTATTTAAGTTGATATTATAGGTTATCCTAGGTTGGCTTATTCAAACCTAGGTCAACCTAGGCTATTTGAGGCTTATCTAGGCTAACCTAGGCCTTTTATGTTAGTTTACTTACCTAGTTTATGTTGTAAGGTAATCTAGGATGGTCTAGTTTATGACACATGTCATGCATTTGAAAATAACTACAAGTCATGTAGTCATAATTATAGTCATATAGATGGTTATGACTATTATCCACATTCAATTACATGATTAAATTTGAACTATGGCAACAAGTTGTCATGGTCATAAAAACCATGCTTTGGCATTGTGGTTAATTGTGATTATTTATATGCATGAATGTGATCGGAATGTAGAGTTTTAATTAATGGTTTTGAAGTGAACATGAGCATTATGTTGGGGATTGTCATGTATAGTGCTTCATTGTCGTATTATAAGTTCATTATGAAAAAATCATGTTTGCGAAAACATTAATTTGCAACTACATCATGTTTGGACCAACTATATTATAATTAGATTGCAATTTTGTGTGAGAAATATGATCATTTTTTGATATCAAATTTCATGCTAGAAATGAATAGTTGTAGGAGTTCTAGGAAAGTTGCAAGGGTATGAAATATTTTTAATAGTTTTTTGGTCAATTGTACGATTTTTATCAACATGCATTAATTGAATTTGTGTTCTAGTTGTCATATAACTATAATATGCAACTCATGCACTCAAATGCAATGGTGTGGATTATGCGATTATTCCTTTCAGAAACACATATAATGTGACAATTGTGTCCAACTAACACAAGTGTTGTCATCCCATATGCATGGTTTATGCAACGAACCCATGTCCAATTGCCTTACAATTTTAGCAAGATTATGTTGCAAATTTAAAATCAACTTTAATATGTGATTATATTTTTTGGTCTTAGTATATTTACATTCCAATAACAACATAACTATATGCCAATCATAATACATCAATGAATAAACTTAAATCCCATTGTTAACCACTTACATAATATCTTGAGGGTGCAATGGAGTTTAAACACATGAATATAAATTGTCAATGTAGTTCAAGTACATAGTCTAAAATGCATACCCTAATTCTACCTCAATATTTTTTTATCCCTTTTGAATTACTTTGTCCGCAAGACTTGATTCCCTGTTTAGTAGGTCTTTAACTTCTACAAGGTTTAGACCTTGGGGGTGTGGGTGGTATTATCAAGGAGTTATTCAACCATGATCATTCCATGGCCATTTTTCACACTAACAAATCTAGTGCGACAACTACTAATCAACACAAATGTTGCTTGTCACATCATTTATGTGGTATTTACGATGACCCCATGTGCAATTCCTTTACAACTATAATAAAACTAAATTGTAGTTATAAATCAACTAGTTTATGACTAAGTTTTCACTTTCTAATTGAATTATTGAACAATTTAAGGTTGAACATCATCTTGAAGATTCATCCATTTGCAATTGCTTAAATACCTTTTGCAAATTTGACAAAATCCATATAATTGGAAAATCCTTTAAATTTTCCATGTATTTTGAACGTTATAGTATGAAATTATAACATTAAAAGTTAAAAAGTTTGCATTATTAACTTCCATTGCATCATTTTTTTTGAAAAAATCTTTCTTTCAATGAAGTAAATCTTAAAATTGTTATGGAAGAACAAAAACATTTACTACAATTTTTTGGAGCCCAACTTTATTTTGCACACTAGTTTGCCTCTATTTCCTTGTGAAAAAAATTATTATCAAAATCCAGGCATTAGAGTTTTGAGTGAAAAAATTCATTGTAGAGTTATAACATATGCATGAACATCATTGACAAAACAAATAAAAGCTTCAAGGATGATTTGGTGAAAGCACAATCAAATATACATAGAAAGTAGTTCAAGAAGTTATAGTCATATTTTTACACGTAAATGCAAGAAAGTGGAGTCCAAACCTTTTCAATCATTATCAAATCATCAATGCTACTAAGTATTGAATTTATAGTATGTTGTATGCAAAGTTTGAAGAACTTTAGTGTACTAAAAGTAGGTCAAAAATATTTTTGAAATTGACTTGTGGAATTGTGTTAAAAAATATCTTTACATTAAAAGATTGATATTTATTATTTTTACCTTGGAAGTTGAAAGTGCATAAGTAAATTTTAAGTGGCATTAACCAAGAAAGTAGGAAAACCTAATATTTCATTTGCTTATTTGTTTATTTTGTTTGTCTAAAGAACTTGCAAAGTTAAAAAGAAATTTACTCGCATTTTTGAAAATCCTATTTAAATCTATTTAAAAATGTGATTCTTAAATATCATTGACCTAAATTGAAAGAACACATTTGTATTAATCATTGAAATAAATAATATTTCTAAATTTAATATACGAGTTAAGACTTAGTCTATGTTTACTTTACATTTTTTTAACAAGGATCATGAAGTGTATATTTGATTATGCTTTCCCCTAATCAAAATACTTATCATTATTATTTTTTACTTCTTTGTTTTAGGTTTCATTACAACTATTGTATGTTACAATTTCATAACAACAACTATAGTAAGGCTACTTTGGCATCTTTTCTTTCACTGAGGTGTTGCTAGTGAAATTTTTGTGTGATAACACAACAATTGGCTCGTGGGAAAGAAATAGGCAACATAAATGTAATTCTAATGCTCAAAGGTAAAGTTGCCACCTCCATGATTACATTGTTAGACAAAAAATGTAAGTAGAGCTCAAGGTTCAAGTTCATTTGGTTAAAACACTTAAAAAATTTGTATCCATCCTTCTAATGGTCGGTTTTTTTCTCTTGGAGTTATTAGGAAATGGTTAAGAGTTCAAGTTGTTAAACTTGAGAAGTAACAATTATCTTCATTGGTAGAATGGGCCTTCAACAACTTGTCTAATTTGAAATGAATGAATAACCCCCTTTACTTGCCACTTATTGTCATTGAGAAGACAACTTAATTTGACCCAAAACTACATGGATAATTCATTGAAATGACAAAAGAACATTTGATGTAATTTGAGCTGAAATTAGGTTTGTAACTCATCAGGAATTAACACACTCATCATGAATTGGACACTTGTAGGAGCCAATTGATGGAATTGTAGTTTGTGGGCATGGTCTCATGATAAAAGACAATGACAATTGGAAGGTATACAAGATTGAGATGGTAATTTGGGTGTGGAGCCAATTGATGGAATTATAGCTTGTAGGCATGGTCTCATGACAAAAGACAATGGCAATTGGAAGGTATACAAGATTGAGATGGTAATTTGGGTGTGGAGCTAATTGATGCAATTATAGTTCGTAGGCATGGTCTCATGACAAAAGATGATCACAATTCAAAGGTAGGTATACAAGTTTGACATGGCATTTTGGGTGTGGAGCCAATTGATGCAATTATAGTTCATAGGCATGGTCTCATGACAAAAGATGATCACAATTCAAAGGTAGGTATATAAGTTTGACATGGTATTTTGGGTGTGGATCAATGGAGTGATTACACCTACTCATAGTGCATAGGTGCTTCATATGTATTATAAGATTCAAATTTTGATCGTCACCCTAGCTACATAGATCCTCTTTGTCTCTAGCTTTTATGATAGAGTTGATTGGTTAATGGGTGGGACAACGTTAGGGCTAGGTGAGCTTGATCTAAGCTCAATGTGGATACTACTAATTAGAGGGATGTTCATCTACAAATGTGCCATTTTAAACTTCTAAATGGCTTGAAAAGTTGCTAATATGAATTTCAATGTGGTTCACCAAAAGAAAAGTGATTAAGACAAACAAAAAATGACATTGCTGAATTTGATTTAGATGGACCTCACTTCGTTCTTATCCTACATTCCCTAGATAAAAAAAACTATAAACTTTCCAAAATGTAATGCAAAAGGCCTGTAGAAATGGGTCAGAGCAGAGCTACTGCTGCACTTCCCACAGAGCTTCATCTAAAGATAATAAGGATTAGAGAAACAATAGTCCCTTGCCAATGCTACAATCTCTGCAGAGGAAAAGAGTCTTGGGAACTGCATGCTTTATTACTTGAACAACAATGCAGGTTTCATGGAGTTAGCAACTTCCACTATGCCATTGCATTACATAAAAGAGAGTTGTCAGTCATATGCAAAATCATCCAAATGTAACTTGACTTCACACTGGCTATTCACACTCAATGTGCAATCGAGAAATCCCAGTCTCTAATCATTGATAAGCTCTCTAATGATACATAAGCATGATGAAGGACACAAAACAACTATCACTTCCATGTCATGACCTAGAGTATGATAATTACGAGCTCTTGCACTCACATTGTTAGCAAGATCAAACACCGGCACTTCAGTCCTCGATGTTGTCACTCAATCCCAATGTACATTTATCTATGCAATATATAGGAAAAAGGTTACATACAATGCAGGTGACCCTCTTATTTACGTGGTGCTTGTTGGAGCATCAATGTCACCATACTGCATGAGGTCAGAAACGACTGCTTGCCTGCAGAGGTATTTATGTCCCATCTCAATCTGTCAAAAGGATGCTTTCTTCTAACGATACCGACGGTAGGTAGGGGTATACATGGAGCTCTTGGCATATGCCAAAAGGTCCTTAGGCTGTGGCAGTCGTGTAGCCAAGCCTGCACGCATTGATATCAAATGCAAAGATCAGGAATGTTCAAGTTTCTCCCAATTACTTTGACAAACAAAAAACCAGGTAGTGCTGAAACAAAATTTCAATTGTCATTTTCTAGACCTTTGGATATCTCATTACTTAAATTTTGAATATATTCCATTTTGAGCAAAGCGCAGATTTTGAACACCCATCTGGACAAGCCAAAGCTATATAGAAATCCCATGAAAGGGTGAGAGGTGCCATACCGAGCTCGTATGCCTTGGCAGCCACTGCAGCACCAATATGTGCAGATATGGTTCGGATTTCACTGAAGGATGGGAACAATTGTCTCCTTGCAAGATGCTCTGGCCTAATTTGTGAAGCTAGTGATTCAGCTGCTCCACACGCACCCAATGTTCTTCATAAGCAACTGGCAGAACTGAACTTTGCAATTGGTGGCAAATCTCATGCCGTATAGCAAAGAAGAAATCAGAGGGAGTTGCACTTCTTTGTGTGAAATGAAGAAATATGGACATGCATACCTGCTGCCAGGAACATGTCATCATGAACTCGAATTGCTCCTGAGATGACACAGCCAAGGCCCATGCCAGGGAAAATGTAGCAGTTGTTGGACTGCACAGAGTGAAGAGCAAAAATCAATCCAGCCCCAACAAAATATATTACAATAATAACACAAAGGAACATAAACTTTTTTTCAAGCTCATTGATTGATAACACCATCAAGAGCTATGCTTTCAGAAAGAGCACGGCCTTGCTGTCAATTCCTTCTGAACATCCAATAACCAATGAACAATGGTACCATGAACTCTTTAACAAAGCAATCTGACTGCGCAAAGTGGAAAAATCACCTGAATAATATATCATACCTGGGCTATGACAAATTTTTTGTCTCCATAAGTGACAGGAGGAAATGGACTTCCACTAGCAAATATACACTTCCCCTGCAGCATGCATTCAACTTATGCATTACCATCAAGCACAAAAGGCAGTTACCTCCCTGTTTGAGGAGACATCCAGTTATGAAAGTTTTGTATAAGGTTAACTGTCTATCCATAGGGTAACTTCAACAAATGTAAATAGAAGGAAATGATCAAAATCAGGAGAAAAGTTGCACGTACCTTGGTGTACTCAAAAGCCTCCTCTGCTGTGCACTCAGACTTTGATGTTGGATTTGAAAGTGCAAAAATAATTGGTAACTGCAATACATGTCCATGCCAAGAGGTATTTGTGAACTGGCTTCATCTGGTTTTCCAATTAGTATCCAGAGAAAAATGCTGTAAAGACTTTGCATCCCTTAGCTACTGAGTCCATCAGGCCATTTCAATGACACTCACAAACTCAACTTCATTTTTCTTTTGACACTCATGAACTCAAGACTTCATTTTTCTTTGACAAAAGACATGCATTACACAGCAGTGTTCTGGGTGCTGAAGTAGAGACAATAGGCAGACTAACAAAGGTTCTCACTTCCTGGTAAGATGCCATTTCTTCCAGTCCTTCCTTGGTGAAAGCACCACCCTGTCCAGATGTCCCAACGAGTGCTGTAGGTTTGAGTGCCTGCTTGCCATGCCACAATGCAAAGGCAACACACAAGAATATCAGAGTCTGCTACCACAAGTGATGTAGAAGTCACAGTAGGAGTGCCACCAAGTCTGAACACCATGCCAACAGGTTCACCCAATACATCATTGTGCCATGGTAGTTGAGAAGATCTTCACACATCATCATGACAAAGAAGAAAGAGGAGAAAAATGAAAAGGTCATTAAGAGAAGATTGGGTGAGCTATACCTTGACAGCGGAAACCAGGGTGGGGCATGCAGGATGCTCATGTGCATATGGCTTCTTGAATTCTTGCAACGACTCATAACGTGCCTTTGTAACCAGTCCCTGCAAGATACCCAACCTAATGTGATTACAAAAGATCAAAAGAGATGAATAAGAGAAGCAGCATCAAGATTTGGGAGTGTGAAACTTAAAGAAAATAAGGCCACGTATGGTACAACAATTAGCTAGAGGATGAGGATCACCTTTGAGTCCATGAGATAGATGCTCTTCCGCGCTTCATCCAGTGGTTTCTTTTCTTGCCTACTAATTTCCAATGCCAATATCTCTGCAATGCCACTTCCAGCCTGCATACAACACAATGCAATTGGTATACCCCCCACTAGCACTGGCACTAAGTTTCATCACTCAAACTTCAGATATATCAAGTGCTTTGCTTATCTATCAAACAATGCAGGTACTCTGGGATCTTGCACTATTTCTACAAGCAAAGAAGATATTTCTATTAAAGCCTATGTGAAGAAACTATGTACTATAGAATACGTGAACCTCTGCTCAAAACTTTGCAGAGAGATTGAAGTGAGCTCATAAAACATACCTCACCAGCCCCAACAAACAGATACTTGTGATCGGAAAGTGAGCCTCCTGTTATACGCAATGCTGAATGGAGTCCTGCCAGTGCCACTGCTGCTGTGCCCTGGTCACCAAGTAAACTGACAATGTCATACTGATGCTTTATGCCAGTAAAATAGTCTGTTTGTTTCTGGCTCTTTTGAAGGTCATATCAATCAAGAATATGCATATCATGACGTTTTACAGCAATTTGAATTTCTGTCCCACAAATGTTATGCATATGCTGGTATGAGACAAGAATACAGAAACCCATACAAGCACTCATTTCAATCTCTTAAAACTATCACGTCTGAGTACACATTGATAGATTGTGAAAATGCTTGGCTTTGCTTACTCAAGATAGTCTGGTCAACATGGCAATTCATGTGGTTGCATAAAACTGTGTTTAGGAGAGGTTCACTAGACACCCTCTGAGGTATCTATGCATAAACATGAAAACCCAAATTAGTGAAGAAGTCAAATCAAGCACCTGGATGTCATCATTGAACACAAGATGGGTTGTACTGTACTTTGCCAGCAATCGAAACGCATTATGGTTTGCAAAATCCTCAAACTGCATTGGGTGTTTATCAGATGAACAGAGGTCAGAAGATGAGAGTAAAAGCAGAACCATTCCCCTCTGTCATGTGCTTATGATGCACCAAATGTTATCAACTCCTGCTGTCAGAGCCAAAATGCAAATTGCACTACTGTAATTATTATATTCTGCCATTGTGCAGGCAAACATCTAGCCTGTGAATGCCTTCTTCTCACCATGCAGTGAATTCACGTTCTGTGCTATCAACAATCTACTGTGGAATGGCAAACTCAAACTCTGTCCTTTCTAGCAATTCTAACTTTCCCAACTCCATTTAATGACCCTGACAATTCCACAGCATGTTTCATGACCAGAATACGTTTTTGTCATGGTAATCTGAGCAAGCCCATGTCCATAGAGAGTGCCCGGTTTTGGACAAGCAATTGACAGTCAGATGCATTACCTGGATAAGCACTTTCTCTCCATAGGCTTGCTTGGTAGCTGTCATGAACTCATGGACCAGATCATCATACTCCTGCACATCCAAGAGGTGACTAAAATGTCCTGGTTGATGTCTCCAACAGCTTCAAAGGCAAAGAAAGAACAGGGCAGGATGAATCATGCCAAAAAACAGATAGGACACCTGGCCAGTGGTGCGCTTCTGGCGCAATCCAATGTAGAATGGATTTTTGAGTAGAGACTCTGTGTTGGTCCCCACATCAATTATCACAGGAAGTGTCTGAAAACCCACAAAGCCAATTCTATTAAGTCCTCAACTATTCCACAATCTAGACAAAACTCCTCAACAATAGAACAAGGCCAATGTCTCAATAAGCTCAAATGTAAGCACAGCTTGCACAATCACAAACATGAATATCAAATACTTACAGTGGATGGTCTAATTCCACCAAGTGCGGCATACAGTGCCAGTTTTCCAATTGGAATTCCCATTCCCTGCCATTCCACCCAACTCAAATGTCCAATGTAAGAGAGCAGCAAAGCACTATTGGAAAATGTGATGTTTCTCTGCCAGTTACCACAGATGGAACACTTCAGTGTTGATACTGCCCTGAACATGTCAAAATATGTTTTCTATGTACATTATTTAATGCTTGTTGAATGAAATTACATAAGATTGTTCCCCATTATGTTTCATTGAAACATTCATGGGCATTCAAAAGATTCAGACACAATAAACTTGTCCTCTTCTCCATCAAGACATGGCTTGCTTAGTGGGTCATGGTTGTTTCTCAAGTGACTGTCAACTGAGCATTGTCTCAACCAAAACAAAGCTCTTGTTGAAAGTCAATGGTGGAACTTCAAAGTCACCTTAACAGGAATGCAACACCTTACTAGAAGAAACCAAGGGTGAAAAAGAGAGAGGGGATGGGGGACCTGGACTCCAAGATCACCAAGGCCAAGGATACGTTCACCATCAGTAACAACAATGACTCCAACATCCTTTTCTGGCCAGTTTTTCAAGATATCCAGCACTTTACCCCTGTTGAAGTATCATAATGCATCAGTGTTGGTGAAACGACCTAAGGGTAAAGGACATGCAAGAGTTATCAATGCTAATTTGAAAGGGGCTTGCTTGCCCTCCTCCGCAGTCTTTCTTCACAACTTCACATTCACAAGTGCCATGGCCAATGATGAACATACTTGTCTTTAAGGCTGATATAAACACCATGGGGACGCCGAAAGATGCTGCCAAATTTTTGGCATGCTTCTCCAACAGTTGGAGTATAAACAATTGGCAGCATCTCCTCCACATTCTCAATCAACACCCTGTAAAAAAGTCGCTCATTTCTTTCCTGTCTTACCAATGCATCCAACATGCTAATGAAAATTAGCCACATTCAAGTGAATATTTTCGATACCTTCCAACATCAAAAGGTAATTCCCAAAGAAAGTAACTACCAAAACCCACATAGGTAGATTGTTCCTAGCTTTAAAGGTACCACAATCAAAGTGAAGTGCAGGCCAAGTTGGGGAGTGAAGGCTGGAGACATAGACAGTGACAAGAGTTTAGCTGCACCTGAAGGTCCATAATGTCCACATACTTCTCCAAAGGTGTTTCATATTGCCTCAAATTGTGCAATATGCGCTCCATCTGCCAAAAAAATTGCAATGTCCAACAACAATACTCAATCTGAAGTGGGAAATTAACTCAAGAACAATTTCTTCCATGGAAATAAACATCGCTATCTTCAAGTGTGCAAAACAAAACCAAAGAAGCAGAAAAGAACAAGTTCACTATAATCTAGAGCAAAGCAAACCACAGAAACACAAATGAACTAGTTCAGTATGGACTAGACTCTGTCAGCTCCCAATAGCAAGCAAACAGGCAAGCATGGCAAGGAATTGGCAATGACTGAGAGAAGTGCTCTCATTTCCTTATGCATTCTTTCTCAGACCATCACACACCTAGACACAGACTTGTGTCTGACAGACATTGACATACTTGAAGCTCTTGGCTGAAAACAGCAGGTGGAAGAAGGCCCCGCAAGTAATGAATATCCCGTTCCTCCTCAGTGAAGGCAGTTCCTTTGTTGTAACTAGGGTCCCTCAGCAGCTCCATACCACTGCTCCAATATCAATCCATAGATTCTTCCAACAGATCAGTCGAAGCAATCCAGACACAGCTGACAGTACACAACATATTTCTACCTTCTTTATCAAGTATTGGTTCTAATCTTACGTGAAAACAAGAGGAAATAAGGAAACACAAGGGAGAGAGCATCAGAATATGCAGAGGAGAACAGTTCCCTGTAAATACTCTCATTTGCCAGCTCTGTGGCCTTCAGTATATATGCTTCTCCAACACATGTAATGCTCATCTTGTGTGCAGCCGAAGGTACTAGTTTTGAGGGTAGGAAAAAAGGGGAAAAAAAAAGTGAGAATAAAACATAAGCCAAGGAAACATCCAAAGAAAGAATAGCGACCTGGCAACCATGCGTGCCCAGGGAGTGACAGGTAGATCCTCTGTTGCAGCATCTTCCCCGTATGTATCATTCACACCTCCCTGAGGAGTAGCACTGGCATCCTTGTCAAGCACGTCCTTCTCCCCGCCCCGAACCGGCTTTAGCATGGTCTCCATTGTCGCAAGAAGTTAATACTCCAAAACTCCTGTGTATCACACAATTCATTTAAGGCTTCGACTACAGTGTCGAGCACGATACCTCTCCAAAACACACACATACAAATCTCTCAAACAATTATTTCAGAAAACAGTTTTGCAACTATGATCCTAGCTTTAAAAAATCGAAAATCAGAATTCTAAATGCACTCGTCCAGCTCTTGGAAAACACAATAAAGACGATTTGCGTACAGAATGAGAAGCGGACGCAGCTGATCAGGAAGCTGATAGTATTACTAAGAGCAGCAGAAGTTGCTCGTGATAATTAATTTCAAGCTTCCGGATTCAACAACAAAGACCAAAAAGAAAGCTGCTAGGAAGAATCGACAAGCAAAATGAGAAGAGGAAGCTGATGAAAACTGATAATACTAAGAACAACAGCAGAAGTCGCCCGTGAGAAGAATTTCAAGCTTCCAGATGCAAAACAAAAGCAAAACACAGACGAGTCACATACAAAATGAGAAGAGCTGTAGGAAGCTGAAGAAGCTGATAATAACTAGTTGCTCACCAGAAATTCAAGCTTCCGGATTCAACCAAAAAAAAAGCAAGAAAAGAAAGCTCCTTCCGAACTGACAAGCCAAGCAAAGCAACCAAAACAAAACAAAAAAAAAAAAAAAACAAGAACAACAATAACAACCTAAACACTTACTTGCAAGAGAATTTCGGGGCCTGCTTGTCTGCGGAGGTGAAGCGCTGGGAGCGAGTTTAGGACAATATGAGACGAATTGCTCGGCGAGATGAGGAGGATTTGTTCCCGATGCGCTTAATGATGCGCGACGATCGATTTGTCGCATTTTGTGAAGAGCTCCAGAACTGCAGAGAGGAGACGACGCACGGGCGGGGCCCAGGGAGTTGCGGGTGAATTTCCCAAGGAAAGACTGCGTTGTCGCGGTTAGAAAAAACTGGATGGGATAGTAGGTATTGACCTACCTACTTACCTACCTATCTACCTACCTACCTAGTTATAGGCTTTTTTGGGGCCACGTATGACAGAGGAGAGGAATGTTGTGCGCTAGTGCCTTTCTCTGCGCTGGCTGTCGACGCATAGTCCTCAGTTTTTAAAAAATAAAATAAAATAAATTTTAGCAATAGTTTTTTCGAATTTGCACCCCCCAAAAAAACATTTTTCCAAATTTTTTTGGGTCACCAATTCTAACAATCTCTTAATCTCATTTATTCAGCCACAAATTGCTTTTCAAAAAACATTCTTTTGAGCCTGTGTACAGTGGTGTTTTTTTTAATTAAAAAATGAATTAATGTTTTTTTATGCTTGCGAAAATTGTGGAATTTGTTCCCCAAAATTTTGAAAATTGATCGAATTTACAATTTACACGAGAAAAACAATTTCCCAAAATTTTGTCAATGATTTTTTGGGGGGTAAAAGAACACTGCTGCACACAGTTGGGTTCTTTTTTTCTTTTTTTTTTTTTCCAATCCATAATTTTGTGAATTAAAAACAATTAGCAAAATTAGTTGAATTTCCGCCAGAAAAACTTGTGTGCATATTTTTATACTGTTACTACAACCCTTGCATATTTGTGTGTATATTTTCTTTACTAATGCTATAGCCCTTGTGTATATACTCGTGTATGTTTATTGTCAAGGAAGGATATTGTGTTTCGATTCATTATAGAGAGTATAGTAGCTTAAGGGAATTTGGCCCCTAGGTAGTAGATCTCTTTTTATACGAGGATTTTTGAAACATGATATTTTGGCTTGCGTTGAAACTTGAGATTAGTTATAGAGTTAATATGATATCTTGAAGGTTTTTGGTTTCTTTCAGAGGATTTTTTTGAAGATTATATTTTTGCATGGTGAAATATTTGAATTTCCATAATTCTTCTATTGCATTAAGGTACTTTCTGATATAAATGGCAAGGCCACAGGTGACACACCGCTTGTTCTCTATACCAATGCTGCAGCCTCAACCTCAAGTATATTTCTATACTAAAAGCATCTCCACTGGTGCTTAGTATGTCACTCTGGATAATAAAATTACATGTGTAAGTTTAGCTGTTTTTTTTGGCAACCCCACAATAAAACTGGAACTGTAGATACGTGGGGACTATTAATAGCAAACACTGGACCAATCAGTATGATCGACCAATCAGAAATACTGAGTCGCAGTCAGATCCAATTTATTACACTGTTTTTTGGAGGTGCACAACTGTGTTGCGCCTTTTATCAGCCACGGCAAGCTGCACAAATTTGGTGCATAAAAACCAATTTGCTGAGCTAAACCGGCACATTTTGACTTTTTCACAATAGATTTTACTCTCTGGAGTCACATACTGAGCACCGGTGGAGATGCTCTAATACTGTCACCCTTGTCTGAAAGGAGGTACATCGGGACACTCACCACTAGTGGTGATCCATTCATCTCATGGTAAGCTTTTGACTCATCATGGATTGAGAAATATCTGACAATTTTATGAATTATTTCTTCACTGTTGTTGTTGTCAAGTTTTTTTAAAAATATTTTGTAAGGTAACTGGACTGGTGTATCATACACAAGAAGACTTGGCCAAATTTGGCTATTTGTCAGAGGAAAAAAGTAGATTTATTTTTTTGGAGACAATGTTATACACTGATGACATGCAACAACCTATGTTCTAATTATGGCGATTTCAATTTTTTCTAAAAATATCACGACTTTTCACCCCCAAAAAAACCCTTGTTGTTTTATTATGCTAGTCCAATTTGGTTTCAACAACCTATGTTTTAATTATGGCGATATCCAAAAAAATTCTAAAAATATTGCAACTTTTCACCCAAAAAAACCCTTGTTGATTTATTTATGGTAGTCCAATTTGGTTTCCCACCAAAGTGGATGTTGTTTCCTAAGTCTCCCATTCAGGCGGGGAATTTATAACTATTTCCTACCTCGGGAAGAGGATGTTTGTGTGTGTGCAAGTAAATCCCATTAAGGTTGGGAATAGTATGGTCTTTCGTTGTTATTCATAAGAGGAGAATATTGTGTGCATAACTCCAAATTGAAAGTTTTATTATGTTATCTGCTATCTAGCCTAGTGATGTCGTGTGTGCTGGTGGGTAAGGGTTTCATGTGTTGAACTTTTGAGTGCTAACTCGGTTTTTTCGATTGTCGAGCACCACTACCACATTTGAAATTAAAACACACACACACACTTGTATGGTTAAGTTGAATCAAATGTGCTACTCAACACACTTTTGATTTTGAGGGAGACGTGTCAAATTGTTTGATGAAATGTGTCCATTTGTGTGTGATAAAGTGCTCCCGTGCCCTCAATGGGTTGGTTCCAATAAGCTCATTGTCATTCTCTCTTATGAACTGTGTACTAGTTTATCCCACCATGTCGACTGGATACCTGTGTGCTGTGTTTTCAGAAAGGAGTTTTTTAAGTGCAGCCTAAAGTGGTGATTGTGCATAGGAAGAAGAAAGATGTACAAAAAGTGACAATCATCTTCCCTGGGAAAACCTAGCCAAATCTGGCCATTAAACATATACAGAGCACAAATTTTTAATCATTGTTGTATATTTTTTTCCTGGCTACTTACTAGAATTAAATATAACAATTCTGGCGAGTTTTCCTATTTTTCTCTGATTTCTGGCAATTGAACCCCCCCCCCCCCCCTTCCCCAAAATCATTTCTTTTTTGAATTTTTCATCTTTAGCCTAGTTCCGACTTTTGCCAGTAAAAAAATAAAAAGCACAACCTTTGAGGGTATTGTCCAGGGTTTTTTTTTGTTTTCCCCCAATTTTGTTACATAGGTAAATTAGGCTTGAATACGCCTTACTCTAGGCCCCTTGTTTTGGAGTTCACCTTACCATTACACAATGATACATCCATCTAGATACAACCCATGTTTGAGTTTTAAGAAAATGAGACATTACAATTGTAGGCAAAGTTCCCATTGTAAAACAACACTTGTGTACATAAGCATAGATACTTGCTTTAAGGATACCACCCAAATGGTTGATTTTTGGCATTAAGTTTGTTTGATTTGGCTAGGAAGAAAACAATTTTTTTTGGGCATCATGAAACTCACAAAGGGGAAATGGCACAACCATGGACAAACCATGGGAGAGGGTGGAACTTGCCCAAACAAACAAGGTCCTCCCTTCATTTCTGGGGGAGGGGGGAGGGGGTTTGGGGGCCCAGAAGTTCATTAAGGCAGAATGTTTCAGAAACTTTTGGGTGCTGTTTGGCAATCTATAGGCATCAATTCCACATTTGATGGTTTTTTAATTTGTTTGAGGCTTCTTCCATTGTGCACCTGACTTTGTAGCAACATCTCAAGCAAAACTATATTTGGAGATGTTCACGGGCACCCTCTAAAGTTCTATAGTGTTAAAAGTCAAGACTTAAGAGTTATAAACATCCTCGATAAGAACATTTAGCCAAATTTGGCAATACTCGACATATGAAAGTAAAAAAAAAGGTCTTAAGGTCCCTTTCCTGTTGTAAGCATGTGACAGTTTTGGATTGATTTTTTGGATTTTTTTTTGGGTGACTTTTCCCCCCAAGAAATGGAATTTGTGACAAAATATTATTTTCAATTTCTTTTTCCCCTCAATATGGCAAAACATTTGCCACATAAAGAACAATTGGTTGAGAATTGAAGCACCCAATTCATTCCATGGGTGACCTCAAGGGTAATAGGTAACTAAATGTTCAGTGCTTTAAAGGCGAGTTCTGCCATTTTTTTAACATAATCAAAATCACAAAAAAATTCTTGGTAGCAAATTATGTGATAATAAGCTTGATTGTGCATTATTTTTAATGATTGGCTCTGTAACACATGTGTCAATATCTGAGTGGTCGATGGCAGAATCGGCCTTTCCTAAGCCATTATCCTTTTGGAATGGGTGAGACTACACATCACCCATTTAGTAAGGAGGGTTAGGAGCAGCTCAAGTACAAGAGGAGCTTGGTAGGGTGAGGTGTGTAGGTGGGAATCGTAGCACACGCTCAGCTTGTGATGCTCAATGTTGAGTACATTCAAGTGAGTACAATCTTGTCACAGCATCTCCAGCAGTGCTCAGTATGTGACCTGGGAGAAATATTGTTCACATCCAAGTTTAGTTATTTACTTTTTTGCAACTCCACCCTTAAGACCGAAACAACGAATAGATGTGGGACAACTAATAGCAAACCACGTGGACCAATCATTATGATCACCACTGACCAGCAGTCAAATCATATGTTCTTTTTTGCAGGTGCAAAGCGTTGGTGTGCCCTTTACCAGCCAATGGCAGATTGGTCAATTATGCTGAGCCAAAACCATAACCATTTTCCTGAGCCAAACAGGCATATTTTGACTTTTTCTTCAAGCAATTTTACTATGCAGGATCGCAAACTAAGCACAGCTGGAGATGCTCTAAGGGATAAAGTGTGAGCCAAGACGTATAAGAGAATTCTAAGGATTCCACTTGTCTAAGGATGGACAACGTATATGATGTTTGATCATAAATTGACACTACATCTGATCGCGAGGCTATATAAGCAATGATCAACTTTGTCATCTACCTTCAAATACCTACTTACGAAGCTTCAAAAAATTAATAAGTTTGGGTCCCCAGATTTGTTGGTGCATTATAAAATGAAGAACTTAGAAAGGCTCCCTAATTTTCGATAAGTAGAAGTCTAAACATGTGGTGGGCTTACAAGTTTCAGGGAAAATTGTAAGGCAAATTATTTAAAGCAGAAAGTTGACAATCTACATTTGGGAAATGAAGAAACACTAAGAAAAAACTCTTCTTGTGTGCAGCTAAAAGATGTTCTCAAGTTCTGTACTCACAGATTATATGCTTCATGAGGAGGTTGGAGCTTGGAGTCATAATGTAGGATTAACTCACATTTAACTTCTATGCTAAAAAAGAAAGCATGAAACTACAAGTGACTTGCTACATTTCAGTGAAATTGATGGTGATACACTTTGAGCATTTGTGAACTTTGTATAGCCAGAAACTTTGATGGCCAGAGTGAACCAGCACCCATTGCAGATTATGTCATTTTCTTGATCACATTATATGACATAATCTTCCTATGATGGTCATAGACTTGTCATAGCGACAAAAATCTTTGTTGAACATGAATTTGTTTTTAAAGTGTTGAATCTGCCACCCCAGACCTTAATGTTGTGGAATGGTCTCACACTCACCTATTGTGTTGTGCGCATTGTCAAGCTCGCCCTAACAAGCTTGCTTGGCGACTTACCCAACAGAATGGCCAGGTGCGACAGGGGGCTTGACCATTCCATAGTGCATTTGTTGTGGTGCATGTGCATACCCTTGTCGGGCAGCTATTAGAAAAACTGCACCGAAGCCCCCACATCCTATCAGGGAAGTTCTTAAGGTTGATAATTCAACTATTCTTCTTTTGGGTGAAATTTGGGCTGAAAGCCAGTTTCAAGGTTCTCACCCATGTGTAAATCAACTAGGAGAACCGGAACCAGACATTACAGGAATAAAAAGAGAGAACCGGATGGGTTTTCACATGAACATTTGAATCCGGTTCTCAGGGTTTGGGAGGTGCGTTGGAATTAGGTCTAGGGTTAGAAGTTTTAGGGTTTAAGGTGGCACCTCCAACAAGGGAGACCACAAAAGGAGAATAATATAAAACCCATGAGGCTTTTTAGTCTAATTAACGTGTGTTTGTTTTTGTTTTTGCTCGTCATGTTCTATTTTGCATTTGCTCCTTATGATCATCATCATTGTTTACTATGTTATGTCATTCCTCACCTTGCATTGTTGTTGTTTGGCATGGTGCATTGCTCTTCGCCTTGCATTGCTGTTATTTACTATGATGCATCACCCTCACCTTACGTTATTATTGTTTGTTATAGTCCATTGTCCTTCGCCTTGCATTGTTGTGATTTGTCATCCTCATTTTGCGTTGTTGTTATCGAAAGTTGAAAAACAAAAGAACACGACATAAATATTAACGAAGTTTCACAAAAAGTTTATGTTGTAAAATGTTATGTAATATTTAATTTATAATTAATAGATTATGTATATACCATTAGATCCAAGCAAGGTGTTTGATTTTTATGAACATAAGTATAGACAATACACCAAAAGGTACATGAAAATGTGGAAAATAATAGTATAGTTTCCACATTTTTAATTTACAAATTACATGAGCACTCTTTCACCATGTATGTCCAATGGTGAGAAAGGGGTCAAACAAGGTCAATGACATACATAGTAATTTTTTCAATATTATTATAGTCGTGTAGAGTCCAATAGTCCTAAAAATGATTATAGTCCTTTAAATGGCATAGTTGGTAGACATATATAATTACATGACTAAAACATGACACTAGTAATATATTGTTCAAATCATGGATGTCATGTTTTGGCATAGTGTAATGGTTCAATTTAGAAAAGAAATATATGTATTGCAAATACCCAATAACTAGACACAAGTTAAATAAGGTTCTATGTGTGAAAAATTAATTATAAAAAGTAAAAAATCCTATTTTGTTAAAGTTTTCTTTTAATGTTCATGGAGGTTTAAAATATTGAATAGGAAAAAAGTTGTCACTTGTGATTTGTGAAGACAATCTAATTCTGATTATGGATCATGTAATGAAAAATAAATAAAATTCACAATTGGCCATTAACATCATCCATAAATACATAACTATTTTTGTTGATGGGTATGTTTTCAATTTGATTTGCAATGCTATCACATTTAAAAACAAACTAAAGGTGGAGAGAAACTTCTTGCATGCACAAAGAATATGGGTAAAACCCATAAATGTTGACATGAAATTTGTTTATAATGAGATTGGTATAGCCATGGATTTTGTTTTTTATTTTTTATTTGGGTGACTTTAAATTGAAAAAAATTGCAAATCCTTTGGTTCTTACAATATAAATTGGTGTAGTCCAATTTTAGGTTTTGAAGATAACCTTTGGTTTCATTTTAAACTATTTTGGTAATTTGATGTAACCTCTAGTCAAGTTTTAAGATGAAATTTTCACATTTTTGAACATTCAATTCTTAATTCTTTCAAAAATACTCCACCTAGGTTTAGTAGTTCCACCTAATTCCAACCATGTTGAACTTGAAATTGAATAAGTAACATTCATGTACAACCAACTCAAATTGGCCTCCTAATTAAAAGGTACAATCTACTTGCAACCTTTTCGAGAAACATATATGTATACATATGTTTGCTTGAAAAATCATTGAAAGTTGTCTAAGAAATTGGAATTTGCAATAAAAGTTGTGTACCCAAGTTCCAATTCCAAGTGGGTTTTGGTAGTAAAAATTTGGATTTGAAGTTTGATTCTAGTTTTAATCCCATCAAGAATGTTAATTCAAGGTCAAGTTTTGATTTTTCCAATGTGTAGAACTTGTAATTCAACATGTATTCAAATTTTGGATCAAGAATTAAATTTAAAATTAACTCAAACCCTAAAATGAAAAACTATGGATATATGTATGCATATATTGTTGTTGAACCAATATATTCACATTGGTTTTGTGTACCTAACTTTAAGTTAATCTCACTCAAACAAACTACTTGGGTTGAACATGTGTTGCACAATAATTAAATTATAAAAACTTCATTGAAACCAAACTAAATTGGTTTATGTTGTTAATAACCACTTGTGATAATTGTACTTGCAAATTATGGACAAGGTAATTGGCTTGAACATACAAGTTTGAAAACACTTCACTAGGCTTTTTCTCATTTGATGCATTTCTTTAATATTTTGTTCGAGGTAATGTAGGTACTCTTTCAAGTTGCAATCATGATTATCAAATTACATAACATTGATCTTATCCACTACATCCACAAGAAAATTTGTTGTTTATGTCTATAAAGTCAATGATAGGAGAAAAAACATGATTGCATTTTCTTTTAATTTTAGTATTGTCATGTGCATGGTTTGTAGAAAAATCAACAAGATTGATCCTAAGAGGTTGATGAATATTGCATAACAATAATTTTGTTTCTTTAGATAAATCCACAAAACTTGCAACTTTTGGCACATTAAGAACATTTGGAATTAGATATTAAGATTCATTAACATTGTCCTGTGATTAAAACTTCTCATTTTCATCATGTGTTTCTTGTGCAAGTGTTGGTCTATGGACTTTGTTGCCTTTAACATTGATGTCTTTGCCATGCAAGGGAACAATGACTCCCTTGAAATGCTTCAATTGATTCATAGAACTTTTTTATGAAATTGACAAGGTAAATGAAACATCTTTTTGTCTTCAAACAATAGATCCCAAAAACATGTATGATTCATGGTTCTTTTGTGATAGTCAACAAAAATTTTAGAAGCAAAATTCAAAGAGTTCCATTTATTTTTGCAAATTGTTCCTTTCCTTGGAAATTTGATTTTGGTTTTTTGTTCCAACTTTTCAATAACAATGTAATAATCAGTTGTGTTCATGGATAGATTGACTTTTTCATAGTTGTGTGTTTTGCATGTTTGCATGAATTAATGTTAACATTTCCGTATGTTCCCAGGTCTCATGGCTTTGATGAAAAGTTGTAGATTTTTCATTGTTGCCATTACAATTTGCTTTGTTGCTACCTTGATCACTTGTTGGGTTGCTTACATTCCATTATATAAGTAGGTTTGCCTACTTACATTTTAGCTTGTGAATTTACAATTGGCACCTATGAATTTGACACCTATGAATGGGCTCCTAAATGTATTCCTACTTGTGATCGATTATTGCTTGCAATTGCCACCAAGATTGATGCCATCACTTTTTCAACAACATAACACTTTTTTGCAAGTTTTTGCAACAAAATGTTTGTTCAAAGTTCTCTTCAACATAATGCTTTGTTGTGCTTCTTCATAGCCAACGGTGTTCCAATGTTGTTTTAACATTTTTGTTTTTGATTTACTAATTTAACAATGTTGTTAAAACCAAGAACACACATTAATTAAAAAAATTGAAAGATTTTTAATTCCATGCTTTTGTCCTAACATTGGTTTATTACATGTTAATAATATATTTAGTATGCCACATAGGCAATACATGTCACCTACCTATTGAAGGACATCAACATATATGAACATTGTCAAAATTAAAGACAATTTATTGATGCTATTAGCTTTTGGTGCGAATTGAACTATATGTAACCAAAAAGTGATAACAAATGATATACGTAGGTGCATATTGATTAAATTTTTTTTTTGTCTTTTTAATTTTCAAGGGAAAAAAAAGACAAAAATTGGTTACATTTATGCCCTTGAATTGGTCTATTCCTTTTTTTCTTTATCCAAATAAAAATTATAATTTCAAAATTATTGAAATAGAATACATCCATTTATGTCAGTGTATGTTGACAAGTTTTCACCAATTTTTAATACATAGTTTTGTTGATTAATGTACTTCCCATATTCTATGTATTTGAATTATTGAAAATACCCATAGAAGAACCAAAACTTGATTAAATATTTTTAAAAAGTGAAATTGGAACTTAAGTTTTTTAATTTTTATTTTGATAAAATGATTTTCCTTTAATTTTTAGGAAGATTTTGTCATATTTCAAATTAAAAAAACTAAATTTGATTGCCATCATTTTGAGGTGGCTATTGAAAAATTTAAGTTATAGGTTTTAAATGTATTGGTACAAATCCTTTTATAGCTATTCTTTTTTTCATTTTAACATATTCAACATTATTCATCCACCTACTATGTATGCTCCTTGAAAATCCTTGTTGTAAGTTATTTGGTCATACATGTGTTAATCATGAGAAATCGAAAATATTATCAATTCACCACTAGATGATTTTTTTAAGAAAAAATTCCAAAAATGAAATTCCATTATTGGTTCCATATTTCATCCTATTGATTTATGCAAATGTATTTCATCCATTTTCACCACATTGTTTTGTTGCTTTTCAAGGATGCATTATTGTCCCAATCCGATACCATAGTACCTTGGTAGCTAGCTTAGACACTAATAATATTGTTTGGATTTTTTTTTCCAAAAATGTCAAGAAAAACATTCAAAGAACCAAAGTTTGTGAAAGAAAATAAAAAATCTTTTTTAATATTTTTAAATATTCAAAATTTCAACATTATAGTTTAAAAATAAATTCCAATGACCATGTTAGGGTTTTTTTTTTTTTTCCTTCGAAATTCCTGGAGTAAGTCCAATGGCGAGGATCCTCGACATTAATTAGCATTAAATGGCAATTGTGCTAAGAGAGGTAGGGTGTATTATTTTTTTATAAAAGTGGTGTTACAAGTGACAACCTAAAAAGTGCCTAGGTTTAGAGTCTAGATGTGGCTAATCTAATTATTTTTATTTCAAAAAATGGCGAATAAAAACCTAGAAATCACAAATTTTTTCATGCTGCTTTTTTTTTCATTTTCTGAAAAATGAATTCGCCAAGTTTGCCAAAATTCGAAAAAAATACTAATCGTAATCAAGACTGGTTTAGGCGAAACAGTTATAGGGCCCAATAGTATGGTGTTCAACTTGACAATTCCGTGTGGAATTGTACTGAAGGTGGAATCAAGCCCTAAATTCCAGAAAAGGCTGCTGTTGAAGGCAGTCTTGCGGCGCTCCTGGCGAGGAAGGAGGGAAGGAGAGAGCGGCGGGAGAGAGGGATGCGCTTTCCTTGAGAGATGTATTAAGCTTGCCATAAGGCGGCTGAAGTGATGGCGCATGTGTCGTTTGCAGTTCTCCAAGAGCGCGAGCTTTTGGAAGAGGTGAAGGTGGCTTCTGAGATTCGTGTCATACAGGCCTGCATGGCTCCTGCCGTTCGTGGTATCCTCTCCGACCTCTCTGAGGCAAAGGTAGAGTTTTTTCCCCCTTTCCCTTTCTTAGTGTTTTCTGTTGTCTTTCAATGTGATTGCAAGCTAGTCCCCGCAATGATCTTTCAATGCGCGAAGAATGCTGCCGCGTATCAGGGCTCCTCGCTCTTCATTTTGTGGTTTCAGCAATTCTTCCGCCTGTTCTTGTTGCTGCCGCATTTGCCAAGGACTCGTCTGTTTGATCTTTTTTTTTGTTGCAGATCCACAGTGATGAGGATGTCTACTCCAAGTGTGTCGTTTGTACAATGCCGTCCATTTTGGAGTTTATTCTTCACAATACCAAGAGGCAAAGATCACGAAGCAAACTCACAAGGTGTTTTCTTGTCTTCCAGCCTTTGCTTTTAGTAGATGAGATATTATTTTGCTGTGTATCATTTCTACTGTAGCACTGCAATTGAAAAGGGACTCCATGCTATAGAATGTGCTCCTTGAAAGTGAGGTCATGTTAAGTAAAGACTAAGCTTGTGGTTTTGGAAGTTGGTACTCTGCTCAAGTCTGTTTCGTTGAGAGTTTTTTGGTAACTGTTGACTGCAACTATGATATTAGGCCATGATGAACTGTGATAATATGTTCTGGCTGAAATTATCATACACATTCAGAAAATCTAGGGTTCTGAGCAGTTCATTTGCTGTGCAGTATGACTTGTCTAGTGTATGATGATATGGATAAGGAGAAGGATCATTTGAAGTCTCTGAACTATTTGTGAAGAGGTTTCTCTTCACCCTTAAGTCTAATGCTTCTCTTTGGAGCTGTTCAACCCTGTGATGAACATTGGAGACATTATCTTGTAACAAATTTAAGGTCTAATGGCGGACTAGAGTCTCAGGTTGTGTCTTTCTCTGACACAAATCATCACTGAAAGTCACCTATATTGAACAATGGTTAATTTCTCCTGTTGCCAGATGTGGGTAATTTAAGCCCCCCCACTGTGGAACTGAATTTGACAGCACTTGCTTTGAACTGGATTTGATACATATGGATTTGATACATACACTGAAAGTCACCTGTATTAAACAATGGTTAGTACTTACCAGAAAGCTAGTAGAAACACTCCCAGCTCCTGCCCGTTCAATAATGCGGATCTGAATGCCTTGCAGGTTGGCAAAGATATGGATCTGATCGAATGTCCTTTCGAATTGCTCAGTGGTCTGGTGGTAAAGTCAGCTGTCAATGCTCCTCCATGCTCTCAAGTGACTTGCTAATGTAAGGTATGATCTGGATCCAATTTTATGCTTTTGCATGAGTTCCTACATGAATTCTTTTTATGCCAATGGTTGTCATCATTCAAAGCATTTGGAATATGCTTCATTACTTGCTGTGTCTGCATGCCTGGATACATGGAAGTTTTGTTGCAATGATGAGAAAAGTGGATGGTTGAGAGCTTGCCCCTGAAATGGGTGTGGCCTGTGAGACCTTAATCCTGTTGCGGTTAGCTGAGCAGCAACTCTGTTATTTGGCTACAAGCTTTGGTTTACTGGCATGGTACTGTCATGCTAAGAGTTTCATCCCACTGTTCATGTATAACTTGATCTGAAAGATGGAAGAGGAATTAGTCTCTTGGAAATTGGAAGAAAGTCATTGATGAGAAAAACATGTCATGTACCATACTTAGTTACCTGTGCTGAGATGACAAATCACCATAGAAATCTTTCTGAGACTCATGTCTTCCAGTATACCCTTGCACCAGCATGACATGATCATCAATCCAAATAGTATCTGTAATTTTCCTACCACAAAATTCTGTGTGTTGCATTTGTGTGATTTGTTGACACTGGCTACTTCACAAAACTATATGAGGGATGTATTTCCAAATTTGTTTCACAGTACCTAGTTGTCCAGTTTGGGTTTGGAGTCAGGTGTTTTCTAGTTTTTTTGTTGTGTGCTGCAATGTCCACATTGGAAATGTACATTTGCTGACACTCTGTCATAGTATGAGGTCTTATTTGACAAAGTCCATCTACTATGCCACAGCTAGTACAAGGAATAGTGTGCAAGCAGGAAATCAATGGAATATAATTGCCACTGTCCCAAGACTTACATTGGAGCAGATGTTCAGTATGAGCTGGCCATAAAGAATTTTGCTCAACTGGAGTCACCAGTGGTTTTGTATGCTATATATTTCACTGATGTGACTGTTGATGGGCCCTGAACAGCCATGTGACTGTCACTGTTATTCATACTGAAAGCGTTTTTATTTTTGTCCTTGTTTGGTATTTGTTTTATGGTCCTTTGTACTGTAAGCTGTTAACTTGTTTTTCCTTTTCTTAATTGTGAAAATGGAGAATTCTTGGTGCTTATGAGAGATATACATCTCACTGATGTTATGTGAATCACTTATCCTGTACTTGGTATCCAGATAGGGCAACGAACTAGGACTTGACATGTATTGTGAGAGGGAAATTGCATGGGTTGTATGACAGCCTTGCCTACGCTCTTTTAGAGCAGTGAACTTTTAAGTTTATTCAGTTTATTGGTTAATGGCTGGGTATTGGACAAGCCTACCATCAACTGCTTCCATACTTTGGGTCCATGGGAAATTCCTTACTATGCCTTGGTACAGTTTGAATGTAGGTATAGCTGATGTTGTTTGGCGTCAAAACACAACCTGGTCATGTAAATTTGTACTCAAAAATGATCTTATTAATAGTGTATGATCATCACTTAAAAGTTATTTTATATAGTGCATCATCACATTGAGTTTTTCAAACAATACTTGTTTTGTTTGCATTTTCCTTTGTGCAATGAGCTGCATTGGTTTATTCTGCCATTTGTGCAGAGTGAAATGTGCTGATGGTTTAATGGGTGGCATGCAGGTTCTGTCCTGCAGCATCAATGATACTATCTACCCAGCACTTCCAAGACAAGGAATATGTCAGTGCACTATGGAAATTTGTGCTACGAGGACTTGCACTGCCCTCCTTCCACAACTCATTGCCATCAGTGTTGAACCCTCAGATTTCCTTACTGGAGTACATGAAGTCTATGAGGGGCTTGCTATTGTTTCAGTGGGCTTGGCTTTGGCTGTATTATTCTTGGGCTGGACTAAGCAGTATTGATGCCATATGATGCTAGTGAGTAAACTTGTTGATATATCATTGTGTCCCCTCAGTATCTTATATCCAGCATCCTCGTGGGTTCTTGACATTTAATGAGACCTACAGCAGCATTGGCTGGACATGCTGCTGTCCAAAATACCTCATTGTTGCAAAGTATTTTGGCTACAGTACCTTATACTCTACAGTATCCACATACTGGTTAAAGGGATGCTGGTCACAGAAACATTGGAACATCATCAGATTGTTTGTCGACAGTTTTCCTTTCCACTCTTCAGGTTTTGTCTGGACTGGGAGACATTGCTAGGGCTTGTGCAAAGAGAGGGTGGATCATGTGGGTTTCTAGCTTCCTTTCAGGTCAGTTATGTTTGAGACAGGCAGAGCTGGGATCTGTTGCCTCAGATGTTTTGCAGCTGTCACCAGTGTTGCTAAGAGGCTATTTTAGCGGTTTAGACCCCATTTGATTTAGCCTGATACATTGGTGATAAAAGTTGAGAACGTTGCTGGACCACCAGGTTCTTACCAATATGAAGTCATTTCCTTTTTGCTGCTGCAGCTTGTAGCATTTTTTGTTGCAAATAAAGTGGCTTGAGCAGATGTTCTGCACCCAAGTAGTCGCCAATGGTGTGCCTGAAGGATATGTTCAGTATGTAGGAGGCCCTAACTGCTACTCTGTATGTATACCTCTCTATGCTTTCTAGACATCCTCAGAAACTTCTTGCAGCTTGAATTGTGATATTATTGATGTTTTTGATTAGGTAAGTCTCATGAGTGCTAGCCAATTCCATGAGTCTTCCCATTGCTTCTGGAAATGTGAGAGAAACCCATGACTCCGATTGTGTAATGAAATTTTGACTGGATTATCATATCCTTACCAAAGACCCAATGTTGGGAACTGATGATGTCTGTGGGTTGTCATGGCATCTCATCCATCCATTAGCCTTCAAAGGCAAACTGTCAATGGAAAAGTCTCATTATTTGATGGTTAAACAAAAGCTTTTCCCTACCATTTCTTGCATGAAATCAATTTCATTTCACATCAATCAATAACTCCCTGGTCTCATTATCCCTTCCGACTAACTAAATCATGTGAGTGAAAACTAAACAAATCCTTTCCTTGGAAACTTGGGATATGCTTTCACTGACTTCTAGGGAGTCATAAGCCTTCTCACGCTATATTTAGAAAACTGTTAGCAATTTGAATCATGTGATCCTACCATTCCAATTGACCACTACTTTACCAACAAAGGTGAAGAATAGTGAGAGAGGGTGGATGTTGAAATTATGTGAACAAATCAAGACTTCCAATTCACCATATCACAAAATCATGACATCTTGAATAACTTTTCTTAAGGACCTTTTCATTCTTTCCTTTCCTTTTCCTTTCAGGCTTTTTGTTTATGGTTGTAATTTACTTTTTCGTTGTTATGAATTACTTCGACACATTGTAAAGGATATAATGGTCTTTGTAGATTTCAGGTATGGATGATTGTGAAAACAAAGAAGATGAACAGAAGAGTCTTCCAAATGCAACCCTTAGAGTATGAAGGGGTATTGACTTTGGGTTAACCCTAAACAAATGTCCATTCTTAGTGAGTGCAAGTAGTTTATCTTAATAGCTAATCAGTATTTTATGGTTGTTTCTCCTTTGCTTTTGCATTTCTGGTTTTATGTAATCCCCTTAGGAGTGAAGTGAAGTCTGCATTTCATGGCTAGAGTGAACCTTCTTCACCCACCAACAAACTATGTAGATGGATGGTGTGTGGACATGAAACCTTTTTTCATTTGATTCTTGTGCTGTAGCTAACTGTTTTGATTAACTGTGCACATACATCTACCAACCTAGAAGTCATTAAGTGCCTTACCTACTTGCCTACCTATATAGTAATCACTTACATTCCCAGGTGGCTTACCTATGATACCCACCCACTTACATAGGTAATGTCAGAGGAGCATCAGACATTTGAGAGCGTAGATTACTAAGGGTGGAACCTTGGTAACTCGGTTGTGGTTCATCCACGACTGGGTTGTAATGAGTTTCCAATGGATGGAGCATTGCTGGGTGCTGGTTAGGTCATAATCCACATTTCTGCAGAGAATTAATTACAATTGTTTGAAGGTCTCTTTGAAGGAGGAGGAATTTTGGCTTGCAGAGTACTCTGTACTTTTAAATGATTGTGAAAAGGATTCAAATTTTGTTTCATATCCCCCAAAAGTCTCACAGATCCATGCTTCTCTGTGTTTTGTGTCAGAATTGTGCATGCAAAGGAGGGACGTCATAGCCGTCACAGTTGTGTAAGTGCTGCCTCAACTCTGTACTCTGATCAGGTTTTTTGCATCCAGATTTGCAGCATATGTTTTCAGGCTGTGTCTGTGCTCTGATCAGGTTTTTCATGTCTGGATTCACAGCCATCATCATCAGTACTTCTAAATTATGTCGAAGTTGATTGCATATAGAACTAGATTTTAATTTGTGATAAGTTTAGTTCTCCACTCTTTTCTGGGGTGCTGTTTTGAAGCATATACATATATGGTTTATGTCATTCCATTTTTGTCTCATCCCAGCATTCTGTTGTGTAGGGAGTAATGCAATCTAGGCAATCTTTACTAGGCTCGAGGGATTCAATTGTGTTTTGATTACACTCTGATTGATGCATATGTCACAATTAATCCAATCAATGACATTTCTAGACAATATTCGAGCAGGTCCACCCACACCCCTGTACTGGGGCCTGTACTAGAGTTTATCGCATCCAGTGTACTGTGTTGATTGTTTTCATAACCCTACCCCTAAACATGAAAAGTTAGACAATCTAAAGTGAGAAAGCCATCACCTTGGCCAACCAATACATATGGTCAACCGATTTGAAAAACTAAGTATTTGTACTGGGTGTTGTGGATCAGATCACTGTATCCCATGAAAATTTACAGGCCCAAGACTCTCAACTTATTTTCACCATGTTCTTCATCCAAAGTACAGTGCACAACACATTTTCCAATTGCTGATGGACCTGCACTTAGTGTTCTTCAGTTCATTCCAGGACCAGGGGGTAGATTGTCTCTAGCAATTAGTTACATCAGTGCATTTGATTTGCGGGAAAATATGATTTCGACATATGCAAAGGATTCTTGTGAAAGAATTAGCCATGACTTGCCAGGTAGGCAAAATAGAAAAGAATCCTTAAAATATAATAATCTAACATATAGCCAGATTTGCCTAAACCTTCGTGTGGATGGTTGTTAGTTTCGTTACATTACAAAATTGGAAAAACATAAAACTCTCAACTCATTACAACAAGTTAGCTGATCCAGTATGTGACATGTATTAACTATAGTTGTGTTTAATAATTTCTTACAATAAAATCTATAACTTGAGTTGAAAAACAATGAGGATGGCTTTAATCTAATTTGAGCTTGTTGCAACATTCCATGTTGAAACAAGACAAATTCATGACCAACTTGGTTTCTATAATTGCATTTACAAATATAGGGAAATTTCAAAGGTCGTATATCAAATTGCTATGGGATATAAAAATATGACTAGGATACTTTGTGTCACAACCCCACTTTGAAAGAGTGTGAGGATACTTTGATACTCACACTCCTGAAATGGGAATTTGGAAGTCCTCCACGACTCTCGAATTTTTAGAGTTCAATTTCAAGGGTTAAAACACCTCGTTTTGAGGTGTTTTTTATATCGTTGGAAAGGTCTCAAAGTGTAAATGTCGAAAATGGCCTCGCATGAGCATTCAAACATCTTTAGCACAAGTTATGCACAAAAGAAGGGTCGGGAGTCAAACTGCCAGTTTAACTTTTAACCATTAAAAGTCGAGATTCAACCCAACTTCACGTAGAGTGCGACACATCGTTGAAAAGCTCTTGAAGAGAGATATAAGTTTGTTTCAGACCTCATCCCAATCAGAGGTTTGAGCAAGGAGTTATGAACTCCCAAAGTTTCGGGAGTCCAAATTGAGACACTTTTGGGACTCCTCTTTGGGAGTCTCAGAAAAGGTGCCATTCGGATGTAAGTGCCGTGGGAAAAAGCAGAGAATACTATATGTGGGAAGGTGCTGGCTTCCCCCGAGTCTGGGCCATGGTGAGTCATGTGAGTCCAAGGTTGTCCGTGACTTGTCTTAGCACTGAAAGTGCTCCCAAATGTAAACTAACCAACTTGTTGGTTGGTTTGATGTAGGTCTGAGTAACTAAGTAAAACTTGTCCCTCTTCCTAGTTTAATCCTTGAGCTTCAGCACGCCCTTTTACACCTTTTAGTGCTAGAAGTTAGGAATGTGCATCAAGTTCCAAATAATTTCGTTGTTTGAATTTTTTGGACCCAACTTGGGTCTAATAAGGAGCTTAGGAATGCATCACCTTGGCTAACCAATATACATAGTTCTATGTTCCAATAATGGCCAAACAATATTATTTCATGTCTACTACCTAAACAAGGGGTGTGTCACATTGTGGCCTTGCCATTTACATTAAAAAGTAAATATCTTAAAGCAAAAGAAAAGCTACATCTTGAAAAAACTTCTCTAAAAAAAAACAAAAATCCTTGAAAACATTATTTCTCTATAACTAATCTCAAGTTTCAATACAAGCCAAAATATCATCTATAAAAAATCGTCATATAAAAATAAACCTACTACTTAGGGGTCAAAATCCATTAAACTCTATAATGACTCGAAACACATATCCTTGCCTTATTAGTAAGCAAGGCCAATAAAAGTGCTAGTAAAGTCTAGATATTAGGACAAGGTCATCATGAATTTATATCCAGTTATATATAGTTAGTATGAATAGTTAGTATGAAGCGATTCTCCACATCTCAGTTCAGATAGTCACATTGAAAAGGAACTGAGATGTGGCTTCAGTTTTTGCAGAATTTCTGAAACTTAGGCCACAAGTAATTAATTCAAAAGATCTTTTCAATACGACCTAAGATTTTGCCGAATGTGTGTGTGATAACGTCGCTTGAAGTTTTGACAAAGTAATTTCGATAATTCATGCCTACTAGTACAAGTTCTAACTGTCAGAGGACAACTTAATTTCCAAAGATGTTAGTGTGGAGTGAGGGTCAAATCACAGCTGAAGAAATTAGACTCAAGTCTGCTGTTACTTTCCAATGTAGCCCAGTGCAATGTGTCGATGGAAGATACAACACCCACCAAGGGTATCAAAACATCACTTAGAGCAACCTTGTTGTGTATTGTAAAGCCCAAGGACAGGTGGTGTTCATATAAGGGAAGGCACTGTTGCTGGTGGCTTCTGGCCTGGATTTTAGGCTGAACTCAGTTCACAAGGCAAATCCCCAGAAACACCATGGCATCACGAAGACAAAAACCTTTATAAACCCCCCATTCTTTACTGCAAGTTCAGTTACACAACAAAAAAGTTCCATCCGCTCACTTAGATAATTGTTGCTGTGTCACAAAGCCTTGCATCACAAAGTATTTAAACTCATATAGTAGCAACAGCAGTAGAAGAAGAGCTAAGTCCCAAGATTGCCCCTATGAAAAGAAAAGCCTTTTCACATTTAGCTAGTGTCCAAGGCTAGGCAAACAACTGTTTCTCCAGCCAGCCTGCAGCAAAACTCCTGGTCCCCCGTAGCAGCTCAGTCTTGATGTTTTAGGTGAGACTTCTGTCAAGATGCGCTGCTACATTGTCAGCAGGAGCTGCTTACGGATTGGCGTCCTCTGTCTCATCGTTGCTGTTGCTGTCGTCGGCAGCATACTTACCTTTCTTGGGGGGTTTAGGGTGATGGTGTGGTTTCTTGGGGGGTTTAGGGTGAGGATTAGCTTTCTTGGGCGCTTTGGGGTGATGGTTAGTCTTCTTATCCTCATCGTTGAAGCCATCATCATCACCATTATCCTCGGCAAGCTCTTCTTCGTCCGAGTTGTTGTCCTCAACGCTCTTCCCCTCGTCACTTACTTCTGAATATTGCGTCCCCTCGGCAAGTTGCTGCTTTTTGAATTCATCGTCGTCGGACACGCCAGGGTGGAGAGTCGATGGCTGAGATTCTGTGTCACCTACCACAGCCTTTTCAACGCTGGCCAACTCACGAGCAGTTGCGACACTCGCCGCTGCAACTAGAAGAACAGCGAGGAACAAAATCATGTGCAGAACGCGACGTTCCATTGCCATCGTTGAAGTGCCTGCATTTCACCATTTGAAATTAGCTTACCATTCTTCCAAAATCCACTTCTTACGAAAATATTCAACTGACTTCTACGCAAGCTTTTGTAATGCAATAACACTCCATCCTTGAGCAAAACTTGGCATGAGAAAGCAGTGACTTCTGATTTTTAGAACCAGAGTACCGGGTAGACATACGACGTCAATGATCTAGAAGGCGGAAGCTGATGATGAGACATCACCGGACAACGAAGTAAATAACCAAGACTGTTAGAACCAGAGCATAGTATAGACATGCAGCTACGTCAATCTAGAAGCCAGAAAGCTGATGAGCAAAAGGGCGGTATCTCACCTGTAACAATAAGTAGCAATATATATTCCCCTAGCTCACGTGATCAACAGACACAAGCTCAATTTCCAAACAGCTCACCTGCGCAACCACACAAAAAGCAGGCTCAAGGGATCAGACTTGTAACGCAGCGGTGCAGCTCAAAGGATGACGGAGTGCAACTAATTAGTTTAAACTTTGGACTCAACACAAATAACAAATACGTCAAGCTTCAACGACACTAAGATCATACTGTAGTAAGAAAAAAAAAAAGGATCGACAAAATGAGAAACTTTAGCTACAAATGCTGCATGCTACTGAACAAAATTAGGCCAAAAGCTCGCCAATAACATTGCCATGCACTTATACTAATCTCTTGTTAAGTACAAAGGAACAGGGAGACGGAGAGGAAGAGAGAACGCACACGAAGGCTGATGATCTGTTACTCGTTTGAAAATGAATTGGAAGAGGTTCTTTATTTGTGCACATCGGAACGAATGTAACACCGTCCCGGCTCGACGCCACCCGGAGCCCATCGTCGCCCCCAATCAACAGATCACGTAACGCCAACTGACAATTATACTATTGTAAAAAACTTCTGTCATCTCCTCTTTATCATACTAGACCCATAGGACATGCACAGACACTTGCCGCCAGCTTCTTCCGCATGCTTGTTGTCAGATTGCCCCCAGAAAAGGACCAAGGAGAGTGAACCAACTGTGCCCACCAGTGCTGCACCATGAACGATGAATAGTCAGTGGTCATAAAACAGTTTTTTGTTGGGTTCCAGTTCCCTATCTAACCATGGTGATTAGCTCAGTTGCTTTTTTTTTTCCTCTACCTACCTACTAACTAACAACCTGCTTGTGGGTTGTTAGTAGGTAGGTAGAAAAAAGGGGCTTTACCTATGTATAAACCATCTACTTACTTTGTAGTTATCTATTTTCCTACCTAACTACTTATATATGAGACATATTTTCTTACAGAATTGGTTACTAAGGTGAAACCAAATATTAACTCAGTTGAAGTTCATCCACAACTGAGTAATAACAGGCATCCAGTGGATGGTGTGCTGGTGGGTGCTAGTTCGCGGTGGCCTATACCACGATGGATGACCAATAAAGTGGTCACGAAACAGTTTTTTTTTGTTGGTTTCTTGCTCCCAGCTAGCTTGACCCTTGGCCGTTAGCTCAGTTGCATTTAAATTTTTTCTTTTTGTTGCTCTGCCCATAGGGTGAGAGAGACTATGCATTGGTATTAAGAGTTGGGCATAAAATTTTGTCTCAAACTAGACCAAATGCGTGAGTGACATCTAAAATTGATGAAACCCTGCAAAACTTCATAAAAAGAAAGTACCTAAGAAAAGGAGAGAAAAAGAAACAAGGGGCAAGGACCAAAGTCCAGGCTAGCAAACAGGGCCACAAGGAGGCAAAGGAAACCACTAAGTACCAAAACCAAACATACACCCTCTAAAGTATTGTTATGTGTAAAGTGAGGCACTGCCCATCCCAAGGGCAGAACCTGAGTGAAAAAGGCTGTGATCATGTGAAGCACAGATGGAGGTCTCTTACAATGCATAAAGTATTTTGAGAACAACACAAGACGTTAATTCACTCTCTCAGCTTGGAGAATGGGTTACACTCAGGGAACCTAAGCAAAAACGTTCACGGGATAAAGCCCACTCCAAACGTAAAGAGATTAAAAGAAAAAAACTTTAGATGTGCATGTGTTGGAGAGCATGTTCTGTAGAAGTGCATGTGTCTCAATTAGATGCAGTGTTTCATTTTTCAACAAAGAAATTAGGAAAAATTTCGGAAATTTTAGTTTGTCTAGTTTAAATTTGACTAATTTTGCTATTTTTTTTTCAATATATCCAAAAAAAAAAAAAAAAAAAAACACTCTTTATATGTTCTAATTCCAGTAAGGGAGATTATAAGTTTGAACCTGCCATAAAGTTGGGCAGAGTTATTACTGAATAAGGTTCCTGGTTAACTTTATGGTTTGTTAGTAGGTAGTAAAAACAGCCTTTTCCTATGCAAAAACTAAAAAACCACTTACTTATCTACTTAGTAATCACCTATTTTCTTACCTATCTACCTATACTATGCATAACCTACTTCTTAGAGCATTACAAGTTGACCTCCTCACATAGGGATCATGGTAAAAACCCCAAAGCCCATTAATTTTTAAAATAAATATTCTAAATATTTATAAATATGTTTCTATAGACTAAATCAGGGCCCCTGAATCCAAATCTATAATTTCTGGGGCCTAATATGGCCATGTAGATCGGTTTTGGGGTTTTTAACGTGATCTCAATGTGGGGGTCATCAGTTCGCCCTGGGTATTGGGTACCAAGGTGATATAAACTCGGTTGAGGTTCATCCACTCGCACAGCTAAGTCATAATGGGCATCCAGTGTGGATGGTGTGTTGTTGGGTGCTGGTTGGCCCCAACAAATGTATCCTATGTGAAAATAAATATTAATAAGTCCATTTGCCCAGAGAGGTGAAAGGAAGAAATTCACTGTTAATTGAACACTAAACTCTCTAATTAGTTTAGCACAGTTTTAGTTTAACATGACAAGCCTAGTTTAGCATAGTTTCTAGTTTAACATGACAAGCCTAGTTTAGCATAGTTTCTAGTTTAACATGACAAGCCTAGTTTAGCATAGTTTCTAGTTTAACATGACAAGCCTAGTTTAACATGACAAGCCAAGCCAGTTCTGAGATTGTTTTTCCTTACAAGATCTGATCCGACAGCATCTACATTACCCAGTTCTCTCATGAGTCTAAGCAAAGTTCATTAGGACGCTGCAGGCTAAGTACACTATTCAAAATTCTAACTGCACCTTTCCAGACCCTGGTAGCAGTCGAGTGCAGCAGCTCTTAGAGACATTTCCACACAATTGGAAGTAGTTGCCAGCAGCTGCTTACGAAATGCTGATACTTTAGCTGATCTAGTACCTCCACAGGGCAGCAGTAAAATCGACCTGTGAAGTGTACTTTGGCATGAAGTACAGACATTAAATAGTGTACAACTGAGTTTAGCCCTCTAAAATCTGAAATTTGCACAAGTTAAAAGACTTGTACAGTGTACTTTCAATGAAGTACAGTCATTAAATAGTGTGAAAAAATGAGTTTTGAAGCTCTAAAGTTGCACAAGATTAAAGTACATCTGCACAAGATACAATGACTCTAAAAGACTTTGTGTTTTTAATCGAAGTCTGCTTTTGATTGGCGTGCCAAAAATATAGTTGGCCCAGGTTGTGGTGACCTTTAAATAGTCTCTCACCTTATAATGGGTGAGTGAGCATGGGGAAATAAATATGATAAATGGGCAAATAAGTGTTGTGAGTGAAGCATTTGCACAAGAAGTGGAGATTGTAAAAGAGGTCCAATTCAGAAAAAATGACTGCTTTTAATTGGTTTGCCATAAGGGGTTAGCCTTGGTTGCCTTTAAATAGTCTCTCACTTTATGTTATTCAATTTTTCACGTTTATGGTGGGCACGAGGAAAGAAATACAGCTCTTTGTTGGATATGGTAAGCATCCGTAGATGCCCAAATAGGTATTGTGGCTGGAGCATTTGCACAAGATATTAGGATGGTAAAAGGGTCTATATTCAAAAAATGATTGCTTTTAATTGGTTTGCCATAAGGGTTGGTGTAGACGGTGGCCTTCAAACAGGCAGTCTCTCACTTTATATTGTTCAATTTTTCATGTTTGTGGGTTGTCATGGGGATATAAATTTTACTCTATATTGGATGTTGATGGCAAGAGTACATGCTCAAATAGGTGGTGGGGTGGTGGAGCTCCTGTAGCTCGATCTCCTTGATCTCCCAACAGAGGTTCCAGTTGTCTATGCAGGCCAAGAGGCTTGTTATTTATAATGACGACAATCATCAGGGCATGGGTCCAGTGTAGTCTGTCCTACTATTCTGTGCAGTAGATCTTTTATGTGGCGGACAGATGGTGAATTTGGGAAGCTCTTCATGAGCACATGTAGCAGCAAAAAATTATGGGACCTGAAAAGTTGTAGATGACAGTTCTTTTTGTTTGGTGGGTGCAATATTTAGAGGTTATCTTTAAATTCACCCTTTCTTTGGGCCCTAGTTCGACCTTGTAATCCTGGTTTCATCCCCAATCTGAGTGTAACAGTAAAGTGAGCTGAAACTGGGTATTGGTTTGGTTCAAAGGTTTGCACGATTTGCTTCTTACAAGACTTGCTTTTAAATGACAAAATAGTTTAGTCCCCTCTTTTGTCCAATGTCCTGTTATGTGCTCTCCATCAGGGCAAAATATGCAGCAGCAGATTCTTCATCTTACAGTTTCAAGCAAGAAGGTGGGAGAGGCACCTCATTTTAGAGCTTATTTTATCACTTCCGAGATAGGGGGCTCATCTAGATTGCAAGTTTGTTCCATATCCCCACATTTCCATCCCCCGTTTCACAAAAGAAAAAAAGAAAAACTTTCCATATCCCAACAATTTCTTATTCCTCTCCCCTTCCCAAAAATAAAGAAAAGGCCCTCTTCAATGCCCCTCTCCCAAAGAAAAAAAATTGGTACTACCACATATATTCCCGATAGCTCCTTCCTCTACCTAAAGAAAAAACATGGGTCTTTTGGATGCATGTTGCCTGAGTGAAATTTATATTTTCAACTAGCATTTTACTTTTGAAGAGCCTACTTGAATGTGAAACCATGGGTTTTATCAAGATTCAAACCGGCAAATCTGAAAATGTCAATCAAGAAAAGTTGACTTGATTCCAAAACCCAATGTAACCAAAAAATAAATATTGCTAAACCTGAAAATTATTAGCCACAAATGGACTGAGTAGATGATAAGTACGCATCTAAAGTAGAAACAAATTACACCAACTCATAGTCAATAGTATCTCAAAATCGACCCTATATTTCTATGATTCCTATCTATTAACTAAGTCTACATTATTTAAAACTAAACCAAAAAACTAAAAGTATGAAGTGAATTACATCACTCTCAATCCCCTTTTATAGGCTATCTTGATTTTCCATATCTTGTGGGAGAAATTTAGCCTTCAATGAAAGGTTGATAACAACCTTGATGCCTTGCAA
This sequence comes from Sphagnum contortum, assembly GCA_963920785.1. NCBI lineage: Eukaryota > Viridiplantae > Streptophyta > Sphagnopsida > Sphagnales > Sphagnaceae > Sphagnum > Sphagnum contortum. Next base: position 20,732,733 of record OY987278.1, read on the forward strand.
CTATGGTTTGAACAATCAAACCTTTCCTTTAACAATTGACAACAACCAACCTCAAATTCTCCCTTTAGGTATTTCAACTTAAGAAACTATTCACAAACATAACCTCAACCTCTTAGAAACTATCCTTTTACACAAATACATTATGAATTGAACCCAAAGACAAGAAATAATTTTCGAATGAAGTTATATTTGAAACTCTCACATCAACATGTATTCATTTTTCTTATCCAAGTACATCATGTTGAATCCCTTGCACAAAGTCATTATATAGAATGTGAATTTGTGATGCCATGAACAAATCAACCTTTATAATCCTTTAAAGCCCATCAACTCTGCCCATGCCAATATTAACACCAATTTTCCAAATACAAATTTTTTTACATAGTGGATAGTTTGAAAATAGATAGCTAAGCAATTTAAAACTTTGCATCTTGGGTCATTCTTCCTTTCAATGCAATCTTAATTGAAAACTATCATGGTTTAAATTTTTTTTAAAAAAAACACATAATGCAAAAATACTTAGCTTCTGAAGGTTATTGTTTTTATTTTTGACCTCCATAGTTTCACTCCATCATTGGTGCCAATAACATCCATGCACCATGAAAGAATATTAAGAAAAAAAAAAAACAACAAGGCACATCTCAAAAATCTTGCACCATCATGAACCCATACTAATTTCATCGTTCTTTCACAAGTTAATCACTTTCCATTGAATGATAAAAAATAAACAAGCAATGGTTTTTGATGCTTAGACACAAACACGATGTTCTTTTTCCACACTATAAACTCTAATAGTGATAGATTGTTCACCCGAAAAATAAATCATGATTACATCATAACCAACAAGTCATCCATTTGATAAAAAAAATTTAATGCATCCCAAATTCCTTGAAAGATTCAAACGAGAATCCGAAGTGAAAACATTGAAAGAAGGAACTGGGGTACAATTCCTAACTTGTAGCTTTTTGGGGGTAAGAAGGGATGCTGGAGTTCGGGATGGGGACTATGACGAGTGACAAATGAATCAATTATTCATATAGATTTACACAAATTAAATAACAAGTTGGTTAGTAGATAGTTGAAACACTTTTGCTACATGGACGAACCACGAACATACACAGACCTATAAAACTCACCATGGTTTGAACTTGGGGGAAGTCACCACCTTCTCCTTTATAATATTCTTTGTGATTGGCCATGGAGGTTGCACCCAAATGTCACTTTTCTTAGGAATCCCAAATCAAGAGTCCCGAAATTCCCAAAATTGAAACTTTCGTTACTTTGGAAGTCGATAACTTCTTGTGTAGACCTTCGATTGACACGAGGTTTAAAATAAAATTATAGTATATGTTGAGATCTTTCTAAAGATAAATGACACATCACCTACACACACGTAATTTAGGGCAATTCTAAACGTTTAATGATCGAAAATCAAATTGACACTTTGACTTTCAACCTTTCTTTCAGCCATAACTTGTTTTATAAGTATTCAAATAGGTCATGTAAGCCCATTTTAAACATCTACGTTTTAAGAACTTTCCAATGGTATAAAGAAAATTTTAATTCAATGAGTTTTGATCTTTGAAATTGCTTTCTTAAAATTCAAGATTCCATAAGGATTCCAACTCCCAAAGTGAGAGTTCACTTGGGAGTGTGTGGGTTCATTCTCTCACATTCTTTTGCATTCTTGGGAGTGTAAATGTGACTGATGGGTTGCATTTTTTGCTCACACATTTCCATGCCCTTGCCTTGCTCATGAGTCCAAGGTTAAGGTCATGACAAATAAACCTAAATTGAATGGTTTTTTAAAAAAAAACTGAAAATTGGCCAACATTGGTTGAAATACAATGATTATGTTACTAATAGGTGAAGTGGTTTTCTATGTTTAATGGCTGCCAACTTTCTTGATTTAATTTTATTGTATGGGTTGGACATTGTTTACTTCAACAAGAAGAAAATACATGATTATTTTGAAGTTTTATTAATTTTTGTCATGTGCATTAAAGTTTAGGGTGGAAAATTATATCATTTTCTTAACCACATTATATGACATAATCTTTTGGTGATGATTATATGTTCTTAATAATGATCAAAATATTTATGGAACATGATTTTTTTTCAAAACTTATTGAAGTTACCACTTTGAAATTTAGTATGTTGGAATAGTTTCACATTTGCCCATTATGTTGGGTGCATTGTTTAATTTGTTTGACTAGCTTCACTTGGTAGTAATGAGCAAAGGCTTGACCATTCCATAGTACATTTTGAGCTTGTTGGTATATTGTGTATTGAATATAATTTTAGTTGTGGTAAAAGGGTTTTTAAAAAAAAAAATCCCAAGATTTCCCCAATTTAGTTGTTGAAAATATGACAAAATTTGTAAGAAAAATAAATACTAATCATGATGTTTCTACAATGGGGAAAATAATACATAGTTGATCTAAGAGGCTACATTTTTTGAAAACGCTTTTGTTACAAATCTCTTCTTACAACAAAATCAATGTGAATTGTTGTTTTTTTTGGGGTTTCAAAGCAATTTGCTTTAACTCCTAGTTTTCATGGTCAACTTACATTTTTGTGTGTTTTTCCAAGCCTAAGCCTTATTCTAGTTTTAAATTTATAAATAAAATATTTGTGTGTCGCCTTTTTTGTGAATGCCAATTTTACATAAGTAGGGTTAAAACCAAGATTATACATTTGGTATCACCATTTGAACATATTAAACCAACACAAATATTACAAGGTTTAGAAATTTGAAAGACCAAAATGGTATGAATAATCATATTTTTGAATTATGAGTAGAGAAAATTGTTTTATATATGAAAAGAAATGCCAAATGCCAATATTGATATGAATATGTATTATTTCAAATGATATATTAATTGTCATATAATAATTGACATGTATAAATATCTAGTATTTTTTTGCATTAATACATAGTTAATCTATCTAGAATAAACATTCAACATCCAAGAAAATAATATGTAGCATGTTGCAAGTTGCACACCATGTTACCTTACACAACTATGTTTTTTTTTGAAATTAACATCATTGTTGCACATAAGTCCTCATAAAAGCCATTCTTCTAAAGCTTGTCTTTGTGCTCCTTTAAGGTTGCATATGTAACTATGAGAAAATCCTCAACACCCTTGTTTATAGAAGGACAATCACATCAAACATCATTTGGCCAAATCTTTTGTATCATGATTAATTTGTCAAGGTTTTCCACACTAACCTAACGTTGTCAAACAAAGTTGTTATCACACCACAAATGTTAAAGATACATTTTGGTCTCAATTTCTCAATTAAGAATGCAAAAAAATTGTTAGACCAAGAATTTAACATTCGAATTTTTTTTTTTAATGTTCTCTCCATGACAATAAAAGAAACATTACAACCTCAACATATGCATCAATGTGACAATACAAAAATGACTTTGATAATATCAAACCTTCATTTGCTTTTTTTTCATGTGAAGCAAGAGCCCCAAATAATCAATCATTGGGCATAATTGGATTTAATGTAGGTTTGCTAAGATCAAAGTTATGAAGCAACTATCAACCACAACACATGTTAATGGCATCAACATATTCTAAAGTCTATTAGAACAAGATTACTTCTCACACAAATGAGTCTTGAATATACATGTAGACTTCAATTTTTTTTAAAACCATTTTCAACACATGCAAAGTCCCATTCATGCCTACCTTTCTTGGACTTCTTAGTCCAAGTGTTAGTCTTTTGCAAAAATATTATGCTTCTTTTAAAGACACTTCATGCTAAATTTCATTTTGATCATTATTCTTTTAAGGACTCTCATTTTCAAAATACTAGGCTATGGTAGAAGGGTGTACCATTTAATGTTCTTATCATGACATCTAGGATCTACCACTTGATTAGTTGTTGGTACCTCCTTAGATTTGTATCACACCATTTCAACATGCCCATTCTACACATGTTTCTTCCATGAGAGGGTATTATTATAAAAATACCCTTGTGAGATTTGGTGACGTTAATCTAGGAGCTTACTATGATATGTTTTGTGGAGCGATGCAAAATACATCACATGACTCAAGGATAGCTTTCACATCAACTTCCTAGCCAAGTGTATTGAAAACAGAAAAAGGCCCACATTTTTGTTGAACAATGGAATGGGAACCAAAAGCTTTAGTTTTTGTTGGACCATCCATTACAAGCAAAATCTTCCAAAAAGCTTCAATCTTTGCAATGTGGACCTCTTTGATGGTACTTTTAGGTTGAAGAATGGACTTGTTTCCCAGAACCGCCAGTTATCATTTTCCACTTCTGACAGCCACCCAACACTGGTAAAGACTTGTTTCCGTTGGGACTTGTTTCAGGAGTCTCTTAAGTTCCACTTGAATTTGTGACTCACCAAAGACTACATGCATCAGGCTCAGTCATGAGTCATTTTATGGATAGATGTAGAAGCCAGTAAACATTACAATTCATTACAATTCACTTCTGTCCTAATTGAAGCTGTTCAACATTTGAATTTCATGGCTTCAAGACCTGATTGCCATACAGAAGATGCATCTTTCCAAGAATTGATGAGATGAGTCATAGAATTTCAAGCTTTCCATTGACACACAAGCAGCAGCTATGATATCTGCCAGGATACAAACCCAGCCAGAGACTTATGCAAGGCAAAAACTTGATGAGCATTAACATGTGTGTTTGGAAAAACATTGTTCCTGATCGCAGATATTAAAGTAGGAAGAAGGTCATGGTACTTGTGGCAAGCTAGGGGATGTAACTTCTCAATTCTTTTGCTCCACTGTTTTGCAATTAGTACAATATGAATCCCACAGCAAAGATGTGTTTGGATATGGACCCAACGTTGTGGCCAGGGCTTGTCTGCAGCTGGTATGTCAGCTTGAAGGCAATCAATCCCAAACAAACTGCTTTTGATGTCTCTTGTAGTAGATCCCCTCTCTTGCTCCCTATGTTTTGATATGTCAAGATCATTTAGGGCCTGGAATTCTTCTCTTGTATTTCCCTAGGGTCTTCTCATCCTATAGATGATCTCTGACTGAAGAAGAAGTAAGTAATCTGCATCTCTCTGCCAGGTCTCCCATTCATAGATCTGCTAAACACATTGATTGCTTCCTTTTGAATTGCCCTCAGAATCCAAAATAGCCTTTGTAAACAGCCTTGTGGATGTCCAAAAAAAACTGCTCAGAAGAAATTGATAACTCCTGTCAGGCTGATAGGTTTGAAATCCAGATGTTTGGCTTGGTCTTCAGAGACCATAGTTGGCAATAGGTTTGTTTCCTTAGCTGCAACTCCAGGTTCAGATATACCTTCTCAAATTCAGCCCATTCAGCACATCCACAATTTCAATGCTTTGCCTGACAGACAATGATGTTACAGGTCTGCCTTCTCTGCCAGTTCTTTCTTTCCTAACCAACTTACTGGCATATACCACAACCTCCACTGATGAGGTGAACAGACCATCCAAACAGATTTGTTAAAAGGGTTGAGAATATGAAAGACACACCACAATAGGAGATAGTTTTGAATATACCGTCAAACCGGGCCAGGTGTTATAAGACTGAATTCTTTGATCATCCAAGTGGACCTGCAGTGCATAAAGCTTTTCAGAGAAGAGAACTGCTATTAACTCCACTGAAGTTTGACAACCTCACAGAACTCCAATGGCTGCTTCTGCAGCTCCTCCATGAACACCCAGTTGGGTGCAAGGGTTACATGTGCCCTGCCCAGTGAGTCTTTCTAGTTCATGTCAGCCAGAAAGTTTCCAATCTGAGGGGATTTTGCTGTTATCTGAACAGACAACACTCAATCAGGAAATTACTGAAGTGAGCTAGAAGTAAACGCTAGTTCTGGACCTTGTCACATTGATTGTCACACGACAGTGAGAACTCAGAGTAGCTTTATGAAATCGAAAGACCACTTTTGACAGGCTCCCCAAGTGATATAAAAGGAAGAGTCTCTTGCTACAAATAGACTTCTTTCAGTGCATCCAACACTAGACTTGGCTGTAAAGCGATGGCCACAAATGTGAAGGTCCAGAATGATTGCTCTTCAGCTTCCGCTGCTATTTGCATTCTAAAGTTATCACTGGCAATTGCCCAGAGTTGTTGCACTGAACTCACTACCTCTTTGAAGGGAACCTCAATTGGCAGTGCAGCACTCACTGACACATCTATACAGGAGCAATGAATTTAGGTTACTCTGATTCATGTAACTTTTCTCACCATTGGAGCATGTGTGCCATACACTCACTCACCTCATATGGTACTCTTTGTAACCAGGAAATCATTTTTGCTGACGAGAATTGCTAAAGCCATTTCAGGTCAGGAATGTACGAAGCTGCAAACAGAAGTAGTAAACTATTTTAGGTTTATGTAAGGTATAACTAGATGTCAGCACACAGAACCAAACCTTCAAACTCCCTAGGCCTCTGGTTGTCAGTATAAAGAACTTTACAGCTTCCATACTGACTCATTGGTGACTGAGAAATTGTACCTCGTAAGGCAGAAATTTCAGCTTAAGCATAAGGTTTTCACTATCATCGACCATCATGTCATCTCCTGTATCCCCTTCATTTCCATCTATTAGAGAAGCTCCCTCCTCTATAAAAAAAAGGGCTGCAGCTGCATCATATGTATGCAAATATCCACAAATTGAATCCTGTGAACAGTTATAGCAGCAATTATTGTAGTACATGTACCAGTTCATTGTCTTTGTCTCATGTCAAAAGAGGCATATAACCATGCCCAACACCCAATTTATTCTAATAGTACATTTGAAATCATGGTTGGTGCCAAGAGTGGCCTCCACAAGGGTCCAAGAGGCATTACTTCTCTATACAGAGGCAAAAGACCTGCATATGTCCTGCAATATGACACAACATCAAGGGAGGATCAAAATGTAGGAGACCCAGAAATGCATACCAGAATCACACCTAGAAATCTCTAAGGTGTATTTAACCATATCTGAAGTTCCACCATAAATGATGAAGCCAGTGGCCATGTTGCGTTAACTAGTGACTAGATGTTGCTATTTATGGTCGAACTTCAGTTGGTGTCTTCATGATGGCCATCACCTTCATGATGAATGGGAGTGACTAGCTGCCATGACTCGACACTGATTTTTATCAGGCCCAAGTTGCCAGTTTAGATAATCATGCAATAATCTGCCAAAAATTTCAGGGCAAACAGTTATACACTGTGAAATCTTGACACCTTTGCAACTTTATTAGTAGCATTGAAACAACTGTGAAGACTTAAGAGCAGCTGATTCTGACAAAGTTGACTTGATATGAATGCATTGCCCACTGAAAAATCAAGCAATTTAGTCTTTCATCTGCATCTGGAAACATGACAGAGAAAATGAATGGTACCTGTGACATCCCAAGTGTTCACACTAGAAAAAGTCAAGATGCAGAACCTGAAATGGGCCTTCTACATCAGCTTGATCAGATCTACTTCTCATCATGTCATATCTTGGACAAATTGCAACCATTGTGAAGGATCCAGAAACTTACTGCACAGCATCACTACAAATTTCTCCAATGAGCTTCTCAGCAGCTATGCACACAAGCCTCGTTCTGTGCATTAAGAAGAATGGATATACAAGCACTGGCATAATAAGATTCAATGATTGCACTTTCAAAGGAAGAAATCAATTCTGATGAACTTCTAAGGAACATGAAGCAATTAAGTCAATAATAGAATGAGCAAGAGGGTGAAGACACTGCTTGAAGCATCCATCATCCAGACTAAAGACAGTAGCTAAGGTAAAAGGATATTTATATTCAAATGTTAGGACGTTGGAATCGACTTTGCTCATGTAATGCTCAGCAAGCTCATCTGGAATCTGGCAATGATGCAAATCCACAATGCAGGCTCAGAAACAACAGCCAATGGCCTGAAACCATCATCACCATGGTACCTCTCCCTCAGCTCTTTCTCTCTTTGGCATCCTCAAGCTAGAAGAGAATTAAGCTCCTTTTACCTTTGCTAAAAATGTCACTGGAATTGCACTTGCAGCAGATTTCATAGCCAACTGCTGAAGAGAAACCCAGAAGATTTCATCCTTCACTGACAGATTTCGTTTCATACTACTGGAATCTAACAGGTTTTAAGGATGAACGTGGCGGAACGTCGTCGAGATGTTGTCGATAAGAATTCGTCTTGGGGTATGCTCCTCGGACAATGAGCGGGTGGTGAGAACTTAGATGGCGCTAACATATGAAGGCTGTTTTCATGCCGAGCAACCTCGATGTTGAGTTTCTGTAATTCTGAAAACCAGTACTTATCTGTTGCTGGAAACAATCATGGCACGATGTCATTTTCTGAAGTTGAAATGAAGATTTCTGACCTACAGAAGGAGCAAGTAAAGTGCTTTCGCATTATTGTTGGCGACAGTGGATTACTCACTGGGGAATCCAGAGTTGAAGTTGGACTTTCATTGATGTGTGCAGCAATTTGTGGCGAGTGTCTTGGCTGCATTTGCAAGGAAATAATTCTTCTTTGCCTCCGAAGATGTTGCAGGAAGAGAGATAGATGCATTGAGAATTCGATACACAACTTTGTGCAACTTTATGATCTCAAAGCTGGTAAGAAGGAACAGACTAATGAGAATCGCATGTGCTTTTCCTTTGCTCCTTCGTACCATAGGAATCTAAGATATGAATTCTGATTTGGTTGATAGACGGATAATAAGTGCCATTTTCTTTTGGCTCTGTGGCTGAGGATTTGAATCTTTACATGTTTATCCATTTCATGATGATCTGAGAGACAAACCCAGCAAAGTTTATGTTACCTTGGGCTTGCTACAACATCTCACTCTGTTACCAACCAACATCATGATAAATTTTTCCTGTTACTTCTGGAAATGATGCAGATATTTAGACCCAATTTACACAACGACTCAAGCCAAGGTTCAACGCAACTCAAGCATTCCTATTGCTGCAAAAGTTGAAATCAGCCCCAAGGGCTGAAGTACTAGGAATCAAGGTTGAAGCAAAAAATATATATATCTTTTCAATCTGCCCTGAGTTACTAATACATGCTGAACTTTATGGCCTTGTATTGGCCCCAAGGCTTAAAAAAAGGGGGTACCAACGAATTTGAGAAGTGAATCTGCAATCCTTGGGGGCCAATGTTCCAGCGTTTACTAATATCCTGACGTCAATGTTTTCGCATTTATTAGTAACTTGGGGCCAAACAACAAGCCAAAATTGCTCAAAGTTGGCCCCAAGTTTTTTCAGCCTTGACTCCTCGTCTAAAGCAGGCCTTATAATAAGGCAATTGCCTGAAATATCTGACAGATGTTTATCTACACGAGTCTCCATTGTGAACCGGATGAAGTCAGTGGGGGCAGTTATGGCAACTTATCAACTACTATGTAATGATGAAGGTGATGGGTCCAATACTTAAAGAGGTTGTGATGGCACTCAATTCTTGTGTTGTTAGGTTTTTGTTTTGTTGGAAGATGGAACTGACAGAATTGTTTACTCTAAAGTGATGTACAGGTGAAGGGTCTAGTTTTAGACCATTTGGCAATTATCAACAGCCTGTTACCATCTTGACAAGCGTCTCAAATGGTGCAAGCGTCTAACCTTCCCGTGCATAATAGACCTTCAAAAAAAATTGCTTCATATAATAGTCTTTTAGTGCTGATTTTTATTCACGGATCACACATCAATCAACAACTGTTGCAAACAGCTGAATATCTTACATGAGATATCCATATCCAAGCAACCTAGACAATTAGCATAACTAGATCTGAGAAACCATTTTCCAACTTATCATATATTCTTGGAAAGGGCATTACATACACACACACAACACAAATTACAGATCTTTCCCAACATATGTTACTTGAAACAAAGCATAATACTAATAATAATAGTAAATTACCTGCCTAGACAGAAAGCATAAACCCAACCAGTTGCTCATCAAGCATCAAGTTTGAAAAGTAGTTCAAAGAGCACTCGAATATTAGCATAAAGTTAATTCCTGCCAAAAGCCATATAAATAACTAATAAATACTTATCTTGCCTAGACAGAAATTAAGCATGAACAAACCCAACTAATAATAGTTTTGAAATAGTTCCCCAACTTCACAGCTCCCATAATAATCTTGCCATGAAATGTGCAATTTTTAAAAATTTTGAATTTTTTTTTCCCCCATTGTGTAATTTGCTGTTTAATGGCGCTATGCAACCATACATGTACTTAAATCGCCACTGAACATCCCTTTTTGTTCTGCCTGTGGAAAGGAACACGCGGCGAGCAGGTCAAGCAGCTTTCATGGCGGCTGCGGCTACGACGTCTGTGTCGAACGTTGTCGACGGCTGCTGCTGCTGCTATGGTGAGAACCTTTGTGAAGGCTTTACGGAACCGTCGTCGTGTCTGCGCCTTCTTTGTCATCAGACGCGTCATACAAATCTTTTCTGTGACGATGAGCTTTCTTGTTATACGACGGCTTGCTGCTGCTGGACTTATGGTTTGATTTCTCGGACTCTTCCTCGTGCTCGTCGACCTGATCAGATTCTTCAGCATCGGCCGCACCAGTTGCAACGTCCTTGGCGTCGGTCTGATCGTCCAATGTGCCCTCGTCGACGCTCTTGCTCTCTTCGTCACTCAAGTCCGAGTAATGCCTCCCGTGATGACGATGGTGATGATGATGATGATGATGATGATGCTTCTTCCTCCATTCGTCGTCGTCAAAGCTTGAGGATGCGTCATCATCATCCTCAGCAACTTGGTCGTCAGGGGTCTCCGTCTTCTCCTCCTCCTGCACGCTCTTGCTGTTGACAGTGTCACTCAACTCTGAGTAATGCTTTCCGTGATGATGGTACTTCTCATTGTCCTCGTCGTCGAAGCTTGAGTGTCCATCAGAATCAGCCTTATTGTCCGTCTTCAATGAATCTTGAACGCCGTTGTTCTCCTCGTCATCACTTATTTCTGAGTAATGCTGCCCGCGATGGTCATGATGATGATGGTGATGATATTTTTTGTAAAAATCCTCGTCGTCTATTGCTGGCGAGGATTGGTCGGCTTCAGCAACCTTGTCGTCGTCGGTCTCTGAAGTATCGGCCTCAGCGCTCTTGCTCTCGACCTCGTCATTCACCTCTGAATAATGGTTCCCACGATGGTGATGGCGATGGTGATGATGATACTTCCTCCATTCCTCGTTGCCAAAACTCGAACTGGATCCGTCGGCATTTGCAGTAGTCTCGTCGTCGTCGTCGGTCTCCGGTTTGTCCTCAACGCTTTTGGCTTCCTCATCGCTCAATTCTGAGTAATGCTTCCTATGGTGATGATGATGATGGTGATGGTGATACTTGTATTCGTCGTCGTCAAAGGTCGAAGGTTCATCGTCAGTCTCCGCCGTATCATCGCCACCGGTTTCTGAATAATGCTTCCCACGGTGATGATGATGATGATGATGATGATGATGATGATGATGACGACGATGGTCGTCATCATCATGGTAATTTTTGTATTCCTCGTCGTGAAAGGTCGACGATCCTTGGTTATCCGCAACAACTTTTTCGCCGGTCTGATCCTCGACATTCTTGCTGACTTCATCGCTCAATTCTGAGTAATGCTTCCCGTCGTGGTGATCGTGGTGGTAGTGATGACGATGATGACGATGATGCCTCCACCATTCTTGGTTGTCAAAGGTCGAGGCTCCGCCTGTGTGAGCAGTTGGCGACGTGCCCTCGGTGGCGGCAACCAGAGATCTCTCGGCGCTGGGTAAATCTGAGGACGTAGCGATGCCCATGACCAATGCAACCTGCAGGAGAACACCGAGACAACAGACCGCGAACAGAAGGCGACATAATTCCATCGCCATTTTCATACCTGCATCACCATTGCAATATGCCTTGGAAGTCAAATTCTTGTGCACTGTCTATGTTCAAATGAGCCAAGCTACGAACTTCATAACAACTGGAATGCTTGTGTTTATGCTTGATTCATTACAACGTTCTTCTAAATCTTCTTGCGAATTCGCTCCTGACGACAGACCAGATCAATTGACCTTGTACAAAAACTACCAGCTGCAATACTATTGCAATGACACCCAGCTATACTTATAAAACACTTGGCCAAAACAATGATATCAGAATGCTGGAACCACATTATCCATTATTCCTGCACCGAGTAGTACAGGCAGCTAGCTAGCTGCAGTATGCTCATGCCGCGACGTCCCTCACTAAGGCCCGGTGATCACAGCATTCGTCTAATTCCTAGGTTGGAACGTGGGACAAGGCGTCGACTTCTCACCAGCTTAGTGTCAACAGCTACAACAGAAATTCCCCTTGGAAATTACTCACGTATACAACAGAAGCAAGCTAGCTCGATGTTTCAACAGCAGCTCAACATCACCTGCAGCAGCACCAAAACAAATGAAAAAACTGCCAGCTGGGGTAAGAAGCTAGAAACCTCAAAACGTCAGCAATGCCAACAACAAGTATGCAAAGAAGCAGCTCGAACTACAGTAGCTAGCTTCGACCCTGCAACTCCAAGAGCAGATCTCACTAGACTTGTAAAATGACTACCTGTATACATGAGCAATATTGCAAGTGAAAAACTACTTCTACAACGTCACTAGAGACTCGAAGACTACTGAATGCCAGACATACGGCCAGTTGAGAGAGAGTTTTGAGATGAGCAGCTGCACCTGCTGCATGGGAGAACGAAGACTTGGAACTCCAGAGACGTGATGGAGGATTTGAGTGTAGAGATGGTAAGAAGCTCTTAATTTATGGAGCTCATGGGGAGGGGGAGGGGACGGAGCTGGTGGCCGCCGCTCATGCAGTCCCTGCTTGTACCAGTAGTCGCCTCCCTGCTTGCCTGTTGCTGACTGCAGTCCTTTTATTTATTTATTTATATTTATTTTTAAAAAAAATTATGATGCAGTGAAAGTGGTGAGCATTCAGAACTGGTCAGTGTTCTCTTTTTTTTTTTGTGTGGGTGAAATTTCAATAAATTTTGATTTGAAGAATATGATTTTTTTTACCTCTTATATAAATAATTTCTCATGGAAAAAAAAAACCCAAATTTGCAAAATTTTGATGAACAATGCCGAATTGGCTTGATTTTCATGATAATTTCCAGTAAGTACCTGAGAATATAGAAGGATTCTGGTTATTTCCGAGCTTCATATCTAGTATGTAGCCAAATCATCTGGCTAAATCATCTTATGAATGATCATCACTTCAGATACATCACAAAATTGAAAAAAAACCAAAACCTTGGAACTGGCCATCAAGTTTGCACAGTTCTGTTCAACTGCGGTGAGCATCTTAAAGCAGATTTGGCATTAACTGTCGACAGGTTTCAAGTACTCAACTCTTAAAAGAATTGTAATCAGTAGACATGAATGAACTTGGCTACATTTTCAGCCCAAATTCATTCGGCAAATTTTGTTTTCCTTCCTCCAAATTGAGAATTTGAAACAGAATATTCTCCTCTTTTTTTTTCTCGTTTTTCCTTTTTTTCCTTTTTTTTTTTTGCCTCCAGAATCCAGTGTTGCCTTTTGAGGAAATCCGCACTCCAAAACAAAAATCACTGTCTAAGCCTGGCTGCTCAGTCACAGAACTTCCCATGTTGCAGCACATGACACCAGCATTCTGTCACCTTCCCTTTTGTCATAAACCAACTGTCCATAATAAGGTGAAATGTGAAGATTTCAGTACATTTCTGTCAAATTTTCCACAAAAGAAATTATTTTGAAGAAAAATTTATCACATTTTCAACAATTTTTTTAATTTCATGGGATTTTTTTCTTTTTCTTTATTTTTGAGGGTCATTTTAAAACAATTTTAGCAGTTTCTTGCAAGCATGTCACCAATTAATTTTAAATCTTCTTTCTTTCCAAGGCAATTGCTAAAAAATCTGCAAAAGCATGCTCCTTGCAGACGCTCCTCTCCTCCCCCCCCCCCCCCCCCCCCCTTCACAAATGCCAGTCACCTTACAGCTTTTACACCAAGGGGCAATTTTCATGTCCTCTCACCCACTATCCCACTGCAATTAATTTGGTCACATTATGAGTGAAGGGTTCTTATGTTCACCTCACTATTTGCCAACCCCCTTTGAAACAACCCACACCTGGCTTTTGAAACTCTTGGCATAAAAACTCCACTATTTGGGCGAGGAAAGTTTCAAATAGTGAGCCAAAGAGCTATTCATATAAACCAGAATTTTTTTTCAAAAATGTTGAAAATTTCCCCAAAATTTTTTCAAAATTTGTTTTTTCCATGGTCTTACGGGTAATTAATCCTCACTAATTAAGCCAGTTAAGTACAGTTGGGTTCAGTAAACTTATAGAGGCTAGTAGTAGTGCCCATTGAATTGTTCCTCCTTAGTTCTAGCACAAATTAACCGACTAAACTCACTAATTAGGGAACAGGCCGCTACATTACAGGTTTGAAATTACATTTAAGTTTTTACCCTACTAATTGGTAGCTAAGTTCTCGAGGGGACTTAACTAAGGTTAGCTTTAGTTAATTACAGCTAATTTCTAGATGGGACTAAATGAACTACTAACCCTACTAACATACTGCTCATGGTTCTTTTGGTCCTTTGTGACAAGAGGTTCTGACAAGAAGAACTGGGGTCTATTACAAGAGAAGCAATTTGCAGGGCATGGATCTGTACAGTTCACCCAAATGAAGGGGGGTGTTGTTTAAATGTGAGGTATCAGAGGGGATTATGTGACCCAGCACTCACTCACTTAGCCAGTGCCAAAACCTAATACTTATCAAGGCAAATTTCAGTAATTCTTATTCTAAATGTTGATACAGAAATATATATTCAATTAACAAATTATTTGAATCCTTCGTTCATTGGTTATGAAATCAATGATCAGCATTGTGTATTTTAGATTACATATAAGTGACAATTCCAACACTAGTAGACTAGGTCATTGAAATCATTGTCCCCACTTGTTAGCTCTAGGCTGTAAGGTGATGTTTGGCACACCCACCTTATCCATTAGAAACCCATTATGACTCAGTTGTGGATGAAACACTACCAAGGTTTCACCTTTGTAACCAATTGTGTAAACCCTACTATTTACCCCATCACAATATCTAGGTATCTACTACCCAGTAAGTCCAGGTAACTATCGTAGGTAAGTAGGTAGGGAACGCAAGTGTTTACTAGGTAGGTAGGTAACTTGTCAAGGCACTTTGGGACCATATTAGCTAGATAGAAAAATGTGGTTGGGTAGTATGTAGGTAATCATTACAGCGAGAGATTATTTAAATGCAATCATGCGGGCCAATCATCATAGCCAGCCAATGAAGAGCCTTAGAGCAGTCATTTCGTCCTTCATGGCCATAATACAACTATCCTTCATCCAAAATGTATTGTGCAGGACAAATTTATTGTTGTCAATGAAGTTGCTCTAACCTTCCACATGCATCTATCTGCCTATTACCCATCAAGAACTTTACCCTACTTACCTACCTACATAAGAAACACTTCCATTACCTACCTAAGTTTAACTTAGGGTAGTTAGCCACTTTGACACAGGTTTAGGGTTTAAAAGAAGGGATTTGCTGAAACAGTTACTCAACCTGGGCTAATACCCCCATTATAAACATGGGGTTTACTTATTCAGAAGGGAACTCATGAACCACAACTGGTTTGTAATGGGTTTCCAATTGGTGGGTGCTAAGTCACACAATTCAGTTATACTTTTCACATATCCTACCTTCACTTGGAAGATGTCATGTTGTACTTGATTTGATTCCTTTCTTGCATCAGCTAGGACCTCTCTCTTTCTCTCTCTCTCTCTCTCTCTCTTTCGTTCCTTGCAGCTGTACTTCAATGCTGGAGCCTCATGTATTGTGCAATTTTGAAGTCTACTAACTGGCCACCCACTCTCCTTCAGTACTATGAATGGGGATACAATGTAAAAGTACGAGGGAAATAGGCTTGCAGTTCACTAACAAGTGCACGACTCTAGACTTTTCATGTCCTTAAATGTGTTGCAGAAGGCGAAGGACTTTGTAATGGACGTTAGAGTTGGTATGAACTATGAACCAGTATTGAACCAACAATCTCCTACATGGGGAGGAGGACATAAGTATCACGTCTCGCATATAGAGGAAGCACTACCAAACTGCCTGTTGACTGAAGCAAATATGAAACCACTAGCGCACCGTGAAGGATGCATAGTGAGTGGACAGAAAACACTTTTCATTCTAGTCCCGTCCCATAACCAACCATAGTGGTTAGCTACATTCTACCCATACACATCTACCTACCACCTACCTACTTAGTAACTTACTAACCACCAAGTACTTCTCATACTTACCTACCTACATAGTAACCGCTTATACTAAACCCTAGTACAGGTACTTTACCCAATTGCATAGGTGGGTTACCTAGCTAGTAGTGTGAAGAGGTAAGTAGGAGGGTCTGCATGATAGGTTACCAAAGGTGGAACCCTAGTGATTAGTTGTGGTTCATCCACAACTGAGTCATACTGGGTTTCCAATGGACAGTGCAGGGGTGGGTGCTGGGTCACACTGATAAATAATCCTCACAAGTTGAGAGATGTGCTTTCCTCAAATGGATTCAATACAACAATTATATCGGGAGTGACACTGAACTATGAGCAATAGTTTGGGGTACTATCGCCATGTTCAAACTTCAGAGCTTGTGGGGGTGTACTCAACACCCCGTGACATAAACTAGAGAGTCCACGACTGCACTCATAATATTACCATACGTGTGTGTGTGGTGATGTTTGACATTTCTTCATAAAATCTATTATTTGTTTTAGAAAATGAGGTTCAACAATCTCAATTGTATTTTTTCAGAATTTCAACGATTGAGGAATAAGTATGCACAATTCACCTTGTGTGGAGTATTTAGAATAGTAACTCAATTGGAGTTTGATTCTCAACAATTTCGACAAATATCAATAAAATTTTCTCTTTCTTTTTTGACTGAACCTTTGGTAAATTATTTTCTGCTCTGTGTGTGTGTGTGTGTGTGTGTGTGTGAAAGGTAAGGTATACAAATAGTTATTCTGCATAACACTTGATATGCATGCACTTAAATGCTCAGCCAATTCTTGATCCCCTGGAGAGATCTAGCTAGTTCTTTCAGGACCAACCTTTATTATTCACCTACTCTCCCAAAAATTTCAAAACATTGGACAATTCAAGCTTCCATCCAGCTTATTTTTTGGCTCATTTTTTAAGTAGCATGAATGGCTACCTGTATCAAAGCTCATATGGCTCGGTTGTCAGCAAGGATGTGTGATGGGCAGGCTATCTTCACTTGTCAGTAAGGATGAACTTGGTGATTGTTGAAATTTTTGACTCGCATGATGTGCCTATCAATGGAAAACTGAATTATACAAGTTGTGGCTTCTTTACTTTGAAAACTATATGAGATTTGGCAACCATAAATAGTAATGGCTATACATGTGACATGTAGAGACCCAAGTGGTTGCTCTCTTGGGGGGTTGAACTCAATCCAAGAAATTTTGTCCATTGCAGCAGAGAGCCCAATCCACAATCCAGAGCTCATTAATACTCAAGATAAGAAACAAAATCTAGATGAAAGGAGAAGCGTAACTTACATTCTTTAGCAAGGATAAAGTGTTTTCTCTAGTATTTCTAAATATCATGGAAAAAGACTCCACAAGAGTTTAGAGCAAAAAAGAATTGATAGATCTTTGTTTTCACGTGAAAGTGCCATATGATTGCATTGACCCAATACTTAGTTTGTTGCCAAGGCACATTACATAAGCAACCATCACTTGAAAACACTAGTACGAAACTTGTAATTGATGGTGCCTCATGGCAAAGTGGATATACTAATGTAAAAGGACAAACACTATGCAACCTATTCCGAATTAAACAATCAGACCATCTGCATCCCTTGCTTTCAACTCTCTCCCTCTCTCCAATTTGTGATGGCTTTTTAGGAAAAGGAAAAGTTTCCTTTGTGTAAAACTTTTGAGAATACATATGAACCAAAATAACAAGGTGAAAGCACACTATGGGAACATGTTTTGTGTGTCTTAATGTACCCTTATTTTTTGGACTTTACCAATGTCATTATTAGAAAGGATTTTCACAATGTATTTGAATATTACAATAACCCGTTATATTAAAAAATTAAAATTTCAAAAGAAATTAGATTTTTTGATTTCATATTATGTGATGTTAGAGGGTATAATTTGTTTGAAAATAATATTTGAAAGATTTTATTGAATTTTTTTTCTCAAACTAATTGAAATTCGTTTAAATTTTTATGAAGTTGAAGGTCTAGTAAACCATTTGATTCCACATAGTTTGAACTATGTTTGTGAACCATGGGAAATTTGAGAATTTTCATATCCAAAAAGTGGTTTTTTTAGAAGAGAGACACGATAAATGTGTGGTAAATTGAAGTTTTGACAAACAATCACATTCACATTCCATTACAAATCTTTATTTTGATGACTAATGAAACTAAAAATTAGTGTAGTTTGAAATGAAAAAATGGTACATACACACACACACACACACACACACACACACACATAGATCTTTGTATTTAACCCATTAAATTTATTTATTTTTCTCAAATTATATTAGATAACACAAAGGTGAAAGCATGGTAAATTAGACCAAAAACATATCCCACCTAAGAGATAGTTTTTATATATGTTAAGTTTCAACATAAACACAAAAAAAATAGATTCAAAACTTTTTTAAGTGTCATTATGAAAATATTCGTACCTCCATTGAATTTACGATTAGTTGAATACAAAATTTGAAGAACTTTAATGTAATAAAAGTAAATAACAAATAATCCTAAAATGAATTGGTGAATAGTGTTCTTTCCTATTTTTATATTAGAATTTGGTGTATTTTAATTACAATATGAAAAAATTGAAGTCTTCATGTACATTTTACTACACCATTAATTTGAAAGTAGGAAAATCTATTAAAACATTTCTACTTAAACCTACTTTAAACATGTGGTTCATAAATATAATTGTAATAAAGTCAAAGAACATATTAAACATTGAGGCAAATGATATTTTAAAGTTTAATGTAAAGCCTATTGGATGCCTATTTTTCATTTATGTTGCAAGGGACAAAAGTGGTCCAATTTACCATGCTTGGACCCACTAGGCTTGTAAAAATCAAATTATAATACTTAACACCAAAATTGAAACCCAATACTAAATGCACCACATTTTTGGAGCAATTATATTGTGCATATTATAATATTGGACCCAAAAATGCCCAAAAAGGATCCCCTATAATTTGCTTTCCCCCATTTGAATGTCTTCCCAATCGGTTCCTCAACTTTGTTTTCATGAAATTCAAAGTGCTAAAGCAATAAAATTCATCTTCTATTGATCCAAGAATCTGAATCATAACTCACTTAACCAATTTCATGAATTCATTTAGTTAGTTCATCAAAAGTCCATTGGATGACAACTTTACCCATAACTTGGTCAATGGATTCTATTCAAATTGTGCAAGGTCCATTGTTACTTTTGCATTAATTTTCATGATCAACTTAATTGAAGCTTTGGATATTTGAAAATATGTCCATCAATAAGATCAAAAGCCTAATACCCAATCTAATCTATTTCTTTGATAAACAATACATCTACTTCAACATAACCAAATGGAGAAAGAACGTTTTCTCACATGTGGGTTCCAACCAATATTGTGGATACATGATGCCAAGCACATTCAAGACGTCATTTTTTAAGAAACGCTCTTACAATTCCTTAATAAAATGCTTTGCAACATCTAAACATTAACATTCAATTTCCCAATCTAGTATTTAAAATCTACTCTTGTCAAATATCCTTGTTGTCCAATTTCAAACATCCCATATTTAATTATATAAGATTAACCATTAATTTGAAAAGGCAAATTCTCCTCCCCAAAGTTTGAATCTTTGACCCAATCATGATATATTATATTAAAAGTGTTGTTAACTACATCATTGAAATAATGGAATAGGTCCAGTTTGTAAGCAATATATCAGGGTTGATGTATGTACATTAAGTACAAATCAAATTAACAAATTTGGACAACAACATGGTCACAAACAAAGATATATTTAGACTATGCACATTTGATTACATTTTGCACACATGTTAAAAAGGGTAACAAACATGGAAGGCCCAAGATACTTTCACCATCACATAGAACATCAAATTTTGCCGACGTTGTAATTATGGATGGACAATCAAAGTTCATTTTAACAACAAGGGTGTTTTTTTCAATAGTCTATATTTTTTTCAATACCAATTTGATCCAACATGTTAATCTAACAAGTTTTCATATTTCTAAGTATCTTTAACCCCTTTTTCTTCATGATAACAACAAATTTGAAAACTCAAAGGCACCTTTAAAGGATCCTAAAAAATATTCATACAACTTGTTAAGGAGATCCTCCAACTTTGAAACAACGGACATGTGATGAATAACTAGGTTTTTCTTTTGTGCCATGCAATGCATGCCAATAAAGGAGGGGTAATGTTGGTCTATCATTTGCACTATTAAACATGTTCTCAAACCTTGAATAACAACATCACCATCAATTCCTCCTTGCAATTTTAACCTAAAGCTATCCACCATACTTGGTTATACTCCCCCAAAGCAATGTTGTCAAATAAATTGCACATGAATATCTCCACAAAATTCTCTAAAGTTGATTATAAAATGGGTATATGCTCCCTTTTTTGCAAAATATAGTCATGAATAAATAACCAACTTTTGAAGGTTGATGCTAGTGATTTCATTATTAGAATGGAAATGAATTGTGATTCTTCAAGAAAGCATCTTTGGTTTCTTGAATTAAGCACAATGTTGTGCATGTTTTTAATCATTTCCCATCCTATTGAATCATTCCAATGTTTCATAGGGTTCAATGGGATTTTCAAAAACTTTTATGATTGGTCTTGCTTAATTTAGGGGCCAAAGCAAAATAATTTGTGCAAGTAACTTGCCTTGTAAAAAAAATTGACAAGTAGCAATAATAAAATTTGGTATGTTGAAAATAGAAACATTATTTTATTCCATGATTCATGTGAACATGTTTTCTAGTTTTATAACAATGATATTGAAAATAACTTGTTTAATATACATTTTAAATAGATTGTTTTAAATGTATCTATTGGTAATTTTGAAGTGGACAGCATCCCAAATGGGTTGAAAGTAAACATACTTTATTGAATATTTTTCTACTTTTAAAACCATGGGCACCTCCATTGAATTTATGATAAGTTCAATAAAAAAATTGAAAAACTTTTGTCTTTTAAAAGCACACAAAAGTAACACTAAACACAAATTTAATTACATCTACATTTTTGGGGATATTTTTCATTTAATTTAGGATTTAAAAAAACTAATTTTGTAAATTCAACTTACCATAAACTCAATAGAGGTGCCCATGAGTTTTTAAATGAAAATTTACAATGTGAATTTTTTTTCTTTGTTACCATGCTTTCACCCTTAAAAGATGGAAAATTGTGACAAATTGCACAAATTCTTTTCCTCTATATATGGTGGCACCATGCATGACTTGATCTATAATTATATTTGGACCAATTACAACATAGATTTTTTCATTATTTTGATGTGCAATATCAATCACAAATTAAAACATTTCATTAACATTAACCTCATGGCCTCCTTCTCCTTATATGATTCATAAAATCAATTTGGGGAACCAAAAGCTTCTCCCGACCCTTAATTTTAGTGCACACCTTACAACAAATTCAATGGATTTTACATATTTACCAATGATAGTTTCCATCCATGGCAGTTTACAAGCCCATTCATATATCTTGAGGTTTTATATGCAACTCATATTTAGATTTGTGTTTTTTAAACTTTTCATCAATGGCCTTGCTTAAATTTGGGGGATCTAAATGTTCAGCATTGACTACAAGTTGTGGATATGAAGCAAGACTAGCATATTTGCAATTATAAACAACACTAGATCCATAATTTTGAATCTACAAAAAATGCTTAAATTTGAAATTTGTAGGTAGTTTCAAAGGATCCATGCTAAAATGAAATCAACCTTGGAAAAACTTGTTGAATTTTTTCAATAAAACTTTCACAAAACTTTTCTTACAAATTTCTCACACATAAATTTTTCTCCCAAATTTTTTTCACACATACTAAATGTAGATCTCACATGCATAGAATGTCCTCACAATTTCTTCAGATGTTTTTTTGAAAAATATTTCACACATCTCTCAAACATGCTATTTATATTTCAAGCATTGTTCTAGAAACATTGAAGAAAAAAATCCACTAAAAACCAAAGTTGGGGACACATTTAAATGTATTGTCATTAATATGCACCAACACATTCAAATCCCAAAAATTCCTCCCAAGTCCTAGTCCCACCTTGTTCCAAAGTCTAACCTCCCATTTTCTTACTATTAATTTTCCAATAGCAAATCTCCATCATCCATAGCCATCATTTTGCCCATATACACATTTTCTTCTCACTTTTTTATTTTTAAATCTCCAACTTCCATAACTAAAACCCATGAATCCACCTAGATATGCATTGAATCATTTTCAGCTACCATGTTGATTTAACGCTTTTAAAATACATGGCAAAAATCTTTAAGCTTCACTAACAAGTGGTGATAAGAGTAATCAAAATGACAATGCAACTAATGGTAAAACCTTGGAAACATAAATAATCATCTAGCTTCAAAAACCCTTCACATTGAAATGGCTACTGAAACTTTCAAACCCTAACTCCTCCTTTGGCCCTTGATTCTTTATGACTTTCACATGAGATGACAATGTGTGGCATGAAGAAATAGCTATTATGGTGAGGCTAAAGATCTATTATAACTAGAATTAACAAAATTTTCCTCTAGAATAATTGCATATTTCCCCCCTTTCTAAGTCATTGAGTGCAACACCAAGGTGAAATTTTTAAAAACTTTGACAATAAAAAAAAATTGCTTCCATCATGTTCATCCCTAGACCATTTAGGGATCTCCCATAATTATACCATCACAAAGCAATCCATCAATTGTATTGGGATGTCCCATTATACCATCACAAATCCATTTATTGTCAATAATGGAATATCCTATGATATTTGCTAGAATGAACCAATAGGCACCAACACACCATGCATTAAACTTTTGTTGTTTGTAATATGTTCCCAAGGTGATCTCAAGTTGTTAAAAATGGTTAGATTTGACTGTGTGAATGCATTTTCATGCAAAAAAATAGATTGCACCTAGGAGGAACCTTTTTTTCTTTTTCTCACCTCCTTTGATAAATGTTGCACTAATATCGAAACATAGAGATGGTCCATCATCAATGAGATGTAGTAGTAATTATTGTTGTTGCAATGTGTATTCTTAATTGAATTCGCATCATTGCATTAGTTTCATTTGTGCAATATGCATGAGCACCACCACCACTCTCCCACAAAACTTGACAAAAACTTGTTCCCACCACTTCCAAACTACTTTCTTCTTTCCATTTTCATATGTTAACCCACCATGTCACCACCATCACCCCCATATAAAAAGTTTTGAAGTTCATGGGTGGGTGAATGAATGGGTGTTTTTTTCTTCCTATTGCGATTTCTCCTATTCTTGTTGTCATTGTCTTTGAAACTATACTACTGTTCATGATGTTTCTTGCTTCATAATTAAAAAATTTGGGGGGGTTTCTCAAAGTTTCGTTTTTTCTTGTGATGGGCCAATTGAAATTCTTTGTTGCAAAAAAAACTATTAATTACTTAATTAAAAATTAAAAATTCCAAGGCATTCCCCCATTTAATCAATAGAACCATGAACAAGTACCCATGAATCCTTTAACTCCAAAACTTTTGAGCTATCAACTTTTTTGAACCTTCACCTTTGAATGTAAGTTTTTTCTAAAGATTGAGTGCGTAACAGTAGAACAATTTGTTTTTGATCCAACAACATTCATGTTTGAGCTTCAATTCAACAAATTTGATGAAACTCAATAAGCTATTCAACTACAATGCCAAGAACATGTTGCCACAAATTATGAACAATTTTTGTGTTTTGTTTTACTAGGGGCATGATCAAATTTGTAAGAATCCAAAAATCCAAGAAGAAGAACCATGCATGGTCACAAAAAGTACCTAAATTGTAAAATCTAAATCACCTTAATGTTAATTTACCTTACCTTAAGGTTGGTTGTGAAAGACTGAGTTCAAAATTGGATTGAAGGTTTTATCAAAAGCATAATTTAATCCTTGAATTGGAAACAAAGGTTCTTTCAAAGTTTAAAAACAAAAGTTAAAACCAAAATTAGAAATTCTCTTGAGAACTGAATATGAATCAACATTGGTTTGAACCTTTAACATAAACCTTGCCCAATGTTGAGTGTGCATACACCCATGGGGGGATTCTTATAAATGTTTATTATATTATTACAACAAAACCTCATGGCAATCATCGGTGTGTGATATGCCTTGGTCCTGGAATTAACACATGCAACACACAAGACAAAAGACCTCAAGCAAGCTTTAAATAAGCACATAACTTGGACAAAAAATGCACAATAATCCAATTACATTGCTTGAGCTTGTAACAAGATATTTATTCCAATTTGTTCAATAATGAACATCCAAAACATTTGGAAAAAATTCATGTGTCATTTTATGTTCAAATTCAAACATTAATTTTCTTCCATTAGCGATTTTGATTCCACTTCACATGCACTTACAAAGTTAGAACTTAGAAAGCTTCAAACACCCAGTGCATGGATCACATGGCCAACTCTTGTTAACAAATATCAATATGTCTATATGGTCAATTTGAGAACCAGATTTGCAAACAACATTGAGGACTATGATATAGTTGGTGAACATGTGTATGTTATTTTCCCTTGGATCTAGCATTGAAGCCAATATATTTATGAGCCTAAAAATAAGCCATGGCCAAGAAAAAATAAGAAATGAAATACCAACCTTCGAAAACAACCATAAAAAAATGTTTCAGGTTTGAAAATCAGCCATGGCCAAGCAATTTTGAAACTCAACCTAAAAGTAGGAATTCGACCCTTAGGAATAAGCCATGGCCAGTCAAAATTGAAAATTAGTCTTCAAATTTTACAAACCGATCTTTAAGGACCACCCAACCAGCCCTAAAAAATTCATGTGGCCTATTAGAATAGAAATAGAACCGTGATCTGTTGAAATCGGCCTTGGAAAATCGGCTACAAACATTAGAAATGAGAAATCAGCCATGGCCAATTACAAGGAAAAAAATCAGCCTTAGCATCCATGAGAGTTGTGGTAGTAAGGAAGATGTACCTCACCTTCATCAACAAACCAAGCCATTGTGACTTGTAGAATCCATTGGTCTTTAAAGGCTCGATCCACCAATGCACATCAATGTCCCACAAAGAAACAAACACAAATTCCTTCCAATGCCACATTCAAAGATGAAATAGTGTTGCCCTTTCCCACCCTTTTTCATTATAAATATGCTTTGAATATGCTTTTAATAATATTGATTAATTTTATTACATTTTGTTTATTTTTAGGATGTTTGATATTTCACATGTTCATGTTATATTTGATGCCAATTGCACAACTAAATTGTCTTTCTCCACTTTGAAATGTGCCATTATAGTTGTGTAATCTTTTTGACCCTAACACTTACCCACCTATACTTGCATTATATGTGTAAGGCAAATGATGAAATATTTCTCCTTACCCTTATCGTGTGAATAGGGTAAATGTTTGTCGCTTACCTTCACCCTTATCTAGCTTGAAAATTTGAAAGAGCCAATATACCCATCCCCAATTCGGGAATTTTTGAAACCTATATATAAACCTTTACATGGCTAACATATATTTCAAAATCTTATGTATACCCCTTACCTAGCTAGAACATTAAAATCAATATACCTACCCAACACTCTAATGTCAATGTAGTCCTAAAAACATTTCAACAAGAAGTGTTTAATACTAAGTTAGCTATGTTTGCAAGAGTCCCTTTAGGCTCTCACAAGTGCACAAAATGAGAGTGGGCAACAAACACACACACACACACATATTATTTTGCCAAATATGGAGGGATGGATTCATTTTCTATTTTAAAGCTTTCACTTGCCTTCATTCTTTTGGAATGCCAAAAATGAAGTGTAAAAAAAACTCAGATGTTGGGAGAAAAACTAACAAAACTTATAATTATAACCTTTTGTGAAACAAGTGTTGGGCAAAATCTTAGCCTTTGGCTATCTAGCCACATAAAGAAAAGGAGGGTTGGTGACATCTTGTTGGATCAAAATCTAAATAATGCATCTCACTTAAAGCTTTTCAAGAAAAATGGTGGAAAATCTTATGTACATGTTGTATAATACAAGCATTGAAGTATGCAATTTGTTTAATATCATAGTACCTGGGTAGCTTTGGCACTTGTTCGCTAAATATTTAATATAATTAAAATTTTAATTTCTAGTTTGACATCATGATTTTTAATTCTGAAAATTTTGACAAAGAAAGAATGAAGTTCATAAAATCATAATTATCTTCAAAGCTTTCACAATGTCCTTATGGCTAGATAGTTCACATTCAACATTATTTCTCTGGACAAGGCCAAAGCTTAAATTTGATGTCTTGAAAGTGTTACACTATAACAGTTTTTTTGAAATTTTTCACACGAAATTCTGAAAGTTTTTAAATTTTTTGACAAAATGAAAATTAATTTAATTTATGCCAAATGTGTCAAGTATTACAATATATTGATTAAATAAATAGTTTTGTGCATTAGATATAGGTTTTTTCCATTTTGGAGTGAATTTTTGCATCCTAGTGAAAAAAGGAATACTTTTATCACAAATTCCCTGACTTTGAAGAGAAATTGGAGAGAAAAAAACTGGGTCAAGTTTTGATTAAATATTTATTTTCGGGACAATTTTTTGTCAATTTTTGACCATTTAGACAATTTTTAGAAAATTAAATCTTTCTTGGGATGCTATTAACAACCCCATTGCCTTACTTATGTATTAACCATCTACATGCATATACTCACCTATTAGTCACCTATTTTTTTACCTACTAAATCTATTTTTTACATGATAGGTTACCAAGGTGAACCCAAACATCAATGAGTTGAGGTTCATTCACAATTACATCGTATGCAATGGGCTTCCAATGGATGGTGTGCTTGTGGTTGTTGATTCACTCGAATCTTGCCAATTATGGGTTGCTACCTAACCTAACTCTTGAATTGGTGACATGGATGTCTTAAGAACTTTGGCATCCTTGGTATAAGTAGAAGCCAAGAATGGGTATGGATGAATTTTAGTGAATGACAAGTGGATGAAGTTGGTATCCCAAATTCTTTTGAAAAGTTGGGTTGGACAAGGATATAGGTATTAGAAAAGATGGATCATGGACTACAATGTTATTTCCATAATTGATAGTTATTTTATATGCAATTGTATGGGACAAGGTCTAATTGCCTAAACACAACAAAATTTGGGGAACTACTTATGGATGAATTTTTAATAATTAACTCATAATAATTGGATTAATATGCAATTTCATGGGTATGTTTTAGTGTTGGGTGGGTACTTAGTTTGGTGGGTTGAAAATAACATTTTTTTAATGTGCAAAATTTTGCCAAAAGGTTCATTTTTGAAAAATGAAAACTATTAATAAGTAATTTTTTTAAAAAGTCATTTTGTTTGTCAAATCCATTTGAACCATTAATGGGCGATCACCACTAATGTTTCATCATAGGTACCTAGGGTTAATAGGTCACACTATTTAATTTCTAAATACCTTGCATTAGGCTAGTTATTGAAATAGGCCTAGTAATGATATTATAATACAATTAATCATTATAGTCCATCAAATTTATGAAATTTATATTGTAATTACACTTATTAATATTAATATCATTACTAAATAATTAGGACTATAATTATGATTTTAAATTTTTATTTATTAATCTACTTAATTGTTAATATTACTATTTTAATTATTAAATAAATTTTAATTAACATTAGTAGTTAATATTAAATTATTATCATTATTATCATTTTTTCAATAACTATTATTTTATTTTTACTATAATGCTATTAATTGTACTAATATACTTATAGCTAATAAATTACACTCACTAACCTAGGCTATGTAATAATAATAAAATATCCATAATTACTAATATAGATTAAATTTCATATTAATATTGTATTACAAATTATTATTTTAAATATATGACAACATCTATAATATGGTAATATTTATTTAATTATTATTAAATAATAACTATAATCATATTAGTATTATTACCTATAATAATTAATATAGTTTATATGTAAACTAGGTTAGTATATTAACATATGTATTAAGTAAGGGTTTCAACTTAGTGCAACTAGGTTGTTTATGCTTGCAATTAAAATGTTTATCATATATTTTTTGTCATACCTTTCACTTTTATAAACTATATAAGTGCATTAGAAATAGTTCAAAGGCAAGTGTCATTTGGGATGAACCAATACAAGGAGTTCAACCCAAAAAATTAAACCCAAAATAGAAAATGGTTGTCCAAAACCTACTTAGTTAGCCTAAGCCTACTTACTTACCTATTTAAGCTTACTTATTTACCTACCTACCTTGCTTAAACAAAACTACCTACCTATGTCCCACGTGTCACCATCAAATAATCCCTAACTTTTGAAATTAAAAATTTTAAATTTTAAATCAAAAAAATTAAAAACCAATATGTGTTATAATGTCACATGGCACCACATAATTGGCAATCAAAATAGACATACATCATAAAATAACCATATTTTCCTACCTACCTAGATGCCACATGTCAACATCCCAAAAAACCTAAGTTGGATTATCCAAATGTAATTTATTATATCATATTAAATACCATTTTTTTTAATGACACATGTCACCAACTTATTGGTATTCAAAATGGATACATGTCATAAAATTAAACATTGTCATTTAGTTGCACACATAATTGCATAAGTAATTTGTTGTAGGAATACATATGGATGAAAATGCATATACATATCATATATACATGTCAAGTACCATATGTCACATGTAGCTACAAGTTGGCTGCAACTTGTCTTATGCAATTGCGCCAAATGCACTTGCATGTGGTGTGTAATTGAAATTTAGTTGAAAATACCAATTGCAAAACTAGGATTTTCTTCTAGTGGTTATAAGTAAATGATATATATATAATTAATGGGGTCCTAAAATGTACTTGTGGATTTTCATCTTTTTCACATTCTAATCAAAATATATTTAGCTTGTAGGGTAAAACTACGTTTGAATAAACTATTTTCCAATCAATTTCACACATACTTGTGACCTATTTTTATTATACTAAATTTTTTCAAATTTTATAGTCAACTTGCTATAAACCCAATGGGGACAAAATGGAACATAAAAAACATTTCAATCTATGTTCTTGTGTTCATGTAGAAAACTGTCATATTTTTAAATGGGATTTTAGGTGGATGTATTTTTTGGTCTAATTTACCATGTTTGGACCCACATAGTAGGACAAAATGGTTGCAACTTATTCACATTTTAAAAATTATAAAATAAAACCTTGGTTGAGAATTAATGTTGCCAAGTAGGTTCATTAGGTCCATGTTCTAGGTCAAGTTCAAGGGTATTCAAATTGAAGGTTCAGTGCATTATTGAAACCATTATTACAATTGGACCAAACTACTAACCTTTATTTAAATTAAAAATTTAATTTTAATTGGTTCAAGTTTTCTGTGTACAACTTTTCAAAAAAAGTAAAAGCCCAAAGTTATTTTTTGTGCAAATAGTTAGTTTTAATTGGTTGTACATAATTAGTATTAAATAATCCCTATCTTGGATTAAGTGCACTAGTTGAACAAATTAATACTACACAAAATAATTTGATTTTAAACCAAACTAGACTTCAATTTTGTTAAGGAAAGATTGGAACAAAAAGTTTTAGAAATCCAAAAAACTAGTTTTTATTTTCAAAAACTTTTGGTTAACCAACAAGTAATCATTGGTTCCATCTAGGTTACTTGAAACTAGGTTTGATTACCAAAACTAAAACTAGTTTTTTTTTAAAAATAATTAAACATCAATGTTATTAGTGAAGTGGTAAGTATTTAGTATATTCTAATAGTGAAGTTTGTGAAAATACTTGTCCACAACAAGAACATGAATAATTTCAACAACATGCATCATTCAATGTCACTACATGGTTTGCGCAATGTGAAAACATAACTAAATAATTATGGACAACCATTAACAAAATTTGTTGAATGTAAGTTATTGAAAACCAAATTATAAGGACCTCATTTTTTTTTTAAACATGGCATGTAAGTCAATGTTGATTTTTAAAATCATATGAAAGTCCCAATTTTTTTGTCTTCCATATTAAAAAAACAAAAAATCTAAATCACAATGGAAAACTATAAAGGTCATGATTTAGTAGATGAAGAAGATGCAAGGTTTTGCACACATTAACATTCTCTTACATATCATGATAGGTTACAATTCAAGAATGAAATAAGTGAGCCCAAAGAGAAGCTTGATACTTGGCAAAGACCAAAAAAGATGATTTCTTAGCAAAACAAAATAATTATAAGAATGTGGGAGTAAAAAGGGAGGCACTCCCATGACTCTCAACATAAACTCCCACCTTAGGAATTGGACTCAACATGGAAGTTCAAAATATGGTTCAAAGGATCAAACCTTAGTTAAGTTGATGAAGAAAATTGATATCATTGGGAAAAACTCAAAAAGTCTAGAATATTTTTGGTTGACATGATTAAAAAAAAAAAATTCCCTTAGAATTAAAGTTCTCAACAATGATCACACAAAGTGCCAGAAAGAGTCACGAACATTCTAAACATAATTTAAAAGTAAATCTTGTGGTTAAAGATCTTGACAAGACATCAAAAAGCTTTTGATGAAGAATATAGGAAAATGCCTTGCATCTTTCAATTGTTATGTTTCCTAATAATTATGTTGTTCAAAAATTGCATTCATGTTTCAATTTTGGGAAGCAATTTTGAAGGTCCTGAAAATTTCATCATCTCAATGTATTCTCCATTTAGCACTAGAAAGTATACCTTACCCTAAGCTCAATATTGTCATTAAATCATCCTCAAAATAGTGAAATGAAATTTTGTGAAAATATAAAGTTGACATGTTGAAAATCATTGTAATTATAAAAGACTACACTCTAAAAAAATTCACTACTCATATCAAAATATTATAGTTGATGATGAAAATAATAATAATAAATTCATTTTTTGAAAATAAATAATTATTTGTTTTGTCAATGTGGAAACTAACCACAAGCTATGGTATTATAGAAAAAGTAGCACACCATTTTGGATTTCAATCATGGTGAGTATGTGTGAATATATATGAATTTATCAACCTAGTTTTGACTTGAATAACATTTAATTCGTTGTGTGTTTATTTCATGAAGTTTAAGGTGAATGAAAGTTGTTCATGAAGTATATAAACTTTTTTTTATCACTTTGAAGCTTTCACACCCTTGTTTCAATCATGGAAAGCTAGGGAGCACAATTCAAAAAAATTAAATCACATTGCTTTAAAATTGGGGAGTACCATGGATTTCATTAAG
This sequence comes from Sphagnum contortum, assembly GCA_963920785.1. Classification (NCBI taxonomy): domain Eukaryota; kingdom Viridiplantae; phylum Streptophyta; class Sphagnopsida; order Sphagnales; family Sphagnaceae; genus Sphagnum; species Sphagnum contortum. The sequence continues at coordinate 20,764,371 of OY987278.1, forward strand.
CAAGTTTAAGGTGTGTGATCATTTATACTTGTCCAAAAGCTATAATCAATGAAAGCATTTATGGGTAGGATGATCCTATTGGAAATAAATGGAAAATAATTATTGTGAAAGCTTGTATTATTTATTTTAAATCATATTATATGTGTCAACCAAACCCAACTTTAGTTTCCTTATATGTTTTCAAGGAAAAATCTTTGTCCATTCCTTTCTAATATATGTCCAAGGTTTTTAACATGCTAGAATGAAAATTGGTGGGTTTGTAAATTAATTATTTGAGGATTATATTTTGTTTACTATCAAGTGTTGGTGAAATGTATTTCTTTTCAACATGTTGCCCTTGCAACAATCATCCAATTTTATGTTCAAATTATTCTTTTAGCAAGAAAATTCATGAGAAAAGTATGTCATTTGTTCAAACACATGTGACAAAAACTTCTCTATTATTTCCTTTTAAGTCTTGTGACTTGTCCAACAAGATTGATCCAACCTTTTCTATGCTTGATGTGTTTGAACAAAATATTATTATGCTTGTTGAAAGTACCTTAGTTGAGTTTGTAAAGTGAAATAAGAGTACAAAAGGAATTGGAAGTTTGAAGATGTTGACATAATCAATTAGTCATTTTTGGCTCAACATATTTGTGGTTAAAGCAAGAGAATCCATGAAGTCTATTGCGAAATGTACTAAAATAAAAACCACGGATGAACTCTTTATTTTCAAGCTTGCTTAACAATAGAAAGCAAAAGTAAGAATGTTGAAGTTGGTTTTGCATGTTTACAACAAAAATGCATACCTATATGTTGAAAATGGGAATACAATTTACTTTACAAAAGGTTATTTGTAGAATTGTGAATCCATAGAAATCTAAATTAGTGTGAGATTGATGTATTTAAATGTTAATGCAATGTCAACCTTCAAAGGTCTATGAACCAATGATTGTTTGAATGACCATATGACATGTTACCAATTAATTTTCATTGGATAGTTCAAAAGACAAATTTAATTTTCTAAACTTTATGGAATATTCAAGCCAAGGTTATTACATCAAAAAATATTATTGCAATCATCTCACATTATTTTGCATCATCACTAAAACTTAGCCTTGAATTTGGAATTTTGGTTAATATGGTGAAACTTAAAGGGTCTTGAGATGTATTAGACTTGAAAATGAGGTGGATCAACACATTGCTACTAAAAATAATCTATTTTAACAAAAACATTGATTTTTAAAATGATTGTAAACTCACACAAGATATTATAGTTATAACGGGCATTTTGATGTTGTTATGTAAAGTGTAGGCTTTTTTTAACTTTTTCATGCAATTTCCCTTTTATGGAATGTGAACTTTGATTTCTTAATTGTTCAATGTTTTAACTTTTTCATTGTGATTTTATTTTTCATCATCTATACGTATTTCCTATACAATAATGTGAGACATCAATAATTGTGTGTAATTGATTTCCTTATTACTAGTAATTTTTTTATAAATTCGTGATTATTTTTGTCGTTCCTTCACACCTAAAGGTAGCTAGTTTTAGGGTGAGGAAGTTACCATTGATTTACTAACAAAAAAACCAACATGGGCTATTATTGCATCATGCACATCCAACCATTAGAACCTACACATTCAAACAAGGAAGTATGCAAGTACGTACCTTCTACCTCCCAAACATGACACACTTTTGAAATCACATGTCACACATTATCACTAACAAGTCTCATGATACCAACTGCTTTTGGTTTTTTTGTTTATTTGATCTTTTAAAACCCATGAACCCTACTTTCCTCCCCATTCTCCTTCTCACATTCTTGTGATTTCCTCCCTAATCTCATTCTCGCATTATTGTGCTATCCATTGCTCCTACCCCACAATAAATAAATTCTTGTGTTTATGTGTTTCTGACATTTCTTCATTAACATGTTAAAACTAGTTTTGTGCCACTTATTCTTGTTGATGTTTACAAATGTCATGGATACATTAGAAACCTAGTGTGTTTTTCCTAATGTGCAAGGTGCCATTGATAGCACACATTTTTATTACAAAACATTTGTATAGTATAGTGGCGAAAAAAAACCATTGATTTTAATAGAATGTTTATAGTTTTTTTGTGGGCCTTTTTGGTAGTGTGCACTAGAAGAAATTTGTCCATTTTTTTTTCATGGTTGTGACTATGAATGCAACTAGCATCTAAATCAACTACTTTTGTGACTACTATTAGGTTAATACTACTAGGCCATCTTAGTTGTAATTGTATATAATCAAATATGCAACTACTATAGTCATATGTGTAGTTACTATGACGCACCAACCAAAATTAATTTGAAAATGCAACTACAAAGTTATGACTATTACAATATGATTGGATGAAAAAAAGTACTTTTATCATCCATTTTTGGTGTACCATTGAAGGATGAAATGGTAGTTGCTTTTGTGATTGGTCTAGTTAATTTATATAATTAATCTAGTAATTCAAGTCCAATTGTACATAGATGACTAGAGCATATTTGGCATCATTGTTATTGTAATTGCCTTATAATCGACTTGTGTATAAACATATATTGACATTGGTAGTGTAAAATGTGTATGTTACCATACAAGGGAGTTAAAATCGTGGTGTTTCACTAACATTTAGACAATTACAATTGACATAACATGAAACATATGAGTGAAGAACCTTGAAATATGCCAAAATTATTTTTTTCAATTTTGTGATGTAGTTAAAATGACAATCATCCCTAAATGATTTAATTAGGTTTGGTTACATGACATGGAAATAGAAAAAAATGAAAATCATTATATATTCTTGGTTAGGTCTACTGGAATTTTTCATAAAAATTTGGAGAGTTGGATTTTTAATCTTCAAATTTTGTCAAATTAAGATCATTATTTCCATGAAAAATCCACTATATAAGTCAAAATCATATTTTTTGGCTCAAAATTTGGTGAAACCCCCCCCACCCACCCACCTCCCCCATTAAATGAATTATACATAAAGAAGTTATTCAAAGCCAACATGAGAATGTTGGAATTCCAAAATTTGCAAATCCCCATTTCATTCCTAAACAATAGTTGAACTTATTTTACAAAGCCTAACATACCAAAGATGGTGACGCACTCCCAACTTCCTTTATAGACTCAAATGTGAGTTTAAGGTGAAAATAACGAAAAAATAAGGAGTTGGGCATGCTCCCTGGCTCATAGCACTTCGGGGGTAAAGGGTGTGATGGAACTTCGGGATGGGGACTACGTAGTGTGACAAGCATCAATCACTAACATGGACCTGCACAAATCGAACAACAAGTTGGTTAGTGCATAATTTGAGCATTTTTGGTGTTAGGAGAAATCACGGGCAAACTCGGACTCATAAGACTCACCATGGCCCGGACTTGGGGGAAGCCACCACCTTCCCCCTTATAGTATACTTTTTGCCTTTCCATGAGGCCCACATCCAAATGGCATTTTGTCCCGGGACTCCCAAATGGGAGTCTTAAAATTCCTATAGTTGGGACTCTTGTGACTTTGGGGCCCCATAACTTTGTGTCCAGACTCCAATTGAAATAAGGTCTATAGCAAAGTTGTAGCCCTCGTTGAGAGCTTTCCAACAATGTTGCACGCCACCTGCATGCAAGGAAATCGGGTCAATTTCTAACTTTTAGTGGTCGGGAATCAAACTGCCAATTTGACTCGCGGCTTTTCTTTTGGCCATAACTTGTGTTTTAAATGTCCAAATGAGCCATGTAAGCACATTTTAGACATTTAAGTTTCAATATTTTTCCAATGATATAAAAAAAAATTCAGTCCAATGGTTTTTGGCCCCTGCAATCGTTCTCTAAATATTCGGGAGTCCATTGGAGTCCAATTCCCAAAATGGGAGTTCATTTTGGAATGTCAAGGTTCATTCTCTCACACTCTCCTGCACTCCCGGGAGTATAAGATGTGCCTCTCGGGCTTCCTTCTTGTCCCACATTCTTGCAAGCCCTTGCTTTGGTCATGAGCTCAAGGCTAAGGTTGCGATAGATGGCATGTTAACTTGCTAAGTTATTTATAGGTAATAGTTATAACCTTTATTAGAGCCTAGCTATCATAGCCTAGCCTAGGTTTGATTGCTTTATCCTAACCTAGGCCTAGTAGTCAGTAGGTTAGATTAATTGGTTTATCCTTGCCTAGGCCTAGCTAATAGGATAAGCTATGTAAATAGACCTAATTAAGTTAAGTGAATTAAGTACCTAGGTAGTTAGAACATAATTAGGTTAGATAGTAAGTAGGATAGATAATTCATAGGCATGCTAAATAGTAGGTATTTTATTGTGTGGATATGTGATAATTTTTTTGGATTAATTAATTAATTTATTAAATAAACTACGGAGTAGGTAATAAGTAGGTTATTATGTGGATATGTGATAGTGTTGTAATATTGTAGTGTTTCTCTTTAATTAAATTTTATTCCATATCTTTTGTTTATTACTTCAATTGTGTAAAATATATAATTAGGTGGAAAAATGGACTACTCATGGTATGCATCCTAGACAGTCAAAGTGCATGTGTCATTTGGGAAAAACCAATCAAAAACGATTGTCACCAACAAAATAAATAAGATCTTACTACCAACCTACCTACCTTATGCAAGGTTGTTTATTATAGCTTAGCCTAACCTAGGATAGGTTGTTTACCTAAACTTAACCTACCCTAGGCAATTGCCATGATCAAGGGACCCCCCTCCCCCCCCCCCTTCATCACAAAATGCCACATGGCTACAACATTGCTGTCCATGCATGAACAATTAGCATCATATGTGACTATACATATGACTACAAATGCCATCATATAAGTAGTCCCAAACCTTGGTAGTCCCATAATCCTACAATATTTAACCAACGCGACATCAAGTGAATGGTCGTCCAAGGCAATGGATGAAAAATCCCACCTAGATGTAACAAGTATGTGACTATCAATGCAATTAAATGCCATGTGGTGTCATTTATGACTAGCTATTTTTTGCGACTTGTCCAAGGTGACTAAAGGGGCCTAGTACTCACATGTCTCATTTACAACTAAAAAATTTCTTTTACAACTAAAGTTGCAATTTTCTTCTAGTGCTAAATGATTCCAAGTTGTTACACAAGTTTGTTTTGTATAAAATTGTTCAATAAAGTGGAAGTTGTTATTACACAAGAATTGTTTTCATTAATGGTTTGCTAGTTTTAACCCCCATGTGCACCTTTCCCAAATGACCCATGAGCTAGTTTGACAATGGCAATTCTACCTTCTTCACATGTATTTGAACTCCTTCTTGATTAAATAATTTTACATTAAAAATTTATACAACATCCTTCACTCCACTTATGATACATAATTGAACAAAAAAATTAAAATGTATTGTTTATTGTGCACAAATGCCAATATGATCACAAAAAAAATGTACCAAAAAAAAAAACCCTATCAAAAAGCAATTTCTCATGACAAAGGTATAAATGGGCCAACTAGTCTTTTACCAAATGGCTTAAACATTGCGATTGCCAACACATGGAACAAACTATGTGAACTTGGAAAATCAGACCTATAACTTGAAAAATTACACTTTAAACTTGAAGTACCAAACCTATAACTTGAAACTTAGATTTTTAAACTTGAAAAAATAGAACTAATTAAAACTTGAAAAATCGTACCTGAAATTTGAAAACATAGATGTAAAACTTGAAACCAAAAAATTACTCCATTTGCTTTAAGAGTGAAAATTAAAATTAAAATTAAAAAGACAACAATTGAACATGGACAACCTACTAATAACCAAAACTTGTGTGCATTAAATGTGATGAAGCTTGATGCATCCTCTCCTCATTACTTGTGATCACTTGTGTGGAAGGCAAATAATTAAATAATATTTAAGTGTTGGAGAAATGTTAAAGAATAACAAGGAAACTAATTAAAGAATGGACTCTACTTTAAGAAAGTTTTGCAAAGATAAAAAGGCAAATAGAAGTTTGAACACATAGGGAAAGAATGAACATTGAAAAACAAAACTCAAAACAATCAAAGGTCCATACAATTTTAATATGGGCTTGGCACCTACCCAAACTCACTTGCCCAAGTTGAAATGTCAACTAATTTACAACTACATAAATTCATAATTGAATTTCAATTTCAATGGATGTGATTCAAAATTTAACAATATTTGTGACTTGTTATTAAAAAATTTATAGTTGCCCCAATATATCACATTTTTGTGTTAATTTTTTTTAGTAAATATGTAAAAAGTGTATAAATTAATTCTTCTAGAGTCTTATGTTTCATTTTGAAAAATGATCACAATTTCAAATCATGTTAAAACATGTTTTTTTTTAATTTTTTCTATTATAGGCTACAACTTTGTTTTAAACACCATATACATTGTAGCACATTTATATATCATAAAGGATTCATGAATTTTAAATAGACCTTAAATTATTCTCTTTGCAAAAACATCAATTTATTTAATGTTTTTAAGGTGTGTTAAATAGTCACCTATTATTACCCCAAAAAATGAGCATTAAAAGTTTTTTAGTATAAAAACTAAAGGGCCTTTTGTGACACTAATCTTGTTTGATGGAAGACCTGCTCAACTTTTGAAGTCCTTTGTTTAAACCAAAACTTAAAATTGAAAGATTTAATAATTCAATCTATATTTTTCAACATCCATATTAATCACAAAACAAATTTGCCACGATTAACATGTCATTAACATGGCATCCCATAGCCATATGTAACAAACAGTTGTGTAGATTTGATATTATTCCTAGCTTTTGAAAATGTGATTTTACTCGTTGTCAACTTCATTCATTGAATTTGGAATCACATCTTCAAAAATGGATGAATGTTACTATAATAGTTAAACATTTGATTTACTCACCTAAATGATATTCACCCATCTAAGTAGCTTAGCTACCTATTGATAAGCATATTGATGGACATCATAAGTAGTTATGTATGTTAAAAATAAAAAAATAAGATTAAAATTTTTAAATTGTGTGCCTTCAATAAACATTAAACTAGCAAAATTAACAACTTTGAGACATTTTATAATCAACATAAAATAGATTTTTTTGGGACCCGTGACACTTGGAGGAATCACTAAAGGTTGAATACACGGGTTATCAATTAATTTTTGGTTATCACTACCCTTCCTAACCACCTTCAATAACTCTTGAAAGAAGAACTAACACCACCCTTTGATAGATGATAAAACCTTTATCTTTGGGATTTGATCACACTCTTTCTTTCTTCATGAACTTTAAAACTATTAATTTGTTTGCAACTTTGTAGAAGGATACACTATGTGTCTATTCAAAGTTTTTTTTTTTTTTTTTTTCCTTAAAAATTGGTAATACATTATGATTATGTATAAATGCATATTGTTTCATCATGTTAAATTTATTTTTGCCTATCATATGTGGATATTTGTTTGAAGACTAAATTCCTAAGAATCATGGGGGGGGGGGGGGGGTATAAAAGGACTTTCTACAAAAGATACATTGGGGAAATTGTTCAATTCTTGAAGTTTGTGGGTATTCTTGAATGCCTAATAATAAAAAAAGCCATTGAACTTGTTGCAACAAAATTTCTATTTGGAATTGTGGGACCTTGGTAGTTTGGTTTGATTCTTCTTTCATTTTACAAAATTATCCTTGAATTTTTTTTTCATTCCCTCAAAAATTATTTGATACATATTCAAAGTTGTTATTTTTTCTAGATTTCCATCATATTCCATTCAAGTATTTTTTAATGATCTTCCAAGCTACATTAGTGAGCTAAGTACCTAGTCTACTTACTTAACTTACTTACTTAGCCTCTATACCTTACCTAGGTAGCCTTAATAGGTAGGTAGGTAATCTATTAGGTACCTAAAAAAATATTAGAACTAAGTACATAATATGTAGAAGCTTGCCTAACCATTGTTCAAAATCCACATGCCCAATCAAAGATCCTCATAGGCTACCTATTGAGGCTATTGAGGCTAGCTACATAGGTAGCCTTGCAATGGTTACCTACCTATCATGTAGCTATTGGGACCCAACTACCTACATAGCCATAATAGGTAGGCTACCTATTAGGTTATGAATATTGGAAGCAGACTTAAGTGATAAGAAAGTTTGAAAATGATGGTTAGTATGTATAAGAGCATAGACTAACCTATTTGTACCTAAACTAATGAAAATCATTCATCATCCATCCAATGGATGAGAAAAGCCAACCATTTGACTCAAATTACCAAGGCAAGGATGTTGTGTTTAGATTCATAATAGAGTATAGTAGCTTAATGGATTTTGGTCCCTAGGTAATAAATAATAGGTCTATTTTTTTTACATGAGGATTTTTGAAAGATGATATTTTTGGCTTGTGTTGAAACTTGAGATTAGTTATAGAGTTATAATAATATTTTGAAGGATTTTGGTTTGTTTTAGAGGACTTTTTGAAGATTAGGTATATTTATTTTTGCATGGTGAAATATTTGAGTTTCCATAATTCTTCTTCTTCTTTTGCCTTAAGATACTTACTTTTTAATGTAAATGGCAAGGCCACACCCCTTGTGACACACCCCTTGTTCTTTAATTTCCCAATTGACAAGTTTGTGATGGATTAAGCCTCAAAGAAAATTGATCCCTTAATCACCCAAATCAATCATTCAAAGATGAATATAAATGACAAAACAACCCAATCAACCATTTTGGTGATCAACTTGGCAACAAAATGGCTTTTTAATTTACATAAAGAAAAATTTGGATCAACAAAAGATTGCATTCAATCTAATCCCTGGAGGCTGGAACACCCAAAATCAACCAATTTTTGAAGTAAAATCTGGCCACAAAAATAGCAATAAACCTAAAGCAATCATCCAATTAGTTTTTGCAAGTGATAGTAATGAGTATGATGATGATGATGATGATGAAGATGCTGATGCAATTCTTCTCTTCAGCAGAAAAATGCATCATTGCTCTTAACTAAACATCCTCAGATTCATAGCAATCATGTTGCCTCCTGTTGTCCCCCACTTCTTCACTTCATTTCTTCACCCAATTCTTCAACCCATTTCTTCACCCATTTCTCCAATCATTTGTTCTTGACCCATTTCTTTTCTTCAACCCATTTCTTCATATGGTGCACTGATCCGAATGCAAGTGAGGTTGCAAATCTGGAAGCAGGCTTGAGGCTTTCTCTCTCTGGGGTTTTCTGGATCAGGTATGCCTCCTTGCTCATTGGAAGTTTCTTCAGATTTGCTCTTCTTCTTCTTCTTCTTCTTTTTGTGTGCATCAACTGTGCTATTCTACATTTGCAAGTTTCTGGATTAGGTCATTATCAGCATTCGCTTTTTTAGTGAGGATTTCTGATGATATTTCTGCTGGTCTTATTTTCTGGGGTGCATCTGTTTTGTAACATGGTCAGATCTTTTTGTCTCCAGGCACTAGATCTATCAGTGGTGGTTGTGTTTTTTGTTCAAGCTCTTTCTGGGTCATCACCTTGCAAGTAGTTTGTTGTTGTTTTAGGTGGTCAGATCATCACTAGGTCATGCTTGATGTTACTCATAGCTTAGCTCACTTGGTCAATCACACATGCACAATGTGTGAAATGTCCAAGTGTGAACTTCTGGGTTCTAGGGGAAAGATTTTTTGTTGATCTTGTTATGGGTCTTATGATTGTCAATCTCTGGATATGGAGGCAGTAGCCCTAATAATAGCAAAGAGAGATTCAGTCAGGTTTATCAGCAGAAATGGTGCCAGTCAACTTTTGAAAGTTTTTTCCATAGCTAGAAAAATCCAGAGATTTAGTCTCTGCGGTCAGATGCAGGGGGATCTTGTCTTCTGAGCTTAAATTTTCTGTCTATAGAATTGTGGATCAAACAGCATTGCATGCAGATCCAGAGGTTTCTCAGCTTTCAGATTTGTGCACAAATCTTGATGTGTAGAGAATTTGGGGTGAGAGACTTCTGAAAGACCCAACTGTGGGTTTGTAGGATAGTTCCAAATCACTGGGGAAGAATGCTGAACTGAAGCATAGTAAATAGAATTTTATGAACTTTTAAAGTCTTCATCAGTTTCAAATGATCTGTTGTGAATACATGGTGCAGTGTTCAAGCTTGGCAATGGGGGAAGTGACAGAGGACACAGTGCCAGGGTTGGCATTGCTGGGGGCAGGACAGTTTGCTTGCACAACTTATGTACCAAAGCTTGGAGATTTGGCTCATCTTGCTTCTCTGAAGGTCATCTGGAGTCGCTCAAAGGTTTGTATGATCACAAGCAAAATCTTCTTGTGCTTCTACCATTGCAAGGAACTTAGGGTGGGTGGGTCACAAAATGGGTCTATTATTCCAGGGCAAGAAGGTCTCCAATTTGAAGATTTTCAATCTCTCCTATTATCAAGATTGTCTGCAAACAAAAATTCAGGCCTAGACACAGAAGAAACAAAAACAGGGCCCTGTCTAACAAGTATGGAGAATGAGTGGCAGGATGCGGCTTTGAAGGGGTTGGAACTGGCAAAACCTTATGCACCCGAAGCAGAAGCAAAGTGGGGAGACGAGGGCTTGGAGGCCATATGGAATGATAAAAGAATTCACGCAGTTGCTGTTGTCTTGCCAGCACAAGCTCAGGTTTGAACCCCACCCAGTGGAAGCAGTTTTGTCTTGGCATCTCTACCTAGTGCCTAGGACTGAAAAACAAGGCACACGGGTATATAGTGGCATTACACAAAGTATTTGCTGCAAAGGGCTTGCTGTTGTTCCTTGCAATTTTCAAATTGAACATCACCTCTTCCTTGTTAGGTTTTTTTTTTTCTGGTAGCAATAGCAGCTTTAGACAAATGCTTGATACAACCAGCAGCTCAGCATCAACACATATGTGTTGCACTTTGCAGCTGAATGTTGTTTTACAAGCGCTTCAAGCAGGAAAGCATGTGATACAAGGTGTGAATTCCATTTATAATATCATGCAGTGTTTTTGTCATCTCTTGGCAGTTTTCAGCATTGGGAACTTCGTTTATTGCTCTGGATTGTTTTGGGTCACTCTGAGTTTGTGATCTCTTTCAGTTGGTGTAGGGTTAGAAGGCAGATCCAGAAAACTGTTCCAGGCTATCCTTTTCTAAAGATGTATGACAGAGTAGTACACCTATTTTCTGAGTTTTATATTGTCGAAAGCTCTATCGCAATTTATTGTGTTTTGGAGCAAGTGAATTGGAGTCAAAGCATGTTCATATTTGTTTTCAGGGGGACTGATATGCGTTTGATTTTCTTTGTGGATGGCCTTCTTTCTTCTTGTTATGCATTGGTGAAGAAAAGCCCGTGGGTCCAAGTGAGTCTCTACTCTTTTAACCCATTGAAATACTGTCACAAGATTTGCAGTGGGTAGAGCATATGTTTGATCTGATATATTCAACAGGATAGTTGTGACCTGATACTTCAGATTTGCAATTGTATGCTCTAAATTTTCAATGCTATAGAAAGTACTGTTCCTTTCTTCTTCATGATTCCCCTCTACCCAATGTATGAATCCCACCTTCCTCTCTGCTAATGTGATAGATCATGCACATGGGTGCAGCTGTTGCGGAGGTGTGCAAGGCATGGTCAGCATATCAAGCTCTCGCTACCCAAAAGCTGAAGCTTCCGATTTGGGCAGTAGCAGAGAACTATCGATTTGAGCCTGGGCTCATTCAGGTGCAGCTCTCTCGACCATGGTTAGACCAAGTTGAACTTGTTGGATTCTTTAGTGCTGATTTTGTTGCAACTAATATACTGGGTTTTTGTACTTCACCCCTATTGAGTTGTTGTGTTTTTTCAGTTGCAATAATCTATTGGAATTTTTCACTCACCAGGCAGCAAGGTTTGTGAAGGAGGCAGGAGCATTGATGGCTGTTCAGGTCACAATGGAGGTACCCATGAACAGCTCCAATCCCTACTTCCTCAGTACCTGGCGCCGTGATCCCGACTTCAAGGTAAAAGACGATCTGGTCAAAGTCATGACAAGTTTCGTTTTCTTTGCAGTTCTAGTTTGTCACTTCTGTGTTTTTTCTTCTAACCCAGGTCTTCAGTCCTCTTCCGGGAGCTTTTCTTTAACTTAAAGGAATAGTTTTGTGCCCTGGTTTCCTTAATTGTGAGTAAGGAGATTTGTTGATGCTTATGATGTGAGATAATGCAGGGTGGATTTTTGATTGATGTCGGTGTCCATTTTATCGCAGGACTGCGTTTGGTATACTCTTCTCCACTTTCATGAGTTCATGGTTTAGATTTAGTTCTTAGTTTGTGATACACCAAATCCCTAAACTCTGAAGTTAACCATCTCACACCAGTCAAAAAACTACTGCATAAGGAAGAGGCTCTCTCAGTCACAGAAGCTTCAGCTTGTATCCAAGGCTTTTTTTCCCCCCTCCATCTGTATGCATCTTCACATTAGTGTTAATTGGGTATGAAGGATAGGAGAAGTTGAAAATTTTCAGACATTCCATGGTGTGGGTTGTTTGAACCTTTTGCAGATCGTGGGTTCAGAGGTCTCTTCTGTGTCAGCTTTAGCCACACATGTCAACTCATCATTGCCCGACCCTGACAATATATCCTCACTTCTGTAAGTTACCATTCTTCCTCGATTCATGAACTAACAAAACCACCCACCTTCAACATTTCATGCATAGAAACACCAGATACTGTCTTTAAAGGCAGTGATTGTAGCAGTTCTTTGTCATTACATTGACATGATTTTCTATGTGTACAATCTGCCAGGCAATTTTCAAATGGATGTACAGGAGTACTCAACCTTTCTCTCTCTGCAACAACAAGAAAGGTTGTTGCCACTCTGACATGAAGATACACTGGTTACATTCGTTCTTCCCTTTCCATTAGGCTAGCTTGACTCTGAACATGTTAACATTTTGAGTTTAAGCTCTCCTGGCCTAACCACAGTTTGTCCTGTAGGTAAGCTGGCGGGTTGTCGGCTCTTTGGGTACAGTGGAAGCTGTACGTGGTGTGGAAGATGGAAAACATGGCTACAAGGTAGAGTTTGCTTGCATAATAGTCTTGACATCAGACATGGATGCCGGTTTCAAATGTTTGTTTGAAAATGTTGAAACAGCCACAACAGTTAAGACTCAGTTGTGGCTTTTTCAATTGCAGTGTACATTTCACCCTTCTAAAGGGAGTCCACAGGAAGGTTTTGGTGCCTTTGCTGGTGTGCAAGAGGAGTTAAAATCATTTGTAGTGGATGTGGCACAGGCTCTATCTGAGGTATGTTTCAGTCTTCATTTTAACCCATTTCTTACTCTTCTTTTTATCATCATGTTTCTCTCAACCTACAAAAACCAATAATGGTGTTCAATCATCCTGACCAACTAGAAGTAAATACCTTCTTTTCCTGATTACCTAGTGAGTGTTGTTGCAAGAAACAAGGGAGGGCAATGTTCACTTGACAGGGAATATTGGAGATGTTAGTTCTACCTTGTGCATAAAGCAGATATCTCCAATAGTTTCTGTCAAGAACCACTTGCTGTGCAACATGCAAAATCTACAACAGACCCTAAATCAACAACGGGAGGTCAATGTCAAGCAATTCAGAGTGGAACCAACTGAGCTTATACCCGGTTGTAATCATGTCCTCAGGAAACATCAGCAGAGCATGCTGACAAGCGGAGCTCTGTCCTGGAAGCAATGCGAGATCTGGCTGTTTTGGAGGCTATGCTGCAATCCAGTGACAATAAAGGAATTCCAACTAGTGTTATAATTGACATGAATGCAGAGTAGAGCTCTGCATTAAACAACTTATACAAAACTCTCGAAACTGGACTTATCTTTATCTTGAAATCATCTTCCATATACACCTAAAACTATATACTGAATGTTGGGTTATTTGACCAAAATACAGAGTTTGAGCACAGCTTTTGGTGAATAAAGTATTCATTGAGCTTCACTTTTTCTCCATAGATTTAAGGCTTTTTTGCCAGAAACATGTTGGTTTAAGGCATGTATGATTATCTGCTCTGGACCTCGCAATGTCTACATGGCTGAAAACAGTTGCCACAAATTATCAATGAATGAAGATGTGCTCAAGACTTTTCACAATGCTGCAATAAACCCATTAGGTCTTGTTTTTACAAAAATAACCTCTGCCAATATTGGCTACAATTTTTGCATATTGATCCAATTGCCAAGTAAATTGCAAAAACAAGATATAATTGACTGTTGAAAACAAATGTACCCAAGTTTGTAGACAACAGAAAGCACTCCATCCTCTTGACATAAGGAAGCTGAAAATTGGAACAATTGTCAATTGCACAAAAGAGCAATAGAGCAATCAAAAATGTTTTTTTTCCTTCCGCGCACAACTGGCACCTGTTAGTTTATCTGAGCAAACAAAACTTGGCATTTACTTTTTGGATATTCCTCCTTAACTGCTCCACCGGTTCTTTCTGGACTCTGCTGCAGCCTTCATAAACACAAGACACACTCTCTCATCAAAGAAAATCCACTTTCAGAAACAAATAAATAGTACACTGGTTTTCATTTGTAAGGTCTACCAATAGGTGCACAATTACACATCACTTAGAAAATGCAGAGAAAAAATCATTGTTGCAGAAAAGACTCCAACAAGAACAATTTGGAGCTAACACAACAATGAATGCAGTCTTAACCTTATGAGAGTCGCTCACAAAGTGCCAGACCATCACCTTTGTCACAAGCAGCAGTGATGAGCTGCCATGACTACCAACTGACTGCATCAGCTCCCAACAGTGCACATAGATAAAGAATATGATAATCAGCCCCAAAGTCTTGTCAACTACAGATACCCTGAAACACAAAAGGTGGGGAGGGGGAATGTTGTCAACTCACTGCAGCCATGATTCTGTCAAAGGCATCTGAACCATTGTTGTTAATGAACTGGGCAACTGAGTTGCATGCCTCTGGGCTTATGGAAGACAAAAACTTGCGCTGGGTGTCAGTCAGCTTCGCATCTGCATTCTGAACAGTGCTGTAGAAATAGGGTCTCACGTACTGCTCATAAACAATAGTTCCTCCCCTGAACTGTGGCAACACCAACCATGCTGCTGCTGCCAGCTTAATTGTGGACCACAATGGAATCCTAGTGTGTAGCCAAAACAGAGATGAACTTCCATCATCAGATGCAGAAAAGCATATCCCAGATCAAATCTCTACCTCCAACATCAGTTTACAACACTATTTCTTGAGTAAGAGATCACAATATCTGTGTGCACATTTCAAGTTTCTTGCACTACAAATCACTATTAGCCTCTAGTTCAAACTTGACTTTTCCAGCAAATCCTTTGCATTGCACATGCTTCTCACTATCTATTGTGCACATGGACAGATTTCAATAAGGTAGCAAGAAAGTAAGACACAGAGAAGTAGGAGACTTCTTTTTACCATGCAAAAATCGGAGCAGCGACCAGCTCCAAAAGTGACACAAATGAATACAGCACCCAATAGGTCAGCCATAGCTGATCATCTTCCTTGAATGGGCTCTCTATAGCCTTGATTGATGCATAGCTGCAACACAATTCCAAAACAGAAACCCAAAGCTTTATGGATCATCAAATTCCTTTCTGCAGCAGCAATTCTAAAACACAAAGAAAATCCGAAACCCTAACTGAAAATTCTCTTTTTTATACATATGAAACTCGTCAGAGCCAAAGAAATTCAACTTTGCAAAAACACCACTGGCATGCATTCAGTCACAAGAGAAAACGAGATGGTGATGACTGGAGCTGGAATAAGCTATGGGTTTAGGGTTTAGGGTTAGGATACTCACAGAGGGTATAGTAGCATCACCACTGGTCTGCAAACAACCCAAATTCAAACATCCCAAAGCTTAGCAGCCAACAACATCAGAGTTCATTCACTAGCTATAAAAAATTCAGGCAAGTTTCTTCGCCATAGAAGACATTATTCTCTCTCGGATTCATTGATACTTTCATTACCATTTTGAACCCAGAAACAGAAAAGACAAACAAGAAGGAAAAACATACATAATTGCAAACCCCAACTACTAAGCACATTGCCATGCACATATAGCACACAACGTACCCTGCTAATGCATTGGCGCGGAGAACTAAAGCCCAAAACCACCCCATCTCTGCCCGCCGATGTTGCAAATGAGGACCTGTCACAGAAAGAGATAATCCGCCCTTTGTATTAGTATATGCTGCGACAAGTGGTTCTGCTCTCGCTTGTTCCTTTCCTTTCCTTCTCGTTTCCCCTCTCTCTGTCTCTCTCTCCCGCAGTTGCAAACAAAAGACTTCTTTACAAAAAACAAAAAGACAAGAAGTGCAAGCTACAAAACAAATGAGGCTCCACAACAACAGCAACCCAAGTCAAGTTTTTTGGATCCTCGACAACCCAATGAAGAATTAGAAAGAGACGAGGACGCTGACAAACAGTGGCAGATCCGCGGCAACAACAATAACAACAACTGACCAAATTTGAAAGGAACACAAACACGGCAAAATCTGCGCAACCACAGCGACCCAAGTCCAATTTTTTCGATCCTCAACAACCCAAAGAAGAATACAAAGAGACGAAGTCGCTAACAGCCACCAATCCACGCAACAAACTCACCAAATCCGCCGTGCAAAAGTGTGATGCGCAACAACCCACAAACAGCACCAGGACGCAAAACGCAACCAGAGCAGAAATTTTTTTTAAAAAAATAGTCGTCCATAAGACTGTAATCCGACGGCTATAAATGAAGCCACGTGGAAAATATGTAGGAGAGACGTCCATATGAGTGCCACGTGGCAATCCGATGGCGTCCCAAGACGCTGTACTGGTGGAGGAGGAGGAGAATGAGACGCCGTAAGATTTTACCACGATTTTTATTACTGTGGAGATTTTTTCACTTTTACCCCCCCCCGGCCTTCCTAGGGTTTTCAACAAAGCTTAGGTTTTCTCGTAAGTACAATTGGCGCCCTTTTTCCCCCATTTCAAATTATTTAAATTAATGTTTGGGTCTTAAATTATTGTAATTAATGTTTCGGTCTTAAATGATTGTAATTAATGTTTGGGTCTTAAATTATTTTAATTAATGTTTCGGTCTTAAATTATTTAAATTAATTTTTGGGTTTTTTAATTATTTAAATTAATTTTTGGGTCTTAAATTATTTTAATTAATGTTTGGGTATTAAATTATTTTAATTTTTTGGGTTTTAAGTATTTAAATTATTTTTTGGGTTTTTTAATTATTTGAATTTATCAAAGACCGCAAGGACGGTTCCGTCTTTTTAAATTATTTCGGAATCAGAGAACCGCCAGTTCTCGTTCTTTGGAAAAAAAACAACAAAAAATTCGAAATTAAAAAAAAAGAATAGAAAACCCAAAATAAAATTTAATCCTCGGAATCAAAGAACCGTCGGTCCCAGTTATTATTTCCAAGTCCGTTAGAGAACCGGCGGTTTTCAAGAAAGAACCCAGCCATCAACCAGCTTCTTGTGGCCAACCTTATCTGACCCCCGCCCCCCCAAATTTTTGTTCGGCAACAGAATTGAGAACCGCGGTTATATTCCCGAATGGGGTCTGTGAGGTTTTTGAGACCCGCGGTTATGAAGCCTCCGAACCACCCCCCTGTTTCTAATAACCGCCCAGCATGGTTTTGTACTCCCATGTAGAATGTGATTTTGAAGAGGGGGGGGGTGTTCTAGGATTTTTTTTTTAATTAATTAATTAATTTAAAAATTTGGCTTGTTAGCATAAGTCAAGACCGCACCAAAAAGAAAAATAAAAATGTATATTGAATTGGAATATTGGAAAATTAGAATGAAATAATAATGCACAAAGGGTGAAAAAATAAAAGCAAAATAAAACACAACCAAAATTAAATGGATATATATATTACTAACAATCCATAAATTTGAAATTACTTCAACAAAATCAATATATGGTCACACCTTGGTAAACCCATCATGTTAGAAATAGGTCCTATACATAGGTAGGTAGGTAGGAAAATAGGTGACTACTAAGTCACTAGATGGTTTATAAGATGTTGGCCTAGCCTAAAAAAAAAAAGTCCAATTTTTTTTTTAAAAATCTAACACTCTTCAAAACAATAAAAATTTGGGAGCAAAATTGCGTCAATGGGCAAGTGATGTCACCACATGTCAAATATGTGATCAATGGCTTGGATGTGTCCAATAAATAAATATCTAGGGCAAAGAAATTCAATTGCAATCAAAAAAATTACATTCGATCTAGTGTGAAAAATGGACAAATGGGTTATATTATTAGATTTTTGTGGCATTATTAGAATTTCATGAATGTGAATTTTCTCACAAGGAAATTTAATATAGAAAAAATAAGAAAATGATGAAAAACACATAATTGAATTTTGCAATCTCCTAAACCAATTGACCACAACAAGATCAACAATTTTATATGGAGAATTCGCGTGTGTTTTATCAGGCTCAATGCCAAATTCACTTCCTTCATTAATAATGGCAAATTATTAGAGTGGGAACAATGCAAGTTATTGGCTTATTATTAGAAGAAAAAGGAGAGAGAAAAACAAAAAAGGTGAAAGAAAATAAGTTCTCTTGGAGTTGTTTATTGGTTTATTTTAAAATTTAAATTTAACAAATTCAAAAAACAAAAAATCTTCTAAACAATGATATTGATGTTTATGAATGAAAAGAATGCTTTGTGAGATAAGCTTGGCATGTATGCTTTATGATTTATTGAAGCTTCAATATTTTCCCAATTGTTATTGATAGTCTCAATTCAATAATGGCATAATTTTAAAATGTAATTATTCAACATTTTTAAAAAAAAATCTCCAATAATAATTCAGATGTCTTACTTAATATTTTTATGTGGTATTTATATTAATAGAATATGACAAAATCTAAAATGGTACAAAAATGTATCGCTAACATTTGACAATCATGTTGGGAATTCAATTCAAATTGTTGTTGGAGAAATTAAAGAAGAAGGTTAATTGTAATCCTTACTTATGTAATTAAATTAATGGAAGATGAAAAAAGAAAAGTTGAAGTAGACAAATTAGATTTGGGATTATGTCTAATCCATGTACTCTATATAATTTTACCTTGTGGACTTATAGAATTGTTGGGAGTATATAAAGTGGGACAAGGAAAAAATAGAGTAAATAAAATGATTATTATGGGTGCTGAACGTGTCAATGATTTTCCTAATTTGTTCACCTATTATAAACAAGATATGGTTAAATCCATTATTTTCTTTGAATACTACAACAATGTACAAGAGATGGCAGAGTATGACGACTATTAAGAGAGGGAACTATGTGGTTCAAAGAAACTATAACAATTGATGAAGGGAAAGAAAGATTAAAAATTCACAATAGATATGATTAGAATTTTTAAGATTATTTGTATACACCAAGAAGAAATCCAAAACTTGATAAATGAAGAACATTGGTTGAAAATTTTAAAACATTGTCTAAGAATGTTCAAGAATTGATAATAAAAAAACTACATGGGGGAATGGAAGTGTGGTGTATACAAATATGAACATTGATAATTGATACTACACAACTAACAAATTATTGAAGATGGTTACCAATAATTGTGTGTTTACTGATGTTAATTTCAATTAAAAAAGTTGCAACCTATCACATTATTATATTTCATTATAGAAGAGAATTTACAAAACCAAAGATTAATGCTTTGGTAGAGAAATGGATACCATGTGATTTGTTATGAACATTTAGAATTTTAGGATTTGAGTATACAATGAAATTGAAAGGAAATGAGGAGTATTGTCCAGAAGAAATTGAGTCAAAAGAATTATGGTCCACAATGATGATTTCGGATCCATACAAGAAAAATTGAAGGAAGAAAAAAGAACATGTCAATAGTAAGAGAACATAAATTTTTAAGAATCTATGACGAATAAAAGTAGAAAAGTAAAAAAACAATATAAACAAAAAAGAATGACAATTTTAGAATCGTGAAAAAGTAAAAAAAAAAATTGTTCAAGTAGAAAATCTTCTAAATGGAAGGGGTTGAAAACTATTTTTAGTCCTTCTACTAGATATCAAGTACTTTTGATTTTATTGAGGAATAAATAGAAGTGATAGTAGGGTAGACAACAACTGAAGAATCGTCACCCAGTGAAAACACTTAATAACCTATTAAAATTGAAACACCAAATGAAACACAAGAAGAAGGTGATGAAAGGAATGTTGATGCATTGCTGAAAACTCCCAAGAACTCCAAAAGCTACAATTAATGTTTTCGAAATGTTGAATTGGATCACGAAAGAGGGATGACCGCATATACCAAGAAAACGGTCAAAAGAGGATGCAATAGAAGAAGCCAACAATAACAACACTACTAATGAAATTCCTAGAAGAAAATTATTCAAATTATTTTTCAAGAGCCCTGAATGCATCAAGACTAATATTTCTCTGAAGTTACCACCGACGATTCTTGCATTGATAATGAACATTCCACCCATCATGGTGGTACCCCTTGCAAATGTGTTACAAATATAGTTACCTAAATATCATGATAACGAAGATTCGATTTTACACATTCAACAGTTGACAAAGGTATGTGTAAACAATGGAGAAAATATAGACTGCCACAAACTACAATATTTTCCAAATTCCTTGAAGGGAAGAATTGTCGATTGGTTTGGAAAATATGAGACTATTCATCAAACAATGACATGGGCAAAGGTTCAACGTGCCTTTATAATTCAATTTAATGAAATAAGAAGTGAAGGGCAAACAATTGCTACTTCACGATATGCAAAACAAAAGAAGTATGAGTCAATAGAGGACTATTATGATTAGTTCCTCTGACTATGTGTAATAATTCCTCAACAACCGAATGATATTTACTTGAGAAAAGCCTTAAGAGAAGGGCTACGATACCAATTAAGCCCAACTTCATGCATTCTTAAGGTATGCAACAAGGCTCTTCAGATTGGTATGCTGAATATGACAACAAAGAATTATGTGTCATTAATAGACAATTCATGTTTGTGAAAGAAGGAATAATTGAACATAAGGTTCAAACACAAATCTATGCCAAGAAGTATAGGTATCTAGATATGTAATTTTTACATTAGAACTTTGAACTAGGTGTGAATAAGAACAAGAAATTCCAAAATCCATGTGTTCAGATGCAAGTGTTAATTTTATTGTTCCCACACAAGAAGGCATTCGAAGACCTTGACCAATCTCCATGATAAAACTTAATTTTACAATTTTATACAATTTACTTAGAAGTGAATGGTTGGGAAGTTAGATCTGGGAAGAGACAATGTACCCTGAAGTTTGCATTCTGAAGTTTGCATTTCAAACCCCAAAATAAGAACTTACCCAAAGATGGTGTGAGTAATAGAAATACCTCTTCATGTTTATTAGAGACCATCAACATTGTATCTTTATTTGAGTAGTGGGATAGTTCTGCAACCCTCTCATCAATATTGTACCTCAATTGAGTGGCATGATCATTCCAAGTTGCAACATGAGGTTTCCTGGTTGGTCTCCCAACAAACATGCATTTTTTTTCAACTAAAAGTGCAAAGTTCAAAATCTACAGTCACATTTGCATATCCACATTGATTTAGCCACAAAACACATGGGAAGCTCATATGAATAAGGAATTGTTCTATTATGTGGAAACACTATGTTAGAGTTCATGCAAGAAAAAGATATATGAAATATGTGGGAACATCATCCCTTTAGATTCCTTCGTGTACAAAACTTTGTATCAGTCTGCAATACATTCACAACTCCTAAATAGAGTTGGGAAATTATAGGGGATCGGGATTTGGAGTTTAGAAGAAACGGGACTACAAAACAACATTAACATTAGAAATCAACTACTTTTCTCTCAGCCCAGAATTTTCCAATACCTTCTTCTGGAGAATGAAGTGCTAACCATACTGGGGTATCGGCACCTTCTTCAACTGTTTTCCTTCCCCTGTTGTTATTGAGATCTGTGGCAACAAAACCAGGGCAGCAGCTAAAGACATTGATCTTTTTTCCACTTCCAGGTTGGGCAACAAGAGTGTTATGTAGGGCACTGACATATGCAATGACTGCAACTTTGGAGACTGAATAGGTCTCCGCTGCCCTTCCAAATCCTGAATTCACCCAATCAGTCCAATTGGGCCAACCCCCTCCTTTTTGAGACCCATCTACAACGTCCTTCAAGTAGCGATTTACAAAACTGTCAACAATGTCTTCAGTAAGGTGCTCCCTGTCAGCGAGAGTTTTGACATAATCCTTGTTTTCGAGGTTCTGAAGTTTCAACAACACCGAGGGAACATACATATAACATAATCAGAATTTGCATCTTACTAGATGTGGGAGTCAATTTATATTTTAGAAATTGTGAATCAAACAATCGGCTCGTCACTGCATGATTTCCATCAATATGACTTCTCTTCTCTTGGTTATTGGTTTGCATAGAATGGCATGGATATTTGACTCAATTCGTAGTAATTCTTCACAATCTAGTAATCCATTACCATTCACAATGTTTTTCGAATTCTACTAGTTAGACATGGCATCCCAAATTTAGAGAACTTAATTCGCCCTGCAAACCTATCCATTTGTAACAGAGCTAAAATTTCATTCAAGTAATATAGATGGCCATTTATGAGTTGATGTGGAGTAGGGATGCCCAATGATATTACCTTGAGTTGGCCAACTGTAGATGCCACAACAATGACTCGAGCACCACCAGGTGTATCATCACGTAGAAGAGGAAGCAGAGCTTTTGTGACATTTTTGACACCAAAATAATTTGTGTCCAATACAGGTTTCGCAGTCTCAAAGGTTACGTCCTTATCAGCATTTGCAATGCCTGCATTATTGATCTGGAGTTGCAATACAACATGAATAACTCATCAATTTGCAGTTTTCCAATTGAATTTTTTTAAAGTTTGTGGTCACTAACAAATGCTTCAGCTTTCACAAACAAGTTTGTTTTTGATTTATTTTGTTGAAACTCAAAAATGTTTCACTTAGCACACAACAAAAGCAAAATGTTTGAGGAGTTTGTATGCTTCAAATGTGCTTACAAGAATGTCAATGCCTCCATCATAGGTCTTGTGCAGCCATTCTGCAAGTGCTCGTATGGACTCTTGGCTTGCGACATCAAGAGGATGAAAATTCACATTGTGAAGCCCTTGGCTTTTCAAAGATTCAAGGGCCTCTTTACCACGGGTTTCATCACGAGCTGTAAGCACAACGGTAATACCCTGCTTCGCCAATTGGTGGACAATCTCCAAGCCTATCCCTTTGTTGGCTCCTGTCACCACTGCCACGGTGTCTCTGGACCACCACCTAAAACCATTTCCACTTTCAAAAATGCTTCCGAGAGAGCACACAACTAAGAGAACATATCCAAGAAAAAATTGAGACTGTCAATTGCAGAAGAGAAGAGTCACACCCTCAGTACTCAATACTTATGAACATTTCAGATCTGACAAAAATGCGACAAGAACCAGTCAGTGTAAAAAAAGGAGTCCCCCTGAAAACAATATCATGGAGAAACAACAAAAATATTTGCAAATCAGCCAGCCAGATCTTCCAATTAACGTTAAGAGAAAGAGTGACTCCTTAGGAGAGGCTAATTTCATGTTTGTTACCACTTATCATCACACCATAGCTTCTTAGGTTGTACTAATTTTATAGAATTTCAGGAACTGGCTCATTCCAATTGATCTGGAAAAACAAGAAGGCCAAGGGAAAAGATCCTGAAGGAGGCTTATGAATACTAATGCATCCAACGCAAGTGTAGGTTGCATTCATGGCAAACAAGGAAAACCTTGTCTTAAACTGTCGTCATGACCAAAAACGCTTGAGCTCGAGCACAAGAGACAGAAAGAAGACCTATACTGATACGAAAAACAACTTCCAGAGGAGCGACAGACCTACAATAATGAAGTGATGTGAAAAAATTTGGGTATTACCCAAACCTTAGAATGCAAAAGATTACTGCAGATTTGCCCCAACAGCTTTGTGATCAAATTGCACAACTTGAATGTTTGGTGTGGTATATCCCCAAGATATAACCCAAGCATCTGGTTGCTAGCTAGCTAGCTAGGTTGCGATAGAAAGGAGGAGATAAGGACACAACACAACACAACACCCACGTACGTACCTCTCAGCTTCTGTACTCATGTTGTGTAGCTGCAAAAAAAATTCACGTTTGCCTGTTCAAACAGGAACACAACTAGAAAAATGTCTTTGCAGGAAAGGACCACTACTCCAGAGAAGATTCACCAACCTCCTTTACATAATTTGCAAAATAAAACGAGTTCCTTGCAGAGCTCTGCAGTGCACCGCACACCACGGCCAAGAAATCCCGAGCTTGAAAGTGGAAACTTCAGTTGAACTTTCGCATCACAGGTAACGTAGGCGACAACGCAAAAGCGCATGAAACTTCCAACGAAGGACAAGCAATTCATAGACTAAATATAGGTTTAACCTTTTTGCATTAAACCCCTTAAAAGGTTAAAGTTCCTTTGATTGGCCCCTTCTAATTGACATTTGTTTTTTTTATGTGAAAATGTAGGACAATGCCTCCTCATTTATATAATTCTCAAAATGAAAAATGGAGGAAAAAACATATGGGATAAAAATTAAATTTTGCAACTAACTTAGTTGCAAACTAATGTGCCTTATGTAAAAAGTGGTCATTTAGTTGTCCTATTGGTCCATTTGATAAACTTGTATGACGATGTTTTAGACAATGATCCTTTTTGGCTTGTCACTTGTCCTTCTTACCAATCCATATGATGGTTATATTGGTAATCTTATTTTATCTTGTACTAGTGGGTACTCGTGACCTTCAAGCACTGTGAAGTCGACTTGTTTTTTGTTTTTTTCCTTCGGAATTTTGGGGGAAACAAAACAAAACAAAAAGCGCCAAAGTTGCCATATTTACATAATTCGTTCTTGGAGATCGTGAAAAAAAACAAAGCAGGATTTTATGAAATTTCTATTTTCCCGTCTCGCCTTTAGCCAATTTTCACCAAGCTATGATTTTCTTTTCTTTTCTTTCCAAATGTGCGTTGGAAGAAATGTTGTATTGGGTCCCATTTTGCCTCCATTGCCCTCTTGTTCAAAGCCAAGGATTTTTTTTTTGTTTCTTTTTTTTCTTCTTCTTATTTCTTCGAACAGATTCAAGGCAAAAATCCTAAATAAATAAACTTTAAAAAGGAAAGACATAAAACTCATAATAATGACTCGTCCATTTTTTTATTTCGAAATACACCAAAAGAAAAAAATCAGGAAAAAGAAGCTATATATACATATATATATATAGACTTCTGAATATTTCTTTATTATTAAATAATAATATTATTTATTAGTAGTAATAATTATACATGTTTTACAAACTACAACTTCTTTTGGTGTCGTGGTAGAATATTTATTTATTTATCATTTATTTTCATAATTACGCAAATGATATTATTATTATTATTATTATTAAATTGATTTGCTGATTTCTTATGATTTTTTTTGGAAAATTGTAAAAAATTGTCAATAAAAAAATCTAATTATTTTATTCAATATAAATATAAATATCTTAAAATTCGTTGTTTTGCCTGTCAGTTTGAATGTGAGACTTGCATTTTAAATAAAGAAAACCTTCACAAAACGCTTGGAATACTGACGAGCTGAATTCAAAATATTTTTACGACCTCGATCAATTTGTCTTTTGCTTCATTTTTTAGTTTGGCCACATGTATGGAGTAAAGTTTGTTTGAAATCAACTTGTTTCTCCTAGTGTCCATCCTTTACACAACTTTCTTTTCTTTTATGTCATATAGAAATTTTTGTTGTTTTTTTCCATCCTTTATACAACTTCATTTTTCTTTTCTTTTCATGGGTTTTTTTTCAAGGTGTTTTAGAAGCGGTTGTTGTAAATATTTATGCATGCAAGGTTCAAAATCACTTGTGTGTCCGGGTGGTAGCATTTCCAAAATATGGCCACACAATTGTCAAGCCTGGCCCCGCACCACCCCCCCCTCCCAAACACTTTCGAAAAGTCCCCACCCATGAATTAGCCCTTTTTTTTGTTTGGGGTTGCAACCAAGCTTCTCCTATTACAAAACATGGGATGAGACAACCGAGCTTCTCATAATGTAAAACATGGGATGGGACAACTTAGCTTCTCCTATTATAAAACATGGGATGGGTACCCGTGACCTTTGAACATTGTGAAATCCATTCATTGAGAGCCAAAGCCTACCTGCTCCTTGACATTAATGGTAGGTACCCCACTATTGGAACATAGTCGGGGATCGTCTGAAAACGTGGGGAGCATGGGAGCAATGTAGCATAATCAGTTACCTCTACAAGAGGTAGGGTGCTCTTAGGAAGGGCTAAATTCAAGCCAAAAATTAGTAGTAGTCAATTTTAACCAATGAGAAGTCGCGTAAAATTTGGATAAACTGTTGTTGTCGCCATTCGTCATCGTCATCCTCCTCTTCCATCATCTTCTTCTTACGGAATGAGGAACTTGGATGGATGGGTGACGGGACGGATGACAATACGAATGGATGGAAAGGATGACCACCACCGGACAGACTAAGGATATTATATAAGTAACTAGAAGGTACCCATTGTCGCAACCCCACTTTGGCCAAGTGTGGGGGTGAAGCCCAACACTTGGAAAAGTTGGGGATTTGGAGTCCTCAAGGACTCCCGAATGTTCAGAGCTCGACAGCAAGGCCCAAAACACCTCGCATTGGGGTGTTCTTGGTGCCATTGGAAAGGTCTTGAAACTTAGATATTCAAAATGGCCTCGCATTGGTCATTTGGACATCTGCAGCCCAAGTTATGGGCAAAGGAAGGGTCGGGAGTCAAACTGGCAATTTCACTCCTGACCACTAAAAGTCGGGAATCGATGCTTTCCTGACATCCAAATTGAAAGTGCAACACGGCGTTGGAAAGATGTCGACGAGGGCTACAACTTTGGTTTAGACCTCGTCGCGATCCAACTCTACAGTCGGGAGTTATGGCCGTTCAAAGTTCCGGGAGTCCCGTCGGGACAATTTCGAGACTCCATTTCGGGAGTCCCAGGAATTTGTGCCATTTGGATGTAGCCTCCACGGCGAGCTGCAGAGAATACTATAGGGAGTAAGGCGGTGGCTTACTCCCAAGTCCGGGCCGTGCTAAGTCTTGTGTGTCCAAGTGCCCATGGCTTGTCCTAACACCAAAGGGTGTCCCGAATGCTAAACTAACCTCCCGTGGTTAGTTTTTGGATGCAGATTCACATAAGTTAAGTTAGTCCCTCTTCTTAGTCTAATCCCGGGGCTTCCAACTCAACCCTCTACCCCTTTATAGAGTTAGAGGTCGAGAGTGTGCCTTTCGGTCCCAACTTTCCGCAACTTCACCTTGGTGAACCCTCAAGTGGGTTCACCCTGGGACCAAGGAGCGCGTCACCCGTGACCTTCGGACACTGTGAAGTCCCCTAGTTTCCTTAAACCATATTTATTTCAAAGAAACATTTTGTTTTAAACAACTACACGTCATGAACATAACTTCTTGTGGAGCCATTTAGGAGATGCATACAGCCTCAAAGGAGGGCTTCTTCATACACAACATTACGCATAAGGCTAATCCGGCCATGCACAGTGTCTAGCAGCTGAACTTTGATGTTTGATGGTGCCTTGGCGCGTGAAAAGGCAACGTAAAGTTGGCCATGCAAAAAAACGTCATTTGCGAAATGAAGGCCAACATGAGAGGGGGTCTGCCCTTGAGATTTGTTAATAGTCATGGCATAAGCTAGCTGCAAAGGAAATTGCTTCCTTGTAAATGTAAATGGCAAACCGTTGTTATCGGAAATGAACTTAATGCGCAGGATAAAGGCCACATTACCGGCCCCTTTACCTGTGATGATCTCAACCTCAACGACTCACATCGTGAAGCATCGAACAATTGGGCGTGTCCCATTACACAACCCAACCAATGGGTCGAGATTACGCAGTAGAATCATTGGTGCGCCAATCTTGCGTAGCAAAATCACTAGTGCACCAATCTTGCGCAACAAAATCACTGGTGTGCGTCAATCTTGCGTAGAAGAATCACTGGTGCGCCAATCTTGCGCAGAAGAATCATTGGTGTGCCAATCTTGCGCAACAGAATCATTAGTGCGCCAATCTTGAGCAACAACTTGTGTGAAGGCATGCCACTGACTTCCAAAGTGTTGAGGAACTCGGAAGGATATGTGTTCGCCACTTCCGTATCCTCTGCGAAATTCACACCGAGGAAGTTGACATGTGCACCTAGAAGGTAGCTTAAAACCATCGCGTTTATTAACAAAACCTCGTTGTGTAGTTGAGGGTAGATGGCCACAACCATGGCTTGTGTGTCCACAGGAGGGAGTACCATCATGTCCAGACACTTGATTTAGTTTTCATCGATGGTTTCTAGCTCGTTGTTGCCAAGACAAAGAAGCTAGTCTGCAAAAGTGCGATTCCCAAGATCAAAGTGAACAACAACAACATCACTAGAACGCATATTTTTCGAAAGACAGAATACCTTAACAGATTCCCATAGGTAAGAGTTCTTGATTGATGCAAAGACAATGTTTGCGTGGGATCCTTAGGGGATGATTCGAAGGGATTGGCGAAAGTCCCCTAACATGATGAAAACAATGTCGTCAAAGAATTTGTTCATGCCTATAAGGTCACGCAGAGTTCAATCCACCGCTTCAAAAGCAAGCTTATTAGTCATAGGAGCTTCATCCCAAAGGATGAACTTTGTTTGACGAATTAGCACCGTTAAATTATCCTCCTTACAGATATAGTAGAAGGATGTACAGTCGAACGTGATCGGGATCTTCAGGTACGAATGGGTCATTCGCCCTCTTGAAAGCAGAATTGCAACAATGCTTGAAGAGGCGACAATAAGTGTAATATTGCCACGCGAACGCACAACGTTCAAAATCAAGTTTTTGATGTAGGTCTTACCCATTCCACCAAGGCCATCGATAAAGATGACTTTAGCGTGATGGGTAGCATATGCATTAATTACACCATTATAGGCTGCACGTTACCCATCATTGAGGCTCTCAATGGCCATAGCCACCTCGGCTTCCAAGACTTCGACATTGCATTCGCGCTCCACCTTAAACAGGCAATTAGTCTCGAACCGATCAAAGGCAACAGAAGGGGTAGGAAGGTCAAAATCCTCGAGAGCTTTGTTAAATTTCGTAAGCGCATCCCGTAAAGAATGTAATGCCCAACTCTTAATTTGTTCAATGGATGGTTCCACTATACCGCGACGTTGCAATGCTACCTTGTAGTCATCGCAAATGTGCTCTTTGTACTTGTCCCAGAACATGCATGGCTCACCTACAACGCCAAAGGCCAAGATGGTCACAAATAGAAACCGCAATTGCGCACCTGTTTACATGCCAACTGCTTCTTCCAAGCAGGCATTCCACGAGTCATCCGAGTCATACAAATCAAGTGCAATGCATGCTGATTTGAATGTGTCATGGACAACACCATTAACTACGTGAATGGCTTCAAAAGAAATAACACCTTTAACCTTCGTTAACAATGTACGTAAGAAACAACGTTCGCCAGCGGAAGGAATGACGAAATAAAGGCGCCCAACACAGCACCCTCTCTACCGGATATACCATTTTTTCGTCCCATTGGTCCATGTAAACATGGAGGGAAAATCCATATACGTGACTTCTTTAGCCAAGGGGTAATCAATATTGGCTTGGAAATATTCGGTGAACGTTGTTTTTTGGTTTTGCTCGCTATTAACAGTTTCAAAAATACTGGCATTATCATTGTACACGACCGTATGCATTTTAGGCTCATGCACAGCAAGGCGTGTGACAAACGGTGTCCCGTTATGCATTCTAAAGGAAAAAAGACACCATGATGCCTCGAAAGCAAAGACATAGTGTCCTTCAAGGTATGCTTTAATTTCATCGTGGTTTTGCCACTCACCATTGGCAACAATCGCCTGCACGTTGTTATCCTAGCCAAGCAGATCCGTTCGCCTCTCGACAACGACAGTAGCACGGTCAAGTCCTTTGTACACATACTTGTACAGGTACTTGACGACAAATATGGATGAACATATCTCCACATTGATGTGTGCGTGGTACTTGGTTGCTAAGTGAAGATTATACGAGACAATCCATCAGTTAGCCACCACGCGTTGCATCTTTGGATTTAAAGAAATGCGAGTTTGACGACACCGATACTTGGGGTACCTGTTAACATCACAACGCATTTCTTCGCTAAAGGAACGCGAGTACCCTTTCTTGCATTTTCCTTGCTCCATGCATTGTGCATTGAAAAAATTTGGACCACATGGCCCATGCACCATGCACGAAGTGACGGTCTCATACGCCTCAAGATGGCATATTGGGTCCGGAATCTCGGCAGATACCATCGAATTGTAGTCTCATCGGTGCGCAATTTCGAAACTTCATCTAAAATGAGCAAAATGTTCGTGTGGGCCAAGCTTTTCTTTTGAAACTCGATGACCCAAATTTTAGCACACATTGCCAAGATCATCGTCTTTGATGTCCTTCAAAAGGGCGTCAAGTTTCAAATTAAAAACGCAAGTTACTAACCTAGGGCGATCCTTGGCACTTTGCCCCGGAGAAGTGCATCTGCAATCTCTTTCCATTTAGGATTACAGGTAAATGTGACAAAAAGGCCTGACTTACTAAATTTGCGAACCCTGGCCATGGCATCTTGGTACAGTTGGCCCATGGCGCGTTCATTGCCTTGAAATGACGATGGAAGAATCATCTTCTGCCCGATGTCGTTCCCGAAAGCATCGCTAACATTCAATGCATCTTGAAGACCATTGTACAGGTCGCAACATAGTTCTCGCTGGTTCTCGCGAATAAATTTCAAGCGGTTTTGTTTAGTACATGCATATGCGTCAACATTGAATTGTTACAAAAGCCTTCCGGCTCGCAGAATCCATTCCTCGTTGATGCGATGTTGTAGTATGTATGCGTAAAACTAAAGCATGGCGACGTGCGCGGAACCACGTTTACCACCTACTGCATTCTCGTCATCTGGGATGAACCCAAAGCCATCCCATTGAAATCCATTCAATGGGATGTCGTCATGCCATCCGTTGCGTCCATTTGGGAAGATAAGGACATAGTGTAGTGGCATGTATGCATTATGTAGGGGAGAGACGCGCTAAAAATAGCCATTAGTTGAACGAACGATAATGTCTCGTGCGTTTGCTTCATACACATCGCCCCCAACCATTAATGCGCTAACTTTGTCACCAGTTGGCGCATTGTAATGTCGTAAATCAGTGCGGCGGTCATTCACCAAACGAAGACTTAGCTCAACAACCTTGCCTTGGAGTCGTTCCATGGTTGTTTGGTAGATGCTAGTGTAGGGGTTACATGCATGCAACATCGTTTGCAATGACTGCATGGTGTCCCTATTCAGGCCGCCAAAATTGCCCATCCAGCCATCAAGCTCGGCATGTGGATCGTTAATGTATAGTTGGGCAAATTTTGGCGCCTCGTCAGGCTGAGGAAGTAGACTCCCCATCCTATGGTAAAACTCACCACGAAGACGGTAAGTATAGTTGCCAAGTTGGGCAACACTGGTATCTAGGTTGGCCCCCACAGACGTGAAGGTCAACGCATTGTTGTAAGAGTGTTGACGAAAATCTTTTGCATTCGCTTCGTTACTTGTAAGGATTTGCCTGAACGGTTTTGGTGGGGGTGCCAATGGGGGCAGTGTCACTTTACCTTGCGCGCAATACAATGTAAACTGCGGATTGGCATGCGAACTTGATGCGACACACTCCTCCAAAAAGTGTAAGGCACTGCACTTGCCACACATTGTGGTCATTTCACCTAAAGTGTGGCGAAGACCATGATGGTTACCGTCAAATTCATGGCGCGCCAAAGGGATCACTTGGTTCCCACCTTGGTTTGCGCAATCTAATTCACATTGGGCACTGCGTGCTTGACGATCAACGTTACAAATTTCTTAGCGACGCTCTTCTGGCAGTTGCTCTTACTGGTGCTGGTGAACCTGACGATGTGTTACGCGTTTCTTGTTGCCTATTGGGATGCAAAAGCATCCGGGCGTTAACACATGCAGCATTTTCCAAAGCAATTTGCACATCACTGTGTGCAACTCTTTGAGCTGCCCGTCAGGTGGCATCTGCCACAATTTGCGCATTGTTGCGTGCAACTTTTTAAGCTGCTCGTCGGGTGGCATCTGCCACAATCTGCGCATTGTTGTGTGCAGCTTTTTAAGCTACCCATCGGCTAGCATCCGTTACACGCTGGTCCTTAAATCGAACGGTGTGCTTCTCTCGGGCAAGATGGTTCCAACGGACGCATGGGCCCTCCAAAGGGAACTCTTCTTCCTCTTCATTCATTGGTTTAATGAAAGTTGTTGTGTTGAAGGGGGGGAAATAGGTGAAGAGGTCCGTTCCATGGGCAAGGTAACCAAGGAAATGAGTTTATGAAGGGCATGCTAATCCTAACTCCCTTACCCCAAGGAGGACGACCGAACAGACATACACCTAAAATATTATGTGCATTTAGTGCCAATTTTACATGAAGCACATGTGGCTGATCTTCATATAGGAACTCAACATCAGTTTTATACACATTCATCTTTGTTCCTTCACTACCTACTCCAATCATGGATGCTAGTCCACAGTATCCTCTCAACAATCCCATGGCAGATGTAGGAGCTCTCTTCTCAGGAGATTTGTACCCGATGCCATTGTTGGAAGTTGACTGTGAGCCATTGGTTAAGTACTGCAAACCACGATCGACAGATGAACTTGCATACCTACAATCCCCTAGTTGAAAAGCTAAAATTTATCCTCAATGGGTCACAGATGTCATCGAGAAATGAAATTTCTATTTGCATTTAGCTGCTGCTCCTTAATCACATGGTCTATAGGTTTTGGCCTTGCCAGTAGCTCCCAGAGTTGGAGGGGGGAAACAAACAGATCGCCTCAACACATTCAAATTGGTAACATGTTTTCTAACATCTCCTTCATGAAAGCTACATACATACCGTGTAAGACCAAATGAGTTTTTGTGGGCAACAGTTGAAGGGGAATGTTTTCCTTGAAGAGGTATCCGTAATGTTTTGAGTGCATACATCTAGAAATTAGTGGTTAGTGCAATCAGGCACTTGATATCTGCAACCTGCAAAACATAGGGTCATGACCACATCTTCAAGGACTTGAATACTCAAATTATCAAAGTATGGTTTCCATACACACATTGATGGGGGGTTTCAACTTGCAATGCAATGTCATTTCCTAAGGATATCATCTTTCCCACCCCCCCCACACACCTCACTTGACATGTTATTATGATGTTGCAACAGCAACAAAACAACGCTTTAAAATTCTGCCCGGACAACAACAAACGAACTATTCTAGTTGTTATTCCATCAACGTCAACTAAGGAGAAGAGAGAAAAAGAAAGCCGCCTTACTTACGCCAGTGGAACTTGTTTTTCCTTACATCCTTGCTAGTGAGGAAAACGTAGCGAAAATCTTATCATTGCAGCGAGAAAAGAAGAAGAAGAAGAAGAAAAAGTGGAAAATGCTTTCAAGATTTTTTTCTTGCTGCTATAGTTCTCACCAACAACAGAATCCCACTGCAAAGTTCACCCAGGGAAGCTGAATAAGAAATGACATTCTACAATCTGGCATGGTGACACTTGATCAACATTCTTTTTCCATCTGTAAAGACATTATAATAATATGAAATACATACCTGTGATGTGATGAACATCACTTAACTTGCCAACAACTTACTTATTGGCAATATCCAACTTCACAATCTGAGGACAAACATGCCCCAAGGGAAAATTTAACTTGAAAACTCAACTATATCAATGTTCCTTATATCATTCTAATATTCCTTGGGACCATATTCAAATATTAACCTAAACCATAAACCATATTTGTCAAATAATTGATTGAATGGAGGCAAGTAGGTGAAAGGTTCCAACGATGCAGACACATACACATGCACTTGTAATTTGTCCTAGAAAAGAAAAAACTCTAGTATCATGATGCAAGAAAAACACCCTATTGTAAGCATTGGGCAGTAAAGAGGGGCAACAGCTGAGTATCATGATGTAAGAAAAACACCCTGTTGCAAGCACTGGGTAGTAAAGAGGGGCAACAGCTAAGGAAAGTTGTGTCCTGGACTAATGAATGACACAAAAGTTGCAAGGCAAGTACCAAATGCATGGTTGAAGAACAACGACCAAGGATGGATACATAGATGTTGCGGCAGTGTTAAGTGCCAGGGAAAGGCCAGCACACTTCACCCACCCATTTCAGTCAATCCAAAGATCAGAAATGCTCTTATTCTTCATTTTGATGAGATAAATTTCACAACTACAAAGTGGAAATTTGAGACTGGAAAAAGCATGAAAAAGAGTTCGTTACCTCAACACCGTACTTGATAGCGACTCCTGCGAGCGTGTCAAGCTTGAAGACCGTGTGTTCCATGTAGCCTATCATAATACTACTACTACCTGAGGTGCTGGCGACATCATCAATGCTTGAAGAAGGTGACAATTGAGCAGCCATGTTTGTCACCAAGCGGATCTCATTCCATAGATTCACAGACAACAGCAACAATAATTTCCATAAGGGAAGTAGTACCCCTCACCATTCTCTTCCTATCCTTGTTTTTTTTTTTTTTCTCAAAAGTGATCTCTTTCTATTTCACCTTGGCGTAGAAAGCTATTCCTCTTTCGGTTTGGGTTTTTATCCTTTTGCTTCCTCTGCAGCAGGAGATATGCGTTGCGTACTAGTTGATGCAACAGTAGTGTTAAGCGTCAAGGAAAAACTAGCACCGGTGGCCGTCATCGCTCGCAGCCGCCCAAGCTCATCACCACCAACAGGAGAAGTGAGCAAGCTTCGCTGAACACATAAACATTTGGATAAATTGCTATTGCTGCCATTCGTTCTCTTCCTTCCTCCTCCTCTTCCATCATCTTTTCTTTCGAGATGAGGAACTTGGATGGATGGATGATGATACGAATGGATGGAAAGGACGACCACCACTGGACAGACTAAGGATATTATATAAGTAATAGGCTTGACCATGACATTGTTTACATTGTGGTCAAAGCAACAAGTCTAATTCGACTATAGTTGTGTAGGTCACAAATGTTCATTTTGACTAGGTAGCCATGAAGGTCATTGTCATTTGGAATGATTGAACCCTTCACCTCTTTGACCATGCACCCACTCCTTGAGCATTCAACCCAACTTTTATTTTTTGAAAAAAAAAAATTGCACCATGGCAACCAACAATAAATAAAATAAAAATCAAACTCAAAAGGTTCAAAGGTTTTTTTTTTGAAAAAATGTGCCAAAATCATCACATTTTGAAAAAAAAAAAAAGGGTTGTGAAGTTACCATATTTAGGGTTTAGGGTCCTAGAGGTGGTCAAAACATAGCAAGATCTAAAAAGTTGCCTTTAACCTAAAGCCATATTTGGCTGATTCTTCTTGTGGATGATTACAAGTCCACCTACCTCACCTAAAAAAAATTCATTGAAATAAAAAAATCTTAACCCAACTGCCACCTAATGTCATTGCATAAATATAAACATAATTTATAAAAAAACTTTCTCATTAATGTAATTATGTAATTTCATAAGGAAATCAATTTCACATGTTCAATCACATAATATAATAATTATAGTTTATGTAATTCCACATTTCTTTGAGTTTGTAACTACATTTATTTTTCTAATTTCATGGTTATGTTTAATCTTATAATTGTATTATTTTGAATGTTGAAAAATAAATAAATTATAAATATTTAGTTCAAAAACTCAAATATAACAATTGGAATGATCAATCCAAATAGAATTAAAGGTAATTCTTAGATTTTGCAATTTCTTAATTTTATAATTCATTTAACTTCAATTGAAAAAAAAATTAGTTGAAATGTATCAGTCATAAATTCAAATATAAGTCACAATAACATTTTATACATTTTTAAAAGTTTGTAATCAAATTATTACCACATACTTGATTTCCTTAATAACATGTATTTTGTTGTTGTTGTTGTGTGTGTGTGTGTGTGTGTGTGTGTGTTTTAATTAGAAATTTATATCAATTTCAAATATTGATTTCAAATCTAACATAATGCTTTAAATTATAAATGGAGTTAAGTAATTGTGTTAAGTTATCTTTTAATTTTATTTTTTTGATATAATAATTGATTAAATCTGGTCAATATGACACATCCTTGAGCTAAACAAGCTTTTTTGTTAAGTGTGTGAGTACCCTTGAAGTTTTTCAAAGTTAGACTTTCACTTCTTTTTAAAAAAAGAATATTGTTTTGGTCAATTTGTGTCAATATAATAAATCCTCAAACAACCTTAATCATGTGGTCACAACAATGAATAGGGTTGAACACCCTCCGTCATTTAGTCCTAAATGATGACTACGGGACATCGACAATGCTCAATGAAATGACAAACAACTACATAACCTAAGGGCAACTTTAGATGAGGAGTCTAAGGTCAAGGGATGAATGAATTCAAGCACTCTTAGTGGTCTAAAGCTTTAAATTGGTCCCAAGGTCTTTAGACGAGGGTCCAAGGTCTAGGGACCAATGAATTCAAGCACTCTTGGTGGTCGAAAGCTTTAAATTGGTCCCAAGGTCTTTAGACGAGGGTCCAAGGTCTAGGGACCAATGAATTCAAGCACTCTTGGTGGTCGAAAGCTTTAAATTGGTCCCAAGGTCTTTAGACGAGGGTCCAAGGTCTAGGGACCAATGAATTCAAGCACTCTTGGTGGTCGAAAGCTTTAAATTGGTCCCAAGGTCTTTAAGACGAGGGTCCAAGACCAAAAAGTGGCAAATTGAGGCTAAACCTACATGGCACCTGTCTTGGAGGGAAAATCAATTGGTTCACACCAAAAAATAGTGCTAAAAGGAGAGCTCCTGATTTGGAGAACCAAGAATCAGGCCAGGGACCAAGGTATAGTCCAACTCGAGGATTCAATTTGCTTCAAATCAGTCCAAATTGGTTCCTAGGAAATTGGACCCTGGACCCTCATCTCAAATGGGCCTAAATTGGAACATAGTCACTAAACGTCTTTGTCATGGATGCTGAATTTTGACATATCGAATCGTAGTCGCAACATGTCCTTCTCATGGATGCTGAATTTTTACACCTCAAATTGTAGTCACAACATGTCCTTCTCATGGATGCTGAATTTTGGCATAGTTGCAACATGTCATCGTCATGAATGCTGAATTTAGGTGCATATCTGAACATAGTTGCAACATATCCTTGTCATGGATGCTGAATTTTGGCATATCAGAACATAGTCACAACATGTCCTTGTCATCATGGATGCCGAATTTTGGCACACAAGAAGACGCTGGCAGATTGGAGTAGATCGCACAAGAAAGTGCAAGAAGGCGGCAGTGGCTTGGATCAGACACACAAGAAGGCAGCAGTAGATTGGATCGCACAAGAAAGTGCAAGAAGGCGACAGTAGATTGGATCGCACAAGAAAGCGCAAGAAGGTGACAGTAGATTGGATCGCACAAGAAAGCACAAGAAGGCGGCAGTAGATTGGATCACACAAGAAAGCACAAGAAGGCGGCAGTAGATTGGATTGCACAAGAAAGCGCAAGAAGGCGGCAGTAGATTGGACCGCACAAAAAAGCGCAAGAAGGCGGCAGTATAGATTGGATCACACAAGAAAGTGCAAGAAGGCAGCAGTATAGATTGGATCACACAAAAAAGCGCAAGAAGGCAGCAGTACATTGGATCACACAAGAAGGCACAAGAAGGCCGCAGTAGATTGGATCACACAACAAGGTGGTAGAGGGATGAATCAATCAATCACACACTCAGGTGAGTTTTAATTCAATAAAGATGCAATCAGTAGTACATTTAAGTATGAATTGGAAGCTTACGGAAGCTAGAAAACAATGTAGTTGTAAAAGGGCGTAAGACATTTTGCAATGCCTTCTTTTCTTCTTCACTGCAGTGAATCTCGAATACATGTCCTTGCTTGCTTGCTCGGATGGATTTTCTTGCACTGTGTTGTAGTATTCAGTTGGAACTTCCAGCTGCAATGGAAATGCGGATTATAGCAAATGGAGATCGTTCGGATTTTTGCATCAGATCGCAGAGCTGATCAAATTCAGGAGGGAGGGCCATTGAAATTTGAAGAATCCTGCATTCTTGAACATGAAGTCTGATGAAGGAAAAACCCTGTCAGGAGGAGGCGGTGAAGTGGTGCTGTGGCTGCTGCTGGCTGGTGGCAGAGTGCTACTACTACTAGGTAAATAGATGCTCTGACAGATGCTCTGCTGACCTATGAGCAAAGGAGGATGATTAAATTGCTCAGGTTGCGAGCTTCTCAAATGTAATTGTATATTGTGGAAGCAAAAGGAAGAATACTAAAGATTTCAAGCTTTCCAGAAGGTCTTTTGGCAAACCAGCAGACGTTGATTGCTCTCGCCAGCAACTTCAATGATGCGAGCTTCCCACCGAATTTGGGTGGCAGCTACACGGGCATCCTCAATCAATTGCACCTCATCCCTCAGTAACACCCATCCCTGGCAACAGATCATCACAACCCAACAGTCTGGATTGAGTCTGGAACTTGGGAGAGAGAAAAGAAAAACCCACTGAATTATGTTATGGAATCATGTGCTAGTTCATGCACTGATAGTCATTGCAGCACAACTATCAAAAGGGAAATGAAAGAAGATCGATTGATATCACTGCCAATACCTCTGGTCGAAGAATGCGATCTATTTCAAGGAACAGTCGAGCAAGACTACAGGGCTGAGCTCGATGCTGTTCAAGTGACAGCAAATGAGCACCGTGCACCAAATCGTACGTCCTTGGATATGTTGGAAATGCTTCACACCTGGTGCAAAATCAGATGCACTTTTTTGGGACAAGCTGGTTTGGCTGCCATGGTTGTGCAAGAATCTAGGAGGTAATTTCTCTTCTACTGTGCAGAAAGATAGAATTTCAATGATGCAACAGCAAAAGGAGGAGTGAGGCACTGACCAGTCATGCATGATCCCAACAAGACCACGATCGTAGACAATTGGAAGTGTATTTGCAACAGTGGTTGGGATCACATTCATAACCCATACAGGTTTTCCTGCGAGGAGCAACGCAGCATTGAAGTCTCCATAGCCAGCATTCATGTCCATCACGTTGCGAACTAAATTGGAAGGTGGAAGAGGATCATCATCGCCAGGTCTCTTTGGGTTGTCTGAGAAGATGAGAGGGGTGAGAAGTGTCCAGTAGTCCTTCACAACCGCTTTCCATGTTATTGATTCAATGTGCGTCATATCGTCCATCACCTCCTCCGAAGCTAAACCTGCAAGAAACACATCCCAGATAAAAAAAATTCTTCACAAATTCCTTTGTGTTCTGACCCAACTCACAAATATCTTTCATAAGAATAGAGAAATCTCCATTCTCACAATGAAGAAGAAACAGCAAGGTCAACTCTTCCTCAGGAAGCCACAGAAAGAACCAAACAAGGGAAGACAGAAAACAAACAAAAAACAAAAAACTCACACCGGTATGAACAAAAGTGCCAGTCTCACACCTGTTCAGGGACCATTGACAGTAGTATGTATGATAGTATGTATGATATGACTTAACTACCACAACTTCCCCACTGACTTCATCAGCTCCCTACAGTGGGTAAAGGCCGATGATGAGCACCAACCTACGAACTGCGTTTCTGCTGCAATTCTGGAAGCAACGGGAAGACTCAGCCATACTACTGGCTAGGAACAGACCACAACAACAATGACAAGACAAAGAAACACAGAAAGACAGAAAGGGAAAAGAAAAACTAAAGGAAAGGAGAAACAGGGAAAGACTATGAACAAGTGGGCTTAGAACAAGCTCCCCACTTACAAGACCCGAAGCAAAATCATTCTGAAAATGCCAAAAGCAGAAATTCCAAACAGGAATTTTTCTTTAAGAAGCAACCCTCTAGTTCTCTTCAGAAGAACTTTTAAAGGGTAGCCTTTTGCCTTCAGAAAGACAATAAGACTGACCATCTGGAAGGCCAAAAACTTCTTACAACTACAAAGTGTCAAGAATCTGTAAAATTGACTATTGATAACCCCCAGCTTCGTAGTCATTGAGATATTGGAACGAACATGAGGAATTCTAATCATTTCAATACCTGCATATACTCTGGTTGAGAGCGTTTGTCAAAAATGTCACAGGATAAACCTTGAGGACTTTGTCTCACAGCTAGATCCAAGAATTACAAGAGAAGCCCTTAGACATACAACTCAGCTCACAAGATGTTTTTGGGTATATGCCACTACCAAAAGAGTCCTGGTTAAGGTACATGAAGTTCACAAAATCTGGAAAATCAGGAACAAAAAGATCATCCACAAACCTACGAACCAGGGACAATCTATGAAGCACAACAGGACATGTATTACTCTTCGAGAGAAGCTCAATGAAATCAAACTTATAGGTCAAGAGATAGAAATTTAGACTGCACAATTAGTACCCATGGGGATACCAATGCATTGTCTATAAACACCCTGACCAAAACAAAGAAACAAATTTTCTAATAAGAAATCCAGCCAAGAGACCAAATCTGAAGCCTCTGCAACTTTGAAGCTATGAAGATTTTCAAACAAATTGATCCAACTCACAAAATGGAATTGTGCAAACTGTGAAGCTTTCATCAAGAGCTTCGTCTTCTGATGTATTCATTGGACACTACTATTCCAGTCCTGAGTGCTTGTTGAGCACAACCTGCAAGGGATTTTAACACAGTGGAGATTTCCATCTTCTCCAGCAGTTTTGGTTTGTGGATGCAGCAAGCAGAGAAACTCTTCTACTACACCTCTGATTCATGACTGAGAAGAGGAGAACAAAAGCAGGAAACTCACCAACTGCAGAAACTCGATCCTGTTCTGGAGGAGCCACCAGAAGGCGGTTTGGCCATTTGGGCTGTTTGTCAACAGGAAGCCACCGAGCATTGGGACCCTCTGACAAGCATGGGCGCTGTTTTTGCTCCCAAGCAAACTCTGGATCATATGTGCCTTGTCCACACACTTTTGGTTTTATCACTCGTGATCTGCAATTGATCACAATGGCAGGGGCAACAACACATAAGCATGAGGATTGGACTAGGAAGGTATGCATTACACCTCATTGAATGCCACAATATAGGCCGTCCAATTGTGGCAGTAACAAAAGAGGAGCATGGTTTGATGTTTTTCTGTACCTA
Source organism: Sphagnum contortum (assembly GCA_963920785.1). Classification (NCBI taxonomy): domain Eukaryota; kingdom Viridiplantae; phylum Streptophyta; class Sphagnopsida; order Sphagnales; family Sphagnaceae; genus Sphagnum; species Sphagnum contortum. The sequence continues at coordinate 20,805,618 of OY987278.1, forward strand.
GATTTAAGGCAAGCTGAATCACTGGTTTTCTGCCAGATGGTGGTCCTACCACGCTGAGAGACTAAGTCCCAGCAGATTCTGTTAGCAAGTTCTGCAATCTCCTTCTCAACTTTTTCATCATCATGGAGCGCTCGGCCAGAGACACCCCCCTGCAATTGATCTGGTGAAGATGTCCACACAAAGTAGCCTCCTGGTCGCAGGATCCTATCGATCTCCAAAATGGTTATGCTATCTGTGAATGTGATTCTCTCCACTACTCAGCTTCAAAAGACCGGATCGATCAGCAGCTGCTGCTTCCATCTAGCTAGCTAGCCAACTAGTAGTAGAGGAGCAACAGCAGTAATAAACACCTCAGAAACTTTAGCTCTTTCAACTAGCTCAGAAACACAAATTAGGAATTCTGCATCTGTGATCCTCAACAAGATCATTCAATGTGAATTGCAATTATGCATGATGTCAAGCTCTGATGGTCATGAAGTACATACCTTTGGACTTGAACTCAATTGCGCAGTGAACCATGTCAAAGGCAAAGCTTGGAACAGGCAGCTGTTGAGAGGATGTCAGACTGCCCAACAAAGCTGGAAGGCCACGTTCAAGTGCGATTTGTGCATTACCCCCATCCATTCGGTAAGGATCTACTGTCAGGGTAATCACATCGTGTGACACAAAGTGTGCAGCTAAGCTTCCAAAGCAGCAACCAACATCTAAAACTGTCCGAATCTGCAAGAAAACAAAATGATGTGAAAAATGAGTACCAAGCACATGCACAGATGTTGTCTCTGTTCATTGAAACACCATCAGAGTTGGGTATGGGAATTGTTGAAAGCATTACAGATTTAAAGAAACCCACATAGTTGCATCAACTAGATTTGAACATAATTGAATTGTTTCACTACCTGACAGTGAGCTTGCATGAGCCGCAATCATCTGCTGCATCAATTGTTACTGTAAGATAACAGAGATATGATTGTAGCTTACTTTGAATCTAGGGAGAGAGAGAGAGAGAGAGAGAGAGAGAGAGAGCAAGAGAGCAAGAGAGAGAGAGATGGGAAGACTAACCCCAGTCTTGCTGAAGACAGCATCATTGGCAAGACCAAGCATTACAGCAATTTGCTGAGTGTAATCGTCTGTGATCTGTGCCAACTCCCCTGTGAATGAAATTTGTGCTGATGATTCCACCAACATTGCTCTGCGGAATTGGCCAGAGAATCATGTGATGAGATTCTTCTTCTTCTTTTTCAAAACTAAGAATGCACACTCGCTCTGTAATGAATCCCTTTTTCCTCTTCATCTTCTTCTTCTTCTTGCACAAGTCTTAGAGAAGTGTCAAACAGGGGAGAAAAATGGGGCAAGGTGGTGAGAGACTAATAAGATTGCAAAATGCTAACCTTTTCATCTTCCTCACTGCAGCTGCAGCATGCAGATGATTGTCCCCTGGTCTCTTCACATTGTGAAGCCAGACTGTGTCTTGACTGTCTGGCCATCTGAGAGGAAGTCGATAAGCTTTCGGGGGTGGAATCAAGCATCTCAGCATTGAGGAGGAGGAGGAGGATGCAGAAGAAGACAATTCTTCACAATGTCGTTGGAGCTCTTCTCCATTCTGGAATCCAGCTGCTAGGTTTGCTGTCACATTGTGACAGGGGACAAAATTCTCTGTACCCATTGCACAGATGGCCACTTCTCGAGCTCGCACTGTGCCTAAACCCATGATTCCACCAAAGGCAAGCTCTTGCAACACCGCTCTCTTCAGTGACTGGTATCTTTGCTGTGGGTAGGAGGAGAAAGCTGTAATGGGTCCTGACTGATGAATCCATGATGTTGTGGTGATGACAAAAACCACTCCCCCACCCATTGCACTCACCACACACAAGACCAGAAAAATCATGGAGAGTGACAGACATGGTGAAGAAGAAGAAGAAGAACCACGGTTGCTTGCAGCTGCATTGTTGCTGCGAGAAGACAACACTCCTGCTGCTGATGATGACAGAGGGCTTGTTGTATATGGGAGTGGCAGAGGAGGAGGAAGAAGAGGAGGAGAAAGATCTTGGAAGAGCTGCTTGGTCCATAGCCGGATTGAGTGAGGAAGATACGAGAGAAGAAGCCCATCATGATGGAAATGGGTATGGGAGCTCACTCGCCATCGCTGTTGTCGTTCTTCTTCTTCATCTTGCTCCAACTCCTGACTCCTCTTGGGTGTTGTTTGATGAGAGATATCAGCAGCAACCACGCGAACAGGCTTGTCTGGAGTTCGAACTGATGATGCTCGCTGCAGAGGTCGAGACATCTTCTTCTTGTAGTTCTCTCCTCCTCTCCTCCTCCTTCTCTCTCTCTCTCTCTCTTCACCCACTGTTGTCTTTACTCTCCGCACCAAGAAGACACAGTGCTTCCATGAGGCCAAACTGACAAACAAAAACAAAACCCACAACACAACCAGTGAGAATGGACGACAACAACAACAGCGTGACACTTGCTACGTCTGTTGTTGTTCTTAGTGGATTGAGCTTCTTCTTCTATTGGGTATTATGGATAATCTTGAACTTGAGCTTGAGCAAGAAGGAGAGCTTGAGCTTGAGCATGAAGCTTTTATCTACTACTTTCTCTTGCAGGCAAAAGAAGCTTCATGCTGTGAGAATGAAGCTGCCTTGGGATCGGGGACTCAACAAGAGCAATGTAGAAAGAACAACTGAAAATGGACCCATTACAGTCCTTTGGAAGGAGGATGGATAACTGCATCATTTTCTACTTACATGAGTGTGGTTTTGCGACCAGCTGCTGCAGCAGCCACTACAGAACATCGAAGGGTGATTAGATGTGCCGCTTGTCCTCCATTCATACGTTGAGCTTTCAACCCTAATTTAGGTGTCTAAGAAGTACTCAGCTGGTTTGTTTGTTGTGGGTCCCGTTTTATCCTTCAACAAAGTAGGGCCAGCCAGCATCCTTAGTGTTTCCGGAAGAAGATTTCTGAGTTGGGCTTTTTTTCTTCCTTCTTCCTTGTCATATGGATTTTGTTTCTCTGTTGAAATTTTGCAACTCGTGAGATTTGTTGTTGAGATCTCTCTCTCTCTCTCTCTCTCTCTCTCTCTCGGAGATTTTTTGGAGCTTTCTTTTTGCTGTACTTGCCACCTGGAAAAAAATGCTCCTCTCTTGAGCACTAAATTTTGTGTGGGATTTTGGAATGCATTCTAGACTTTTTCTCTTGATGGTGAAGAAGCAATTCATCCCAGTTGGAACTCAAGCAAGCTTTTTACATCAGTTACAACTTTCTGAAGGTAGTGCACTTCCTCCTCTTCAACTCCATTGCTGCAGAGGAATGTCATGTGTATCTTTGCTACTTACATGAATCATTATTCTTTGCTGCTGCTGCTGCTGAAGTTGGGGTTTGTGTATGTATCTTCATCTCACTTTGTTCTTGTGGTTTTTCTCTTTGCACAGTCAGTTTGTGGAGCTTGTGCCAACAAGTTATGGCAACTCTTACTCAAAGATATTTCCAGCTGATAGATGAGATGTAATCTGAACCTCCAGGCACTTTTGAGAAGATGGCCCAGGACGAGAAAAAAATAGACCTACAGTTTTTGTAATGCCATTTCTCATCTGCACTCCTGTTTCCATGATTCAGTGTTTGCTGCCAATCTTAGCTATTTTGCATAGTACTACTGGATCATTCGAGATTCAAGCACATTCCCACAAGTGTGGGATAGTGCAAGCTTGCAAGTGAATCCCAACATTCCTAAGTGAATTCTCACATTAAAAATTGAAAATTTGTGAATGTTTTGAATTTTCAAAACAAAAGTGCAAAACACTAGCTTTCTTTTTAGAACATTGGAAATGTCTTGAAGTTTAAATATTGAAAATGGTCTTGCATTTTCCATTTGGAGATTTGTCCAAAATAGTGGATAAGAGTCAAATTAACAATTTGAATCCTAAACATTAATACCCAAGAAATAACTACAAAATTGAGTGTGTGAATGTCATTGGCAATTTCTCTTATAGGGTTAGAACTTTTCCTTTGATAACTTTGGAATCAAAGTTCATGAGTGAAATCTATTAGCTAGCAAAGTTATAGGACTCATAACTTGACAAAATTGAAAATTTTCAAATCTCCCATTTTGGAGTCTTGAGAATTTTTACCACTTTGTATAGTCCAAACTATACAAATGATTCTTGTGGCCATCTACATAGTATATTATTACGAAAAAGAGTGTTAATCAACTACTTTCAAGTCCAAGTCACGATATGCCTTGTAATTGTGAATTGTTTGTGGGCCAAAATGGTGCATTAATCATCCTCCGCATACACCTTGCCACTATCCTTCTTGATTGTAGAGGAATCCTCATCACACAAACCTTCTTCATTATCTATCAACAAAATTAGAGCTCCCAACATGTACATAATGATTCACATAATGGACAAATAACACAATCCTTCTCCTGTATGACACATGGCCAAAACCCCATTCATTTTCAAATGATTTGTTCATGGGCACACTTGCATTTCGAAGCAAATCCCTATCACTTGAATACCTACAAATGATGAAATACAACCTACTATAACCCATCAAGCAATGTTCACTTTTTCACATTCTCAATTGTTATTGCCAACACCTTGCACTCAAAAATAATGATGACTATTGAGTAAGCATATTGTGGGTGGGGGGGGGGGGCCAGCAGGGGTGGGGGGGGACGGGCGGGGAAGGACCAGGCGGGGGAGTGAAGGGAGGTGTTTTTTTTTCTTTTTTTTTTTCTTTTTTTTTGGGTCCTCCCTCCTTTTCTTAAGGGTGTTTGGAGTGGCGTAGCCACGGGTTACCAACACTTGTCCTATATCTTATATATAAAGTCACTTGTTGTGTCTATCCGTCTATCTGTTTGTTTGTGACCATTGGACGTAGAGAAAAGTGACAGGGTTGTGTGCATGCGTCTGTCTGTGTCCACTGGACATAGAGAAAAGTGACGGGAAAAAGATAAGACACAAGACCGAGCACCGGTCGAAGACCGTAGGATGGAGAGCTTTCATGCGTCCATCGAGGTCCTGAAACCCAGGTCCTGAGAGTGCATACGTCTGTCGAGGTCCTGAAACCCAGTGTCCGTTTATCGAGCTCCTAAAATCCAGGTCCTGAGAGCCAAATGCAGCAACTCGGGCTTGCAGGCATGGGCGGATTGTGTTCGACCATCACGGGTACCCACTTGTATAATTACAAACATGGTGTGTGTGTGTGTGTGTTTGTTTTTTATGAATGTCTTTTTTGGATGATGGTGGTGAAGGTGGTAGTTATTTGTCCAAACCATCTAACTGTTGTTGTTGCTCAGTGTTTCTGATTGGCCCATCATAATCACTGGTCCATGTGGGGCGAGGGGGCCAGCAGGGGGGGCCAACAGGGGGTGGGGAATGGGCGAGGAAGGACCGGGCGGAGGGGGGGGGGGGACGGGCGAGGAAGGACAGGGCAGGGGAGTGAAAGGAGGTGTTTTTTTTCTTTTCTTTTTTTTCGTTTTTTTTGGGTCGTCCCTCCTTTTCTTGGGGGTGGCTGGAGTGGCATAGCCATGGGTTACCAACACTCGTATTGTTTAAAGACGAAGTGTTTTTTGGGGATATTCATTTGGGGACATGGGGTTGGCAACCCTTGCATTATAATATTAAGGTAGATTTACTCTAAGGACTTGTATTAAACACCTAACTTCTTGCTTAAGTTTAATCCCATTTTCTTCTAGATTGGAAGAAATGCAAGGATGTGTTCTTACATGGAACATTTGATAGTTGTAGGTCTTACACTCCAACACAAAATGGGCTGTGAGATAGATATGTGCAAATCATGATCATATCCCCTTCCACTCCAACTGGCCTCCTATTTTTCTAGTGTCACAAAGACCTGCATATTAATCAGCATGAAGAACATGTACTGAATTCCTTTCAAAACCCACCACCATGATCATCGCTCACACTTGTAATCCAATAAAAGCTTATTATTCACCTCAAAAAGAGGATTAGAAAGAACCCAAAACCAAACTACTCCCTCTTCTACTGATCCATAAGAAGTTCTAAGCTTGCTGAAGGCCATGACTGCCACATAGTCCAGAGGTCATCATCATCATAGCAACAACATTGGATACCAACCAAAGAATTGTCTTCTAGAAAGCACACATGGGTACCTATGATTGCAAAGAAGACATTCTTCACATGTTTTGTTTCATGTTTTAGCTTTGATTGCAACAATTATGAAGTTATGCATATGCATGGCCCATGGGTTGAACACATTAAAAGTTGATAGACATTTGATGAATCACACCATTGAATCTTCAAATGGGTAAATAAGGAGATGAATTTCTTTCAAAAGATTTGGGAGCCATGGAACAAAAGGATTTGTGAAGGCAATTTTATTTGTTGTCGTTCATTTCATATGGATTATTTGTAACATGTTTTGATTTGTTGGCTTATTTGTAAGGTCTTGATTGTTCTTCAAAATCATGACTTTTCTTTTAGCTTCATTTGGTTTTGTGAGTTCTTGGTTTCTTGAGATTATATTAAAGCAAATCAAGCAATTCAACTGGTGCACTAACATGTAAACCTTTAAATGAAATCAAAACACTTTTCATAACTATTAAATAACATGCAATTTCCTTTGGTCACTAAGTTTTAAACTTAATTAAACTACCAAATAATAATTAAAAGAATAAATAGAGGGTTGACAATAGCATGGGTAACATAACAAAACATAGTTTTTTAAAACTAACAAAAGGCAAATAAGAAATCCATGGCCTTGCCACTATTTTGGTCAAGTAATTTGTAATACATTATTTATTGGTCACATTGATTTACTTCTATTTTTGTGTATTTTAACATGAAAAAACATGCATGTGTGTAGTTAACAATCCTTATAATCTTCATAGTTTCATGGCTTGGCGTCCATTTTCTTTGTGACATAAGAATTTATGAGTTCATGGAAATGTTGTGAAATAAAGGTCATCAACTAAATTTGTTATGTGTGGGATGAATGTTGGGTATGTAAAGGGATGTAATTCACCCACTTGTGCACAACTCTACCCACAAACATAGTTAATGAGGCACGTACATGTCTTGTCATCCTACATCAATTAAGAAGACCATATCATATTTGCATCGGGTTGAAAAACACCTTTGAACAAAAAGGATAAGTGTTTGCTTTTGAATGTAGCTAGTTAAATGGAGTGCATTTCTTCAACATATATGTAAACGTTATACAGTAAACTCTATCTAAACTAATATCCTTGGGACTGGCCAGAAGATATTAGTTTATGGAGGATATTAGTTTACACAAATTATATGGGGGGTAACAAAAATCATTCTGGAACCTGTCAGAGCATCATGGAAGGTCATGGATCATTGGGGAAGGTAACGGAACCTTGTGGAGCTTGGTGGAGGATCAAAGAAGCACGTAGAAGATCATATGACATGAATGGTAAAAATCTTGATAGAAAGTGAAGTTGTGGAAAGTTGCACTCTGGGTACTCTCAAAATACCCTCCTTTGCTCTATAAAAGGGGTTGTGGGTTTTTCCTCTTATTTCATCACTTTTTTGGTGCCATATGTATGATGTATTAGTTTATAAAATGTAATGGGACCGGAAAAAAATATTGAATATCAGTTTATGGAAAATTATTAGATTAAGTATGAGGCTCGCCACAGGCCTATGCTTGCATATTAGTTTAGATAGAATATTAATTTACATAGTATTAGTTTAGAGAGTTTACTGTAGTTGAATAAAATCCTTTGAACTAACATATAACATAAAAGGAAAACATTTGGTTATAGAATTTCAATTACAATGGTATTTTATTGTTAATTTAAAAAATATGGATTTTCTCCCGATGAATTTTTTTTGTCTTGTTTATATCATGCATATTAGGGGAAAGTACTTTTTTTTTTCTTCCAAATAACATGCAAAAATATGTAAGGTGTAACTTATTGAAAAATATAATTACATTTGTAGTTTACTTAAATTGAAAAATTGGGTGTTAAGAATTGGACTATGAGAATATACCTAAAATATTTTATTAGTTCATAATAAACCAAAAATTAAACCTAACAACAACACAGACAAGAAAAGATCTGAAGATGTAGAAGAAGGTGAGTTTTGTTTAGGGTTTAGGGTTTTCTTCAATGGTTTTGTTTCTTGAGTGTCTAGACATAGGAATCACATATGATGGCAAATGGATCTTTGAGTGCTCGTGTGTGAAGACCTAAGCCTTTGTTTTTGACACAAAGTTAAGAAACACATACAAATGTATAATTCTTTAAAGTTTTTTTTTGTGTGATCTTATTTGAATCAAGAACATATACAAAGACACATCTCCATGACCCATGAACCAAGTGTCTTGTAGAGGCTTAAGAATATATATATCACGTTTTGCATTCTTACCAAAGATGTTTTGTTGATTGTATGATGCAGCTATTGAAGAAAAAAGGGTGTCAATAGAAATGTGTCAGTAGAAGAAGAGTCTGAGCAGCTTTTGATGGTTAGTGTTACGTGAAGCCCTTGTTTCTTTGTGTTTGGTTGTCAATTTCAGTAGTTAAAAAATTCAACATCACCCACAGTTGTGTTCATGTCCTAGTTTGCAGTTATGCCTCGCTCACTTTTTTTTCTTAAGTGATTTTCCTGGCTGTTTTGTGGTCATATGTAATCCGTCAAGTTAAGCTAAGCATTTCTCTAGTAAGAATGACACCGGTTTTGTTTGTTGAACTTGGATGCATGTGATGAATGAGCAGATCTGCCACCACCTTTTCTAATGTTGTAAATAGAAACTAAGAGAACATGATCATCAATTCAAGCCTACTACTACTACTCATTGTGTTGTTAGAATTTGTAGGAAAAGGTGCAACAAGTGAAACAAGAGATTGAAAGAACTTGCATTTTCCTCATCATTGGTTAATTACCCTCTTCTTTCCTCTTATGCAATACACTTTGTCAAAGACTCTTATTTGTGACCACACCACTACTTTACATAAACATATATTTTCCAAGTTTAAACATTTTTGAAATGCATCATTGAATTATAAAGTGTTGTAATATTGGGCTTTTTCACAAACCCATTTGATAGTTGTTGGACATTTCATTGAAAAACAATGTCAAACCATTGTTAGCACTTGTCTTCAATATTCAAAAGCAACGTACAAAAATGTTCTTATGTCACGCATAAAATAATTTCTTTGAACAAAACCTTCCATGTCTTTAAACCACGTTTTTTTCTTATGTTATATGATCAAAACGTGTCGCATTCTCCCAAATACCATGATTTGAAGACCTTTTTGTTGATGTGCATTGTGTGTTATCTTCATAGGTACTAAATTATGTGCAAGATTGTGTATGATTAAGTTCACACTAATATTTATTTTTTAAATCTTCATTTCTTCATTCAACTAAATAAGATTTTCATGTTACAATTATTATGGAATTCATTGCTAAAGAAGACAATGCGTATAACATATAAAAGAAACATTTTACGATGATAACTTTCACTTAGCATCAAAGGCTATGTGTTTGTGCTATGTGTTTTATAATGCTTTAAATCAATATTTTCATATGGGTGGCACATTGAAAAAAACCATGCAAGATGAATCAATTGGGTTATAATGAACCTACTTTGCACTCATGAAGTGTCGAATTCATCAACACTCATCTTTAAACACAAATGCATAAAACAATATAATCTTCCATGCATAAGTCCAAATTGTATTTGGAAATAATGGTTTAGTTATTGACAATTGACAATTAATTAGTGAATTGTACTAAACATACACTTTGTGGTTGTAGATTAACTCCATGTTGAATGTGATGGAAATACTAAAATGTTAATGGTAGTGTATCATATTTATTTGTTTACTTTGCTAGGTGTGTGATGTTTGGCCCATTTTTTATGCAATGTAACTTTCATATAATATATTCCATTGTAAATATATTCTTATAATGTATATACACATTTAGCAAAATATTTCAAATGAGACAAACATCGTGAACATCCATAGTGAACTTAAAGAAAATAACAAAGTTATTCTAAAAATCACCTTGGCTTTGAGCCCTTTATTTACTTCCACTCCTCTTGGAATCTCAAATTTGTCATCCACAAAAGGAGAATTCTTTTTATTAAAATAAGACATCAAATATTGAGGATCTTCCTTTGTTGCACATGATTATGTAAATTCTTTGTTTTGCATTCATTCATATCATGACCATTTACAATACAGTTTTCACGAAACTTACAACATAGAAAAATGCTAGATTCATAATTAGTAACTAAATCTAGTGTGATTTAATGAGACGGGGTGCACGCATAAATCCCCTTTAGAAGAATGAAGAAAAATATATAAACCTAGAAATGGCCCCTTGACCCTTTAATAAAATGGTGGAACCCATTGTGATTTGGCCTTAGAATTGGAGGTTGTTAAGGAGTGAAACATTGTGAAACAAAAAACCAACATATCCATCAAAAAATCTTAAAAATTGAAACCAAAGGTTTCATGTTTTGGAAATAAATTATAAAATCAAAACTGAAGGTTTTCATTACATTAAAAATATTCCTAAAGGGTGCAAACAAGATATAATGAGTCATGCAAAGGCATGAGGAAAAAAATAACTATCCATACATTGCAAAGACAAACAAATAAGTTCAAACATAATTTTACCAAGAATACAAAATAACAAGGTGTAAGTTCTTGAGCATAATCTTTCCATTGTTAGTTGGGCTTTTGGACATAATTGTTCATAATTGAAACAAACAAACAAAAACATCACCCAATTTGCTATAATTTTTTTTGAAACCCTTTAACTATTATTTCCTAAAAATATCTTTAAACAATAAGGTGGACTTAGCCTAAGCAACTATAGGCTTTGCTATAGTTTGGGTCAATGAAGATAACATTCTCACAATCAACTATGGCTTCCACAAAATTATACCCACCCAATGTACAATTGCTATGCAAAAAGAAGGTTACTAAATGATCAAAAGCTACTTCATTTGCATATCTATGAACTTTTTGGAAAGATACAATGTAAGCATTACAAACCTAAATCAAATGTGAAGGGATTCAATGTTTTGATCTCACCTATTTGCATAGAAAATGACATTGTTATTGTACAATGAAGTCCCAAGTAAAATAAAATGCTTCAATAAACATTTGCTCCATAATTGAATCTTTTCCCTACCATAACAACATATGCCAAAAGACGACCACCCCCCACCCCCCCCTTGCCCCCCAAAACACTAATGAACTCTTGAATGCCATTAAAACTTACACAAATCACAAAATTGATACACCATTCATTGTTGTTTAATCATGTTAATAGAATTAGATGCTTTGGCTTCAAGTTTTCCAATAGCAATTTTCTAAGAATCACAAAAACAACACAAATTTCTTGAATCCCACTAAAACCTACATGATTCACTTTTGATGCACAATTTGTTTTTGTTTAATCATCCTTATAGAGTTAGATTCTTGACTGAGTTTTCCACTTGCATGAATTTTCCTTGAATTGCAAATAGAAAATGAAATGGGCTTGCTTTTACCACATTTATATTGGCTACATTTTGGTTGAAACTAGATGTCAAGGAATTCAAACACAATGGTGTTATAGTGTGGGACATTTTGCCATGGGTGGATTGATCCATAGTTGTTTCATTCAAAAGCCCATAGTTGCAACAACAAGCCTTTGGTCATGCTCGAAGAAGAAGAAGTTTGCAAATTGAACAAATCTGACAACGATGAAAACAAATTGTCGTCATCTTCATCATGTTGTTAGTTGAGTTTGAAAACTTCTAATAAACAATAAGATACCAGTTCAATCACTTCACTATCAACATCAAGAGCTACTCAAGCTATGCCACAAAACCAACAAAGACAAACACACACACAAGAGTCAAAGCTTTCCCACACCTTCAATTACATATGCAAGACAACCTTCCCTCCACTTCAAGGTTTATGCCTTGGAGTTCATTAGTGTCATGACCATGTATTTCAAAAAAGATTTTGCACACTACCATTGAAATGACAAAATCTCATCATTGAAATGTTGCTAGCAATTTCACAAGGAGATGATTGATCAAACAATTGCTTGAATTGCATCTTGAAGACAAGGCAACCTTGATTGTTATTCTTACTTCTTTAAACAAAAAAGAACAATTGTCCATCAACAATTGCAAGATCTATTTCTTCCATGCAAGTAATCATACTAATCAACAACTTAGCAAAGTTGAATGCTAGAGCTCAGTGACATCACCATGCACAAGAGCACGATAACAATGAGTCTAATGGCAACCATGTGAAGCAACCAAAGGAGAACAATAGGAGAGATGTTTTCAAAATCTAAGAAACCAAAGCAAGATGACAAGGAGATGATTGATGTTGAAGGCAACAACAAGCTAGGAGCTCATGAAGATGAAATGCAACAACCGCAAAACATCCTTTGTAAAATTCTACTCAACCCTAAACCAAAACTGGCAAAAGAAAAACAAAAAAAAAGGGAACCAGCCAACAACACTAGTGCAAACTGCAAAACTATTGATGCAAACAACCCAGTAGAGAATTGCATGGGAAATCTTTCTTTTTGCAGTTATAAAAGAGTTAGAAGGAGAGGAGAAGTAGGAGTGAGTGAGTGGGAGTGTGAAAGGGCACGTGAAATGTTCAAAGGGTGAGATGAGATGAGATGAGATGAGATAAGATGTTGAATCCTTGCTGTTGAGGTAATACATTGCTAACCGTATTTGCTGATGTCTGTTGCATGGCAACCATCCAGCTGCAAAGTCATGTGAATTCCACCCTTCTTCTTCTTCTTCTTCTTCCTGTTTTTGGGTCCTGGACAAGCAACCCTCATTTCCTCAAAAGATCCAAGTCTGCAAACTCATAGCTTTCCTCAAACTTTATAGTTCTTGCAAGTACCCCATACATTGCACACAATAATATATTCACCACTTGGGGGGAGATGAAGAAGATTTTTGTTTTAGTACAAGCTCTTGTTTTGGGAAGTTTGATCACAGCAGATGTGGTACTATGAAAGGATGAGGGGGACCAACTTGTGCATGCACTCCTTGTAGATTGCAAAAAATGGGGAATTTGGTTTTCTTTGGATGCTTGGAAACATCAGCATTCATTGGTGCATATGAGTTTTGCCCAAGTTTGCTTGCAGAGAATGTGTATCCCTTGGCTTGCTCCTCCTCTTCTTCCTTGTAGCCCTTCTGTTGACTCTGACAAGCTTTTCTTCTTTCAACCCTCTTTGTTTTCGGGGTTGAATTGGTTTTTCAAGCAGCAGCCCAATCCAGCAAGTGGGATCTTCTTGTTGTTGGAATCACCTTCAAGCAAAGCTTCCTTTTTTCTGGTATGTAAAATCTGCATGAAAAATGGGTGCTTTCAATGGTACCGAAGGACTTCAAATTGTATCAATTACCACATCCACTAAGGAGAGGAATGCATGCAATTGATTTGTTTTGCTGATGAAGAAGAAGAAGAAGAAGAAGAGTGACTGAGTGAGTGGCTTGTAGTTAGGGCTTCAAAAATCCCAAGCCAGAGAGATAGATGGCAAGCACATTCAGTCCCCTTTCTACTCAAGGGGAATGTGATTGCCTCAGTATCTATCCCCTGGAGAATTTGTTAGAATCAAGAATGTCCAATATGATTGCTTTGGGAAGGTGATGAATCTGGATCTGCACTAGTGCAAAAGAACACACAAGATTTTGCTGACAACAAGAATGTCGCCAAAGAAAGCAGCAACATCAGCAGCATCCCCAACAAAGAAGACAAACCACTTGCCTCCAGAAACGACAGCGATGCCATCTTCTTCCAAAAGACCCAAGACTGCAGTCCCAATTCCACATCAGATTCCAGGCTCAGGCTCAAAGCATGTGACTCCATGGCGACGAAACCAGTCAAGTCCAGGATCATCCTCTTCTTCCCCCAAGAGCTCATCAGGAGCTGCAGCATTCCTTCATCGCTATTCTCTCCCATCTGTTCGTCCCAAGACAGCAGGGAATGCTGGAGGTGTAGCCACAGACTTTGACATCTCTCGCTTCCCTCTACAACAACCAGTGGAGTATGGATCTCCACACCCATTGATTGCTCAGCCTTGTGAGCTTGATGGATCCCTACCCATTCCTGCAATCTTTCCCTCAGGTTCAGCTCCATCAGCTGGTCGTGTGCTCATGGACACTCGTGCCACCACACCTGCAATCATCAGATCCATGACAGTTGTGGGTCCATTGAGTTCTCGACCATTGTCTCCACCACAAGGTGCATTTGGATCACCAGCTGCCAGAGCTGGGAGTCCCACCATCAACCCAGCTGTTGTGTTCCCTCCTGCAAGGATCCGATTCCCCCGGAATTTCACATCTCCACCTCCCAGTGCACGAGAGCCCTGTGATGTGTTCCCAGAGAGAAGACCCTCCACAGCCAAGCTTGGTGAATGGAAATTCAGAAGATCCATCTTTGCTGATGAGTTCCATTTTGTGATGACTGAAAAGGGCTTGATACAACCTGCTGGATTGCCTTCCAGAAAACCGCTGTCTGAACCTGGGATTGCAGCTTGGGATCCTGAACAAACTGGCAGCTATCCGCCTCGACCCATTGACATGCTCATGTTCAACACCATCAAGTATCACCATTTGCAATTGATCCAAGTCGAGGACATGACTCCTGATGTGATGGCTCATAAACCTCAGCCTGAAACTGATGTGCAACCTGCTGAAGGACGTCCTGTCAAAGGTCTCTCATGGGTTGATGTCCAAGGCATACCCCATCGAATTGCACAACCTCTGGAGCTTTTTGATAACCCAGAGTTGGACCTTGTGCACCCATCCCTTGATATGCTAGAGGTGAATTCAATTTCTTCATCTTCCCCCCAAAAATTACAAATCAATTCTCCACTTGCTTTTGCTTCCCCCCCCCCCCCCCCTGCTGTCTGTTTGTTGTTGTGTGATGACACTTCTTCAAATGGCCATAACTTATGTTTCAACTCTTAGATTTGGAAATCATCGGGTGGAGAATGTGAGAAGCTTTTGTGTTTTTTGTTTTTGTTTTTGGTCTGACTGGGGAAAAACAAATTGGTTTCCAAAAGGCACACAAGGCAGGGAAACAATTGATTGCAAGATCAAAATGGTATGCAAATGATGGCAGTTTTACTTGGGCTCCTTGTGAAGTTGTGGACTATCATGAAGAATCTGACACATATACTATCAAATGGCTTTCAAGTGGCAAGGAGAAGAATGTGAGAAGGTAAAAGAATGAGTCTTCTTCTTGCTCTAAGTCATTCTAGATACCCTTGTTGATGAATTCCAGTTCTTGCTTATTTCATTTCATGCTAGAAGATGTACTGTAATGGGTATCTGCAATTTTTTTTCTCTCTCTCTTGCTCTCTCATGGGATCATCACTTGATCAACAATACATGTGCTATGGTTTTTTGACTCTAGTGGTGATCACAACCCATTAAGGTCACACAGTAATTAGTATAAGCCAAAAAACAATTTCACCCATTTGTTGTTGCTCTTGTGCTCCTGTTGTTTGTGCAGGTTGAACATGTTGTTAGAAAAGGAACGAGAAGCAGGCTTTGTTGCACGTGTGATGACTGCCCGGGAGTTTCGCACCAAGATGGAAGCACAAATGGTACAAAAATTCAAAAACCCTAATCAGCTTTGTGAAGTAGTCCTCTCTCTCTCTGTCTGTATAATTTGAGCTTTTGTTCAGTTTTAATTGTTTCTTGGTTGAACCAAAGTTTATTCTCCTTGCAAACTTGCAGCACCCAAATCCTTGTGTACATACATACATACATACATACATACATTGGACCCAATGTGAAGTGATCCCAAAAAACCAGAAAAAAAAAACACTGGGATGTATGTAGCTCAACAGGATCCTGGAAAAAATGTGCTCCAGAATTCTTCAACTCCTAATTCTCCTCAAGTGAATTGAATCTTTGAGTTTGTGTAGTCTGAGAAGGAGGTATATTTGATTCTCCAGTTGGGTTGCTTCTTACAGCTCTTTCTTTATTGCTGTTTGTTGATGTTGGATGGTGGCAGCGATATGTCAAGTATGTTGAAGACCTAGTCTTTGACAATCCTGATCTAGTAGATGACAAGCTCAGAAAAAGACTGGAAGTGCGAGCCAGTTATGGATTGAGCTTGCGCTTTTCACAAACCATCACTGAGTTCATGGAAGAACTGAGAGCTGTGTATTACTGGGCTGTGAAGAAAACCATTTTGGACTATCGGTATGAGGTTGCTGATGAAGAGGAGCGCTCCCATTTCCTTGGATTGCAGATCTTTCCAGGGAAAGAAAAACAAGTCCCACCACCTCTGTGAGTGTGTTTTGTTTTTAGGCCTTTTTTTCTGTTAGTGAAATTCACAAATTTATTTACATGATGGAAATGGCTTTCATTCATGATTTTCATGGCAGTGGCATCATTCTCTAATTTGTTGTTGCTAGCCATTTTTTAGGTTTTGGAGCATAAATGTTGAATTGTGGGTTTTTTTTTGGGTCATGACCATCAACATGATCCATTTGCAGTCAAGGATGTGCACCAGTTCCATACAGGAAACATGTCACATTTTTTACTCTCAGGGAAAGCATCGCAACAAAATTGTGTGTTGCGGAGGAAGCTTTCTTGTTTGCATTGAAGAGATATCACCATGAATTGGACATCAGCACTTCTGTGCTAATCAGCCCAGCTATGCACGTTCAGCCTCGCCCTTGGACATTGCGCCATTTCCATAGCGAGCTTGAAACTTACATTCTGGACACTACAGACAATTATAAGAGCTTGTGTGTGTTTCTTCTCTGCCTCCAAAGAATTTTTTTTCCCTCCTTTCTCTGTTGTTGCAAGGTCACATTTTTGGTGATGAATTTGCCTTTGATTTTTCACCCATCTGCTATTATGCTCCAGATGTCAGGGTTGGGAGGTAGGTTTTGGGTGCAGATCTGTGGGGAGAGGGGGGGGGGATGTAGTTGAACTTGCAGTATATGATATATAATTGTATCTCAGGAAGATTTGTGAACTTTTGTTGTTGTTGCTGCAGATGGGTGTCAAATGTGGTGGGTATGATTGATGAGCTGGTGCCACATGGTGAGGAACTCCCCGAGGCTTCAAGGGCTAAAATTGTGGCATTTGTGAAACGTCTTTCTCTCACCATGGCAGATCAGCTCCAGGAGATTTCGCTGCGTTCATTGGAAATCTACAGGAGCATTTGGGAAGACTATTATTGGTCAAGGATTGAGGAGGAAATCCCAGAAGGACTCAAAAGAAAAGTAGCTCATGTGGAGAACTTAGGACTAGAGGAACCGGAAGCAGCAGCAGCAGCAACAACACCCATACCCAAAGATGATGACTCTCGTGTCCCGAAAACTCCCTTCTTTGTGATCAAATTGATGATGCTAGATGACCACTTTGAGTATGTCCCCACATTGAATGATGTTACTGAAACTGTGATCGAGGTGATTGATCTCATGCTTGATCACATGCAAGACGTCGACAAGCTTGAGTCAAGACTTGAAGATCTATTCCATGTTTTGAGCACTGAAAAAATGACAGCACTCAGTAAGGATCACAAGAAAGTCGTTGCTGCCAAAATTGCCATCAAGGTTCGCACTTTGGCCTCCTCAACCCATTTTGAAAATTTTCAACTTGTGGGTCCTTTGCATTTTGGATGAAAGATGACCCACCCTTGTGTTTACAATAAAAATTCTGCTAAGAAGAATTTAATTCATTCTTCTTGATGATGAGCTTGTGACTGTAGCCATCATTATAAAGAGCCAGGTGTTTGTTATACACATAAGTCGTGCTTGATGGGACATAGCCTCAGTTAGTAATTGTGCTTTTTCTGTGAAGGAGACTCCTTTTTTTTCCTTTTATTTTTGGCTGGAGATGGTGCAGGACATATTGGAGCAGAGTTATGTGGGCCCACAAGAATTGGAGAAAAGATACGCCGCATATAAACATCTGGCTGAAATTCGTGTTGATTCTTTTCTTGCTGATTGGAAAACTGCTGAGCATTCCTTGGATGACTACGAAAAGAAAGTCACATTCTTTTACAAGGTTGTGCAACAACTACCAGTGTGAGAAATGATTCCCATCCCGAGTACGTAGATACAAAATTATAGTTATCAATTTTTTCCAATGCTTATAAGTACCATAAGTGGGGGGTGTTTGAAGTAGGTTGCAGAAGCTGCACTGGTGCAATCTGATGGTGAAATGAGATTCAAGATGATCATCGTTGATTGTGCGACAATCCGGGATGACCTTTGTTATAAAGCAAACTCTCTTGCACTTGGCTTGTTGACACAATTCATGGAGAACACAACTGCAAAGAATGAGAAGCTCCAGAAACAATTTGAAGTGATTGAAGCTGTACTCCAAAAGTGAGTCTATATATATTTGATCTTTTTATCTATTCTTTCAATTATTATCTTTTTGTACATGCAATACTAGAATTTGGATCTAATTCAGAGTTCTCAAATGATGATGGGTTGAAGTTCAGACCAATGGACAATGCAGAGCAGCTTGCGGAAATGAGGGATTACCATGAGAAATGCAAGGAACCCATCAAAGCACTCATTGACGAAGTCAAGAAGACAGAAGCTGTGGGTTCTCTTTCTTTCTTTCTTTCTTCTTGACAATGATCCTTTTTATATATATATTTTTGGTGAATCTGAGAAGACCATCTATATGAGAATTTTGCATAATACTTTTTTCTCACTTGAAGTTTTCTAACTTGTTGTCCATGAATTATTGTTTTTGGGAATTGCATGCAAATTTTGGTGGCTACCAGGCTTGGGCAATGCTGATCCAAAAGTCATTTGAATTACCAGACAAGCACAGTGATTGCTACTGGGTCACTGTTGGTTGGCCTCAAAAGATTGGCTTGGCTGTTACAAGTGTTGAAACATGTCTTGCACAACAACGGGTTTGTACCCATTTTTGATAATTTCCTACTGGTAGTACTACATGAAAAGAATTTTCCAAATCCAGTAAGAAATTCCCAACTCTAAAAGGAAACCTTGAAGAAGTCCTTCTCAAGTCCTCTCACCAATACAAAACCATATAAGGTGCACATTGAGAGCATCTAGTGAAGTAAAATGGGGACATGTATGGACATGGATGTGCAGATTGGGCTGATTTGGAAATGGGATGTCTACAGGTAATGTTTGTGAATGAGCTGCAACGAGACATCAAGCAAGTGAAGCTTGACATCAAGGAATTGTCAGCTGAATGCCTTGAGTTCATGAAGCTTGGTGAAATTGAGACGGTGGAGGAACGGGTTGTGATTCTGGGTGAAATCGAAGAAAAGCTTCATGGTGTGCTGGCTAAGACTGAGCTGTACAACAGCCGTGAAGTTGTAAGAAGTTCAAATCCTCCTAGTGCTAGACTTCACATGGATTGCTACCATAGTCCTTAGACATGAAGTCCTCCTCCCACACATCTTCCAAATTTCTCACTCATTGTGGGACTTTGATAAAATCCTGGGACTATGAAATCTGATACAATATACCTACCATGTTCTAGTTAGACTGGATAAGGCCCCAACCTTTGGCTTACTCATCCATTGGTTCTCCAATACTGCTGGGAAATAAGGTTATATATAATGGAATTGAATGGTGGTGCAAAACTTTGTGACTGTGTGTTGTGTGTGTACATACGTTTATTTTATGGGTGTGGGTGGGTTAATGTTGTTGGTGATTCAGCTTTTTGATGCAATGGTCACCGAGTTCCCGGAGATGGAAGTATTGGAGAAGGATTTTGAAAATTACAGCCTCTTGTGGCATACAGCTGGTGAATTCCTCAAGGTTTTGCCACAATGGATGGATGGGGCTTTCAACCTTCTTGTTGCAGAAGATGTCTTGAACAATGTTGAAGTGTGGTTCAAAGCCTCTGCCAAGTGTGCCAAACTGCTCACTGGTCCTGCAAAGATGGTGGCAGAACAGCTGAAACAACAATTGGAAGCCTTCCAGGTACGTATGTACCTTGGGACTTATAAGAATACCAATCCCTAGTTAACAATTTTCCATCACTCCAAGAAAGAAACTGATGTTGTTGCAAACATCTAGAAATTAGGGTTTGAAGATCTAGTACATTTTGTACATGTTGCACAACTTGCATGATTCATATGTAGGGTGTCTGAAATCATTAAGTGGGTTCAACCCAAATGGGATGTTTTTTTTTTTCTTACTCGGGTTTTGGTTGGATTAATATTCTGGGCAGTTGAATTGCCCAATGATCGCGGCACTACGAAACCCAGGTATGCGTGACCGCCATTATAAAATGTTGAGTGAAAAGCTTGGGTTTGAAGTGCGGGCAACTGAAAGCTTCACTGTCAATGCTGCTCGTAAGCTTGGCTTACCCCAGTACATCCAAATACTTGAGGAGGTAATTGAAATTCACTGAAACTCATTTTCTGATGTGATAGTTCTTCTTATAATGTTGATCTATTTATTGCAACCCATTGTGTATAATAATGGGCATGATGTGTTCTGCCAATGTATAGATCCTCATCAGGGAAAATATAAATTATGGTACAAGAAGCATGTGCAAAAATTAAAGCGCATGAAGCAAAATCCCAATCATAGCCATGTCGTCTTTGTAGGTAGTTAACAACAATTTTTTGCCATGCTGATACATGTCTTTTTCATGGGTGATTTTAACTTTTTTGGGTGTGTGTGTTTGCTTGTCAAACAGGTGAGCGAATTCTCTAGCAAAGAGTATGGTGTGGAGCAGAATCTTGACAAGATGCAATCGGCATGGACAGGTGTGAAATTTGAGTATTCAGTCTGGCATGCAACAGGTACTTCAGTGATACGTGCTGTGGATGACATACAGCAAATGCTTGAGGAGCATTTGGTCAAGACACAATCATTGGCTACATCTCCCTACATTGGGCCCTTTGAGGATCGTGTCAAGTTGTGGCTTGAAAAGCTCAACTTGGTTCAAGAGGTTTGGAAATTAAAAGACTAAACTGGTTCCATGGCTATGACATTTTTACTAGTGCTATATATATATATACGATTGTCTCTTGTCCTCTTCGGTTTTCCTTTTTCCAGGAAGATTTTATACATTCCATCCACTATGTAAGCCATCAAAAGCATCTGCTCTCTGAAAGATTTGACCAAAACAAGAGTTCTGCACACACTTTGCACCCAGAATTTTTTCGTCCTATTGTAATTAGGTTGCTTGATCTTGGTATGCATGCAGGTACTTGACCAATGGCTGAAGTGCCAGCAGTCATGGATGTACTTGGAACCCATCTTCACATCTGAGGACATCATGATGCAAATGCCAGTGGAGGGCCGTCGGTTTCGGGCTGTTGATGCCTCGTGGCGTAAGATCATGGAGAAGCTAGCTAGGAATCCTGAGGTTTTGATTGCGGGTGCAGATCCCGAGTTGCAGAAGACCCTGACTGAGAATAACCAGCAGCTTGAACTTGTCACAAAGGGTCTCAATGACTATCTTGAGACCAAGCGCCTTGCTTTTCCAAGGTTAGTTTGCCTGATTGCTAGAAAGTAACAACAAACATGGTCAAAGGAAATGGGAATTTGTCACCAGAAGAGCTAGATCTAAAATGATTACACTACAGATCCTTCAATTCTTGCATGTTGGTTGACAGTTTTTCTGTGTTACAGATCCTAAATCTCAACATCCCAGTTGTTTGAGATCATGAGTGGCTGTTTAGCTACTGATCTGGTGTGTGGCCCTTTACTAAATTGATTAACAGGTCATTTGTGTGCATCACCATGGCCTGAATTGTTCATGTGCAGATTCTTTTTCTTATCCAATGATGAACTGCTGGAGATTTTGGCTGAGACAAAGGACCCACTAAGGGTGCAACCCTTTTGTAAGAAAATATTTGAAGGAATCAACAGGCTTGTGTTCATGGAGAACCTTGACATTGTTGCCATGCTTAGTGAAGAAGGCGAGCGTGTCGACTTCATCTTCCACTTCAATCCCAAGACTGCTCAGGGTGCAGTTGAGAAATGGTTGTTAGAGGTTCAATTCCTGTCTTTTTGAAACCAAAAAAGAAAAGAGAAAAAAAAGAAGAACATGTGAGAGAAAGATTGATTTGAGTGAAATGCAGCAGAGAGCAGATAGCAATAGAAGAAGATTCAATCTTTTGCATTCAAGTAAAGAAAATTGTTGTACATGCTCTGAGCTGCTTCCTCATGCGGTTTCATATAAGAAATAATTGGTGGGTCATATCTAGGTGGAGGCTGACATGAGGGAAAGTTTGATAGATGTGTGCCGTCGTGCATACGAATCATATGTGACAACAGATCGAATACAATGGATACTAGAGTGGCCTGGCCAGATTGTGCTTTGTGGGTCACAAATGCACTGGACTATGGAGGTTGCAGAGGCCATCAACAAAGGCAAGCTTGCTGAGTATGAGGCCAAATGCACATTGCAACTCCAAGTTGTTGTCAACAAGGTACAAGTAAATATATACATACATGTGTGCGTGTGCATGTGTGTGTGAGAAATGAGAAAAAAAGAAGGCAACTTTTGTTGCACTAGCTAGCTGTTCAGATGATGATGATGACAGAAAAGAACCCACCCAACTGTTGGTTGGTTAATGCTGCTGCTGGGCTTCAACAAGGAAGGAAGAAAGATTGGCTAACAGACTAACTTACTACTATCCATGATTCAGGTTCGTGGAAAGCTGACGAGTCTTGAAAGAAAGACAATTGGGGCATTGATTGTGATCGATGTGCATGCTCGTGATGTGGTCAAGGACCTGTCAGATTCTGCGTTATCTGATGAAACAGATTTTGATTGGATTTGTCAGCTGAGGTAATCAAGAAGGATATAATTTCCTAGCTAGATCTTCTCTAGCTCCTCTGATTGCTGGGTAAAATTACACCTCTCTGATCACCGTCAACTGTGACGGACATTGGTATATTCATTCTTTCTTTCTTTGCCATGGATCTGGCTATTGTCTTTATTCCTCGTGTACCCATCAAGGTTTATGGCAGAAGGTTTATGGTTTACCCGTGCTGGTGCAAATTCAAAGATATCAGCTTGAATCAGGTTGATTGTGGCAGAATATTCCACGGACATCAACATTTGAAGTGGCTCTCTAGTGGGAATTATTTTGCAGATATGGTTATGAGCAAGATAGTGTGATTGTGCGCATGATCAATGCTGGCATATGGTATGCTTTTGAGTACTTGGGGAATAGCAGCCGTCTGGTCATCACTCCTCTGACAGATCGATGCTATCGAACACTGATGGGTGCACTCCATCTCAATTTGGGTGGAGCTCCTGAAGGACCTGCAGGTGCACAGAACCTTTCTTCCACACCCACATTATGAAACCTAGTGGCCCTAGCTACAACAGAACTAGTAGTGTACATGGAATCACTAGGACGGATGCTTAGATTTTCTTCATCTGTAAATTGAATCCCATCAATGGATATTATATCTCTGAAGTGAACTCTCAAGTGTGCTTTTTGAATGCAATCTTTTGAATGTTCTTGAGCATAATTGGATGGGATGCATCTAGGTACCGGTAAGACTGAGACAACAAAGGATCTTGCAAAGGCTATTGCAATGCAGTGCGTGGTATTCAACTGCTCTGATGGTCTTGACTATCTCGCAATGGGAAAGTTTTTCAAAGGCTTGGCTAGCTCTGGTGCTTGGGCTTGTTTTGATGAATTCAACCGAATCGAACTTGAGGTAAACTAAATTCACACCCATGCCCAAAATCAATCACATTCTCTCTCACTCTCTCTCTCTCTTTCTCGCTCGCTCTCTCCCCTTTTTGACTTTGTCTTGACTACCATCGATGAAAGAGAAAGCTCTCATAACTCTAGTGCACACTAGTGTCTGGATTGTGCACTAGTGTCCTAATTCTCTATAATTTTCAGACGGTACATGAATTGAAATAAATAAATTATCGGATCAAAATTCTGGTCACATGTATGAGCTTTTTTCAAAGTGGAATCTAAAACTGAATTTTGAATTGCTGATTTTTTTATGTTTTTTTGAAAATTAAATCCCCTGGGTTAATGATTACAGGTGCTCAGTGTGATTGCACAGCAAATCCTGACAATCCAAAGAGCCAAAGCAGCAGGTTTGAAGATGTTTGAATTTGAGGGCACCAAACTTCAGCTCAAAATGACATGCAATTGCTTCATCACCATGAATCCTGGCTACGCAGGACGCTCTGAGCTCCCAGATAACTTGAAAGCCTTGTTTCGCACTGTTGCTATGATGGTTCCTGATTATGCTTTGATTTCTGAGATCACCCTTTACTCCTTTGGTTATCTTGATGCTCGTGCTCAAGCTCGCAAACTTGTTGCTACTTACCGCTTGTGCAGGTAGGTACATCAATGGATGGGTACACACATCATCATCTATGCATGCTAGAAGAGTGTGTGTGTGTGTGTGTGTGTGTGTGCATTTTTTGTATGTACATTCAGATCTTTTGCCATGTTGATCCAGACCCCATTGCAGTTGGGACATTTTTTGCTAAATTCCTTCCTTCAAAGTAAATGTAAACCAAAAAGAAAACTGCCAGGGTTGATAAAGTTTGTGTTGTGCTTGTTTTTCTTTCAGTGAGCAGCTGTCAAGTCAGACACACTATGACTACGGCATGCGAGCTGTGATTTCTGTGCTGCGAGCTGCAGGTGCTGTGAAGCAGAAGTATCCGGAAGAAAGGGAGGATGTGCTGATGCTCAAGTCCCTGAAAGATGTGAACTTGCCCAAGTTTCTGGCTCATGATGTGCCCTTGTTTGAGGGTATCTTGATGGACCTGTTCCCGGGTGTTGAACTCCCACCTCCCGATTATGATATCATGACAGTGCGCATCAAAGACAACTGTGTCAAGATGAACCTGCAGCCTCACCCCGTCTATGTAGAGAAGGTGATGATGCTGATGATGATTCAGCTCCTCCTGCACATTTGTTGCTCTTGTACAGGACTGTGTAAAAACAAAAGCTTGCACCTTTGGTCTCTAGTTGAACTCCTTGAACTTGTTGTTTGTAGCATCAGATCCTAAATGCACTTATGTACATGACAGTGACTTTAGACTCTAGTAGTGTTTTCAGAAGAGTTTTTTCAAAGCTTCTGAGGATGTTGCTGATGATGCCCACCTCCCAGATCATGAATGTTATGATGGACCCATAATTATGTTCTGTAGATGTTGTGAAGCTTCTCAGATATGATTGGCAAGCTCAAAAGTACTTGAGTATCATATGTTTCTGTGATTGCAGATCTTCCAGCTCTATGAAATGATTCTTGTGAGGCATGGGTTGATGTTGGTGGGATACTCATATGGAGCCAAAACAGAGTGCTACCGAGTTCTGGCAGCAGCTCTGGGAGATATGAAGGCACATGGCGAAGGTGAACAAATCACACACTGCATTTGCTTGAATCCGAAATCCATCTACATCGGTCAGCTGTATGGTCAGTTTGATCCCATCTCCCATGAATGGTCAGATGGCATTCTTGCCAAAGCTTTCCGGAATGCGGCTGTTGACCAGCTCCCTGATCGCAAGTGGATTCTTTTTGATGGACCTGTAGATGCAGTTACGTAAGGAAATATATAAACAAATTCTACATTTCTTCTGGAAAACCCATTTTGTTTTGCATTTTGCATTTTGTCAGCACATATGATTATGACCTCCATGATCATCATGCATGTGCTGCATTGTTTTCCTGTTGCATTATTGCAGAAGTTCAGCTCAATTCATGTAGTTGAAGCATGAAATTCTGTCCTGATCTGTACATAACATGCAGGTGTGGATTGAGAATATGAATACGGTGCTGGATGACAACAAGAAGCTGTGTCTCATGAGTGGTGAGATCATCCAGATGAGCCAGCAGATGAACCTGATCTTTGAGGTTCAGGATCTGGCAGTGGCATCACCTGCCACAGTCAGTCGTTGTGGAATGGTGTACACAGAGCCGAGCTCGATTGGCTGGCATCCACTCAAGACATCATGGCTGAAGAAAACCAATGAAAACTTCTCGCAGATTGGAAAAGAGGGAATGCAAATGGTGGAAGCACTTTTGAACTGGCTTGTTGATCCTTGTGTTGACCTCATCAAGCGCCACTGCAAGGAACCCATCCCCACATCTCAGATCAACCTGACTGTCAGTTGTATGAACATGTTTGAAAGCATGTTGGATGAGTTCAAGACCCCTGCAGAGACTACTGTCAGGAGAGGCACATCAGGAAGTCCTTCAGCTGCTGATCAGGAGACCACAAATAGTGGATTTTCAACGGCACCCACTGGAAGTGACAAGGACACATGGTTGCAGTGCTTGTTTGTTACGTCTCTGGTGTGGTCTGTTGGGGCATCCATTGATAATGATGGCAGGTTTAAGTTCAACACATACCTGCGGAAATTACTGGCACAACAGGATGACTTGGGTTTTGATCTCAGTGCTGGATTTGTTGTCCAAAAGCCCAATTTCAACTTCCTGCTGCCCATCCCAGAAGTTGCCTCTGTGTATGCATTCACCTTCTCCAAAACAGAAGGGGTGTGGAAACTCTGGATGGACACTCTCGACAAACGGGGTCCCCTTTCTGATGCACAGTTCAATGACATCATTGTGGCCACCATTGACACTGCACGGTATGCGTTTTTGCTGGTCCTCCTTGTCACACATCAAAAACATGTTCTTTTCGGGGGACCCACTGGAACAGGTGTGATGATCAAAACTCAGCAATA
This sequence comes from Sphagnum contortum, assembly GCA_963920785.1. Lineage (NCBI taxonomy): Eukaryota > Viridiplantae > Streptophyta > Sphagnopsida > Sphagnales > Sphagnaceae > Sphagnum > Sphagnum contortum. The sequence continues at coordinate 20,832,281 of OY987278.1, forward strand.
TTCAACCAAAACTTACCTATGTGTGTCTCACTAATTAAAGTAAAAGAAAACTGTTGTTGATTGGTCAATTGAGTCATGTCCTGATGATCTCTGTACATAACATAACATGGGTGATTGTTATAGTACTACTACTACTAAATAGTTGCACACAGCAGCTGAGAATTTCCAGAACCTTGTTTGTGTGTGTCATCATGATATCATCACAGGAAAGACGGTGTATATCAAGAATCAGTTGTCTTATGGAATTGATCAGAAGGTTTATCGCAACATTATGATGACATTCTCTGCCCAGACCAATGCTAATCAGACCCAGGTACTACAAGGGTTTTCTGTGTCTTTGAGATTATACATGTGTTGTTGGCATTGAAATCCATTGATCCCACTGCAGGCAGGCAGGCATGCATTTTGTTTGTATGAAATCTCATTGTTTTTTTTATTCTAGTATCCCTAAGTTTGCAAGCTTTATCAGGCAGCCTTTTGGCAAGGTGGGTTTTTCTTTTTTGGCAAGCTTGGCTTTGGAATTGTCCTTTCATATTTCAAAGCACATGTATGACAATTGATTGATGATGATGTTGATGACTAGCTGATATGGATGGGTGTGCAGGAGATTATTGATTCGAAGCTGGACAAAAGGAGGAAGAATGTGTTTGGACCTCCACTTGGGTCCAAATGTGTTGTCTTTGTGGATGACTTGAACATGCCTACAGTGGAGACATATGGTGCACAACCACCTATTGAAATCCTACGCCAATGGATGGATCATGGAGGCTGGTAAGTAAATAAATAAATTTTCCCCATAAAACTCACTTGATCTACGAATTATTCGCAATCCAAGAGCTAGCTTTGGATGTGTGCTTATATCTACCTTTTGCTTGAGTACTTGTACAAAGATTTTTGGTGAAGGAATTCATTTCTGTGGTGAACTTAGTTTTTTTGTTTTTGTTTTTGTGTTTGCTGCTGCTGCTGCTGTTGCTGTTGCAGGTATGACCGAGAGGAGAATTGTTTCAGATGGCTTGTTGACATTCAGTTTGTAGCAGCTATGGGACCCCCTGGTGGAGGGCGCAACCATGTGACCCCTAGATACTTGCGCCATTACAACTTGCTCTCTATCATCGATTTTGATGACTCTACTCTTGGCACTGTATTTGAGACCATCATTGAGTGGTGGGTCCGCAGCCGTCGTATGCTAAATGAGGTACACAGATCTTGTTTTTCATGCACATAAGTTGCATGGCATTTTCAGCAGATTTTTTCAAGTGCTTTTTCTTTTTTTCTTTTTTTTTTCCTCTTGAATTTTCCATAGTTTTGACAATATGAGGGGGTTTTCTGGGTGTCAGCTCATAAGTGTAGGGAAGAATCTGGTGAAAACTACAATCGAAATCTATAGGGCAATACAGGTAGAGCTTCTGCCCACACCGGCAAAATCCCATTACACGTACAACATGCGTGATCTTTCAAAAGTGTTCCAAGGGATGTGCATGGCAGATACTGCAGCCTTGACCAAGAAGACAGTGATCAAGTTGTGGTGCCATGAATGCCTCCGTGTGTTCCATGACCGGCTTGTCAATGATGATGACCGCCAATGGTTCCTTGACTACTTGCGGGTTTGTCTTGAAGAACGGGTGAATGTCACTTGTGATTACATTCTCGGTGTTTCTTCACCTGATGACGTCAGTGCCACTTTGAAAGTCTTGGCATTTGGTGATGTCATGGACACTACTGCAATCCCTAAAAAGTAAGTTCATGTCTCAAGGATCATAGTAGGGAAATCCTTGTAGTATGTACTAAAGCATGAATCCATCTCAAGCATGTTGTATGCTTTTTTTCTTTTCTTTTGTGGATTCATCCATGAGAACTTTGAATGTGGAAATTGGCGACATTGATGCTGGAGCAGGTTGTGACAATTTTTTCAGGTACGAGGAAATACCAGACCAAAACAAGCTGCTAAAACAGCTGGAGCTTGGCCTGGATGAGTTCAATGCTCAGACCAGAAGCCCGATGAACTTGGTTATATTCACTTACGCTGCACAGCATGTCTTACGCATCAGTCGAACCATAAGGCAACCATTTGGCAATGCTCTGTTGGTCGGACTTGGTGGGGGTGGCAGGCAGTCACTTACAAAACTGGCAACTTTTTTGGCAGGATTTGCACTCTTTCAGGTTACAATTACCAAGCTCTATGGTACTATGGAGTGGAATGATGACCTCAAGGTACGTAAACAATCATCACTGTGTGTGTGTGTGTCTCTCTCTCCCACACATCCTGTTCTGATCTAGTCTCTCTCTGTGAAACAACATAAGGACATAACTTCAATACCTTTGAGGAGGACATATAACTTTGAGAGTCTGTGAACTGATGACTGTGGAGATTTGCTGTTGGCTGCTGTGCTGAAAACAACAGCTTGTGCTAAAGAGGGCTGGAGCAGACTGTGTGGAAACTACATTTCTGTTCAGTGACACACAACTGAAGAAGGAGAAGTTTTTGGAAGACATCAATAACATTCTCAACACTGGCGAAGTACTGTACATACTCATTTCCCCCTTTTTCTCAAGACCTCTTGTACTGAAGAAGGGTTTTGGGTATGGCATGTATTGATGACAATCAGCATGATCTTTGTGACAATTGTTCAGCCTCTTGCAGTCATGTAATTAATTCACCTCAAATGTCATCTAGTTTTCAATTCTACAATATTCTTGAGTTGGGGGAATCTAGAGCTCATGAGTTACATCATGTCGTGCAGGTACCAAATCTGTATGCAAAAGATGAGATCATGGGCTTGTTTGAAATTATTCGACCTCAGGCAAAGAAGGCAGGGAGAGATGGTTCAAGTCTAGAAATGTATATGTTCTTTGTCGATCAATGTCGGAAGAACCTTCACATGGTGATTGCGATGAGTCCTTTTGGAGATGCGTTTCGAACCCGTCTGCGCATGTTCCCATCTCTTGTCAACTGCTGCACCATCGACTGGTTTAGTGAGTGGCCAGCTGAGGGCCTCAAATCTGTTGCAAGCAGTTATTTCTCTACTGTAAGGTTCTTCTTGATCAATCAAGAGTCCACCCTGCAATTTTGCCCACACAGATCAACAACAATGGTAGAATTTTAGGTTGAGAAACCCAACGTGTGCCATTTTGTAACAGCTAAATTATGCAGAAAGGAGCTTGATGAAAGTTTTCCAGGCTTTGATGATTTGATTTTGTGTTTCCTGCCAGGACTAGGATTCAGGGTTTAAACTTTTGGGAATGAATGCTTTGCAGGCTTTTGATGAGGTTTTGGTGTTTCTTGCCAGGACTAGGATTCAGGGTTTAAGCTTTTGGGTATGAAAGTTTTGCAGGCTTTGATGATGCAGTTGTGGTGTTTCCTGGGATGAGGATGAACAAGGTTTAAGGTTTTGGGTATGAATGTTTTGCTGGCTTTTGATGACGAGGATTTGGTGTTTCCTACCAGGACTAGGATTCAGGGTTTAAGCTTTTGGGTTTTCCCAGGGTTTTGAGGTTGTATCTTATTAGTTCTGATCATGTTTGTTCAAATTATTTGTCCAGGTACCACAAACATCTGCACAAATCACTGAATCAGTGATTGATATGTGCATGATATTCCACCAAAATGCTGCAGATTTGTCGCACAAGTTTTACAAAGAGCAGCTGCGCCATTTCTATGTCACACCCACCTCGTATCTGGAGCTGTTGGGCACTTACAAAAAGCTCTTAACTGAGAAGCGTAATGAAATTGACACCATGAGGAACCGATATTCAGTAAATTCATGATCTGATGATCTCCTTCATATTGTGGATGGGTAGGAAATTTTGAATTTGGCATTTTTAAGACACAATCAGTATATGCAGTTCTTCCTTCTTCTTCTTCTTCTCTATAAGAAGAAGAAAAACCTTGTTTGATTTCCCTGTCTGTATTTGTTGCATGTGATTTTCTTATAGGGTGGGCTTGAAAAGCTGTTTGGAGCTGAGGAGCAAGTGACAATCATGAAAGGAGAGCTGCAAGACTTGCAACCCATTCTCTTGAAAACAGCTCAAGAGACCAATGCACTGCTTTCACGTATCGACCTTGACAAAAAGGATGCAGAAGCCACTCGTGCTATGGTGGAGGCTGAAGAAGCAGTCGCAAATATCAAAGCTACAGAAGCTAAAGCTATCAAGGATGACTGCGAGTCTGAACTTGCTGTGGTATGTCACAATCATTAGCCTCATGAGGAGGATTGAATCCCGCGTTCCCCTCGATCCATGATTGTGCTTCTTGCTCAGGAGTTTAACAATGATGTATTCATTTCTGCATGCAAAAAGAGTGAACTCTGGATGGGATTCTGAAGGGCTCCCCATTGATTGAGCTTTGATGTATGTGATTTCCAGGCAATGCCAATGCTTGAAGCAGCTTTGGCAGCTTTAGACACACTGACAAAGGCAGATATCACAGAAGTGAAGGCCATGAAGAATCCTCCTGGTCCAGTGAAGCTTGTCATGGAGGCTTGTTGTATAATGAAAGATGTACATTTGATGATCTCTGTCAACCCACATCCCTTCTTGATCCATCACTAGCATGCATGAGCCGACATGGTAGTTGCTCTTAAGATTCATAGCCATATTCCTTTCCAGGAGATTATGAACTGTCAAGCTCAGTCACCAATGAACCAAGGCATGATATTTCTATTCTCAAGCTCCTAATGTCCAAAGTAAGTGACAATATGCTTGTTTTCCACTGCAATTGCATGATGATGGGAACAGGTGAAATCGAAGCGAATTCCCGACCCAAACAAACCTGGGTCAAAGATGGAAGATTTCTGGGGACCGGCACAGCAGATGCTGGCAGATAGTGACTTCTTGCCATCACTCAGAACATATGATAAGGACAACATCCCCACTGCTACCATTGTGAAGATTAGACCCTATCTAGAAGACCCAAGTTTCAACCCTGAGGTTGTGAAGAAAGCCTCAAAGGCAGCTTATGGGCTTTGTTGCTGGGTGCGGGCTATGGAGAGCTATGATCGTGTGGCGAAGGTAGTTTTTTTTTGGTTTCCCCTCCTCTGGAAACATCTCCTTTAGCTCTGTAGTAGTGATCTATCTATCATATGATAATTGCTTTTGTAGTTTAGGTGGCAATGCTGCCAAGCTCATGACTTAGCATACAAAATTACAAGATCTAGTATGTGGGCTTTTGTAGTATTTGTTTGTGAAGAAGAATTCATTTTTGAGCTTTTTTGTCGGAGGGTTGAATTGTTGTTGTTTGTTGTTGTTGCAGGTTGTTGCGCCAAAACAAGCCAAACTAGCGGCAGCAAATGCAGAGTTTTCTGAACTGCAAGTGCAGCTTGCATTGAAGAAGGAAATGCTGGCAGAAGTTCAAGCCAAGCTAGCAAAGCTGCAGGAGCAGCTTGAAGATATGAACAGGAAGAAGATGATGCTTGAAGCTGAGGTTGAGAATTGTCAGAAGGTCAGTTTACAGTGTGTACCTAGTAAGGAATCAATTACCATACATGCAACAAGCAAAGTCTAGGGTTTAGGGTTTAGGGGTAAGGTTTACAAACTCTGTTGTGAATTACTCTTTCAAACCTGAAGCTAACTTGCTTTAGAGACAGTAGTCCAAAACCCAGTCTAAACCCAAAGAAGCTAAGATATGTCAAACCTAAACTCTTTTCCTGGGAGACAGCTGATCTGCAATTTTTTCAAAAATTGGTTGTACTGGGCAGAAACTGATGCGTGCAGAGAAGCTCATTGGGGGCTTAGGTGGAGAGAAAGTACGATGGACAGCGGTGGGTGTAGAGCTTGGTGCAATTTACATTGATTTAACTGGAGATGTGTTGTTAGCCTCAGGTTATGTGGCTTACCTTGGGCCAGTAACAATCAGCTACCGGGAAGCTCTGCTAGGAGAGTGGTTGAAGCTGGCAAACATGAAGAAGATTCCTTGCTCCCCAGTTTTCAAGCTAGCCAATGTGCTTGGAAACCCAGTCACAATTCGTGACTGGGTTATTGATGGTCTGCCTAATGACAGCTTCTCTGTTGACAATGCTCTCATTGTCAGCTCTTCTCGCCGTTGGCCATTGCTAATTGATCCTCAAGGTCAAGCTAATAAGTGGATCAAGGTACATGTGAAATCTTCTGTCTTCCAGAAAGGTGGAGAATGTGACATGTAGTAAGTAGTACCCAATGATGCCTTGGATTATATGATTTTCAGAAGGGGGAAAAGAAACCAAAATGTGGCATAAGGATGATGTGTTGGATGCTGTTGTATTGGATTGCAGAATATGGAGAAGAAGCGTAATCTACAGGTGATGAAGCTTTCAGATGGCGACTTTGTGAGGAAGTTGGAAAGTTGCATCCAATTCGGATATCCTCTTCTTCTGGAAAATGTGTATGAAGAGCTTGATCCAACACTAGAGCCACTTCTTGTCAAGGCCATCTTCAAGCAAGCTGGCAGTCTTCAGATCAAGCTGGGTGATAGTACAATTGAATACAATGAGAAATTCCGCTTCTACATCACCACTAAACTACGAAACCCGCACTATGCACCTGAGGTGAGATTGCATCTAAGTAGTGTTGTTCAGAATTTTGCAATTCTTGGAGAAGCTGAACACTAGCTAGTGTGCTATTCCTTAAATCTGGAGATTTTGTGTTGGCGAAATGGAGATGCTTGCTGAATCTATATCTGTGTATATGCTGGTTTTTGTCATGTTCATTTGCAGGTGTCAGTAAAGATCAGTCTTCTGAACTTCATGATCACTCCTGATGGACTGGAAGACCAATTACTGGGGATGGCAGTGAAAAATGAGCGACCCGATTTGGAGGAAGAGAAAACCCAACTTGTGCTTCAAAGTGCTGAAAATCAACGTCAGCTGAAGGACATTGAGGACAATATCATTAAGGTTTTGTAAAAACCCTGAATCTTCAGACATATGGATCAGACCCATGTAGTAGTATTGTGACAACATCCCTAAGTGACCCCCCTGCCCATAACCCATTCCTGCAAACTGTACCTATGTATGCTCAACAGGTGCTTTCAAGCTCAGAGGGAAACATTTTGGAAGATGAGACAGCCATCGACATCATTTCGTCGTCAAAAGTCTTGTCTGTGGAGATTGCACAGAAGCAAAAAGTTTCGGTTGTCACAGAGGCCAGAATCGATGAGGCGCGTCAAGGTTATGTGCCTGTGGCTGAGCATGTTGCTTGTCTTTTCTTCACAACATCTGACCTATGTTGTGTGGACCCCATGTACCAGTACTCTCTCAATTGGTAAGCCATTTCTCTCTCTCTCTCTCTCTCGATCACCAAAATCATCAAGTGTGTAGAGCTACAGATTATGATTGGACTAGGATCAAGACAATTGAGGAAGAGAGTTTGGAGCAGCATCATCATCATCTCTGGCACTATTTTTCCCAGGTATTTGCTACTCTTCTTCAATGCAATGCGGGATTCGGAGAAGAGTGATAAACTAGCAACTCGGCTAGCCATCCTGAATGACTTTTTCACCTACTTGCTCTACTGCAACATCTCACGAAGCTTGTTTGAGAAAGACAAAATGCTCTTGTCACTCCTCATCTGCACAACATTGTGGAAACGGTTTGGAAAGCTGGCACATGAAGATTTCACATTCTTTGCTACTGGGGGTATTTGGATTGGAGGCGACCCACCAAAGAATCCACTTCCGTGGATTGCTGACAAGCTTTGGATTGAGATGCTCAACTTATCCACTAACAAGGCTTTTAAGGTAAACAAATTTACTACAACAAAGTTGATGTTTTGGTACCAAAATATGATTGGAGTTTGATGAGCCTTTCAGCTTCCTCACCTTGAATAACAAAACTTGGTGCAGGGATTCAGTGATGATGTTGTCAAGGATCCTAAGAAATGGAAACATATTTTGGACAGTGAAACACCATACCGAGCACCTGTACCGAGTGACTGGGACAATAGGCTTGACATCTTCCAGAAGCTGCTGCTCATCCGAGTTTTCCGCCCTGATAAGCTGGTCGAGAGTGTCAATGACTTTGTGTTTGCTGCTATGGGTCAACGCTACATGGAACCCCCTCCCTTTGATTTGGAAAGTGCTTACCATGATTCTGCCAGCACAATTCCACTCATCTTCATCCTTTCAGCTGGATCAGACCCAATGGCTAGTCTTCTCAAGTTTGCAGAAGAGGCCAAACATAACGTACTGTAATTGTTGCCCTTTCACTGTTCCATGCACACAAGTTAGTTTTGTGAATTTTAGAGTTTCCAATTAGAGTTTCCCCAGAATTTGCAATTTACTGTAAACAATTATAAATGCTGATCAACCACATTTCTGTATGTTGAGTTTCATTTACTGTGTCCACTAAGAGTGTGCACTAAGCAGCTGCCAAGATCAACATTGTGCAGGTGAACACAATTTCTTTGGGGCAAGGGCAAGGCCCAAAAGCTGCTGAAATGATTGAGAAAGCAGCACGGAGTGGAGATTGGGTGGTGCTGCAAAACTGCCATCTCGCAGCATCTTGGATGAACTCACTCGACCGCATAGTTGAGAATCTCGGGGACCAAACAAACATCATGTTCCGCCTTTGGCTCACCAGTTACCCATCTGAGCATTTCCCTGTTGCCATTCTTCAAAGTGGTGTGAAAATGACAAATGAGTCACCAAAAGGCTTGAGGAACAACATGCTTCAGGTAATGAAAAATGCCACTCCAAAAAAAGCTTCCAGCTAGAGTCCCAGACAAACCCATCATTCTATCTTCAATAAGGCCATCTATCATTCTATTTCCCAATCTGAATACTACATGTGCATGTGTGTGTGTGTGTGTGTGTGTGTTTATTAGAGCTACCAATCCTTTCCAATATCAGATCCCAAGTTCTTTGCATTCACTGGAGAAAGAGCAAATGTGTGGCGCAAGATGGTGTTTGGTCTAGCCTTTTTCCATGCAGCTGTGCAAGAGCGCATCAAGTATGGGCCATTGGGATGGAATATACCATACCAGTTCAGTGATCCAGATTTGAAGATCAGTCTCCGGCAGCTTCAGTCCTTTCTTAATGAGTTTCCCAACAGCATACCCTTCAAAGTAAACCGTGCTGCAATTTTTTTTTCCTTCTTCAATGTTCTTAAGTTCAATAACTGAAATGCACAAACATCTCAATTGGGTGTTTTTGCTGTGAGAGATCTCTGTTGAAATTTGCTCACCATCCAGACTAGAGGGATTAACTGACTGGGTATGCAAAAAAAAAAGGAATTATGACAAGTGAATTTCTGTCTTTGATCTAGGCACTGTTTTATTGTACTGGGGAGTGCAATTATGGTGGACGAGTGACAGATGGTCATGACCGCAAAACATTGTTGAGCATTCTGTCAGTTCTCTACACCCCGAATATCCTGGACGATGATTACAAGTTCTCTGCATCAGGAATATACTATGCACCCTCTGATTGCCAGTATGCAGATTACATCGAGTTCATCAAGGAGCTTCCAACCATCACAAAACCTGAAGCATTTGGGCTGCATGAAAATGCTGATATCACCAAAGATCAGAAAGAAGCTGATGAACTTCTGTCAGCAGTCGAAGCAACCCAGGTTCATTTTTTTTTCCTCTTCCACAATGTTCCTCTCCATGTTCTGCTCCCCATGGTCCCATAACATATCAACATATATGTTTTTACAGATGTGTAGCACTAAATAAATAGCACATCCTAAAATTGTTGATTTGGTAATAACCCTGAACCTCAGAGTGTGGTTTTCTTTTGGCTTGGATGTTACAACAGAGTAGTGTGGGTGGTGCCGGTGGCAAAAGCAAAGAAGAAGTGGTGTTGGAACTTTCAATTGAGTTTGCAACAAAACTACCAACAGCATTTGACATAGAACTAGCACGATACAAGTACCCAGTGACGTATTTAGAAAGCATGAACTCCGTTCTTCACCAAGAAATGATTCGGTTCAACAGACTCACTGATGTAAGTTTTGACCTATCTACCCACCCAATTTTTTTTCTCTAAATGTCATTTACTTATTTCTATTGGGATGTGACTGTTTAGAATAGAACATATTACGCCAAGCGAAAATTAGGTTTGAGTGCATGAGACTGGGTTTGGCACCTTGCAAGTGGTCATTCTTACAAGTATTTTTCTCTCTTTTGTTTGTGCTTTCAGGTGATAAGATCGAGCTTGGTGACAGTCCAAAAGACATTGAGGGGCTTGGTGGTCATGTCAGCAGATATTGACAAGCTAATTACAAATATTTTTCAAAGCAAAATGCCAGTCATGTGGGCACCCTACTCATACCCAACCATGAAACCCGTCAGCAGCTATTTCCAAGACTTGCTTGATCGCTTAAAAATGCTGCAAAACTGGTTTGATGTTGGACCTCCACCACGCTTCTGGATTAGTGGCTTTTATTTTACTCATGCCTTCTTGACAGGTTCCGTTTTTCTCCTCCATCCTTTTCTCTTTTTTCTCAAGAAGCCATGATCTTTGTGCCACTGTAAGAAGACAATCTTCTGATTAAGGGGTCATCTATTATCCTTTGTCAATACCAAAAAAACTATCCAATTGTTTGAATGGAACAGGTGTGCTGCAAAATTTTGCACGTAAATACAGGATACCCATTGACACCATCATCTTCCAGTTCCAGACAATGCCTAAGGGAGGGAATTATGAGACAAAACCTGATGATGGGTGCTACATTGAGGGGATGTTTGTGGAAGGAGCACGGTGGGATAATGAGAGAATGCTATTGGCAGAGTCACTACCCAAGAAACTATACTCAGAAGCGCCCATGCTTTGGTTACAGCCGGTTGAATCCCACAAAAAGAAACAGTTCCCCAGTTACCTGAGTCCTATTTACCGAACATCAGAGAGGCGAGGGGTGCTGGCAACCACAGGACATTCCTCAAACTTTGTTATGAATGTCGAGTTGCCTTCTGATAAACCCAATGAGTATTGGGTGCGGCGTGGAGTAGCCATGCTTCTCTCTCTCAGTGACTGAAATGTTGTTCGACACAGGAACCACTCTCTTTCTCTAAGCAACTTTCAACTCAATAATAATTTTCTGTTGAAGATTCATGCTTTTGTGAGCAGCACCAGCTTCTCTTCAGATCTGCAACGTGGCAGATGGCACTTCTTTACTACCCATATTGATGGCACTTCAATGGTGGAATCACCAGGTACAAAATTCTCATGATATCTCCAGCAGCTCCCTTGCAGTTATTTTGCTTTTTGTTGCACAGCAAACTCTTCCCATCAGATGAATAAAGGTTTTATTTTCTCAAGTTAATGAGGAAACAACAGCTAAGTTACAGATCAATCCTGGAACCGAAACTTCTTCTGTTCTGTGCAGGTACTGCATACACCAATCCTGAAACAGAACTTCTTCTGTGCTCTGTGCAAGAATTATCTGTGTTGATTTTTTCTACTACTCAAGAAGACAAGACCACTAACATAATGAGCTGAGCTTTTAAGATTGTGATCAGTTCCTCCATTTTATTATTAGTTACACGGTTTTTACCATTTGAATTTTCTATTTTAATAGCAGAGGCTCAGATGTCGGCTTCAAAGAGTAATAGTAGGCAAGCAAGAAGATCGCCAAAAATGGTCCAAACCAGAAGATGAGAAGGCATGATAGAAGATACAAGCCTAAGGGAACAACCCATGACAAAATAAGCAGAAGAATTCCTGAGACCATAAGAATGTTCCCTGCACAAAATCAACACATTCCATTAGTATATCTGTCTCATAGAACATCAAAATTAATTATCAAAAATAACATCAGAGTGGTGTAAGTGTCAAATATCTCAATCTAATTAACATTATATATGATGAATTGATAACAGACATGAAGGATATATTCACTTTATTGCAGTATATTTTTTTTGCTCCTGCTGCTCATCATTTTTGTTTTGGTGTTTTTTGCATGATGTCAAAAACAGTAAAAAAATCATTTTAGCACCAATCAATGTGATGGCCATGGATTGTGTCTTATCTAGACTAGCACTATTCACCTAGCACTTTTCTATATAAAAAGTGATGCAAAGTGGCATTCACTGTTTGCATATGTGCCTCTTTGCAAAGCAGTGTTCACCCACTGCACATGTTCCTCTTTGTAAAGTGGCATTCACCATTTGCACATGTGCATCTTTGCAAAGTAGCATTCACCCATTACACATGCCCCTCTTTGCAAAGTCACATTCACCCATTGCCAATGCACACCCATACACCAATTTGCAAAGTGGAATTCAACCTTTGCACAGGCACCTCTTTGCAAAGTGGTATTCACGCTTACACACATGCACCTCTTTGCAAATTGGCATTCAGCTCTTCCATATGAAGAGTTGCTTGCTGCTTGTTAAGCCAGGGGAGTGAAAAACTGTGCCTAAAGTAAGGGACAAAAGTGAAGTGCATACCTCCTTGATATTGTGTTCGAACCCAGACAACATCAGTTGTAGTCCATGGCATACCCAGTCCAATATAGTTGTTAGGCTCCACACTCTGCACACCACTCAAACCAAACCTAATCAGTCAACAAATTCCAAACACGTGAGAAGCTGCTATAATTGACCCAGTGCATAAGCTGCCATTAGGTAATTTACTTCCCAGCGTCAGGTCTTCTCAGCACAATCCAAGGGAACTGAAGACATAAATCCAAGGGCGAATAGTAGTAGTACTATGATCACACAACATTTTGAACTTCCATCCAGAGATTGTGGCATCTCACACTATTCGCACTTATCTGCTGATAGGGCCATATGTTATTATTGTCATCGGGTAAGAAATCTATTTGATTTTCCTTTGGTGGTCATATGATTAGATTGATCCAAAGCTTTCCATACCATTGGGCATTAGAATTCAGAATTATTTTGTCAGTGGAGAGAAATGTGTTTTTACCCTGACTATGAGGCCAAAGTAGAAAAGAAGCCAGACAGCAACAGTGGCAGCAAAGAGACGAGCACCAAAATCATTATCAACACTAGTGACAGCTGGAATGAGGATGAAGGCTTGCACGAAGAAGAAAAACCATGCTGGAAGCTCAATGATGTGCGCCACTGCATGCTTGGATTGCCCTCTGAAGAAGAAGAAAACAACAAAGGCATGAAACCTCAGTCTCATATCTTTCTAGTGTGCCATGAATCCCATCTGGACCATCTCATCTTCGACCCAGAAGAGAAAATAGCACTTGGATGGGGCAAGTTGGAAAGCTTCTTCTTCTTACCCATGACCTTGAAGGCGTCTGTCATTGACAGAAACTTGATAAACCACATATGGAACCAGGAGTGTCAGTACTGGCAAAACCAGCAACCCGAACCATTTTGGAGCCCACAGCAATGGATGTGCTGCAAAATACAATCCAACAAGTGGAAAAAAAACATAGTGTTACACATATATATCATGGGTTTTTTTTCTTCTTTAGCAAAATTCTGATACTCTGGAACCAGAGCCACATTGTGGGTATGCTGGCACTAATGTTGTTCTTCTCCAAGCTTGCAGTTGGCAGCATGGGTATGCCCAAAACCCTTCACACACAAGAAGAATACACCTGGGCACTGATCTTGGAATTCTCCAAGCTTGCAGTTGGCATCATGGGTATGCCCAAAACCCGTCACACACAAGAACAACATGTCTGGACACTGATCTTGTTCTTCTCTAAGTTTGCAGTCGGCATCATGGGTACACCCAAAACCCTTCACACATAAGAAGAAGAATATGTCGGGGATTGTCTATTTGGGATCAGAGTGATTATCAGAAGCCCTCTGTCTGGACTCTGGGGATGATCACACACACACACAGCGTATGTGGGCGTACCCTTATGAAAAAGAAATCCTTACAAAGTATCAGACTATAACCCTTCTTCAGGAATAGCAATGACAAGGTGCCATGAGTACTAATACCCATTGCACTTCGCACTCTGCTATGGAGATTCAATCAACAAAAACCCAAATCCACTGGCATTTTTCAGCTCTACTGCAACCAATCTGGAGAGAGAGAGAGAGAGAGAGCAGTTGCCTTGTAAATCCCACCACACTGGGACTTTCTCTGGAGTCTTATGCCAGTTGAGTGCGGTGATAACTCCACTCCACACTGTGAGAAGCGAAATGAGAATCAAAGGACTCCCCATCTGCTGCTACTACTGCTACTGCTTTTCCCCTGTGTGCTCACAGCTTCAACAAAAGCGCTGCTGCTGCTGCTGTTTTCTCGGTGCAGATGCGATGACGATTGGATTCCAGCTCCAGCAGCAGATTGAGACACACAGCAGAGATCGAAGAGCACAGAAGCGAAGGAAGAAGCGAAAACGTGAGGTTGGTTGCCCCCGCGACGTCCGCTCCAAGACGCGCCAGCCAGGGTCAGCTGAAAAGAAATTTCGGTAGGCGTAGAAAAGAAACAGAAAACGAAAGCAAACAACTACCTATTATTTCCTTTTTCCCTTGCCCTATGTAAAAGAAGGTGAAGACAAAAAGGGGGGGGGTGGGATTATAAATGGGTAGTCAAAATTCCCAAAAAATAAATTCAGGCTTTTTTTGGGAAAATTGAAATTGAAATTAAGTTGCAAGTGGTTCAGTAATGGTCCCAAGAAGAAAAGAAAATTTAAAAATTCAAAGGTTTCTTTTTATGTTCCATTAGAAAAAACCTTCCCCCCCTAAAAATTATTTTTAAATTATTTTAAAATTATTATAAACATGTATTAAAAATTTAAATAAATAATTGTTTTTAAAAAACAACAACCCCAAATAGAAAAGGGAGGGGGGTGTGGGAAGGGGGGGGGGGGGGAGTGAGTGCCATTAAAATAAGGATAAGGCTGCTATTCTTGGGGAGAGAGCACAATTGGCATGTGAAAAATGAAAAGGGATTTTTCTTGATTTTTAATGGAATCAACTCACATGGCTCATAAATGCCAGAGTGTTGTACAATGTCATAATGCCAGGCTGTTTTTTGCTCCAACATTATATGTGCACATACTTGTTATTGTATCGAGTACAAAAGTACTGCCTGCTTCTTCTTCTTCTTCTTCTTCTTCTTTTTTTTCCATGACTGCCCATTTGCCCATCCCAGATGTGGATTGTAGTGCCCACACACATCTTGGTGCTGCCCTTATACACTTTGGGTCCTGTTATGTGCTCTTAGTTTGGGCTTGTAAAGGTTTAGAACACCATTTACAAGCCCAAACCCCGCATAACATTGGGTCTAGGATGTGTCTTGACAGCTTTCCATCCATTTTTCTTTCTGTTTTTTTTCCCCGATGAATTGGGTCAAGCAAGACCGGACAAGGAAAAAAAAAAGAAGTGGGCCTTGCATAGTTGACAATTACGGGCACGTATATAATGTTTGGGCTTTTTTTTTTTTTTTTTGGTGGGGGTATAGCCTAGGGGAGTGGGCATGTTCCCAAAAAAAAAAAAAAAAAAAAAAGTGGCCTAGGATCAGATGGTAGCCAAGTTCAGCCCTGCATTTTGGGAATGTCCCTTGCCCTACGGGGCCTACGCCCATGTGTATATTGCACAAGATGACCATTGTCATGAACCTTTTCTTGCGTAGATCAAGAGGCCTAAGAGTGGGAGGGATTCTTATGCCTATTCTTAAAGAGTTGTAAAGATCTTACACCTACAAATATAGGTGTAAGTTCTCTCCCTTTCTAAAGAGTAGGCTTAAGATCCATCATGTTTTGCAGGAAGGATAATATATTCTTGGATTTAAGATGACCCTCCAAAGGAAATTTCTTCTAGTGTTTTATTACATATAAATATTAAGAAAACATTTCTCCACCAAAAAAAAACATTTACTCCAAACTTGACAAATTTTCCTTTAAAAAATAGGTAATCTACAACAATAGACTCTTGTTTTATTTTCCACTAGAGTGCCAAATATTTAGTGACATAACAATAGGGTACATTCTATCTTTTAATCAAATGATTTCTTATTAAAAATTTATAAATTATATCATTTTTTTAATATATTCAACTTGTCTAAAGTCCACTTTTGTCTTGCCTTAGCTTTTTCTTTAAAGCTTTAACAATAAATACTTGGCGACAATTTTTTTTTTAATTTTTGCAATATGTTTTTCCAATTCTCAAGGAGAATTCGTAAAATCCTCATATTCTTCTTCATTGTCCAATTCCATTTGAAATGTGTTATTTTAAACTTTGGCATTTCCTTGTCGTCCTCCTCCCCTCCCCCACAACATCATCACATCATCCCCATTTTGCTATCATCCTTGAATGTTGTCCCCATTGTCCTTGTCATCTTGTCATTGTCCCATCATCCCATCATCATCCCCATTTTGCTATCATCCTTGAGCATTGTCCCCATTGTCCTTGTCTTCTTGTCACCGTCCCATCATCCCATCATCATCCCCATTTTGCTATCATCCTTGAACATTGTCCCCATTGTCCTTGTCTTCTTGTCATCGTCCCATCATCATCCCCATTTTGCTATCATCCTTGAGCATTGTCCCCATTGTCCTTGTCATCTTGTCATCATCCCCATTTTGCTATCATCCTCGAGCATTGTCCCCATTGTCCGTGTCATCTTGTCATTGTTCCATCATCCCATCATCATCCCCATTTTGTTGTCATCCTTAAGCATTGTCCCTATTGCCACTTGTCATCTTGTTATTGTTCCATCATCTCATCATCATCCCCATTATTTCACATCATTGTTCCCATGGTCTTTGTTGACAACCATGTTGTGCCCATTGTCCCTTCACCATTCCCCATTTTTGATGTCGTTGTCTTGACATTTTCTAATGTAGTTTGAACCAAATTGAAACATGCCCCAAATTAGAACGCCCCAAACCAAGCTTTTTTTTAAAAACTAAAACATCCAAATAAGGACAACTTGACAAATTAACATCCATCTTTGAATGTCATTCATGGACATGGAAATTGCAACCCTACATTCCGGCCATTCAAATAGATTTATCACATGTGACAATTTGCCACAAGATCAAACACATAATTAACATTTAAAACTTAATTTCTTGCTTCAATCTAGTCTTACCTTCTCCTTGTCTTGGAATACAAGGATGCACTATGACATGCAACATTTGATAAAGTTCCAAGTGTCTCCACTAAAAGATGTAACCTTGGAAAAGGAGGAAGAACTCCAAAAAAAATAAATGGAGAATTATACATTCCTCCAGGAGCTTGCTTGGAACAAATCATGAGAATGCACAAAAGAAAGGTAGCAAGGTTGGTGCCAAGAGCTTCAAAAAGCTAGACTTTTTAGGAAATTTTACAAAAAATTAAAATGCATGAGAGATGGCCTAGACGAAAAAATTGGAGGATGTCATGGTGAAAATAATTTCAAATTTCATTGTTTTTAATAGGAATTTTAGCTAGCTGACTATATGAACTTTGGGAAAAAGGTGATGTGCATTTTCTAAAGGTTGTGAATGCTAGCCATTACAAGAAAAGACGGTTTATTTTATTAGAAAATTTTGCTCCAAAATATTTCTTTACAAATTCGTGAAAAAAATCATCTAAGATCATTTCGGACCAATCAATTTCAACATGTCCAATATGACTATGGTCATTTTGACTAATGAGGCAATGGACCATTTGATTGGTCAAATCTCTACCCAAATTAAAATCATTTAATTTTGAGATTATATGTAACAATAATATTTAATGGTATCTATACATAATAAAAAGATGTAATTTGGTCGTAAAAAGATAAGGAGTTAAGTAATAAATGGTTGTTTCACCTAAATTACCCTACCTAACCTAGCCATCTATGCATGTACATAGGTTGCAAATATCATTATAAGGAGTTTTGTGTCTCACCTCCATGATGACAAACTAGAACTTTAATTAATGGACCACATCCTATATAAAATAACGATTCTTTTCAACTTATTTATTGAACACATTTTTTTTTTTGGATGAGTTTTTTCAAAAACACACATTAATAGATTCTTTTGAATTATTGTCAAATATAGGGTATCCCCAATTTACTTTTATTCCTTTTTTTTGTGATAAACCAAAGTTCAATTTGGGTGATACATAATCCAAATTTTCACAAATGAACAAAACACATTGATGTTAAATTTCATTTCATAAAAAAGAAACTAGTGTTTGCTAACATCACAATGTACTATGCTTCCATGACTAACCAAGTCGTAAATCTTTTCACAAAGGCATTACAAAGTGATCGATTTTATCAATTTCACACATTACTTGGCATGGTTTCATTGTAGTTTTCTTCAATTGACAAGTGGGAGAATTGCATATCTATACATGCCAATGTGAAATTCTTGTCAAGTGTTGAATGAATTTTATCAAAAACACACATTGGCATATTCTTTTGAATTCTTATTTTCTTTGTCATGAATGTTTTCTTTGGTTTTTTTCCTAGGTTTTTTTCCCAACTTATTCTTTTGGTATTTACTTCCTTGAGGTTGTTCTTTTCCTTGTGTATGTTGTTCATGAAATTAATGTTGCAGGGGTTAGTAGAGGGAATGTAGTTGATAGAGGATGATGATCCTAAAAAACTAATGAATGGGAAGACATACTTGAATGGCATAGTAATTGTTTCTTGATTGATTGTTCAAGATACATGGCTATCTTATTGATTTTATGTTTGTTGTAGAGTTCTCATGATTTTTATAAATCATTATATTTCACATTTTGTTGTACATTATTTACATAAACAAACAAATAAATCAATCAATCAATAATGTTACATAATATATAAATAAGTTGTTTAAATAGATAGGTATTTTAACATCTAATACCTATCTATAATTAGATCAAAAAATGACATGTAAGTAACATAAACTACTTGGTATTTACAAGGTTCCATTAATAAGATCAATGGTCATTTTGTTCAAATGACTATATATTTTAAAATATTTCCAAAATATTTTACGAATATTCCATTCAAAAATTGAAAAAAATTCAAATTTGACTCTAAAGATGTTGTAATACTATATGTTGTAGATATATGTTTAAAAAACCTCCCCTTAAAAATGTCATGTTTAAAAAATCTTTTAAGAATAAAAGTTTTTACAATGCTTAATGGGTGTTTTTGAATATTTTTACCTTCATTGGATTCATTAATCCAAATCATTCATAAGTTCCAATAAAATATTATGATCAATGCTTCTCTATGACTTGCAATATTAATGTAACTTTTGACATTATAATATGAAAAATTAAACAATGGTTACACTTATTTTGGCTCTTATAAAAGTGATTAATTAAGTATGAAAACATACCTAGTAGTGGCACAATAGGATGTCTCATTTGATTAAAACACGTTGACCATTTTGAACATGGATGTCATTTTTTTGGTTGAATTTGATTAAGAAATATTGCACAATGGACAAACAAAACAAACTTGGTTCAAAGAAAGAATATTGTAAAAGACAAATCTACTACAAAAACTTGAAAATTCAAAAATTGCACAATTCTCATGAAGCTTTTAGGATATCAAAATCACAAATTATCACTTAGAGTAATTCAAAATTCTTATGAAAATGTCTATTAATTCAAAAAAAGTTGTAATGTTTATAGTTTTAAAGTTTTAATTGTTACAATCAATGCCCAAAACATGGGTGTTAGTCTCCAAGTACAGCTTAACCAAAACATTTACAAATGGAAAACATATAAAACAATTGAGAATTTTAAAAATTTGTATAAATATTTAAATAAAAGAAGGTAATTTTTTATTTTTTATTTTGGTGTTTGTTTGTCACATTGAGATCTCCCAAACCATGGATATTTCTCACCACATTGCAAAAAATTCAATGAAAAAAAAAAAAAAACTACTTGGTAATACTAAAAAGCCTTTGATGAGCGAATTGTTTGGAAACAATTTCATAATTTTCAAACCTATGTGTGTGTGAGATAACAAGTTTTGAGTAATTATTGTCATTTTGAAATTCAAATAAATTACGATATTACTTGGGTTAATTCAACATGAATCATATTAGTTTCAATAATGTTGGAAATTTCAAAAACTAATTTTTTCAAGAAATGTTTTTTTAAGGAAAATAAATAACACGATCCAATATTTGGGAATATATCATTTGTTAAAATGTAATCCTCAAAATTAATTATTTAATTATTCAACAAACATGTTTTTGAGATGGTCAAGATAATACTATGGTATAAAAACTAATTTTGAAGAGAGAAATTAGTTGGATAATAAGTTGGCACTTGGGCCAAGGCACATGGCACACTAATAAAAACAAATGATGTATTTCTATCTACTTACTTCATTACCCAATACACACATTTAGATATGAAAGCACACATAACACATGTCTTTCCATATCTAACATAATTCATTTACAAAAAAAAAAATTGGTTGTGATTTTTTTTTTTTTGCTTCTTCTTCCTTTAGAATTGCAATACATGCATTGCAAATTATTCCTAATTTGTGTTAGTCACAGGTCATGCAAAATCAAATTTGCATGGATAAAGAAAATCATCAAAACAAATGTTTTGCAAACTAAAAAAAAACAAACCTACCAAATCATGAGCTTCCTTATTGTATCCTCTCTTCTCTTGCATTCTTCGGTCCTTGTATATTAACTTGTGTTTATCAAATTTTTGCAAAGCGTTGGGGAAAGGAGATTTTAAAAAGCTAAACATTTCAATTAGTTGCAAAGTATGTTGATGGCAAGGGAATAAATTGTCGTAAAATGGAGGATTTTGTCCATGCAATAATTTGGAAGGCGATTGTAAGGTTTTTTAATTTATTCGTATGTTCATTTTGGGGAACTTAAATTGATAAGGATAGCAAAAGCCTTCTTCTTTTCGCAAATGAATTTGGAGGTTTACCCAAACAATAATAGCGCATATAAAAAGGTCCATAAGAGAAGTGCATCAATGTTGTTGGATCTATGAGGGGTGGGGACGCCTATTTTTTAAAATTAATAAATAAATAAATAATTTAGAGTACGTGGAAGGGTCCCCCCCCATGGAGGACCTTATGCGTAAGGTGCTCTTCAAAGGGCTCCAAGGGAATGGTGATCCATTTTGAATGGGACCAAAACGCTAAGCGCAAACATTCATTGTAACCAACAATACATCATTTATTACACAACATAAAGAGCCAATAGAACTTAATGTATGTGGAGCGCACCTTATCATTAATAGAACTTGTTTTAAGTGTCGAGGCACCTTATGGTCGAGGCCATTAGTATTTCTAACCCAACGGAGTAACGCACCTTCACGCCTAAGGTACCACAACGGAGTAATGCACCCTCACACCTAAGGTACCACAACGGAGTAATGCACACTCGCGCCTAAGGTACCACAACGGAGTAAGGCACCCTTACGCCTAAGGTACCACAACGGAGTCATGCACCCTCGCACCTAAGGTACCACAACAGAGTAATGCACCCTCGCACTTAAGGTACCACAATGGAGTAAGGCACCCTTATGCCTAAGGTACCACAACGGAGTAATGCACCCTCGCACTTAAGGTACCACAATGAAGTAAGGCACCCTTACGCCTAAGGTACAACAACGGAGTAAAGCACCCTCATGCCCAAGGTACCACAACGGAATAATGCGCCCTTACACCTAAGGTATCGCAATGGAGGGAATGTGCCCTTATGCCTAAGGTGCCTCTTCTCCTTCTCAATAAAAAAAAAATGCAAGCTATTAAAATTCTACGAGATCTTTAGGCCAGATAATGATTGGGAATGGGGCGGATTTGGGGGATTTAGGTCGCGCACTTGGATCCCGTCCCATCTCGTCTCGTCTCGTCTCATCTCGTGCCATTTTGAGCCCTTATTCCGAGAACGGCCCGCCCCGTTCTCCTCCATCCGTATCCTACACATTTATTACTCCAACAGTAAATACATCATTTACTATACTTATCAATAAAAAAAGAAATTTAATTAAAGTGGGAGAATTAAAACGCGCGCCATAATTCCCCACCCCCCCCCATCCCCCCTCCCACGTTTTTTTGAACCGGGAGCCGCTCGATTTTAGGGCAAAAATTAGGGTTAGGGTTAATGCGCTCCGCGTGAGAGAGAGAGAGAGGGAAAGAGAGAGAGAGAGAGAGAGAGAGAGAGAGGGCGTGTGTGCGAGCCATCTCGACGCGCTCGCTGGATCGATCGTTGGCTGGAGAGAAAGGACGACGAGGACGACGAGGCTTCTTCTTGTTCTTAGCGCAGAAAGTCGCATTCGTAGTAGCAGATCAGCATGTATATAAATATTCGAAAGCTGCTACGTCCACAGAAGCTTCTCGGCATTCCCAACAGGAAGCGGGAAGAATGAGGAAGAGAGACAGAGAGGAGGTGCTTGTGAATCCTGAGAGGAGATGTGAAGCTTTGGCGGGGTTTGTTTTTTTGTTGAAGAAGATGGTAAGTAGTTCGTTGTTGATTTTTTGAAGAATAAGAAGAGAAAGATACTGGGAGGAGAATAAGAAGAAGGAGGAGAAGAAGAAGAGAGTATGGTGATGGTGAAAGAGCAGCAGGAGGTGGTGAAGTTGGCAGGAGCACAGCATTTCAGACAACGTTTGTTGCTCGCAACTTTGGCCGGGAAGACATTACGTATCGATGAGATTCGATCCCGAGACTCTGTCCCTGGTTTGCGGGACTATGAAGCCTCTTTCCTTCGGTTGTTGGAGAAGATCAGCAACGGTTGCATTGTGGAGATCAACGAAACTGGTACGATGGTTTATTTCTTCGAAATATGTGTTTTTTTTCGAAAATTTAGTTGTCTGCCTGAAATTCCTTCGCGCTGCATACATTTCATTGTGGTGCATGTATTGCATTATGTGATAGTATGTTACTGTAATGTCCTCCTCTGTGATGTTGGTTTCCTCCTCTTCTTTCGCTTGCAGGCACGCATGCAGAAGGGATTTTTGGATTTGTAATGAGCTTTTCTTACTGGCTTTATGTTTGTTTTGCAGGTACGAAATTGAGGTACAAACCGGGGATGTTGGTTGGTGGTCGACGCCTTGAGCATGAATGTGGAACTGGCCGTGCAATTGGCTACTTTTTGGAACCTCTGATTGTCCTGGGTCTGTTTGGCAAGAAGCCGTTGTCAATCTCCCTCAGAGGTGAGAGGCGCTTCGATGACAGAGCTTTCTTCTTCTTCTTCTTAAATTCATTCATGTACATTGTCTGTTTTGCTGAGTATAGTTAGCTCTTGTTGAAGGATGTCCTCGTCCTGAATCCAAGATTTTTGTATTGAGAAAAAAATGATTGATTGCAGGCATTACAAATGATAACAATGACCCGAGCGTGGACACTTTTCGTACCACTACTCTACCACTGCTGAGGCAGTTTGGTGTCCCAGTGGAGGATCTTGAACTGAAGATTGTCATGCGGGGTGCACCTCCTCTTGGTGGTGGAGAAGTGCACCTGAAAGTTCCAATTGTGCACCCCAGCCTTCGTGTAAGTTCATTCATTACATTTTTGCTTTTCCTCCTTTCCTTTTCATTGTGCCCTTTCTTTGTAGAGACATTTTGTGTATAGATTGCCTACCAGGAATTAGAACACTTTGCAAACCCTTCAGATGTGAAGGGATGTGAAGGGGCTATGTTTGAGGTTTAATCTTTTACTGTTGTTCTGAACTGAATTGCAGGCAGTACATTGGATGGATGTGGGCATGGTGAAGCGGGTGAGGGGTGTGGCCTATTCAACACGGGTTTCACCACAGATGGCTAACCGTATGGTGGATTCTGTGCGAGGCGTACTCAACCGCCTGATACCAGATGTCTATGTTTTCACTGACCATTATTCTGGTCAAGAATCTGGAAAGTATGTTCTCTGTGGGAATCCATTTCAGCTTTGTTATGTCTGGGAAATTTCCTTCAAACTATCTTTCTCTGCCTGTGGTAAGGACCCATGGGACCAAGGAGAATTTCTGGCTTTGAAAATGCAGAACCATCTGTGACATTTGAGGCCAATATCTCACTATACCTTTAATCATGTTGCAGGTCTCCTGGATATGGAATTTCATTGGTTGCAGAGACCACTACAGGGTGTTTGATCAGTGCAGAAGGGGCAGCCACTCATCCTAAAGCTGATGGGGAGGAGACCATGGAAAAGATTGGCCCAGTTCTGCCAGAGGATATTGGACTCCAAGCAGTTACACAACTGCTTGAAGAGGTCAAGCAGGGTGGTGTCATTGATTCCACTCATCAGGTCTGTACTTGTTTATCTCAGTTTTACTGGTTCCTCTCAAACTGCTTGTTGCTTATATATTGCTGGTTTACTCAATACGTACACTTTCCTGTCTGTGAGGTTAGTTTGTAAAATTATTTTCAGTTTTATGGTATAAAATTCACAAAGTTTCTCTGAACATCCAGTGAAATGTTCTCATGTAGAATTTAGCAATTGATTTCATGTATTAGATGCTGGTCCATCCTGTTCCCTGCTGCCGTGACTAGTTTGGAATGGAGGTACTTAGACCAATGTGTTGACTACCTTGTTTGTTTCTGCATGTATTGATCAGGGGCTTCTTTTTCTCCTGAGTGCCCTTTGCCCAGAGGATGTCTCTAAGGTCAGGGTGGGAAAGCTGTCTCCATATGCAATCCAGACACTGAGACATATCAAGGAATTTCTTGGAGTCCAGTTTCACATAGAACCAGATCCTGCCTCGGGGACGATTCTCTTAACCTGTGTTGGGAGTGGGTACAGGAACCTCTTGCGAAAAATGTCTTAGCCTTGGAGGTAAGTTTGAATCTGTGGACATAAAATTTTTGACTCTGGGAGTTTAGAGTGTGGGGTATATGTAGTTAATTCTGGGTATTCTATTGAGAGGGAGAGGGGATTAACTTAGGTGAGAGGGAAGGAGGCCAAGGGTCCGAGCAGATGAGAGCCAAGGAGGAATGAAAAGACACTTTTAAGAGAGAGTGGGCAGGAGAGGATATGAACCAGGGGATGAAGAACCATGGGTCCGAGTCAGGGAGGAAGGAGGTTGTATATTTTTGTATGCTCCAAAAGGTGTTCTGAGCCAGTTTTTTCTACGAAGCGGATGTTGATGGACTTTGACAACACTGCTGCAACATGGAGGCAAACGCTGACACACAGCAGGAGGATGTTAATGTGAAAGAACATTTGATTCATATTTTTTGTAAAAGACTTTGGTGGGGTGAAGGGGTGTGGAATTTCCACATCCACAGGCTATGATGACATTATGAGGCCTCCTATTAGGCATTCAACTTTCTGTAAAAGTAGATCTAGTGCATGCAGATCTTTGGCCTGTCTCAAAGTTGGAAGTTGGGGATGGGTAGAGGTTCTGGTCATCTTATTTTGAGTTTTAGCCCAAGCTTGTTAGTGTTCACAGTCAATTGAGTAGGCATGTCAAAGAAAGTGCATCTCACATTGATGTACAGTGTATCTGCCACTTGCTTGTTGGTTTTTCTGATAGATGATTTAGAGGTAGAGTTCAGTTTTTTGTTTTGGAGACTATTAAGTTCTATCCTCACATGCAAAAGGAATTTGACATTCAACTGGTGATTTGTTTATAATGCCAAAACCAGTCATTCTATCAGCAGGAGTCAAGCATATATGCATGTGGAGTCTGAAAGGTTGTTGCTGTAAAATGGTAAGAGAGTTCCTGATGTAAACTGTTTCTGGTTCATCTACTACTCATGGGTAGGACAGCAATGTCACTTGTTGAGGTCTTATGAGAAGAAGTGCTGGAGATGACAGTTAGTTGGGCATCCCATAAAATCACAGTATGTAACTTGTGTTGAGCCCTAAGCTGAGGTATGAGCTTGTATGAGAAATTATGTCAGTAACTCTCCAGTCAGTAGAGATGTGTGTCTTGGAATTGTCTGTCTTGGACAAATCTTTCTATGCTTAAATGAACTTAATAGAGGCCTTCCCACTCAGGACCTACATTTGAAGGTGCTATGGTGAAAAGAGTTTGTGTTCAAGGTAGAAATGTAACTGTAAAAAACTAAATTCGAATTTGATTTGGTTTCTTTGCAAACTTGGAAATGAAGAAGTTTTCAAACACATACGAAGAGTTGAAATATTTTATAAGATCTGAGAATACAATCCTGAAAAAAATAATATTGCAAGTAGTTCCCCCTACATACAATTCTCATTTTACTCATTAAAATGCAAATATGTTGGTTGTTTCACTTCTTACATGCAAGTTCTAGTGCAAGCCAACCTCTAATAAGCTAAAATTCATTCAGTTCAGTAGTCAACTAGTGGAACAAACTTTTGTACTCAAATGAGATAGAAAATGCACGTTTACTGATGAACAACTTACAGTCTAGAATGAGTTCCTGACATAATTGTCATATGCAGGTGATTTCATTTATTTGTCCAACTAATGTTGTGGTGTGGTGTGGTGTGTTGTGTTTTGCTCTGCAAAGAGCAAACAGCAAACAGTACCAAATGGGTGTATGAGTAAGTCAATTCTGCATTCCATATGTAAACAAAAAATATTCATGTGTTTAAATCAATGACTTCTTTTGCAGGGACCATTATTGTTGCAAGCTTCTCTGAAGTAGTGTGCACTCAATGTGATGGTTCCTTGATACAGGAGAAAAGTTCAGTCATAGGTTCAGGAGATTTGGGTGCTCCGAGAGCTCTGAGAATACATCTGTCTTCCAGCTGCTTGCCCCTCCATTCCTCTTTCAATGTCTATGATGCAGGAAAAATAATTAGCATAACATCACATTAGGGAATCAAAATTGGAGCAACATCTCATGGAGGATATCAGCCATACGAGTAAAATGAGTTGCAGCCATTGAAGCTGAATACAATGTGGATATGCATAAAAACTGTGGCCTCATTTCTGTTGACACTTAGCTTCTATATTCTAATAGAGTCTTTGACAGTGTAGAAGGATTACCTCCATGTGTCAGGGACACCAAGATCTGCAGCCACAAGTAAGGCTTTCTACCTTCCACACAAACAAAAACTGTTGACCCAGATACATTTTGTAAATCCAGACCCTACAACACGGGTCAAGTGTGCACCATTTGCTCAGAAAGGAGCTGGAAGAAGGACTAAAATCATCATCATGAACCCTCATGGCATACAAATCCCATGCAAGGAGGGGGAAAACAGACTACTTTCCTTATGGCATCAGATGCTCACCTAGGGCACTGCTGCAAACATTAGGAATGAAATAGGCTTCAA
Source organism: Sphagnum contortum (assembly GCA_963920785.1). Taxonomy (NCBI): domain Eukaryota; kingdom Viridiplantae; phylum Streptophyta; class Sphagnopsida; order Sphagnales; family Sphagnaceae; genus Sphagnum; species Sphagnum contortum. The sequence goes on from OY987278.1 coordinate 20,859,298, forward strand.
CTTCTAATCAATTGCCAAGCTGAAGAAGAGTTTTCTTCATCAAGATTTCTGAAAAAGAACAGACCATAAGACCAGGTTCACAAGGCATCAAGATCCAATACTTAAGCCACTTAAGCCGTCCTAGACAGATCAACCATTGACTCCAGGACTACTTGTGACCACTTTTGCAATCCAGCAATTTTAATCTTTCATCAAAAGGCTCAAATAAAAAGGGCAGAAAGCAAAATGAGGCTAATGTGAGAAGGTGTATGCAACTACCACATCACATGTCTCACAACATTTCATTATATGCAAGAAAGCTTTGACTGTAGCAGAAGAAGCCATGTGATTCAAACCCTCACCCCAACTCACAGGTACACCATATTGGGAAGGAGATGAGTTGTTCAGGCACAGCTCCAAAGAGAATCTGGTTTTGCCCCAAACAACTAAACTTTGACCTCCTATTACCAGTGGTGTGCACTGCCAGCCCACAACTCACAAGCCATGTCATGATTTATCAGTGCCAGACACAACGGATGACAGGAAGTTCTGGGTATCCTGGGTGTACTACTTTCCCTAATAGAGAAAAAGGGATCTGCTGCTATGATCAGCGTTTAATCTGCAATCAAATGAAAAAACTCCCAATTGGTGTGGATGATGGACATTGCATGTACCTCCAGGCTGATCACATCAGGTAAAGCCCCTGATTGAACTATCCTCACAATGCCAATAGCCCAGCTGGGTACTACTGAAGGGCATCACGGAAGTGATTAGTTTTACTCAATAATGCAAAGGTGAAATTCAACTTGCAAATTTTGAGTTTTGAACAGCTGATTGATGGTTGACCCAGTACATGATCAAGAAATGGAGAACTGTACATTTAGGTAGAGTGAACTCACCTGATGCTCTGGTGCTCCACTACAGGCAAGCACTGGAGAACACAACAGTAGTTTCAATAGCTATTTGTGATTCTCTTCAGCAAGAGGACGAGCAGTTTGGTGGCTGTCAAAGTTTGTGCAATATTGTTTTACATCTGAAGTTGTTTAGATGCAAGATCCAGATATTGAAAGACAATTTGGCTTTCAGAGGTTCAGCACCTGTATCTAAAAGAAGCCTGCAGCTTCCACCACACTCAGTCCATAACTATTGATGTTCCAACACTTTTGATACTGACCCACCGTTTTGTGTGGCATCTACCTCATCATCTACAGTGTGGGGATGTTGCATGAAAGCATCCTCCACATTAGCGCCTTGACAATTTGGAGAAGGTCCCCCATTCTCTTTCTTTGAAGCATCCATCTCATCAGTTGGTTCAATCTTGATAACCCTACCATCCTTAGACTCAATTTGACTGTACAGTGGTCCATCTTGCTTAGTGGATGGAACCACAAACCGGGGGGTAGTCTCTCTCTTGGTTCGCTGTTTCTTGGGGATTGGCTCTACAGTTTTCACTGGAGGAATTGAGTCTGCAATTTTTGCTGGGGTGCAAACTGCCACAATTGGGAGACCCAATGTCTGCCTCTTCACCTTCATTGCAATCTTTGCAGCACCCTTTCCAATGCCCAATTTCAAGCCAACAGTGCCCACAGACACAGAATCTGCATCAAGTATCTTCTTTGGGGGTGGCAGAGACTGTTGCTGACATTCCTTAACCTCCATAATTGCATCCCTGCTATGGTAGTGGGCATCATCTGCTTCCTGAAATGAACGACAGGCACATAGGTAATCAGCAACAATCTCTAACTGGCTGAAACATTACTCAGTATTTTACTCAATGAATTACGACTTGGTGCTCACCATCAAGACTTGGATGGCCTTCATTCTGCTAATATACATTCCAAAGCTAATACAAAAGGCTGCTAGGTTAAATGGAACAACCTCCTGTGAAGGGCAAAAACATGAAGACAACTTGGGATGTGGCAGACCATCATGGCCACCAGTCGTGGGTGCCAATAGACCATACTATCACAAGATCTCATGAAGATGGATGAATGCAGAAAGATATCCATTTGTGACTGCTTTGCATGCATATTTTAGTGCCCACCTCATCACTGGATGTATTTTGAGTTTGCTGCTCAAGATTTGCATCTTCCATTAGCCGCCATTGTGGGGTCTTGATGTCTTCATGCCGAACTTGTTCAATATCCTTTACCCCGACATTGGCAGACCTAACTGTATTGTCTATGTTGTCGTCTGAAGACCTCTTTCCCACCAGCCCATGCCCAGAGCTTGACCTTACTAAATTGCTATTGCATAACACAGGTGTCCCGACTGAAGTGTCACTCATGGGAACCCTGAAGGGTTGAACTGAAGAAGGTTGCAAGGTAACTTGAGACACTTGTGGTGAGAGATTTGAAGCAGCAGACTTAGGCAACAAAACTAGAGAGTTCCTGCGGGGGATTGCTCCTTGACTCAGCTGATGCTTTGCCTTCTCTACACGTGCCTGCAAGGCTTCAATCTGCCATAGCAGTTGCTCCATGGACTCTACTTCACCAACCTCGTGTCCTACTACTGGTTGCTCCACTGGATTCTCCTCTTCTTCCATAGTTTCTGCCTTGATACCTGCAGAATACAGACAATACCATTAAACTCTCAATCTATTGAAACAAACTCTAATTCAGATCAAGCAGATCCCTTACAATTAATGCAGCAAAAGATCGATGAAGTTGCAGAGAAATCTCCACAACAATTAATGCAGCAAAATTACATTTTAACTTTATTTGATGTGTATAACAGCAAAAATGTTTAGCTCCACACCAATCAGTTGAGTCTGCTGATTTTGTTGGCTATGCATCTTTCCCTCACCATCCTCAGACTTCTGCCTCCTCTTCTTATCTGCAGGATATACAAAAACAGAAAGGGGAAAACAGTGTCAGAAGGTGACAGTAGACCTCATCATTTCCAGAGTGAAGGCCAGAAATAGTTTGCTGACTTTTGGTATCAATTCTTGGTATTGCTTGTGACAGCATACATTGTCCATTTGACAGTGGTGACCCATGCTCAAGATTGGGAGGTGACACAAGGTCTACTTATGCCATGGTGCCTGTCTGGTGTTCAAGAAAAACCTCCACAAACATAATAAAATTCTGCAGATTCCTGATGAATGAGCAATTATTGCATAGGTGAGCTCCCCTCATTACAACAGAGAGAATAGGAGAGAAAGAATTGTTTTTAATTGAGTTCAATCACAAATGCAAAATGGTTCAACCAGAAAACATTGCTTTCTTGTGTTAAAGGCCACAACTAAGCCTCTGGCCTAATTCACCTTAGAGAACATGCAAACAAAAAAGTGGTACACCTTTTAACTGGAAGTTCATGCACACTAACAGTTGCAGGAGAAATGTGTTAATGCTACTGGAAGAAGAAAAGGTTGAGAGGAGTGGATATGAATCTCAAGTAGTACCATATCGTGAAAACAGAGGATGGCGTGCCATGTAGGCATCAATGTCAATCAAATCCACTGGCTTTCTATGTCGCTTGCTGGAAAGTAGTCGATGCTTTTGTGGAGTTGAATCCAGTGGTACAGTTCTGGCAGCTGACACCTCCCCGTTCACTCTGTCTAATCTCCATGTCTTCACTTTCTTTAATTCCTCCAATATCTGATCATACCTACTAGCTTGTGACTGAAGCTCTTGCATCCGCAACTCCAACCAGCGACACCTCCACTCAATGCCCCTTCTGTACAACTTCCAATCTGCATCCAGTGCCTTGCTGTTCCTGTTTACCAAATTCAACACCACAGAACATCCAAATCAGCTTAGACATGGGATATATCAACTTTCACCATGCAACTATAAATTTTAGCCACAACACAGGATGATGATAACAAGAAAGGATCTAAACTTGCCTTTCATTGGGAGTCCCCTCTGCTTCATCTTCTTGTGGAACTGATGCCCCATTACCATCTCGCAAGTTTGATTCAACTTCAACCCCCCTCAGCACTCTGTCAACTCCAGTTTCACTCTCAAACTCACTATCAGTAGATTCAAATGAGCACTCTGTTGCTTGATCAACAGGACAATGCTGCTGATCATCAGAATCTGCCCACTCCATAATGTCAACCTCTAAACTGTTGCAGTCCAGTTCATGGATGGCAGCCTGTTCAAATATATCTCTATTTGTGTGGGAAAATTCCATCTTCAGCTTCTCAGACATGACCAAATCCTGGACATTACCAGAGGAAACTGGGATAATGCTGCATGTTCTTCTCTTGCCACATGTATTCTTGTCATGTCCCTCTTCACACAGGTTCTGTGTTATACGAGCAGATTTCTCATCACAGGATTCCTTGAAAATATCACCACATTGTGATGATGGTGACATACTTTCAATTGGCCCAGCACCGACAATGGTTGTGGCCATTGTCACTGCCACAGTATTCAAGAAGCTGAGTTCATGGCTAGCAGAAGTCTCCATATTGTCAAAAGTGATCAAACCAGGTAAAGCATGTGCCTGTGCCTCCCTGTCCAGGAGGTTATCCTTGACTTCTGCATAATGCTCTAACTGCTTCTTGCCCTGCTGTAGAAGATTTCTTACAGCAATCCAGATTACAGATCTAATCCTGAAGTCTTCAGTTGCATTGTGGCATATTTGCTCAAAGCTTTCCTGCGAAATTGTTGATGCGAAGACACCTTGCAAGGAGTTGGCAAAAAAGTGCTGATATATGCCTGTGCTGAATCATGAACACATCATCCTTATGAGCACAAGCATGTCTCCAGACACACAGATCACCAACTCTGCACCTTTGACATTCACACACACACACACAAGAAAAAAAGGTCTCCAAAAAACTCAAAAGAAGCACAAGAAACAACTTAGAAGTAAATGAACTGGATGTTTGTAACTCACCACAAAACAGCACCATGATGCATATTGTTGTCTAAGAACCCTTTGTTGCATCATTGTGCAGCACATAGAAGTTTTGATAAGTTTGGGATAGTTGGGAATGAAGGTCTTGTCCACTGGCTCCATGAAGATCCCATTTTAATATACACTGCTCCAGACATGACACCCCATGATCTCATTAGTCACATTAGACCAGCAATACCAGACTAGACCTCGTTTTGCATCAAATTACAAACTGTATGTTACTTCCAGCAAACCTAACACTAACACCTCTGCTAAGGATTTTGGCCCTATGCACTAGTGTCACACAATGTGATCCACCAACTAGGTCCTCAACATGTCATAGTAAGCACATCTAGTCATGGCAGAAGACAAGAGACATGGTTTTGAAGTCAACCGACCTGTCTTAAAAAAGCACCAGAATACTTCAACAAACTAGGAAATCTCAGTTTGAACTTAGGGTTTTAGAAGAATCCTATTCAGCATGACTAGACCACAGTTCACCCCAGCTCTACAACTATGATAACCCTGGATTATTGAGAATTGGGATTGTTTCCAAGAAACAAATATCACCCTCACTCAATGTGATGAAAGTGACTGACATATGCTTAATAACAATTCTTTCCCCAACAATGTTTGTGATGAGCTTGGTGGCTGTCTACATACACACCTGAAGATTCTTTGAAATGCAAAGTGAAGTATAAAGAGGTATCCAGCAATTTCCTCCAGCTCCAGAATCTGCAAGCAGGGGAATGGTAAGAAGTGAGCAACTAGAAACCATGCAAATCCCATCCTGGAACTTGATGTTGTTACACTGCAGTCTCCATCTTGAATCTGATCGTGTCAATTGAACTGAGCAGACAAGATTGAATCTCAATTGAACTCCTGTTTTGGACAATTTAGGGTTTCCCATGTTGATAGCTGAAGCCCTCCTTTTCTCATTCAATGTGCCCTCAGGACAAATCTCTAAGGCATTTCTTTAGGTAAAATATTTCAGACAAACAGAAAAGAGACGCCTTTGGCTCAAGTACTCACCTTGAACCAAAGCGCCACAAAATGCAAGGTCACCACAGTGCGTTTCAGTTACTCTAATAAAAACACTTCCCGCTTACAAGATGGTTACACCAAAAAACCCTAATCTTTGATCCTGAAGCGCTAAATACAACGAGAATTTTACCGGTGAAGAAGAAGAAGAAGCACGCAACAAAGAAGGAAGTTCAAAACATAATAAAAAAAGATATAACGATGAGGCACCTGAACGAACTTCGCTCTTCCTCAAAAGAAGTGCAGCAAGTCGAAATCGCCTTCGTTCAAATCTTCGCAGCAAAACCGAACGCTGCTGGTTCAGCCGTAACACAAGAAAAACGATAATAATGCCACTCCACTCTTTGCTCCAGCGGAAACCAATAGTGCACTTCTGATGTGCACTTATAACTGCCGAAATTATTCCTTGGTTCAAAGCGCTCGCACAAGCAAAAAAACCGAGAAAGCCAAAAACAAAAACCAGAAAAATCGAGGAGAAAAGAAAGAGAACAAATAAAACAACAACAACAAGAAGCAAGAGAAAAAATAAAACAACGAGGACAACGACAGATAGAATAGGATAGCCAAAGAAGAAGAAGAAGAAGAAGAAGAAGAAGAAGCAGCAAAAGTTGAGATCGGGCTGAAAATCAGGCAAGAAAAGCAAACAATACTTGAAAAAAAGCGGAGGTGCTAATTCCTGTTCATCCTTGTGTGTCTGTCTGGCTGTTGCTATTGTTGTTGCGAAGAAGAAGAAGAAGAAGAAGATGCTGAAGATGGTGCAACAAGCAAGGCAATGGTGATGGTCCACAAACCCTTGTGCACAATAAACACGAAGAGAGAAATGCAGCAAAGCGATGAAAAGAGTTTGCAACGTCGCCGTGGGGAGTTATACTCGACACCCTCGGCACCGCTGACGCCCAAGAAGGAGAGGAAGAGCCAAGAATGAGATCCTGCCTGTTGGGCTGTCATCTTCGAGGTCCAAAGAATGAGATCCCGCCTGTTGGGCTCTCCTATTCGAGATCCCAAGAATGAGATCCCGCCTATTGGGCTCTCCTATTCGAGACCTTAAGTTTATGACCATGTTCTTCAAAGAGGTGGTGGAACTCTAGAACTACCAATAGGTTCAATCAAACTACCAAAGTTTCTTTAAATCATAATTGCAATGAGGTAAAGTTCAGATGTTTGCTTCTCAATTTCTACAATTTCTAGAAAGCTTGGTGTTGCTACTATTGCAATGAATGTCCATGAGTCCAATGTATTCCGATTAGTGCAAAATTTTGGGACAATCTAAATTGTAGGACCAATTTGCTATGTCCTTAGCTACTATCTTTTCAAGGCTTGTCTAACAATCTTTCTCTATGTGCATGCATATGTTAGCATTGATGAAATACCACTTGACATACTTATTGAAGGATCTTTTGATCAAAATTAAAGTAGTAGTAAGTCTTTGCATTTCCTTAGAATGAATGTAAGATCTTTAGTATTCTTGTTTTTGCTTATGTTACAATATATGTTTTGTGAGCTTAGGGAGTGCCTTGAACAAGATTAATGGTTTGAAATCATTTATGTGAAACAATACTCTCTTTATTTGAAATCTTGAACTGTAGGATTTAGGTCAACTAGTTGCATTAAAAAAAAAACTAAATATGAAAAAGTTAAATTCCACACCGCCGATTATTGCGTATGTTGATTGTTTGTCACGTGTCATTGTTGGTTATGCATGTCGACCATACAATGAGATGATATAGTCTATATAATTCTTTTGTCATCAAGTGAATAATGTGAAACATGACAAAGGTATCTTGGTTTTTATGAATGCATATTAAAAAAGATGTTGTAGTAGTCCTTCTTAACCAACCATCTACATGGCTTTGATTGAAGGGTGGGAATATTAAGTAGATGAGCAATGAATCTACGTTGTTTTGAAGTATACTGAAACTAAAAAAAATTGTACATTCATCGAATGGCCTCGGAAACAATATGTTGAATTGTGATAGCCTTCAAGATTAATTGCCATGGAGTTCAATTCTATAGTTCATATTGAAAACACCATTAGTGATCTAGGATTTAATGGGTTTTTGCCCCAATTGTAACTGAATAGTAAGGATATTCACATTTGAAATCACATATAAAAACATTCAAGAGGCAAATGCATGTCTTATTCACAATTTTTTTTATAATCAATCATCAAGTTATAACAATGGTTAATTACATCCACAAATGGAATCTACTCCTAATTTAGTTGTTCAAATTCTAAAGAAACTTCAAATGAGTCTATTTTTGAAGTAAGGCAATCTAAACAAAATAATTTTAAGTCCAAAACAAACATTAGGGAAGGATGGAATATAAATAGAGGATTATAGAATGTTCTGATTATTACAAATATAAAGAACAAAAGTGTAGCAAGATTTAGTGGTGTTGACATTAATGGTAAGGCTACAAAACTATTAACAATCTAAATATAGTTCAAGCTTTGGATTTTATTACATTTCATATGGTGGCCTTTGCATATATATTACTTGTTTTGTGTAGTATTGTTTTACCTTATGTTCCTTGTCAAGAAAAAAAAAATTGAAAAACCAACTAGTTTTAAGCAAATGTATAAACTATGAGTCACAATCCATGAAAATATCAAGAATATCTTTGAAAGCTTTGAAAATACAACTTTAGTTACAATAAATGTACTTGTAAACTTTATTAAACAATATTGGAATTTCTTCCCTCTTTTCCCTTTAAATTTTAAACCAAATCTACACACATACATTTGTCTACAACTTCCTAATCTACCATTACAAACAAAAAAATAATTTAAATCTTACTTTTACATACTTTGGTTGTTTGCAAAAACATTTCATGTACACATTCTAATGGCTCTTCATGTACACCCACTATTGGTTCTTCATGTACACCCATCATTGGAGCCATTGCTTTGGTTCAAAACTCCAAAATAAAATAGCTACCTTCATTTATTGCCAATACCAAAACTACTGAAAGGATTATATGCTAGATACCAAACTAGTCAAAATATTTGAACTATGGCACCAATATTCCTTCTTATTTCTAAGCATATAACATGAAAGCTTTCATGTCTCAAAACAAGCTTATTGCTCCCAACTTTGAATACCACAAAGAAGGTCAAACAAGAACAAGAGAGAATAAGAAGAACAAAAAAAATTTGTCCCAAAAAAACAAACAAGTGTAACCAAAAAGAGAGGGACCCTATACATCTATACTGGACGATCGAGCCCCTGATGCGGACCTAAGCGATCTTGATCTACTCATTCAGACTCAAACCTCCTAAACCAGGATGATCTCCAAACCAAAATTGCTGATCCTCCAACTACACTCGAAAGGTCAGTTTCTCATCACCACACACCTCTGCAGAGACAAAGATTCACACGATTGAAACACACAGGGCTAATCTGCTAAACGTTTCTCGTTTAAATTTGCAAAATATTTACATTTCGAAAACACAAGCTCTCTCCGAAACCTTCTCCCGAAACAACCTCAGATTCCTCTGATCTCCTCTGCATTCTACTCCTTCCTCAAAAAGAAAAATATGAGTTCTGCAGCAAAGTGACTTGCTCCGAATACTAGACGCAACAGAAGACAAGAACTGGTAAAAGACGGTCCAACTCTCTCCACTACAGCTCCTACCTAATCCTCCCTCTCCCCCTTCTGACTCCCTTGTTCCTTTATCCTTCCTCCTTCCTTTGCCTGTCATTCTTGCTCTTCCTGCTCCTGTTGGCTTCTCCTTCAAGTTTTCATCTCCCCATACGGCCGTTCCATTCCTCCTTGCCGACCTAGCCTTCAATTCTTGCCGCCCTCCTTCAACCAACACCATCAGTTCCCATGAAGATGTGTCGCCATCCCTACACACAGCACACACCAAAAGAAACAAAAACTCCATGCATCCCATGCAGGATTAATGAGCGCCGAAAAAAAACCAAAACGGCTATTATAACCGGTTGACAAAGAAACATATCCATCGTTCACACTGGATCAATTCCACCTGTCCTCGGGTTACACAAGGTCTAACAAAAACAAGAGAGAATAAGAAGAAGACTACTTCTTTGCCCCAAAAACAACAAAGAAGAAAAAAGTAATCAGTTGTAGGTTTTTATGTTGCTTGAGCTTACAAAGAAAGTATAAAATATTTGGTCCACATTAACAATACCCTACACCCACAATCACCACAACAAAGACGACCATTGATCAAAACTAAAGAAAAACATGTAACACCAAAACATAAATACATGTTACCAAAAAACTCACACCCAAAAGGTTTTAAATTTATGTCTGTTTGTTTTAATAACAAAAAAGAAAAAAAGAATAAAAGTGGGTCTCATAAAGGAGCTTATGAACATCACCATATTCTGCAAAGAAGAAGACAAAAAAGGAGATATTTTGGTTACAAATTGCAAAGAAGGTATGGAAGAAACATTTACTGATGTTGCATCATTAATGGTGTTTTTTTTTTAGGTTTTGTTTTGTTTCCTTTCCTTTAATTTTGGGAATTTCATTTCAATATCTCAATTAAGATCTCAAATAATAACAAGCGACATGGACAACTTTGGAGCTAACATTTTTTACTAGCTACACAATTTACCTCCATAAAAACAATTAATTTAGCCAAGTTGGGAGAAGAGGGATATGGATATGAAAATAGTAATATTATTTTAAATGTTTAGGACTTAATGACATCACAATGCTTCATTTTGTGTTCTTTCATTACAATCAAAATAAAACCATGAATACAATGCCAACAATTTAAACTCTAGTCACAACCCCATGTGTTGTGCCAATAACACACACTCCAACCACAACAATCATGTTGTTTAGACTTCATACACTTGCTTTAATAAACATAGGAGGTTGAAACCAAGGATTTCGAACTACAGGCAAAACTAAAATTAAATGCAACTTTTCATGTACATACAAGAATATGGCAACATCAATTGAGAAGGGGAGTCAAATGTTAGTCAATTCTATAAAACAAAAATCACAAATCAACCTTACAAATAGAGGGAAGATTCTCCAAGATTCAATTTTTCTATATGGGAAAATAATTAGAATAATTCAAATCTAGAAACAAAACTTTCAATGATACCCAAAACAAAATGGTCAAAATAATTACAACCTTAAAGACACAAGTGATGAATATGGTGGTTCCAAGAAAAAAAGGTAAAGACTCTATTAACCTTCCATTATAGGATCCTCATGGGCTTAAATGAGGTGAAGATTTAGTAGATAATAACTAAAGACAAAAATTAAATAAACATTACAAGACTAACTAAATTTTAATAATTGAAAATTGGAAGTTAGAAAATTCATTATGAGCGTTAATTAGCTTCATTGTCGTCCAAGAAAACATTTATGTCCTTCCATAAGTCTTTCACCTTATAATTGGATGCAATATATGTTTTTCAACAATTTCATTAACTATGTTGATTTCTAGGTTTAATTACATATCAATTTGTATATAACATTAAAATTTGAATATTAGATTTTGTTTGAGATCAAAGCAAATTGTGTGGAAGAAAATGTGGTTGCATGGTAGGGTGGTTCATTTTTTGTAACACAATGGAATTTTTTGCAGAATGTCATGTATTTGCATGTTATTAGGACACCATGAAATCAACAATATGTTAAATTGGTGACTATAGTTAAACTGTTAATTTCAATAAGAAACCATCTATATAAAAAAAATCATATGTACACCAAATATGGGTGTAAAACATGTACCAAAAAAATTGTAATGACTATTTCATATTTTAAAGTGATATTTTAAGTTATTGTCAAAAAATTTGAATTTGCTTATAAAACAAGATTCATAATATATCATGGGAACATATGATGAATAAATTTGAAATCAATTTAATGAATAAAAAATCTCCATTATAAGCATATTTAAAGTGTTATAACTAATGCTTTTAAGTAGAAAAGACTTGCAAAAAGACTTGAAAATATTTGAAAATGACAAATGTTTTGCAAATTTTCAATATAAACCTTAGCATAATATTATTTTAAAAATTATATATATTGCAAAATTATTTCAAGAATATTCGAACAGAAATGGTCATTTAAAGGGGCATGGTTGGTTCCTATTGACATGGTTGGACCTATATATAGTAATGGAAATTTGAAGTTGAAAAATATGGATTAGTGTTTTGTTTATGCCTTCATATACCTACATATTTTGTTAACATGGTTTTTATTTAGGATGTCTTATTGGGACTTAGCATATGATAAATTATAGCAAAAGGAGCATAAATGCAAAATGTTTGCTAGAAAAATCTTAACCAAAAGAATGTTAAGAACTTTTTGAATGATTTGAAATGGACCATATTGTGAAAAATCCATATCATAATCATTTTTTAATGAATTTCAATTTTTTTCTCTTAACATAATATCAAATAATTTTATTGTTGGGATTTTTTTCTCATGATTTTTTTTCAATTCATTAATTACCGCATAATACCCATTTCACATTGGTTTTTAAGGTTGTTGCCGTTTTAATGTTAAAATGTGGATTATTTCAAGTGTTATAGCCAAAAAAATGAGATTCATTTATGTTAAGTTCACACATTAAGTCTTTCATAAATGAAAAATCACAACAAAATGACCAATGGCTAGTCTTAGAAAAACTTAAAATGGAATATCCTAAATTAGAATAACTGGATATGGATTAGTTTTTTTTTTCACAATGTATTTATACAACAATTTTTAAACTTTGATACATAACACTTTGAAGATTGATAACATTTAAGGTCAAAAAATCAAGTAAGGAAATATCTTATTTGTGAAGACATTGAATCATATTTCATTTAATGTTTTTAAAAATGACAAAGTTTTTTTTGATATTATGATTATTATTTTTTCAATATCAATATTTAATTATTAAAAAAAAAGGAGTTTAACATGGCGCCTTAAATTTGGATATGGAAAAACATATTAATTTAAACATCATTTGAACCAATTTGAAAGTCAAACCAATTCATTAGTCTTAAAATACAATTTTAAAATTCAAAATACAAAGGAAATGGATTGTCAAAAAGGACTTTGATTCATTGCATTTGGTCCACCCTTATGTACTTTAAACCTAAAAACATCAAGCAAAAAGGATATATTTAAATCAAATTTTGGTGAATAATTCATAAAAGGTTTTTTTCAAAATGTTAAAGAAAATTGAATGACCTTTCTTGTATTTTTTTATTGTATAATAACTCCAAAATAAAATATTTGCCTTTTTCTTTGAAGGGGATCATTATCCAAAAATTAATGGATACACCCCTTGCCACCCAAGGTATATGATGAAAACCCTTGGTTAGAACCTTTGCCCATTTCAAACTTACCCATATGAATGAAATCATGGAAAAAAAAGCCAGTTGCACCAAGGTTAAAGTCCTTTCCAAGGACAACATTTTCCACATGGCAAATTTCTATTGGTTTATATTGCATTTTTCACATAGTTTTTTAAATTGCATATCAAATTTGAGGTCAAATATGATACATACTACATAACCCTACATTTATTTGGATTGTAATTCTTTTGACATGTATTATAGAAATTTAATTAATATATATATTGAAAGTTTTGAACTTATCTTTGATTAATATATTAAAATCATTATGTTAATTCAACGTTGGATGTGACCGCTAAATATTTTGATTTAAACTTAGATTCATCAAAATTCCAAACAATGTAAGAGATTGCAAAATCGCATTTATTGCCATTTCAAATATTTTGGAAAATTGTTTCAATATGGGGCTAAAATTTTGTAACGTGTGATTGAATAAGAAAATATGATTGAAACACTTAGACCAAATGATTTATTTGTTGAAAGACAATTTCAAAAAATTCCTTAGTGTGGGAAACCTTGGGGCATGCAACATGCACTTTGATACAAAGTTTACACATTATAACATCAAACACTTTCAACTATTTCCTTCTTCAATGACATTATATATGGGGCAATCAAATTTTCATCCATTTACAAATCTTTGAGTTTGAAGAAAAATTAAAAATTAAGTTACATAACAAATTTCACATTTTACACTTTGTAGATGACATTAATGCAAATGTGTTTGAACAAAAAATAATATGGCACTTCTTTAACATCCATTTCATGTCAAGATTTTCCACTTCATAACCCACAAATCATCCAATGACCCTATGAAAGATAGATAGGGATGACAGAAAAAATTGCATGACAAAGTCTTTTCGTAGAGTTCGTCTTTCCCAATTAGCTCCATTTTCATCTATTTTCCAATGATTTCATCAACTCTCAGGACACACAAATCATCATCCAATGCAAACATAGACCTGACACAAAAAAAAAAATTCTCATGCATTTTACATGTTCTTGACCAATGGGAAAGATACCATTTGAAGAGCTTGACTATTGACAAAGATGAAGAAATCATGTCATGGTGCTTTCCTCTCAATCCAAAATCTCTGTTCTTCCACTCAAAGAATCAGATCCTTCAACCAGATATACCACATATATATGCTTCACCGAAAACAATCCAATTCCACCATACTTTGAATGCACTTGAAGTTCAAAGGAAAGACCTGAAGTCTGAAAGCAAAAAACTGTGGAAACCGCAAGTTGCATATGGACTTCTTAGTAGACTAACTATTTACACATACCTCTATGATGTTTCAGAAAGGCTTTCATTAAAGTTGAAAAATACAAAAGCATGTACCTGCATGGAACAAGACTTTCTCACCCCGACTAACGTTTTCCAGCTCTAGACTACAGAACCCAATTTTCTTCAATGGAAAACTGAAATTTAAAGTCTGGTAGATTTATCTCTCAAAATCCTAGAGATGTATACTTGGCTCAAGTGCACACTGCCAGCATCATTTTTACAAGAGGGGTGACAACAACCCTTCTGCCCCTTCTTGGGGCTTACAGCATCATTTTTACAAAAAGGGGGGAACACTACACGCAGTAGTGTGAAAAGTTGAACCCGATTCTTGTCCCTTGATGCAAACAGACGATTGGGTACTGGCATCACCATCATCATCAGCCCATTTCGTGAGTTCATGTTTTTCTCACAGCTTTTGTCATTACTGAGATAATCCAAATATGAGAGTATTCAACGCTTGAAAACCATGGGATTTTTTGATGTTGTGATACACTCTTCCTTCTTATCTGAGAGAAGCTAGTCGTTGCAAGAGAAGATCAAACAGCGAATCTCGATCAAGTAGGCTAAGACGGACAAAGGCAGAAGAAGCTCCAAATGAAGGACCATTCCGTGTTACAATGCGATGCTTGAGGAGTAGTTGGTGACAGTCTTGACCATCAGTACACTCCAGCCATAGAAAAGCTGCAGAAGATGATCATCAGACAAATGTGTCCAACAACATGGCAACATAGAATTGGATCTAACTACTGCATTGCAAATAGTATCTACCGTACGTGCTCAAGTACGAGAAGCAGACGAGGCATGAGCTTTGATATTATACCTGGGTTGGGTCGGAATGATTTGTGCAAGAAGGAGCAGAAGGCTTGATCATAGGTGGGGATTTTGAAAAGAGAGTGGCCTTCCAACACCAAGAGCACCTGTCTCCATCTCTCTTCCAAGATGGTCTGGCCGTAGCAAAAGAATGGCCTCCATTGTTTTTGTTGTGTGTTGCAATCAACAAGATGATCTTCTTCTTCTTCTTCTTCGCCACCATTATCATTTACATGTTTCTGCTTCATCTTTGCCTGTTTATGGCCATTTATAATCGTGCGGATCAAAGTTGTAGCTCGCAGTTGTGAATCTTGTGACACACCCACCGTATTGATTCTAATGAACTCTGACATCTTGGTTGCAACTCTGACATCTTCCACAATAGCCCAACTGCAACACACAGATTGAACCCATGAATTGTTGTGTAACAAGTTCATCATTTTCCATTAGCCAAGTGAATCCCTTTAACTACATTTTGATTGTGAAATGCAGTAGACTTAGAGCAGCAACTTTAGACCAAGAGTATCCCTTAGAATTTTTTGGGCTCTAGGCAAAAACAAGATCAAGAACATAAATAAATGAGAACTTGATGCAGAAGGAAGCAATCTAATTCAGCACCTGTTCAAGTCTGTAGCACAAAGAGATAGACCAAGAAATTTACACTACCCATACAATTGCAAAATTCCTGGTAAGAAGGGGATGAATGACATGAACAAAGAATGACCTAAAGCTGATCTTCTTGTGCTTACCCAAGGCGGGTACCAGCATGGCCTGTGATCTTGGAGAAAGTGAAAAGCATGACAGGGTAGTCAGCGGTGGCAGTTATGGGAGTGTATTGTGGCCAGTAGTATGCGAGGTCATGTATGGTAGATCCATATGATGATGCATCATCCTGAAGCACAGCTTGGCATATGCTCCCTTCTGGGTTGTTGGGTGATGTCACTATTTCAATGTAAGCTGCTTTCTGGTCTGCATTTCCTTGCTGGAACTTGGATGCATCTCCTGCCCATCTGTACTTCCCTGACTGTTGAAAGCTGACTACTTCTGGATACGCCTGCCATGCAGGCAGATTTGTCTGGGTTAGTGTTTTAAGTGGATAGATTTTTGTGATGACATTATAACAACAACCCATTGAATCAGCAAACATGAAAGAAGAGGAAATTTACCCAGCCTTAAGGAAAAGAAAGAAAAGAAGTCCAGAAGAAAAAATATTTAGCACTGGTTTCAACAACACTGGCAACCCACCATTCACACATGTAAAATTAGGTTAGGGACCTTCAGCAGAAACATGAAGGGTTTTGTTGACCACTGACTTACCATGACACATCCACTGACTTCATCAGTTCCTGGCTGTAGATGGAGGTTAATGTCAAACATTAACCAATTTATTGAGTTTTTGACACATCTAAGAAAGCTCCTCTTAATGCTAGCTAGCTCAAGAAAAATTAAAAGATAAGGAGAAGAAGACCTACACAGACCCAAGAAGAAATGGAAAAAAATCCAAAAAAAGAGAATGGAAGAAACAAGCAAACTAAGCAAACTAAGGAGCCTGGACAACTTTGAGAGCATTATAAAGTGGGGTTAGGAAAAACTCCCCACTTTTAATTAGGAAGCCAATGAAACACGAAAACCAATGAGAATGAGAAACAGTAATTTCTTTCAAGCAAGAACTGGGAAAGAAAACCTAATAAGAAGAGAAACAAATTGAGGAAAGTAAAAATGGAGAAGTTTGAGATCATGAAAAGTGGGGTTTACAACAAACTCCCCAACATTTGAAATTATGAAGGCTCTGATTGAGATGCACAAAAAACACAAAAAAAGGGGGCTAAAGGCTAATGATAAGCAACCAAAATGGAAAAACCCAAAAGGATATGAAAGGAGGAAACAAACCTGGAGAGAAAGAAAGAAGGAGAAGTTTGAGAGCATGGAAAAAGTGGGCTTACAAAGAAATTTAGCTTCCCATTTAGGATTGAGAAGCCAGTGCCAAAGGAAAAAAATGATTGGTTTTGAAGGTTTCCAAAGCCATATAAAACTTTCCAAGCTTTTCTTTGGTTTGTTGGCTCCATCTGGGCCTAAAAGGGGAGAGAAACTACAGCACCATGAAATATTGTTTTCCTTCAACATTTAACTAAGAAAGAAGAAGCTCTTGAAACGATTGCTAGACTTGCAAAGAAATTACTCTTTTTTTGGGAGCTACAAAAAGATTTCATCAGATTAGATTCACATACAGAGGAAGTACAATAGGACTGACTATGGGACTCAATAATATATTTTGCAGCCAAATTTCACACAATCGGAAAGATATTTCAAGCCCATAAAACCCAGATCTGCAACAAAATGCAGCAGAGCAAGAAATTGACATACCCACTTGGTGAATTACAGGGAAGATGAAGCACTGGGAGTTGGAAGATGAAGAAGCATTGGGAGTAGGAAGATGAAGCATTAGGAGTTGGAATATCAAGTATAGTGAGTCACTGAATAAGATGATGATCAAACACTGGCTTGGGAGTTGAAGAAGATGATGATCACGCAGCATTAGGAGTCGAAGAAGATCAAGATCGAGCAGCATTCATGAGAGTTGAAGAAAGAACAAGAAGAAGAAGATCAAGCAGCATTTGGAGTGGAAAGATCAAAACAGAGGAAGTTGGATATGGAGCTGGATACTGAGTTGAAGATCAAGCAAAACTTGGGAGTTGGTGATGGACCACATATTATACTGAGTTGAAGCTCAAGCATACGGAGGAGTTGGGAGATCAAGCAAGCATCGGGGAGTTAAAGATCATCAAGCAAACGCGCGGAGTTGGAGATCAAGGCTGATCATGAGGAGTTGGAGATTGGCGGAGCTGATGCATTGACGTACCGAGTAGTATGGGACGGCGGAGACAATGTTGGTGGGAGTGGTACTGGAGTTTGGAGCAGCAGCTGGAGCCTGCTGCAGCGAGACCAGAGCATAGATTGCAGCTTGGAACAATTGGGTAGAACCCACACCCACCACAATGTGTCGATTCTTTGTCACAGCGTTTCCCACAAGGCTGTGCAATTCGCGGATCGATTGCTCCAGATAAGGATCCACAAACAAGAAGGCGTTGTGTTTGTGTGCGAAATAGCTCATGCCTTGCCATGCTGGGATGCTAGTGGTTGCTTGTGATCCAAGAGCAAGCCAATAAGACTCGAACATTGTAGGATCGCCACTACAGCACAACACAAACAACAATCACCACACTAGTTAGAAACCAGTTGCTGCAACAGCAGTAAGAAGATGCTACATAGCGCGGGTACGTGCAGCATTCTTCGTGGCTGTAGCTACGTGTTTCTATGCATCAGGGGTTCAGGGTTCAAGGTGCTGGTTGATCTACTAGTTCGATCAAAGGAACGAGCTCGACGAGCTCCATCGACAACATTGCAAAAACAAAAGAGTTGTTCGGATAATCGACTGCGAATATAGAGATCTTCATGTATTATGATCACTATGAAGCTGCGTCACAGCAGCAGAACGGTAGCTAGTTGTTGCACGAATTTAGAAGATGTAGGAGCTGGGGATCAAGATTGATTGATCGATTTCTCACAAGGAAAGGTTGAGGATGCAGTCGGTTGCAAGTTCCGCGCATTGAGGCCCCTTGAAGCATGCATGACAGTGACAAGCTCCAGTTCTCCACCGCCGCCGCTGCTGCAGTTGATCATCCCGGTCCCGGCTCGACCGCTGCTGCTCATGTTGTTGTTGTTGTTGCTGCTGCTGCTGCTGATCGAACACCACAAAATGGCCATTGCTGGAGCACTCGTGTGCGTGCTCCAGGGCAGAAGACGAAAGATGAGGAGCTGGGCTAACAAGAGCTGATGTCACCGGCCGCTGCACATCGTCGTCATGAAACACAAAGTCCTGCACCGGCTTCTTGTGAGCAATTGCTGCAGATGTGGAACTGCTGCTGTTGTTGTCGCAAGAGCAGAATCTATAATCTCGATTTGCACCACCCTGCTGCTGCTGCTGCTCATGATCATTTGACGAGCTGCTGCATCTTGCAGCATCTTGTTGTCGACTCGTGGATCCAGGAACTAGCTGCTGCTGCCCCCGATTCGAGTGTTGATGAGTACCTGGAGCTGCTATATTTATACACATGACGTAGTACACTAGAGCCAGGTTGAGAGCGAGCGAAGCATGCAGCGGTAACCAGGGAGGCAAGCTGCTGCAGCTGGTGGACAACTGCTGTTGCTGCAGACCACTTGCTGCAGTAGTGATCATGCGTTTTCTGCTGGAGAGAAGTAGGACCGGAGCAGACACGGCTGCTGTTTTTACTGCAATGGGGTTTTCACCTTTGTGCTGCTGCTGCTGATGGGTTGCAGCTGTTCCTCGACCACCATGACCCATGACAAGCAGCTTCCGGTTTATCTAGCTCTAGTGGGTAACACAGTCGATGATCACGTCAAGAAAGACAATGGTCCTGCAGCCCGTTGCCGCTGCTGCTGCTGCTTCACACGGAATTATTGCACGTGATCACTTATGAGATAAGCAAACGGAAGTTCGCAGATGATCACAAGTTCAAACTCCGGATCGACGTTGACTTTGCATACGCAGCTATGGTTCACATGAACAACAAACAAGTAGTTTATGCCGCAACTCCAGCTGCGAATGATGTTATGCAATAGTCGAGAAAGAGAAAACAGACACTGACACTCAATCGCGAAGGTGGACTAGGAAAAATCATCAGCACTAGTCGTAGTTGCCGGCATCAACCAGAATCAGCAACCACTAATTTGTAGTCGTGCAGGGGGGCCGGAGCAGGGAGCAGTCAAGATTCAAGAATATCTTACGGGGAGAAAGGGATGTTCCTCGTGTCGAATATGACAGAAGAAATAAGACGCTGGGCTACAATAAGCAGCTCAGGGGACGAAGAGCAATATACTCCTGCAGCGTCGGCTCCTGCTGCTCGCTCCTGTAGCTGTTGCAACTTTTTTCTTCTGTTTTTTTTTTTTTTGTTTTTGGTTTTGTTGCTGGGTTTGTTTGTTTGTTTTGTTTTTTGTTTTGTTTTGAAATTCGCAAAAAAGCTGCTGCAGCATCTAGGTACCAGAATCCACACGCGGCGGGATTGGGTTGGTGAAGCACAAGGCGGCGATGATTAAGAAGGGGGCCTTGGCCACAAGTTCCCACCACCGTTTTTCGACTGTGCGATGCGGCGTGCGCATAGTACAAAAGATCACTCTGTCCTCTGTGACCCATCTCTGACAACCTTTCTCTCTCGCGCGCGCTCTCTCTCTCTCTCCTTCGCCAGTCCTCTCTCTCTCTCTCTCTCTTACCTACTAAAGTATTCATCATAACAAGCACGATCCTGCTGCAGCCTTGCTGCACAGTAGTCGCCCTAATTTTGCTCAGGGGCCATTTCCGTCCCTCGTGTCTCTGTACCAGCCCAGCGCTTGCTCTTTTGCTCATTGTCTTGGGCCCCCAAGCTCAAAAGCTCTAGCAGCTAGCTGGTACCGCTACTGCTGCAGCACTGCAGAGGCACAAAAGGCCTACTACCCGATCCATCGATGACTCCTGACACTCCATCAACATGAGCTTCATGTCAATATCATGCAGACGCCGCTTTCAAATGCACTCAAGCAGCTAGTCTTTTACATTCAAACCCATCAACACTTGAGACTAGAGTAGCTTGCTACAGCTGATGACGCCTGCAACAGCAACAACCCAGAAAACCCCCCCCCCCCACACACAGGAACCAGATATAAAAATTAAAGCTCCACTGCTCACAGCAACCGCAGCACCCACTTTCTCCACACACGTCGAGGAACTACAGGTGGATCAAAGCTACAACAGTGCAACATTGTGCAGTGGTCGTTGCATGCTGCATTTGCTGATTTCATTTCATACACCCGATTGATCACGACATCGCCGTGATTCAAACCGTCACAACCACTCCATTGTTGCTTCTCCTCTAGAACAAGACGAAGAAGAAGAAGACGAAGAGGCCCCAGAGGCAACGAAGAGTCCCAGTGTTTTTTTTCCCCCCCTGACCGAAAATTTGCAAAATTATGTTTTGAGGTGGCTTTGAATCATAACAATGGCATTTTGTTGATTTTGACCGGCCCCAAATCGCACTTGTATCCTTTGAAAACTTTTGGTGTCACCATGGTGAACATGTAAGGACACAATGTGTCATGAGCCCACTCACTACCAAGGGAAAACCATTGTCTTGCAAATTATGCACCAACTTTGGATACAAATTTGTTTCAAATCATAGTCTTTTGAAGGCTATTGATTTTATTTTTTGATCGCAACCCCTTCCTTCATAGTTGATGCTTTTGATCAAACTCATGTTTACTAGTTGATTGTGCAGCATGAATGTGCATTGTGCATTGTGCATTATGTGCATTTGTTCCTAACTCATGTCTTGAATCACTTTGTTATAATTTATAAAGCACTTGTATCATGGACTATGGAATACATTAAACATTTCAATTGTAATTTGTTGAATGTGCACCATGCACTTTTTAGAAACTATTGTTCACTCATTAATTGTTTTGTTGGATTTGGCCATTCAATTTAAAGGTTGTTGCTTTT